>OX454322.1:65372280-67872280 GCA_949715965.1 Dysmachus trigonus | reverse complement strand
AGATGTTCCATAACTCGGCCATTTTCTATCTAATCGAGTTGAAATTATCAGAAAATAATCTCAAAAGGGTGTTCTGCAAGAAATCTATTGTTTTGATATTATTGAACTGTGATCTAGCACAATATTTTTCTTCTAAATTAAACTGATTAGAATTGAATATTCAGAAAAATAGACAGACTTACAAATGATTGTTTTTATGAATGTTCCCTTTTTTTTTACCTTTTAGAACTCTCGAAATAAACATTTAATTGCATACATTTCTATCCTGCGTCGTAGTTTCCCATACGTTATTAAACTTACATATCCCTAGCTTCGTTAGTCGTGTAAAAGTTTCCCATCATCAAAATGAATTCAGAGTAGGCTGGGCACTAAAACAGTCCGCTTATAATAAACAATAAACCATTACATTTTCTGCGTTGCGCATCAACAAGCCCACGCGCTGGCTGACAATCGTCTCGAGGGGCACCCCAGTTGCTTAAGAAAAGCGAAGATGTTTTCATATTTCCGCCTAAGTCCTTTCCAACTTATTACGACTTTATTGCGCCAATCAAAATACGAAATCCTATTAGCTATTAGCCCCCCTCAATAAATCAATTAGTGAATCATAAAAAGCGACGTTCGCAGAAGTTTGGCACGGCAGCAAGTCGGACAGCAGTCGAGGCAAACAAAAGAGAAAGGCCCCCTTAAGCTCTAGTGGGCCCCAAAAGGGGCTCGGGGGCCCACCACTGACCGCAAGAATAATTCTCCGCAATATAAGCCCGTGTGAAATAGCTAGCAAAGGCCCAAATAAGTCGCAGGATTATGAGGTTAGCCATAATTTGTTGCAATTGCTTTAGTCCCCGCAAACAGTCCGTGCGCCGAGTTGCCTCCACTTTAAAAGTTGCCAGAAGTGGACATAAACGAAAATGGTCATTATGCCTCCGATTGGCTGTCCCTCCGGGAACTGGTCCCACTGCCAATACATAATTCTGCGCGACCGATGCGAAAAGAAATTGTAAAACGCTGACCAAATTAATTGCACATTCCCGTCCGTATCGGAGCCCATCGGAAAGATACAGTGATGGTGCGTTCGTTTTTTTTTCCTCCTCGATATCTTCAATAATCCCAGGGAACTATCATGGACTATGGTTCATTTAACACAAGATTGTCGATCAATCAGGCTTCAAGGTCTCTTATTACGGAAACTCAAATGAGTGAATCGAAGACGATGAACAGCTATACATAGGCTCTGGTCCGCTGGAGGAGCCTAGTCGCGACTTCGGGGCTCCGGCTGGGCACCAGCGGACATGGATGTCATCGTTGTCGAAGCATGGAATCGTGGAGGCACCGACTGGCGACTTGTACCAAATGCCTCGGCCATATCCAGTAAACCCGCGCGAATAAGTCAAGTTCCTAGAATGGGTCTCCGGGAACAGAAATGGACAGCCCAGCGGTGCGCATCTATGCAACTGGCGCGCATTCAGACGGCGTTTCTGGGGACATTTCCCGCTGAGGAGCCATTAACCGGAGAAAATGGAAATCAATCGAAGAATTCCAGATAAAATGCTTCCGAGGAGCTGTCCATCGCTCTGGCTCCAATCTTGGAGGAAATTATTGAAGTAAAGACAACTTGTCATACGCAACTAGAGCGCTGGAGATGGGAAAAAAATATGCAAGGTCTGCAAAACGCCATCTAGCTCTAGCGACGGTCCCTAACCTTTTTCCATAAACATAAACTCGTCTGGTTATGTACTTTCTGCCAATGACGAATTAAGATTTTAATGGCCTCAAGCCCAGAAGTTTCTTGGGCTTCTGGCTCTTTTAATTAAAAGGTAGAAGACAACACAATGTTTATTAAAATCAATATTTATAAATTTTAATAAAATTAAAGACAGATAGAAGTACACTTAAGGGGATATACATTTAGAATGACCAAAAAATTCAAATTTTTTTTTTTTTTTTTGCCTAAAAAGTTAGTAAATTTCCCGTAGAATACGCTCCTGAAACCCTTTTTTTCGAAATTCGAACTCCAAGTGTTTTTTTTTTCATCGTTCCCGGGATTGCTGATTAAAATGTAAGTAAGATTTTTCGATAATTAAAACTTTCAACGCGTTTTTCTCAAAACAGCATTTTCGGAGTTTATGCCGGTAATAACTCGAAAACTAATTATCCGATTGAGCTGAAACTTATTGGATTTCTTTATTATACAGGGTCCGCCAAATAACTTTTTTTTTTGAAAATGCTATAAAAAAAAAAACTACTAAATATTTTTTCAAATTTATTTTTTTATTTCAAATTACAATCCTTCCGGTTAATGATGGAAAATAATTTCATTCAAATGACTGCCTCGGCTGGCCATGCAGTAGCCTACACGATCGGTCCAATTTTTAAGTACATTATCGATTGTGTGCAGCTGTATTTCACCAATGGCTTCACGAATATTGTCCTTTAAAGCGTCAATTGTCTCTGGCTTGTCGGCGTAACACTTATCTTTGACGGCACCCCACAAATAATAGTCTAACGGTGTCAAATCGCAGCTCCGAGGTGGCCAAACGACATCAGCTCTGCGGCTGATAATGCGATTTTCAAAAACAGGGCGCAAAACATCAAGTGTAGCGTCGGCTGTGTGGCACGTAGCGCCGTCCTGTTGAAACCAAATGTTGCCAATATCCTGCTCTTCAATTTCTGTGAACAAAAATTCGTTCAACATGGCCCGATAACGATCGCCATTGACTGTAACGGCCACTCCTTGCTCATTTTCGAAGAAAAATGGCCCAATTATGCCTCTGGACCAAAATCCGCACCAAACAGTGACTCGTTTTGGGTGCATCGGCTTTTGAATGAATGCGTGCGGGTTTTCTGTGCCCCAAATGCGACAATTCTGCTTGTTTACATACCCGCCAAGATCGAAATGAGCTTCATCTGAACATTCTGCAACATTACCATGATTTTCAAAGTAATGTCGCAATATTTCCCAGCGTTGTTCAAGCGTATACACAACCATATTCGTTCAGCGGAAGGATAAAACTAATTATCTGTCAAATCAGACATGAGCTAAGTGTTGCTATCCACGAAATAAGCACTAGTTGAAAAAAAAAACGTTAGATGGCGGACCCCGTAGTATTACCTTCTATATGAATTAAAAATTATTGTAATATTTTATTATTAAATATGGAAAAATGTGATAAAATGGCGGAGAAAATGTTGATTTTTTCGAAAAAGTTACGCCAAAAGTGCAATTTTTTTTTTTTCACTTTTTTTTTTCAATTCATCTACTAACTGTGAATGTAATTAATGTAAATTTTTTTGATTTTTTGATTTCTGATCAAAATTGCGACCAGGAGAGCCGGCACAAGAAAAATACAACGACGTTTTCAACACCATCTAACGGCCGCCATTTTGTTGAAAAAAATTAAAAAAAAATATTTTTGTATACTACATGGATACACTTATACTTAATTGTAAAAAAGTTACGATTGATTTGAATAAAAACTTCCCCTTGAAAAAAAATTTTCAAAAATGAGTTTTTTTTTTGTTCTAAATGTATATCCCCCCTTAACTGAAAGAAAAGGATTACTCGAGTCTTCTTAGAATTTATTTCGGTATGAAGTAGGTGAATATCGTACAGAATTGAGTTTCACAAAATTTATCAGAATAGTTACTTCGAATTAAAGTTTTCGTACTGTTTTCTAGAATTTCCAGAAATTTATAAGACCCAGGACCTCGTTATGATTTTCCTGTAAATTTCTCAGATTTTTCTAAAATTGTGGACTCATTAGTTTTGGAAATAAGGAATGAGAGTCTATTTTCGCATATATTTCAGAATGTCTTTTTAAATGTGAAAGAAAAATGTTTGTATTCCACATAACAAGCACTTTTAAATGATACCCCACATGATTTATAAAATTTAAAAATAATGGTCGACCTATTTTACGAATTTACGTAATTTTTTTTCTTATATTTTGATACCATATTGGCAATTAGTAACCACCAAAAACATCTTTAATTATCTTTCATTAATTTCTGCATTTACCAGCAATCATTGTCATACTTCGCTTTAAACAATTTATTAGACTATTAAAAATCTCCATTAGATTATCATAATTTTGCCTTGTAAAAACTTTTTCGGTCAGCTGAGCTCTTTCATTTCACCATGACGATTTTGATGCATACATTTTTATTTCCATTTAAATCAGAATTAATTTAAATTATATTCAACAGATATTTGAAATTGAAGATTTATTTATATTGCTTGAATTTTATAACTTTAAATCCATTAAAGAGCGTAACATAGACTGTAAAGAGATTCAAATTGATATAATTGTTATGTCCTACTATCAAATACAAACGTTAATAGAAATTAGTATGAAATTTGAATTTTAGTAACGACATTTAAAATTGTTAGCCTGCAATTCTACCTAGAACTAAATTTACATGAAAATATGAGATTTTGAACAAATAAATAGTAAAGTAAATAATATTTAAAAATTTGAAAGTTACAAACCTCGTTAAAACATTACTTTTATATGTTCTATTAGATTTTAGCAATTTCAATTAGCACAATTTGGTCGAACAAATGTAAAAAATCCTACTTATTTATTTATTTTATTTTTGCAAAATTCGATTAGTTACTACTAAAATTGAGAAAAACTCGGTTTATTTAATTCTTAAGAGTTCCAGACTTCACTAAAACATGACCTTACTTAAGAAATTACATTTCGTCCTGCCCTGCGACTGGATGAACTGACTGTGACCGCCCCTTTGGTAAGATTTTGCTGCTTGATCTAGCACAAATGGGAATAAAATAGATTTAACCGGGTAATACATACAAAACCCTTTCATTTTCCAAATAAGATTTTGTGGCAAACATTTTACCAGACCTAACAAAAGACTTCATCGGTCTGCAGCCGCTAGTCTTGAACAGCATCCCCAAATACCCTTTTATCGAAAAATTGAAGTTAAAGATCTCCCAAAAATTGCTGACTGCCAGAGACTTGAAAATTGCAACAGCCTGCAGTGGAGACCCGAAATTGCTTAATTACAGAGTTTCAGTTCGCCAGATGTTGCAGACGGGTGGGTGGGTGTAGAAGAAAACAAAGTAGCCGAACGATCCATTTGCTACCCTTAACCGAGGACTGGCAAGAACAAAAGATTCGCTGGAAAATCTCAGTTTCGTATCAGTGCGCATCTTGGATACATTCAATTCCCATCAGTTCACATGTTAAGGTCCCCTCGCCGCATCAAAAATAATGACTTTTCTCAATTAATCCTATCTCCCCGGGAATAATAACCCTTATAACCCGATTATGCTACCAGTCTACATGGGTCGATGTTGGAACGAAAAAAATAACCTTTTGCAGCAGCAGCAGCAGCATCATCACAAGAGCGGTTGACACCAGCCGGGATCAGGACAGAGGACTCTCTCTCTGGAATCTGGATGCTGTACCCGGGCGCAGTACTACAGTACCAGGAGACAGCCCCCTGAGCCCTATCTGGAGCGCTCATCCTGTTCACGACTTCATTAAATGCAGCGCGGTGCCTAATGGCCTGGAATTTTTCGAATTAGTCGTACAAACTATTGTCCCTGGGTTCGATTAGGGCTGCAGCAGCACACGACACCGCTCGGTGCTCCTGTCGAGTCGACCCCGGGAAGGGCAAAAAAAAAAACAAAAAAATTGAGATGTCCCATAATCCGTCATTGAAAATGCCCTTTGACGGATTCACAAGCGAAGGGATGAGCCCTTCCCCTCCGACACAGTGCTTGCCACTGACACCACCAGGGGCATAGGCTGAGAAATGAAATTTTGACGGCAGCGCTTAACAATACCGTCTATACTATACTATACTATGCTATGCTATACTATTTAATGCACGTGGAGGTGGTCTCAACTGGGTGGAGGCGGGCAGGAAAGGGCGCGGCAAAGGGTCCTAGGAATCCACAGCTCAGAATTCCATTAGACAGATGCCCTTCTTGGGATGTGGTGGGATAAAACATCTCATCTCATCTTGTCTGCAGTACTGACCGAAAATGGATGGATGGATGGATGGATGGATAGATAGATAGACCATCAGTCGGGCCGGGCGGCCGGGTCGGGAGGGTCTCAGATTCCATCCCCGACGAGGCGAGAGATGGGATCATTTAAGCAGATCGATAATAGCCGTTAATGACATCGCTCATAAATCATTTTGGGATGGCATCTGGGTTGTTTGATGGGTAAAGGTACTTCCCCCGTTATGTCTGGCAGCCGAAACCCTCTTTCTCTGGGCGCTTGCTCGTGCTTATGCTATGAGCAACTGATGATGAAGTTAACTTTTACCCTCGTCGTGACCTCCCTGCCCACGGAAAAGTGTGTTATGTTTCCATACTCTGTCAACATGACAAAAAAAAAAAAAAAGTACCCTCAGCCGCCCCTGGGCATCACTTCTGTATTACTTATGACCCTAATGTGAGTTGGCATCATTTATACAAATTTTTTTTTTACCCGATCGCACCCCCGAGGCTACACATGGGGCTCAGCTCGACCGCTGTTGCAACTTGCAGCAGCACCTCGAAATGAGGTCTGTTCGTAATTGCAGCGAAGAGCGATCAATCAAGCTCGACACAATGTTGCTGGCGGGCCAAACTCGTGTACAGTGGTGGCGTGTTTTAGTACCGGAGTTAGGGTGGGGTGGCAACAACACCGGACTAACAACTCGACATCTAAATGCATTCGATGATTTACATGATGTGTGGAACTTGTCACTTTAGCAAATATGTATGTATGCATTCCACATATAACGAGAATCCACAGAGGAATTGGACGACCATTGTCAGATGCATTTGTGCTGCATCTCGTCATCATCATTGCCGTTGCCGTTGCCTTGGCATAACTAGGTTTGGGGGGGCTAAGGGTGAAATTGTTATTCCTACGGAATGTGAATTAATTCCTCAATAATTCTCAGTTTTTTTAAATTTAATTAATATAAAAATGTCATAAAAAGTAATTATCTGAAGGAAAATGATTAAATAATATACTTATACTTAGTATATGAACTTATAAATTGCAATACTTCTTAGTAAAGCACCGGCAAATACTAGATAGATAAATTTGTATCATAACTAACAACTTAAAAAAAGATTTAATAAAAAATTGGTGAAGTAAATCAGCTTGTTTTGTATTTGAAGGATTGCATCTCATCATAAAATACAATGAGGCTTTGACATAAGTATAAGATACATTCACGCTTTGTTTTATTTTGTAATGTATCATTGTATTTTGTATACTATTTTACATTTTATCGTTTCTATAGCAGTAGATTTGTTATCACTTTTAACAACGATATAATAGCAAATTAGATAAAAGATTACCAAAAAAATATATTTCGAGTATTCTAAATAGTCCTTTTTTTCGGTACGCTTTGCAATGACCACTATTAATAAACGAATCAAGATATTAAAATAAATGTACATAAATTTATATTTATTTTTAATATATAAAAAATGTATATTTATTTTTAATAAGTTAATTGATTCAATGAATTTTTGAGCAGTGGTTAGAGATTTCAGAAAATAGTGTCACTCATATCAACATGAAAATTTGAACATTTCTATTTTCGAGAATTTTCAATTTCAACTATTAACACCTTTGATTCGATGAAAATTTTTCTTTCAATTTTCTTTATCTAAATTTGCGAAGTTGTTTTTAAATTAAAAATTAGTGGCTTAAATTTTGTATGTTTATTTAATTTTATGAGATGCTTTATATCGCTTTCGAAATTCATTAAAAAAAACATTAAAAGTGAATCTGTGCGGGATTCTAAGCTATATTATTTTAGAGGTTTTGAATTAATATGTATTTATTATTATATACAAAAGTAAATAGCATATGTTCCTTTATTTTGTACAGAATATACGTGTATAAAATATATAAATTTATGTTGGAATTGATGATGAAAAGGTTAGTTAAAATGATTTCGTAATTAGTTAATTCTTAAAGCCTAAACTATAATATCTCGTACTCATACTAAATTAGTTCGGTTTTTATTGTACTTTAAAATTTATAAAAAGACATATTTGAGAGTGCACTAAAATTAGATGGTACAACACATACTTTGGCAAGATCAAGATGGTTGAATGTCCAATTTGTAAAATGAAACATCCAATTAGGCACGAGGGATATAAAGAAAGTAATGGAACCCTTAAAAAGGCCCCCAAAAGGGCTGGAAAACTGTCGGCTAATTGCTAAGATTTTCATAAATTCCCCAGAAACAATAAATCCTGGGCCTTTGCTTTAATGAAATTTAGCCCAATTCCCAGCGATCAAGTTCACAATAAGAGAACCGATGAAAGGATTCCACCTCGTAAACCTTAAAGAATTCCCAACAATATTTTTAAAAAAAAAAAATCCCCCAGAGGGCGTGTGGTCTTGCATAATTTTCGGTCGGTTCTTTTTCGTTTTAATCTTCTTACAGAAAAAGAAAAACCCACCTACATACGCCCGATTACGCCACATTATCCACCCTCAGAGTTGATGGTTTTCTCTCATTTTTTTCGTTTTATTTTTATTTTTTTAAAGCAATAATTCGGACTGGTCCCCGAAATCTGGCCACATGCAAGGTCGACTTGGGCCTCTACCACTCTGTAAATTTAAGGGACTTCTTGCGCGCGCGGTAGCCATAGAATGCCCGGAAATGGAAATTAAATTGAATTAGAAGACGATTCGGTGGCCATAAAGTCTCCCATGTAACAACAATGGAGAAGGCCACGACGTGTACCGTGAATCTTCTGGCCGTTTGCGGGGCGGTAGAGGGAATCAGAGCCCCCCAGGGCTCTCTTAAGACCCCCGAAAGCCAAGTGGAGCTTTCAACGAGCCCATGTAGCACTCCCGCAACGCCTTGCCGAAAAAAAAAAAAAAATACACTGCCACCAATTTGAGGGTACTCGGACACGCAATCCGACGACTTCGATTAATACGCGCCTCCCCTCTCCTTTCCCCCTCCTCCCTTCCCCTCGTCCGTAAATAGCGTGAAGATTGCTACAAAACATGCCAAGAGCACTCTTCGAGCTGTGACTGTAGCACGCGGCTAATGAAAAAAATTATTTTTAACCCGTTGCCCCGCGTGTCATGTTGGGGACCAGCGAAGCGAAGGTTGCGACGAAGTCCGGGCCGCTACGCCGCGCCGCGCCGATGTCTTGACGAGCGAACAAAGTGTGAGAACACTCCGAAGAAACGTAATTAGAAATTCATTCCTTCGGTGTCCCGCGGGCCCCTGATCTACCCGACGGACGCACGGCCACCGGACGACGACGCGGAGCAGCAGTAACCGTCCTTTTGGGCCGGCTCGCTTGTTACTCCGCACACCGCGCTGTCTAGAATCGGACCCAGTGGGCCGTGGACAGCAGCAGCAGCGGTACCACCGCGCTATGACTCGTCGATATTTCTTTAATGGGCTCACGAAATTCCTCGGGAAGAAGGTGAAGAACCAAAAGCGGTCATAGGCAAAGTGGATCATCCCCGCGCATCGATTTTGAGACTTTCGAGCTCCTCCATCATTGCACTTGGCCGTCTCGCCGCGACACAGTAAGATACGAAATGATTGGCCCCCTCACCTCAGGCCAACGATTGTAGAGAATACACGCGGCAAAGACCGGGCGGCGACACAGCGAAAATAGACCAAATCACTGCGGTAATTAGTGGGCTTGAAGGTAAGTGAATGCCGCGAGACAGGTGTTAGGCAGACGCTAATGGAGCAAGAAAGGGAGGTGTCAGATGCGACCGCCGATAGCGCCACACCGCACCGCGCACCTGAACGAACATTTGTAACAATTTTCGGGTGTACGTGTCGATCGACGACATATATTTACACATAAATTGTATACATACCCGAAAATTCTAGCTTATTGATTTTGGGAAACAGTAACAATAAGTGTCTTATCGGACGGACAGGTCAGGCATTGATAGGTTAATTGTCGGTCTTGTTTTCAATTATGTAAAAGTAAAAAGGGCCAGAGACCCATCAAAGGTCACTATCTTTTGTGGAAAGGGTTATATTAATTAGGCGCCAAAATACCGGGTCATATCGGTTCATACCGGGTCATTAGCACACTGAATTATTGAATTATTAAAATTTTTGACTCGCTTTATTTTCTATATTAAGAAATTAAAATGCCAGAAATAAATGGCGAGAAAAAACATTACTTTCGATATTCGATACATACAGACTAAAATTATTTAATAATGGCCTATATGAATAAAAATTTTGAGTACTTACTAATGCTCAAGTATTCTCTAGTATTATCTTATTACGGAGAAATTCCAGTATTCTTCAGCATGCTTAAGTTTTCTCAAGCATTCGTTAGAACAATCAAGTACGGTCGAGCATTATCAAGTACTGCCCAGTATCAATTCGAGTAAAAATTAAAGTATCCTGCAGATGCCTATGGCACGCCGATTTTATATGCCTACACGCTTACATATATCCAAGGCGGACCGAAAAATTAACTTGAAGTTAGCAGAACGCCTATATTAGACCCTTAAATTGTGAAAATTAAATTTTCAGATGATTATATTGGGCATGAGCCAACAAATTTTTAAGAGTTGTCTCTGCCAACACTTGCAGACCAAAATACATCAACACCAGTAAAATTCTCATACGCATAGCAACTGGCTTGTAAATTTATCGAAAAAAAATTTTCTCGATTAAAGTATTTATTATGATGTAGGACAGAAGTCGGTTTAGTTATGCGGACATGCGTACAATCAATTGCTGCTATGGTGTCAGGCAAATTTTTCATTATTATCATACAAATTTCAACTGCGGCATCGAATTGTGCTCTTGATGACAGAGGAAGTGTATCCAAAAAGATTTTTTAACTATAATACTACTTATTACACTGCACACAATTTGTGATATTATTGATTGAATGCGTCCTACAATTGATTCTACAACTACTGGATCCCGGGATTTCTCAAAAAAAAATTCCCATTTTGATTTTATATAGGATAGGATGGAATACAGAACTCATTTTTAAAATCCTAGAGCCATTTTTAAAAGTACCTACTCTCTTAAATCTGGCGAGCAATGCATGTTTATTGATTACTTCTTAAATGTAGGACATTCTCTCACATTTGTTTATAATTTCATATTTTTGGAAACGAAAGATTAATGTGATGACCTGCTTTTATTATTTTGTAAAATCTCATTTCACTCACACTTCAAATTTTTAATTATTTTTGTAATTATGAGAGCCCATTCATTACTCTGAGCTGCTTTATTTTAATGTCAGATTACGTATACGGAGAGGAAAATTTTATGCATCTATAACTCAAATTTATGTTTATTATATTTCCTGCTAACTAAGCTATTTAAAAGATCCATGTGTAATCCGATTCCATTTGTATATTCAAATTGCAATTAGTTTAAAGCGTTTTTGGATAAAAATTTGAAGAAATTAATACGGCTATTCTTTAAGCTATAACCATTTTTTTCATTCAGTAATTTAATGTAATAAGCGATAAAACTTTTAACTGTTCTAGCACATTTTTTTCCAAAAAAGCGTAGGTTTAGTTTCCGGTCATACCCCCGCAATACGTTAACGAAGGGTTTAAGGAGAATGAATCAGAGTTGTATTCACATAATATTTCTTTTTTTGGACTGATTACTTCTCATCTAAGAATTTCTAAATCTAGTTAAATATTTTCTTGGAAGGAATCTACCGTCTAAGCTTAAGCTCATTTCCGCTTGAACGCTGAAGGCTTTTCCCAGAAATCACTCTGACTCATTATCATATCGCTTCAGATTCATTGGCTTCATTAAGCAGACATATATAATTGAGAGTGGCCAGTTTTGGATTTCTAATCAGACTAGATATCTTATACTGCATTTTAATTTGAGAGTATTTTGAATAATTCTTTTCTAAATCATAAATTGGAAAGGAAGAGCTTCGATTTTAGGCCTCCTCCTAAATTTTAAGGTATATAGAAACTTACTTATTATAATAGTCCGAATTTTTTTTGCATGCTTAACGCTATCCCAGTTGGTAGGTGTGTTTGATAGGATTTTTTTTTTTATAGATAACGAGTCCCAAAATTAAGTTTCATCACATCGTAATTTCGAGAAAAGTAGGGTAGAAAAGGGAAAAAAGCCATATTTTGGCAATTTTTGTTATTTTATTTAAAAATCTCGTGAACTTATAGGTGTTCGAGATATAATTAAAAGAAAGGTTAAATACTTAACTATATATATATATTAGGGTGCTTTTTTTTTCGTGACTATTTTTTTTTTTTTTCAGTCCCACCTCGAAATTTTGTGGAAAATACCTAAACAAAAATTTCCTGAAAATTGGAGTCCTTAATATTAATATTAAGTACTAGACCAAGGCGTATAAAGATTTCCCATATAAAATACACGTAAATGTTGATTATTTTTCTTCAAAACTCTACAGCTCAGAGGCAGTTTATGGTATAATCTTGGTCAATGGTCGGGTTTCTTCAGAATTGAATGCTCTACAAAAGTGTCCATTACGGTGTAACCCTAACTCCCACCAGCGAGGTAGTACGGGTCACTAACCCCAATTTTTCCATGAAATTCTCGCTTTTTGCTGCTATCTCGTAAACAACAAGAGGTAAAGAAAAAGTGAATATGACAAACTTGTAGGAAAGTGTTTCTACAATTTCGCTCAATAATCCATGAAAATTCAACTCTACCTCAACTTCAAAGCCCAATATCTCAAGAAATATCGATGTGAGCGATTTGGTATTCACAACTTTTTTGTAAGAAATTGAATTTCCTACAAGTTTGTCATATTCACTTTTTCTGTACCTCTTGTTGTTTACGAGATATGGGTAAAAAGCGAGAATTTCATGGAAAAATTGGGGTTAGTGACCCGTACTACCTCGCTGGTGGGACTTAGGGTTACACCGTAATGGACACTTTTGTAGAGCATTCAATTCTGAAGAAACCCGACCATTGACCAAGATTATACCATAAAATGCCTCTGAGCTATAGAGTTTTGACGAAAAATAATCAAAGTTTACGTGTATTTTATATGGGAAATCTTTATACGCCTTGGTCTAGTACTTAATATTAATATTAAGGACTCCAATTTTCAGGGAATTTTTGTTTAGGTATTTGCCACAAAATTTCGAGGTGGGACTGAAAAAAAAAATAGTCGCGAAAAAAAAAGCACCCTAATATATATAGAATATCAGTTATTTTTAACTTCTATCAAGAGTTGTTCGAGAGAAAAGTTTTTCATGAGAGTCTTTGTCCTATGTCCTATGTCAGTTCAATCATTTCACAAGTCATGAAAAACGTGATCACTTACAAATTTTAGTAACGTTAACAAATAACTAATATTATATATAGTTAGGGAGCTCATTTGAACTATATTTGGAGGTAATACGATATTCCATTATTTCTTAAGAAATTTTAAAAAATGTCTTAAGTGTGGTTGTCCAAATTGAAAAAATTTTAAACTCATCCCATCTTGTTCTACCCCAAAAAATAGTCTCCAGTTGGTAAAAAAATGTTTGAACTGATTTTGGTCTGGAGCCCCATTTTTAAATAATTACCCAAGTGTTGTTTTTTGATAATTTCGGGATAAAATGTTGTTCATATGTTTGAAATAACTAAAGCTAATCTAAATGAACATTTTTGATATACTTAGCTCTTGTGTGATGGGCAAAATATTAACACGTTCGCTGATAGTAAAAATTTCAATGAGCTGCAAAAGTAGAAAGGCGATTGTTTTTTTTTTTTTTTAATTCTGATATCCGAAATTTGATTAGACGCATTTTAGAAGAGTAGGTAGAATATTAAATTTAAATAGTTGTATACAATGATTGATGTAGCAAAAAAAAACATAGAATATAGACAGTTACTCTAACATTCACGTCAACCACTTCTAATTTTCACAATATGTCATGTGATCAAACAAAATGGAAATATTCGGTAGAACAGTTAGCCATTATACATATATAAAGAATTGAATGCTGATAATGCGGCTTATGAAGTTGGATGCTGTAGCATTCATGTCCGTGAACGTGTTAAGATTTCAAAAAATAGACAAACATTTAAACCGCTTAAAATACCAAAACTGTGAAATGAATGGATGAATTAAGCTTATAGACACACAAAAAAAGCTTCCACTATCAACGAAAATGCTGTATAATAAGCCGAAAATTGGTCTAATCAATCCTTGTCTTTTCCAAAATAATAGAAAATTGATGGGTCAAGCTGGGGTCAGTTTGCGAAATTCTAAGACGAACGAAACAACGAACTGAATTTCATTTAGATTTCGACGTCGCTTAGCATAAACTAAGCTCAATTCTAAAAAAATGGAACCTTGAATAAGTAAACAGCTGCAAAATAGCGATCGAGCGTTTAGACAGCGTCGAGATAGCACAAAATACGAAGAATACTTCGCTTTTGAGGCATACTCGGAGCAAAGCAGCTCCCTAAAGAAGAACTTTGCTCTGGGTCTCTTCATTTATATAAATAGATATCAACATTGAGTCCGGACTCATGTTCCTGCATCTTTGTACAAGCTCAGTTCGAACTGATTCAAACCAATTGCAACATGTTCGAAGTGTCACGCAGCGGCGCTTGATCACATCTCGAGCAACACGGGCGTAAATGTTCGCAACATTCCGAGTTTGTTGGCCCCCCGAGGCTGCTAATGTTTGGCGCTGGCTGCGGTACGGAGCGGCGCTGACCGCAGCGGATGTTCACATTTCCATTGCGCGCCGCGCCGTCGTCATCGTGTTCATCTTGAGACGATTTCTCGGACGTCTTCGTTGAATTTTTTGCCCGCTGCTGCGGCCCGTCCCGTCCCGCCCGCGTGCTTTACCAGCCACTTTTTGTCCGTGGGGCTTTTCTTATTCTTTCTCTAGGCGGTTTTTGCCCAGCTGGGAACGTGAATAATGACGGACGGGTTACACGCCGCGGCGGGCCGGGCCGCTGTGTGTACGAGCGGTTTTCGGGCAATTATCTGCTCGCGGCGATTACATCTCGCTTCGGATGCTGCGGCGGTGCTTCTTCGGCGGAGTCGCGGCCACTTTTTGCGGCCGTTCGGAAGATGCCACGCCGATTAAAAGTGTTTTCACGAAAACTCGCATCGCTGTGATTTGCCACGGTCGTCGCCGCACCGCGCCAGAGCTTTTAGCATTTGACACCCGGCCACTCGGCTTTTTGCGCCCGCCGCCGCCGCCGCGGCGGAAGGAGTTGAGCTCAGCTATGACCCAGTTGGAGTTTTATTTTCGGTGGGCAAGCACTCCGGAGACGATGATAAATTGCCCGGCTCTTTCCTCGACTTTTTGTGGAGGATGACGGAATATTTAGTCGGGTGTAATTACAAGCTTTGGGGGATTTTCAATTTTCGGTACGTGGGAATTTGACGATGGCCTAGTTCTGGCCAAACCTTTCGAACGATGCCCAACCTCCCAAGGGGGTCGGAGCGACTGATCGCGCCAAAAATTTCTGACAAAGATACGAAATGACCGAAATTTCTCTGAAAACAATGACACCCACTTTGCACAAATTACCTTGCTAATCGGGAAAGAAGCAAAAACACACCCTTCTTTAAAAAGAAATTAACAGCCGTATAACAAAAATGAAATTATACTCATACAAAAAATAAATCCCATACTTTTTATGTATTAGTTGTGGTACTTAATTTTAAAGGGTTTTCTATTAAAAATAACTAGTGTTTTTAAATAAAAAATAAATTATCTTTTACTCACAATATCGTCCCTCGCTGTCTATTACTTTTTGCCATCTTTCTGGCACCAAAAGTAGAAAAAGAAAAAAATCGGAATGTAAGTATATTTAACTGACTTTGTGACATGTGGCCGAGCATTGTCGTGCAAAAAAATCACCTTGTCGTGTCTTTTGGCATATTCAGGGCGTTTTTACTTCAATGGTCGATTTAATGCAATTAATTGTTCTTTATAACGATCGGCTGTAATAGTTTCACCAAGTTTGAACAGCTACAATATGCCCTTCTGATCACACCAAACTTTTGCATTATGAATGCTTCGTTTTAGTGTCAATGTTGACACTGATAATAATGGTTCGCCTCTTTTTCCATATACTCTCTTACGTTTAGGATTATCAAAATAGATACATTTTTTATCGCCAGTCACAATTGTGATGTATCACAATGTAAATGATTTTGTCTTTGGAGCAAGATTTTACAAGTCATCAAACGTCTTTCAATACTTACTTCTTTCAGTCAAATATTGCGGTATCCATTTTCCTTCTTTCTGACTTACTCTTATGACAGGTAGACTTTTACCTAAAGCTTCTTGACTGGCATTTAATGCTGTTGCAAGTTGTTCTTGTGTTTGAATTGGATCTTCATCTAATATACCTTGCAATTCTGTATATTAAAACTTTTTTCGGTTGACCCGGACGCTCGTTATCTTCCACGTTGAAATCGCCCCTTCTAAGTCTCCTAAATCAGTATTTACATTTCGAAATCGACAGAGTTTCTTTACCATAAGTTACCACAAGCAAACGATGACTTTCAGCGGCACTTTTCTTTTGATTAAAGTATAAAAGTAACGCTTCCCGCAAATGTTGCTTTGTTAGAATGCATTTGGACATTTTTAACGTAACAAAAACTTGTCTATTTTTACTTTTCATCATATTCTATCTTGTAAAATAAGTAGTTTTCATGTTGGAGTCTGTATATTTGAAATATTACATAATTTTTATACCTGATTTAAATTTAATGAGAATTTCACCTTTTGGTAGTTTTGGACTTTGTTTCAAATGTAAGTTATATTTTATAGATACGGCTCCAAAATGACGAATAAACATTTTTAAATTCGATTTTTTTTCCCGAATGGATTTATACGTATAAGGGATTTTTGTTTTTAATCGTTGATTTCGAATATGCTGCCGAAACTTTAAAATATATATGCGAAAATTAGTATCTTCGTATTGTAGCCTTTATTTGCATCATCAATGACTTTTAATTTGTTAATGAAAATCAAAGATTCAATCCCACCAGTTAGTGTGACTGATAGTTTTAATAGTGAACAGGTTAGTAGATTCCAGATTTAGGACTTATTACTTAATTAAAATTCTTCCATGGAAATCTTTTAAGATTCTTTGTTTTTAAATTCTTTGTTTTTAAAAATTTTAAGTTTTCTTTAAAAATTTGGAGATTGGAATTGACAGGACATTGAATTAATGAAGTTTCTGCACTTTAAGGGACGCAAATGAGTAGATAGAAATTTTGAAATCTGCTGGTGTCAGAATAAATCTTGTATGGGAAATAATAGAATAAAAATTAAAGAAAGACGTTTTTTCCTAATTTATAAAAATAATTCCAGCTATTGTTCTAATGATTTCCAGTTTTCTGAAGCTACAACGACATTTTGGAAGTACACGTATTGTAGTGATTTTTTTGCTGGGAATTGTGTTTACCAGAATTGGTGTTTTGGACATTTTGAGTATGCGAAATTTATTGATTTATTGATTTCGCTCTTTAACGCAGCGGTGGAAATTATTGCAGTATCTGATCGCAAACTTCGCTACATAATATTGAATTAGCAAAAGACTCAGCATTCAGTATAAATATTTCTACTTATTATAGGGCAAAAATCAATAAACTCTTGATGATGGTTATTCAAATTTGTTCCAGAAACCAGGCGACGGCCTATAAATACGAAGTCACAGAATATATTTGATATTCAAAGTAGCTCTAAGAATCTGTAATTATTTAAAATGTCATTTGAAGAAAAATTAATGTGGTTACTAAGTGAAAATCCGGCTTTGCACATTAATTAATTACAGCTCTTGCTAATTTGATCTTGATGTCCTTTATTAACAATTTTCATGATGGATTTCAAAATTAATGCCCATTGTAATTATGAAGTCTTAATGCCATTATCGTGTTAGAAGTAGCTTTGAAATCAATGTTTTGGTATATAATAGCTTTACCATCGATTTCGAAGATAAAACAAATTTATTTGACCTACCAAATGAATCAATTTGATCCGTTGAATTGTACACCCAAAGCGAAATATAAGAGATCAGCGGATCTTTGTGTATATCTATCGCGTATCAGTCATTAGGTTTCCTATAAAATTCCGCTAACGATATTGAATCACCATTACTTCAATGTGCGACGATAAAAGGCGAACAAACCCTGTTGATACTAGAACGTGCGCTATCATTCATTATATTCGCTTTGGCTCACTCATCGCTGGCGAGGATTTCATCAAAGGAAAGTAATAAATCGCAATGCCCTTTTCATGGTGGACAATCGACTTTCCCTCAAAGAGGCCACCATAGCCCACGCGAGCGCGCGCCCATTTAATATCAAAAAGGAATCTCCCACAGGCCATCAAATCTCATTAAACGTAAAAATGGAAAAGCCATGAAATCTCCTCAATGCTTCTCCTTTTGAGCACAAGATGGTGCGGCGGGCGGCAGGGCACGAAACAGTCACAAAACATTTTATTCATTAACCTGAGCGGACCGAGCGATGGCCAAGACGGGGTAAAAACATTCTTCGAAAGGATCTCATAGTTGCCCCCCATTCCCGGCTGCCACTGGCTCTAAGGTTAATTTTATCTTATTATATAAATATATTTTTTTTTTTAACTTTTTCTCCATTTCGTCCGAGCCAGGTCAAGAAGAGATAAGGCACGCAAAAGAACACTTGAGGAAGTTGCCTGCAACTCTGAGGGCGGTGTTTGCATCGTAGCATAGCCAAGGAAAGGAATAGTGAATCCAATCCCACCTTTTACTATACCGTGCGCTATTGAAAAGATCAATTTTTTCCCTTTTTTTTATCCCTTATCACCGCGAAGGACTATCCTTCCTAATTTGTTCGTGGCACGAAAACGCCTTGAGCGTCCTTTTCACATTGGAGCAGGCGATTTAATCAAACTAAGTAAAAGCCGCGGCCACCCACACCCACGGGGAACAATGCTCCCTGGCCTGCTGGCCATCGACGTCTTCGTCGTCGTCGTCGTCGTGGCATGCGCAATCCGATTAAAATTAATTTTTCCTCTGTCTCCCCTTTTATACATTCAATTAATCGGGGCAGGCCTAAGAGGATTTTATAGGGGCGCGCATCTTGATCGCGACTTGAAAAATCAGTTCAAAGCCGAGGTGCAGGTTAACTGCCGAGCAATAGATTATCATCTTGCACGGTATCATGCCCGCGCGAGATTTTTAAGTTGTACGCGCGGACACATGCACGCAACCTAATCCAATTGCGCATGTCGGCTTGAAATGAAAGTTTTCAATTTTAATTGGAGGCGAATGAGCGGAAAACAAATGCGCGCGGGCTCAGAATCAGACTATCAACCGCGAAGCGCAACAATGGCGTGCAAAAGAAGCAAACGAGCCGCGGTGCGGGTTTTTAAGTGGAGGGAGCCCGCTCAGATCGCGGGCCTATAAATAATGAGGCCCTTCTCTTCACGTGCATAAATAGGCGAAGTCAGAAAACTGAGAGCGGGAAAGTGGTCCCGTCATCGCACGAGATGCGTTTTGCGCTCGACGACGAGTGCTCCATATCTGCAGCTTCCGATCATCTGGCGTCTAAACAAATTCACCCCGTGATCTCTTGGTCCCAATTCCCGTGTCGGGAGAAGGGGAGAATCCGCCGATCTAATCAGCTCGAAGATCGCGGCCGTTGTCATTGCTCTGCACTGTTGAGATCGCAGCATCATATCGCGGCTCCTGTATCTTTGTTCCGGCTATAATTAGATCGTGTGCAGATTCGTTTCGTGCCCAACGGCTGGGCGCGTTATTAAAATATTTTCGAAAATGATGTAAAATGCAAAAAGGAGCTCCCCGCACGGGAATTAAGTAGTCCCGCCAGGCGGAAAGCGGGACGGGCAATGAATTTTATTCCAGCGAAAAGTGAATAGATGACGGCGACGCATGATAAACGATCGCGTTTGGGGCGCGGCGGCGGCGCGCTGCCGCGGGATTATTCATTGCCTTTTGTTTGTTTGACTGCCGATCGTCTTCTTCTTGACTCACAGTACAGGCGGGCACTTAGGCATTCTCATTTCGATTATTATTTATCCTGCGGGATGACAGCTGTAATCTTACGGCCCATTGTTCGACGCTTTCTTCACCGGACAGACAATGGCGGGCTAGAGAAGAGTTGTGGGGAATTAATAGCGCGTCGCGTAGGAGACAGCTCAAAATGGACTTCTATGAATTTCTGATTAGATGGGAATTAGCTACCATTTCGGCGCTTATCAGCCCCCAGGAACTCATTTTGGAATGACAATCCAGCCGAAGGGAGCGACAAATGTATTCAGACCTCTTCCCTATTAAAGTACCGCATTTGTAACGGCAGCGAAGGGATAAGACACCCGCTCACATACTAAGCCCACTCTGGACTTAATCGTTGATTTAAATTGAATTAATTATTTCAATCTCCCCTTTGATGGGTTTCTTTCTTTTAATTTTTGTTTGTTTTGTTGTTGTTGCGATGACAAGCTCTAAATCTGCTTCCCTTTTAACGACCCTAAACGAATAATTGGTAGTTGGGCGATGGTAGATTTTATTCAGCGGATTGCATTCTATTATTCTCGGTTCGTACCCTTTAATTTATAAATAAAACAGATTCTTAAAAATCTAGAAAAAGTCATCATACTGGGAAACTCGCAGCAAACTATGAATATGACGTTTGTAATGCAGATTAAAAATATGATATGCTAGATCAGAAGAATAAGCCATACTTAACATTTTCGAATTCGCGTTTTAGCATCCAGCTTTCACTTATCAAATAGCTTTAATTTAAATAGGAATAAAAGTTTCCAAATATCAACCTGTAAATAATATAACGTCGGAAAAAAATTTCTCATCATGACACCAATTTATGTCACAACATCTCAGTAAAAGGAGTATGACTTCTTCCTTTTAATATAAAAACCTTATATACAATAAGATAATAAACTTCATTTTTGTCTGCTGAATTGTTTCAGTTTAACCTAGTTTTTAATTTTTTAAACTTATGGATATATATGATTCAGTTGCTAAATGCTAAAACTCGCCGAGGTCTGTATGTATTCCTATTATTTCTTGTTAGTGAAGATTTATCTATTTTAAGGTCTGAAATAATTCTTTCTGTTGACTATACTTTCAATAAATCGATTGTTTCGGTCGCTGTACGGCACGTAGTGCCGTCCTGTTGAAACTCTTACACCACTTAGATCATGTAAGCCTTAAGCCCAAGATCTTTACGCAACATTTTTGAAATTGGAGCAAAGCCCAAGTTCTTACACACGCCTGCGATCGCCAAGTTTCAGTTTTTAGCAACACACTGGGGTCCTTTAATACAGAGTTATTGGAAATTTCAAAATTCGGTAGTTAAAATATAGGCCTTAAGTGTCTGAATATTCTTCAGCTTTCACTACTGTTTTAGAAGTCTATGCCTCAAAGGTTTTAATTTAAATAAATTCAAACTATCAATCTTAATTATGAAGTTAATTACAGTACGCTTAAAATATTAAGCTTTGATGCGAAGTAAAACGAAGAAATTCTTACTATTTTTACCCAAATTAAATGATATTCAATAAAGTTTATAGTATAATATTAAACTGTTTAGATATTAACATTTAAAGATAACTAATAATAGCAAGCTTTCTCTACAAAACATTTTTTTCTCTTTTCTTTCAGGTATGTACCAAAAGTTGCCACTCACAGGAACAACTAAACTATACGTCCTAAATCTAATGCTTAAATCGAAAAATACAACCGAAAACGAAAAAGGACAACCGAAAAAATGTGCTCACAATTAACACCAATTGTGGACGAAAGCTAATTTCGAGCAATTAATTTTCCCTCTAATTTTCTGCATCTCTGAAGGGCTCAATTTTCCGCAGACTTCCCAAATTAGTGGCAATAATGCCAAATGTCGTTCCGTATCACATTAGACGAAACTAAGTAGTTAACAGCACAGGAGCGGAGTCAGGGGTGGGGTTGAATAGTGGCCGGCGAGGCGAGGCGAAGCGATGTTATTAGCGGACACATTCCCGACGAGTTCCGACTCTCGAGTCACCCATCCAGAAAAAGCCGGGCGCCTTTTGTCGTAGTTTATATTATTATTTCAGTTCAGGCGCTTCGCCTTGCCCCCAAAGTCGTTCATCATAGAAGCGCTATTGCTGCGAAAACCGCTTTAAAAACGAAAAAAAAAACAAATAGTCAAGTACGAGTCCAGAAAACATTGTATAGTAGAGACCGCTCTGATGCATTTACGGGGGCTCACTTTTATAAATTAAATTGCACACGATGCACGAAGAACGAGTCCTGTGGCATTTCCTAATAGTAACGACAATAAAAACGCGCCAACAAAAACTGCAGCAAAATGAAAACAACAAAACGGGCACTGAACACTGCAAAAATTGGTGCCTTGGAGTCGGACGGAGAGCAGCGACTCCAAGTTTAAGAAGAAAAAAAAGAAATATAAAAAAAAATTGTTAAGGGAAAGCAAGAGGAGGAGCAGGACTCTGAAGTAAGAAAACACAAACATGCGCAGCTACATAATGGCAAAGCCACTACTAACATCCTTAACAAGAGTAAACTATGAGACCCCGCAGGGTGACGACGGTGGCCCGGTCTTGGGTATGGGGTGATTTTCTTTTGATAAATTTTTTCCCCTCCCCCCATGTCTTCCTCCTTTCCTTATTTCCGTATTTACGATTGCTGCAAACTTTTTTTTGAGCGCGCTGCTCGGCCCCCCCGAAACCCGCCAGCACCCTCTACTTCCTTGAACTTTACAAAATTCCTCCTGAGTGTAAAGACTGTGTGCCCTATTCCCGGTGAAAAACGTTTGACAGAAATGCACGAAAAACGAGGAGAAAGAGATGGAAGGGTATGTACAAGGGAAGCGGTTGAAGGCGGACCGAGACGGGACGGGACGGGACAGGATCCAGGATCGGGAACCGGGCGAAAAACCAGTAGAAAATACATCACCCGGGAAAAAATGAGTGATGGTCGTGAGTGAGTGAGTGAGTGAGTGAGTGTTTTTGTTGGCAGCGGCGGCAACCTGCCCCCAACAAAAATCCCCTTCCATGTGGGGGCCAAATGAATTTTTCGGGGATGTCTGAAGTTGTAAGTAAATTAAATAATTCGAGGGCAAAATTGAATTATGGTCCTTGCCGCTGGGAGAGGACAACATTTCTGGATAAGTTGCTTTCTGCCTGGATGCGTTCCGAGAGAGGGCGGCTAGGACAAGTGCGGCTCAAGTGATGCTCCATTTACAGCCGCAACAAAAAAAAAAAAAAAAAATTATCTTCAATTCCTGAGAGCTTTTTGATATCTTTCTGGCCTTCAGCAGCAATATTGCTGGACCGAACAATTTTCAATTTTGGTACTAGAACCCTACAATATAAAATATGCCCCCAGAACAGGAATATGAAAAAATTTGTGTGTACTCAACATAACCCAGACTGAGTTCTTAGCATTCATATTTTCATAACAAGTACGTAAATATATACGTAGATTGATAGATACCATGACCCTTAGCTATCTATCCCGTCAGTAATCTGATTGTCTACAAATTTCAATTTTTTAAGCTCTGTACGTAGAGCCATTATTTCTCTTTTTTTTTATTTTTTTGTATGTTATATGATTTATTAATTTCTTTCTAAGAAGACCAGCATTTAAAGTATAGTATGACTGAAGGACAAAATCTTGGGATATTTTATTAATATAGAATATACTATATGTATATAAATATAAATGTACATATTTAAAAGCAATTTCGTGATGTAGTGGTAGCCTTCTCTTTTGTAGTTGTGCATGCAGTGAAGGCGGATATTTTCATCAAGATAGAAAAGATGCCTCAATAGCTCGGTTGGTAACGCGATGCGTTGACTACGAGCCAGCACAGCTCTAGACGCTGTGGGTTCAATTCCCACCAGAAACCCTGGTAACAAAAAGTGGTATAACAAAAAAGTGTGTCTTTCGACAGCCACATCAATCTACATCTCTAGAAAAGGAGCATTAAATGCACACTAAATAAGTGTGTTGTAGGTGAAATTTTTCACGCGATACCACTGTTTAGACTGTAGTGCGATTTGACATCACCTGAAAAATTAATTGGAAATCTCGCTTTATTATTATGGATTTTACACGGTATGTCCTAATCTATCCTATTCTCTATGATCTAAGATTGAAAGACGTACGGAAAACGAAGTAGACATTAATTTTTATTTATAATTGTTATGAAGAAAAAAATATCGTTCTTGCAACTACTTTTTCCATGACTAAATTTTTTATAAATTTTGTATGATATTTTTTCAATCTCGAGAGTTTTTCAATTTAGTTATGTATTATACATATAAAAAGATTGACTACTCGACTTGTGGCAAACAAAGCGAAAACAAAGAACACCTTCTGCTAACTTTGCGGGATTTTCATGAAAAGTAATAAAATTGTGTTTTCGTAATCAATCGCCATTGTTGAATTCGTCCATTAATGTTAAACATACATTTCTTATTATTCTAATACTAGCTAAAATTTCTTCGTCTATTGAAATTTGTTATGAGTGACATAGCATAAATTACTCAGAAAAATTCGTAATTCAAAATTGAAAGTCTTTCATGGATAAAAATTGTAGCCTTATTATTTCTAAAAACATCAAATCTTTATTCCGTGTAGCTGACTATAGCTTTTTCGTTCAATATAAAATATTATTAGATTATAATCATCTAAGCCCAAAGAATGTATTACTGCTTATAAATATTCACGAAATCTCCGTATATTGATTTTATTTGTATAAGCAATAATAGATATTGTATATGATTGAAATTAATCTACCACCATTTCACAGAAACTTTAAAACATGTGCTGTTTTTATCACTTTAAATTGGTGCACTTACACCCTTTTCAGAACAATCATGCAATCAATCAATGTTAATAATTTATAATACTTAGTTTTGCGCAGTAATTTGCATTATAAATATCTTTATTTAGTAGTCACATATAAATTGATTAATTACAGGTTTACAAATTTTATATCTTTTTTTGTTGCCAAATAAATCTCGATTAATTTCTATAGGATTTTTTCCGTAGATTACGAATTCGTAAACGAAAATGTTCAATTAGCTCCCGTTCTCAAGAAAAATAGAGTTAAAAAGTGCAAAAGACCAAATTTCAGCCATTTTTGAATGATGATTAAAAAATAACGGATTGTCATAGAAGATGATAATATGACTTAAATGAAAGCCTGAATCCTAATCTATGTACATGAAAAATCACTAATGCTTAGACTTTACCTAACATCTTGGGGGACACATTTTTCGTAACGATTCGCCAGGTGAAGTCTTCATTGCCTATCTGTTGTATGAAATAATCAATATATAGAAAAAATTATTTCAACACAATGTTTTGAAAAAATATGAAAATATTTCAAATTGTTATGTTATAACTTAAAGTTTAAGTCTTCATTTGAGCTATGGTACAAGTTCCTATCGCGATCCCTTATTTTTTAATGATTTTTCAAAAATAGCCAAAATATGGTCTTTTGCAATCTTTAACTTTATTTTTCTCGAAAACGGAAGCTAATTGAACATTTTCGTTTGCATATTCGTAATCTACGGAAAAAATCCTATAGAAATGATTTGTCATTTGTTGGGCAACTAAATTGGTGTTGACCAGTGAATGCTTTTTATGCAATAGATGTGTGCTTTTAATAGAATTTTTTAATTGTAGATAAAGTTACCAGACTATTTCATCATATTCATATTATTTAAATAAAAGATAATGAAAGAATGTACATAAACATAAACAGCGGTTGTTTGGCAATTTATTAAATTTTAATGAAAAAATAATAAGACGACATAGTGTGTTATTGTTCAAATTGTTATCACTTATCAATGACCTAAGTATGTATGACTAATAAAAAGCAAACCATTTTCCCACGAATAGAAGATACCATAAACGAAAGTGGGTTTATATAATAATCCCAAACTGGGCAACATCTTAAGGTCCTTCTTAATTAAAGCGATCCCTAAAAGAGGCTTATCAAGGCGGCAGTAAGGTGTACATATATAGTAAGTTGGGTCCATTCGAATAGCCGCCCAATTTTCTAGCGCTAAATCTAAAGCTGCCAATTAATACGATTCGGACGTCACTTGCAAAGGATTAACGACAGGGACCAGATTGACAGGCGACAAGTTAATCGCGTTATAAAAGTCTCCTTTCATCCAGCCATTGGGTCTCATGTTCAGGTAAAGAGCATTGGGGAGCATCAAGTTTTGGGGCGGTCGCGATAGAGGGAATGGGAGCAGAGGGGAGGGGTGACTTCATGAAATGCACGGGAAGAAAGTTTCATTCGTTCGTATTGACCGAAGCTGGAAATCTCTTAAGATTTTACTGGAACTGTCAGGGCTTATTACTGCAGTGGGACGCGCTGTACACGAAATCAATTCGAACGTGACATGGCATGTACACCGTCCGGGATGAGGGCGGGGGCGGGCCGGCGCGGGGGAAGCAGTCATCAATTTTCCACATGTGACATGACAATCACATTGAATTGAAGGAAGTTTTCTTTGACATCTTTGGAAAGATTCTTATTTAGGGAACCACGAGCCGGGTGCGGTTGTGACTGTATAGCAGGGAAGGAGCGAGCAAAAGTAAAACTTTGCTCCTCGGGGTTAGGGGGATCGATTGAAGTTATGGCATGTGTCACTGTTCGAGTTTCAGTCAAATGCAGTTCGAGGGCACCAGTTAGTTAAGCCAGTGCGTCAGTTGTTTCGGGCGAGGCGGGATACCTGAGGTTGGGCTAGCCCAGGTGTGAAAGGCTTCAGCGGCAAGCATGAGTCAGTCAGGCGAGTGTGACTCACAGCCCACACTTGTCTGACTTTAGATAATCCATTTTCGTTTCGGGCTACGCAAGATCGATGGAGCATGGAACTGGATTTACTTATAGACAGTGCCTTAGTCCAGTGCTGAATGTTGGACACCAAAACGACACGATGACGTTATACCGGTCACCGGAGCACGCTTATGCAGCAAAACGGATTCCTGCAGCGCGTCGTATTGTTCTGGTGCCTAAACCTTTTATACGTAATCTGTCACGCCGTCGAGAGAAGGCATTTCCATCAAACGAAGCGAAACCCTTCCTCGGGGCGACCTAGACACCATCCACCATGTCCATTTGTTATTCTCGGGAGAGATAGACAAGTTTTTGGGGAGTTTTACATCACAGTTGGATGCTGGATGATATGCGACCCGCTCCGGGGATGTCATGCGGTGTTGTGCTATATACATGCTCCCGCATGCTATCTATCCCGGTGAATCTCGGATCTCCGCATGTGGAATCGCATTTGAATATTTCTAGAGATAAAAATGCGAAAAACGAAACGAAACCTGGACCCATGGTTCCCATTCCATCCCGAAAGCATCCCTCTTCTGTTGTTTTGTTTGCGCGCAGATAGGGCTTTCCGGCGAATGTGAACCGCCTGAAGGCGTACAGGGCTTCAGGCGGGCAGGCAGGCAGGCAGGCGGGTAGGCGGGCCACACGGCGCGAGCGTGCTCCTAAAAAAGCTATCTTCCCTGAGACTGAGACTGAGTCGGAGCCAGCTTGCCTGCCTCGCCGGGGCTCAAGATGACTGACGGACTGTGATGAATTGATTTCAGATAGGCCTCGGAAAGGATTTTGGGACGCGGCAAAGGAGTCAGAGTCAGAGGTCGCCCGCTCCTTAGATCGCTCCTTTTTGTGCTGCCACAGCGCACTCAAGAGTGATTTGATCCGTTTTTCTTTCACTTCATGCCTTCCGCCTGTGCACATCAACCCGGGACAGGATTCCAGGGAAGAGAAAAAATAAAAATAAAAAAAATGTTCCGCGTAAAGAAAGAACAAATATTTTTCAAGATAACTGGCGATAAGAGAAAGGAGCCAGGAAAAAAAATAAAGAATATACGACCCGAGCGAATACGACAAGACACCACCGCCGCCGACGACGACGTCGAAAACAAGGACGGTGGTGTATGCGTTTTAAACGCTTCACCTCGCGCCGTGTTTGCTCTCGACTCTTCCAATTGATGGAAGATATCTTGTATTCCGACATATCCCCGAATATGTTTGGATCAACGGATTGAAAATATCATTCTTCGACTTTACTTTATGACTATTTGATTTGGTCTGGAATTCCTGCAGACCTTATCGCCGTTCCTCCCTTTTGTTTCTTTAGGATTAAGGGAAGTTTCACGCTAGGACAGCGCCTACGATAAGGAGGCTCAAGCTTGAGACGTATTTCGTCTTTATTTGCATAAACGAATCTTAAAATCAGCTTGTTTATTCAAAGTTTTGATCGGCTTATAGCTCAGCGCTCATTTTTCGAGATGGATTTTTTTTTTTTGGGGTTTTTACACAAATTCTAAAAGAGTTTCAGACATAAATAAATAATATGTATAGTAATCAAAACAGCTGACAGTTACAGATGTCAATTGTATTAAATTCTTCTCAATCACACTTATCATTTTGAGTAATTTATGTAAACCTTTATAAAAATTTCAAACAAAGGAACTTGCACATTTTTTTTTATACGAAATCAGTTTCATTCAAACTATTTTAAACTTAAGATAATAATTGTTTGAATAGTACAGATTACAAGTTATCGATGCTACAACATGATTCATAATCCGTTTTTGATCTTCAAAGGATCAACATTTCACACTTTGTTACAATGTTGTTGAATTTGCTATAATTAAAGTTGATACGTGAGGAACACATATAAGTGCATTTTTGTCTATGTTTAATGACACTCACCCTTTATGAAAAGCATCAAGATCTTGGCGTGATCAGCATAACAAAGAAGTTCAGAATTTGACGAAAACATGGACACAACATTAATGAAACAACATTAAAGTAAAGGAGGGTATGCATCAAAACGACGCTTTGAATTGACGAATTTAAAGAAGCAATATATGGAGCAGTAAAAGCGTATTCAGTCTCATCCCTTGAAAAGCAAAATTGCTTCAAGGCTTTATTTTTTGCTGTTCTTTTTATACTTAAAAGCACTTCGTCCAAACAAAATTAATTTTACGAGCAACAAGACTTATTAATTGGAACGAAACACAGAAAGCATTTAGAGAGTTAAATATATAAATATAAAAAAAAAAGTTTACACATATCATATGTCAATGTCACACTCATGAAGAACAGCACTCCAGTCAAAAATCAAAAGCCATTGGTTAAGAATAGCCTTTTTAAAATTGTAACATAATTCGGCAGGAATAGCACAATTCCAAAAATGACTTGACGGGCAGAATGGAATGACGTCTTAAAAACGCTGTCGTAACTTAACATCGTTGCATTGTTGTTTTATTTATGAAATCAGGATGACCGGTAAATTTTTTAATTATCTCAAAAATTCAACTTGTAAATCTACCTTTGAATTTCAGTAATCGAGATATAAATCCTTCTTGCAACTATTTATTCAGTTTATTCCTTGCATTTTCATTAAAATCAACGAATATAGTATATGCATTTGTCTGTCAGAGGAAATGCTATTCCCATGAGGCATGCATTAATTTTTCACATTTTTTCCCCAAAAGTCCGACAACTCCTTTATATTTCAACACGATAACCCCATTTTTCTTCAACTTGAAATTCAATTAGGGCAATGAGCACATGCCGTACAGATAAAGGACCAGCTGGCACTGCTCTGCCATTCAGAGTCGTTGTGTGGATGAGGGCGCATATTTTTGAAATTCCACACAAGGGCATAACATAAATTAAGATATTGAAATCCTTTTTTATTTTGAGGAAGGAACTGTGTATGTAGGTCAATACGGTTTTTTATTTTTTTACAATCGGTGCATCTTGAGATATTTTTGCCTGAAGACTGAAGGTCTATTTGAAAAAGTGTAGATATGTACCTTTCAGGTAACTTCATGTACTCAGGAAAGTAATGACTGTGCTCAAAGGTGCTCCAGATTTTGGGACCCCGCTTCGGTCGTCCCCGTATCCCATATCCTGGCTTTGTCGCCCCCAATTTCTAATCCCTATGCTGTTTCTCTTGCCTGCTCCTTTTCGTTTTCATTAGGAAGAGTGCCAGGCATAAGTGCATAAGCCAGAAAAACATCTTCATCTGCAGTGCTTAATTTAATGCCCCTGCAAAGGCATCAGAGTGCATTTAAAGCCTCCAAGTATCCATTCACACGGAACAGGTGAACACTTGCACACTCTCTTGGACCATATTGTCTAAAAATATCCCTAGCCTGCATATTCCCGGGCGGAGGGTGGTCTTTTGGATGGAGTCTAGGGAATGGGAATGAGATGCACCAGATTCGTCCTACGAGGACAGCTATAGGACTCTTGAAAAGATGCAGCACAGAGAACTCTGCATCTCTTGTACCAATCAAATGAGTATGGAAAATTGAAACCCTTTCCCCCTTTCCGTATCCACTTCGCTTTTTCAAGTAAGAATGCCATGTTCGTCCCATTTTTTTTTTTTTTTTTAAGTTCTTTTTGCTATATCTGCCTTCAATGTTGCCAGTCCCGGAGGGATCGATGGCCGACATATTTTATATATGCACACATCAAAACTAAAACCGCAATCGGTTCCGCACAGCATTCCTGGAAAAACTCATCAACAAACTGGGGAATGAATGTCTATCCCCTTCTCCACAGTTCCCTGCGCCCTCTTGCCGGGTATGGAATAAAGACAACAGCCGCTGGGAAGCCGAGATCCAGGATACTCTTCAGAATGGGGCATATTACTCCCCCTTCCCTTTCTCCCCCGCCTCACACAAATCGACAAAAAGAGTCCGCCTGACGAACCGCGCTGTAGTAGAACATATTCGCCGCGGATGAGCGAATATGTCACTAGAAATGACAGAGCGCCAAAACGATCCCCCCAGGGCGCGGCTTCATTGCGGAATGTCGCGGGTAGCGCAAAACCGTCAATTTCGGTCGTTGTTCGTGGCTTCGTTATGCGCTTTGTCCTGTTTTTTATTTTTTTTTTTTTAAACGGAGCGTGTGGAGGGAGGGGTGTCTCCCGGTGGATCCTGTCTCTGACTGCCCGGGAAGGGACATCAACATGCTGAATATGCATGCGAATGACACCTTCGGCGAATGTGTGTCACGTTGCACCCTACACGTGCTCTGGCCTCTTCCACACCCACCCCACTAACCGCTGCAGCTGCCCGCTGCCTGTTGTAATGAGTTCAATTTTCTTGGACAGATGTCGGGATGGTTTCTCAAGAAAACTGGGAAGAAATCTGGAATACTTAAGAAAAAAAAACGAGAAAACGCGTCACCTTCCTCTTCATCCAGATAAACACAGTACAAAAGGCTTCTCTTCGCGGTTGACGGATTTCTTGTCTATTTATAGACGGCCAGTTTCCGCAGAGAGCTCTTCTCCAGCGCGCCGAGTAATGTTGCGTCTAATTCTAGCCGATTGGGGGGCGGGAATGGGGCAAGCGGGTGGCCGTCTTAGAGGGCGACAATCATTCTCTCTCCATCTCTCTCTAACTGCCAGATGAGATTTTTCTCCCCGGGTGCACCGCTGATGGAATAAATTCCAGTTGGCGCTGGAAGATTGAAAATTAGCATCGGGGGGCACCCAAGTGGGCTAATTAGATCACTCATGTGCGATGATTCCTCTGTTTGTGCTGTCACAGCGCAGCAAATTGATTGTCGGCGATAGCTATCGAGTGCGACACGTACGTATGTGCGTGCGTAGTGAGAGCGAAAGGAGGGGAGGGTCTCCCGGACGGGTGGGCTTCGAATCGGCGGGATGATTTTTTGTTTTTAAATTACGCCGAGAGCATTTCGGATCACTGCCTTCAATTTCAACTTTGTGTCTATAGGCGGAACGGAACGGAGGGGAGCAATTTTCTTTTGGCGGGTATTTTCAATGGCAGCAAAGCGTCATCGGGATCGGGATCTAAAATGTAAAAATCGCTCAAGGATAGTTTATTTTTATAAAAATAGCAGAACAACGTGGGGTCCCTCTCACTTCAAGAATTAAAAAGTTACATTAGAAAATATGATGTAATATGAAAGTTAGATATCTAGAAAAATATATTGTACAAATAACTAATTTCGTGGCTCATTGAGCTATTTTTTCTATTTATTTTCACCTCATAAAATTGACGGTAAGCATGACACAGAGAAATCTATTAAAAATTTTTAAAACCATAATATTATTTGAACTACATATCTTTAAAGCAACTAGGCATCTGCATTTATAGAAAAAATGATCAAGAACGATTAAGATTGAAAATTGAGATTGAAAATTATCAGTAAGTAAAACTATAAATTAACCTTATGGAAAAACAGAAATAAGAAATAATGAAATCTAGCAAAAACACTAGTAAAAATTATAATGAAGAATTAATCTGTAATCACTGTTTTTTTTATTTAATTAATATTTTTCCATGAAGTTTTAACTCAATTTGTTCTCGGCTGAGCGCACAGGATTAAGAAGAGGATAACTTGTGTTATCAAGTTGCGCCGCGGTTTGTGCAATATTATGAACTTGGAAATAAGTTTTCAATATTTCCCAACATTATTCAAGCGTAATTCTAATCTATTCATTTCATACAGCGGAGATATGATACTGTGTTTCTGTCGATTTTTTGAGTACGAGAGAGTTGTCTGTGTCAAAACAGTATGTAGTTTAAAAATAAATTAACAAATGGTTCACCCTTTACATACATACTATGACTGTTGAAATAAAAAAATTTCCACATTCCCAAAAGTCCTTTGAATTCAATTGCAATTAAGTCTGGATCGTAAAACTCATTCCAAAGTACAAAACGGAGCCATACTTTCCGATTTGGAGTGGAATTTATCCAACCTATAAGGTGGGGGTAGGTTTCCGAAAAAAAATCCCTCTCGTAAATACGGTAGAGGCAAATAAATAATAAAAGAAATCCAATTACACAAGAAAACCGTTTCAACATAAATTACAAGAAAAATTAAACAAAAGCCAAATGTGCACCCGCCAGAGCTAAACTCTCCGCTTCCAATGAAATTTAGAACAAAAGAAGCATAAACCCGCGAATTTGGAGCAGGGGAGAATGGGGCCCGGATGCCGATGGAGCCACCACGGCCAACTGGGTCGGGGAAGGGGAGACAGTGGTGGCTGGGAAAATCGACGAGTCCCCGCCCCGAAGAGGGGAGTAGAAAAAATATGGAGCAAAATTATAATGAACACCGACATAAACTACCAGCAGCACACTTTTTTTCCTATAATAAAGTAAAAGTTGTCATCTCGGACGTCTTGAAATTTTCGTGGGAAGTACATGTTGCGAGCACACGAAACAATCCCCCCCACCCGCTCCCTGACCCCCCCTACAGCCTAGCCCCGCGGTGAGAACTTGAAGTGGGTCCTTGCTGCCGGGGCTGTGAGGGCGAGGGTGCCGGGCGAAGTTTACTTTATTATTATTTTAGCTGGTAATAGTCCTTTTCCTCTGTGTTTCTTGGCGCAATAGAAAATTGGTGTACACGGACAAATTGGAGTTTTTCCTTTTAGAACGATTGCGGCGACAGTGGGCGACTTTCTGTCGAGGGACGAGGGGAGAATCATGACTTGATGGTCGACTGAATTTGTTGCGGGATTTCAATTTAGTAAATTAAGAGTCGCTCTTGTCGTGCACTCTCCTTTCGAGTGTTACTTTCATTTAATATGAACTGATTTTTGCTAAAACTGAAAAATTCTGTCCAAAGAGAGGGAAATCGTAGCAAAAAAAAAAAAAAAACTATCTAGCGGGCGAACTTAAAAGTTATTCAATTTCTTGAAAATTCTATGGCGTTGAAGTTTTTGGCTTGCGGGTATATTTACTTGTGGAAAACACCTTTTAACTTCTTTCATGTAGTTTCCAACCTACCTTCTTCTTTTTCTTATTATTATTACTTTTTGAAAGGATGGAGTTTTGGTTGTTATGAAACCGATAACAAGAAAATTATTGTAGCGGATACTAAACTCTTTTTAATGTGTATAGTACTTTAATATCTGCTAGTTCTAACGTAGTGTTACTGCTTAAGGAGAGTTTTACATTTTCTTGGAAGTTATAATCTTAACTAAGATTTCAGAAAAACTCAGCTTTCCACTTTCCCAGAATGACATTAAAATGCAGCCGGTTTTGTTTTGAAATTACAGAAAATTAGCTACTGCAATCATCATTTTATTATTACTCATTCTACAGATTTGAATTCCATTGTACGTGTATCTATTTTAAAGAAAGTATTAAACAAAATTTCTCGCTAGTGTCATCCAAAAATTAGCTACGTTATTTGCTTCAAGACTAATTGAGGCTCATTCCCTATGATTGTGATTGGAAATTTAGTTACATCAGTGCCACAAAATTGTTTTACCCGTAAAATCTAAAATTATAATAAATACAGAACCCTAAATTAATGTTAATAGCTTATATATTTCCTCTACAAAATTTCCCGTAATTAGAAGCCTTACTATTCGAATCATACTACACGAATTTTCTATATATTTAAAATTTGACTTTACTGCTTCTAAATCCCTGTCGTTCTGAATATTTATGAGTCATAACTTTTTTTGTAGCTACTTTTCGGAAGAAATTTCAATTTCACACCGAAGCTCGTGAAAATAGTTAGACCTTATTCAAGATTACCCTTAAGTTCGATCAAGCAAAAGTCTGTAATTATAAGCACCTACGTACAGCCTATACTAGCAAACTTATAATTTTCGTTAGCTTAATTGTTTGCTCGCACACTCATCGACTTGTGCTTTTTAATTAAGGTGAGTAAGCTGAGCTTAAAGGAAAACTGTTCACACCATCTAGCAATTTCTCTGTTCAGTAGTTCATAATTTAAACAAACGGGTAATTACGAAGGTATTCAGCACACCTGAATCTGAAATTGTCTGAAAGCGGAACAAAGGTAGCAGTTAATTAACACCAAAATCATCCGGACACTTTGAGGCGAATATATTTCTTTTAATTCTTCAGTTTGATTTGGAACTCCCTAAAATGCTTATTATCCATCGTATATACTGGGGAGATAATTAAAAAAGAAAAGTTTTAAGCTCATCTATGACACATAAAAGAACGAAAAAAGCTTTTATCTTGAAATTCCAATCTATACGAAGATTTGTAAGCTGATTATCGCTCCACATTAATTTCCTCGTTCCGCCCACAGCCGCGGGAGCATCTCGCCATAGAAATAAAATTCCAATAAATCAGCGCTAACGCTGCCGCACTGTTTGACCTCCATCAATGCCCCACCCGCCCTGCGATGGCCCACCCGATAAAAAGGCGTCAACGAAAAGTGAAGAAACGAAAAAGACAATGGCGCGCCCCGCTTTAATCTTACATCTTCAGGGCCAAAAGCAGAGCGGACTAATTAAAATCGCCTCAAAAAACGGGTTAATTGCTCCCACGAACTGTTAACGATAATTAAAGCCAATTATCGCCAATAACAGAGGGTGATGCATAAGTTTCCGAGCGTGCCTGTATAATCGGAAGAGATTTTAGTGTTACTTCCACGCCACTCCGCCACTGGCTGTTTCTCAAAATTTCGCGGGAATTTTAAAGCCAGTAAACTCCAGCCAATTTCCCGCACACGAAAAAGGTCAACATGGCACTTTTATGTCCATCATAATGTCATCAGCCGCTAATGTTCCGTTTGCGATGACGTCGACGAGGACGACGGGTGCGGGACCCCCGAGAAAATGGGAAACAAAGTTCAAGTTGTGTGGCGCAGGCAGAAGAAGTGCAATTAATCATCATTACGTGCTGCTCCACGGCTATCTTCAATTTCCTATCCATCAGAATATGTTGCCAGCACCGGGGCAGGCCACAAAGGAGCAGAAGTGCGTATTTATCTGAAAGCCATTCGCTTATCCCCCATCTGTCCATCATAATCGGCGGTCGCTATCTTAGTTGTCTGGAAAATGCTTGAATTATCGGGAAAATGGCCCGGCTCGAGTGGATTTTCGGAGCGCCTGTCTGTGTTGATCTTAATAGTCGTTAATGGTCACTTTTACGAACAAAATTCAATTTTTTAAATATACAGTGGCGGCCAAAAGTATGAACACTAAATGTTCTGAATGCATTCTTTGCTCTTGAAAAAAAAAGCTAGCTATGTTGACGATAGTTTGATTGAAAAAATTTAACACTTTGTTGTTGATGTGTTCGATAAATTTCTATCAAAATTGCAACTATCGTCAATACCAAGTCCTTGCTCGCCTGATAATTTCAGTAGAAATGAAAAGAACTCTTCAAAATAATACAATATTATTTCTAATAATTTTAGCGCCATGAGATAATCGACCGGAGGCAAACAGATTACAAGACCTAATTTACAACAACTACAAGTTGAACAAATAATTGTTAGGCAAAAGTTCCGTATTTTTTCTTCTAAGAATGCCAACTTTTAATAAAACATTAGAGTTTGGTATAATTTTAGTAGAAATGGATAGAATTCTTCAAAAAAAAAAAAAACATACGCTGATTCAATTTTTTAATTTGAAATTTATTTCTTGAAATAATCAGCCGTTCCGAAACTTTTGGTTCTCACGATGTAATTTTACGAACTACCTTCAAAATTTCTAAATTAGAATTTACGTAGAAAAAACTACTAAACGATATCTACAGTTTATACGTTTTTGTCAATGACCCCATAACTTTTTAATTATGCATTTTAAACACGTTTAAAACTACTTATGTAGAAACGATTCCGAAATAAAAGACTTTAACGAATTTGTTCCTTCAAGAATTACACGAAAAAACCGTATAATTTCTTTTACTAAACAAACACATGTTGCCGCCTAAGCCGAGCCATTCCAATTAAATGCTCCACAAAATGTGACATAGGCCTAAACTAGCCCAAGACGGATGAGGAACACGAAGAAGAGGCTGCCAGGCAAGTGTGAATGTAAAATACCCAAAACAGCGACATCAAACATAGGAGCGGACATAATTAAGGTAATGAAATTGGGTGCTGGCCGCAGAACATATGAGAAGTCGTCGTCTAACCTTAAAAAAAAAAAATGTGTCGTCTTCTCTCGACAGGAAAAAGAATTTTCAAATAGTTTTCCCCTCGCGTCGTTGGCCGTTGTTAAGCACCCGAGACGAGTCTTCTTAAGCAGGAAGCCCATAAGAAAGCATAATACGAAAAAGGAAAAGAAAAAGAAAATTAAATTGACGCCCACTTGACAGAATACAGAATGGGACCCAAATTGGACCTGGCTAGCTTGAAGCTCAGGTACTCTGGGGCGCGGTGCGACGGGGTGTGGCGGATTCTGTGGCCCGCTAATACACTCAAATTAGGCACTACGGCAGCACAAAAGACGAGAATGGCCGTGACTACGGGCAAACAAACAGGCTCCGGTCTCAAGAAAGGCTTAAATGCAAACAAATGAACAGGGCCAAGCACGTGGTGGCGAAGAAGAAAAGAAGTCGCCCAAGATCCCCGAGAATTAAAAATCTTTCACGGGCCCGCAACAAGACCTTCTAATGGTCCGGTCCGGTCCCATCACTTAGGTGACACGGCTGAAATTCTAGCGGAAAATTAGTAAGCTACAAAGGGGCTAGACGAGGAATCAGCCGGCGCGGGGACGCGGTGATACCGCGATCCAATCAGGTCACATTACCTCTTTCAACCGCAGATTGGTGGTATCAATTTGGAGCGGAAATAAGCTTTTTTTTCGGGACGAAATGAAAATAGAAATTAGCCCGAAGGCACCAATTAGAGGGTTTAGTTACCCGGTCATAAATTCCGAAAGAAGTTCCGCAAGGGTGACACTTATTGCCTATGATGTTTCACGAGGGAACGAATATGTCTTGTTGCTCGTCATAATAACGGCCATGTAGTATCAGCGTGTCTCGGATAAAATTTATGGGACCCGGTTGGTTGTTTTATCCGAAAATAATTATTAATTGGATGAGGTAAGATAATACCTCACAGGACAGCTGCTTTATGACAGTTAAAAATGTTCTGCTTTTATTATCTCCAAATAGTAACCCAAAAGGGAATTTTACTGCAACAAGAAGTTTATTGGCTAACGAGGTGTAGGTGCGTACCGGTTAAGAATTACATAAAGTTCATGTTGAGGCAGTGCACATAAAACACTAATTACTAGATTTTAAAATTATGTTGCTCGTATAAAAATAACTGCCACAATGGCACTGGATGACCTTACAGTAAAATATTAAAATTCTAAGAGAGAAAAGAGAACAGCACCTTTTATATTCAAAGCAATGAAAATGTTAAAGATTATTATTGTGAATTTAAGAACCGAAGAACAAGAAGATGAACATAATTTCGAAGAAATAAATTCCAAGTTTGCTTCCTACTTGGGCTTCAAATAATTTTCTACCGATGAACACAATCAACAGACAAAGAATTAAGTATTAGAGAGATTAAAATTTTGAAATCAAGATTTTAAACAAAATTCAAGCGAAACTTCCATGCATTAGTGCATTCAAAATATTTCGTTTGTTTTATATAAGAAAGCAACGAAGAGTAATTTTAAAGTTAAATAATGGAACAGTGGGGTTATGACAAAACAAATTTTGTTTTATTGTTATTTTTTAAAGTGATATAAGTCCACGTTTTGAAAAAATCGCTTAAGGACGTAAGGGTTTAACTGGAGAAGTTGTTAAAATGTTGTCTTAAAAATATGAACTTGTACAACTTTCAAAAATAGTGGCCCATATAATACCATGATCTTAAAGAAACTTTTGATCGTACAATGTCATCTTTTATCCGATTGTAATTCTTTTTTGTTGTTGGATTGGTAGAACATTTATTGATATTTTCTGTAATTCTGGCGTAATATATTGACATTGTAGTAATCACCTCGTTTTGTTAACATCATGTTTTTGCCTCTCTTCGATGTATAGTATTGAGATTTTTAAAAAAAGGCTATGAAAATGACTCACTTGATGTCGGGTTTGCGTGTCATACTCACAAACCAGAAATGGTACGTTCGATGAATGTTTGTTGAAACAAAAAAGTATTACAATCGTACAATCGATGGCACTGTACGGTCAAAAGTTCTCGTACTTTTTGATCATAGTAGTATAGGTTGTTTTTCATAACACAGAAACATCCTATATAAATAAATTTTACTTTAAATTATCGCTTTAAAAAAAGGACTGGAAACAAAGTAAATTCTCAGCCCACAAGCCGTTCGAATGCACCCAATAGATTTTAAATGTTGTGAAAATCGTTTGGGTCTTTAAGGAAAGTTATCGCACAGTCATAGCCATTAACTACGATGTTTCGAAACGCCGCGGGTTAAACCTACGTGCGCTATGTTCATACTTTCCGGATCATTATGCTCCTTTTGCCCATTCGTGCGATTCAAGACTCTTAGTCATTTTAGTGGGCAAAATAGCTATAATCATGTATTCCACAGATCAAGTTCCACACCCAACCCGATTGAATGAATCAATTATTCTCCTCACCTACTCGAGGTGGCTTGACAGTGCGAAAATTCCTGTGCAGCTGCCATTCATGAAAAGTCGCAATGATTAACGCGATTGCTATCATTTTTCTCGCTATCTAGAGGTAATTGCCACAAAGGCCATAGTTTCCCTGAATGTTCCCATGCCGCCTACACACGCGATCTTCCATGTCTGCGGGCAGTAGAAAATATAGAAGCCTCGTCTGCATCGCTTGAAGAGCCTCAGAGATCTGGCCGGTTGATAGATTCCGCATTAAGCGGGAACACGGCGCTAAAGCAGCTATGGGGCCCTCTGATCAGAAGAACTCTTAACCGGTCTCTGCGTAGGCGAGTCACGTAATTAAAAGTTGTTAGAAGAACCTGACGATCGTTTCGGCATTTTTTAAGCCATCGCTTAATGGCTCCATCTTTTTTTGCTTCGTCCACCGGATCGGACATATCTGAAGTCGATTTTAAATTCCTCAGACACGCTTCGATCGCGGCCGGTCATATGGAGCTATAGCCAAGATGCAGCAGCCAACTGGCGCCACACCACTCGCGCCGCCGCCACTCCCGATCACCACTCTACTCATGCTGATGAGGAGATTTACCTGAAAATTGTTGTCTTATCCGCCATGCCAGCCCATTCGTACAGCCGGCGAATACTTTTCCTCATAATGTGCACGATCGGACCGATAATTACAATAATTCAATCAGAACAGTATCAATCGATCGGTATCGGTCTGTGCTGCTGCGTTGCATTGCAGCGTTGCGACGAGGCTCTGACAGTCTCGAGGAATGCTATCTTTATGGGATCCTTTTTACACTATCTTACGATAGGGATCGCGGGTGCACCGATCGTGTTACCTTCGGTCGAAGTGTTCGTGACTAATAATTAACACAGAAAGTGCCGGTGATCAATGAACACGGGAAGAGGCGCCTGAAGTGTGAACAAACAAAGAGCCAGGCAAAGATTGCGGATATTTCCGCTCACGATCAGCTCCCTATGAGACGTCGTGATCGCACCTCTGGGTCTATCTTCTAGTAAGTAGCCAATTTCGCGAGACTTTCTATATAGCTAACAAAACAAACAAACGAGGAGTCGATCACACAAATCAAATGTCGAGCACGAATCAATGTTCCTTTTTAGGCCGATCGATGTTTACTCGGCGCGTTCACTGCGCGGTTGTTGAAACAAAAGCCGATCGTGAGAAATTGATCCCCCTTTAATGGTTCGCGGCTGTACACTTTCACTCGCTTTATTTATACTTTCTTCACTTAGCAGCGGATTGTTCGTTTGCCAATTTTGATTTATCTTTACGCCTGATCACGTCAGGAACGTTTCGTTGGGTGATCAACTTCACCTAGATAGCCCCTTAAGTGAGGAGATTTCCTCAGTGCTCTTAATGAAGTCAATGAGCGTGCAAATTTGCTCGCTTGTGGAGCTCGTTAGCCGTCATAATCTCGGCGAACAAGACCGTTGGACCAAGTTTGCTTAGCTAATTTAGCTGGGGCCTTTCTTTTGAAGTGTTTTTCTACCACAAACAAAGCATACACGGAACTAACATTTACTTAATGGTTTAGTATATTTTTTTTTTGAGGCGCATACGAAAATTATTTGCTTTCGGATGGAGCCTCATCCAAGCAGAACTGTGCAAAGCAATGAATTCTTGTAAATTTGATTAGGAAGGCTATTGGATGTATTTAAAGGCACTCCTGGGAAACTGATGCCTTTGTTTTAAGAAGACATTGAGATTTCTCAGAGTTCAGGCGTAAATAACTGCTTTGTATCTAAATTTAGCTTCAGTGCTGAAGGCTAAATTTGAAGTAGGCCAAATAATTACTTTATGTCGGATATTTACAGGCTTCCTAGTAATTTACGTTCTGTTAGATCTTCAAGTTAATACCGAAACAAAATACTGTAACTAATTGAAACATTCAGAAGAAATTACGTAAGCTTTGGAAGAAAAAATATACATCAGCATTTAACAAACTAAACAGGGCAATTGATTTTGTGCACTAAATTTGAAGATTAGTTTGTTTGTTCCTCAATCATATCAATACAGTGGTGGAAATAACTATAATTCCACTGAATAAAAGTTATGCCATAGCTTTGTATTTTGAGAGAAAAAAATGAAAACTGCACTCCTCGGCTTTGTGCGCATGCTCAATCAATTTAGTCAGAATTCGTGTCAAATTGGTTAGTGTTAACGGTTTCTGGGTGAGTTTTAATCATTTTCGTTGTGATTGCGCGTGGAAATTGCTATAATTCCAGAAGTGTTGAAGTGCCGCTGGCGGATTAAAACAAGGAGTTATTGATTCATTAAGATATAAAAAATAATTTTGGAGGTAATTTAAATATTTTAGCAAAAAAAAAAAAAAAAAAGGGAGTACTATATTTTATCCAGGAAAATTATTAACTAAAGAAGAGCAGACGAAAGTGGTTGCGTTCAAAACAGCAAATTTTTCACTGTGAAGAATTGCTCAGATGTTGGGAAATGGAAGGACTCACACAGCTGTACGAAATTTCCTGTGTTTATGTGCAAATTATGGTAAAACTAACAAAAAAAAACCTCCGCCAAAACTTACCAACATGGACCGGCGTTCTATAATTGGGTTAGCAGGAAGAAAACATTTAAGTTCTTTTCCAATTGTGAATGACCTTAAGTTGCCCGTGACTTCTAGACGCGTTCGGCAGATTTTGCATACCAGTGGAACGTTAGAATGGAGAAAAAGAATATCAAAACCGGCAATGAACAAGCAGCATAAGGAAGCCAGACTTCAATTTGCTAAAAATCATATGTCTTGGACCAGGGAATGGACGAAAGTGATTTTTAGCAACGAAAAGAAGTTCAATTTAGACGGTCCAGATGGATGTCAATTTTACTGGCACGACCTTAGAAAAGATACAGAGGTCACTATGAGTCGCAATTTTGGAGGTGGTACGGTAATGGTTTGGGCTGCTTTTTGCAGCCAAGCGAAGACACCCATTTTTTGGATATCTACCAGAATGAAATCCAGCGATTATATTCAACTACTGGATAGTATCCTAATTGACTTCGGCGATGATAATCTCAGCAAGGAGTGGATCTTTCAGCAAGACAATGCACTCATCCACTCATCTCGCGAAACGAAATCGTGGTTTCAGACCAGGAACGTACCTGTTTTGGATTGACCGTCGCATAATGCTGATCTGAACCCAATTGAAAATCTATGGGCAATATTGATTCGGCAGGTTTACTCAAATGGAAGGCAGTTTACAACGATTCAGGAGTTGAAAGCGGCCATAAAACATGCTTGGGCGCAATTGTCTCAATCGCAGCTACAAAAGTTGATAGACAGCATGCCAACGAGAATTTTCGAAGTAATTCAGGCTAATGGAGGCAGTACACGTTTAAAAAAAAAAAAATTGTGTTGTACTTCTTAAAATATGAATAGTGGATTTATAGTTATTTCCATGCTAAAAATTGTTTTTTTTAATATTACTTAAAATTTTGCTTTCAACTAGTGATATTTTTGTTTTTTACGTTAGATTTTAGAAATGATACAATAAACGGAAATAAAACGGCTCACTTCGAATTATAAATTAGCAGTCAGTTGCTTTCAATAGAAAAAAACTCAGTGGAATTATAGTTATTTCCACTACTGTATCTTCTCTAAGAATGCATTATAATGCTTTTTTAAGGCATAGGCTATATTTTGTCATAGTAAAATAAGAAATTTTAAGACGGAGGATCCAATACGGGGACTTCTTAAAATGTCAGTCAATTTAAAGTGCCAGAATTTTGTTACCAATATTCGATCTATTTTTCGACATCGCTTCCTCGAATTTTTGACACTGTTCAAAGATAAATTTAACTGTGCTACACTTATGTGCTGATTACATGATCGAATTTTGGCTACACAAAAAATATTTCATTTCAAACCCGGAAATGATATTCGTAATGATTAGTCACACTAATGATTTACAATCTGTTATTCAAATTTATTAGTCCTTAAAAATAAATATGTCTGAATACATTTGTCAAATTGTTCTGCAACAATTTTGTTGCCTTTATTTCAATAGGTTATTTCTAAATTATTGCCAATGTTCTACCCATGTAACTGCCAAATCATGAATCAGCCAAATTAAAAAAAAAAAAAATAATAATGTGATGTTAATATTTATGTGACATATTTCTGTAGTCCGGAAATTTTTTTATATTATTTATTGCTTATAAATCACCTTCATTTGAACTGTTTGCACAGCAATCCTATAATTTCTGAGCACTAAAAGAATCAGAATTTCAGAGAGAGCGAATCGTAAAACTTACAAATCATAAAAATTCTTTCTTTTAAAAACTCAAAATGTCCTAGTTTTTAAAAAGAAAAACAAATATTAACTGTCATGGCAATATACAGCTTCGCGAGATAATTAAAATGAAAAATTCTGCCGCGAACATTGTCAAAGGCGACATGGGACGATGAGCGGCCATTAATGTTAAGCACATTGTCAAAATTTGAAATAAGCACAGTACTGAAACTTGTTCGAACATATGACGGTATAAATATTGTGAGGCGGCTCCTCGCAACCGAAGATTGTCGTTTACTCTTGGATGCTGGCCAAATTGTCGTTTTCCCAAAGATCTTTTGGATGAATGAAAAGTGTACTGCAGCAGGCTTTTGAAGTGGATGCTGCAACTGTTCGAATTAGGTGCTAGTAATGAGCTCGTTTGCTCCGCATAGTCAGCAATTGATGGTTATTTGGCTTTCGGGGAAACTATAAAATGTTTAGGGTTTCTCATACATGTGGCGCTAACTTAAAGAGCCTATTCGTATAATACATAAAAGAAATAAGATCATTTTATATCGCCTCTGCTCTAAATTGTGGAGGTATTTACTGAGAAATCATTAGAAATAGAAAATGTAGTTAATAATATGTAGTAATAATAAAATAAATCAATAGTATTAATAAAAACTTGTAAACAAATCATTAATAAAATCTTTTCTTCTTTCAGGTAAGCTTTGCATATAGCTTGATTTGAGTCCTAAAGTTTCTACTAATAAAAACAGTGAGTACCAATTTAGGAAATTAAATATGAAAGGCAAAGAAAATTAGAAATAGCTATATTTTAGCCCTTCGTCAGTCATGGCGATTAACTCCACTTTTGGAAATAGTTGAATCTAAATGTTATAATACTTCATACACGTTTAAGTTTTATTATTTGAAATAAATTATCTTCATGATAAGATTTAACATTCATTTACATTTAAAACTATTTATTGGAATTTCTGTTTCAATTTAATTTAATGAGTATTTTCGCCTTTTTGAATGTTGTGTTAGTCTATTTGGCAAATGCATGATTTATGTTTGCGCATTTTTTCGTTCACAACAATACAATTTAAAATTTTCTGGATTGAAAAATTGATATTTAAAAGAGCTAACGTCATATTATGGTAAAAATATCGATGCGTATTTCTTTTGGATTTTGAATACAAAATTAAATTGAGATACATATTAGATATAGTGTAGAAATGGATTTAAAGTCTCATATCAGACTAAATCATTTTGTTATCTTGAAATAATTCAAACTTAAATATTATTCATTTTGAAAGAAAATTCGTATTTTTATTATCTAAGGTGTGAAAACTAATAAGTCATTACTTTTTCGCAAATCGGGATCGGGAAAATTTAAATATTTTTTAATAAAGCAAAGTCGTAATTTTCACTTCATGTCAAATTTATTATAGAAGACTTATTATTAAATTTATTTATTATTTATTATTAAATTTATTTATTACTTATTACATATTAAATTTATTTATTACAAACCATTAATTTAAAAATAAAAACAAGAGTTATTTATTAGATATATGTTCGATATGTATGTGAACCATCTAAATTGGTACAAATATCCAAATAGTTTTTAAAACTAGAAAAAACATGTTCTAACGTTTCATTTGAAATGTCATTGACGATCTTCCTGATTTCTTTAATTAAATCCTCTGTTGTTTCTGGATTATTTTCATCGTAGTGACCTTTAATGTCTTTAAATCTTTAAAAAGAAATCACAGGTAGTGAGATTTGGCGAGAAAGGTGGCCACTCTATTCCTGTTCGCTTAGCAAAGCACGTGTACCCTCCAATACCCGCCAATAACTCGATCGCCATAAACTTTTTTTGATAGCTTCGAATATTGCTTGTGTGCGATGAGGTGGTGCTCCGACTTGAATAAAATAAAAAGATTTTTTTTCCATTGATGAATAAAACGTGACTGTTACAAGATGATTGCACAAAGCTTAAGGAAGAAGAGAGATTAAAAAAGATTATAGGACCGATACAATATAATAATATATAATATATACTTTAATAATTTTAATAATTTTTATAATATAATAAGTTGATAAAAACCGCATGGAGTAATAATTTTGTACATCATTAGACAAAGGCAATTAGTTCGATATTGAATATTATTTTAAATAGAAGAACTTAATTTTAATACTGCAAAACTCTTTTTGAAAAATTTATTGTTAAATTAATTTACACAATGTTTCTTAACTTTACTAATTGTAATTAGTGAAATTAACCTTGTTGGACTACGAGCATTGTGATTTTCAATTATAAGATTAATTTAAACTTTAAACAGATAACATTTGTAGTGATATTGTCCGTTTTTTAACTCTATATTTTGATTATTGTCTAATATTCATTCCAAGAAATAGTTTGGATCGATTTCATTCAACTGTAGATACCGCAAAAAGCACCTATTTTATAAAAAGTTAAACAAAGCTGCTAAGTAACTTTGTATTTGATATTGTTCTCATGAAATTCTTAAAATTTTGAAATCGAACCCCAATTAAAATATTTTTATAATACCAGTAAAAAAACGTAAATTTTCTAGAACCCTTTAATATTGCTGTTGAAGTTGAGGTGGTAGCTCGGGCGATTGACTTTAGAAAGTTAAAGGTTCGCTTAAAAGGGCTCTCAAATTCAAAAACGGTACTGTGATGGGCCATCTGATTTGTATTTCGTTTTGGGAATGGTCCTTTCAATTTCGACAATTCCGTAATTCCTTCAAAGAAACAGTAAGGGCGTCCCTGCAGCCATTAAAGGCAAAGAGCTCACCACCTCCGCATAAAAATCAGCCGAAATGCCCCCTTCTGATCTTGAAGAAAGCAGCCTCTTTTTTTTTTTGTTATTGAATTCGAGGAAAAAAACCCTCTTTCCTGTCCTGGCAAGGACCAAAAGTATAGGGAGGCTTTCCTTTGTTCCCTTATTTTGTATTTGTTTATTGGTAAAAAGCAGAAGGAGTCAGCCAATCCTTAGAGGAGGCGTCGTATTTCGGCACAAAATTACATCATTACCCACTCTGGGCTTGTGGTGCAGGGCGAACGTTCTTCCAATTTTCACATCATTTGGGTCACAAATTTTTTATCCCTTAACCCTTAATCCCCCTAAAACAACAATGGGCAACGATGGGGAGAGGAAAAAAAATCTATAAGTTTATTTATCCTGCCCATTTCGCCCTATACCCGGACTTGTGTCCCAGACCGCCCAATTGCAATCGGACCAAGCACGAGTTATTACGTTTCTTTTGTGTGCTCCCCACCTTCCTCCGCAAAAAAGTCTGATTGAAAGTCTTCTCCCTCGGTCGTTCGGACTCCGCCCTAGCCCCCGCGTTCGTCCACCCCTTGGACCGTTTTCGATAAAAGGAGAAAATCAACAATAAAGGAGCTGAATCTGAGCAAGTCCTGGAAAGAGAAAATCCCGACAATAAATATCCGAATCCAGCATAGAGACCCTTATGACTCAAAGGACGACGATGCTGGACAGAATATTGCAGGTATACGCAGGGCTCCTCAGCACACTCCCCACCCCCTCTGCATATTCCCCCACCTGCACATAAGAGATCCGCCGGACTTCTGGAATAGGGCCGGGAACGTTCCCTATTAAGTCGCGCTGATCCAATATGGGAGCCACTTTCCACTCCACATCAATTTCAAGAGGACCATCAGCTGGAGCAAATGTTTAGGGCATTTTTCTTCAAAGAAAATTTCCTTTTGTTAAATGCAAGAGGAACGTGGCACCAGGACTAGAGAGTCCTGTAGGACTATGGCCTTTTCTATCCCCGCCCATAGTGCGATTGCGATAGTGTGTGAATATAAAGTCGAAGAATTTATTCCGCTGAACCTTCCCTTTTTTTTTTTGCGGGAACCTTTTTGCAGAAGAGTATGCTGCAGAAGGGCTCCTACCCTCTCTCTGCTCCCTCCTCCGGGAATTAGTTCCCGGACTAAAGTCCGTTCGAGAGGAGGCCCAAGTGGCGCCATTCCCTTGTGGCGAATTTTTTTATTGGAGCCCCATATATAGCGTTCATGAATATGTGGACATCAGCTGTGCTCGCCGGGAATCGGGAACCGGCAACCATACACGGCTCTGGCTGGTGAGACTGGGGTTTTTGTAATTCCCGCACATGGCCCAACTTGGATTTCATACTTTTCCATAAATGGTCCAACATAGTCATAAAAATATGAATGAGGTTCCCTCTATCGTCGGGACTAATAGCTAGCCTAGCGGGACGGCTGCTCCCGGTCCCGCAGATAGTGCGAATCCAGGCAAAACGAAGGGTGAGCGCGCGCTTTGGACTCTCATCTCACTAATCTGCTCCAATTAAGTTTTATGGTGACTAATAATGAAAAAAAGCGCTACAATCCGGATATGGGGGGGTCTTATCCTGTCGTAGCACATGTGCGCTTATACACCTGCCTCGCTCCCCACCGGGATAGGCGGGAACCCTGAGGGTAATGAAATAAGAAGCGAAATAATCGTAAAAATACGAGTTCTGCGGTCGGGGCAATAAGACCACCGCTGGCCGGTGGAACGCAGCCTGGGCCCCAAAGATATCGGCCTCCTCCTATACTATAGTAAACCTACGGGAGCCGGGAATCTCGCCCTTCTCTGTATACATATATATATAGATAATATAGTATAGTAGTGTATAGGGATCGAAGCCTCAAACCACTCTTTGTTCTGGAACTGTTCGGGAGCCAAGTTTGTTTGCGAATAAAAGTTAAGGGCTTGGTGGTGGCCTTTAGAGGCGATTTGCCTTTTAATGCGGCGATCATATCGTTGCGGTGAAGGATTGCCAACTTCTCTCCCAGTTAATTCTGAACGAGATAGCCGGGAACTGGCAGCTCCTCTCGCCTTATTCACTCCGAACTGATATATCGTCGGAAAGGACTCCCCCATAACGTAAATTTCGCATCTGGTTTATTGGCACCCATAAAAGTCAGTTAGAGCTAGGATTCCTCCAGCCTGCATGCATACCAAATCAGCCCCCGTGCCGGACTTCAGTAGTTCTGCGGAACCTTCTCATTTTTATTATGTCTGTGAGCCATAAATTGAACCTTTTAAAGATTCTTTTTTTTTTTTTGGTCAGATGCCTATCAGATGGACGATTGACGGCAGGAAAACCCTAAAAGTCTTAACCCCACTGCTGCATATCATGAGCGGAAAAGGCACCGTCTTCTCGTCGACAATGCAATGGAAATAAAAACAAACTTTTGGATTTTAGTAGTAGGCCCCACCCCCACTCCCCATTTCACCTCTTCCATTGGACCGCGCATCTTTTACTGCATCCATCCAAGCGAATGAGCACAAGTTTTTACGATGGCGTGTTTACGAACAGCATCTAATAGGCGTCATTTGATTAGCACTTTCAATTAACTCGAAATGTGAACTGATTATTTGTCGTCGAGGGCAGCAAGCAGCAGTTTTTAGACGCCACTAAAATTCGATGAGGCTTCATTAGAATTTCAGAATCGGTTTTACGATCGCAGTTACGAGGGCACGTAATAAATTGGCTCGGGATAACCATCTTAATTGTGGCCGCCCTATATATCGTTTTACAGGGTGATCGGCTCTAACTCTTATTCATTTCGTGTGGGAGCTAGTTAGTCCTAATGAAAGTGCCTCCTTGGTCGTTCATAAATTCAATTTACATCCATTTGCTTATGCAGCCAATTTTACGCAAGATGACTGCGAGATCGATAAAGGGTGAGGGGGAAATCGAAACCTTTTGTGGACGTATAAAATGTTAAGTGATTGGAATGGAATTTATGAGAAATTCATGGTACAAAACAAGTTTTAATGTTTATATATACTGAACAACATTTAAATTTTTAAAGACATTTAAGATCATATAACAAACTTTCCGTTAACTAATAAACAAAATTATTTTAAAGAGCTATTAACTAAACTTTTTTTTTTTTTTAATATTAGTAAGTTCAAAGACTAATTGTGAAAAAACATATAAAAATACATTGTTAACTTTTACAATAAGAACACGATAAAATACATTTTAAGTTGAGCTTTTAGCTTTACCAGATGAAAATTTCATAGAAATTTGTGTAAATTTGTCTATGTGAATATTAAATTGTTGTTAATTTTTAAAAACCAATTTCAGTAAATATCACAATACAATCGTAGTGTAATAAAAAACCAAAAAGAATTCTAATCATTAGAAAGTTCAATTAAATTTTAAGCTAGTTTCCTGCTAATCTTAACTAAATTTTATACTAAATACCAGATAAGTAATGAGTTAGTAAACTGCAATCTATCAAAATTAGGTTGCTATGTATGACCTCGAAATCGAAGTAAAATGTTACTTTGGCCTAAAAACACTTTTAACTTAAACCACACTAGCTCTAAAATCTGTTTTCTAATTCAAATTTATTTCCGAAATAGTCCGTATAGAATGCATAGAACATTCAAATTTATTTATTTGTTAAATATGAATGTTTTATAGAAATGGAATTTTTAGAATGCGGTCTCGTTATTTGGAAAAATGCAACGAAATTCTGAGAAAAATGGTAAAAAATTACAAAACAAATTGGTTCATGGAATATAGCAATTACCGAGCAAAGAAATATTAGTGAAAAGTATTAATGCAATTGAATTCAAAAGCACACAAAGCACTTGTTAACTAATTTAATGAGAATAATAACTTCACAAGCGGCAAATAATATTTTTAATATACGCGATCTGCTCTACAGACTTAGCATAAGTCAACAACCACATAAATTATATTTCGTCTAAACATTTGTATGCATATCTTAGATTCTAGGAAAAAATATGCAAAATAATCCATTATTCTTGGAAGGTATTATCATACTCAGTATTACTAAAAGTAATGAAAGCAAGACAAATTCCCAGTACCATTACTAATATTGGTACTTCGAAAAATTTAACATTACCTGGCATTACTTAGAAGTACTAGTACCTAAATAATGCGTCTGAAGTACGGTAATTTTGAAGTACCATAGCATTAATTGGTAATGGTAATTACATTTTTCGAGCCATCAATACTGGTAATAGTACTGCTAATTTGTCTTGCTTGCATTACTTTTACTGGTAATTGTAATGGAAACGAAACGACTTTTTTAAATTTTTCATTTATTTCAGTAGTGAAAAACAGTCAAAGATACCTACATATAACGAAATTTATTTTGATGACTAATGGTTCATATATTGATTTTGAGATAAGTAGCAATGAGTGGTTTGAAAAATTGTGTACAAGCCAAAGCTTATTATGAAAAATACCTAGAACATGTTGGCACTTCTTCTTCTTCAAAAAAAATTTTAAACAGATGTAACCCCTTAAAAACATCCAGCCAATGAGCGTGAATATGTGTCATCAGCGAGAAAAGCATTAGCGAAATCTTCATGTACAGCTTCAACTCATGTTAGATCTGCCATCAATCGCAATCGCCAGGTAATTAATCAAAAAAAAAGCAAAGCCTTGAAGAAAACATCAAGAAGACGGGTGCCAGTGCTCTGTCGTACCTCCACTGCACACCATCTTTCACTCAGCCAAATTAAAAAAAAATATATACATATATAATAAAAGTCGAGAGCAAAAAAAAAGGCATTTCGCGAGGACAGCTTCCTTTATAGCTAAGCTGTGTCATATGGCGTGAGATCTTTGTGTAGGGTTGTATGTCTGCGGATGTGTATGTTTTTTTTATCCCAAAGAATACTGATGCTTCCGCGGAGTTGACGAAGATGGTGGCGAATAATTAATTCACGTATGTCGCCACCACCGCGAAGATTTTAGGCCCTCCCCAGGCTTTAATTACATTAAAGTGCAGGATGCTGTGTCGAGGGATGTGTCACATGCGAGAAGGAGGATCGCGGATCGTATTAGAGTGTTAAAAAACCCCCTTTCGTCTTTCTGCCTCCCCCACATTCTGTCTTTAATGTATGTCAACATCATCGTCATAGAGTCATAGTTACTCCCGCCCGAACCATATTGTCGTCTTTGGGAGTTTTCGTTTTTCGGTTAAGAAATCTTTTTGAGGCGCGCGCCTGTGCACCAGCGCACACTCGTCATTAAGATGAGTGATAAAGAGGAGTCCTCCAGTTTCTGGTCTGATAGAAATGAGATGTGGAAAAGGCAATTATAGGAGTAGCGAAGTTATCTTGATTGGGTGCTAGAAGCCTATATCGAGCGGTGTGCGGCGCGCGGGGTCCCATCCCGCGGCAGATACTCACTCGTACTTTCGGGGTAAAAGACATCCATCCCGGGAGTGATGTCTTCAGGGCCGAAGTCTTCGCAGTTATTCAGACGTTATCAGGTCGATTTCATCAAAATGGGTGACATAGCTAAATTATGAGCAATAAATCAATCGATGAGAGACGGAAATGGGAGATGGCAAGGAAAAATGTTGTGTTCGCCATCCTCCGGTACCATCCTCTCCCCCCTTGAAAACAGGATAGAAATCCAGAGCCCTAAGGGTTGGGCGGGCTGGCGGGCTGGCGGGCGGAAGAAATATATAATCAAGCCCCCTTAGGGTATAGTCCCTCGAATCGAGAAGGAGGAGGGACATTAAATTGGATTCGCGACATCATTCAAGCAAATGCCATTCGACTGAAATTATTCAAATAATCAACGAAACTGCTTGTAAATCTGGGACTTTATGCAATCCCGCGTGGTGGTTGGAACAATCCGAGTGCCCATCTGACCACTCCTGGCCCTTGCGCATTAATGCCTATTTTACAAACCCCAGACCCGCCGGCACTTGAGGCCGGACACAAAGTGCAAAAGAGATCCAATAAATGGCTGCGCTAAGCCTCATCCTCCGGGAGCTTCCCAGCTCCATTCCTGAAGACTCCTGCGACTGGAATTATCCTTGCTATGCATGAAATTGATGTTATAGCGCCGCCTGCAGCCTCCACTCGATGGTTGGGCGGCAAAAAAAAAATAATATAAAATGCCGTCGAAAGAGGAGGTCCAGAACAAAAAAAAAACAGAAAATGAGAGGCACTCGCTCGGACTTAGTCTTCTATGAAATTATTTAAATTTCCACGAATTAAATTCATTAATCAAATTTGAATTTATCCCCTTGAAAATTAGAGCTGGGATTAGAGCAGCATGTCTGCGGGATAACAAAGCGAAATGAGTCCTATGCGATGCTCTGCGCGCCTTATCGCGAGAGGAATCTTGAAAAAAAAATAAAAGAACACCATTACCGCCCCGCGCGGTCCTGCTGGGAGGATATTCTTGTTCTTCCTAGCACGCCCCCGAAGAGTTAGATTTAGGGCTTTGCTCTTCTTTTCTTCTTCTTCATTATATTTTTTTAATGCTTCTTTGGCTCTTCGTTTTTCTTTTTTTCTTTTTTTTTGACGGCCATGAAAATATAATAAGATTTTTGCTATTCGGACGTGTTTGCCGACCACTTCTCCTCCGAGGAACATTTTAATCATTTAATGGACGCAAATAAGTTATTAAAATTTTCAGTGGATGGTCTCAGGAGATCCGTGTTTGTTCACAGTTTAATTAGCAGGAATTATTCAAGAACGGTAAAAGCCGCACTTATTGTCTGTCAATGGTAATGAAATTAATGTCAGCAGAGCCCCCTATTTTCGCCCCCACTTATTCAGAGGGTTGGCGAAATCAATAAGAAATCGTTGTGTTATACGGTTCACTGATTTCGAATTACCGCCACCATTTTACAATTCAATTTTTCTAGGGAATAGGGAATTAGACCAATGTAGAAATAACATCTACGGAAAGTGAAGCTACGTCTTACAGAGTTGTGTTTGGATTGTTGGGAAAAAACTTATAGTATAATATAATTATTTATTTGAATGTGTTCAAAATAGCAAATTGCACAAGCCATTGAACTAACTATTGAAACTAACTGTCCCTTTTTCTTTTTGGACTATATAATTTGACTTCAATGGCTTTTTATGAAAATGTCTACATAGAGGTTCGTGGAATCTTTGACTGATATATCGAAATCTGCTATTTAAATTCCGAACTCAGTTTTCTTGGTTTCTAACCGCGTTTTCTTTCTTCGATGAAATCCTATTTAAACAAACGTCATTATTGTACTCTCTTCGGCGCAGCAACTTCTAACCCTTTTGTAGCTCATTCAGGGATCCCTCAAGGTAGCCATCTAGGTCCATTGATCTTTTTTCTAACAGTAAACGATATTTAGTGCATCATCAAATACTCGAAGCTTTCAATTTAAGCCGATTATATTACAAGAAGATCTCAAAATGTGAATACTAATTTCCCTAGAGTCTGTTTATTATCGAGCGAGAATATCCTTTTAATGGTCTCTCTTTGTCATAGTGAACTTAACTTTCGTTCTCACATCGAAAACACATTATTTAAAGCTAACTTAACCTTTGGCTTTGTGATACACTGGTCCATAGAATTTAAAACCCATACGTCATGAAATGCCTTTACATATCTTTTATCAGACTTTTCCTTGAACATACCAGTCAGGTATGGTCTCACAACCAATCAACGTACCTATATCAACAGGATTGAATCTTTCCAATCGCAGGTTCCTCTGTTTTGCCTTACGTAGTCTTTCTGGGTCGCCTGAAACTGATCGATTTGGAAGCGATAAAACTCTGCCGTGACTCCAGGATGATACGTAAAACCAATTCAAAACCCTTGTTCGACTGCCATCTGTTTAGTCTATTAGTTGTAACTTTAAAATTTGCATGCCTGTACGTCTGTATGTATTGTTTGCACTAAGCTGAATTAAATCAATTTCCTTGGATTTTTTCCTTAGCAGAAAACAAATTAACGACCACAAATTTCAACACCAAAGAATTTTCATGAAAATATGAGATTTTAAATACCGGATCTCATATAACTACTGACAAAAATATTCAACTCTTAAAACTTCCTATGAAAATGGATACCTAGGAATTTATTCCAAAGTCAGTTAGGTACTTTACATATTAGTTTGGTTTTAATCAACACTTATATAATTCTTATTACTATGCAACATCAAAATGTATTTTGATTTTATTTAATATGTGGTCGAGCTGTTCTTAGGTGTAAGTTTAAATTAAGTTAAATAGTCTTCATTCGACAAAAAAAGAATACAAGATGTCCCAAAAGTAATAACCTAGTTTGATAAAAGGTTTTTTGTAAATTAAAAAACGATTATTTTCTTTAATTTATTATTTTGACTTAGCCATGTTTAATTTTGTTCCATTAAGTACTAAAGATAATATTCTTATGATATCTATATCTTGTCTTTAAGGACATCAAAAGTTTTGTGACTTCTTCACATAAACCAATAACTTTAAATAACCCGAAAGAAAGATGTCTGGACTGATCAAATCGGTAGGACAAAATAGCAGATATCATGTTATCTGGAAAAATGTCCTTCACAATTATTCCACGTTCTTGACGAGTATAGCGTGCCATTGTTCATTGTCTTATATTTCGAATCTATTTACTACACAACTGTCAATATCAAGATGAAAGGGGCCGCCATTTGCAAAAGCCATAGGGTATTCCTATAGGGTTATTAATTTTGCGCCACTCTGTATAAATTATTATAAATACATATTACTATGTTAATAGTTATTTCTGTAAGAAAATGAGGAAAATATTTTACAAGCAGATTCTGATAGTACCATGATTAAATTAATATCGCAAACGATTGGTTTCAAAAATTTTAATTATTTTTATAATGTTGACAATATGTGTCAGTCCGCCATTTTGAATTATATGACATCAAGATGAAAAATTTCTAGTTCATAAAAATCGTCTTTCTAAATATTAATTCTCGACTTTAATTGTGATAGAAAGATTCGGACAACCCGTTTATTTGATTATTCTTTTTGTATTATTCATGATGACATTTTTTTAAAATATAAAATCCGTTGAGCCTTTTAAGGTTAATCAAAAACCTTATTATAAAGTAATTACCAATTTTAATGAGAACGTAAAACTGTATGAGATTATTTCCAATATCTGGGCCTACGCTAATTGCAGTGTTAATACTTTTGTGATTATCTTAATTTTTGTTTTCTTTTGCATTCCAAATGTTAATTTACTTTTTGCGCATTTTAATTTTATTATTATTTGCGTCATGGTCACCGGCCAATTATAATATTTAAATATTATTTAAATGCATCCAAATGACGGCTTTCATCCTCCGCAAAAACAAGATAAATTCATACTTAAAACGTGATTGCAGAAAACAGAAAATCCTGAAATAACCTGAAAAAGTAGTTTCGTTTGCATTTAATGTACGTTTTAGTACCCCCTGATCCTTTTACAGTCCAGCAGGAGGAACTTAATCTCATAATGAAGACACTAAAGCGCCGTCCTCATGTATTGTGCCATCCACCCCGATAGCGACCATTTAGCCGCGATAAACGCGAACTTTATGCCCGAAATCACTTTAAAATTGTAAACACCAGCACCATTAAAGCTCTCGAGTGGAATTAGTGGCTAAAAAACAAGAAAAAATCGTTCTGAAAAAAAAAATGATAATGTTTGTTCTTCACCTGATTTAATTATTAATCAGGGGAAAAAAAAAATCTCATTCCTCGACTGGAGCGGTGCTTTTCGTTATTTTGCATATTACACTATATATACGTTGAATTTCGCTGCCGCCTCGAGAGGACAAAACTGTCGGTAATGACGCCTGGGAACATAAAATCGCCCAAATGAGCGTCACATTTCTTCGAAAATGTCTCCCTAAATTACCTTGGCCCGAGAAGAGCTGCGCGGTGCGGGTAAAAAAAAAAACAGAAAAAATCGAAATTTACCTGTAAAAATCATTTCACCGTGTCGTTACAAGTTGTCATCCCGTACGAGGTGCCCCAAACAGCGGAGGCCGGGATCTCCCAAGGGCGATGCCAGCAACTTCTTGTCTTGTACGGGCTGGAGCTAATCACCTCCCTAAATTAAACCAAATTGACATCTGGAAATGAGCCAGGGCGATCTCTGATGATATTCTAATGAGGATAGTCTTCCATTCTTGGCGCGGCCGTCCGATCCGCGCCGGTGCCGCAAACCGCGGGCTACAAGAGACATCGTGAGTCGTGGGCCATATTCGACCCATGTGGGTTTCCGCAGCGAGTCAGGGGCCAACGCCATCATCATATGGAGATTCCTCAGAAACGGCCTTAGATTTATGCTTTTCGGAATAGATCTGAACAGTACAAAGCATGGAAAAGGGGCACCGAGAGGCATTCCTCATTTCTTAATCGGAATGCTATGCCGAGGCCCGTCGTTGTCGTCTCCGTGCCACATTCATTGGTATACATATAAATGACGTGACATGCGGCCCCCGGGTGCTCCTGAGTTGAACTCCGGAGCAGTAGTTCGTCTCCGAGTGCATCTAATTCCCGGAGACTCACTCTGGAGTTTGTTACGCAGACTTGCTGCTTGCTCCCAGAGTCCCAGTCCTGCACCGACTTTATTTTTTTCCTTTTTCTGTAGATATACTCTTTTTTTTCCTTATTCTTTCCGGTCTGCCGCCTGTGGATGCTTCCAGGTCTATACCTAATGCTCACGTTTTCTTGTTTGGACGTTTCTTGCTATTTATGTGACATTAAAGCATTCGGGATCACCGGTTTGTATGAGAGCCTTCCCGACTTCCAAGTGGACATTCACAACAATATTTTTTTTTTATTTATTTCTCACTTTGGCGTCGGGATGAACCTTCTAAACAAACACTTCCCCGGCAGCTAAAAGTGAGTAATTAAAATTTAACGCATCAGATAGCATTCCTGATGCAAGCTGAAAAAGTGCCCCGATGCGCGTTCCACGAGCATCATTTGCATTGTGCTTTATTTTATTTATTGTCGACACCTCACCGCACTGCACCGCATCGCCTGGTTATGGTTTCTGAGGCGACAGGTGAGACTTGAAAATTATTTCGCCCCTTTTGCTTTCATTTTCCTTGTATGGTTTTATTTATGCAAATAATATTTCACAACTCGAAATAATCGCTAATTAATAATGAGGTACTTTTTACTGCATAGTAAAAACAGACATTTAAACGCTTGTACTAACACTTAAATATAATGTGGAAGATGGTGCCACTTGACGCAAAATGAAAACTGCACTATACTTATAAAAATCACACTTTTAGGTTTAATTTACAATTTAGCTCGATTGGTAGTGCGACGTGGTGGCGGCGAGTCAACAGAGGTTGTGGGCTCAATTCCCACCAGAAATCCTGGTCACAAAAAGTTTATTTTATTTATTCTCATATAATAAATTCAGTGTTTAAACTCTAATTTTATTTAGAAATTAAAATAGTGATAAATGCCACTTCGTAAAAATAATTCAAGAGTATTTTTTTAACTTGGATAGAACTTCCTATAGTCCTTATGACTGTAATATTTATGTTCAGTATAGTCTGGCAAATAATCATGAATAGACTCACGCTTGAAAAACAATTAAGAATTACCCAAATTTACTTTAAAAATTGCAACATCGTGATTTGTATGATGCACATAACGTCTCTAATTTTTGATTAATTGGTTTGTTAATAAGCAAAATTGTAGCTTCTAGAGTGAGAACAATCAAAAAGAGACTTCATTACATCCAGAAAAATGGCCCGTTTTTTTGCAGCTGGTTGGTCTTTATTTCTTTAAAAATAAAACGGCTTGCATTACTGTCAATGACGATCGGTACCGGACCACGATCAATGAATATTTCTTCGAAAATATGGATGACATTGATCCTCGCGAGATGAGGTTTCAACAGGATGACGCTACGTGCCATACAGCGACAGGAACCATCGATTTGGCGACAAAGTAATTTCGAGAAATTGCCTTGAAGTCACGTTTATGCTGATAAGATAAACCAACAATAATTGACAACTTGGAAGTCAATATTTGTAATTCAACTAAATAAGAGTATTTAACCATCAGCATAATCTAAGCTAAAGTAATCATGTAATTGTAAATGACTAGATTTTTTGGTTCTATACAACACGTACAGTCAAACCCGACTAAGTGCATCATAGATAAGAGTTAAATTCGTTTTATTGCATGAGCCATTGGAACATATTCTAAATGTTTACATAGAAAACTCGATCTCAATCTCAGTTTGACACTTGACAATTTGAAAATTTTAAATTGAGACTGAGCCGTTGAAGCCGCTTTAGTTTTATTAGATGGCTTTAAAATTTGAATAACTAAACTAGAGAGAGAGACAAGAATTGATCTTTTAAAGTATTTTTACTAAAATTGATGTCAAACATCGTGCATATAATATTGGGTCGGGACTCCAATGATTACTATGAATTAAAATTAATTAATTAATTAAGTTGCTTTCTTCTGTAATACCTAAATCGCAAACAGAGACAACTCATCAAAAAATGCAATCCAAAGAACATATTTTTAAACTATTGATATTTTTCAATAAAAAGATGTAAATGAAAACAATAGTAATACGACAATTAGGGCTAGAGTAAAAGTGAGGAACTCAAATGACCACCCTGAGGAACGCCATATGTAATCGTAATAACATTTAAGTTTGAGTGAATATTTTGCAGGTTGATTTATTTAATCATTATTGAATTTTAGAAATTTTTCCAATAAACAAATTAAGAAATTATATAGAATCTGAAAACAACTACTTTAAAATTCCCTAAGAGAATTCCTGAAAAACCGGAAAGACACACTTCAATCAGTTGAGACATAGGAACCACATGTGTGACCCAATGAAACGATTATAACTAGGAAAAATCCCAGAAATTTATCACATAAAAACAGAAATTTCCTTATCCCAAAAAGTCTTGGATAAATAAGCGTTCTTGTAAAGCGTGTGGGTGAAAACAGCGCGCCTAGCACAGCGTCGAAAAAAAGAGGCCTCCAACTTCCAAGCTGATTGTGCGCATATGTAATCGGCTTAGCACGGATGTGGCTGCATCCTGCTATCAGACACTCGATACAATTATACGGCCGCCCCGCTGAATGTATAAATACCCAGCCTGAATTACCCTGTAAAAAAATTAGTTACAATCATGCTGGCTACTGCAGGGGCCTATTAACCAGTCCCGATATCAGGAATCGATGAGGCTAAAGCTGCTTACGCATGCGCATCTGTTTATTCAAATTTCATAGATCGAATTTCAAATTTCGAACGAAGAAAAATGGAAATCGGGGAGTAATTCTTGTGTCGGTTTCTTGAGTGCAAGATGCGCGCCCATTGGTGCATCGGACTCTTCCCTTATGTTATCATTTTTCATTATCGCGATTGGCTCTATGCTGGTGGCTATTTACAGAGGTCTCATGCGCTAAGATTAAATTGTTTACCGAAAGATGAAGACAAACATCTGCAATTCTTGAGAGTTCCTTCGAATTTTTCAAGGGCGTTGCTAGTTTAAAGATTATTTCCGGCGGGTTCACAGCACACACACACACACACACCCACACACAAATTTACGAAACCTGGTTCTCGTCCACTCCTTACACACAAATAGATTGCCGGAGTCAGTAAAACAGATTTTATTTCCTGTAGAAAACAATTAGATTGGTCCGGGTCATTCAAATTTTCAGGATTCGTACCATAATGAAATGGCAAATTTGTTCTATCCCTACTATACCCGCAAAATAAATTAATTGGGACTCGAAGCGCCTCTCCTGCTCACTTTCAGTTCCAGCGCCTATTATATATTTCAAAAATTATTATACCCAGCATCATTACACAAAAATTCCCTTCAGCCTTCATTAGAGAGGTATCTGAATTTCAAGAATGTAGAACTCATTAAGGCACCCCTCCGCAAGGGGGCGGAGGCCCTCTCAAGGGCTCACTTCCATGCGATTCTCTTTCACATCTTTTGCGGAGGAATGGAAAAAAATATCCTATTTCCTCTTCGCCTTCATCTTGGCATCATTAGACAAAAATTCCCTATTCAAAAAATATTTTTTAACTCGGCCGCCAGGAGAGGTTCTTCCTTTTCGAGTTGCCATGCATGCGGGACTGAAGGAATATCACCGAGAAGGAAAGTTCCACTCTATGCCTTTTCAGGAGGAGCCTTCACAAATTTTTTTTTTTTTCTTAACTCCATAGTTGCTACAGTGCAGAAGTTAACTATTACTTGTTAATTTTGCACTCTGCGCAATCATCGTTAGTGTCGTCAGCAACTTACTTTTCTCTACGAAGACGCCAGCTTTACGGCTCTACTGCGGTGTGATATTTTTCCTGGGAAAGTGGCTTGATTAAGGAAATAACTTACAAGGACCATAACTGTTCATTTCTGGAACAGGAATCATGTGCTCCAGATATATCTGCATTTTTACAGGAGATTGAGGCTCAGAAAGGGGCTTTAGTTTTAAAAGAAAGGTAAATCTCTTGAACTTAGTCTTTATTAAAAAGAGTAAAAATTGTACTATAGCAGGACCGAAAATGAGTATAATTTTCTGCACAAAAATCGTGTACTGAATGAAAACATAACCTAGAAAATTTTAGGCTCATTTTGTTTTTATACACTCATGCTATAAGGATGAACTTTTAAGAAAATATAGATCTAATTCTCTAAGAAATCTAAGATTAAACTAGGAGTTAGCCAACAAGGTTCAAATAGATTAGTTAGTAGAGTAGTTTAGGTTAATGTAGGATAAGGTAGATAGGTTAGGTAACAAATAAAATATATTCATAGAGAGGTTTTACTGTGCCATTTTTCCTCTATTTTAAATATTAATAATATACACATAATCACAAAGAAATCATGATATCACAGGTGTAAGGATATTTAATAAAATCCAAACTCTGCATGTAAATAATAATAAGAAATAAACATATTGTAGACTGCTGGCAACGAATAAATAAATAATAACAATAATAATAATAATAATCTAATTCTCTAATCCTTTTTAAAATTAAAAAGCTCACAAATGCTCAAAACAATTAGTCTTTTAGGCCTTTTGCGAATAGTGACTAAAATTTAGCCACTGTCGTATTCTTTCCAAACCTGCAAATCGACAAATGTTTAATCATTTCTTATATCTCTATAATAATTCCTTTATATCAGTATTTGTATAGACAAATTATTAAAATTAAGTGTGATCAAATTCTAAAATTTAGTCGCAATTCGCTCAGGCCCTTATATGTAGTTAATACACTTCTAATATATTTGACTCAAGTGGCGACGATCTTAGACCGGATACAAAATTAAATTTTCTTGTTAAAAAAAACCCGTAAAATAAACAATTTGATTGAATTACATTGCAAGACAAATTTGAGAAAACTTTAGAAAATGGTATTCACATGTTTCCTAGATTCAAAAATTTTTTGTTTTCATATTTCTGAACCTTTTTTGGATGAAATATTGAACGCATTATTTTACTTCCTTGTTCAAATTTTAAAAATCGTATTAACAGAATTCACATTTTAGTTATTTAGCGACAGATGAATTTGGCTACACAAATTTTAAAATGTTTTTGAAATCATTCTAGATGCTCTGTGAAAATCAATCACAGATATCTTATCTTATTATCATTTAACCTATCCAAAGTGTGTTTGTGTTTCCAGATAAGTAATTTCCAGTAAAATCTCCATTGATGAAAACTGCCGTTCAGTTACTAATATATATAAAAAATCTAACGATTTTAACCAATTACCATATTCCTATAGTAACCAAAGACCTCTTAAAGTGATTTAACTTATCAAAGCCTAGAAAGTGGGAGATTTGATACGATTTTAATTATTTAGTAGCATTTAACTATTTTAATATGCGTACAATCTTGCTAGTTACAGAATGGAATAAAAACTTATCTTAACTGTCGGAATAGAGACTAACTTTAAAAATTTAAGCCTTCAAAGGAATACGAAAAAAATCGTGATCTTTGGGCTATAAGCAGAAATAACATTTCTGAAATTTTCAGTTTGGTCTTTCAACGACTACGTCGATCTCCAGTAAACAAGAAATGTCCTTTTTTCAATTTGGAGTGGGATTGTGTTATGCGTAAGGCAGTCGGAACTAACCAAACCACAGCAAATGTTTACTAAAGTAATTTCCAAAATAAGATCCTTATTGGTTAATATTTGCAATTACAAAAGTAAATGGTAGAAAACCTCAGTTAAAGTCGTCTAATTACGACATTATCAAAAAGAAAGAGGACTTTTGACCATACAGCACAATTGTTGTCCGATTGTAAATTTGTCTGTTTTTTTATTTTCTTTTTTAAGACTGATAGACGAGAGATGCAAAAAGATGTTGTTGAGAAAATGCCGTGCTTACCACAAATGTCAATATATGACGCTACAAATTATAAAGAATGTCAATGAACGTTCTACCAATCCAACAAAACTAAAGTACAAAAAGTAAAGTCCATAGATGGCACTGTACTGTCAAAAGTATCTTTTCTTTTCATCATGATAGTATTTTTCAAGAAGCGCAGCTACTTTAAAATTTCGGTTTTCAGTTTTCGGAAGCGATAATGACGACTATGCTGTGCTTGTGGGGCTTGGGGTAAAGCAATCGCTTTCGAGACACTTTGTCACCGCAAGGTGCAGCAGTCCACATATACTTTATAAGTGAGCGTCGTACAATAACACGGCACCTCACCTGCCATATATATAACATACACAAGTGCATTTCTGTAACCTCAACCTTCGTCGTGAATTGGTTCAATAGTCACCCGGCGGTGAGCCATTTGAACTGCGGAACAACCCCTTGTACGTGTACCACCAGTGGCGGCGCACCACCTGTGTGGGCGGGGGTGCATCCTGTTAAGGGTCATTCGCAACGAGGAAGTGTTACTACCAGCTACCAACCAAACCCATCCGAAGGGTGGGTCTGGTTTCAAAATCAAAAATTTATAGAAATTCGCCACAAAACAAATTCTTAATGAACCGCGGGGGGTTGTGTGTGGGGTTGGGCTGTGCGGGTAGCACGTAGCAAAATGTCTTCGGCGCAATGCACACAAAAGATGCTCCCTGCCGTTACACACGATCCGCCAGTTATGAAGGTGGGAGTGAGCATTAAGAAGGCTTAAAGTGGTAAATAGCATTAAATGCGAGGGCAAAGGCCTCCGGCGATAGCGCAAACTTCGTTGACAAGAAATTCCTTTTTTCCTCAGGTAGACCCCAGTAATGCCTAGCAAAAACAAAAACAATTCCCCGGGAAGCCAGCGCAGGAAGGTAAGGACGGCATGAAGGGAACAAGTCCAGGTTGAGATCAGGGAAAAGAATGGAAAGTGTCTTCCACTTAAGCACAAGTCAAAAGAACAGGCGATGCTGCTTGTTTTGATAGTTCCCGGAATAATACAAATAAAACCGGACAAAGGGCTCGACGCTCTTTTTTATTTTCATTAGAATGTGACCATTTGTGGGGTTTGTCCTTTGTTGTTTCCCTGGGATTGCATACATTGTCGGGATTTCGACTGGGACCCTACGGCTCGGGGGAGATGGCACAGGTAAGAAAAAAAAATTTATAAAAAAGGAGCTGCTGATTGATGGGCGATGTGCTCGGTTGGAAAGGGTCCCGGAGAAAAGGGTTCATCACATTATGCAGGTAATCAATCCTCTGGGAAGGCATTCTTCATGGACTGTCATGTGTCATATTTTTAGAACATGCATATGTAGGAATGGGTGCTTTTAGTAGCGGTTCACGAATATTTTTCACCTTATTGAACAATTTATAGGCTCCATGGCCTATCCGTTAGCCTTTTTTTTAAATTTAGAGAATTTAAGGTGCCCTTGAAAAAATTTTCCTTTTCAACAGTATGTTCTGTTATGTATGACGTTCGTAAATTTTGATATGTATGTATATTTACTTTGAGGCGTAGAAGTAGGAAGGTACTGTCCTAAAAGAAAAAAAAGGTTGTCAGAAGTCGAATATCAAATATCTGTCTATTTAAAATTCTTTTCTATTTCACCTATTTGCACGTACCACTGTCCTTCTGGTTCAAGATTTCCATATATTTTGCCATCCCCCGATTTAGCTGAAGTTTTACACATATGTATGAAATGGAAACAACACATTTTAACACTTTTTATAATAAAATTAAAATACATATATCCTCTAGGATACGAATTTTCGTAATTTATGGTTCTATTTGATTTAAATTTGATGTTGGGAGATTTTTCGGGTCGCCGATATGGATTTTTGGTCAAAATGTCGAAATTCAAAGTGGCAATGCCAATATGATAATTTAATTTTTAATATTTAAGTGAAAGCTTGCTTTTACAATAATAACATTTGAACAATGAACGAAAGCGATTTGAATTCCGATTATATCACAGCTTTTAAAGTCGTAATTGAAACTCAATACTAAAAAGGGACAACATAAAAATTTCTGATTACTTAAAATATCTGACATTTTCCGTTTAATTCGATTAATCCAGCTACGAATTCCTTTTAGTTCTTTACCAGGGATTATAAAGAGTATGGAAGCTGGCTCGTATCAAGCCCAAACCTCCTTAAAACCGAAAGACACTCCATTTTATTCTAGTATTTAGTGATTCTGATACGAATTGTATATGTAAATTTATGAAAAGGAATCAATTTAATTCAAAACACGGAATGTATTTTTTTTTAATTCTAGTTTGTTAAAGATTAACTTTAAACCAATATAAGATAATCTAATATTGAACCTTTAAAGATCAGATCAATTATTATATTACCTAAAAAGCATCTTCAAACATAAGTTCAGACGATCTTAAAAAGATCAGATTAAATGCAAGCAAGTTGTAGGTAATCAAATGAACGTAGGCAGAACGTTTTTCAATATATTTACTGATAATAATTTTTCATTCCAAAATTTACTGATTTGGATTTCTACTAGATCTTTTCCAAACTCAGGTTATGTCATATGAATCCGTAGCAAGATATAGAAAATATTGATCTAATCGTTCGTTTCGATTAAATCAACCATTGATGTTGTAGCTGCCCCTTTAGACCATTGATTCAGATCAAATTTATCCTTGATCTGAAGTGTTCTAATTTATTTCAGATTATTAATTGATCTCATCTGCATTTTTTACTGATTATAGGTCACAGTTTATCTGATCTATTTCTTTGATCAGTAGGATATCTGATAAAAGTCATATATCCCTGTTTTCAATCGCAGATTTCCATATAAATTTATTTGAGGCTATAAAGTTTATCATATGATAACCGTTGGTGCTTTGGTCTAAGCCTATTCATAATTTTCTAACGACTTTTACTTATTTAAGCCTATTTTTTTTTTTCTTTCAGGCTGTCTCCTTGACGGAGTTGCGCCATCCGCACCACCGGATGTCCCACCGAGGAATCCAACAATGAATCGTATGAATGGACGCGTCACTGGAAACCCAAACGATTTGGGGGTAGATTTTGAGCCATCGTGTTTGGTTAGAACGCCATCGGGCAACGTATACATTCCTAGTGGTAATTTAAGTGAGTATCATACCTAAGAGTAGTCTGAATCAACCCTTAAATCACTGCACTTAAATTTTTACACCCCCATTATTAGCTGTTGCCGGGAAATAAATTTTTGCCAGAAACACACAGTCAGAAAAATTATGGTTCTGAATGGGTTTGAAAGGGTCACGGTAACCAAATAATAGCATCAAGCCACCAAAAGCATTATAAACCTGGCCGAAAAAGGCTGCTGGAAAAAACAAATGCTTTTTTGTATGTGCTAATAGCCTTTGTGTTTTTTTTTTTCGAATTAAATTATTCCTCTATTTTTATGTCCTAATTGGGTTGAAATTCGCGCTCTGACATACTGCCATATGGGCAGAAAACTGCGTGCGGCCCCATCAAAAAGTTCTGGGAACAAATTGAACTCAGCGAGATGATAAAAGGCACAGCGCTGTACGCTTTCCGAAATATATATATTTTCCCCAAAAAAAAAAAGAAATTATTAATGGAATCAATAATGATTAAATTTTGAAATTTATTAATATTTTGTGGTCGGGTGCTACACTTTGTTCGAACTTTCATTATACAGAGAACACGAACGCATCCAAACTGTTCGCCTGATTACTGCTTTTGGAATTTAATGACATTCATGGGGCATTACACGGGAAATTGTCGAAAAATGTCTCACTGGTTACTCGTTGTAGATCTCTTTGAATTGACCAGGTGCATTTCAATATTTTGTTAAATAGTTAAACGAGTTCGATAGTACTCTGACCAATAGTTGCGTGTTAGAAGCGTTTTTGATGACGAATTCCAGAATTTGTGTCATTTTATTAAAATTACATTTGCTGTGATAAGGGAAAATAATTGGAATTGTATATTTTATTGTACAAGTAGACCACATACTATATTAATTGGTTTCACAAAACTCATCCGCAGTATGACAATTTAGAATATTTATTACATGTTATGCGGTGATGAATGTATCTACAATTTTAAGGGTGCCTTTAATTTAAAAATTATGAACATGTCGTTCCTAAAATATGCGCATAAAAGTTTTAAAGAACAACAACAAAAATTGTCCATACCACCACTCTTTTTAATTCTTATGAAACTCTACTATGTATAAATGAGTGACTCTGAAAATCGATTTTTTTTAGATGGTGATTTTCGTGGAAATTCCTTAATATTGAAAATTTGTCGGCAAGTATATTGAATTTGACATTTTGGATCTCCAATTTTTGATAATAGCTTCGAATTTAAAATCCTGAATAGTCCGATTTTCATGGAAATCCTGTAAAGAAATAATTGTTCCTCTTTGACCTTCCGAATTTTGATACCAAACTCATAATTGACTTTCCCTTAATAAAATCACCATCAATTTTCATGAAAAACCCTTCAAGTTGAAAAGGCCTTGATAATTAATTAATTTTATAATTTCGATAAAAGTAATACAAAATATACAAATTTTCATGGAAATCTCATGAAGTTGACAATAATTTTCGCACGAGGTGCCGATAAATAATTTTATTAAAAGCAAGGACATTTTTTCCAAGACAATTTTCTTGTGAAAAGAAAATAATTTATTGCACGATGTTGCCAATTTAAACTATTAATTTAAGAATCATTTGTCACTTAACAAAGGCAAAATCGCTCGACGAATATCAGAAATTAACTTTTATCAATAGAACATTGCATAATTCTTAAATTAGTAGTTGAAATTGTTAACATTTTGACATTAATTCGCAATTTTACTATTGAAATATGTCGTTTAATTCTGTTTTGACAGCTGAATCGATCGGCTAAATTATGGTGAGCCCTTTAAGTTTTAATACAAAGACCAACATTTTTAGATGGTAGTTTATATGCCTTAAAAATGTTGATTTGTTCAAACATTAAAACAAAACTGCCTACTATTAAAATTGTTTACCAGCAATCTAATTAGTAAAAGGTGTATCAAAATCGGCTTTCATTTTGAATTTGTAGTCATTTTCGTTGTGTCAAATATGGAATGCTGACATTTCATAGTTATCATCAGCACGCTTTGAGGTTAAATCATGGAGTAGTATTTCATAATTGAGCAGCTCACAGAAATTGTGAAAATTCATTATCGAAATGGTAAGAATTTTACAAACACGGTACGAAAATGCCGCACATTTTTCCATTTCTGAGCTGAAGACGTAAATTCTACGTGTTTTTAACGAAATTCAGTTGTTTGTTAACAAAGTCTATGTGGGCATTTTTCGAATATTGTATCCACTTTGGGTAATAATGAATTTATCTCTCTTTAGTTTTAGCGATTTTTCAAGCCATATTTTATTAATGAGTTTCAACATGATTGCAAATTCAAACTATGCACAAATTCCTGCATTATTTGGCGCATAAAACGTTAATTAAATTTTTTGCATACGAGACATAAATATATTTTCAATTAATCATTAATATATTTCCTCGTCCTTTCGATATCCTCATTATCGTAAATGTTCACATGCATACCGTGAAAAAAAGACTAATTATCGAAGTATTTTTATCAAACAGACTTCCATTTGAAAAAGCCAAAAAATCGTCCTCCCTTCAATTCCAGAAATATTCTAATTCATCAAGCAGGCCTTTGTTCACAGTCGACAACGAAAAAACAAGGACTTCGAAGTTCGACTAATTACCCAATAAAGCACACTTCGACTGCCTCATAAAAGAACATTTCCGGGAAAATCGGTGTGCTCGTTACAATTCTCATCGCCATAAAAAATTCTATGTTCGGGCTAATAGTGACAAATTTATAGGGGTGGAGCGTTACAAGGGTAGGCGGGTGATGTAAGGCAGAGGCTCGATGTTTCAATAAAGTTATAAAATATTAACAACTGGCGATATCCCCCCAGCTTTGCTGTCAGGCAATCTAATGGTAACGCTCGAGCCCAATAAAAATCGCTCTGGTGCGCAAGGGTCGATTTATGAAAAATTACGAAAATAATTTTGGCAAAGTGCGAACGCACTAAAACCAACAACCAGAAAGAGCTTTCTCTGTGACATAACACTTAATATACCTTTTGATTGGTTGTGCAGTAAAATTAACAAAATTGCCAGTGTACATCGTGTCATAATATGTATCGTTTTTTTTTCTTTTTACGAGTAATCTGGATCATCTTTTGATTTAGTGCTTTTTCGGCCAGACTCATTATTTCTACTTTATTGCCACTTGTTCGCTTTTCTTTTTATGATTTTTTTTCGATTCAAAAGGTCAATCGTCTATAGTAGGGAAATGTCTACATAATTATGAAAACAACACGGAAACATTCAGACTATTTATATATCTAAAAATGATATTTTCCAACCATTTCAGAGGAAGAAATTAAAAGGAAAAATCTCTACTCTCACAAGGCGTTATGAATAAAGGCTATAGCGGGATAAGGTGGTGGAAATTGCCCCCAGCGATATCGCTACGACGGGTGGCGCTTTCGATAGGTTGTGTCAAAAGATGCCTCCATGCCAGTTTTTAGCCCCCTAAGTCTACAGTTACCGGTAAAATCGGTTTCGTCCCATTTTTTCGAAAATAAATTCTTACGGCCGCAGTTTTTTTCCAAAAATTCTGAAAATTTCCACAAACCTTTATTTTTATGTTGCCAATAATCGTGGATTTTTATAGATTTTTACCTTTAAAATTGGGGTCAAGGGAGCCATTTTAATTTTTCAAATAATTTTTAGGTTAGGAACCCTATTTTTCGCCAAGTTTTAAACCATTGTTTTTTAAGTCCTTTTTTCCGTTTTTTCGAATGGCGGAATCAAAATATCGAATTTCAGGGTGCGTCATTCCGAAAAATCGAAAAAACCGTTTTTTTTTTTGCATTTTGTCCACTTATTTAAGGCATAACCTCAAAATTCAAGGGCGCAATACTTACCAAAAATAGTCCAGGACTCATTTTCAGTTGAAAACATGATTGCAGGATCGATTTTTTTTTTTAAATCAAAAAAAAAAAAAATTTTTCACTATTTTATCCATTTACTTGATATATAACCTTGAAATTAAAGAGCGCAATGCTCACCCATATGACCATACACACTCTAGGATTTATTTTTAGGTGAAAACAATCTTTTAGTATCGATTATTACGTCTCAAAACTAAAAACAAACTAATTTTTTTGTCATTTTTGCCATATATTTAAAGCATAACCACAAAAAGACCTAATACTTGCCAATACAACAACGTTCAAGGACTCATTCTTAAGCTGGAAAATTGTTGCAGTATCAAAAATCAAAATTCCCTTTTCCAATATTTATTTGAGACGTAAACTCAATAGCTAAAATGATAGTGTTCTCCGGTACTCGCGATATTTTTTTGCCAAGGATAGATATCTTTCAAACAATTTTTTTTCATGTCGTGTGATGTCATATTCTCTCATATTAGCCTATGGCGTTTCGTATTTAGCCATACGGCTTAGCATAAGTATTCGGCCGAGAGCACGCAATGGGTAGCACCTTGATATTCCCATTCGATTATTTAACTATTATTAATTCATTCATTCATTTATTCAATATGCCGGCGGATGATATTTAATGTTCGGAAGTTTTTAAATTCTCCTCCCTAAAAGGGAGGAATGCGAAGATTCCAACAAATTATTGAATGGACCTACAAATGATATTGAGTAAAAACCCAATTCTTTGGCTACAGTGGTATCTTGCGCCACTGTGCTGATGGGTTACGTACTGTCGGCTCTTCCTCCCATATTGCTGCTGTCATTTATTATCTAGCTAATGCTATATCTAAATCAAAGATTATTAGACCATCTAAGATTCTCTCTGAAATATTTTCAAGTTCAGATATTAAGCCAGTCATAGAAGAAGATAGTGACGAAGATTGAGAATGTGGAGACGTTTTTTACTGCAGAATAAAATACTATTATTTTTTATTAAATAAATACTGTTATAACTATGTTTTTATTACTTATATATTTAATAATATATACATTTTTTTATATTTTGATAGAAATTGGACTTGTTTTTTTGTATCATTGTATATAAACGTTATTCCAGCCTAGACTGAAAATATATCCTTATTTCATGCAAATAAATTAATAATTATATATATGAAGTTTCCCTATGTTTCATGCTTTGTCATGTTTGTTAAGATTCTAGTCGATATTGCAACAATTTTTCCACTTAAGAATGAGTTCTTGAACGTTGTCGTATCGGCAAGTTTTAGGCCTTTTTGTGGTTATGCTTTAAATATATGGTAAAAATGACAAAAAACTTAGTTTTTTTGAGTTTTGAGACGTAATAATCGATACTAAAAGAATGTTTTCACCTAAAAATAAGTTCTAGACTGTGTGTGGTCATATGGGTGAGCAATGCGCTCTTTAATTTCAAGGTTATATATCAAGTAAATGGTTAAAATACCGAAAAAATTAGCTTTTTCGATTTTTAAAACATTAAAATCGATCCTGCAATCATGTTTTCAACTGAAAATGAGTCCTCGACTATTTTTGGTTGTATGGGTAAGTAGTGCGCCCTTGAATTTTGAGGTTATGCCTTAAATAAGTGGACAAAATGCAAAAAAAAACGGTTTTTTCGATTTTTCGGAATGACGCACCCTGAAATTCGATATTTTGATTCCGCCATTCGAAAAAACGGAAAAAAGGACTTAAAAAACAATGGTTTAAAACTTGGCGAAAAATAGGTTCCTAACCTAAAAATTATTTGAAAAATTAAAATGGCTCCCTTGACCCCAATTTTAAAGGTAAAAATCTATAAAAATCCACGATTATTGGCAACATAAAAATAAAGGTTTGTGGAAATTTTCAGAATTTTTGGAAAAAAACTGCGGCCGTAAGAATTTATTTTCGAAAAAATGGGACGAAACCGATTTTACCGGTAACTGTAGACTTAGGGGGCTAAAAACTGGCATGGAGGCATCTTTTGACACAACCTATCGAAAGCGCCACCCGTCGTAGCGATATCGCTGGGGGCAATTTTCACCACCTTATCCCGCTATAGCCTTTACCTTATATACAAGTCCAAGTCGTCTAAGCTTTAATTTTATAAAATTGAGACAAATTCTGAGCTGAGTAAATTTCAAAATCTTCTGGGAATTTCATTCATCTTTCATATTTCTCAATGTCAATTTCTTGGAATTTCATATCTCTTACACACGCACAAAAACCCAGTTCATGGCTTATATTGTAGAAGGTGTTTGCTAATCAGAGCAAAATCTTTAGATAGCAGCGAAAATTAAAGTGCGATTAAATAAGCCATAATTTTATGTATCGCATCGAAATAATAAGCCTTTTTTATGCAGATAAGCTAATATCTTGGGTATTGTTTTAAAGCTCCCTCAATCACAACGATTTTGAATTCAGAATTCTTATTATGGAAGTATATCAGTCATTCAAATCCAAAACTAGAAAATTTCTGAACTGTGTTTTATAAAGCGCGATAATTAGATCCATCTGGATATAGGGGAGTTTTTTCACCTATGTGGCTCAGGAAAATTTGAAATTAAAAGTGACTAAATATACCCGAGATTTTAGATTTCATAGCAAATCCATCAAATTGCCATAATTACCGGGAATTTTATGGTTCAACCTTTGATGGTTTGCATAAAATTACTTATGACAATTTAATAGTTTGTATTAAAAATCTATAATAATAACTATAAGGAGACGCATTTAAAATCCAATTCAATACACATTTTCGTTGATTCAGATCTTGAACCGAATGGATAAAAAAAAAAAACCCAGCTATTGAGAGGTATCGCAATAAAAACCCAAAATTTTCATTTTATTTATAACCAAATTGAAAATTCTTTTTAAATTCCAAAATTTTAAAGAAAACAAAACTCGCTTTGGAAATTTATTGCATAGAAAATTAAATTATTATATAATCACAAACAAAATCAACAAAAACCACAAAAATTTTAGCCAGCGTGTGCCCAATTGCAACGAGATCTGCATCGATACGAGTATTCGTGTAATTTTCCTGATTCTTTAGCAGCTTTAACTATGTCTTCAACCAGAGAACAAACTGTCAATAGGACTCAGTCGACCACAATTACCCCAAAGAGTTTTTTTTAATGTGATTCATTCACTGTTGGTTATTTTAAGGCAAAAATCTTTTGATATCAATTACTAAAGTCTCCATATTAATGATGAAGTGCAAAAAATTATAGCAATGCTTATTTTGATGTGAGTATTCAAATTGACCCTCGAAAATCAGCAAAAATTACAAAACAGAGCTCAAAACCCACATGGGCCTGTTTAAGTGTCAAATGCCAACTGAGATCTTACAAAATATCCCTCCCGCATTCATCTATTACACTGGCTCTGATTTCCCTGTGTTTATCTAAATTCCGTAGAATCTTACACAAAATTTAAAGTAAAGTGTTTTATCTAAAACAAGTTTTAAAAATAGTTTGCTGCTCGTTTCTAAACTCAATAATTGAAATTAATTTAAAATTGTTCTCTGTCAATGACAGACATTTTCTTTTCTTTTTAGAAGACTGTGTGACGTAGTAAATCTAAATTTTGTATAGTAATAAAGTTTACTGTGGCCAATATTTCCCCATACATGAAAATCTTTTGAAATGGCGTTTTTGATAAAGAAAATTAAAAATTGGCTTAAATCTTTGAGTATTTCGGAATCTTATTAATCAAAAAATGTTCCACAAAGTCAGCGTAAATTCTCAAAGTTTCGTTTTGATTTTGCACAATTTATGATAATTATATGTGACAAATACAGTGACTTATAGAAAATTAATTTGAAATATTATTCCTAATCTCTTCAATTGAAGTCAATTATTTTTAATTAATTTATTTATTCGCATTGTTCGCTGTTTAGAAAGCGTTCAGAAACAAATGAAAATTCACGTTCAATTTGGCACGAAGTGCGGTAGAACATGCACGTAATAAATGGCGAAAGCAAAAGTAGAACTTGTCCAGCATCGGGGCAAAAACTCTTAGGGGAGAGAAGGGGATTTTAGTAATTAAGAGCCAGGCCAGAAAAATCCTGAATGACCAGCAATAAAATCCCTAATTAATCCGACTTCCACCTGAACGAATACAGGAGAGAGCCAAGTTACACAAGTGGGCCAGACCCATTTAGCCATAATCTATAAATCCAATTTCATTCAGCTGCGCATAGACCCAAATTTGGCGTTTTATCATCAAACGAAGCAATTCCTAATTTAGGCATCCGGAAAACAGTACCGGCAGCAGCTACAGAACAATTTGCTCCGCTCGCTGTGCTGCTCTGTGTATCCTGCTCCTTACTGCTCTACTTTCGGGAAAAGCGTATGCAAACCTAATTCTGGGAAAAAGCGCCTCCAGCTAAGCACGAGCAAAACAGCAAATTTTCCCAAGCTGATCAACAAAACGGCACAGGGCTCTGCCAGGAGCAGCACCGGGAACACAACTAAAAATCCCCTTAATCCTGCATATGCACAAGTTTTTCATTCCTCCGGGGAGTGGTTATCCCGCCACCGTTCCCGCTTCTGTCCCGCCTTGTGCCATCCCGTAAAACAGGCAGACTCAGGAGGCAGCCAAGTGATGATATCGAAAATCCTGTGCAGGCGGCGCGACGATGGCGGCGGGCAGCGGTGTGAGGGACAAATTGTTCTGTGGCGTAATGAGCAATAGCACCCGAATTACGCCGGTAATCGATTCAGTTGTCCTCCCAATTTAAAGCCAAACATAAGCGGCGCGAACTGTGCCGGTCCGGCCCAGCACCGTCGCGCCGACCGAAAGTTATTCGCTGCAAAATCGATGGCGAACGTGTATATTTTTATACTTCTCGCTCAACAAACCTACCTCAGAGGGTTTTTGGCACTCGTTCAAAACTATTTTGAATAACTGCGCCACTGTATATACGATAGGGTGGCGTATATCCCACATTCGGGATGGGGGGAGGGCGCTACTACCCTTTATACACAGATTCACATTGTCGTAGAAACAAGTGTTCAATTGAATTTCAAAAACGTTGGGTACAAGCTACGCAATGTTAACATATTCACATTCAAGTCCGGCTCTGCTGCCGCTCTAGTAGCGCCACATTCCGCCATACAGACTGGGATGTGTGTAACACCAGCCGTAGCCCTAGTATACCCAAAAAACTTAAAGCCTTCACCTATATAGCTCTCTACGTATAAATCTGGTTACGCCAAAATAGGAATTTTGGGTAAATCGATAACCGCACACACAGGCTAACACACATATACATATATATGTATGCTCCACCAATGTGGAATCCCGTGTGTTCCTGTGTACACAAATCATTGTTGATGTGTAGGGATATAGACACGTCGTCGAATGCTAAGTGAAAATTTCTATAGTAAGTTCTCACGATATATCAAAATAATTTTCACCATTGTACGAATGTAATTGCTCCTAAAAGTATGCCATTGTTAGGTAACATAACTGTATAAATATAGATGTAATTCAGATGACGTACACCCGGGTTGGGCGGAATATATAGATTTATTTTCTTTTTTTTTACAAGGAAATCTATTGTTACGTGAACGTTCGCAATTATTGGGAACAAAACGAGATGGTAAATTATTAACTCCTCTCCTAAAAGTATACAATCAGGAATATTATTGAAGTAGAGGGAATTTTTTCGCCATTATTCTGTCCGCCCATCGTCCCACTAATGCGATTCTGAGAATCTTTAATGTCCACAAGGAACTTCCGCTGCAAGTATAGTCTCGGTTAATGCTACTTTTGATGAGAAATTCGATTAACCATAAATAACGGTTACTCCGGAAATAGGAATTACCGCAAGTAGCATATACCATATAGTGGTATTATCCCTAATTCAATATTTCTTACCTATTTTGATAGAGGCATCCACCAATAGGCGCGTTAAAAATTCATGACCATACTCTGACGTGGGGTCTCCTATCCAAATATAGTCGAGAAGTTCTGGAAGAAAATCAAAAATCAATCAACTAAGATTTTCCCATCCATCAGGTCCATCAGATTCTAGACGGGAAAGACCAGGTACAGTTATATAATATTTACACCCTACAATTTCTGTCCTCCCCGGCGCGGTGTATGGACCGTAGAATTCAGAAGCGGGGTTCTATATTCCATCTGCGGCTGGTCCCGCCACCACCAACAACAATACAAACAATGTCAATCGGAGAAAGTGTTATATTTGCTATTTGACTTTCTGACAGTAGTAAAATTTCAGAGCTCTGGCGATAAGCAGTGCGCATGCCGGCAGAATCATTCCCTCGAGGAGCATTATGCTATACAACAGAATCTACGACGGACGAAAGAAGCATCCTTTTACAAGCGTCGTCACGTCCTGGTATTTGTGCTCACCCTGTACAGAAAGGACATGGATATGCTTCGCTTATCGTATATACCATACACTTGCATTCGTATTTTAAAGTGTTCCTAAAGCTGAGCCCTTCAGTGCAGCGCCCGAAATTTGTCCTTTGAGTTTCTTTCACTTGAGGCTTGCACATTTTTTTGAATAAGCACTTCTACCGAATGTGTGGCAGGGCTCCGCTAAGATTCTCTAGCACTGCGCCAGCTGACTAGGCGGAGAGGGCATTAAATTTAATAATTCAAAAGTAATGAATTTTTGCGGATGGGCCTGACAGGGCAAGTGAACTATGAAGTTGAAATACCTTCGCCAAGGATATAAATTGAAGCAATGTTTCCTAATAAATGTCAACAAGAAAATTTTAAGGTGCTGCGATATTTATGCGATTTGAGCGAAAATCTTAATTGTTTCGGGGGAGCCCAAGGCCGTAAATCTCTTTATAGCTTCGTAAAATTTTTATAGGTTCCTTGATTTGGTTTTCACCTGCAATGAGGTGCGTATCGTTTAGCTGGGGTACGAAACGATTTTTTTTTTTCGAAAAAAAAAAAAATTATATTTCCCCGAGATAAGAACATTAAGATGGAGAATGTATGGATTAGGTAGGCGCCCTTAAGGCATCTAAAAATCCCAAAATTTGCATAACGATTCATTTCTTTAAGGTACTTAAACGATTTTATAGATATTACGAAAATTAGATTGAAGCTCCTCATCTAGAATTTTAAACTCCAAGAATTCATTTAAGCGACTTATTAGGAAAACATTTCAAATGAGTACCAGACGGACACCTGTGATACTGTTTTGGAGATTATTCAGGATTAATCCTGGATCTTTCTTAAGGATTCTACGAAAAATGAGTTACAAATATAGTATATTTTATTATATGAAGAGAACAAAATTAGGACTTGGCGTAATACGTAATTCAGAAAACAGCTATTTAACGTCAAAATATTAGGAAATGCTTTTCTTCATTCAGTACATGAATAATTTTTCAAAATTAAAATTATCAAACCAGAATGGTTTCTTTTGTATTCGCGATTATTATAAGAACTCAAAGATACCAGTAAACGGGTTATGAGTAATTTAATTTGTAAAAGTGTTAATATTGGTATAAAAACTCAGTCTTGGTAGATGGTTTCAAATCTTTCATTTTTTTGTTACCAGGGTTTCACCTTTTGTCGAAATTTATTTTTTTGTGATATTGAAAATAAATTATATATTGACACCATGTAGAATTTTAAAAATGCATTGCATTACTATATGGTTTAAACGTGTTAAGATTGTCAGTTCCATGATTGCTATTATATGTTATTCTGTTGGACAAACAGCTGAAAGGTAAACAATATGATGTTCCCAGTATTAAATTTGTTAAGATTGTCGGATTCATTTGGAAATACTCTCATAGTAAGTTTATCCCCAGAATTAATGAAAGCGAACTGCCAGAGGCAATTTAGGTTGCCGAACAAGCATTTTATCAATTAAAATTAAAAGACAAGTAATCTACGCGATGTTTAACTAACGCACGTTCCTTGGCTATATAAGCAAAGTAAAAATCTCGCTTTTCACATCCTTATCTAAGAAGACCGAGATGTTTTTGTTTGTCTTGGCTTTTCCTTCTGGACAAATTACCTCCACGTGAAGCTGAGAGGTGGAACACATTTCCAGAAATGCTCGGTGTCCTTGAATGCGTCCGTCGAGTGGAGGTCGAGTATGTAAAAATTGAATGAAGAAGCAGATTTTTGTAGGGCTTCTTGTATTCTTCTTCTTTTATACGATGGGTCTGGGCTACTTCCACCCACATACACCTCTGTCGTCTGTCGCCCCATGGGATACCATTCAGCTTGCATGCCGGTGGAGGGACGTTCCATTGCTTTTATTCGCCTGAGTTTATGTTTTAGTCACCTTTTCTCACATCCCGACAGCCATTATCCACCTCACAGGATTCCGGGGACTTCCTCCTTGCATGGCATATTGTCCCACATTCATCCTTGGAGCCTGTGTAAATCTTGAAAATCCAGTCTTCTTTGCATTTTTATCTATTCCGGGAGGTGGACAGGATGGGGGAAGGTGGCGGTGACAAATACATATTGTCGGCAAATGGATATGTTTGTGCATATCGTTGCCTGCGCCCCCCGTCCTATCCCTGCCCCTATACAGATCCCAGGGAATCCCGCTCGGAACTGTATGACGAGTTAACGAGGAAAATGACTGAAATGGAAATGAAGAAAATTCCAATAGAAAAAGGAAGAAAAAGGGACAGGAAAAACGACACAAAAAAAAAAAAAAAAGAAGTTGTGAACACGACGGGACCAGAACTGGATCCCTGCGTTCTTCCGCAGCACAGGCACATACATCGCATCGCATCGCCTGCTGCCATATTTCCCAAGCTGGATGGAAATTGTAAATGGAAAATTCCCATCTAAACACAAATGTACACACGAAATTTTAAATGAGGACCACATCTACGTGCGGGGAAGAAAGTTGGCGCATTTGTCACCGAGTCATTTGCAGTGTGCTAAGCGTTAAAGCAGAGCTCAGGTGAGGGTGCGGCAATTTTTCTTATGTTTTGTCATAAAAACGAGCTGCTTGCTTATAGTCCCCGGATACCGGGTGTGAATGCTATACGAGAGAATAGAATTCAGTAAGCAGGAAGGTCGCTTGACTTTCGGTACGGATGGCTCCTGGAAAGCAGAATGGATTGAGGTCAAGGTCGGGTCTTTTAAGACAATGCCGTTCCTCCAAGGATTATACGTCTTCAGGGATGTCTTTATGATAATGCCTATAATGTCTTGTGAAAAATGTTTGGTACTGTAGCAAAGAGATATCGCCGGACGAAATAATGAAATGATGAAATCGCAGCTTTAACGAGCAATTACATTAGGCCTATTAAAATCACGATAGAGTGATCCCAGTACTGTTTCAACGACTAGATAGAGAGATAGAGGGAGAGAGCGAGAGAACGTCTTAATAAAACGTCTTCAAATTTCAAGAAACACTTCAGCCGACCGGACCAACCTCATTTTATCGCAATCAAAGATAAAATCACATCCTTGCAGGGGAAAACTCATTTTGAGCATTTCCGAGGATGTTCAGGGGGTAGATCAAAGGCTGGGGCCACATAAACCGGGACCCGTTCATCGCTCAAACGCTTAAATTCGACTCTCCTGTAAATCTTCCGATGGAAAACTTGAATTTGAGGCGGGAAATTGAAGCGAAAATGAACGAGATCAAAGTTTTTGGCAATTTAAACTTTCGATTTTGGCTATTCCGTTACCGGCAGGTAAGGTAAGATATTGTGGAGGGCTTTCAGAATTAAATTATTTTGTTTGGAATAACGCTATACCCGGCAACCATTCTCATCCCATTAATGGGGTTATTGGGAGTTAAGGAACTTTCAACATAATTCTTGCAAATAAAGGCTGGACCATCTGTGGGTTTCCTTTTAAATTACGTGTTATTTTGACACGTACAGCTCTTTTGCGCTCAAAAATTTAAAGAAATACAGTTTCGTATCTCTACTGTGCGAAGCGAATATATTTACACTTAAAAAACGTTGAGAAATATTAAGAATTTATTTCCAATATTTTTGGAATCTTGGAAATAAATCGGTTGAAATAATGAACAAACCAAGAATATTTGCTGTCAATAAAATACTCTTTTTTTTTATCCCTATATATGTATATATAAAAGTGAAAGTTTGTTTGTTGCTCAATCACGCCTAAACGCTTGAATCGATACAAAGGGTTTCAAAATAGCGGATCCAAGATGGCGGCTGAAATTTGAAGAAATTTTCATGAAAATTGGCACGTAGAGGTTTTGCGGAATGCTGATTTCAAATCCGCTGTCCAAATTTAGAAATTCAAGATGGCGGATCATTCATTATTCATATCGCTGAAGTTTAAGCGATTACCAACAATTATTCATAGCTTTTTTCAATCAAATTATTTTATTACTGATTTTTCATATCCGTATATAGCCTATTGCCGTTGTAAGAGCGTCTATACGAAAAAATGAGAAAACTTACTAAAACTATTAAAAACCATAAGATAAGCAGTTCTTATAAAATGAATGACGTATTTCAGCGTTTTCTTACTTTTAGAATATACATAAATAAAATGTCTTTACCTTCGCTGAAAGAACTCTAATAAATTAATAAACGCATTTTACATACATACATCCAATAAAATGAATATCAGCTTTATTTTATAAAATATATTCTAAGTGCTATGAAATCCCAAGAAACAATTCCTTTTGTTATTTAGGCACCGATTTTCTTCCCACTTTTAGCAGACAACAAAAGATCTGCTGCTGTATCCTAGGACCTCACACCTTATTTCCATTCCATGTCCACATAATCATGTTGGGATGTTATATTGGTACTCGTATTATTCTTATATATGCGCTTGTTTTCGTTTATATTTTTAGATCTCATCTTCATGTGTATTTGAAGGCTGCCCTTTATTATTATCAGAAATTGTCTTCTAAAAGAACATGAATTTACATACCATGAAGCTTTAGGATATCTGTCATATGAAAAACAAATTTTTGAATAATATTAAATGAATGCAAGTCAAGATCCTTACACGTCAAATAAATAAATAAAACTTAATAAAGTTTTAATATCGAGAAATATTTATAGATATTTCAATCATCTGAAATATTCGGATATTTAGAAAGAAAAGAAATATACCAATAGGTATCAAAAAGTAACATTTTCGATAATGTAATCCTCAAAGGCAGAAAACCGACGAAGAAGCAAAATAACCAAAAAATTTATCAGAAATGAAAGTGGGAACGCCTAAAACGTTTATATTAACGTGTCTTTCCACAGTCGATTTTCTTAAATTTGGCACAATAATACATCATAATACATTACTTTACACTTTAAAATATTCATATCAGAAATAAAGAAGGGCTTAGGTTCTTGGAATTTTATATATTATGTGGGGTACCATTTCAAAGAGCATGTTATGTGGAATATTAAAAGAAATCTTCTTCATAATTATAAATAACATATTTAAAAAGATTTTCTGAAAAATATGCGAAAATAGAACATTATCTACCTTATTTTCGAAATTATTGGACCTGGAGGGAATATAACAATTTACTTGAAGTTTACAGAAACATTATAAGAAAAGTCCTTAGAAGACTTATAGATTTTTAGAAATTCTAAAAAATATGGTGCAAACACGCGAGGCGAATTCGTAATTAACTTTTTTTTTCAAATATTTTTTTTTTTGGAAATTCTTTCAACCTATTTTAAGATTTCTTCGAACTAACCAACTCTTCGACATCTTATCGTCAATAATAAGTTTAGATCTGCTTAGAAGTGTTTATTGGTGGGACCAACAGTATAGGTATACTGCATTCACTTTTAATGATACTGAAGTAATCTCCTCAATACATTTCTGTTTTAATTAAAGCCTAGAATTGAAAGTATTTGACTTAACGTCGTCTTAAAACTGACTGACCTCGTTATGCCACATCTCATATATGCACAAATATATGTGTTTACATCATCAACATCTCTTGCGTAACTAAAACCTCTTAGAAAATTTACACCTTCACATTTTTCTAAACCCCTTTTTCGACATCTTACTACCATCCATCATTGAGTCCGCCATAATTCCCAAGAAATCACTTAAAGCCGCTTTGAGTCCCCAGCCTTAATTGAACTTGCACTAGTTTCGCATCGACGCCTCTGCTCGCCCGCATCGATGTAACTCGTCGAGGTCTCTTAAGAGGGCGCTAGAAAAGAAGCCTTGGTGGAAGATTCTTTCTTCATCGCCAGCTTGACCTGATTAAGGCGTTTTCTCAAGATTTGAGAGGAATGTCAAGAAAATTTCGCGAAATATGCTGTTAATTAAAACTCAACAAAATTAAACCGCTCTCTCTCTCTCCTCCTCCTTCTCCCCATCAGAATTTTCAGTGCGGAATATTTGGTGGAGTTATTCCTTCCTTTTCACCTTCTGTTGCTCTTCATCTGAAGCGCTATGAAGCTCCCCGCTGCATCTTGAAGGAAAACGGGAGAGGACTAAGCCACACTATTAAATTCCTTATTGACAAAGCACTAAGGAGATTTCGAAGCGCTTTCCAATTTAATAATACCTATATATAAAATTGTGCTATCGGGGGTATGTCTTCTGACCGAATAATATGAAATCAATAAGGAGGAAGATATCCTTCAAAGACAGCCGGCTGGTGCGGAGCAATATTTCAAAGGTCTGGTCATCTAACTTGACTGGACCGGAGGGAAAGGGAAAGGGGCACGTTTGTGGGGGTGGGGTGACAGTGGTCCAGTGGAGATTCTCGATATAGTCGAAGAAGAAACTGGGTCACTGGCAGCTTTACTTGCAACATCCTATTTGGTCCTTCTTTGTGAAATAACTCCCCTGGACCGAGGGCGCGGGCTCCACTGGACTAGAGGATGCCTGAATTCCAGGACCCAGTGCCTCAGCTCTCTGGCGGAGAGAGGGGGCATTTTCTGTCGTATTTTGTTGTAATTTATCCCACATACCCCGGCAGGTGGTTGTGTGCGTTGCGCGTACAGTACAGGGCCGACGAAATGCTTCAAGTTATTTTTGCAAAAAGGGTGATTTATTGCCTAAGTGCTTACAGCTGGGGTATATTTTTCGTGGTCGCCGACAACATCGGCAGTCACCCAAAAGAAAAAGTGACAGAGCATGGTCCAGCTAAGAGGGAGCCTGTGCTGCAAGGAATCTCTTTAGCTATAGTTTTCGACCTCGCGGCGTTGTGGATTATTCAATCCAGCCTCATCCCCCACTGTATATGAATAGACACGAGGACGAGGATAGTGCGCTTAACCCCCATGTAGCATAACGCAAATTTCTGGAGGAGGGAAAAAGGGGGATTGGGGAAAGGACAACGACTAGGACGACGACGACGAAAAATCCATCCATCGATGGAGTGGAATGGAAGCAAACAGCCCAGATCCTGTAATTCTATGGTATGGATGAAAAGCAACCAGCATCCCCTGTACCCTCGATATTGGGTGTTTCGGGTTATGTTCTTCCAACTCATGAATGCCACCCATCGTCCCTCCCGCCACCACCATCTCCCCTCCAACTTCAGCCTTAAGTGGTTGTGTCGGGCTCTCTAATGTACGTGTACATAAGTAAGCAAACCTCGATCCTTATGCCGGCCTTATTACGTCAAAGCCGCATTGGTGTTAGTGCCCGCCACTGCCCTGGGATAAGGAAATACGAGAAAAAATTGAGATAAATTGGAAAAATGGATTTTACTGACAGAGTCATTCATATCGCCTCTTAGATAATTGTAAATTGGTAGAGGGGGGAAAATGGAGAAGATATCTCTCCTTCCCGACCCCCCTACTTCACCCCTCCACTCCATCCGTCTAGACCGGGCCAAGCGAAAAATGGGTAAATGATGTAAACAAAGCTCTTGACTTCCTTCGCGCTCGATAACCATTTATTCTTTTTCGTGAAAAACGACTAGAAGTTGTCAAAAAGCGTTATAAATGCATGCGGAAGGAAAAGTTGAAAATTGGCGCCAAAGACATTGGTGTTATTGATGAGGCGAACGGAACGCCCCCACGAAGGAGATTAAATAGACAGAATTGCGCGAAACCGAATTATTGCAATGGAAATGGTGCTGGGTATACAATTTATGTCTGGAATTTCTGCGCTATTTGCTCGAATTATGAAAACATTTAGGGAACGTTTGCCGATTGTCTTCCAGGATGGTGCTTGTTTATGTTTTTAGTATAACGTAGCTTGATAGGGAAATTGAAACTTGTGTGGAGAAAGGTAATGGAATATATACATAACTCTAAAATTATGTTATCACGTTTAGGTAGAAAGCCAATAATTAATGCTTAGATAAAATTACGATGTATTTAGGTAGAACTTTACCATAAACTTCTTGCATCATCAACCACACCAACTTAACCTAGATATCTAGCATTGCATTTCGAACCTAATAAACTTTTGTAACTCTTGGCAAAGATTCTAAACGCCGAAAATGTAATAGTAATTTATTGTATGACTGGTCATATAATTCTAGGTCCTTGTTAAAAACAGTAAATAGAGTATTATCTAAAGCAGCTAAAACTGAGGTGGGAGTTACCTGGGATACCCCTAAATCTGAAATGTCCAAGATCTCGGAACGTTTGGAAGTAGAAGAAATGATAAATGTTGCAAAGATAACCTACATATGTAAGGTTCGAAATAACCTCCAAAAAAGTAATCATACTTTCATATCTAGGAATGCAGTACACTCGCACAGAACCAGACATCAACAGCATCTGGTGGTAGACCAACTAAGGACTAAAAGAAAACGTTACAGGCTAATCTACACTACAATCAAAATATATAATATAAATATAATATATAAATTTCGTGACGACCATAAAAATCCCAACCTAACTCAATTGAAAGCTAACATTAGAACAACCGTGGCTAAAAGGCCCAAAATGCAGGACTCGTAATTAATTTTTAAAATAGCTTAATTTTATATACTTTTCCTGTTAGTTTTATTAAAGGTATTAAAATCAATATAGTGGGCCTTATTTCGCATTCTGTAAGCCCCTGTTTTTAAACCCTATATATTTTCCACATTTTTAGAGGTACTATATATCAGAAATAAGAATCAAGTGTTATCAAAGAATTATACCTTTATTTGAAATTGGCAATTTCAAAATTCTTCAAAATTTCATAAAATTAACTTACACAAAAGCAAGTAACATTTCTAGATAATATTTCGGCTCCTTCTCCGTGTTAAATAATTTATAAACCATTGCATTGTTCTTTACAGCTTCAACAGTTTTTTTCATGATATCAGGGTCTCAAAACTTTCATTTTGGCACCTAGAAATTACAATAAAATTAAATAATTAAAAAAAAAATGAAATCCTCAGGACGATATTAGGATTTTTCGGTCGAATTTGAAATTTATTATCTATGAATTGAACGGATGCATAACCTCAAGTTTACAATTTCAAAAAAATCATCATCAATCTAATTAACAAACGATATAATAATATTTTATGTTAACTACAATGTATATATATTAGGGTGCTTTTTTTTCGCGACTATTTTTTTTTTTTCAGTCCCACCTCGAAATTTTGTGGCTAATACCTAAACAAACATTCCCTGAAAATTGGAGCCCTTAAAAATAATATTTAGTACTAGACCAAGACGCATAAAGATTTCCCATATAAAATACACGTGAACTTTGATTATTTTTCTTCAAATCTCTACAACTCAGAGGCATTTTATGGCACAATCTTGGGCAATGGTAGGGTTTCTTCAGAATTGAATGCTCTACAAAAGTGTCCATTGCGGTGTAACCCTAACTCCCACCAGCGAGGTAGAACAGGTCATTGACCCCAATTTTTCCATGAAATTCTCGCTTTTTACCCCTATCTCGTAAAAAACAAGAGGTACAGAAAAAGTGAATATGACAAACTTGTAGCAAATTCAATTTCCTCCAAAAAGTTCTTGAACACCAAATCGGTAACGTCGATATTTCTTGAGATATTGGGCTTTGAAGTTGAGGTAGTGTTTCTACAATTTAGCTCAATAATCCATGAAACTTCCACACTACCTCAACTTGAAAGCCCAATATCTCAAGAAATATCGATGTTAGCGATTTAGTGTTCAAGAACTTTTTGGAGGAAATTGAATTTGCTACAAGTTAGTAATATTCACTTTTTCTGTACCTTTTGTTGTTTGCGAGATAGGGGCAAAAAGCGAGCATTTCGTGGAAAAATTGGGGTCAATGACCCGTACTCCCTCGCTGTTGGGAGTTAGGGTTACACCGCAATGGACACTTTTGTAGAGCATTCAATTCTGAAGAAACCCTACCATTGCCCAAGATTATGCCATAAAATGCCTCTGAGTTGTAGAGATTTGAAGAAAAATAATCAAAGTTCACGTGTATTTTATATGGGAAATCTTTATGCGTCTTGGTCTAGTACTAAATATTATTTTTAAGGGCTCCAATTTTCAGGGAATGTTTGTTTAGGTATTAGCCACAAAATTTCGAGGTGGGACTGAAAAAAAAAAAATAGTCGCGAAAAAAAAAGCACCCTAATATATATAATATTACTGTAACCAAAGGATATTTGAAAATGTCAATGAAGTTTCTACCAATCCAACAAAAAAAAAGTATTACAATCGGACTACAGATGAAACTTTATGGTCAAAAGTCCCCTTTCTTTTTGATCGTGGATTATATCGAATAGATTATATAGTAGAAAGACTATGTTATTAATTTCTTGAAATATATTTATTGCATCTTTTTATGAAAAAATTGTCTTAAACCGTATTGCAGTATTTCTTTAGCTCCAAATCATGCCTAATTTTTCTTAGGATTTATGAGATTTTACTTTGATATTATGAATATTTGTCTGAATGTATGGAAAAGCCAAAATCAAAGATTAAAATCAATTCTACGAGAAGAACTTCGTCCACGAACAAGATTTTCTCATTATTAAAGAAGCCTGGAGGAAAGCTATTTTGCTATTTTTTAATTAATGATCAGTAAAAATTTAACTGGGAATTGTTAAATATATGCACTTTATAATAACCATAAGCTTTTTTCGGCTTCTTAACTGAGCTGTCCTTTTTAATTCAAAAAAATGTTGGTCGTCGTTAACTTGTAAGAAATGTCCTCTGAATGTCAGAAGAATTAAGGAGTATTCTAAAATAATTGCAAACCGATTTAAATCAGAGCATCGTACTTAATCGAATTGATCAGATTTACAGAGTAAAGTGGAAGCAATTAAAGATTTTAAAGGCCAATTAGATTCTAAAGAAAAAAAAAAAAGCGAATCCACATCTTTGTCAACTGTTGTTTTCGGCTCTTCACTTATCCCAATAGGTCTTATCTTATCCCCTCGGAGTTGTCGTAGCATTCCTCGAGGGTCTAATAGCCAAAGCGGCTTAGGTTGATCCGTACAAATGAAGCGTTTGTATTTTTCTTAGCAGCCATTAAATTTCGGAAAATATTTAGAGAATTTCCATCGTCACTGGCAAGAGTGTAGAGATTCCCTGAAATTTAGGATAATTCCAAAAAAAAATACAACTAGAGGCATCCAGGGGAGATTAGTGGATCTATTCAGAACAGGCGCATTATTTTTATCACTTCAGAAAACGCTCCCCCATAATGCATTAATGTTGACACAAAACACAACACAACACGCAGCATCACAAGAGGAACAAGACAAAAATGTTTTGCTTGATGCTATATAACATATATGTATACTCGACAGAGATATCTTCCCCCCGGGAGGAGGGGATGTCAGGAAGTTCGAATTCGTTGTCGCATCCATCCTCTATCCTGGACCGGGATGAGAGATGCATAATTCTTTTTTCTTCTTATTCGGTCTACTCAATCATTCATTCATTCGGTGCGCAAGATGTCTTCATAGATCTGATTTTGGTCCAGGGGAGTAGGTACAGACTGCAGAGGACACGTTTCATGGGTGCGCGCTGCACCGTGCTGCGCCCCACACTGCGGCGGGTTATCGAATATCCCCCATAAGCATGAATTTCCCTCACAACGCGATGGTAACAGAAATCGAAGACAATAAAAATTTCGAAAAACTGAAAGCAGCAACACGATATTTATCTCGGAGAATAGGATAAAAACTGGCCATCACGGGTGGTCCTTTTTTGTGTGCGCCAGCCACTAGCATCACTATCATCATCATCATCATTCGTATACTATACGTTCGGAGAGCGGATCTTTTTGAGATTCTCTGGTACACGGATGATATGCTGGAACTGTTGGTGCTTGCTTGGTGCCTGGCTGCCTGGCTGCCTGCATCCTTCAAAAAGTTGACTGACTTTTTATCTGGCGCAGTTTATATAAGGTTGAAAGGGCAATTGCACTGCAGCGCATGTATCACGTTGTCGTGTACTTATGCAGTATAAGATTAGAATTAATTGCATGCAGATGACCCTAATGAAGACGAACGATGTGGGAACAGGGAGCCACCCCAGTTCCCTGTGAGGTCATGGACATTTTTCAAGGAAGTTCTTCCAGCAGCAGCCCCCTGTACCTCCCCAATTGATTTTTGGGAATTCCTTGAAACTCCCCATACTCTTCCTGGCCCCGCCCTTCCCTCCCCGACGCCTGCAGCATTGAGCTTCCTATGGAATTCATGAGCCGGTAGTCAACACAATAAATCCATGTCACTTACAATAGCGCTATTAGCTCGCGCTGGCGAGGCACGTTTTTCCACAATCCATCTCGAGCTGTCTGGGGGTAGAGCCCTCTCTTTATTTCGAGCATAACCACATTAAGCCATAAATTAATTAATTTGGAACGCAATTAGACATTTATACGGCTTCATGATTCTTCAGCATAATTTTCTAAGATAGCGCCGGGGGCGTCTCAGAAACCAGCTCCGTTCGCTCCATCCGAGAAGGAGTCAGAGGAAGCTAATTTTGACTTGGTGGTGCCGAGGAAAAGAAGAACTGTCCAAGAAGTCCTATAAATTCCATTTCTACGTGTGCACGAGCACTTTCTGAACGCGTCTCTACATACTATACATATGTATATATACAAGTGCGGTAGAAGAGTCCCCACATTCAAACAATCAAAATTGTAACGTTTTGTTTCGAGATAAAATAAAGAAAATATGCGAGCAGAATGGAGGCCAGAGTGTGCTCCAGGTCGCGTTAATTTAGGAGCATGTTGACGATGAGGACCGACGCACATGAAATAAACATTCGGCGAAATGAGGTTTCCGCCGAGAAAAACAATATCCTCGCCGTATATAGTAGTATACCCCGGCCGCACCGACGAGCCACACCACGCCGGGGGTAATGTTGTGAACATGAATTAGGTCTTTGAGTGTCGTGCGTTGTATAATTTCACTTTGAAAATTATTGCTCAAGGAATATCGCGTTCATTTAAGTTTCAAATGGGCGGAAAGGAACACTTTCTGGTCTTCTGGCGGCGTGGACTTAATGAAGGAGCATAAATCGCATACTTTATGTGTGTGACGGGACTGTATCATGCTTGTACGCATCATAGAGCGTGATAGCTTCAGGACAGGATAATTAGATGTTTCCAAGAGAATTTTATATAGATTCATAATACAAGTTGTGCGTTTTCCTTATGTTCATATTTTGTAGGTTACCAGGGGCGCTAAATCTCTGTTTCAGAAAAATGTACATAGTTAGTTTTCTCTTGGATTTTCTGCATATCGAGTTCAACTAAATTAAACCTTTAAGTGAAAATGATTATAATTCCACGCAGAGATTTTCCGCTAAGTTTTATTATTTTCGAAATTAAATCGTAAGGCAAAGGGTTAAAAGGTGGGTCATCGTCTGGTTTCTTTTTAAATATCCTATAAAATAAACACAACTCAATTTTTTTCAAATTTTGTTGCTTTATTGAAACCAGTAAAACTTCCGATTAATTATGAAATATAATTTCATTTAAATGACTTCCATTATCTAAACATATTAGCAGGTTGAACATGAATGCTTGACTTTCGTTACGTCAAAATGTTCAGTCAGCTTCCATTTGCAAGGAATAGTAGAGTGAAAAAGTGCTAAAGACATTATTTTGACGATATTTGAAAAATCAACAACATCAATAGACAGATTACTAAATAAACTCATAACGCATAAGCAAAAAGGTCTTAACAATTTGGGAAAAATACCTTGAATTACAACTTTTTCAGCAAACCGATTATTTAACGTTAGATAATAATAATAAAATTCAGGCTTTGTTTTAAGCCATGATTTTTTATTTTCCTCAACAAGAGCAGCAGATTGTAAATTTTTATTAACAAATTCATAATATATGAAAAAAATACTATATAAATAATGTGATACTTGTTTGAAAACAGAAAAAAATATTGAAGTTGTTGAAGAAAATTTTAAACAGCGTCTTGAAAGCTTGAAAGTTTGTGTTTAATTAATTGCAGCACGAATTCACTTTTGTCCATTGAAGCAAAAATACAAATCAGATTTTGATAAAAAAAAAGAAAAAAATTATTTTATTTAAAAGTCAGTGACTTATCAAATATTTCTATATAGAGGACTATATTACGTGCACCAATTTACACAAGAATCCGATAGCAGAATTAATCTTAAATTGAAAAATACAATTTATTTTCATAACCCCATGACCAAATAGTCAATTACTAAACAAAACAAAAAATCGTATTACTGCCTTACCAAAGCTATTGTATTAAGAAAAAGCAAGTTCAAAGACACGCCATTTTCTCACTTAAATGAAACAAAAAGAAAAGAAGGTGCAGTACATCCTATTGACCAATTTAGTAGGAAATTTGTACCAATCAATCAGTTCGGGGGCCTTTAATTTGAAAACAAAGACCGCTGGCAAATAGGAGTAAGATAGCCCCAGAAGGCAGCAATTGTGGGCAGTGAATAAAAGATTGCCACGGATTTTTTCTCCTTCTATTATTATTCATTACCGAGGAGAATTGCCATGTCTTGCTGACAAAACAAGAAGGGAATCTCATTAATGAACGTCAAAACAAACGAGAACTGAACCGACCCGAAGCTGACGGTGGAGTCGCGCCGGCGAGGGGGGCTTCCACCCTTTTTTTCCCCATTCATTCGATGGATTAAAGATTCAAAGCGTGTTAAAGTCTATCTCCTATTCACCATAGAGCTTTACACTTGCAAGTGAATGTAAATCAATTCTTTATCGGCTTCTTTTGCTCTGTTTCGACATTTTTTCCCTGGGGTTTCTGTCCTTTTTTTTTAAAGATAAACCGTGTGTGTACACGAATGGGTAACAAAGCGGAGCGAATCATTTCAAATTAGATACACGATGTCAGGGCCCATCCATCCAGCTGAATGCCTAACCTGCTCACATGCTCTGCCTCGATTAATAATATATGAAAATTATGCATCTGGGAATAGGCTCAGATACATTTTTCAGTATGCGTGCGCACTCGTCTCTCTTTTCACGTTGAAAAATCAAAAAATTAACGCAATGTAAGACGGGGTAAACATTTGTCCGCCGCTACGACGATAGCGTCGCGTGCATGCCAATTGAAAACATCCATTGTCTGCTGCTGGTTTTTGCAACATAACTTCGTAGTGCAGGAAAAATACAATTTTTTTTTACCCCCCACCCGGATTTATAACAGGTAAAGATAGATTATTTAAAATTTAGGTGCCATCATTAACTATTATTAAGAATTATATTTTTTACTTACTGTCCTTTCCTATGCGAAAAAAGTGGGATCTTGCCTGGTCCTAGTTGAATCAAATAATATCCAAAATTATAACTGATTATTTCTTACATGCTTCTTTTTTACCAAAAACAAAACAAATTTTAGTGACTTTTAATAGTCGTGATCAAGGTTAAGTTAAGTTAACGTGGCTACCTACAAGCAAACATGGGCCAGTGAAAGAGGTCTGTTACGATACCACACGGGAATCCAAAATTCAAATTTCCAGATCAATCGGTAAAAAAATGTAAGCGCTAGAGTTACGCTAAGAAAGATCTCGAAAAAAAGAGAAATTCAACTGCGACACCTATCGTACTGTGGACTCGCATGTAAAAAATTGCTACTAACTTTTTTAAGTACTTTAAAATATATATTAATATGTAAGTATACACGAAACCGAATTACATTATATTAAACAATTTTTCATAAAAACGAACTCCAAATATCACTCTTGAATTCGTGCACACCCTAATTATTTACCCCTTAAACGACTTTAAAAAATTCCGCGTAATTCTTCAATTAAAGAACATTTTTATTCATTAGATATTTTCAAACAATTTATATTTTTTATTATTATATTTTAAATCAATTCTAATCTCTCCTTTGGACTATACTGTAGTACATACTATACTTACATACATAAATCGATTCTTTCGTCAAGGCAACAAAAAAAAACACGTTTACCTCAGCAAAAATAATAAACTCCTTGCTCACCACATCTGTTAATAAAAAAAACGTATTAAATCCAATCCAATTATGGTGGTGTGCATAAAAAATGCCTGTAACTAACCACACATGATTCGAATGACCTAGGTCTCCTCGATCAACATTCAGATCATTGAGCTCAAGCTTTTCGCCTATTAAAGGTGATTTTTCCGCGGATTTTTCGCGACTGCCACTGACATTATAATCGGAGGCGATTAACTAACAATCAGGCCGAATGACTGTTACGAATACGTAAGGAGATGACGTTGCTGAAAAAAAATTCCATTCCCTGGGACCTGGGAACGATGTCTCAGCACTTTTCTCATTAACAGAACAAAACTTCTCCTTGAGTCCCCGAACTCGTGAAAGGAAAGTGAAAAGCACAAAAGGGAAAAGAATGGGTGCAAAAATTTATTTCTTCTATTTTTTTCTGCTGACACATAATTACAATTTAATCGTAAATCCACAGGAGTATTATAATCCGCGCATATCCATCCACACAATCTGGGATATAGAATCTGCGATGGGTGCAGTCAGTGACAAAAAAAAAAAAATTCTGCTGGGAATGAGGAAGAATTATTGACGATCCCGGAATCCGCTTCGTTACAGCGGACCAGGGATTCCGATGAAAAATCTCCAGGAAATCCTATTTTAATTATCATCTCAAAATAAACGGGGAGCAGGACAAAAATGGCGAGTCGCCTTCTCGTCTCCTTTCGAGCCGGGCTCCCGCATTCATTTCGGCTGTTTGCGCGAAATCGGCATTGTGGTGAAAAAGGCAAGAAATGAAGGACGACGACGGTTGTGCTGATACAGCCGAAACGAGGATGAAAGTATGCAGGCCGGGACCGGGATCCGCTGCTGTTCCTGCAGGATGGCGTCCCGGCCTCAATAGATTTTCGTTCGGGACGTAGAAGGGGACGGGCGGCGGCGCAGCGAAGGGCCCGCCACTCGCCGGCCGGGCTGATCCGGATGATATCGTTAGCTCTGTCAAGTTTCCTATTTCAAAAGAAATTACATGGCCTGAAGTTGGAAACTTGAATGCGATTTAATTGTATTTAAGATTTTACGCAAGGAAGCGTGTCTCCGCCTGAATTGGATTCCTTCAGCCTTCCACGGCTTTGTGTTTAAGTCATTATTTTTCGGCTTTAAGATTCATTTTTGTGGGAATTCGGCTCCTTATTTTGTTTTCCCTCTGACTCTAAACGTTGTAAAATTTTAATTTTCCTTCCAAGAATTTCTCTGTTGAGTCAGGTTCATTTTGAGCTTTTTGAAAGGCATATTAAGCAAATCTTTAACCATTTTGAAGGAAAATATTTTTATTTATTTGTTCGTGTCTGCCCTGTTCGGAAGGTAATCAATTTTTCCTTGAATTGAAATTTATCATGAGTACTTAACACACAAAAAAAATTTTAACATTTTCCAAAATTACATGAAATATCATAACTTTGGTGTACTTTTCCAAAAAATTCAAATCTTTATTCTGGAAAGCTGTTAGTTTTCGTTCCATATAAAATCTTTTATTGTTTTGTATAGAGTTAAAGGAAAAAAGACACTTAAAAATGCGTGTATTTGACAAAATAAGTAATCAATATTATACATAAGAATTTCTCGGATACCAACGACCTTGAGTTAAGAATATTTCGTTGCCAGCGGTCCCTGAACTGATCTTAACTCGCTTTCTTGTTTACTTCACATTTTGTAATCCAGCTGTATATACAATATACATATATAAATATAAAACTTACATTTTAACTGATTTTTAAAGAAGCATAAATAATTAAAAGTCAAAGATTGCATCTTTATTAGCAAAAAATGAGAAAGTTCTGGTTATCACTTTTTCTTTTTTCACTTCTTAAAAAACATTTAACAAGGGGGTAGTCCAGTGAAAAAAAAAAATTTTTTCGTTTTTTGTTTTTTTGCTTAAATCTACTCTACTACACCTAGAAAATACTCCCTTAATCCGAGCGCTCGAAGGTCCCCTGGCGTGTTTCGGAGCAAGGAGGACTCTTGTATTTCTGTTTGCTCCGCCCATTTTTTTTCGGTTTATAACGGTCTAGGTCCTTCTGCTTTGTATTTAAGGTTAGTTATGTATGGAGCAGGCATCGCGTTATGTATGGAGCAGGCATCGCTGACTAAGGTAAAATTAATTTTTTTAGCTTTTTTCCGCAACAAAAACTTTAACCGCGTTTTTCTCAAAACAGCATTTTTTGACTCGGCGGACGTCAGATCTCAGAGTCTTTTGCTCCGATTGATCTAAAAATTTAGCTGTATATTTCTTGATTGTGTATCTATCGTCGGAACTAGAATTATTAAAATCCATTGTTTATTTACAAAGTTATAAACAAATTAAGCACCCGAAAAACACCCGAAAAACACCCGAAAAATTCGAAATGCCGCCATTTTGTTATTTTTTATTGAAAATTAAAAATTCTAGTTCCGACGATAGCCAATGTTCTACAGATTCAAACCTCATTTGAATTTTTTGTTTCAAATGAACCGTTGCAGAGATTGGACGTCCGCCAACAAAAAAAATTTTTTTTTGGAGCGGCCATTTTGTCGGGATGACTCATCGAAAACAAAAAAAAAATTTTTTTTTGTGTATTTTAATAGTTGTACTATAATATGTCAAAAAGTTTTTTAATAAAAATTGACTTCTAATATGAAAAAAAAATCGTTGAAAAAACAGTCGTTTTCACTGGACTACCCCCTTAAGAAGAGAAATATGAAATAATAAAATCAAGGCCTGGGACTTTTTTACTACCTGAGCAACCCAATTTTGAAATGGGTTTCGAAACACTTTGGTCTACTTGTTGCAAGAAAATTAAGGAAACAAATTTATCTAAATCCATTTTCGAGATATAAAACAAAATAATTAATACTTGTAATTTCGTATCGAAATTATAGGATTTTAATCAGAGATTTTCTTCGCCGCAGCATCGAAACACCGAAAAAATGACAAATGTCAACGAGTGAATAAACGAAATTGCCGACATGCACTTGAAGTTTGTTCCGTTCGTGACAGTAAGAATACAAACTGAATTTATAGTTCGTTCGTTCTTCTTCGATCGATCATCGACACTTTGTAAAAGCAAACTATTCAGTCAATAGGCATTTTGTAAAAGGAAAATATTGTGGATAGTTAATACCTTCGAACTTTTATCTTATATCTGTCTATACATATCTATCTATTTATCTATCTAAATCTGTATATATGCATATATCTATAAAACTGGTCGAAATAAATTGTTTTTATTAATTTTCCTACAACCACTACGGCAAAGGTTTTCGAAATCCGTTTCGAAATTGGGTGGCCCAAGTAATAAGAAATACGCCTCAGAGTACCATAAATTAAAATTGGATTTGCCTTAATAGATATAAAATAAAGCAGAAGTATAAGTCTAAGTGGCACCTTACTTAAGTATAAAATGCGTATGAGCATTCGTCATTAGAATCTGATGAAGGCCATATACAAATATCATAAAACGTCATGATTTCGTAAAGCCCAATTCTGCCCTAGTTGTATTTAGTCAGGATTACCATATTATTATATTATTATCGAAGTGACTAGACGAGGGTACATTTCACACGGGTTACTTATTTTTCTTATACAAAATGATCTGTCTTATACAAAATGTCTATTGACTGAGGATTTTTCTTATACAATATACAATTTGTATAGATATTTTGTATACGAAGTGACTAGACGCACCAAATCGTACCTTCGTAAGACTTTTTGTATAAGGAAAATTCTCCATCAAAAGAAATTTGGTATTTATAAGGGAAATGTGTAACCCTTTTGACCTATGTGATCCGTACCCGTGTCACGCGTATGGTGCGTCTAGTCAATTCGCATTATTATCTGATGCCCCACATATCTACTTATTTACAATCAAAATATGTCTACATAGATTTAAGGATAATTTCTAGGAAAGTGAAATCACTTTAAAAATTGATTTTAAACTCACATATTAGCAAAATTGTTTCACTCTACAAGGTAAAAAGTGCAATTTTTAATCATAGAACCAATACACAAAATAGAAAAAATTGAATGGCTCATCAAATTTTAAATATTTATCTCAAAAGACCTTAACATTTTTCCTGGAATAATAAGCAATTTTGTAATTTCTTTAATAATTATTGTTTTCTCTGCTACAACTAGTTAAAGATATATAAAAAGAAGCTACGATACCATCATTTTATTGACAACTAAGAATTAAAATGGTGAAATAACAAAGTGACAACTTTTAAACTTATAAGCAGCGAAACTATTTTTTTCACAGAATGTTTTTAATGAAATTGAAAACTTATAAAAACCGTTTTGATATGAAATTTTGTACGAGAAAAATAATAGGACTATTAAAGAAAGTGTATTATATGTTTTATAGAAAAAAACACCAGATACAGTCTCTATTCTCGTACGTATAAACGCTGTATAAAGTTCGGGCAGCACTTGAAAAGCCTTTCTTTTAATTTGAATGTATTCTCCGCCACACAAATTGCATGCAAATCAAGCAATCGTTTAATGCAGTCACAGCTTCTGAGATCGAAGCCGATAATATCTCTTAATGGCAATTTCTGATATCGACTCAGTAACACTCGGTTAAACGGCTACTAATGCATTTTCTACATCCCTCCGCTGCAATGGCAGAGGACGAGTATTTAGTTTAAATGTTATTGTTACTCGAAGCAAAATCATCCGAATTTATGCATCGGTTAGAAAATTTACATGGGATGCAAATGCCCATACAGTGCAAGGGGAAGTGGGAGCAGAGAGGGCAGGAAAAGGGAGACGAGGACTTACCTACGACTAATCGGCTCCAGCCAGAAGGACGGTACTGCCATTAAGCATGCATAGCTACAGAACGGCCCTATATAAAGTGCAATTGCACAGAATTGGGGTTTATGTGTTTAACCACAAATACGAATTGCTGCAGCATTTACATGTCCATCAAATTAACAGACAATTATCGTATTTATAGACATCCACGTATGATATCTGCGGATAGGCTCCCTTGCTCGGCGACCGGCCCTGCATAATCGGACACACATCATGTCCCGGCCCGGCCGGCCAGGTAATAATGCAGAGGGCCGGCACTGGAAAACAGGTGTGCACGTTCAATTTTCAATGTTTGCAATCTATCCTGGCGCAGCTTAACTAACTGCTCCCCTGCTTAAACTATATGCACAGGGTGGCTCTGCTCTGCAATAGGCTCGGCAGCAGGCCTAATTCGGGGCTAATGCGGCCCCCCATTAGAGAAGAAATCAATTCTGTTTGGACAATTGTACTCGATCGGAGCTGCAGTGCTCAAAATCCGAATATCTGGCGTGTCGTTGCATTGTGGATAATCTTGGATTGTTCAGGGAACATTTTCGTGGCGAATGACAAATCTTCCTTTTTCAAATTTCCGATGTTGCATGGCCTATCTACAATAGCTACAAAAGCCACATGCGAGCCAGACTGGTGTCTTTCGATTAATCCCAAATCCTCGACAACCTCTCTTCGGACAGCTAGCACTTTTGATTTTGATAGGGAACATGTTTTACATGTGCGGTTTGATTTATGCAATTTATCCACAAAAGCTAAATGGACCGATATACTTGCACTGCTGCATTTCTAGGTCAACCAAAACATCCCATGGGCAGCTCTTTGCATGAATTTTCACCTGTGATGGGATATTTCATTTGATTTTTGCAACTTCTTTATTTGTGGATTCATATAAAATTTTGCCCTACTTTTGGGTCATGAAATGCGTTTAGTTATCGATCACTCTATGCAAATCGTATCGTTTGACATGGTAAAGTAAAACGCTTAACCTTTGTATATTATTTGTAATTTGAAATGCTAATATTGGAGTGTTTTGGTTGATGGGCATAAATATAACCTCAATTTTGTTTGCTATATTCTAAATATTTATCTTTTTTAAAGTTCGAAACGAGAAATGATAAGAGTAATACATACTAATTTTTTCCAATTTCTGTTTTAAAATTATTCAATTAAAAGAAGTATTTTTTTAAACTGAATTATACGTACTTATATATTTATTCAATATCTTTCATAGTAGTTTTTAAAATTATATACTTTTAGCTTTAAATTTCACTATTTTAAATCTACATGCGTTATTTTTGATGCATTATCTTACCTATAGTAAAGAAAAGCATTCATGACTACTACATCCAGCATTTTGGATAAGAACTAAGAATTATCATTATTTGAAAATATGCACTTTAAGTTGAATTTCTTCGAAATGTTGATTTTATTAAAGCAAACGGTTGACTTTCCTGAAATCGGATATCAGTTCTTTTGCCTGTTTACACGTATTTTCATTTGTCTACCTTTTGGGGTAGGCAAGGACGTAGATAATGTAAAAATAAAGAAATATGTTAAGAATCCAATAAAAATATGAAAATGTGATTTTATGTGCAATGAAGAAAGGAAAGCTGAAATGAAGTACCCCATACTTGCAAAACTTGCCATTAAATTGCAAATGCCTGCATCGTCAACCTAGATTGAGTTTTCACTCTACTACCCAGAATAGATTAAATTTTGAGAAATCTTACTATACTTAACATATAGGCTATTTTTTTTTCGGATAATACGTAGGGTTTCAAAATGGCGGATCCAAGATGGCGGCTGAAAATTTTAAAGTTGAAGGTATTTTCATGAAAATTGGTACATAGGGGTTTTGCGGGATGGGGATTTCAAATCCGCTGTCCAAATTTAAAAATTCAAGATGGCGGATCCAATATGGCGACCAAGATTTCCTGATTTCAACGGATTTTAATGAAAATTAGTACAATAATAGTTTTGAGGCCACTGATTTTGAATATTATCAAAATTTAGAAATCCAAGATGTCGGACCCAATATGGCGACCAATATTTCTCGATTTCAAGGGATTTTAATGAAAATTAGTACGATGATTATATTGAGGTCACTGATTTTGAATGTTATCAAAATTTACAAATCCAAGATGGCGGACCCAATATGGTGACCAAGATTTCTCGATTTCAACGGATTTTAATGAAAATTGGTACAATGTTTATTCTGAGACCACTAATTTTGAATATTAGCAAAATTTCCAAATCCAACATGGCGGATCCAACATGGCGACCAGAATGTCTCGATTTCAACGGATTTTAATGAAAATTGGTAGAATGATTATTCTGAGGATACAAGTTCCGAATATTATCAAAAGTTGTAAATCCAAGATGGCGGATCCAATATGGCAACCGAATGTCTCGATTTCAACTTATTTTAATTAAAATTAGTACAGTTATTATTCCGGAGCCACTAATTTCGAATATTAGAAAAATTTCCAAACTCAATATGGCGGATCCAATATGGCGACCAAAATTTCTCGATTTCAACGGATTTGAATGAAAATTGGTACAATAATTATTTTAAGGCCACTAATTTTTAATATTATTAAGATTTGGAAATTCAAGATAGCGGATCCATAAAGGGGTTTTCGGGTTGAAACAATTTCTAGGATATAACAAACTAGAACATTTGAGAAGTGTTTAATTAGTAGGTATTTACCCAACGCCGGGTGAAACCGGGTAACCCAGCTAGTCTTTTGATATAAAATTTGGACAAGAAAATTGCTTATGCGATGAACTTACAATTTGAATGTTAACTAATATTTTTGTCGATGAACAATTAAAAATAGTAAGTTTTGAACACGTTGTACTATATAGAACTATTTAAATATGTTTAAGTTTGTCTGATATTGTTTGCATACGAACACACAACGTGAGTTTCTGCATTATAGTACCAGTTATGTGGCATACTTAAGAATAAAAATTGGAATTAATAATTTTTGATAGTTAGTATTGAACAAGGGAAATGTTTAAAAATTTACTGAGTTTCACCAACAATGTATAATGTGGTCTTTAAAAAATTTATTTTGTTTAAATGGATCATTTTTATTTTCCTGACAGTACTTGCCTACTTGAGAAGCGAAATGCAAGCTTTTTCAAATAATCGGCAGAATTTTTTAATATATAATTGAATAAACTAACTAAGTTACAATTTTTATTTAGTTAATTTCTATAGGAACATATTATCATGCAATCGAAGTGTGTGTATATAGTAAATTAATTACTTTCCAGTAATTAAAACTCAAACAACTTATTTTCAGTTTTCCATCCATGAAACTCTTTGAGCCATTTTACGTTTCCACCAGCCCTTAATTTAGATATTACTTTTATGCCTAGTGGCACGCAAAGCTTTTTAGTTGGAAAAATAAATTTTACTCGTCATAAAACCCATTTATAAATTTCAGTTGCACTCTCAAAATAGAAAAAGGGTCAATGTAAAATTGAAAATCAATTTTGTTCTTTTGCCTGGATGCATTCCCCTAAAACTTTCTCAAATTTGATTAACTCGCTGTTTTTGTCTTTTTTTTTTTCTCCTGAAAATAAATGACTAGTGATGGTATGTATGTATGTACTCAAATTGCTTTTTCCGGGGGGTATAACAATAAAAAAGTAAAATTTCCAAACAAATGCGGTCAAAAAATATCAAACGGAGACCGCGCTCTGGTACACAACGCACGAGGCACAACTCACTTTAAAATTTCCGCCCTTAAGTAAGCCACTTAAGCGAAATTAAACTGACTCACCATTATCCGGGCAGAAATATATAAATTTTTATCATCTTGATCCGCCCTTAATGGCATACTTGAAAGCATCGTAATCAAAGGTATCAACTGGATTATGGCCGCGGGGGAGGCTAAATTTCCGGGAAAGGTAGAGCCAACCACTCAGCCACTTCAGGTCATCTTGTTGCTTGCCGTGAGGAGGGGGGGGGCGTAAGGAATCGGCTGCGTTCGGCGTTGAATAAACTGATCGTGACATAAACGTAAGGAAATCCGTCCCACTCAAACGTCCTTAAAAGACTTCTCGATGGCTAATTAAAATCCCAATAATAGCGACCACATAAAGGACCATCGTAAGGGCCTCCTGCAACCGCCTGCGGTATCGTAAAAACTTCAGTCGCAGCCCGTCTCGTCTCACCCCCGTAATCTGCACCTCGTTTGCCTTTCAATCAAATTTTGAAAAAGTTCATTTTTTTTTAAAAGGGAATGCAAACGAAAGAAACCTCTACTCCGGACAGGAGTCCGCTTCTTTTCAAGTTTTATGTATTCATATTAGGTATCTTCCAGCTTCCGTGCTGATAGCTTTCAAGACCACAGATAAGAGGGGAGAAAGGAGCCGGGCTAGACTAAAAAGCAAAAGCGTACCTATGAAGAAAAGAATTATTTTAATCAAGGAGCACTTGTAGATTTCAGAGATAGGTACCGGATAAAAAGGGTGCTCTCTCTAATAAAACTATAGCTAAGTTCCTTGGGGAAGGAGGACCCCCTAAGGGAGGAAGCAGGTCCAATTGATCTGTAAAGGAGGTAGAGGATTACTTGTGATAAGTCAAGAAATGTAGGAAAGAAGGATACCTTGATTTGGATGCATAAATGAACTAGAGGAAGATTCTACTCATAAATCCGGTTGGATTCTCGACATTTCTTGCAAGCATGTTTCCATCTTCAATCCTGCTCTCGTTCGGTACTTATAACGAGTCGATTGTCCTTTCTTTGTTGACTTATGCAACTCTCCAATTACTAAAAATTGCACAGAGTCTTTAAGGGAATATTGTTCCAGATCTTTGATTTCGAGTAGTTGAAATTCGTCTTGTTATCCGATTATATGCAAATCACTCTTTAGATTTCAAATTAAGAGATTTTCTTTATAGAACCAGCCCACATGAAAAATAAGTAATTGCACATTCGATATTTCGAAGATATTGATTGATACTAGAACTGATGAGATAATTTGCATATCCGTCTCTACCTGAACATTTTTCGAATTCGTACAAATTTTTATCAACACATATGTGCTTGAATACATTTTTCGAAAAAACATATTTCAAAATAAAGTATTTGAAAAATACAGAACACACAAAAATTATTCACTGTAACATAAAATTTCCGAGGGTTTCATATATACGAATATATAATTAGTATAATTAATAAATAAAAAGAACCAAGATAACTCCCTTGTGGTACGCCAGAAGTCACATTAGTACATTAATAAGTATATCAAAAGGAACAATATAAGAATCATTTAATATGATTCTAGACAATCATCTCTTAAAATTAGCTTAGCTTGAAAATTTGCACACTAGCTTTATAGTAAATGTTGTAAAATAATTCAATCACGTTGTTCAATATTATAAATTTCGGATGAATGGATAGATCTAAGGTATATACAAAAGATTACATATATATAGACAAAATGACGAGGTACTTGATCGTGTATGAGGTACTTTAGTTATTTAAAATAATTTAAGGATGGCGTGTGGTCAGAGCACTTTCGTGAAATGCTTTTAGTTCATTATGGGCTTAAATATGGAATAATGGAACCCAATCCAATTACAGTCCATTAAGTAAATATTTAAATTCTTAATGAAAAGGAGGAAACTGCAGCGTCGGTCCCTCAGACCAATGAGTGAATATTTGCCGGTAGGTTAATTAAAAATAAAAATGTTAATTTAAAACACACTTCAAATTTTATGGTATATTTCATATGTACATACCTACAATATGTATTTATTTTTTGTGTTGAATGATTTCATAATTGTCTCCATTTCTCTAAAGCACCAAGAACTTTGATGAATATTTCACAAACGGAATGGTAAATAATTTCACATTTAGATAACCCGACAAGTGGTTTTTCACCCAATCTTAAAAAGGAAAAAAAAATTTGTATATCAGATGCACATCTGCCAATTTATCAGAGAAAACCTCTGAAGTGGCCCTTCAAGGCTAAAATCCTTACGCCCCTTGCACGAAACGGCGGAACTGGAGCGCACCCCACTTTGGATTTTACGCCCTTTCGAGCATTATTGCCGTGAACCGAAAACATGTCGCATCCCACTTATGGGGCGCCCTTTTCATTTCTTTTGATTAAGAAACATGTCATTTCCTCCCAATTAACGCAACAATGATTGAGGTGGATTTAAAACCTGCCAGCCAACACCCGAGGAGGGGACGACGCTGGGGAGGGTCATTAATAAGCACTCAAAAGGCGAAGGTTTTAAATACCATCCTCTGGATTTATGAAGCATGTAACGGCTTAAACCTATCACAGATTCTTCAGAACTCATAATGGCGCACTGTGAAACCCCAACTTTATCCCTATTCAGTAGTGATTGGATTCGATTCCATCCACAAAATGGTAACTAAAACTCTTTCAATTAATCCCCTTGAAAATGCCACTCGACTTTGGTGGTGATTTCCCAAAAATTTTCATACAGATATTTCCCGTCTTTACATTCCTATACTACGCTATTATTTGGGAGCGTGGCGCTGCGCTAGACTAGACCGAATGTCTACGCTATGTAGACGTGACGGCGACTTCTTCAGATCTGCTCGAGGAACGCAGTGACGGTGGAACCCTTATTTACAGAACTATGTCAATTGTTACGTCATCTTTTAATTTAGGGTTATTGGCGTAATTACATAGAGGCAATGGTGTGAAAGAAATACATTGAATTTTATCTAAAAATTCTATAATTTCTATTGTATAAATTGCTCGCCCCATCCTTCGTATCCTTAGGAAATTTATTAAGGTGTTAGACAACCTTAAGAAAATAGAAAATTTATTATAATTCAAATTTGTTGGTTTTTTGCGCAACTATTAAACATATTAATATTTTTTATAATAAACAAATGGTACATCTTATCAAAAATATTATTTGTTATATCGAAGATAATATTATTAATAAGATTTCTTTAAAATTTGAACTACACTAGCCACCAATGTGAAAAAAGTAGTTTCAAGAAAAACACCAAGTACCAATTCTAGTACATATGTATTATATATAGTATACAATAAAGGAAGTTTTTGGTTGCCTTCAAATGGTCCATTTCGGAATTTGTTAATAAATGTCGACTCAAATTGTTTTTAAGACTTTAAAGTACTCGTTTCTAAATTTCAAGGTGGTTTAACCATAGGAATATACGTTAAGTACGGAATGACTGTAAATCAGATTTATTGGTTGATGTGTTAGATCTAACCGAGCACTTCATTTAGCAAATTTGCATCTATTAAGGACAGGGTTTTTAAAAGCTGATATTTCTATGCGTCTAACCCCTTAAGACTGAAAAAAAAATCAGTGTTCAACATAAGATGGCATTAAAATTAAAGTCGAGTTAAACAGAAAAAAAGTTAATATTCCAAAAATATGTCGATGATTTCGCCACATTAAAACAAACAAAATCCTCATTTAAATCTGATTAACACTTCTCCAATTTAAAGTATGTATGAAAACAAACAGATAGGCACATTGCGGTTAATTAGATGCTTACGTACATTATAAAGGTATTCAAATTATATCAAATCAAAACAAAAAGGCAATTTTCTAAACATATTAGCTATTATTTTATCAAAAAGTTGAAATTGAAACGTGTAGTTGCAAACACCGTGGTTTTCGAATTTAGAGAAATTGTGTAAAACAAAATGAGAAATAGATAACAAAGTAATGTATTTTATGAGGCTACTTTAAATTTTTCAAATTTTACAATAGTTAGGGATGGTAAATATGCGATTTTTTAAAAAATACGAAATTTAAAACTAAAATTGAATACGTTAATTCAGAGTTATATTTATGTACTGTGAACACTTCATCACTTTAGTCGAGTGAATTGAATTTAGGGCCTATGGGTGAAACTAAGATGATTTGTCTCCCCTGGACAAAAATCCATGCTTGAGTAAACAGACGGCGAGGCGACGGTGGTGCCCTTATTTACAAAATTATATCCATTGCTATGTCATCTTTTAATCCGGGGGACATCCCTTCCTTAAGTTCCATTAGTGGGGTTTGGCTTGGAGTAAGAGAGTGTCTCGGGGCACACTAATGTAAGCATTTACAGTAAATCCAGCTGAAAACCACTTTCACCCTTCGTCCTGTCCTGGTCCTCAACCAGACTCACCCGACCATTGAAAGATGTTGTTCTTCACAGCTGTCCTTCTGGAACCCGATGCGCCAACAAGACGCTGTTCCTCCTCTTCTACGGATAGTCTACTTGCTTCTTCTATGAGTTTTTTTCTTCCTTAGCGGGAGGACATGCTTCAAGGTTATCGATTGATAAGATATCCCATTCAGCACCTCTTTCATCTTCCTCATTACACACGAACGCATCCATTGCTTGATTTTGTGTGAAAATACTTGAGGAGATGAAATCTGTGGGTCCGCCATAGTCAAGCTAACGAAAGCCAGGGGGTATTTTGAGATGCTTTTGGGAAGTACATTGGCAGCATATCGGGGGAACTGACTTTCTTCTTCCCCATCGTCAACTACCACCATCGCCATCGCTGTCGTTGTCGTCTTCTTCCTCTTCTCGTCGCAGTCATCTGCTATTGATGAAATCTCTTAAATCTTATTAAATGCGTTTAAATGAGTTTTAGGGAGTGAACGGAGCTGGAAACGCTTTTAGTTGGTATCATACCGGATCGTTTTGCCAGCATCACTCCGCAACTACAAAAGGATTGAGGATAAGATATTGACACACTCTCCCATCTCCCCTCTTCCACACTTCAGCCTGGAGGTTGAATCCTTTTCTTACCGAAAGTTACTATGTTGCCTTGATATAAGTCTATGAAGAGCGCTTTACCTCGGCGTATATATTCATTATCATCGCCATTGTCGGGTATCGTCATTATCCGCATATAATACCTTCGGTAAGCTTATAACACCATCAAGAAGATAATTGGTGAGGATACAGCCATATCCACCTCTATAAACCCACCCTCCATCTCTGGTCCCTATTCCAGAAACCTTCGTGCCCGGTTGAATCTATGATTCAATCTTCTCTTTGAATCGGGAACATTGTGAGAACGACTTCTAAAACAGAAACGAGATGTGATAGCACGTGGTTCATCGGATGGGGGGGCATCGAATGGTATGAGCGACGGGGGGGTTCGTATAATGCAAGAATCATGTATTGTCAACTGAAAACGTCTTCTGTGCCATTCCGCCCCTTCAACTCGGATGGTGTACGTGAGCACAGAACCCCTGCACTCTTTTGAACCACATTTAATCGAATTAGCATCAGTTAGGATAGCTTCTGATTGAGAACGACGTCCGTCTCGAACGCGAGAGCTTTCCCACTTATTACACTACACCCACCCGCGCCCGATATTAAACAAGTACACTTTTGACTAACACTTAAATTTCCCCTCTTCTACTTTCAGATATTAATAAAGGTTCGCCGATAGACTATAAGAGCGGATCAGCTTGTTCGACTCCGACCAAGGAGACTTTAAAGGGTTACGATCGCAACTGTATGGGACCCGTACTACCACCACGAAGTGTTATGGGTGGTATGCCGTCGCATCATCACTACTCAGCTCCAATGAATTTCCGCAAGGGCTTGGCGGCGCGCTGCTCGTCAAGGTGCATTGCTATTGTGGCTGTTTCAATAATAGTTTTACTGGTTGTGCTGTTAGTGCTATTAACAGGTGAGTTAAATCTCGCATCCTTAATTGGATATTAATACTATCTTCTGGATCATTTAATTCGATAATTACACGCGCACTCAACCGAATAACTATTTCCTTTCGGGACAAATGGACTGCTCCTTTCCGGCCAATATGCCTTCTAAGGGAAGAACTTTTGTCTGACTTTAATAGGTCCATTGTGTGGGCTAAAGAGAAAATCACAGGTTTTGCTATATACGCGCCTTTAAAAGTAGATAGACTTAAATTGGATCCTTTGATGTTTCTCAAAATGATTATATCTTTCTTCACACATGAAACAGGAAAATGTTTTCAAGATGCGCTCCTCCTTTTATGTGAACGCAGAAGAAAATTTAAACTGTAGAAATGTAATGTACACGTAATTGTCGGAATATCTTCCCTATGTCCTATTTTCGCAGGTGGCATTTTAATTCAGTTTCAATTTCACAGCTCGGTTAGGGTATCTTGCGCGCCCCACAAGAGACAGTACCTTACCTATTTAGCAGTGAAAATTTCTCGGCTTTAATAAATAAAGGAAGCTTCGCAAGGATTACGATTTTACAGTCGAGAAAATACGCAAGAGGAAGAAAATTGCTAAATTAACGCTGATTTATGCTTCCTTCATACAAATCTGGTTACGTGCACGTGTCTATATATCTGTAATCTTTGAAAATCCTTGAAAGCGCATCAACTAAAACAATGTTATCGTCGTTGCGCGTGCAATACCGTGAAAGAGCAGTTTTTAAATACCGCGTAACAGCAAAAGGCGCAAAATTTAAATATTGCGCCTACGCATTCTTAACATAGTTTCGCTCCTTATAGATCTCACAGAATTTAAATTAGCCTATAGAAAACCTCATTTTTGACATAAAAAAAATCAATTCTATATTAAAATTCATTTCAAACCCGCGTATCTGCTAATTCTAAACTACTTTTTCTGTAATTTGTTGTAACAAAACCGCGTAAGTGACTTTAAACAGAATCTAAGCAAGTTATTAAAGTGATTTTATATGGAATCTAAGCAAGTTATTAGTAAGCTAACTTTATTTTCCTATAAAATAGGTCGCAAAGAAGTAGCCTTAGAGTTCAGTCCATAAAATATAGTTAAATGGCTAAGATATTAAGTTTTTTCTTCCTCCTGTAAAATCGTGAAAACGCAGATACGCGGTATTTACAAACTGCTCTTTCGCGGTATTGCACGCGCAACGACGTTATTCAATTTTTCAATATTTATTTAGGTTTACCAAATGTAGGTACAATTTTACATCAAATTTAATCATTTTTAAATGATTACGACGTAATTTTAAAGGTCACAACCAATTTATAATCCCTTATTATAAAGTTAATGATGAATATACATTTCATTTTCAGTAATAAACCAAATTATGTCAAACCATTTATGTTTTCCAACATAAATTTAACAAGGCGTAACGCAAGCAAATGGAATTTACGTCAATGTTATGAAAAAAATCTTTTTTTTTCTAAATTAAGGGCTTTAACTAAATGACGCAAGCTAACAGTTCTACCTACATACATCTTTCGAGTTATATTATATTTTTAAAGGGGGGTTTGATACATTCCAAGAGGCAAACAAGAAAAACGTTTTTCTTTTCTTTTTCTATTTCTTCTGAAATATTTTCAATCCTTAATACTGCGTAATACGAGCACCTGTAACGATAATATGTCCCTTGATACGAAATAATAAATGAAAATTGTTTTGTTGTTACAAATGGTGTGATTTTCTTGAAGTTGTTTGATTTTTGTCAGTTGTCGTCTCACTTATACTGAAAATTATAAATAATTTGTTTCATTCATATATGTATGTATTTAAAAGGTAACTTACAAAAGGCTTCCAACATTTACTTAAATCTAAAAATAATTAAGCATTATTGATTTAAAATCTGTTCATACTTTTTTCCAAAAGTGATCAACGTCAAAATTTAAATTTAAATTTTAAATGCACAAAAAGCATATTCAAACAAATTCGGTATTGTGAGGTTTTTTTTATTATTTCTTTGAAAATATTTTTACATTTTTAATTATAAATCACCATGCTAACAACTTTACAATGCTGGTGCAGAAATTCTATTGAAGTGAATTATATATATTATATGCAAACGGATTGAAGATAATAAATCTGTCTGTATTTCAGTCGCTCTTGAAGGACAAACCACAGCTGGGTAGAAAGTAAATATAAAGTGGCAATTTGCCAATTCGCCACACAGAAAGTCATGTTTTCTTAAATTTTCCCTGTTTGAAATTGCCGACGGCTTCAATTGATTTATCGACAAAAAAAAATTTATTTTGAAAGCGTTGGTCATATTCTCAAGGATTGTTTTAGATCCGTCAAAACAACAAATGATACCCGTTGAAACGATTTCAATGCTAATTACCTCATTTGCTTACGTTACTCAAAAAAATAGCCTTCTCAGCTATATTGGATAATATATTTCATCCCTTTTAGAAGTTGAATTTGATTGAACTTCTTACCAACAATAATTGAAAATTAGGCACTGGTTAAAAATTTTGCAAAGTACAAAAGGATATGTTTCATATTTATTAGTCGTCCTTAAAGATGTAAAGAAGCAAGGTACACATTTGCTGTATTTTAATTTATTCATCTTTTATAGTTTTTCCCATAAAAAGTATGACATTATGGCGTTTGATGTTTTATATCGATGCTTTTTTGGGTTCAAGAACCAAGATATAATTTTCCGGATTTCTTTAAATTTAATTGTAAAAAGAATTATTTATTTATCCCTGTAAATGGGGTGTCAAAAATCCCATAAAAAATCTTAAATTTATGTTTTTTTCAACAATAGTAATATATTACTGTCCGAAAGAGTCATATTTTACCAGTACTTTTATATAATCTCTCCTCATACTTTCAAAACATCTTACCCTACCCTATAAAAGAAACATTAACTTCAAACCCCCAAAATCTTAGGACATCGGTTATCATAACTAATAAAATGTTAAATAATTTCAGGATTCGGTGTTTTAACATGGTCGCCATCAAACCCCTGCACAGTGGTAGTAGGTGACGAAACAGAAGTAACAGCTGCTAAAAGCACAAATGCTGAAGGTAATCGATCACAAAATTCATCATTTCGACCGAAACCTGGACAGACATCGACAGCAACAGCAGCAACATCGCAAGCATCAATGTCAACAGCGTCATCATCATTGTCATCGTCAATATCGTCAAACAATCCCGGAGGTAATACATATAGAAAATTGAAAAAGTATTCAATACCTTTGCACATGGCGAACGATGTGATTATACCTCTGAAGAGCCGCCGCCGGTTCAAGCGTGTTCGAAGAAGTTTAGAAGATTCCGATTCTGACTACTTTACAACTCTAATTACCCGACCGCCACCCAATAGTCCCCCCGCTAATATCGATCCTGATGATGATCCAAAACCTCCTGTCCCAGAAACTTTTACAAGTCCCACCCCTGTCACATCCGACGAGCTATCAATTCGCAATTCAAACTCCGATGAGATTGTTTCTCTTGCCACCACTCCCCCTCGGAAGATTACTCCAGCGGCAGACCCAACCCCCGTCCCGGGGGCTTCTAATCCGACTTTTGAGTTTTTGCTTGAGACACCTCCAACTGACACTATTAACGACTTGTCGCCATCACCTGACAACCCATTAAACAACAATTTGCCAGGTAGTGGTGATGGTGGAAGTGTGTTGACTCGTGTTGATTTGGGTTCTAACCTGAGTAAGGGCGGTATTGTCGATGGTAGCTATAACAATGACTCACCCCCCAATTATGCTGAGGGCGACGATGGCATGGATGATGATAACATATTTTCTTTTTACGTACAAAATCACCGCATGCTGGGAAGTATTGAAAGCTCTAATGAGCTGCTGGGCGATTCATCGGTTGATGGTTCTAATAAAAACCCATTTGTGATTTCTACTACAACATCTACTAATGCTAATACTAACAAACTTGACGATTCCCTACTCAGGGACGATATGCTAATTCCGTACGATACTCCTGGAGAAGTTGAACTTATCGAACTTAAAAATAAGACCATCAAAAATTTGGACGGTAATTTTTATCAGATTGAAAATAGCTCAAATGAGCAAATTGAGATTCACACCCTGAAACCTGCTGTTGAGAAAAAATCACAGAAACCAAAAACCGAAAATGAAATAATGAAACCTTCGGCTGCGGATCCACTTAAGGCGTTTCCTCTTTATCCAGCCATTGGCGGAACTTACTTAAATGGGCAGCGAATTTTGGTTAATTTATCAATAGCAACCGATACCGGATCAGGAACCCAAAACCATGCCGTTTACACTCTTCATGTATCAGTGCCCGCCTTAACAACAGACGATGATGCTATGAACAACACTTCATCGCGGACAAATGGCAAAAGTTCGAATATGACCCCGGGTGCAGATACTTCTTCCTGTGTACCAGAGCCACCACCCAAAATTCCCGACTGTCCCTGTAAGTGTGGGACGAGTTCTATCTCTGTGGATGGCTATGATGAAAATGAATCCACAATAAAGCCTGGCTCAAACAGCCCGATGCCCATTGATGAGTTTTCAGCAGTCGAAGATGGGAGCAGTAATAACGTTCTGACAACAGCATCATCTACTACTATTCCGCCATCACATTTACTTGCATGTCCTGACCCAGCGCCTGTTTTAATTTTGGAAGGTGATTTGGTGATATGAACTAAAAACAAAAACGACAAATGCGCCGTGTAAAAAGGCTTTCAATTAAAAACTGCTTCAAAACTAAAATTCTATAAAATGACTTGCCTGCTGTGCGACTAATGCTACTAACATAACGATAGCACTTCTCATATTTTTTTATATCCCGATTTTCATATCCCACTTTCATTTCCTGAATCAACATTTTAAACGAATATAGCTTTTAAGACAATCGCTTTTATAGAGCTTTAAGTTGGGTGGGATATGTCTCTAATCAAGTTACGGATTGCTTTTATTATTCTTTTTTATCACCGATCTATGCCCACAATTCAATTATAATTCATATAACATTTTTAAATTACATAAGTATCACAAACAACATCATCCATTTTATAATATTATTATTAAATTAGAAATTATAACATAGAAGAAACTTTTAAAAGCTCAGAATAATTTTAGTTACAATACTTTAAGAAAAAAGTTTTTAAAAACTAGAAAGAACATTAAATAAATACCTTCTAGATACTAAAATCCTACAAACAAACTCTTAGAGATTCGCTGGGAAAGAACACCACAATCAAAAAAACTGGTATAGAATGTGATAAATAATGAATTTGATTGCCTTAAAAACGTGTTCTGAAATGGAAATCAAAAGGAATGCAACGAAATTTATTTCCTACTAATCAAGTGTAGCATCAAATTCAAATTATTTTTTGGGCGTGCATCTTAATTTATTTTTATTTGTAAATATTTTCATGTGACTATCCACTATCGTGAACAATTTTAGATATGTCATTGATAAACATACGAAACAGCAGGAGATAATAGGCGAACAAGGTGACAAAAGACATCATTACCAATCATAATAGTCCCAGATTAGGTTATGTGATCTTTAATGATTTCATAGTTTTCGTTTTTTGTAGTCTTCATTTTGCTAAAAAAATCACCGGTGTCTTGAACACATTCATTTTAATGATGTTTGTTTTGTTAATATGCTATTTTGTATTTTGAAATTCATAATCTATATTTTATTAGGTTAACTTTACACATGAATCTTTATGATCTCTAATACACAGTCTTAAAGAAAATTTAAGACCAAATTATGTGAGTGGTATTTTGGTAATTTAGCCTTTCAGACCACATTAATTTTCGAAATTTTCTTTAAAATTATAAATTCTTTTTGCACTTTTGCTTAACAACAGTGAAGAATGAATTGGTATCATGAAATACCAAATCGAAATAATATCAAATTTTCTTTTAATTTCTTTATTTTGGGGACACTTACAGAATTATTTACAGAAGAAAGATAAAAGATTTTCACCAAAATGTTGTGGGAAAATTGCGGCGGAAAATGTCAGTTTTACAAAATTTAAAGTTGAATATTATAGGAAGTAAAAACGACCGACTTAAATTTATTACATAAGGATATCGCCGAATAAGGACTGATGTTGTAGATATGACTTGTCTGTTTAGCTATATTCCCAAAATTGGAAAAAAACTTTAAAGTCATTAAAACTGATAAGTTCAACTAATACTATGGTTAAGTTTTGTTTTAATTTTCTTATAAAATAGATTTCAATTTCTTGCCTTTGTTAAACGAAGAATGTGGTTTTTTTATTGAATAGCTCATTCAGTCACAAATACGTGTTTTTTTCCTTTCAACGAAATAGGATCTATGTTAAATAGGGCTGTTTAATTTCTAAGTAGACAATACAAAAAGTTGCAAATAGATCTTAATAATTGTTTGTGCGTTTCTGGATTTTCAACATAACATCGATCTTTAACGGCACCCTACAAAAAGAAGTCCAACGGCGTCAAATCGTAGTTGCTTACCAACTTTTGCGGATTCTTTTCAAAATTCTCATTATTTTGGTAACACAGCAATCACTTTGGAAATAAGTATTTAGTATTACCCAAAGTTTTAAATCTATTCATTTCTAATCGCGGAGATATGATACTGTGTTTCTGTTAACTTTTTGAGAGCAAAAGAGCTGTTTGTGTTTTAACATGAATTTTAAAAAGAAACCAACAGATAGCCTACCCTTTATTTTTTAATATATAATTAAATTATAGCATATAAGGTTATAAAAATGCAATAAATCTTGATTAGAGACACTTCCACTCCAACAATAGACATATCTACACAACTAACAAATTAGCTTTATTTCTAACTTAATAACAAATTCCACCATATCACTATAGGTGCTAGAACATTCCCAGCTCGTAGTTTTCCACCAGATGGCACTACGTTCGGGCAAATAACATTGGGACAAAAATTAACGAAAGTGATCCCACCGTACAGCTACTGGAATATGCAATTCTACCAATCAGAGCCGGCCTATGTACAGTTCAACTATAGTATACCGCGAGGGGCGTCCATAGGGTTCTACGGACGAAGAAATGCATTACCGACACATACTCAATACCATTTCAAGGAGGTCCTCAGCGGATTCAGTACACGAACTGTACGAGCTGCTCACGTAAGTATTTAAACACTAACCTCCTTCATAATTTCGTAGCAGTTCTGCTCCCTGTAGTGGCTGCTTTTGCTGACACCAGTTTTTTCTTCTGTCTGTTTCTATTCTTTTCCGTTTTACTTATAAACTAACTTAATGCGTCCTCCTAACTATTAACAGCCGTCAGTAACACGTGAAGTAACACGCTATATGGAACCCGGCCACTGGTTCATATCCCTCTACAACGATGACGGTGATGCTCAGGAGCTAACGTTCTACGCTGCCATTGCTGAGGACATGACACAGAATTGTCCCAATGGATGCTCCGGGAATGGCAAATGCCTTCTGGGGCACTGCCAATGTGAGCCTGGATTTGGCGGAGATGACTGTAGTGAAAGTGTTTGTCCAGTCCTATGCTCACAGCATGGTGAATATGTTAATGGCGAATGTCTATGTAATCCCGGATGGAAGGGTAAGGAATGCTCTTTAAGGCATGATGAATGCGAGGTACCCGACTGTAATGGCCATGGCCATTGTGTTAGTGGCAAATGCCAGTGCATGCGAGGATATAAGGGAGAATTTTGTGAACAAGGTAATTTTATGAGTTCTTTTTTGGCATTTCTTATATGACACGTAGTTAAAGCATATTGGGCAATTCATTTACTAATATTTCACGGTAGTCAAAATTGGGTGTATATATCGACATTTCATCAATTTGGGGCTCCAATGGGGAAAATTCACGTCCATAATACTTCCACTTTTATACAACTCTTAAGGATTATATCGAATTAAGAGTTATATTATGGCAAGAGATAATATTCCATTTCATATTTTTACAATAAATGCTCTTTCTCTCAACGAATTTCAAACAAATTCCCTTTTTACCTTAAAGCTTAAAACAGTTCACTTTTACAGCAAATAATTACATTTTAGCTTCCAAAGAACAAGAACTATTTGCATTTCCATATTTAACATAAATATATTATCCAAAAAAGGTTCTGGTAGAGTACAACATAATTTCACTCGCCATCAATAAACTATTATTAAAAGACTCCCGCATACGGGCAATAACTATATATAAATCAAATTGAACCCAAGAAATATATAACATACAATAAAAATGTTCATTAATCATAAACAGCATTGTTGGTAAAGCTTTATTTTGGTATTTCATTATTATCTAAATATAAAATTATCGATCTCTTAGAGACCTTGGACTTAGTTACAAAATATCTTAATGATCTTTTCCATATCTTCAAATAAAAATAAAACCACCCATATAGGTGATTGAACATAAATATTTGGAGTTATTTTTACATAATCCATAAGATTTTAATTATTTCTTAGTTTAAATATAAACAAGAAAGATTTGATTTCAAATTTCTGGAATAAACGTTATTAAACAAAAATTAAAATCTTTCTCAAAACTCCAAAATTGATTAACATTTTAAAATCAGACTAACAAATAATTTCTTTTTGCTTCCTATACAAGGTAATGTTTATGAAAAGAAAAAACTTAAAATAGTTATAATCTCACTTTCAGTATCCGTTTTTTCAAAATTTAAGAATTTAATTAAAATCATATATAGCTCATATTAAATGATAAGTTGAACATACATAAAACAATCAATGATTGAGACTGAAATTGTTGAAATTACTTTTTAAATTCAACTCTTAAATCAGGCATTACCACTCAGCCAGAATTCTTATCTCCTACTAGCTTTTTTTTTTATTTAATTATTTGTACATTACTTATAACAAGTTTATCAAAGGCTGATTACTTTACAAGCATGCCTAAATAATATGTAGATGGGATCATAAATACAATTCGAAAAGATTATTTTTAATACACTTTTTCGACAAATAAAATTATATAAATCGTAATTTGTCATTAAGGGGGGGGGGGTACAGTTAATTTTGCATTTTTCCAGCCTATTTTTGAGGTAAAATTTTGGAGATCTATTAAAGGTAAACTAAATCGGATCGATTCTATCATAAAGAACAATACTTGAGGAGTATTCAGTTAAATTTTTATTGAAAAATATCAAGAAATAAGGCGTTGACATCATTTTTTAGTAGACGCTCCAAAAAAAAAGGTGATTTGCGGTGTACACGATATCTCGAGATCAAATCATCTGAAACATACAAACCAAAAATATTTTGTTAGTTTAAGAGTTCCTTGAGGTAGTGACGTCGAGTTTTTTTGATTAAATTGCGTCAAAAATTTTTTATTCGACTTGAAAGTAAAAAAAACGAAAAAAAACGAAAAAAATTGTGTTCGGACATCGGAAAAATGTTTATAAAGTAAAAAGGACTCAAAATCTAAGCAAAAACTCAACGTCACTACCTGATAAACTAGTTTATTAAGAAGTGTGCAAAATTTCAGAAAGATCCGTTGATTAGTTTTTAAGTTATGATGTACACCGCCTCAAAAAAAGCTGTTTTTCAGGAAAGCCGTATACGCACGAAAACGATGAAACTCCGGCACATGCGATAGGCGCGAAAATACGAACAAGAGGTACCGGTATAAAAATGACTATATCTCCGTCAATTTTGCTCGGATTAACTTGAAATTTTGAAGGGATATTCTTGAAGAGTTGTACAATCGAATAAGCCAATAAAAAAAAATGAAAAAAATCATCGAAAATACTGTACCCCCCCCTTAACACATCGGGACATTGATGACATCCGTAATTAGTGCAACGCTAAGATATTTTGGACGGAAATAAATGCAAATCGCTTGAATGGTCATTTGCTTGGAAGCAAAAATGATTAGGAGATTAAATTACAGGAAAATTAACAGAACATAATAAAATTTTGAAGTGTTTGAATAGCAATTAACTTCAATTCTATTTTACTTTTAATTATAATTGATTGCTAATTAAAAACGTATCTGGACTTAAAGAAGCGTCATAATAAAGCTTGAAATTTTAAAAACATTTCTTCTGAGAAGTAATTTAAAACTTAAATTTCTCGTCCCTATCAACATAGAGCGATATGACTTACGTCACTTATGGTGAATTTAACCTACTGATCGTGATCGTTGTAAATTATGATCTTTCGAATAGTTATCAATTTTGAATTGAATTGGCAAATATTTACACTGTCCCTTCGACTTCAATCTGAAAACATCCTTTTTACTACCCAAAGCAGTATGTGTGAAAAACTTGGTATGAAACCTTTCACTATCAACTCCTTGACGAATTTCTCTTCGTGTTGAAAGATCCTCAATGTTGCTCATTGAAAAATATATTGTTTACCAGATTTGTGTTTTTCATCTTTGTAACATTCTTCAAAACTATTTTAGTTGACTGTCCACATCCAACGTGTTCTGGACACGGTGACTGTATGAACGGCACGTGCAGATGCAGTAGAGGTTGGAAAGGTGTTGACTGTGCCACAATTGATCAAGTTGCCCTGCAATGTCTCCCAGATTGCTCTGGCCATGGAACCTTTGACCTTGACACTCAGACCTGCCACTGCGAATCAAAATGGAGCGGTGATGATTGCAGTCAGGAATTGTGTGATCTCGATTGTGGTCAACATGGACGCTGTGTTGGTGAGACCTGTTCCTGTGAGGTCGGATGGGGCGGAGAATTTTGTAATACAAAATTATGTGACCCACGATGCAATGAACATGGACAGTGCAAAAATGGAACATGTCTCTGCGTCACTGGATGGAATGGGAAACATTGTACAATTGAAGGATGTCCTGCGGGATGCTCGAACCATGGCCAGTGTAGGGTCAGTGGAGAAGGTCAATGGGAGTGTCGATGTTACGAAGGTTGGGACGGTCCCGACTGTGGAATAGCTTTGGAATTAAACTGCGGAGACAACAAAGATAACGATAAAGGTATGAAATTTCTTTACAGTCCGTAGAAGAATTTAATTAATTTTTATGTTTTATAAAACTCTCATAGATGGATTAGTAGATTGCGAAGATCCAGAGTGCTGTGCTAGTCATGTCTGTAAAACATCACAATTGTGCGTATCTGCACCAAAACCAATTGATGTTTTACTCCGAAAGCAACCGCCAGCTATAACAGCTTCATTCTTTGAACGAATGAAGTTTTTGATAGATGAGAGCAGTTTGCAAAATTACGCAAAACTCGAAACCTTCAACGAGAGGTTAGTAGTCCCTTCAAATTTTATTATTTTTCAACAATTGCGATTTTAATTTGCATTAGTTTAAGTCTTAGCAATTAACAATTGGGCTTTTAGTAAAAATCAAATAAAATATAAAAGAAATTTATTTACTAAAAAAGGCATTAACACACATTATGTGATAGAAAAGGAGGAGAACCCGATTTGAAAGAAAATCTCACGCATCGTCACTTGTTGTTCGGCTGTCCCAGATGGAATAGTTGAACAACATTATGCTGACGTACTGTTTTATTATAGAAATAATAATTTATCTTTAATTTTCACTATTTATTTTATATTTATGGAAATTATCATTTTTGTGCCCCTGTCTCGATGATTTTGGTATGAATCCATCCTCAGAATAATGTCCAACAGTCCTTCGTTAAAATAACCCTTTAGATACTTAATAATATCCTAATGAATCCTGTCACTTAATAGTTGTTTGGTTTTCCGTTAATATTTGTTTCCTTTGTTACTTGTTCAATGTTCTCCATTATGAATATGCATCTTTTAGGAATAAGTTTTATGTTAGTTCGCCAGTAAGTTCAATATCATTTTTATGGTGTTATGGGGGAAATCATCATTTTTGGAAATTTTATTATTTATTTATTTTCTCTTTTGTAGATTTATTATATCTAACTATTAAGGTGTTTCAGTGTGCTACTAACATGATGAAAAATGCTTGAATGTGGGTGGACTGCCTTCTGTTCTTTTTTTTTTCTGTAGACAAAGAATTCTAGTGACTTCATACATGTATTTCAAAACTATTAACTGTGATTTAATAATAAACTACAAGGTGGAAAATTACAATCTGCAAATGAATAAGGAATAAGCCGAATAACATTTTTTGATATTGAATAGTAATCAAATTTCTAAATCTTAAAAAGTCATACCTTTCGAGATATTCTAAGCTATTGTTATAAATAACCATTAACAGTTCTCAAGAATTTTATTCCTTAAAGTGCCTTGCCTTCAATCCTTAAATATCAATTTAAATATTGATCTCAATTTATTCCTTCAAAATTGTCCAATTTCAATAGAAAACTAAAAATCAATTTAAAGTTAAATTACAAATTATCAAAACAAACTTTATGAATATTTTATTCAATTCAATTGAAGTTAAGTAAACTACTATAAAGTTTTAATAATCCAATTCTTCAGAACAGATTTGAACTGCAAACATTTTGTAAATTCCCACGCTACAGAAAATAAAAGAAGTTAAGAAATTGAAAACTTTCAAAGAAACAAAAATGTGTATGCAATTCAAATATGAATTCTATATGAATAGTGGACATAAATTATCATACTACATCAGTTGAATCGAATTTTTTTATTTATTGGCTAGGAATTGTGTTCAAAGTGGCAGAAAATTAAATTTTACTGGGAGAGCCTGGACCTCTCACACTTCTGTAGTTGAAATCTGTTAGAAATAAAAATCAAAATTCAACAATTCTGTTAATTTGAAAAGTGTCGCGCCATGCTAAAGTATCCCTGAAGCCCTGAAAAAAAGAAGTATCTCCAAATCGCCAGAAGTTGGAAATTCGGAAAAACAGGGTGCTTCAATTTTAAAGAATATCGTTATATTTCGAAAACTACTCCTAAAAAATGAGATTGATGTGTCACTCGAGATCCAAGGTCATCAGGGCCGTCCAATATTACCAAAAGATTTGTTACTCGTCTCTCTACAATTTTATGTTTTTCTTTCAAGTTACATGTTCAAAATTACATGTGATTTCACTTAAAACTAATTTAAAGAGAGTTGGTGGAAAACATAAAATAAATTGTCAATCTCCGTTTTATGTCATATCCAAACAATTTCAGATGAAATTTTATTTCTCATTAGTAAAAACCCAATATCACTTACAATTAGATAAACATCAAAATAAAGCAGGATGATTACAAATGCGAAACCACAAAGGGGATTAAAAGGGAGCATCATCTGACGCCCTGACCCATATTTGCCTTTTGTTTTCGAACTTAAGAAGTCAATTTCATTAAGTAATTAAAGCCGTGAGAGTAGACAAAAAGTGCAAAAAGCAAGAAAAGCGCACAGCTGACGAAGTACCTTATATCGTCGTCATGCAGAAGCAGCTAGACACATTAGTCGGGATCCGGCAGTTTATAAGCGAGAGCTTCCAAAGTCATCAGAACTCCTTAACAACTTACTCGCAAGCAGCATAAAGGCACTAAAGGCGACATCAGCTGCTCGGAATATCCCGAATAAATCGGTTAAGACGTCGAGCCAAAAGACTTAATGCAGGTGCCTCGAGGATCCTAAAATCTGGGTTAGCAAGGTACACAGCTCGAAGGAGTAATCAAAAGATTAATATTTGCGCGGCTAATCTGAAGCAGTGCCGGCGGCATTCAAGCATTTTTCAGGCGGGGGCGCGTGTGATAACAACATCAAAAATGGACTGTTGTCGTAGCCACACGAGTCGTACTCCTTGGTTTTTGTTTTGTTTTTCTGTTTGTTTATGTTAATTAGCATTACGACTTAATTAAGAGTACATTGGGCTTTTTCACTAGGTTTAGTCGAAGCCATCAAATCAACAGGAGAATAATTAAATATTTTTTTCTTTCTTCTTTTCTCTATCCTCTCCGCGAAACTACTGTTTGCCTACTACTACCACTCGGTTATAACGATTACTACTACTAACACCAAACAAAATTTGTCATTATTAAAAAAAAAATTCGGTCGAATCAAAACAAAAAACCAAAAAAAAAAAAAAATACAATTTCGATTCAAATTTCCGTTGAATGACAAACAGCGTGTTTTGGAATTATTTCAACGCCAGGTAAGAATTGGTTAAGACAGCAACAAGTATCACTTCCTCTTGAGTTTGATTCTTTCGTTTCTCGTTTGGTTATTTGTTTATATTTCGATTTCGAATGTTTCGCTCGCTCGTTGCTCAGCGAACGCAGCTGCTGTGTGATGATCACCTAAAACTACTCTCTACTTTACGAATGTTACTAGGATTTGGAGCGTTTTAAGTTCCTCACCTTCTTTCAGTAGTCATTTGTTTCATTTTCGTTTGTTCTTAGCGTTTTTTATCAGCCATTTCATAATTTTGTTTCTCTTTTGTTCCATTCTAAAGGAATTTTTGATTAGAGCTGTTTTGCTACTTTATTGAAATTTATTATAAAAAAAAAAAATCAAACTTTTAGAGGTTTTGGGCTTTCCATACACGTATAAATCTTGAGTGCTTGAACTTTGCAATCCTTTATCTTCTTGTTTTTTTTGTTCATTATAATCGTTGACATTGGGGAAAGTTTTGCTGTGCGTCTTATACATAGCTTCATTTTTGACTTATAAATTTTTTTTAGTTTTCTATTTTAGTTTAACTTAAAAAATTTAGAATTTATAGAAAAAACTTTCGAACTTCACCATATTATTCAGGAGGAACAACTATTTATATAACTGATAACACTGTCTAGTATTTGCTTTGTATTATAAATTGAACTTAACTCTTTAAATGGATTAACCATATATAACTAATCTATTATTTTTGCTAAAACTTTTAACAACATTTCTACTGAATCCCCAATAACATTAATTGTATTTAAAACATACATATTTTTAAAAAAAATTTTAATTAAATTTAATTTTAACCTCAAAAATCAAGTTATGTATGTATATTATATGTGGATCTAGTAATCAATAGGTTAACTATTAGATTGAAAAGAAAAATCAGCACCAAAACTTATCACTTCAAAGTGTTGTGAATAATTTTTAAAACATAAAGCATATTTTGGTGAACTTTTTCTCAATCAATTTAAAAGCAAATATGTACTGTAAGTACTATATTATCATGATAAAGGAAGGTATTTAGGAAACCTTTTAGTTGGATGCAAAACTTAGACTGTTAACGTTTACAGAACTCGCTACCCATTTTACTTTTAAGAAAACATCCTTGAAATAAATGTCGCAAACACCGCAGCATACTAAATATATTTTTGTTTTGTATGTTTGTTCCCATATTTCGTACATTTTTTCTATAGAATTAGAGGCATTTTTTATAAATTGAATATTTTGTATGTCTATTTACATATTACATACTCATGATAAACCCATACCTATACCATAAGTATAATAATAAATCGTATTTATGCACAGAGGGTAAAAACTCAAAAACAAAAACTTAAAAACTAAATAATAACATTTATTACTTTTATTTTTAAGTATGCCCAACAACTATGCAAATATGGTTGAGAGACCAAATGAAAATTCAAACAAACGCAAGCAAAAATTCCATATTTCAACTCAAGTCGATCCACTCCAAAAAGTTCATTCCATTGAACACAAAAATTAACCTTTTTTTTTATTTTATTAGAAGAAAATGGTTGTTGTTTTACGAAGAAACTAGACAGTGTTTTCAAAAGTATCAACACCTTTATTCAAAGTATACTCTCGTATGTACCTCACAGCAATAAGTTACTATTTTTTGTCTGCATGTTCCTTTGCAAAAATGTTTGTAATGGCAAATAAGTTGACACCAGCAATATACAAATATAAAATTTCTGTGTACGTTTCAACCATATATTTATAACTATATTTTTATTTTCCTTTTTCATATTATACATTTTGCCTAGTTTCTATAATTTTCTAAAGAAACAACTACAACAAAAAAAAAACCCTTAGTTCTTTGAAAAGCAAATGATTTTTATGTGTTTTGTGGCGTGTGACATTTACAATTATTAGTTTCCTTCAATACATATAGTTTCAAATAAATTTATTGAGTTCGTTGGTTTTCTCAAAATATTTTTATTAGATTTAGTTTTTGTGTTTGTCGTTTGTGAATGTAATTTTCGAAAAACGAAAGAATTTATTCAATTATTTTCAATGAATTAGCTAGTATATTTTTTTTCAAAAATATTTTTATATATTTCAAGAGAATACCTACTAGATTTTAAAAAGAAAAATTTTCAAGAGAAAATTGCAAAATTTGTATAAAATAGTTTTTTAAATTTTAAAAGCTTCGTAGATAGTAAAGAATATAGTTTTGCAATTTTCTCATGAATTTAACCTTTCTTTTAGAACTTAGAAATCTCTTTAAAAAAATAAAAATAAAAATTATTTATGTCAATCATTTTCTAATTTTATTATTTTCTCCCTTACAAACAAAAAATAGTCGCTCCGCTGTAATCCGAGGACGTGTCGTGACATCTTTGGGAATGGGATTGGTTGGAGTGCGCGTTAGTACGTCAACACCATTAGAAGGTTTCACCCTAACCCGGGATGATGGCTGGTTTGATCTAATGGTAAATGGAGGTGGAGCTGTAACTCTACAATTCGGACGATCGCCTTTCCGGCCACAGTCCCGAATTGTCCAGGTGCCATGGAACGAAGTCGTTATTATAGACAAACTCATTATGTCTACAGTGGATGGAAGATCGTCACAAACAATGGCTCATACATGTTTTTCGCATGATTATGACGTCATGAAACCAGTTGTTCTGGCATCATGGAAACATGGGTTCCAAGGAGCATGTCCAGATCGAAGTGCCATCCTAGCCGAATCGCAAGTCGTACAAGAATCCATACAAATACCAGGTACTGGACTGAACTTAGTCTACCATAGCTCTAGAGCAGCTGGATATCTCTCGACAATCAAATTACAACTGACACCTGAACAAATCCCTGCCACACTGCATTTAATCCACCTTAGAATAACTATTGAAGGAATTCTTTTTGAAAGAGTATTTGAAGCTGATCCTGGTATCAAATTTACATATGCATGGAATCGTTTGAACATCTATCGACAGAGAGTTTATGGAGTTACGACAGCTGTCGTCAAAGTTGGGTATCAGTACACAGACTGCAAGGATATTATTTGGGATGTCCAAACAACTAAATTGAGTGGTCACGATATGACGATATCTGAAGTTGGTGGATGGAATTTGGACATTCATCACAGGTACAATTTCCATGAAGGCATTCTACAAAAAGGAGACGGGTCAAACATATACTTAAAACATAAGCCAAGGGTGATTTTAACTACTATGGGAGATGGTCATCAACGTCCATTAGAATGTACGGATTGTGACGGTATTGCATCAAAACAGAGACTTCTAGCTCCAGTAGCCCTAGCAGCTGCCGCTGATGGAAGCTTGTATGTAGGAGATTTCAACTATATACGGAGAATAATGACGGACGGAACCGTTAAAACGGTTGTTAAGCTAAACGCCACAAGAGTATCGTATCGCTACCACATGGCTTTAAGTCCTCTAGACGGAACTCTGTACATATCTGACCCTGAGTCCCACCAAATAATTAAAGTTCGAAATAAGGACGATTTCAGTGATCCTGAGCACAATTGGGAACCAGTTGTTGGATCTGGGGAACGTTGTCTACCTGGAGATGAAGCACATTGTGGCGATGGAGCTCTTGCCCGTGACGCCAAACTTGCGTACCCCAAAGGTATAGCGATTTCTAGCGACAACACTTTATATTTTGCAGATGGCACCAATATTAGAATGGTTGATCGCGATGGTATCGTAACAACAATTATTGGAAATCATATGCACAAATCCCATTGGAAGCCTATACCGTGTGAAGGAACCCTAAAATTAGAAGAAATGCACCTTCGATGGCCAACTGAATTATCTGTAAACCCACTGGACGATACCCTACATATCATCGATGATCACATGATCTTAAGGATGACCCCAGATGGTCGTGTACGGGTCATTTCTGGACGACCTTTACATTGTGCAACAGCTACGACTGTGTACGACAATGATCTGGCCACTCATGCAACTTTGGTAATGCCACAGAGTATTGCATTTGGCCCTATGGGTGATCTTTACGTCGCAGAAAGCGACTCACAGCGAATAAATAGGGTTCGAGTTATTGGGACAGATGGCAAAATTTCATCATTTGCTGGAGCTGAATCCAAATGTAATTGCCTGGAAAGAGGTTGTGATTGCTTCGAAGCAGAACATTATTTGGCCACTAGTGCTAAATTCAATACAATCGCTGCTCTGGCAGTTACTCCAGATGGACACGTACATATTGCTGATCAGGCCAACTATCGCATTCGATCAGTTATGTCGAGCATACCAGAAGCTAGTCCTTCTAGAGAGTATGAAATTTATGCTCCTGATGCACAAGAAATTTACATTTTCAATAGATTTGGTCAGCACATCTTAACCAGAAATATTCTTACTGGAGAAACCACCTACATATTCACCTACAACGTTAATACTTCAAATGGCAAACTCAGTACTGTAACGGACGCTGCTCAAAACAGAGTATTCCTGCTTCGTGACTATACCTCTCAGGTGAACTCAATAGAAAATACAAAAGGTCAGAAATGCAGATTGCGCATGACTAGGATGAAGATGCTTCATGAACTAAGCACTCCTGATAACTACAACGTTACATTTGAATACCATGGACCTACAGGGCTTCTCAAGACAAAACTTGACTCTACAGGGCGATCTTATGTCTACAACTACGATGAATTTGGACGCCTAACTTCGGCTGTTACACCAACAGGCCGTGTCATTGATCTATCTTTTGATTTGAGTGTTAAAGGAGCTACTGTAAGAGTATCTGAAAATGGTCAAAAAGAAGTTTCTATGTTAATCCAAGGATCTAGTGTAGTTGTAAGGAGAGGACAGGCTGAAACACGAACTGTATTCGATGCTGATGGCAGCACTGTTAGTATGACTCCTTGGGGACATTCAATTCAAATGGAGGTTGTTCCTTATACTATCTTAGGAGAAATAAATCCTCTTATAGGAGAAAGCTATCCAGTGCCTGCTAAGCAGAGAACTGAGATCGGAGGTGATCTGGCTAATCGTTTTGAATGGAGGTACTTCCTCCGACGACTACAAGGAGGAAAAGGCAACAAAAGCCAAAGACCAGTGACTCAAGTTGGAAGAAAATTGAGAGTTAATGGAGAAAATGTTCTAACATTGGAATACGATAGAGATACATTGTCTGTTATGGTTTATATAGACGACAAACAAGAGCTTCTTAATGTAACATATGATCGCACTGCTCGACCAGTGTCCTTCAAACCACAATCCGGCGAATATGCGGAAGTTGATCTTGAATACGATCGATTTGGAAGATTGGTATCATGGAAATGGGGTGACCTACAGGAAGCATATTCATTCGAGAGAAATGGTAGACTCACCGAAATTAAATATGGTGATGGTTCGTCTATCGTTTACTCTTACAAAGATTCATATGGAAGTCTTCCACTTAAAGTAACTACCCCTCGAAGATCAGACTATCTTCTACAATACGATGACGCTGGTGCTCTACAATCACTCACCACTCCAAGAGGTCATATTCACGCTTTCTCACTACAAACTTCACTGGGTTTCTTCAAATACCAATACTTTTCTCCAATAAATCGGCATCCATTTGAAATTCTTTACAACGACGAAGGACAAATTTTGGCTAAAATCCATCCACATCAATCTGGAAAGGTGGCTTATGTCTACGATAGTGCGGGTCGTCTTGAAACCATCTTAGCCGGGTTATCATCTACTCATTATACCTACCAAGATACTACCAGTCTAATTAAAGGTGTTGAAGTCCAAGAACCTGGTTTTGAACTGAGACGAGAATTCAAATACCACGCAGGTATCTTGAAAGATGAGAAGCTAAGATTTGGCTCTAAAAATTCACTAGCTTCAGCACATTTCAAATACCAATATGACGGAAATGCCCGACTTTCTGGAATCGAAATTGAAGTAGATGATAAAGATCTACCAATGTTAAGATATAAATACAGTCAAAATCTAGGCAACCTTGAAGTTGTTAACGATCTTAAAATTACTAAGAATGCTTTCAATCGAACAGTCATACAAGATGCAGGTAAGCAATTCTTCACGATCACTGACTTTGATGAGCACGGCCGTGTAAAAAGTGTCCTCATGAACATTAAATCTTTTGATGTGTTCCGCCTAGAACTTGACTATGATCTTAGGAATAAAATTAAATCGCAGAAGACGACATTTGGACGGTCTACAGCGTTCGATAAGATCAGTTATAATGCAGATGGGCATGTAATCGAAGTGGTTGGAACTAATAATTGGAAATATCTCTACGATGAAAATGGAAACACTGTCGGAGTTGTTGATCAAGGCGATAAAACAAATTTGGGATATGATATTGGTGATCGTGTCATTCAAGTTGGCGATGTAGAATTTAACAATTATGATGCTAGAGGCTATGTTGTTAGACGTGGTGAGCAGAAATATCGTTACAACAACAGAGGTCAACTTATACACGCATATGAAAGAGATAAGTTCCAAACGTGGTACTACTATGACGATCGTGCCCGTTTAGTGGCTTGGCACGATAGTAAAGGAAATGTTACGCAGTACTACTATGCAAATCCAAACACACCTTCTCTGGTGACTCATGTCCATTTTCCGAAACTTGGGAATACCCTTAAACTGCTGTACGATGATCGCAACATCCTTGTTGCAATTGATAATTCAGAGCAACGCTTCTACGTGGCTACTGATCAAAATGGTAGTCCCTTGGCATTCTTCGACCTCAATGGCAACATTGTTAAAGAAGTTAAACGCACTCCATTCGGGAAAATCATAAAAGATACCAATCCAGATTTTTATGTCCCGATAGATTTCCATGGAGGCTTATTAGACCCTAACACTAGACTGGTCTACACTGAAAATCGATTATATGATCCTGCAGTTGGACAGTGGATGACTCCTATGTGGGAGCCACTGGCAATTGAAATGAGCTTACCCACAGATGTTTTCATCTACAGATTTCACAATAATGATCCAATAAATCCAAAAGAATCAATGAGATACATGATTGATCTTGAGTCTTGGCTAGAACTATTTGGATATGACCTAAACAATATGCAGAGTAGCAAATATACCAAAGCCCAACATTACAAGCCTCAAGCCACAATTAAGTCAGCTTTATTGGCCCCAGACTTTGGTGTTATGTCCGGCCTACAGTGTATTGTAGAAAAGATCGATGAGAAATTCAGCGATTTTGGATTTGTACCTAAACCTCTTTTGAAAATGGAGCCAAAGACAAGAAACTTACTTCCAAGAGTTTCCTATAGACGAGGCGTTTTCGGGGAAGGTGTCCTACTGTCGAGAATTAATGGAAGAGCTATGGTTAGCGTAGTGGATGGTAGCAATAGTGTCGTACAAGATGTCGTATCTTCAGTTTTTAATAACTCATTCTTCCTCGATATGCACTTTAGCATACACGACCAGGATGTGTTTTACTTTGTCAAAGACAACATCCTGAAGCTCAGAGATGATATGGAGGAGCTGCGACGGCTAGGAGGCATGTTCAACATATCAGCGCACGAAATCAGTGATCACGGCGGTGCCGCTGCCAAAGAGTTGAGGCTACATGGACCTGATGCTGTTGTAATTATAAAATACGGTGTGGATCCTGATCAGGAGAGACATCGCATTCTAAAACACGCTCATAAGCGAGCTGTGGAACGAGCTTGGGAATTGGAAAAGCAACTGGTTGCGGCTGGTTTTCAAGGTCGCGGCGATTGGACCGAAGAGGAAAAAGAAGAACTTATCTCGCATGGTGACGTCGACGGCTGGATTGGTGTCGACATCCACAGTATACACAAATATCCACAACTCGCCGACGATCCTGGGAATGTGGCGTTCCAGCGTGACGCGAAGAGGAAACGGAGAAAAAGCGGCTTCCATAGAAACACATCGAAGAACCGACGACCTGCAACAACGTGAGACCACACGGGCAGGATGCTTACGACGTAAAGTAAAAAAATTAAAATGTTAAAGTTAAGGAAGAGTAAGAGATGATGCAAAACAAAAACAATGGAGTGAAATTCCTCTGTAACATTTTATTATTTTTTACCTGTTTTTTAGTGTTAAGAGTTCGTCTTTTGTCCCTTTTTGTTTTATAGTTTTTTAAATTAAAAGATAAACACAAAGAGAAAGAGATGAAGAAATGGCCATCACTACTGCAATTTGCATTTAGAGGTGCACGGGTGGGCGATTGCCGCCCCAGCCCCGCCACTTCGGGGCCTAATTGTGATATATTTCTATATAAATAAAAAATATTTAACAGAAAAAAAATAAATGATTTAAAAAAAAAAAATGCAGAAAAAAATCACTAGAGAGTAAAAAGCACTGTAATTATGATTTAATCGTTTTCTGTTTTTTCTAATGACTTAAATGATATTATGAGTAAAAAAAAAAATTATATATATAAATTGTAATTATTGACTCTGTATGCATAAAGCGTAATTTATAAGTTAAAAATAGGTACATAGCGATTAAATAATAAAACAAAAAAAAGAGAAAAAAAAACGTTTTCCCTTGTTTTTAACGTTTTTGTTTAAACATTTTCTTAGAATCGAAAAGATGAAAAAATTGTAAAATATTTTTTAAAAAGCGAACTATTCGAAATGAATGCAATGACTGAGAGCATTACGATGAATTTAAGCAACAAAGAGAATCTTAAATTGACGCTGATATTTGAACAATACTGTTTTTTAACAGCTTTGACACTGACTAGCAAAATACTCACATAAAAAAAACTAACGATGATTTCGAAAACAAAAAACTTGAGTGAAACAAAAACATTTCAAAGTGTAAACTTATGAATAAAGCGAAAAAAGAATAACATTAAAGGTATTTTTGTAAAGACAAAATTAAAAAGAATGACAAAACTTTTTAAAAAGTAAAAATGACTAGAAAAACAGTTTAAATGCCATTCGCTTTTTATTGTGCAAATTTATTCAGTTCCCAGACTATAAAATTACATCGGTTTTCTTAAGAATATATATAAACAAACGATTACTGTAGATGCCAGTTTATTTAATTATTTATTTTATGGAGTGGCAAAGAGCACTTTACTTAACTTTATACAAAAGACGACAAAAAACGGATAATAATGAAATCGAACTTAATAGCAAAGTGGTTTCCCAGCGACACTAATGTGAATTTTTTAAAAAACAAAATAATTATTTTTCACCTAAAATTTAAAACTGATCATAAAATTAAAGTAATTTTTAAATAAATGAGGAAACATGATTACCATCAGAAGAAATGTGAACATTAATTAGACAGATGTTTTGTGGTAATTTTTGTGAGTAGGTATAATAGAGAAAAGTAATAAGAATTTCTTACATTTTCATATGTTCCAAAGATCCCATTATCACATTCTAAAATTCAGAATCAGGCATATGCAGACATTTTTAATTAACCCTGAAATTTAGATAGAAAGATAATAAAACAAGGACCAAATATTGCTAAAATTATTTTATGTATATATTTTCATTTTGAGATAATTTATAAACAGGCCCATATTTAAAAAAATTCCATCTAAATATAGTTTGAGTTAAAATTCAAACTTCAGTATTTGACAATAAATCAAACGATCTCCAGTTACTGATTATATCGGATTTATCCTTTGTAAAATATAAAATAATAATTCAATTCAAACAGTTCTTCCTCATTTTAATAGGCTTGTCAAAAATTGATATGGGAAAACCCCCCAGCTTATAATATTATGGAATTTATTGTCTTAAAATGTATTTATTTTGAATCGAGAAGGTTTAGCAGTTCCTTTAAAATTAGTTAAAGAGTCCTACCTCTTTTTTTGTGCCTGATGTATTGTAGTGTCCAAATTTCTTTAACACAATCAGTCATATCAATAATATTCTATCAAACTGCCACAAACCCATAATCAAATTAATTAAAATGTTAATTACTACCCTAAAAACATAATCAAAATTATCTTGAACCCTTACTCACAAAAACTTCCAACAAAATGCAAACAAAAACAAAATATATACAATAAAGTGTCTTTAGAAATATGATAAAACCAACTAAAAGAAAAAGGCTAAAAGAATCTAAAACAAACGGACGTTAAAGAATCAAATTGTTTTTAAAGAGAAGAAAAAAATAAAGGAAAAATATAAAAAAAAAAATATAATAGTGATAAAAATTAAGTGTTTGTGAATTGTCTAAAATTCCTGTGTTCGTTGTCTTGTTGAGTGTGTGTCACCTGACCTTCATCATCAGCATACTCAGAATCCCCCAGCAGCCCCCACTATCATCCGAATTATCCCAGTGTTCTCTCTATCACAACTCTGGCCCCAAAACTGCCCCAAAAAACACATTTTACACAATTATCAAAAAAAACCAAACTACTCAATAAAGCATGAAAACTACCTTCTCACACCATTAAACGCAAACTCACTCGTGTATCGTGCATAAATGTGTGTAAATGTTATTTTCTACTAAGCCTAGAAATACTTTACGTTGGTTTTTGTATTGTTTTTATAGGTAACGACTAAAAAAGACTATAAAAATTAGAACATGATGTAAAAATAATCAGAATATATAAATTTTATATAATGGTCGCAGTGCGCGGGCGGACAGTGTAAAGTAGTAAATAAAAGTAAATGATAAAAGTAAAGTAACAAATTAGGAAAAGCGATCGCGCGTCTTCAGAAGGCCGAAAAAGCATTTGTAAACTTATGACAAAAAGCAGTGCGAAGGACGTGCTGAAATTGAGGAGAATTTTTAAAAATTTCACATAAGCCATTTGTTAAAAAATGGACTATTAAGTTTATAAAAAGAAACTAAAAAAAAAACAAAAAAAAAACTTGTATAAAATATTTTAAAAAGAACGTGTAACATTAAGGAATAACTAAACGTAAAGGTTAAAGTGAATACACAAGAGCAATGTAAACTCCTTCCTATCCTTTTGTAAAATACTGAAAATTTCACATTCGTTTAGATTAATGTTTTTGGTTTTAAACGTTTTTTAACATGAAAAGTAATAACATAACTAAAAATAGGGGTAATGTAAAAAAATAGTAGTTAATGCTCTCGGTAAATATAAACAAACACATACACATAGTAAGAAATTAAAGAGACAAGCGCTTGAGTACTTTGTATCCACACAATCTTACCGTCGTTATATTTTCTTCATCCGAGATATTTTGCTACTACGATCATAATTTTTCGTTAGTCAATTTTCCGTTTGCGTTTAAGGTGCCATATAATCAGTTCTAGGACGATTCAAAGCGATAACAACACAGCAGCAGAATACTCATTCAGACATAAATATGAAATAACTAAGGTAACCGGAGGCGTTTTTCATTAATTGTGGCATAGCAATTAATTAATAAAAAATAAAATAAAAAGTAAAGATTTAAGTAAGCAGAGAGGACTCTTGTGTAAGGAACATTGAGTGACAAGTTCAGCGTCTGTAATGCAATCATTTTAGAGCTTATATTTATCTGTTTTATAATTGTATAGTTGAACCATTTGTACATTTTATTTCCTCATTATAACTCTAACTCTCTTTACTATTATTATTGCATTGATTTTAACGACTTAATTGTGCTGAAGAATTCCGTTCTAGTAGCATAAATCTATTCATAAATAGATAAGCCATTTTAAGAGGAGAATAAGCATAAGTTAGATTGAACAGAAAAACAGAAAAGCAAGTGAAATGGTTAATAAAATAGAAAAAAAAATCAAAAAAATCGTTGTTTCCTTATATATACCTTAATCCTGATATAAATTTTGTCTTCGGCTATTTTTTTTACTGCAAGGAATGAAGAGTGCATTACAGAATTTGCCATGGCAAAAATATAATAATGGTAAGTATACATATATAATTATTTTCCCTTTTTCAGTTTTCAAGATAAATAAACTGAAAAAAAAACTTGTAGTTGATTCATCTGGTACGAATTTTCTGTTTGAATCATGTAAACCCTAGATTATCTAACTATTTTAATGTCAATTTTATCAGGGAATATTTGAAATAAAGGAAATGCATCTGTTTTACTAAAATACAATACAACCTTCTTATAATAAGAACATTCAAACATGATTGATTTATCTTACAAGAAGAACTTTATAAGAATAAATTTGAATAATTTTTAAATATGTTGTAGGGGTTAGTCCGCTGTATATTATGCTAAAAGGAATTATATGCAACCATTCTTCGTTTACAAGATAATTAAGCCCAAACTTTATCGCGTAACTTCAGTTTGTTGAAGAAAAATGTTACAAAAGCAGAACGTCTTTTTTATAAAATGCACAAAGGAGCGAGCGAAGCCTTGCAATATTACTTAAATATAATAAACGCATATAATCATACATTTATCAGCTAAGTAGTTGTACGATTTGCCCTAAACTGCTCTATGGTATGCAATTTCAAAACATTTTTAAGCTCGCATGGCAATAAGCTTTGAAAAATGCGTTTCACATCCGTTGCCTAAAGGAAACTTGTCTTTATTTCTCTGTGATAATACGTCTAGTATAAAATTATATACTGAGACTATACGTAGATATACATTTTTATTTTTGTTATAAACGACTAATCTTTAACATTAAAATTTAATATCTTCAACATAAATTTAAAAAAAACTATTGGTGAAACGACCAAAGAGTCGAGTTCAAGGTTGTGGTCAAGGTCACATTTAGACGCAAAACTTCTGCTATTTGCAAATCCGCAGTAACAACGCAGGTTCCCCTTTAAAGAACCATTTTGACCTTGATATGACATTTGAGGTCATGGTTAAGATCATGGTCGGACGTAAAATGTTCCGCTCTTTCCATTTCCGTTGTCAAAAATATGGGTTCCCATCTAAAAACGTCAACTTGGTGATAATAGAGCCGTTTATTTTGAAAGTGGCTTAAGTCCAAATGATGATAAAGACTATTTTACTTTACAAGAATATAGAAAAATAGTCTTTATGATCATTTGGACTTAAGCCACTTTCAAAATAAACGGCTCAATAGTTAATTCAGGAGTCCCACAAGGCAGTCATCTGGTTAGCTATTCTAATTAATTAATGACACTATTGATTATTTTTATTCTGTTGAATGCTTGTTGTTTGCTGATGATTCGAATTTATTTTGCAGAGTAGATTTTCGAGCTGGTTGCAATCTCATATACAACGATTTGGGCATTAATGGTATTTGGTTGCCGCATTAAATAAATAATAAACCTCAAACAAAAGTATCTAAAGTACTAGAGGACTGATCATATTGAACATTCCGTCACAAAGTCATTTCAAGCTTTTTAAAACGGAATACTAAAGACTTTAAATCTACGAAAACTCTTTGTCAATCTATTTTGCATTAGTGTGTTATAATTTGGTCTCGTTGTTATCAGACTCATCAAAACAGTGGAATTTCAATCAAAAAGAGCATTTATTGCAAATTATTGGTTGATTACATTCCAAATTATCAAGGACTATCAAGTTTAGCATTTAGCATTTATAAAAGATAGTTGGCCATATATTATACAATAAGTCTTCTGAACTATTATCTCTCATTAGTTTGTACGCACCAGAAAGATCCTTACATAAAGTAGTCGTTATGTAAAGTAGGTCTTTTAGCATACAAGGAACTAGTCTAAATTAAATTTTCTATTATTTAGGAATGCTAGTCTGTAAGATTTCCAATCCGTAGACATTAAATAAATAAATAAATATATATAAATCATCAAGATATAACTGTTACAGCCGCTAAGAGAAAAAAGTAGGTACACAGTTTTACAGGGTTTCTGATTTAAAATCACTATTTGAATTCAAAGTTTCAGCTACATATTTCCAGATGTAACGTCCTTTCTCGCTTTGGTTTGCTTTTAAACCACCTCAAGTGAATGCAAATTTCAACAGAACATATTAAGTGAGATTGCATAATAAACAGGTTAACAGAAACAATGTTTTCAAATTAATAATAGTGTTTGTCATAAAAGCCAAACCATATTTCTGATAAAACGGAATAAATGACTTTAATTAGGAAAATTGTATAAAATTAGTTATTATTGATCTAAGCGCTATCCGATTGTCGTAACTGAAGTCTTTTATTACGTTTAATTTATCGGTTTTTAGTTGCAATGTCAGCAAATAATCGGTAAACTAATTAAAATGTGTGCAATTGCTCTCCTCCCAGCAATATTTAATTTCTCTTAATAACCCTTCAAATCGTAAAAGTGAGATTTCAATTATTATAAAATCGAAAAACCGGTCTTTGAAGAATCTAGAGAAAAAATAAAACAGTTCCCATAATTTATGTATATAATGTATTCAGTAAATATATTTTTGTAATTATTCTTAAATATTTTGAACTTTTTGAATTTAAGCTGATATAAAATAAGTCTGAAATTAATAAATAAAATAAAAGAAAAGGTTATAAATACACCAAATGTTTTTAAAAACTTTGGAAGAATAAAACGATTAATTTAACAACTTCTGCTATTAAAATCACTGGGTTCAATTTCTTTCAAATTAATTCGCATTATTTATCAGCTAATTTGTTCATTAGCAATGCTAATCTTTGCGATAAAATAATACACAATATTGGGTATACTATTGTGGGTATGTTTTGTTGAAAAATATAATCGGTGTTTTTGTTCGGTATTACTTCATTTTATTTGCTTCTTTTTTAAATTAAAGATTAAGTCAATGATCTTTTACCATTGAAGCACCTTCTGTGTCTCATTTTATTAATGGCTTTTTAGCTCTTTAAAAATATTATAAAGCTTATTATTATATAATATTAGGGATGCATCCGATACCGATATCGATACCGATATATCGGCGATACTTCGGGTTTGCCGATATATCGGTATCGGCGATATTTTTATGGCAGATTCAACGATACTTTTCAAATTTCGCGCTTTAAAAATGTAATCTAAACGCGCGTGTTGTCCCATCTATTTCGTTGCAAACGAGGCACGAACTAACTATGCTCGGGGAAACCCTGCGCTTTATTCAGTGTTTTGTTTCGCCTTTGCCCGCAAAACTTAAGAATACTTTGTTTTTTAAATAAAAATCTTATAAATGTTAATTTTGATTACTAAAACTATTAATTAATTGTGTTTTATTTATTCTACCTTCCTTTTTGAATTCAATAAACGTATCGGTATCGATATCAGTATCGCCGATATTTTTATAAGAGTATCGGTATCGGTATCGTATCGGCAAAAAGACGTATCGAGGCATCCCTATATAATATTACATTTTTTAAAGTTCTTTCTGAAATAGTTATATTAAAAAAGGCCTTGACATTTAAACGCACTAATTAAAATTAAAAGCATACCCTACACACCTATTTACCAATCAAATCATTAGCTATTAAATCTTATTTTTCAGTCCGAAACCGGTTCTAGAATAAATAATAATAAAGGACTCAAACTTAGTAGTCGGTAGCAAATTTGCAAATGTCTTAATCTTAAGGAATTTAAGATTAATTAATTAACTGATAAAGCTATAACAACAAAGTCTTACGTCATAATGCAGAAGCTAGCAATAATTACTTTTACTTTGCTTTTGATTACCACTTTGTCAAAATAAAGGTAAACAAGTTCTGAATTTAAGATCTAGGTTTGAAGCACTTTTCAGGACAAAGCGGTGCTTTCATTTGAGTTTTCGATCATTTTTTGAATCTTTGGCTTTCACAAGTCAAGATGCTTTACTTGATTTATCAAAAAAAAAATCATATTTGCTTACACCTTAATGGCCGCAATCACGAAAAACCATACAAGTTCAATAAGTGACATCAATATACATATAAAGATCAATTGACTCTGTATTATGTGTAACAGGAAAAATATGTTAAAATCAGCAAATAACCTCTAAAACATCCCATCATTATTCATTAGACGAACACTGCATTTAATCCAAATAGGGCATATGAAAATAGACAAGCCGGAACAGTAGGAAAAACTTTTCATTGTACTTTTAAAAAGTCAATGGCTCTTACTAAGTAACAAATAGTCTAAATATTTTAATAATTGCAAAGACCAATGCCCTAGCAATTAATTCAAGAATTGTTTTTAAAAGATCAACGCTCAATTATTTAAATTATGAGATTAACCCGCGGAATTCAAAACATTTTCATATAATTAAAGCGGCAACCAAGGCCATGTCTGTGGGTCACAGCCCTATCGCCCGCTCAGTTTTGCACATTTTGAGGTGAAATTTGGTGTAAAGACGCATATTGATAACCCAAAATCGAAAATGAAGAATATGTTAAAAAAAAAGGATTTTTAAGTTTTTAAATACGATTATAAAAAATATGATAAATGCAGAAATATAGTAAATACTTGCAAAATTACTTTCTAAAGTTATTGAGTCGAGGATAATTTTAAAAATTTAAAATTTAAGTGATAATAAATGAATAATTGAATATGAATAATAATTCTTATTCTGTACCACTATAAAAACCTACATGTCCGACACGCTCTTGGTCGGTTTTTTTATTGTCAATAATTAATATACCGGTTTTTCTCTGTCAGTTATTGAATATGCTTGTTTTAATAAATTTGTTATGTAGAGTTTAAAATTGATGAAAAAAACCTTTTACACGTGCTTCATTTATTTTTGTCATATTATTTATTTTTAGATTCGCAATATTATGTAATTATCTAAAAACGCAAAAGGCAAATATATGTATAAGGATTTATTTAAATACTCCAATAATTGCTTGGAACCTCTGTTTTTTTCACCTGGGATATATAATATATTACTAAATACATTTTTTTGTTGTATTCATTAATGGAATTCGTTAAAATAGGTACAAAAATGCGTTAAATAAAACAAATCTTTTCGCGTCTTAATTTTGTAGATGTGCTCTGCATTGTTCTTTTCAAATTCAGTAAAAACATTGAGTGCAAAAGGGTTTGATGGGAAAATAAGTGAAAATAATAAAACAAACATAAATTTCAATAAAATAATATTACTTATCTAATATCAAGCTAAATCACAGTTCAACAATTAAAATAATTCGCAGCTACTTATTTCATTTACTATTCTCCCTAGTCATTAAATAAGGTTTTTCTTTAGTCGGGCATCTGAAGACTTCGAACTCTTTATGCCAATTCGGGTACTTTTCCCCGTCGGCTTCTAACATGTTATTCCAACATGCATTCGCACCTGAAATACAAGAAAATTTATTCTTATTTATTTATTCTGGAACATTTCATATAACAAAAAACTCACTTCTTGCGTGCGCCCTTTGGCTTAGATGAAAGCAGTCCATAGACAAGTACCTCATATCAACTTTGGAAGATTTTAACTTAGGGAACCTAAGTTTCGCTGTAAATGGTTGGTAATTGACAGTGAAATCCTTTAAAGAAATAAAAGTTACTACATATACAAGTGCATAGAACAGTGACAGACATACCTCTTTATTGAACTCATCCCTATCTGCGATCTTTTTATCCATTTTAATCCATTCATTCATAATTTTATCATAAAGTTTCATATCCCTCGCCCGCCAACCAAACAAACAAGAGCATTCTAAAAGATGTGTCATAACGCAGTGTCGGGGTATTCCTGTGAACTCGGTAACAGTTTTTAGGTTCGGCGGTGGGACCAAATTTACCATAAGCCGAGGAATATTGTCTCGCAAAATTCGAATTGCCTTGATCAAATCATTCTCATGACGCTTCAGAACATCGTAAGGGTCAGATTGGAAGCACAAATTCGAGCAAAAATCGTTATTGCCAATGAAGATCGTTACTAACTTCCAATCGTGGGTCATATTTACTTTAGGGTCACTTTTCATACGCTTGATGAGATTTCCTGCTTGATGTGGCATATCCTCTGACATTGCGCCCAGGTCAGCCACGTTGAACCTTGAAAATAATATTTAAAAAAAAAAACTATTATTATGTGATTCGAATCGATTAGGAGCTTAGAACTTATTAAAATATTTAGCTAATTTGCTAAAAGAACCCCGCAAAATTTGTTCAAAAAGAGAAAAGATTTTGGAAGGCAAGACATAGTGCCATGCCATATGTGATTGGATAAATAGCAAATATTCTAGAAAATGTCCACAAATAAAAACTGCATTTATAATTCTATCAAAACTAAAAATTGTGCTAATTTTTATTTCGCGGGATTGATTGCAGTGTCGTTCAAACATTTAATTTAACAAGTAAAAAGGTTTTCTGGCCTCCCGTAGATTACATATAACAATATATTGACCCTAGGTCTATTAACCTCGACATAAAAAATATTTATGAAAACCGGACGGTAATTCTATAACAAAAACCTGATTTAAGAATCTACAAACCATTTTGATAAGCCCTAAAACTATGTCCGGCCCTTACCGCAAAAAAGAGTTCATTCACAGGTAAACCTGAACATTTTCAATCAAAACTTCATAAAAATACTTTAAAAGGCAATGTCCTACCAACGATGAATTGTAATAATTTTTTAGTTCAATATAATCAGTTTAAAGCCCTATAAAAAAATTTACATAATCAATTTAACGGGCAGGTCATAGTATCTTTTTTTGATATAAGAAATAAAACAAGTTTTTTATATATATATTTGTTTTTGTTTTACTGTTTTACAACAGATGAGGTCATTGTTTTGTCTGTTTATGCTTTTTAAAGCAAAGTATTATAAAATTGGCAGACACGTGACTATTGAATAATAAAAACATAAAAATACGATTTTTATTGCAATACTATATAAAAGTAATATGTTTTTTTAAAGCTCACCTTGAATCTCTATCAGTTGATAAGCTATCAGTCAGTGAATATCCATACAAATTAGGATTGAACTCCTTAAAAATATTCGGTAGGGTCATGTAGTTCCTCCAGGTGCCTTGCCCACCAATATTCCAGGAGACTCCTCTGTTCTCAACATTCACTTGGATCAAATTAGTTGCCATCGCACCATTTGCAACAGTAAGAGAATCTCCCATTGCTCCAATAACATCGATATCACCTGGTCGCAGCCTATGGACAGACGTTGGTCTTTCCGCACTTCTAGCTTCAGTTGTATCACAGAAGAATTTTGTAGTCATTGGGAATTCTTGTTGAGTTTTCTACAATATAATAAAATAATGAAATTAAAAACAACACTATTGATATCATTTAAAGCATACTAGCTTTCCAACTTACCCCCATTCTTTTAGATTCTTTTACCATCCTAGCATCAGCACCTGTGCTCCCAAACAGGTTAACTGCCAATCTCTTGATCGGTTCAATCAAATAAGAAAACTGGTCATCTAGCTGTGTTCTTTGACCCAAGATGATACAAATATGCGATAAAAATATCCAAAGCAGATGAACTCTCATATTGGCAAATTGGTAGTTACTTGATTTTCCAGTATTTCTGCGGAAGTAAGAAAAAAATTCTATTTGAGAAGAGAAGAACATATTATTAAAATTCATTTATGCAACTAATTAGCATACAAAACTCGATTAATTGTCCCACATTTGAACGAAAATAACCCCAGATCTATTAACTATTGAGCTTTCAAGTTTTGCAAAATACAATTCAAGATAATAATTCAAGGGTGAAAAAAGTTGAATCTTATTCTATTTCGGATCTTAAAAAATGATTAGATAAGGAGAAAAAGTAACTGGCCTTGTTTTGGCAGCATTCTTTGGATAAGTTCGATATTATTTATGCTAGAAGAATAAATCAGAATGTTTAACAGCTTCCTGAAAGGTGGACCCAGTGGCATGGTAACCGATTGGCCTATTTTTAAAATTGGGTGCAGTTTAAACATTAAACAATGTAAGATAGGGTAAATGCTGCTCTCCTATAAAATATAGCGCAAATCTAATACATGATTTCTTTTACAATTTATATATAATTTTAAGGGTAGTGAAACTGAAAGAATACAAATTCTTAAAGGGAGCTGAAATGTATTACTTACGTAATCTTTAAGGAGACCAAAAGATTGATTTTATTAAAAGATGCTGCCCCTTAAACGCAAAAAACCCCCAAGTTTTTAGTGATCAAAAGTCTAAAAATAATCAAATATATATTGAACAGATCTACCTATTTAAAGATTTTGCACGTTTTTGTTCTAAACTGTCATTAATAAAAAATTTTGTTATTGGCTATTCCATGGTCATTTTGATGCTGTCACTTTAATGAAGTTGCTTGAAATAGCTTGTGTTTGTATAACCATAAACTTGCAAATTTTGTGTTTTTGATATATGATCTTTAGATATCTTTTTCTGCTGATTTTGATGAATCAAATAAACACGGTTGCTATAAGAAAAGTGAATACAACCAATCTGAAAACACAATATAATTCAAATAATTTTAAAACGATGAATTGTAAATAAAGGAATCAATATCATCTTTTCAAAAGAGAAGAAAATAATGTCAATTTAATCAATTATCCTATATCAAAAGATTATTTCAGATAATTTGTCTAGGTTCAATAATAAACTTATTTCTTTGATGTGAATATTTTTTTAAAGGCATAAAACTGCATAACGACAAGCTATATAATATTTCACGTGATCCGAAAACAGGTATTTAGATATATTCATTTAAAATCATGAATATTATTTAAAAAGACTATTATCACTTGCTAATTTATCGATTAAAGTAAATAAATATAAATTTACACAGAATTTATTGATGCCAGCCGCTGTATAATATAAATGATATAAATTAACGAAACGCGTTACTAAATTAATGTAAAACACACCCTAATATTATTATTGAATTTTTGGAACAAGTTTTGTCTTTCTAAGAAATAAAATTTAATGTCTCAAAATTGAAATTTAAACTTTCTTGGAAATAAGAAACTTACTAAGAAAATTCTAGTTCATAAAAGACATTGCAACTGGTATGCATATTTTAAAGGTACTGTAGAAATATGAGTCCCTTTCGGACAAAAATGTTAGGAATAGCTCCAAATTAACTGGTTTCCTCATTAATGGTATATTTTTAAAATTTTCCACTAATGTGACAAAAAAATTAGGTCTAGTCTTTAGCGTTTAACACGCAATAATTCATTAAAAAAAATGAACTGAATTAACCCACAAATTTCTTTTTGATTACAATAGTATAACATATTACGTATGTAATAAAATGTTTATTGTTTACAAAAAATAACAAGCAGACTTATTACCATTGCTCTTTTGTTGATTTTTTTGCGATGCCTATTTCTTCTACGTATTGCGGTGACCTGTGCTACCCGTTTTATCTTACAAAAATCCCATACTATTTTTTTTTTTAATTTTAATTCTTCTTAAGTAAATTCAAAAATACAAGATTCATTGTGCGGAATCCAGTCCAACTTTATATTCCTTGAAATAATTGAAATTTAATGTATTCTAAGAAAAATTTTGGATATACTTAATAAACATAATTTTAGTACATTTGTGTCATCACAAACTTCGATAAATCATTGAAGATATCTAAAAATATTCGCTATTTTATTTTTCAATTCCAAATAAATCTAAAAGTGCTTTCTATCAGAATTCATGCATTAGCTGGACTTCCCCTTAATTTTATATGTTGAAATAAAAAATATTTTGAATTGCAAACGAGTAGCGTTGGATTTTTCAATTTAAAATTAACTTAAGCAGGAATTTTCTTCGTTGAAATCTTATTTTATATTTTGATTTTCATCTTCGAACCAAAAATAACATTCCTCAATTTATTTACTATATTTCAATATGACCCAAGATGAGTTCTTACATTTTTATGTGTAGTCGGCATAATCATCTCAAGATCCAAGAGAAATAAAAAGAAAGAAACAAAATATGGTAGTTGCTTAGACTAAATAATGATAATGTGTATAATTATGCATGAATAGCTTGAAACCCTACACGGATTTCAATTAAATCTTCACTGCGCGCTTATCAATAATTACAATTTTATTGTTTACTCTATAGTCTATATCTTGTCTCGTATATTTCTTTGCTACCTGAGACTATAAACTTAGAAATATGATAATTTACGATCTTACATATTTTTATTTCTGAAGTCGTTAAAAATTAGTTATATAATGATGTTTGAATACTTTTCAATTTTAGTGTATAAAAAAAAAAAATGTTATTGTTTATCTTTAAGATCATTAGTGTCAACTAGAAAAAAATATAAAACCAATAACTTGTGTACCAAAACACATTTAATGAAGAAAAAGGTAATAAATTTATTTAACTGTGTTCTTAAGGCTACTTATCGCTTGATCATAAATTCGCAATATAATATTTCTTAGATTAGTGAATAACTCACGTAATTGTTTACTTTCACGGTCACCTGGTTTTTTTTGAGGATATAAAATCGAAGAATTAACATTTTTTCCTTTTTTTTCAAATTGTTCGTTTTTGCGTCGGATTTATGAAAAAAATACAAAAATTTTGAAAAAATCAGTAATTCTGTTGATTTTTTAGCTTTGAATGCTGAAAAATACGTGTTTTGACGATTAACTCGTTATAACATTTTTAGTGGATGGATTTCATGTTTTTTTTTTTTTTTTTTTTTTTTGTATTCTACATAAAAAAAGGAACAATTTCAAAAAAAAATTTACTTTATTATTTGATTTTCCACATCCCAATTAATATTATAGTATAATAATAATAGGGAGAAAGTTAGAAAAAGGCAGGATAGAGTCAGCAGGGGGAGCAAAAAAATTACAGAAATACTGATTTTTTCAAATTTTTGTATTTTTTCATAAATCCGACACAAAAACGAACAATTGGGAAAAAAACATATAAAATCCATGCATTTTTCTATTTTTAGTTGGTAAAAACCAGGTAACCGTGAAAGTAAACAATTACCATAACTCAAGTCATTGTCACTTAATTTGCCTAGTTAAATTTTATTTAATTGTCTTTTACACGTAAAACTTTTTAGAAAAACAAATATTACTGAAAATTGTAAAAGATTCATTTGTATTTTTTATTTTGGTATACCAATTATTGCAATTGCAATGCAATTTGTTAATAATTTATGATTACCGTCCTCAATTTGATATATAGGTAAGTATATAATTTAAGAAATTTTCACAGTAAAATTATAATTGTTAACACTACCGTTCATAAATGGATCACACAATATCAACTCAATATTATAATTTAATTATATACAATCCAAAACCAGCATTACCTCTATTAACTGATAAATGACAGTAGTTTTACAGCGCTGAACAGACGAAAAAAAACGTATCCTTTTAACGCTTTCGGTAAATAATCAGACTCCTTAAGTGATCTTGCACTAAATGATCCTTCCTATCACTTATGCAACTATCAAATCAGCTGGGAAAGTGCCGCGCGAACTCTTGAAATTAGAATATCACAATCGAACGACAAGCGAAACTGAAAGTTGGGTAAAATTCCGAAAAAAGTCTACTATTCTAGAACGACAATTGAGCCCGTGCGTCCATGTCAACGCGTCCGCCGCCAAAATAAACATGAGATTGTTAACGCCACTTCTCGCCATATTATAGTCTCGGTTCTCGGACGAGATGACCAGTGCGAGCCGCAAGTTCTGCCCAGGAACAGAATTCAACCACACGCCAAAAGAATTCCACGTGTGTTCTGATCTTCGCGGCATAAATTAGCATATCGTTACTTTCTTGTTTCATTTTTCGTCTAGCCAAGAATAATTGTTGTTTAGGCTTTATCAAGCCATCTATTTTTTTTTATTTGTGAATTTAGCTCGGTATGTCCATTTTAAATTAAATGAGTCGTTTATTAGCACCGACTCTTATTTCAAGGTCATTACCAAGATGCAATTGCAAGTGCAGTCTGGATTGACAACTTTCGTTTTTCGGATATTATACGTTTGGACGTTTTAATGAAGCCCATACAGTTTCAGGGCTAGAGTAAAGTTATGCTGTTATCTTTGCTTCTAAACGGAAATGGAAAGTGCCCTGAAAAATGGAAAAAAAAGAAAGCTGTACTGAAATGAAGGGCATCATCTTGACTTATTTCCTCAAAAAAATTTCGAGACATCCCAATTTTTTGGAATAAAACACCCTTTAAGGAAACATTTAATTGGAGTCGATCGGAAACTCAGTAATTATATCACTAGTTGTTGTAACTTAAGCGGACAAATGAATAAATTATTTGAGGTATCTGAACTTTATTAATGACAACAACTAGTGTATGTAGTTCAATGTCATTAGAATTTGCGTTTGCGCCTTTTACTTAATGAATTCACGCGGAGAGTAAATTTTTGTTGCACTGAGTTGTACTATGCTTTGTAAAATAAAAACTTCTCATCTTAGAATCGTTGAGCTTAAAAAAACATCAGTGATGCGCCACAAGTTCATTAACAACATTTTCTTGAATACAAACGAAAAAAAAAATATTTCAGCTAAAATATGTGAATCATTTGAAGACTAGTACTTATATCATCTAGAATAAAATACATACTTCTAAATCAAATATCAAGAATTAATATGTGTTTTGTCGTTCATAAACTATCCAATTTTGAATGCTATGGTTTTTCTATTACTTTATTTAATAAAATTCACTCTACAGAATATTTAGAAGGTGAATGCAATATTTAAATAATGTGATAGGGGAGCTCATTTGGATTGCATCAAGCCAAACATATCTTTCTTAGTACAAACTGTTACAGTTTTCAAATTATACCAAAATTTCAAATTTTTTTTGGAAAATCCCATTTTTTTCACATTTACATCCTAATAACATACTAATACTAGGATATAACGCCATGATTAATTTTTCTTTTCTAATACTAGTGTGTTTATCTCTTCTTTGAGTTGGCATAACAAACAGTCAAAGTGACGTAAAAATTAATAAATGACATTTATGTAAAAACAAAAATCGTATAAAAATAACATTTTACGTTTTTGATCTAATATCATTGAAATAATGGAGTTATCTCAGTAATTAAACTAATTTTAAAAATTTCTCATATTTATACTTTTCGGACGGTGTGACACATGTCACGGAAACTGATCACTTTAAACAACAACAATGAAACGCTAAAAAATTTTAACATTTTGAGAATGGAGATCGCAATTTACACATTAAAAATAAATAAAATAAAATTTACTAACCAAACATATCTTTATTCTTTTTCAAAATATGAATATGTTACTAATATAGGCGTGATCTCTAACTTGTGTTGTTATTGTACATAAATATCATCTCCTGTTTCCTTATTTCGAAGGCTTCTACGATTGTTCTCTCGTTTGAATTTCTTCGGTATAAATTCATTTTTGGGCCCGCCCCCAGATGAAGGACTCTAAAGGTGTTAAGTCTCCGTTCAATCTATCGGTTAAAAAATGTAGCCCCATTCGATTTCTTCCAATTATGCCCATACATTAACAAAAATTGGTTTTTCCAATGGGAATTATCATTTTTACTTGTTCATTCATGCAAATTATGAAAAATTGTTATACCTTCGCTTGACAAATTGTATTCGTCGTTCTATACAATACTTTTCAGGAATCATCCGACTTCGATATCTCTATCCAAAACGACAAAAACTGGATTCTACGCACAGGATCGCCATCTTCAAGACCTTACAACTGTATCATAGGAAGAACATTTTCCTTGGCCGTGCAAGAAAACTCAAAACTAGTGGTTCAAAGTATCCGGATATTTCGTATATTGGATATCTGACAAGGAAACGTTCTCAGGTGTGTGTCACCGATTTTGATGAAATTTAAATATGTTATAGAATATCTAAAAATAAGAGACACGTATTTGTTTTTATCTGCTGATACGCACATTTAGGAGTACTTTTAATTATTGTTTTTTTTTAATAAAAATTGGTGTTTTTTTAAAAGTTTGTCCGCCATGTTGGATCCGCCATTTTGAATTATTTAAATTTAACATCAGATTCGCAATCAGCGACTCCAAAAACCCCTTAATACTGGTTTTCACGAAAAAACTGATGTCTAAAAGAATATATATTACATCATTTACGTATTAGTGCTAGGGATTGTTTACCCCCTTGAGGAGCTTTTTTTACGAAAACCAAAAAACACGTTAACTTTATTTTTCAAAATCGTATGTAAAAAAATATTTTTCAATGATTTTTAACTAAAATTATTATTTTTGTGATTCAAAAATATAAAAAAAAATCATTTTTCTGCAATAAAAAATAAGGGTTGCCACCCCCGGGAACGGGATTACTTACAAAAGGTTAGTATATTTATGAAACATCATTTCCATTTTGTTGCATTCGAAAAAATTCATTAGAACTTGAAATATTTAGGAAAAACTGTTTTTGGGGGTAAACTTTAGGGGTGATTTTCACCCCCTAAATATGGGTATCCGCAGATAAAATCTCTTATTTTTCCATACTCTATAACATATTTCCATTTCATCAAAATCGGTGATTTAGACCGGGTCTTAGATTCGATCTATTCCAGATCTGTTTCCTTATTGAAATTTTTTTTTCAGGTTTCGGATAACCGATTTATCAATACTATCCGGAAAAATGTGAAGTCTCCAAACTATTTGAATATCTGAAACTATCCGGATCCACTTGATCTCAGCTGGTGTCACAACCGGCTATCAAGATTTGCCGATATTCAGATAATTTGAAAACAGCAGCAAAATTTCCGGTGCTCGTGTTTATTGTTACAAAAAAATAGTTACGTGTATGATTCATCTAGTAAAGAATAATCCTAGTAAAATTTAATTTGATTAATGTTAAAATTAACTGCAAATTAATTTTTTTGCTCTGTGCTATTTTCTCGTTCCCTTACTCGAATGAGGTTGGAGAATTATTAATGTGTTTTATGGACCTTTCAGACTTAATAGTCGTATTAAGATGTCAGTTTTAAAATTCGTTATATAGCAATTTCCTATCCCATATATTAAAGTTGCAAAAAAAAATGTCGTTGTAGGAAGTTGAAATTTTTTTAGTGAAATAAAACTCTTTAAATGATGTAATCAAAACCTCCCGAAGCGAATAAAACAAGCTTCCAGTTTAAAGTTCGTCATGTTTCCAATTTTGGGTCCTGCTTATTTTGTAGTTCCTCAACCCCATGGACTTTGTTTTAGTTCGAATTCTTTAGATTTTTTTTTCGCTAAACTTATCTCATTTAAATATATTAAATAATTAAAAAGAGAATGTAAACAAATCTTAAAAAATATTTTTGCCACGCTTGTGATTTTAAAAGTTTTAAAAGGCATTCTGTCCACTTCAAAACCAGATTATTATAGATATCTTCAATATTTTTCCTTTCGCCAAGCGATTTGGACTTAAAAAACTTTGATGAATATTTGATTTTTTTTTAAATTATCTTCTATTTTTAGATTCATCATAACTAATCTATTATGAATCTATGCAATTAAGTATACAAAATCATGAGTTTTTTTGCATATATTCGTCTTAAAAAAATTGTGTTTTTTGATAATATTCAGAAATCCTGGTTTTTTTGTTTCGCAAATTTCTGATTGTGAGTATAACGACGAACTGAGCTCTTAAATTAATTGTATGAAGTCGAAAAAAAAGAATGACGGCAATCTAGTATATGCTTAAATTTAGAATTTTCCAAAATAGGAATTTAATTATAATATTTTTGAGTTTTAAAGTGGATATATTTATTTCTTTTCTATTCTTCGTATTTAAAAGTTACAACACTTGTTATCTAAAGTTATGCAATACAGTTTATTATATAACAATTATGCTTACAAATCTCTGATAATTCCTTTGTAAGAAAAATAATCATCATCCCTTTAATTATTCGTATGATGGACAAAATAAGCGATATGGTCTTATTGTTTATTTAGAATGATTTTTTGCATATATTAGGATTACTGCGATCGTTTCGTTATCATTCCGGTTTCCTCATGAATGTCACTTTTTTTTCAAATAGTGTTCATACTAAAATAATATTCATAACCAAGGATTGTCGTTTCTTTAATATACCCCATTACGACAATTTTCAAGTCAATTCTCTAGCAACTTAAATAAATTACCTATAGTAAAAAAGCAATATCGTTCTGTATAGAGAGATACTTTTCGAAATTTATTTTACTAGAAATTAAAACTTTAAGCAAAGAAAAAATTTAGTTATTAGAATTTACTAAATACCTAATCTTTGCAAAACTAATTTTATCGTGTTTTTTTTCAGTAATCGATAATAAATTTAACTTATTAAAAGTCAATATTTTAGCTTTTATTTATTTATTTTTTCTGAAATGCTTGGATACAAAGTCTAACATTATTCTTTTTATTTGCAACGTGATAAATTGTTCCGAGAGGAAAATCAAGATAATAAAAAATCAAATATAAAAGTTAACAAATTTATCAGCTCTTCAACAAAACAACAGGAATCTTCTTTGACATAATTTTGGTTAAGTAACTCGTTTATGAAATTCGTAAGCAACTTGAAGACATTACGTGTTCTATAAAATGGACTTGTTTTCAGATCTGTTTTTATTTTATTTCGTCTTAAATTATTTAGAAAAGAAATTTGTTATTGTACTATTATTTACAAGTACTTTAATTCAAATTAGATATTATTTCCTTATAGCTTTTATTTTCCATTGATTCAATTGTGAACTAATTAGGTATTTATTTTTAAAACTATTAAGTTAAACAAAAAAGGCTGATCTACATACACAATTCTCTACAAAATTCTCAATTGTATCACATAATAATCTTTACGACTTTACGAAAAAGAACATTACGCACTCGTATGTATATACTAGAGATGCCACGAATATTCGGCAACTATTCGGTATTCGGCTATTCGGCCACTTTTTTTCGCTATTCGGTATTCGGCCGAATATGGTTAACTATTCGGCCGAATACCGAATAGTAATTTATTTATTATTTTTTTATTACTAGCTGTTTTCTCGCGACTTCGTCCGCGTAAATTATAGCCCATGTCCTTTCTAAGGCTCTAGAGTATGTATCTGTGTACCAAATTTCATTTAAATCGGTTCAGCAGTTTTGGCGTGAAATCGTGATAAACAGATTTAATTTCGTATTTATGATAAAATATAGTAAGGATTACCAAATAAATCATGAAAAAAGAACTCAAAATATTACTCACAAAGATATAGTTATTTAACCAAAAAAAAGAGCTAACAAATTAATATTTAAAATCTACCAGTGGTAAGTTATGATGAATGAAAACAATTTTTTCAGCGTTTGTTGATAGCAGACGATTGCGTTTTTCCTCAAAAATTATACCTGCTTCCGAAAACAGCCGCTCACTATACACACTGCTACCGGGAGATGATAAATAAATCTTAGCAAATTGTGAAAGGGTTGGATATTGTTTCGCGTTTGCTGACCACCACTTGTAAGGGTTTGCTGTCCGATCTAAACGAACAGATACCATGTAAAAATCAAGTTCATTTGCAACAGAATTTTTCTGTTCCACACCTTCATCTGAACGAACATTTCCTGCAGCGACGAGTTGTGATTTGTCGCCCGCGGAAAGTACAAAGTGTGGCCGAATATTCGGCTGCCGAATGTTCGGCGCTTCGGCCAACAACCTCGCCGAATATTCGGTATTCGGTATTCGGCCAAATTACTATTCGTGGCATCTCTAGTATATACAGAGTTAAGAAATTTTATATTTGAAAGAAATAAGGCCAGAGTCTTAATATTTCTATGTGACGATCTAGTTTATTTACAGCATTGTTTGTTTCCACAGCGGAACATTTGAAATAAGCCGGTGGGAAAAAACCCGCATTTCAACTGACTTTTTTGCTTTTTACTGACTTACTTTCGAGGAAAATTTTAATGTTAGTTTTTTATCTTAAGTGAAGTTGCTTTCTTGAAGAATAAAAATAGTATCGATGCTTAACTTTTTTGCAAAAAAGAAAAGTGAAAAGAAGAAAACTTGATTGTGAACATTTTGACGCAGTTTTCATTTAAAAATTTACTATTTTAGATATATTCAATATTTTTATCTGACATGTTTCAGCTGCAATTTCAAGAACGAAATTGTGTTGAAATTTCCAGATTTGAAAATAATAGAAAAAAATTTGAATAGCTTTTTACAAACAATGAAATGTATGGTATAATCAATCACTGATAAAAATATATCGACAAGTTTTCAGTAGTTTTTTTATATAACTTCTGTTTCTAAAGTAATTTTTGATTAATAGTGCAACTGATAGTTCTTGGACACTAATATTTTTATTTAGTAGATATTTTACATGTTATCTGAGTTTACCCGTACTACTTGAAAAAATTGCACAAACAAAACCATTAAAAGGTTATACAAATCGGCACTTAAGAATTATTTGCATAATGCTTTATGACAATCTAATTTGAATATTGGCTATTACGCTTATCTATGCAGGTTCTTGAAAAATAATAGCAAAAATAGGTCACTTGGTCGTTCACTCCTCTTAGAATTGATCTTTAGAAAACCAATATCTATAAATACCGAAGAATGATAATCAGGCAACAGGTTTAAAGACGGATAAACCCAATAATTATGAATTTGTTTTAAAATAACTTTAGCAAAGTTTTGAAAATCCGATTTTTTTTTTAAGATTAAGGCGCATTGCTTTAGGTACTACTAAAGAAAATACATTTGACTTATTAGTCTATTGACTCCTCCAAAAATCTTTTGCAGTAAATATTTTAAGCTGTTAATATTGTAAAAGTTCATTGAGACCTTGTGGCAACAAAGGTGACTGTTTGGGTTGTGGCTTAAAACGAATTCAATTGATAACAATAACGATAAAAGACATGACAGAAATTTAAAAAAATAAAACTATGAATTACATATTCTTGGAATAAAAATCGTTTGCTAGAAATTCACGTTTGTCTTTATGGCAAAAATACAAAGAGAAGTTTTGTAATTTATTGATAAAAAAAAATCCAGGTGTGGACACCTAAATTAGAAATTTACATATATATATTTTTTTTTAATAAAATGACACATATCTACTATAAGGTTGACTGCATGAATAACAATTAAATTGGAATTACATGTGAATTGCAATTGAAACTAGGTGGTATAAATATTGCCACATTCCGCAGGCAATCGATGAAATCCTCCTAGCATGCAATTAAATAGATGTGTATAGAATAATAAAGCATCTTAAGAAGCGTTATCGGAATCACAATTATTTCTGGTTGTGAAAAAAAAATTAGCTTGATCACGTTTGTTTTTACTGGCACAATGTCCAAAAGGTATCTTGATTGACCTTGACAGTGACTTCTTCCACTTTCCTCTGTTTTGTGAATTTCGGCGTATACTTAATTTGAATGGTCAACAACATTTAGCACTTTTATCCGCAGGTTTGCAAATTGATGGTTTTGTAATATTAAATTTTCTAGTGAATGGAGTGCGATTTTTATGTTACAACACGACTTAACAAGAATATGAATTTAAGAATAATCTTTTCAAAAAGAAATCCGATATAATTTGTTGCCACAAATAGTATATTTTTTTAAAGGTCTTAGGTGAGTCAATAAACAAAAAGAATTCTCAGAATTTCTTAGTAAAAGAATTCTACCTACAACCACGACTTGCCCCATAAAGTCGAATGGAGTTGCTATTAAATTCGGCACTCCTAAATTTGTTTGTTTAACAACCAAGGCATTGTAAAGGCAAAGTCTATTTAATTTATTAAGTTATTATTAGGGGAAGTACACTACCCTTGAAATATTACCTGTCGTATTTTACTCTGATAATCATCTTTATACAATTTTGAGATGAAACAATTTAATCCTCATAACACGTAATGCGAAATTGTTTTGCATACCCGGATCTAAAAAATCCCGACTAAATCTGCGAGCAATTCAGTCGTTAATTAGCTAATTCAGTAACTACATTTACATTTACCTTTACATTTAAATAATATGTTAATTATCAGTCGATATAGTAGAACATTTAAAGTAACCCGAAAAAAACGTTGCTATTTTCAAGGTCTTCCAGTAACTCAGAATAGCATCAACTATGTATAAATTAGCATTAAAATATACATAACATATACGTTTTTTTTTAAGTAAAATTTTTGTTCATATATTTTTATTTAAGCCGAGTTAATGGAAACAGTAAATAGTACATTTTAGTGCATGTAACTGGTACTATTATACTATATGCGTAGTTGACAGAGTGCTGAAGCCTAATTGTTTGCTCTTAAATAAAACGCAAACAGCTTAAATAAAAAGTAGTTTTTATTAGTTTTTAATCACTCCGTAAAACGTATTGAAGTTGGAGCTTTCAAATTTTTTATAAAATCATGCTGCCTTCAATCAGTATAACACGCGATGATGTTCTCGCGTGCCTTTAAGCTTTGAAAATCACTCGAAAAACTTCAACACATGCTACCGAACGATTTAAACTTTTTCTAATTATACAATCAATTAAGCACAATGAAAATATAGTACATTTCAAATATATGATGTAACTCGATATGGTATCACTGAGTATATTAATTTATTAATCTAACAGGTTTTTAAAATATGCATTTTCATAGATTATTGAGCTATATTGTAGAAACACTACCTCAACTTCAAAGCTCAATATCTCAAGAAATATGGATTTTAGCGATTTGGTGTTCAGAACTTTTTTGTAGGAAATTGAATTTTCTACAAGTTTGTCATATTCACTTTTTCTATAGCTCTTGTTATTTACGAGATAGAGGCAAAAAAACGAGAATTTCATGGAAAACAGGTTTAGTGACCCGTACTACCTATACCATAAAATGCCATTTCCCACAAAATTTTTAGGTGCGACTGAAAAAAAAAAATAAAATTGTCGCGAAAAAAAAACACCCTAATATACAGGGTGAGCCATCTAACGTTTGGAAATGGAACTACAGGTTATTTTTAGGTTGGAAGGTGATGACATTTCCGATGTGACAGAAAGCTAGTTTTATGTTTGACATTTATGAAATGGGTCGCTTTTCGCTTGAACAAAGTTGAGAAATATTATAAACTTATTTCCAAAGTGGTGAGTCTTCTACTCAAACTGTAAGAAATTTACGGAAAAAATTTGACAAAAAGGATGTGCCAAAAACGCAGTTTGTGGATCAATTTGTGAAGCGAGTTCGTGAAACTGGATCGTTGTTGGATAAAACAACCCGTGTACGTACTCGTCCAGTGCGCTCAACCGAAAACATCAGTGCTGTTGCTCAGAGTGTGCGTGAACAACCATCAACATCAACTCGTCATTGTTTTCAAGAATTGAACATTTCATGCACCTCTTTGAGAAGAATTTTGCATAAAGATCTCGGTATGAATGCGTACAAAGTTCAATTAGTGCAAGAGCTCAAGCCGCATGACCATCCGATGCGTTTTCGGTTTGCTCAATGGGCCGAAGACCGCTTGATCGAAGATGGGCATTTTTACCGAAAAATCATCTCTTCAGATGAAGCCCATTTCCACCTGGGAGGATACGTCAATAAACAAAATTGTCGTATCTGGGGCTGAGAAAATCCACGTGGAGAAACCAATGCATCTACAACGAGTGACTGTCTGGTGCGGATTTTGGTCTGGCGGCATTATTGGGCCATTTTTCTTCGAAAATGAGCAAGGAAACGCCGTTACAGTGAATGGCGATCGCTACCGCGCCATGATAAGCAATTTTTTGTTTCCCAAAATTGAAGAGTATGACATAGACGACATTTGGTTTCAACAGGACGGCGCAACGTGCCACGCAGCCAACGTAACAATCGATCTTTTGCGCACTGTTTTCGGAAATCGCATAATCAGCCGAAATGCTGATGTCAATTGGCCACCTCGAAGCTGCGATTTGACTCCGTTAGACTTTTTTTTTGTGGGAAGCCGTTAAGGACAAGTGTTACGCTAACCATCCAGAGACGATTGATGACTTGAAACGTGAAATCGAAGTTGCCATTGACGAAAAAGATGCCCAAACAATCGAAAATGTACTAAAACATTGGACTGATCAAATGGGGTATTGTAAGTCTAGCCGTGGCAGTCATTTGAATGATGTTGTTCAAACCCAATTTCTTCAAATACAAGTGTTGTGTTAACAGTGATTAAATCCCAGTACTCCTTTCAGAACGTAAAAAATTAAGATAACATTTCAACAAAATCTTTTCAAAATTCCTTTTAAAACCCAAATTTTCGATAATAGGTAAAATAACACCTTGCAAATGCCCTTTGATAGAACGAGTCGAATTTTTTCTGGTAAGTAATTCTCACTATCCTTTCCGTCTATTTGTTCGAATCTCACTCTTTAATTTTACGAGTATATTCCATTATATATAGATTACTCTTCATTATAAACCGAATTCAGATTTAATCAATCTCACTTACCAGAACACACCCAAAATATGCACTTAAAAATCTTAAATATTTTTTTATCACATTAAACCACATTATTGTTCCTTTTTATAAAACTTTTTTATTATCAAGACCGGGGCAGAACAAACTAAACTTTGTTTTGCGTTACTACTTGCTGTAACGTTTACTAATTTTAAATGAACAGACTGGATTTTGTGTTTGGTTACTGGCCAAAATATCACGAATTATTTACCCACTTCTTGACTATCTGTCTTGTATACAAATCTTTAATTAAATCGTAAGTAAAAATTGAAATTATCTTAATTCAAAAGTGTGATATCAGGCTATGCATACAAGTTATTTGCGCAGTTATGTCTCGGACCTGGGTCCTGAAGCATATTTAATTAATTTCAAGATATTTTGTATTTAATTTTATTAAAGTTTATATTTTGTTTCATGATTGTAGCTCCGTTTTTGTTAAAAAAATTTGCTTGGGGATGGTGTCTGAGAGATAAAAACTACAAGTCTTTCAAATTTGCATAAAGTAAAATTCTTTGTTTTTTTTTTAAAGAAGATCTTCCTGATATACAGGTTGTCCAATAGGAATGTGTGAAAACTAATGAATCACTATTTTTTTTACAAATTAATAGAGATCGATAAGATGTAAATATTTTTTAATAAAGGATAGTCGTAATTTTCATTTCATGTCCGTTTTATTATAAAAAAAATTAAATCTATTTAATATAAACCATTAATTTAAAAATATAGTGAAGAACGTTAGTTACTAATGATATATATATTCGATATTTTAACCATCTAAATTACCTCAAATATCCAAATGCTTTCTAAAGCTATTAAAAACATGTTCTAAAGTTTCATTTTAAATGCCATTGACGATGTCTTTAATAAAATCCTCTATTGCTTTTGGGTTAATTTCATAGCAGTGATCTTTAATGTAGCCCCATAAAAATAAATCACATTGAGTGAGATCTGACGAGTAAGATGGCTATTGTATTTCTTTTCCCCTTGCAAAGCGTACCCTCCGCCAATAACTCGATCGCCATACAATTTATTGATGGCTTCAAATATTTCTTGTGTGCGATGAGGTGCTTCTACGTCTTGAATAAAATAATAAGATTTAACGAGATTTCTCTTTTTCGCATGACGAAAGAATTTGGCCGCTAACATTCGTTTGTACGTCTCTCCGGCGATGGAAGATTTAAAGAAACGCATATTTAGATACCTTTTGATTGACTTTAATTATGAAAATGAATGAAATTCAATTATGTTAAATATTTATCCTAAAAATGTGTAACGGAAAAAACCTTGTATTATTTTACCAGTCTTGAGCTCATAATAACTATTATTCACGAACTCGAGAACAACATTATAATTATTTCAGCAAACCACAAAAAACTTCTAGTTTATCATATTTCCATCAAAACGAGTATTTTTGGATAATTAGATGCCTTATAGAATACGGCATTCATGAAAACAAATATTGACTCAAGTTTCGTAATGAGCGACATCAAATACCTATAAAAAGAATATTTGTTGAACATTTTTTATCTATTTACCCCACCGCTATTTTGGAAATTTCCGTTAACAATTTTCCAATTCTGACTGCAGATTCAAAAATAGCAGAAAATTTTAAGTGGGAAAAGTGACTTTTGGAAGAACAAATCGTTTTTTTTTCTTTTTTTTAATATATCGAAAGTAGAATCTTTCAAGAATATACCATAATATTTTTTTGAAGGATATTGAGGAATTTTAGAAACTTATTAGTGCGTTTTTTGTCCATATGGATGGTAGGAGTATCGTTTCTTTTAAAATAACTACAGGGTGTCCCATAGGCATGTGTGAAAACTTATGAGCCACTAATTTTTAACAAATGGAGAGATCGGTAAAATGTAAATACTTTTTAATAAAGGATAGTCGTCATTTTTATTTCATGTCCATTTTATTATAAAAAAATTAAATCTATTTAATACAAACCATTAATTTAAAAATATAGTGAAAACCGTGAATTATTAATGATATATATTTGTGAAATTTGAACCATCTACATAAAAGGTTCTTTGAATCTTCTGTCGCCGGAGAGAAGTACAAAGGGATGTTAGAGACCAAATCCTTTCTCATGCGAAAAAGAGGAGCCGCGTTAAATCTTTTTCGTTTATTCAAGACGGAGCAGCACCTCATCGCACACAAGAAGTATCATCAATAAATTTTATGGCGATCGAGTTATTGGCCTAGGGTACCCACGCTTTGCTAGGGGCAAAGGAATAGAATAGCCACCTTACTCGTCAGATCTCACTTAATGTGATTTCTTTTTATGGGGCTACATTAAAGATCTCTGCTATGAAAATAACCAACAGTTGAGGATTTTATTAAAGACATTGGGAACATCGTCAATGGCATTTCAAATGAAACGTTAGAACATGTTTTTAATAGTTTTAGAAAGCATATGGATATTTGTGGCAAATTAGATGGTTAAAATATCGAAAATATATATCATTAGTAACTAACGTTTTTCACTATATTTTTAAATTAAATGTTGTGTATTAAATAGATTTAATTTTTTTATAATAAAATGGACATGAAATAAAAATGACGACTGTCCTTTATTAAAAAGTATTTACGATCTCTCCATTTGTTAAAAAATAGTGGCTCATAAGTTTTCACACATTCCTGTATACAAACTTCACACACCCTGTATACAAACTTTAAACGAATTTATCTCGAAATTACTTTTTTTGCATGGTGTTGTGAAAAAAGATATGATATTGTTACAGAATTTGCCTTCGCTTATACTTCACACTTGAAGTTGCGATCGGGCAGATATAGGGATTAGCTTTCGATCCCTCCTTTGTGAGTGTCTATGGCAGAGAAGCCAAGCGCCATACTGATGAGATCAGCTTGGCTTCTCGGATCAAAACACTCATCGATCTTTTTTGGGCTCGTCTACTTCGGTGGACGAGTAATATTCCTAAAAAAATGTCCCTAAGTCCGTCTGTCTGTCCGTTCGTTGGCAAATTCGCCAAATCATAAGCGAAGGCAGATGGTGTAATTTTGCCGGCCAGCCGCTCGGCGGGCAAAATTGTAACAATATGTTATTCAGAACACCGGTGGCTATGACCGGCACTAGAATCAACATTTTATTTCAAAAACTTTTTTTTTTACATTTAAAAATTGGTAAGAAAAAGTCCTGTTTTCAGAGTTTAAATTTCAAAAGGACGTCATTCTGTCAATTTTCAATTATATGTTTTTGTTTTAGTTCCGAGCATAACTGCACTCATACTGATTAATCATATTCTTGGTTTTTATTTTTCAAATAATTAGAAGAGTCAAAATCGACCAAACCACCCAGGTCCATTTTTTTGAGGAGTTCTTATTTAACGTCATTTTTAACATAATTAAAAATTATTTTAAATTTAAAAAAATTGTTTTTGTATGCACCATGAGTACTGTAATACACCTTAAAAGTTTCAATATCGTTGTTCAATATTTTGACCTAAAAAAAAAATCCTAAAATTACCTCAAATTTTCGGGTACCACCCTTAAGTGTAACGGCTGCAGCAAGATCCTAATCAAAGCACAGATGTCTCTGCTCTCAGCAAAAGCAAACATTCATGTGGCAGTCCAGCTCCTGCACTTGTCATTCCGCCGAGAGCAGTGACATTTCAAAATCACCTGTGTGACGTTGCTGCTTCCCGGCAGAGAGCTGATAAGCGCGAAGCATTAATGAATTCCTCAGGGGAGAATCTGGCCGAGTAATTTACATAACTTTAGTTCTAAGATGTCCCTCATAAAGTTCACGGCAATTGTGACGTTGTGCTCGGTGCTCGCGGCGTTATTTTCGGTCGTCTATCAGTCATTCCTTACGCTCAAACAGCTCCAGAAAGTGTCGACGATTTTGACCGGTCTCCTAGCGATCGAGGGGATCTCCAGGACCGAGAAGCCCAGGGTCGCCGTAGGCTACGGGAGCTGCACCGACCTCCTGATTAGCGCCACGAAATTTCTGAATTTTACCGACGCAGCGCTCAACATTGGTCCGGATTTCACCGTCGACGACATCACCAACGAGGGGGAATTCATTCAGAGCTTCGCTTACTACTTTAAAAGTGGTGCTGCAGCGGAGTAAGTGCCTAAAGAAAACATATACTTACAGACTTCATTACTTCCCTCTTCCAGGCGATTCATATCGGACGAGAAATTATTTAAGCAACTGATAAACATCGCCACAACCAAGCACAAGGATGAAATTACTTGGGCTCTCGGAGGAAATGCTCCACTCATGGGAGTTAGATTCTTCAAAGAAGGTGCTGATGTACTCTTGGCTGCACGTATGTCCGAAAAGTTAGTATCTTTTATTTGCTAACTTATTTCTAGATCGCAATATTCCATCTAGATCTAGGCTACATTACTTAAAGCGAGGTCATTTCTGTTATGAGAATTAGTCATAATTATACTTGCATTAGACGCAGACGTTCATGTATACCATGTTATCTATGGTACTAAATGTAATGCTCTTATCACACTGCAGGCATAAAGCCATCAACAAATTCCACACATTCTAGACAGAAATCTTATCTTAGAGATTCTGTCTGAAGTAAATATGGGATTTTAAGGCTGAACTCTAAACAGATTAATATTATTTTATACTTAATCTCTTAATATTATACACTACACATGCATACCACTTATCACGTGTTCGATTTGCGAGCACCTTCAGACCTGGTCATAACGTGCGAACTGAAAACCTTTAAAAAATCTACAAAAATTCGTCTTTCACTAAAATTTTACACAAAAGTATTGTTACTTGTCAGAATTTGTGCACAGTACCAACTTTTAAAAATTGCCCAGACTAATGATTTTTAGTAGTAAAAAATGTTAATACTCAGGGAAAGCACGGGCTACCATGTACCCTATATCTCATAACTAGTGGATAATATTCCTAAACTATGAGAGGTCGAGGTCTGACTCTTAGAGGAGAAAAATCTTAGAATCCTCCACAACTAAAACCCCACCAAAGCGGCCTTTCTCGGTTAAGTGTAAGCGAGACCTCGACGCTTTAGTTTAGTGTGAGGCTCTCATACACCCAAAGCTCCTGAAAAAGTTGATCTACTAGTGAGATTCGGAAAAAATATTTCTCAGTAAATTAACTGTATGGATACGTATTAGTTATATTATTTTATGATTTCATTAGCAGAAAATAAAACGGTCCGGTTTTTGCCCATACATTTTAGATCGTAAAACTTCATATAAATGTTTGATGTGTGAATCTCCAATGCGTAAAGAAATTAATTATTTAATAATTTTCCTTAAATTGTTTCTAAATTTTTAATTAGATACAGTCTCAAAATGTAAAATGTTAAGATACATACATGTATATATGAAATTTTTAATTAAATTCCCTGCAAGGGACTCAGTAGGTAACTTGGTAAACAGTAAGAAAATTCAAATTTCTTTATGTAGGTCTTTAGGCAATATTGACCTAATTTCAATTCAATTCAATTTCTATGCTGTCAAAATCTTGTGTTCGAAAGCCAATCGAAAGTAAAACCTATATGCATATTAATAATCGCCCAGATCCACATATATGACATATCTTATAAATAACAAAATCTGTATTGCTTTTGCGTTCTCAGTAATGATTGTAATAAGGAATTTCGGAATGATAAATTCTATTTACTATAGAGGTTTGTAATTCAATGCATTTTCATAAAAATCCATTGATTTACCATCTATATTCGCTGATGATACAGCTATATATACATCCGCTGAAAATGCAATATCCATCTGTAGGGATTTACAAAATGGCTTAAATATTCTAGAAAACTATTTCAATAATTGGAAAATAAAAATTAACCCCAAAAAAACGCAAGCCATGTTTTTTACTCGGAGAAGAAGTTCATCATACCTACCGAATAGTAATTTGGGGATTAATGGAAGTGACATTATCTGGAATGAGTACGTTAAATATCTAGGAATCACTCTTGATAAAAAACTCACCTTTGCAAAGCATATAACTGCAGTTCTTAACAGAGTAAGCATTCTTATAAAAGTTCTGTACCCTTTTATTAATCGACGATCATCACTCATTTTGGGAAATATGCTCATAATATATAAAGTAATTTTTCAAACACTCATGCTGTATGGCGCACCTGTATGGTTTCAATGTGCACAAACGCATATTAAAAAGCTTCAAGTGTCACAAAATAAAATTTTAAAAATGATTTTTAATCTACCTTGGCATTTCTCTACCACTGAGCTACATAAATTAGCTGATGTCGAATTAAGGTACGGACACCAAAAGCGAAGCGAGCGAAGCGGCGCGAATAATTTAAAATTTGGGAACATTCTGTCGCAGTAGCCGCTTCGCTCATGTCGCGTTCTATTCGGACACTTCAATTGATTTGTACGGCACCCAAATTTTTTAAATTGTTCGCTTCGCTCGCTTCGCTTTTGGTGTGTCCGTACCTTTAATCAGCAGCAAATTAAGGAGTGCTGCTGAAAAATTTTATGAAAGGTGTAAATATGTAGACAATCCCTTAGTTAGGCAATTATCTAATAGTGAAAATATAGAGTAATTTAGGATAGGATGTAGATACAATTTTAGGATAGGATATAGATTTAAGTTTTAGGTTAATTGCACTCATTGGGTTTTTATAAATTTTTCTCCCTAAAAATTATACTAAAAAAAGGAAAAACGCACTCTGATTACGTCAATGAATTAATAATATAAATGAATGAATTGTCATATTCCGCACTAAATATAAGGGTCCTATTTGTATAGACATTGTAAATAATATAAATAAATACACTACTACTACTACTAAAATACTTTCGCATGATCCGGCTTTAATAGTTGTCGATTTTCATTTCAGACTTCGAAAACTTTTGCCGGACGGTCTTAAACTTGCCGGAGATCTCGTGAACGAAGATGATATTCATTTTATCCTCGAGTACAAGTCAGGTGAAACATGGGGCCCTTATACAGCTCCACGTGCCAACCGATACATTCTACATAATGATCAAAACAATCCACATATTAGTTCTTTAGAGTTATTCGACGAGGCTCTTGCCAACTACAACCCACGGCTTCTAGTCGTTAGCGGACTGCAAATGATGGATAGCTACAAATTTGCTAAAGGTGAGTTAGCACTTTTGTTGTTACAATGAAGGCTCACAACTATTTTAATAGGTGTAAGGGAATCGCGGCTTGAAAAAGTACAAAAACAAATTTCGTCCCAATCGGAATCGACACTTCTTCACTTCGAAATGGCCAGCTATGTTGAAATTGAACTGTTGAGACTTCTTTCAAAGCATGTAATGCCCTATGTAGACTCAATTGGAATGAATGAACAGGAGTTGGACAATTTGCAACAGGTTCTGGGTACTGGACAAATTCGTTTTGTGTCAGACTCAAATCCACGGGTGGCTACAGCATTGGACCAGATGAGAAAACTTTTTAGTTTAATCAACAAAAACTATCTCATCAATAAAAGCCTAGAACCTAAAAGAAGGATGCTTACCCGTGTCCATGTTCATACCTTGGCTTATCAAGCCATCATGGTAGTCAAGGGATCCCAGTGGAATAATACAAAAAATGCTGCTGCAAAAGCTTCTTTGACTGCTTATAGATATGTTTGTGGGACTGAAGATGTATGACTTTTAGATCTTGCAATTTACCGAAAATATCAAACTTAAATATAAATATTTCAGGTGATTCCCGAGTCTGCCAACTTAATTCTTGACGATAGTTTTTCAACATCCAGTAATGGGAAGTTAGAAGATGCTAAGGTACCAGAAAGGATCGAGTTGGATCCCAAAAATCCAGTCGCCTGCTGGGATGAGTCAATGACAATCAGTAATGAGCTAATCGAGTATGAAGTTTGTCTGGCGCCTGTACTCGTTTGCCGTGTTGCCAAGCAAACAGCTGGAGCCGGTGACAATATTTCTGCATCGGGCCTCGTCATGCAAATTTAAAAAAAAAAAAAAATTCGTGTTTTTTTTTCAATTTTGTATGGTTCCTCGTTCCTTTCAACGGTTCGTTTTAGTTTAATTTAAGTTAAGACATGCCCTCTAATATTCCAAAAGATTTTTTTTAAAAAAAACGACATCCAGTCGGATCTCACATTCCTTAAAATTTCTGAGATTATATTTTAACGTTTATTTAGTCAATTAATGCTTTATTAAATTTGTAACTTTTGAGATGTTTTATCCTTGCACTGTTACATGTTATTGCAATCATCGTTCGTAGCTTTCGTCTTTTTTTATGTTTTAAAAAAAATGTTTTGAGACTTTTATTGTTTTTTTTTTCGATATTCGATATTATATCGTGCTACCAGCAAATTTAGGTGAAATTATTATAATTATTATAAATTTATTGTAAACAAATCAGCGGCAATTATTCATGTGTTCTGAATGTGTAAGTAAAGTGTACTTATTTTGTAGAAATATTTTGTTTAAATTATTTTTTTTGGGAAACCGAAGAAGAAATTAGAGTTAGTTATTACAGACATTTATGTGTTTTATCAATGATAATTCAGCAGGACAACATTTTTTTAACTATCTAAGGACAGGATTAATTGTATATCGCAATGGATTGTTTTCCATCTCCAAAAAAAAAATCTTATGCTGCATATTTTGAATAGTTAAGCCATTAACGTTTCCTAGATTTGTTGTTATTTCATAAGACCTCTATTGTGATTGGTTGGCTACTTGAAGTGAAGTGACCTCTTATAGCTGAATCACTTGCTACAATAATTCAGCATTAAAAAGTGACATCAACAAAACATAATAAGTACCATTGTCTTATCCCAATGTATTATCTAGAGTCCATCTTATCTTTGTGTGAAAGCGGCAGCTCTGCACCATCACAAGTGTATTTAATTATCAAGCTAACATTCAGGCACCGGTTACTGCGCAATATTCAATTGTTTAATAAAATTTATTTGTCACTGAAAATAAAAAGGGTTTTGTCAGGCGGTTTGTACAGGTTTGTACAACGGGAATATATTTCGGGACAGCAATTTATAAAATTTACTATTTTTCTTGCCACTAATTAGGTAAGTATTTGATATTGATTGCATTTCAAAAGAACTCATTTTCTGCAATCAACTGCTCAATTCAGCTCAACAAGATCAAATTGCTGAATCGTGCAGAAATATTTTTTGTAAGCAGCGTATTTACTAAAATTTCAATTTTGAAATAAACGCAGGTTATTGTTAATACGTTTTCTTCGCTTTTGAGGCTTTTAACAAGTAATGGGAACTAATGAAAGTAAGCCTTGTAATGATACGTGCAAATCGAAAAAAGTTCTGAATGTAAATGAAAAACAAAAACCAAAGAAAGTAGCAGCGAACACTCTTAAGAAAAAGAATTCAAAAAATTTCGAAGGGTGGAAGGAGGAGTATGAAGATCAATATATGAAATTAGAGCAGGAGCATCACAAGCTGCGAGATGAATTTCTGGAATTAAAAGCAAAATATGATACGGAAATAACAAATGTTGGGGATTTTACAGCACATTCTACTGAAATCCGTAGAAGATTAGACAATGCGCTCTTCGAACGAAACGCTCTTGGGAACAATATGTTTGAAACTTCATCGACTAATGAGTTGAAGGTTTCTGAAGATAATAACCAATTTGAGAAGGACGAAAGTGGTAACATTGGAAACACAGAAGAGCCAAAGTATAAAACAGAACTCGACGAATTACAGCGAGAACTTGAAAATAGTTTAAAAGTTAACATGGAATTGCAGAAAGAACTTGATGTTGAAAAAGTAAAGTTCGAAGAAAAAGCAAATCATATGAAAGAGTAAGTAATCATACTAAATATATTATAGTCTTTTAATTATTATTGCTCCTGTTATGCCGCAGACACTGAAGTTTTTACTATATCTCGGTTGTTTCCAAAGTATGACGATTTCAAAAAAAGTTCTATCCTTGCTATTCTTTCTTTCCTCTGTTTGCAATGGAGTTAAAGTTATTTTACTAAAAGTTCAATATTCTGGGGAGTTCAGAATGAGGACCGTTCTAACCGACCGATAACTTAAAGATCTTATAAAAATCTACGAAGCATACAAACCATTCCTTTTAAATGTTCTTATTTGAAACCAAAAAAGAAATAGCGATGGAAGTTTTTGTTTATCAATTTTGCTGAAAGGTACTCAAAATTAGAGTTAAAGAAAAATAAAATTTTTGCAAATCTGCTTTCCAAAAAAAATACTACTTTATTTGTGCGGGAACATTTTACCTCTCAAAAATGTATATGACAACATTGAATTAAATAATAACCAAAATTTAAGGGGACTTTTACTTTCTAAATTGGAAAAAAAACACAATTTTTAAATATTTAAAAAAAAAACTATTATATTTATGGTTATAATTTTTTTTTATACATTGTTAAGAAGGTTTTGAGGTATACAAAAAAATTTTTTTTTGGCACTTTTAGTTGTGTTTCACCGCTGGAGAGGGCGTCTTCCAAAAGATGCATTTTAATTTGGGAGACACTTTCCTGCCTTCCTGTAACAATTTTTTTTTTAAATTCCAACGGTATTCAGTGCGTGAGACTTAAAAGTAATAAATAAACCTTTAAAAAGTTAATTTTTTTATATTTTTATGGCCTTTATGCGCGATTTTATAAAAAGTTGGAAAAAACACCTGTTTTAGGGGTGAATTTACCCCTGTGCTAAAAAGGTGGGGTGGTTTTTTTTTAACTTTTTAGAGGTTTATTTAGTAGTCGTATATATAAAGTATCAAAAAAAAATTGGTTTACTGAGATTGGTTTAGTAGATTTTGAGAAAAACGTCTCCCAGTTTTGAAAAATGTGATTTCGAGAAAAACGCGTTTAAAGTATTTTTACTGTAATTTTATCGAATAAAATGGTCATATTACGGTTATAAATACAGCTATAACTTCGTTTCTATTTCGAATTTCTTAATACAATTTTAGGACAGTATTTCTATGATACTAAGGAATGTTTTTAGGTAAAAAAAAATCGATTTTTTGAAAATTTAGAAAGGAAACCCTTAAAACTTGTAATGAACTCAAAATTAATATTCATTTACCTTTTCAGAGAATTTACAGGAAAGGCGCTTTTACTTTGTGAACGATATGAGGACGAAAAGAAAGAAATCAATTCAATTTGGGAGAAAAAACTAACGTAAGATAAAGCTTCCGATTTTTCTCATTATTAGTTATATTTTCTTAAAGATTTCCCTTTTTAGTGAAGTCATAAATAATTGTAATCAAGATATAACCACATTTAGAACCAAGTTGAATAAAGAGAAAGGAACCCTTGAGGAGAAATTAGAGAATGCCATGTCCGAACTATCTGCTCTAGATAATAAAAATAAGTTGCTTAGTCATTTGTAAGATATTTGCTATATTTGAAGCAAATATTTTGAATAAGTTTAAGACTTTTAGGCTAGAAGATATTCGTTCTCGGTACGAGTCAAGGGAATCTAGAACGGAAGATCTCGAAAGAATAGCTGACCTGGAGGGTCAATTAATAATTCAAGCAGAAGAACTTGAAAAACAGAAAGATCTTCTTGAAAATATGAAAAATGTAAGTCCAGCTGCTTCGCTTACAATCTCAACTGGTAAAAGAAGTAAGAAAAACAGAAAACGAAAGAAGCACAATCAAATGGAAATAAAGCAGGAAACTCCTATATCTTCCTCTTAAGCATCTTTTTGGGAAACTACAAAATTCTTAAAGCAATATATATATATATATGTATGTATATTTTGCAAAAACAAACTAGGAGTAAGTTATACGAATTACTAAATTAACTGGAATTACTTTGAATAAAAAGAAGTACTATTCAAATCATTTTTTTCTGGAGTGGTTCACTTTTTCCAAAAATTGTTTTGTTTTTCCCCCGTATCTGATGCTAACTTAAGTATATAAAATTTCGTTTATAGCACCTACTGTATATAAAGCTATTTATATAAAGCACGCGACGTATTTGTGCTGAATAGATAGTATATCTTCAGTTTTTGGAAATTATAAAAACGATCAAGTGTAATACTTCACATGATAAGAACACGTGATTATATTATAATTCTTGGCAAAATTTCAGGGTGTTTCCGATGTTTGATATTTTTTCTTTTGTTTTAAGGATAATGTCTATAATATACAAAATATCTATAAATATCAGCAATATTACGCAAAATTAAATATATCTGCTCCAAGAGAAAATAAGCGGGCCGTAATTTTATTATTAACTATAACACTATTAAAATTAAGTTACAATTAATCATCGTAATATCAAACAAGAATATTGTTACTAACAAAAAATACAAACATTCTTTGGCAATGGGAATTCTTAACCAAGGTCTAGGTCATTATTTCAACTTAAACCTGCGTCATCTTTAGTACGAAGAAACAAAATGATGTTTGATGAGTTTTGTTGAAACAGTTGATTTTTGTTGATCTAATAATGAACAAAAGATAGTATAAAAGCATTGATCGCAAATTGACGAGTTGTATTGTTGTTACTCGTTCATAAATCAATGACAAACTACTAAGTAGAACTTTCTTAATAATACAACAAATTTATTAGGTATTACTTGTTACTTCTCATCGCCCGTATCGTAAGTGTAAAACTACATTCAATGTATTTATTTTGGAATTTGTCGAAGATAGAAATTGCTAGTTATAAAATAATAGAGGAAGCAGGGGTTTGCGAAAACTAAGTTTAAATTTGATTACTAGAACTTAAATTTAAAATTTGATATACTTTTGCAGTAAAACATTAAGTTGAAGATCATTATTTTTCATAATATTTTAGTTTTGTGGTGTACTATCGAAACTTGTTCCATATTTAACTGCAAGGCTACTTATTTTCGTGATAATTCCACATCACTATAATCGGCCCTCTATGTCTTATATCGCCTTCTATCTCATAATTTCAAAATAAATCTACTAAACAAGAAAGATTTATTTAAAATAACCGCTCAAGATAACAAAAAAATATAATATATATATTTAAAAAGTCTATCATACTGTTAAAGCAGTTTTCATACTGAAAGAAATTAATCTGAAACTGATAAAACAAAAATTTGCTCACTACAACTTTAAAAAAAAAATGAAAACCCCAATCCAAAAATTGAAAGTTACACTCATTTTAATGATGTAACTATGACAATTAATCTTTTTTTCCCAATAAATTTTAATTAGTAGCTTATCACCTTAATAAAGGCGGCAGCACTTCCCTTTTTGCTTAATTTGAAAGTGTTAAGCAGATATTCATCAGTTTTATCTTAATAGATAAAGTAACAATGGGACACTATGTCCAATAGAAATATCAATTTTTAATCATGATGTTGCATCAGTCTATATAAAATGAATGTGATTCTAGTATAAGGCACACTTTGTGCCAACCATTCTGGGATTAGGAATACTTTTTCACCATGAACGTGCTTCAATTCTTGCTGCCACTATTGGTTTTAGTGAGTGTAGCTTTCGGAAAGGTGGTTCATCAAGCAGGTATTTATTATACGTTATATTATCTCGTTAAGTTTTTTGTATAACGAATTTTGAACAGAGTGCATTTTCGATGTGAACAAGCATTTAGCTTCAACACCTCCCCTATTTGTGGACCCATATACAGGGCAATTCTTAAGACCTATTGGTAATGATGGAATAATTACCTTCCACAAAGGTGAACAAGTACTTCTTGGCTGTCCCGGAAATGGAAATAAATTTATTGTAAGTATTTAAATTAAAACACAAATAGATTTTAACGAAACAATAAAACTAAAATATTTAAAATCGTACTATAGGGTTCCGAAGTTCACGGTCAAGAGGTTGTAGCGTCTTGTTTCCAAGGTCTTGTTTTTGAAGTTAATGGTGCAGCTTACGATGTTAAGGAATTTCAGTGCAGAAAGGTACAACAATTTCGAAAGTGTTCAATTCAACCATTTCATTAATTTATTTATTTTAGTGGCCCAGTACTGTGCAGAAAAAAATTGGAAAATGTCATACAAACAATAGTTTAGTTCAAATTGGATTTGATATGTCTACGGGTTTCATCCCTGTTATTGAATTGTGCCACGACACCAAAATTCATCGAACCTTACATTCAAAATATCTCCTAACAAAAGAAGTTGCTGCCGGTTATCAAAAACATGTACCAAGACCCACTTGGTTAACTGGTGATCTTTACGGGTATTTAATTTTACGCTTATTAAAAAAAAATATTTTATTTCCTATTTAATTTATTACAGACATTTTAAAGTTGATAATCTTTACAAGAGAACTTCCCAGCAAGCCATATTAGGCAAATTATTAGGATCTCCGCATTTGGGAAAGAAATACATTCAACAAAGTAACGACTACTTTTTATCCAGAGGACACATGGCACCAAAAGCTGACTTTTTCTATGCAACAGAGGTAAGAATATTGTTTTCACGTTTTCAATTTATGTTTAAAATTATTTAATTTCCAGCAAATGGCAACGTTTTATTACGCAAATGCTGCACCACAGTGGCAAACTTCTAACGCCCATAACTGGGAGGCGATTGAGAAAGATGTTCGACTCTTCGCCGGAAGGTTAAATGAAGATTTAGAAATTTATACAGGAACTCATGTGAGTTAATTGAATTTAGAATTAATTAAAACATTGACTAATATATTTATTTTTTGTTAGGGCGTAGACACACTTCCTAACATTCACGGGGAGATGGTTCCTTTGAGCTTGGATGGCAAAGGCAACGTACCAGTTCCTAGAGTTTACTGGAAGTTGGTCCACAGTCCTTTAAATGGAAAAGGTATCGTTTTTGTTGGATACAACAGTCCTTACGTAACTTTAGAAGAAATTGAGAATGAAATGCTTTGCACGGATATTTGCCACAAAGTTGATTGGTTAACTTGGCATCCAAATGATATCGAAAAAGGCTACTCTTACTGTTGTGAAGTTAATGAATTCTTAAGTAACGTTCAGGATGCACCAAAAATCAATGTAAAGGGAATTTTAAAATAAACTTTTGTACCTGTTATTTTTGTTTAGTGTGTTTTTCTTTTTGAGTTATTTACCCATTTGGAAAAAAAAATGATTGAATCCGATTGGAAAATTTGGCGCTCTATTATAGAAATCGTATGCGAAACGTTTTTGTAGCCGAGACAATAGTTTACACGTAAAACTCCATTTGAAAGTATGCCTCACCTACAAAAACGTTTCGTTTTCGAGTTCCATGATAGGGGGCCATCCATAAATTACGTCCCACGTTAAGGGGAGGTAGGGGTCAACAAAGAACAAAGTGTGACATCGTGTGACTAGGGGGGGAGTCATAAGTTTTGTGACGTCACATATATAAATCTGAAGTATTAAAACTCTACACTTTCTAACGAAAAACTTTAATTATAAGGTTTAAAGAGTGACCGCAAAAATCGCCTGTTTTTGTACATTTCACAGCGAACTAAGGAAAAGACATAAAAAAATGTATCAGGTATCAAATTAATCGTCGTAAAAAATCAAGAGAGGCATTACTTTTAGTTTTTCGAAAATATTAAAAAGTCACCCCTAATAGAGGGTTAAAATCACCCTCAAAAATTAATTTTATCAACAAATTATTATTTAGTACAAAGACGTTTCTTATTAAATTATTTATATTAAATCAATCTCAAATATGCAATTTGATGTGTTTTCAATAAAGAAGGATTAAAAATCCACCTATAGGTGCTGAAAAGGGTATAATCATCCTCCAAATATTGGAATAATCTGGAATATTTCCTAAAATTTTAAATGTAACATACTTTTGTGCTTCGAGTCATGAAAAAAACGAGATTGGCAATTCTTGCCAGTTTTGAAGGAAAAATTAACCTCGGCCTAGTACAGCTACTCTCTAAGGGGGTGAATATCGCCCTAAAAAATACATATCCCTTAACATAAAAATACTGTAACATAATTTTGGAAATTCTGAATATGAAATACTTTTGCTTTGCTCCAAAAATCATGAAATTCGTGTGACGTAATTTATGGATGATCCTTAGGGCCCCTGCATATTGTAGTCATAAGCTAAAATTAAAATCGCATTTTTATTTTTTTTTTATTGTTCGAAATATGAAACAATGGGATGGTGATGTATTGAGACAAAATTATGTGATTCTTAGTATGTCACGCTAGACACACTATAATTGTTTGATAAATTGTTATTTTTTAAATTTTTTAATCATAATTTTGTATCAAAAATGAAATTGAATAAAAGGTAATCTTTTATAGCGCACACTGTATATCCGTTCTATTCGGGATCATGTCCCAACTAAAATTATCGTATATATTTCTCGAATTTCCTTTCATAGACAAACACTGGCTCTTCGGCCTCTATCTTATCAAATGTTGACTATCTTTTATTTCTATGCAATCAAAAGAAAAGGTACTTGAATTTGCTGGGAGCATAAACGAAAGACATTTTGCACTATCACATATTCGTCTGTTGAGTTGGTGCGCCCTCTGGCAACGTCTACAAATCGTAGCCAAGCCAAGTTCCACTCGTTGCCCTCCATCAGTTGGTTGCCGGCTGTCAAAGAGTTCAAGTTCTAGTTTCTAGTGCCACCTCAAATTAGAGAGATAATTGTGAAGAAAGTCGATTGCTTAATAAATTAAAGAAATGGCAGAAAAGGTTCCCAGGGTTAAACTTAACAGTGGACATTCTATTCCTACCCTAGGGTTAGGAACATGGGGCGTAAGTACTATTTTGCGTTCTTTTAATAGAGTTAAAGATTAGTTGCGGCTACTATTCTTGGGTCAAGTGTCTATTTTCTGATGTAGTATGTAGTCGCCCTGAAATAAATTAGACTGTAACTAAACTTGGAGATTGTTATGGGATGTTTTGATTAAAACATTTCTATCCCGACTTTTGGCGCCTAGACTTTACAAATTATGTACCTAGGTGCTATAAATTTGTCACTGTTAAAAACGATTTTTTTCAAGGTCATCTAGATATTCCGCTGAGCTTAATAAAAAACCCGCCCTGAGATGCGGTTTATTCTGGTTAATAAAAACAGTAAAGCTAAAAATGCGATAATTATTATAAGAGTTGTAGAATTGGTAATCACCTCTAGAAAATACCAAGTGTCTAATCTTCTCAGTTGTTTGATTAGTCGATTCGTCAGCGAATAGTACTCAGAGATGACTTGAGCTTTTTTCCAGAGTCCGGTTGACTACCAGCGTCTAACAATACAATAAAAGCCAGATAATTATTTGAGATTGTTAGAGTTGGATTAATGCATTCACTTCGTTCAGGTTTATGAAAGGAGAGAGATTCATTTGTAAATAAATAAAATATTTCCGCCTAATATTATTACGTATATGTGTATTATGCATCTGTATAAATTGTATACATTCAGCAGATTCTAGATAATTTAAATCATGAACTAATCATCTCACTGTTCAAAGACTTCTTAATAGAATTAATGATACATCAGGTTTTTTAAAAATAATTGTTAAATAGGAAAGAGTTATCGAATAAAATTAAGGGACGCTGTGTTAAATTTGTTACTGTTTCGTTGTAAAAGTTTAAAAGTAATAGGTTGCGATAAAAATAATGTTGAAAACAAAATCCAAATAAATTGAGAATACCTCTAATATTTCAAAAGCCTTAATTGTATATTAAAAATACAAAGAATATTTCCAATGTGACTGATCATGCAAAAAAGTATACTTAATAATCAACAAAATTTAAATAATACGATTACTAAAAACATCGAAACTTTATCAAAGAACCACATGTATTTCCCGAATTATTTTTTAAATATTACATATCTTTTCTTTTTGTCTAGAAAAGAAAAATAAACAATTGTTGTTTTAATTCGATCTTTTAACAATTTGGCTGCTATGTCACTCACATATTTGTGAGACGCAGTAGCTGAATAAGTGGCTGAATAAAATTGGGCAGCAAACGTTTCTCTTCTTAAAAAGGGTAGCTACCAATCAAACGATAGAATAGACGTTTTTTTCAAAAATAATCACTTAATATGGAATGGTAAATTCAGAATATATTAATTTCATGTATAATATTTTAGAGTTATCATATTAATTTAAAAAATTTTTACTTTTAATGCTCATAAGCTCAACAAAATTGTGGGAAAAATTCTATAAGCAAAGGACTGAAAACAAAAGCATTTTTTTCTTGTTACACGCAATTCCTGTATAATATTTTTATTTATTGGTATTTAAAACCCAATTTATAATACTATAATATCAAAATTGGGTATTGAAAGTACGTGGGTTTTTAGAAATGGCCTACACAGAAGAAAGCTTTGGTAATAAATTCTCAACAACTGTTTCTGTTGACCAAACATTTTAATTTCCAGAAGAACAAGTGTTTTCACTGTTACAGAGGTTGTCGATGGCATAAAACTTATTTTACCTGCAAAAATGTACTGAAATAAGAGATCTTATCGCACTGATAATAAAGAAAATTAATTACATAAAATTATTTTTTTAAAAGGCTTTCCCTCATAGCTATTATTTTTGCCTTTACAATTACATAGGAGTTACGCAACAAATTAAATACTAATTGCTATTAGTACACTCTTAAGTGAATGAATATGGGAATACAAAGTTTTTAATGTTAGGAATAATAAAAAATCAAATGTTGCACTCAATTATTAACTGCAGTGCATTCATTCTTTATTCATTTCTTAAAACTCTTTAGTACAGGAATTAGGTTTTTTTTTTTTTTTGAGTCGTGAACTGATTTATCAATAATAAAATAATACAATTTCATGGGGCACGGTATGCGAAGTATATTCTATCGATTTGTTAACCAATAGCCCGAGAAATTGCGAGCACGAACACTCAATTTTCCGATCAATGATTAACGAATTACTGACGACAACCTGTGTTTTAATAATACATACTTACAGAGTCCTGAAGGGCAGGTGGCCCAAGCAGTGAAGGATGCAATTGACGTAGGCTACAGACACATTGACGGCGCCTTCGTCTATGGAAATGAGAATGAAGTCGGTGAGGGCATTAATGCAAAAATTCAGGAAGGCGTTATAAAAAGGTACTTTCATAATGGGAAATCGATATTAGTACTATATTCATTATTCCTTGCAGGGAGGATATATTTGTTGTCAGCAAACTATGGAATACATTCCACAGTCCCAATTTAGTACGCGGTGCATGCGAAGCCAGTCTAAAAAAATTAGGTCTAAAATATCTTGATTTATACCTAATCCACTGGCCTATGGGTTACAAAGAAGGCGGTGATCTTTTCCCTAAGGATGCTACTGGCAAAGTATTATACTCCGATGTTGACTACATTGACACTTGGAAAGAAATGGAAAAACTCGTCGATGATGGTCTCTGCAAAGCCATTGGAATTTCCAATTTCAACAAGAGGCAAATCGAACGCATACTCAGCATTTGCCGAATTCCTCCAGCGATGAATCAGGTTGAATGCCATCCTTATTTGACCCAGAAGAAACTTATGGAATTCTGCAAATCCAAAAATATTCATATCACTGCATATAGTCCTCTTGGATCACCAAATAGACCGTGGGCTACCCCTGATGATCCTGTTCTGATGGAAGATCCCAAGGTATTAAAATCACAGTATTCTTATTATTCTGCATATTAAAAAAAATTTTTTTTATCATTTATTTCAGATTGTTGAAATTGCGAAGAACTATAATAAAAGTGCAGCTCAGGTGCTGATCCGCTATCAATTGCAAAGAGGAAATATTGTCATTCCCAAATCCGTAAACAAAGATCGTATAGCTTCAAATTTCAATGTTTTCGATTTTGAGCTCAGCAGTGCTGACATCGCGAATATCGACAGCTTCGACTGCAACGGAAGATTTGTGCCTTTGGATGCGTAAGTGATTTTTTGTTTTTGTGGATCTAGATCTAAAAAAGACATCAGTGGATTAATTTATATATTTTATTAATATATTAACACAGCCGCAAATAAGAACAATTCAGCTATAGCTGAATAATGTGTTTTGCAGGGACGTATTAATATGTCTTTGTTTTCTTTATTTAATGTCCTAATAAATATGAATTGACTGGGGTGGGTGGTGAAGAATGGAAGATATCATATCAGAATTTTTTATGCACTTTCCATTTTAATTTCAATTTCAGAGATGCTGGAGATCACCCTCATTACCCCTTTCATGATGAGTTTTAAGAAAAGTATAGTTTTATGGGTTTTCTTTCGTGTCTTGAATTTTTAGTTTTATTATTTTAATGTGCTATTTATAATTTTAAACTAATAATAATAAAGTATATAAATTACTATCCCATGCAATACTTTGTACACTTTCAAAACTACTCATTTTCGCCTTTATCGTTCTTATACTCATTCTTTTTTAATCCAGCTATTAGTCATTTAAAAAGTCGGCATTTATAAAAATACCTGTTATATAATACATTCTTTAGAATTTTTTATAAAAACCTTCCGCTTAACAATTGATAGTAACAAGTGAGGCTAATAATATTTAGGTAGAGCCAAGACATTTAATTTTACAATATTAATATTGACTTAAAAACTATAGATTTTATTTTAAATTTTTTCATATTTCATTATTAATTATAACATTCGTGTTTTGATTTTCTGTAAGAATTTGAAAAATTTGAGTGCACATTAACTATAACCTTTTTTGATTTCCTACATTTTTGTTTCTTACATCGCATGATTTGAATGTAGTTTCAATGATTTAAAAAACAATAATTTTTTCCTATGTTTTAGCGCTCGAGACCATCCACATCATCCCTTTGCAAACGATGAATTCTAATTTGGAAGAAAGAAAGTTAAAAAGTGAAAAGTCTTTTTAAATTTGTTAAATTACCTGTTTCTTTTAACACATACATTTTTTTTTTGTTGAATAAATGTTATGAACGCGAAACATTGTTTTAATTTAATGAGAATTTCTATATTTAAAATATTCCTTTGAAGAGGTTTTTCTTTTGAATTGATTTTTGTTCGTTTTCGTGTTTTATATTGCAGATATATAGTATACCTTTAATCTCTTCAGGATTGAATTTTGAAATATCCAAAAATTCACCTATTTAGTGAATGAATTAATTTTATTTCGTATTAACTAATTGTGTACTAGCATCCCTGAAGAGGCTAAATTTTCGTATTAATAGTGTCAAGGGAACTTATATTTTATTAATTTTGAAATTGCAACACTATGAACATGACGCTGAAATTTGTGTTTTTTATTTATATGCGTTTTTATTAATGAACATATAAGCACTTTAAAATAAAAAATTATGTTTATTTTTCACGGCACTAATAAAATTGATTAATAAAATTATTACATCCGGACTTTATCCGTGTTTTAGCAAAATAAATCGTATTTATCTGGCGGCTTTTTGGGCAGATTTGAAAAAAACAAAGAAGGCAGTTTTGAATATGTTAAAAAGTTACCCGTTAAAATGAAATTTTCTTTCAAATTAAATTTTCTCCTTTTGTATTTTATTAATTAAGGGGACATTCTCATTGAAATGGACAAAAAACGATTTTTTTTGGAATTTTTTGTTTAAACCCTATTGCATTTATTCAAAAAACTTTTTTGATATATTTGAATATATAGGCATTGAAGTATACAACAAAAAAAAAATTTTTTTTTTTTTGTTACTATTTGCGGCAGTAGAGGTGTTGTACGAAAAGTCCCTTTTTAGCTGGTACCAGTTCCTGCGGTCTTCGTGGAGAAGATAAAACAAAATTCAAAATGGGTTTTGTTCTTTAGACTTTTTTCTAGAACATAGACCTTTAAAAATGGTACTTTTAATTTTTTAAATTATTTTTAGGACTGTTTTTCTGAAAATTTTAAAAATTGGCTATATTTGTGGGGGAAAGTACGTGTATAAAAAAGAGGGTGGGGTACTTTTATGCATTTTTAAAGGTCTATGTCCTAGTATTTATGTTAATGAGTCGAATGCTTTTTGATTTTTTTAAATCTATCGGGCAGAATTTGAGATATCACTAGTTATGTAAAAAAAAAAAAAAAAAAATCGATTTTTTTTTCACGTCCAATGAGAATGTCCCCTTAAAAGATTACCTTGATTAAATAAGATAAGGTGCCAATTACCTGTAGTCACTAAGTGTGCTGCTTAGTTAATTTTGTAATGTTGTAAGAAGTTTTTCTTAATTTGTTGTCTTTTATTAATACTTATCATCATAAGAGTTTTATTTTCAACAACAAATCTTCCACTTTTATGACCTAGAAAAAAGTACCGCCCGTGAGAATTGTCAGTAAAGTTTAAAAATATATACATATAGTAATAGGGTGGTTCTTATATGAACTTATAAAAAACCCTTTTGTTTTAAAATGGACACCCTAGAAATATTTTCTAAAAAGCACTAAACTTAACTATCAAGGCACATTAAGGATATTATTCATTTGAGATTTTTAAAGCTTACTATGAAAATATTTGAGAAGATATCGAGGCATACATAATTGTAATAATTATGAAATTTAGAGAATCGCTTGACGAATGAAATCTTATTAGAATACTCAAATAGCTTTTAAAATACGATTTTTTTTAACGTGCTCAATATTGCGCGCTCGTTTATAAATTTGTTTGAGTGGATGGCTCTTTTTATGAGCTCGAGTATCAATTTTGTAATACGCTTATAAAATTGAGACCCTGGTAGCAACCTCTGAACGCTAATAAAATTAAAAGAAAAAAAAAAAACGATACGTAGATAGTAGAATTAATTAAAAAGGTATCCCGATCAAATGTCAAAACTTCTACTTTAAGAACAACATACAAAAACATAAATTGTTCACAGTAATCTTACACTGTGCTGTAAATTTTCACCCTGTGCCAAATTACACCTCGACTACACTCCATGGGTTTTTTAAAATATATGTATAAGAATACCTCTGTGCCAAATTTCATTGGGACGGAGAAAAAGTCCTCTTTCAATTGATACCTTGAAATGATTCGTAGGGTGTGTGTTAAGGAAATTACAGGGTGTTGAATTAAGAAAATACCCGTACACACTAAATTGCCCGTAGCTCCTAATCGACACATTTTAGAGAGAGGCTATCGAAGAAAAGTTGATAATAGAATCAATTGGCATATGTTGGAACATATCGTTACGAATCACCCTTTATAGGTGCTACACATCGCTGTCGACATACTTCCAATTGGAAATTATGGTGTTGAAAGCTTAATAAAGTCTATTTTTGTGCTATTAAAAAAAAAAAAAGTGGTAAACATGTTCTCCGTAAAGTAATATCGATAGCCCTATAGCTAAGGTAGTGCTCAAATAACCGGTAACTGCTTCTGGGTGGCTAGTACTAAAGGAAAAAATATATTTTTCAGAAATTTAAGAGGAAAAATGATTGCACTACATTTTTTGGAAAATATATACATAACCATTAGCAGAGACAGGAATTTAAAATCTGGTAAAGAACAAGTTCTAAGGCTTGAATTAAATAATTGAAATTGATTTATGTGCAAATTGTTCCTTTTATAATATAACAAATTGTGCTAGAATTATGCCATTGTAATTAAATTGAATAATATATGCTATTACAAAAATGTCCTAATAACTCTTTTAGAATATTCTCTCCGTCTCTGTCTTTCACCCATTACTACTTAATTATTGTATTATAATATGCTTCACTTCTTTCACATGCACTGATTTGCATGTGCTCTTTGTTTATTTTATTTTTGCTTTACTTTGTATTTGAACATTTTTAATATAGCAAATAATCATAATTATATGTTTGTGTTAATGCGCTTACATATAACAAATAATAAAAATGTAGTTTCCCCAAAATTTATGAGGGTGAGAAAAAAACGTTGTTCCTCCCAAAGGGGACGATGAAGTTTTCATGTTTTGAATTGAATTTTTTATACAAAACTTTTCCCATTATCGTTTACATTATTTTAATAAACAAGCGTGTAATTGAGTATTATAATAGAATAATAAATTAAGCAAAACATTCAATTAATACTCGTTGCGTGCCTTCCACTCAAAACTTGTTATGAACCCAAATTTGTAGCTCGTTGCCCGTTCTCTTGATGCGTCCACCGACTTAGAGCTTAAGCTAAAGACGTTGAAAAGTGAGCCAAAGATTGCAAATCTTATCTGAAAGGAGCATTGAAATGAAGACAACAACTTTTCGACTTATGTAAGCTAGCGACTCTGCAGATAAAAGCAATGCTCACAAACAATATTGAGATATTAAAACGCAGCGCAGCGAGTTGGAAAAATCCCCGAAAAGTTGAATGTTGAATGACGACATTCGGCGGCACTGACCGCCGCCGTCACCACAACACAACAATTCGGTGGCAAGCGGCACCATCAGGGCTGCGGCGCTGCCTTGTGTCGCACAGCCGAGGCGCGTCTCGTGCCATCAACTTCAACAGCGGGGCCCACAGCCGCGGGGTGGCGGGGCGTCGCCGTGTGTCTGGCTGCTCGCTTGTGTGGCCCTCGTCGCCGACCGACGACATCAGCCGGCGCGGCAATACGGCCATCCTCGTCGGATCCGCTCACTGCCTGCAGCGCGGGTTGTTGTTTGGTGTTCGTTTGCTGCGTCTTGTTTCTTTGCGTGTGGAGGGCGCGCTTACTGCACACTTGCCACATGTTGACCTGCCCGACCGGCGGCGACAGCAGCAGCAGCAGGCGCATGTGTGTGTGCCGCTCCGCAGCCTCGCTCTGCAATCACAGTTGGCGGCAATTATGTAAGCAGGCCGGGCAGGGTCCGTGTATGTGTGGAACATGTTTCCGTTCAACAGTTCTCTCTTTCTAGTCGCACAATTTATTGATGGGCGAGCAACTCGCCGCCAGCCATTTTAGTTAGCTGCTTGTTTCCGCGATGGAGTGGTCAAATGCGGTCGTGTTGAGTTTTATCGAGGATTATCGGAATAATCCGAGTTTGTGGGACAACAAGTTGCCCGATTATAAGAACATGGCCTTAAAAAAGAACGTGATGCAGGAGCTCGCCGACAAGTACGCCTGCGACGTGGATCTCATCAAGAGGAAAATAAAGTCACTGCGCACCGCCTTTAGACGCGAGGTCACCAAAATCAGGAACCGCCGCCGATTTGAGGGCGCCGACACAACGTCGCGGTGGTTCGCTTATCGGCCGCTGTCTTTTCTTATGGATGATGAAAGTCTCAAGCTCGAGACCGACGTCGACGGCGAGGTAAGTGCGATTTCGTCTGGTTGAAATGTTTTTTGGGAAGCTATTCGCTGGTTGCCGCCTTTTCTGGGCACCGGATACTCTGCCATAACATTTCGCAAATCTTTTGATGGAAGTTGATTTGAGAAAAATAACAATTTCAATATCGCTTCTCTCGTTGAATGATGCCTTTATGCGTGAAACTCTGAATGTTGAGCGGTAGCATTTGTTGGCGATGAATTGATGACGATACTCTGAATTAATTTGTAGAATCTTGATCTTGGAGATATGACTGTTTATGCAAATGTTTTTTATTACTTGTTTAGCTTAAGCTACTTTTAATCAAACAATATTTTTTTCTAGTAGATTAAGGTCAGACATTTAAAAAAAATCTTGGTTTATTGCTTTTTTTATAAACTTTTAGATACATCCAAAAAATATTGTTTGAAAATTTCAAATTGATACAATGAAAATGGTTTGATAACAGGCAATATCAATTGTAATTAATTGAAACTTTAAACGCGTTTATTATATCTCAAAAATGTTGCCAACTAGAACTCCCAATTTGAATGATTGTATGCACCTTTAATGTAATATGCTTCTAAATTTGAATTGGTAGTTATAAATAGGATAAAGTTGTTGAATATGTTGTAATTTTAGACCTTATAAACTTTGGTATAAATCTGTAGAGATAACTTTCAAAAATATAATCAATTTTAAGGAAGGAATTGGGTACTAGTTAATTATCCTGGTCTAAAATACTTGTTAATCAAAAGTTTTTGTTTTCAACATATAATTTTTTTTTTTATATAAATATACGAAAGAATTAACGGTTCTTTTCCTAAAAATCAGAGTTGTTAACAAATACAATTGAATTTTAATTTAAAAGAATGAAGAATTCATATTTCCTTTTCTTTCATTCCTCTGAAGAATTATGAATTAAAAAAAAAAGTCCTATTAAAAAAATATTAATAGATGCTTTTCTCTGGAATTTAAGGCATACATTTAAACCTTTGTGCATTCACATGCATTCACTTGACATTCACCTATTTAATATATTATGTTGTAAAGTGGAAATGAGATTTGGGATACGTGTAAGAATGAATATATCCAGAATTAATAATTTTTAATAGGCTGGTATCAGTATTGTATGTTAGAAAGGGATTTAAACCGACTCAAAGTCGCTCTCATACTCGTACGTTTCAAAATCTAAATGGCAATTTTTCCGGTAGTTGAAAGACTTGTTGTATGTTTTGGAATAATAATTACGATTTCGCAGAGAAAAATCAACATCAAGCCGTGTTTTCATTTTAATAACGTGACATTTGAAAAAAAATTTCAAATTAATAAGTCTCGAAATATAAAAATTTTAATTATAGTGGTCTAGAATTTTCCAAGTTTATTGGTGAATCTATGATTACATGTTAAAAAAAAATTGTAGTTTAAAAATAATATACCAAGAAGAATTCAAATCAACGCTTTCTAAATGAAAGTGGAAGCATTTTATTTTCGTTACAACATTTACTATGTTTTTTGTTTACTATGCTTTATTTCTTCATGTTTTACACTGATTTAGTAATAAACATAATAGAAATTGCAACATCTTTTTCCATTATAAAATATTGCTTCGAAAATTTGTATGTGTAGTAATAATAATAATATAATATTGAGAGAATATGAATATTACAAGATAAAATAAAAGTTTTCTCGCTACATTCTCACACTTGTAAACTATATTAAATACACAAGCAATACATGACCTGTCCCTTAGTTTCATGAAATGTTCTTGAGATATTCAACTTTAAGGGGCCATAAATTGTCTACTTCAAGTGGTAAGAACATGCTTGTGTCTTCGATTTACATAGAAATTAAGTGAATATTGGGATGTAGCACGTTCGTTAATTCGGCGTTTATTACGCATTATTTTCTGTGCACATCGCCAAACCCTAAATTTTCGCTCTTTAAAAAAGTGCCTAGGTGGGCCTATCTTTTGCAGGAGCAGGCAAGAAAAAGTTCTAGATCGCTATTTCTAAACAAGAGGGTTGTTTCTCTGAACGACTTTTGTTTTTTTTCTTTAGAATGCAGTTTAGCAAAACCCCTTTTGTTTAAAAAACACCAATTTTCAGCTTTAAAAAAGTGTCCCTTTTTTAAATTGTAAAGTGTAGTTATATATGTGCACAAGATAAAAAGATAGTAGAATTCAGAATTAATTAAAAAAAAACATTATGAACATTAAATAGAAAATTCTTTATTTATAGATTTAATATAGAGTATAAATGCGGATTTTATGTTTGAAAAATGAAAACAAAAGTTTCGAGCACATAAAATTTGTTACTGAATATAAAGACTTTTCTAAACTATGCTTAAAATATTTTTTAGCAATTTTCAAAAAACAAGTCAGCCACTCCTTTAAACACTTAAGATCTATTCAATGAATTTTCAACTATTAAATTACCTATCAATTTATAAAAATTTCTTAGAAATCGAGTATTCATGAAAATGAGGTAAGAATCAAATAGTGGTATATAAATTGTATTTTTGATTTTTCGTAATATTCATCTATTTACTAAAAATAATATTAATCGTTTTTTTTCCAGGTTGACGAAGAACTTGAAGTGGAAGAAACACAAGATTACTTACACGATTTTCAAGATGACGGCAAAAAACCGCAGCATATGCAATTGCAGATGCATCAACAACAACAACAACAGCAGCAACATCTGCTGCAAGTACAACAGCAACAGATAGTGCATCAACAAAATTCTCAGGAACAGCAGCCAGACAGTAATCAAACTTATCAAAACGGGTACTTGGAATCGACAGAATCTCATCACATTCCTGACGGGTCGCCCTATATTTCACTTATTACCTCAACTGACAGAACAGCACCGAACACATCCGCTCCCAGGAGACCGGCCAGGATAAAAAGGCCCTTCAGGGACATGATCAGTCCGAATAGTGTGGAACGAAATATGATTGAGGCGTGCAAACTTTTTAAGCCCACGATTACGTGCTCCCAACCCAAAGATGAATTTGATTTTTTCGGCAAAAATATTGCTGCGAGGATAAGAAAATTAAAAACTGAAAAAGCGAAAAGCTGTGTTCAACACCTAGTCAGCAATATTATTTTTGAGGCCGAGATGGGAAAATACGACGACGGCATTCCCAGCGTCCCTGCGAATAGTCAAGCCAACTGTTCCCGAAGGAACAGCTCTCAGGCTCGAGATGTGAGCCCTGACCAGCCCTACATAAAGCTGGAGATGTAGCAAAGGGTACAATGCATTCCATTTTATTTTTAAGTTCAAAGTACTCCTAGTGCTTAATGTAGAAAATCTTATGTAAACTTAATTTTTCCACTATAACTTAGAATAAACGTGCGCTTCGTACATTTCCTCTGCTACTTTTAATTACCGCCCTGTTTAAGCCTCGTAATGGTTGTGCAAGGCACGTTCGAATCCCCGCGCAGAACGAAAACTATTGCAAAAAATGAGGATGTATTATTAGAACTAGGATGGGAAGGAAAATTACCAAACCCCAGGCAAATAATAGGAGCCCTCTACAATCTACATTACTACTGCATTTGAAAATCCTGAAGAAAATTAATTAATACAGCCGTAGAAAATGAACCGACGACCGCATTTAATTAAACTTCCTCTTTGAAATTACATATTGTATGTATAATACCATAATAGTGGAAAAAGTACAATTCCACAAATAGTTATTTTAAACTTGATGAACTGTAGAAACCCCATTGATCGTAATTGGGCTTAATTTTGCAGCGCTTGAGGAAAGCCGAGATTGTCTCTAGGGAAACCTAAAATTATGATGGGCTGGCTCATTACAAATGCTACAGCCGCTGTCGTATTTCGCACATCCAGAGAGAAGGGGGTGGCGCCCTTCCTGTCAGTGGATGAGTAATGAATAGGTTAGGTTGTAATTTGTTAAGGATTCTAAACTAATTTCTTGGAACCGACACACGTGATTGACACAATCAGTGTTCGTTCATCCTCAAGGATTATAATTAAATGAATTTTGTTAACCAATTTGCATCGTACGCAGATGTGTTATGTTATGTTAAGGGACTTGTAAACAGGGGTAAAAAAATCAATTTCTACACAAATGGGCTAATTTTAAAGATCTCTCTGTCTCTCATTTTAGGAAATATTGCTGCTTAAAAATTAAGATTTTAAGGTTATTGATATCGACTGTGAAAAATGTGAGGTAAATGATATTTTTGTCACTTTATTTTTTAAGGATAGTTTTCTATCAAGAGCCCTTAACAAATCAGATTTTCCGTAACAAGTAGAATAGTTGTAAAATCTACAATCTCAGATAAAGTACATTTCCCGCGATTTAGTTAAGGTACTATACTACCGTCTAGACAGCAAAAATATGACATTTTTTCATGATTTTTTTTCTCAGCCCCTTTATTCGTTGTTACAACCAATTTTTTTTTACAATAAGTTTGATCCTTGTAGATTGAAAAAAAAAAATGATTTTATTTAATTTTTGTATTTAGAAATATGTATAGAGGGCGCTGGACCCTTCAGCTCGAAAATATGCTAGTCAATTTAAGATGTCTGAAATAAAAAATGCAAAGGGGATTTTAAAAAGGAAGGTCCTTACCACACAATAATTTACCACATTTAGTCTAAAAATGCAAAAAAAAAAAAAAATGTACAAACGTTTTAAAAAAAAGTGAAAAATTTACTTTTCTTCATATTTTTTCTTGCCAAAATTTAAGAAGAAAATCGCATTTAAAGTTTTGGAGCCGCTCGGAGTCCATCCGCGCGCTTTCGCTTTATAACGCTATAACTCTTGTCTATTACGAATTTCTTAACAAAAAATAGGAGATGATTTCTCAGACAATGAGGAATCGAAAAATTAAAAAAAAATTTTAATTTTTGAAAATTCTAGACGGAAAATTTAATTTTTGAAAATTCTAAACCAATGAATGTTTGACAAATATTATTTTCTCTACAAAGGAAAAAAAACAAAACTGTTATAATATTTTCAAGTCTAACAATTAATTACTTACGCTATTTAAATAATTAAATTTAAACGCAAAGAATCTTGTAACTGATTTCTAAGAATACCTATGTATATACCGGGTGGTTCCTTTTTGTTTGGACCATCAAGAAAGCTGATAGAACTCACCTGTACAAAAAAAAGTTATACGACAGGTGGGAGGAGAGCAATATCAACGATTTCCGAGTTACAGGGTGATTCAAATTTTTGGTGATTCAATTAATATATTTTTTTTCTAATTATCACAGCAACATCAATCCAACGTCAATATATTTCTCACGAAATACCCTATTCAAAACAAAACACAAAATTTATCAATTTAGAGATACATTGCGTGCAAAATTTAAAAATTTTTCCCGATTATGTTCAAAAAGCTACGTAGCTAATAACATAAATATTTTTTATTGAATTTATTATTTTATTCTCTTTCCAACAAGCTATAGCTCGGCTATGTAGAATCGAAAATCAAATAAAAACGTAGTCAAAAGTAAAGGAAAATTTATTTCGATACGATTATTTGCGTTAAAATAAACAATCTTTTATTTAATTTGAGGAATTCATTTCCTAAAGTGTAGTAACATTATCTTAATTTCGTACCAATCCAACTTATTTGAAAGACATTGGATTTTCTTATAATTAGTAAAACGATATCTTTAATTTAAGGAGGCTTTTCTAGATCCAGATTTTGTTAAGGTTTAAAAGTAAGTAAAGTTGTTTTTAATTTTAAGAAATATTGCAAAATTTACGAGTAAGAAAATATTTCTTAAAAAGAGGAATTTTAATTTTTTTCCTTTTTTAAGTACATGATTTCTCACCCCACGTCTGCACTAGTCAGATTTTTGATCTTACCGGCTATTCTGTCCATAAAATGTCTAGTGGAGGTCGCACATGGTATACTAGATTTTCTAATAAGACAGAAATGCCAAGCCAGATCTGTTGCAATCCCAGCTACCAGAAATGTAACAGATGCAGTGAACAAAATGGTGGAATTCAAATTATCAAGGGAGGATACAATTGCATTTATTAACAGTTCTAGAAAAGAAGAAGAGGGCTTGTAGAATATGAAGACCAAAGTCTACCCAATATGAAGGACTTTTCCTTATTAACTTTTCAAATTCTAATAATTCTAGTTTTTCTTAAGCACGTGATTTATCTAAAATATCTACAACTTTCTTCCGTAATGCCATTTGTCAAATGAAATGTCTTACCATAATATGCCCAGACACTAGATATATCAGCGACGACGTTTAACCAGCTTGCCAGAAAATCTGCTAGTGCAGACTTGGGGTTAAATATAAGATACTCATTTTCTGAATGTTGAGAAATTCTTCCAGTGATTGCCAGCAACCCCAACTAAATCACCTGATTTCATCTATATTTTGTCGTGGTTCCGTGCTTTGCGCCCTAATAAAATCTCTCAGTTGTGGGCCTTTTGTACACCATAGTAATAAATACAATCTAATGACTTAAAACGATTTGAGACATCCGGGTATAGTGTCTGCATAATTTCATAGGCCACTCGACAGACCTGAGAACTGAACGTACCCACCAAATAGTAGCACAAGGAGAGCATGTGGATATTCAAGAAAATCCCATTTATGGATGAATCTGTATGTTTTGTAGATACTGAAGCTATTCGCATCACATCGGGATCGCCAATTATTTCGTAAGAGGGGTACTTCTTTATACTAAATTTTTCAACTGTGTACCGTCAGACGCAAAGCAAACCTGGTACCATTTATTCCCTATTGTAAATAATAATCCTTCACGTGCCTCAATGCTCCTCCACTATGCTATGGAAAACTGCCTCAGTTCCTACTTTGTCCGTGCGTCTTATATGACGCCAACGATTGGCTTCTTAAATTTTAATTTCTCCATTCCCATGTCGATTACCTCTTGCGGCGACCAGCGGGGAATAAGTAAATATTTAAGGAATTGTCCCATCCACCAAACAATTGGATGACCATGCAATCTCATAATATCAGGGTAATGGTAAACAAAACAAAAAAAAGCCTTCAAATCATATAGATAATTGCTACTTTTGTGTTATGAAGTTATCAGGATACTTGATATGTTCTATGACCGCATATTATTACTATTTTTTGCGTTGGGGGAAAAGGGCCCAAATTATTTCTTAAGGTGCCAATCTCGAGAAAAATTAATTCTCTCTACTCTGACTTAGAACTCCTCTAAATAATAACCGATTTTCTTCATTTTTAAATATTTATACATACTAATTTTTCAAATGTGTTGCTTTAGTTTTTTTTTCTTTTAAAAAAAATTTGTATTATTGTTGTGCTACGTTACTACAATACATATCTAAACAATAAATTTATTTTCGTGAAATTGTATAACTCTCAACATACAAACTTATAAATGCGGACACAGATTAAGACGATTAAATGTTGTAACGTGCTTGAATAACCAGAAGAAGACATTCTGAAAATTCACTTTAAAATGTTTTTGGTCTTAACCTATCCTACCACAGACAAGTTTTAAGGCATACTCTGTAAATATTTGCAAGAAATTCCAAATTAAATTGGTCTTCCTCCAATTTACGCTACCCTTGTCAGCTCAAAAGAAATCAGCTTTGCCGTCAAATTCCAAATGTTCCTTTTTCTCGTCCTTTCACAGGGCATTAAGGCCAAAAAGACCAACCAGGGTTAATGCTTCGAGACGTTTGTCCCTTCATTTCACTAACGAAATTTTTGGAAACTCTGTAGTATATCGTATAGTATAGCATAGTATACACATAGGGATAGGATAAATATTTTTATGTAAATTATTTGAAAAGGCGTCTTTCGCTAAAATTCTAAGAATAACTTCATAGAAAAGAGAATTTCCTTTTTTCGGGGATCTGTATGTATCTTTTTCATCTCACATGTTTTGATAATATGGTATAGCATGAATACAATCCCCGGTGACATAATAGCTCCATTATGCTTCATTGCCCCACAAAGCATCGTGTTGAATACCTCTGAGTGGAGGACACTTCTGCCACGAATGCTGCACACCTCCTTTTGAGTGCAGCAAAGATCTCTGTCCGTCCTGTGATTAGGATCCGCTCCGAAAGATGCCAAGATCCGGGAGAAACACCCCCATCTATGTCAAACAAGACGTATCTGGTGGAAACAAGTGTAGCACGTAAAAGGGCACAGTCGGTACAGTCCCAGGGCTCCACCCTGCCCGAAAGATAATTAGCCCCATTCATATGGAATGCACGTTCGTGCTGCACTTTCATAAACTTGCGGAGGCCATGAAGCGAGGCGCAGCCACCCCAAAGATGCAACCAACAATCTTCTTAAGAATGAAATCCGGCAGCATGAAATGTCTTCTACAGTCGTCATGCACTTTACAAAATCGAGATAAATGTGACTTGAATGCACTCATTTCTGTGTGTGTATGTACTCTACGATCGGTTCTGTCAGGCTTGCTGGAATAATTACATATACATATTATGTTCGCCACAGCAGCATGCCTGGAACCCTGCTAACAGGAGACTTCATTATAAATTTTGAAGGCTTCTTCCTGCGGGCTCTCAAGGTTTCGCAACGCAAATATGATCAATGAAAGCAACAAAGGCGCTGCTCCGCCAGACTTCTGCTCGAGGCGCATTTAATGTGAATTACGTCGCATTAAATGGGAAGAGGGTGTGTGCGGTAAGGGTTAAACAGCTCTTACAAGATTTCAACGACGTGAGGGAAATATTGTGAACATCTCATACTTTAATTTTAATATCCTTGTAATACATCCTTAAATAGTATAACATTAGAAGTATGCTTCCAGAGAACAAGTTCGAAAATTCTTACAAACTTGTCACTGCTTATGGTTGACAAGTGTAGCTACATGTTAATTAAGACAACTCAATTTAGTTTATTATATGTACACTAGGGTGGTCCTTATTCATAAGAAAAAAATAATTTTTCTTTAATTTCGCGGGGCACCACGTAATTTGATTATATACCATAAGAAGGTATTTCAGTATTTTTGTTGAATTTTTTAAATGACATTTAGAGGTCGCTACCAAGGTTTGAATTTTCAATAAAAATTCAAAATCTGTATTTGTTAGAGTCTTTTATTTTTATAGCCAGGACATAATTTCCATTATGTGGAGACGACAAGCAAGCCAAAGCATGTCTTTATCCATTTTTTGCTCCAAATGAACGCATACTCCACTTCTTAAGCCGGTATTTACAGCAGTAGTGTCAAAACACAAACATTTTACCTTATCGCTCTCGTTAATGACTTATTAGAACTGAAATGCGGGGCGGGCTAAATCTCTATGTGTCGGTACAGAAGAGGGGTCGAGGGGAGGAGGGGATAAGAAGCGATTGTCTATGCGAGTTTCACTTGCACGTAAAATGTGATATAAACAGCTAAATGAAACCATCATTTAAGTTGTCCTTCAACGCTTTTTAACAAATTTTGACAGCTGGTAGCGACCTCTAAATCTTAACAAAAAAAAAAAAAAAAAAACCTATTTCATATTGAGAGGTATATAATCAAATGAGAAAGTGCCCCGGGGATAATTCAAAAGTCGAAAAATAAGGACCACCCTAATGTACACATGTATTCGATTTTATGATTTTAATAATATTATTTTACTAAATTGTTTGGGATATGAGATAGGAAGACTAACGAATTCGGCGTATTATTTTTTGTTATTACTTGCCAGCATAATTCGGTATGTATAAATAAATAATTTGTATGAAGAAAGATAGAAGAAACGTGTAGGCTCACTTTGCCACGACAGCTTTCATAAGATAGAATTTTTGGAATATTCCTCCCTTATTTCCGAATTGTGCAATCTAGGGCTTTGGGAATTTACTGGAAGTCAAGAGGTAGAGCACCCCAAGGATACCTGAATCATAATTTCAATGACAAATTGCAAGATTTATCTTAAAAGTGCTTATTGAAATACTAATAGACGTCATTAAAAGTTATAAACAAAAATATATATCTTAAAGAGATTGAAGTAAATTGTTTTAAAATGTATAAAACAAAATATTACGTGAACTTCTGTTTTCTAACTTTTTTATAAGCAAGCTCATCGATTACACAGATCTGCAAAAAAGGAGTTTTGATTGTTGTTGGGCAGCTAAGGGTCATTTCCGAAGTAATTTTCTGCATAGAATCTGAATCCGAGCTCAGAATTGGCCCATCACGTCAGGCTTTTAAGATATTTTAGGTTATCTATACGAAAAATCGCTTTTTTTTGCTACTTTTGAGGTTATGTACAGAACGCACAACATTTTTTTTTTATCTATCCTCCATATTCCATCATTTAGTACTACTATTACCCTTCAAAATGTGCTCTCGGATGGTGCTGTACGATTTTTCCTTCAAAAGTTATGGCCACTTTAAGATCACGTGATGAGTTGGAAAGCATATGGTATGCTGGACTTGGTCTGTATATGCGTTCCAACTAATCACGTGATCTTTAAGTGGCATTAACTTTTGAAGGAAAAATCGTATAGCACCATCCGAGAGCAAATTTTGAAGGGTAATAGTAGTACTAAATGATGGAATATGGAGGATAGATCAAAAAAATGTTGTGCGTTCTGTACATAACCTCAAAAGTAGCCATAAAAACAACTTTTCGTGTACATAGCCTCAAATATTTAAAAATACTGACGTGAAGGGCCAATTCTGCGCTCGGATTCGGATTCTACAGAGAAATTTATTTCGGAAATAACTTTCAGCTTCCCAACAACAAAACCTTGCAGATCTGTGTTATTTAACAAAGTTAATTAGTTTAGTAAAGTTTTTAAATAAATATATTTCAAATGTTTTATATGAAACAAAATAAGTTTAACTCAAAACACTTTTTAATCCGATTTTGTAAAAAAGCACCCTGTGCTCGAAAGTCTCAGGACACTGATCTGACGGTAGCTACGTTCCTATCAAATAGTCAAGGCAATTTTAGCATATATATGTAGATAAATAGATAAGAGAATGTGGCCAAGCGTTATGCGAAATAATTATGCTACAGCTCTTTTATGGCTTTTTTGAGTAGGAAATTGTTATGAAGGGGTGCTTATTTGGTGCATTTACTTGAAGTACGTGGACTAACACAATATATAGAATTAGAAAACCCTAATTGTAGCCAAATACAGGAAACTCGAAACCCGCGAATAACTCAAAACAAATTTCAAACAGTTCGGAATTCATATGCAACTCATTAACAAGAACTCGATCCTTCATTAATTTTCTCCCGCCCAATAAAATTCCAACTTGAACCCATATAATTTCTGGGAAAACTATCAGAAATTCTGAGGAAAATAAATGAGAAGCCACCACAATTGACTAATCACTATATCGAAGGATGCACCGAATATTTATAACGACTATGCACACAATGACACAATGGATACCAATTAAAAAGGCGACTAGAAAAAATCGAAACGGAATCAATAAACTTATCGTGTTCACTCAACACATCTCACCAAATCAACGAAAATCCGAAAAAAAAAATTATACTACTGAAGCAAGAAAAAAATTACAAATCGACTGAGCTTTTCAATTACTACAACGAAACTCCTTCAAAGTAGGTTTTACAGATCAGTTATAGCTACAACCTACAAAGGATGTGTATTTTGCCTTATTCGAATAAGTGCAGTAATAACAAAATAAAGAATACTATATATAAATAAAAACAATAACCAATCACCCTTAATTGCAGTGCCACTTTCGGAAATAATAAAGAAACTTAGCTTTATGTCTATTCACAATATTTAATTCATAGACTTCAGATCCACAATTAAAACCATCGGTCCTAAAATTCGAGTAAAAATATTCAATATTCACATCACTGAAGGTATTATGCACTTAAAATTTTATAGAACCGCCAGAGGGTTTCTTCGGGGAACAAATAACGTCGCACTACAACTGCACCGCGGATACACTACGGCTTCATTGGCGTAATATTAGCAAAACCACTAAGACAATTATTTTAATCTAGTCACGTTTTTATAAAGGGAAGTTTGCTTCACCTAGCAGGGGTTAACAAAATCAGTAAAATGAAGTAAATATTAGATAAACTTAAATTTTACGTCTTCTTTATTTAAAATTATTTCTTTAAAATTCATGGCCGTAGTGGGAATCTCTAAAATCCGGTACGGCCATGTCACAGTCGTTTTAAGTTTGTAATGCAGTTTTCTATGTAGAATTTAATGCACTACTACTTCCATAGTTCGATAACAAAAATGCATACTTCAAACTTTGTTCTAAACATATTTCACCAATTTTCTTTTGCACATACATACATTATTTCTAGAAGAGGAAATTGATTTTATCAGATATTTCATTAAAGTATAAAAGCATTGCCCAAGAGAATATTTGAAGTTTGTATGTCACCTCATGTCATCCATGCTCGTACCTCGTACCTACTCTGATAGAAAAGTCACGTAAATCAATATAAAATTTAAAAGCCACACAGTGCATTATGATGTATCAACATCTTCGGGCTAAATGGGATTTTTCCAACGTAATAAAGTAAAATATGAAAGCCAGTACTATTTCATTATGATATTTTAAAATTAATTAAGAATGAATGCAACCTTTGTTCGAAAATTCAATTTACCTTGGATTCACCTAGATTTATAAAAATAAACCTTTTGTTGTGAGTAGCGTTCTTTTGTAAAGTAACTAATAACATTTGAAAAGTTGGTCCTAATCAATAGATAAAAGAACAATCTAACGTTACCGTACGAGAATAATGTTACAAAATTAGAAAAATGTAACCAAATTTGATTCCGACCTGTTTGATTAAAAAACTAAAACATAGTTAACATTTCCAAATCTTATGTTCCAAATCAATCAATTTCTATTACCTTCATTGTAATTTTACATTAGAGCAGATAGTTTTTCCTGAGTCTACTTTGTAGATCCTTAATTAGAACAGAAATTAAACTAAATACATTCTTAAAGTGAAATGTGTTTAAAAGCAAAATGAGTCCCCTGAAGTGCAACAATGCTAACTACAAATAAAGTTGTTGCAAATTTAAAGTGCCAATTGTTTCAAACCTTTTTGGTCGAGGTGAAATAGTTAGAACGACTAGGAAACACTTTCAAAAATTTCTTGAAAATTCCGACTAGAGGAGACGAAAGTTAAATTGATGGAAAGTCGGGAGGTTTTTGCTCTTCCACAGCAGAAGTCACAACTTACAAAGTTTTGTCTGAATGAAAAATCCTTTCAGGAGTTTAATTCAGGGAAATACAGTGATTTTGGACACAAGTGAATTACATAACATTTCTACGCGTCTGTAAACAATGGAAATGAATGCTTACAGAAAAAGTTACATGTTTCTCTTGAGTGTTGGCTTCGTCACGGACGAATAAGGCAGGCACGCCACGCGTATGAGCAGAAATGTGGTTTTATTAAGGAATTTATATTGCATAGTAGAAGGAAACAGCAGTACATATTATGCCATTGCAAAAGAAAAGCATTGCAGAGTTTTTTGTTAGAACGACAAATGGATCCCATCAGCTTTGACTTGAATACCAACTCCAATTGATCAGATGAGATATGAAATATTCACTTTATAGTTTTCTTCAACAGACATTGATATGAACAATTGCTTATACAATTATTTTCAAAATAAATGCCATCTATATCAAGATATATCTTTCATATCCTTTCAAAAAGGCATATCCTTTTTTTTTTTTTGGTCAACGAAACGAAGGCGCTAATGCATTTTATGTTTCAGAAATTATGAAAACTTACTAACATTTTCTGTATAACATTCTATATACTTATATATACACCAAAAAAGTATTAATTTGGAATATTTTCCAAATATTAAAAATATACTAATACTTCATTATTAAAATAATGATTTGTTTTAAGTGCATCCGGATTTTAAATTTAAATAAAATTAAAACACATAAAAATTGACCAAATGATCAAAAATTTGGTTTTATTCGAAAGATAATTTTTTAATATTTAATGTTTATATTCAATTTCCGGCATATAAACACTACAGCTGTCAGTTACATAGGGCATCCGATCAGCCCAACTTTTACCACTTTCTCGAGGAATTGGAGCCGAATGCCACGTCTTATGTTGACTTCCAATGTGACTATCGAAACTGGTTTATCAGCATACAGACCAAAAAATTCACATATCTCCACAAAAACTAACCCGGCGATGTGAAATCACACGATCTTGCTGACCAATTGACAGATCTATTTCTTTAATTAAGATAAATAATTCGATAAAGCGATTGTTTTGGTTATTGTATGGCACGTAGTGCCGTCCTGTTGAAGCCATAAGCCGTCAAAATCAATGTCTCAAAGTTTTGGAAACAAAAGGTTTTATCTTTTCATGATAATTTGTTAGACTTAACCGAATAAAAATGAAATTGACACTTAAAATAAATGTCAGCTCATTTGACAGTCATTCCTACCGGAAATCCGGCGACGACTCTTTATATTTCTGACAGATTATAAATAAATTTAATGAAGGAAGGCATTTAATAAATTGCAAATATTGCATTAAATTATTTTAACTTAGATTTTTGACTATGTTTAGATCTTCGAAATGAGGACGTTAATTAATCCTTATATATTTTGGAAAACTACAAAAGCAATAATCTTAAAATTAAATTATATTCCAAATCCATATACTAAATTTAATATGTCGTAGAATAATTTCATAAGTTGTTCAAAATGGTTTTCAACTATATATTTTTTATTTCATATTTATTATTGCGTTTGAATTCAGTCTTAATTAAAATTTCAGACGGACTTATATGACAAATGTTGTAGGGAAGTAACAAAAAGACAGAGGGATGAATAAAATGAAATTATGAAGGTCGTGTATAATTAATGCATACCTACCTATATTTGGAATTTTAAAATTTTACGAAATTGTTATTTTAACAAAAACCGAAAGTTGAAACCAAATGACAAGGGTCGCAAATAAAATGAAATATGTATGGGCCTATCTGCCGCCGTCATAACATCAACCAAGGTCCTGGAATACTTAATATACAAGAAGGTATTCTATTATTAGACAGGGAAGAAAGAGGGCTAAGAGATTCTATACCAAAGAATGTTCATGATAGGGATGAGCCTGGATGATATCTCGTTTAGTGAGGGCGAAAAAAATGTCCTTTAAAAAAAAATCGTGGTAGCTTAAGTAAATGAAAACTCTTTTAAAAAATTTGCGAGCTCTACGAAATTAAGGGCTATAGCTTAACGTTGAAAAACAAGTTCAATTAAGAGTCATCAAGGCGCTCGAATAAATAAAAGTAATTTTTAGGGGTGGAATTTGTTTGCCGAAACCTGCGTCAACGCCAGACATTTACAGGCACAACAACTGCCAGACAATAAATTCACCTGCTCGCCTTTAAGGCGTTGAGATTAACTTCCTTTTTGGTGAGAATGCCTACCATCAAAATATTGCCCCTAGGGTGGTGTCTGGCATTTTCCTGGGAGCATTTATAACACTCCACTTTTAGCCCCCTTGAATCAAGTGGGTATGTATATTTATGAGGAAAAAAATTGTATTTTAAACGCTTTTTCGTCAGCCTTCGCTCTTTTTTAAATGTTTTGTTTACCGATCCCACGAGGTGGCAAGAGCCAAATTTACGCCGTAGAGACATTTTCCTTTAGCGTAAATTGAAAATAACTGAAAACGAATAAGTAATTGAATACTTTTGGGGATTCTTTGCATAGTATATACTGTATGAGAACATTGAATTGAGTTTAAGCTAAAAACTATTTTGTTTCATTATGAACTGAGATGTTACATAATTTCCAAACATAAAGTGGTTTCATAAGTTATTGAATAAATTTCAGCACACCTAGTAACATGTTACTCAGCACTTTTTAATAACTACCCTTGTCACAATATTACGAAACTTATTTATGAACACCCTTATCATCGAGCCTTTTTTTTACAAAAAAAAAAACGCTTTTAATATTTAAAAGTTAAAGTGTGAGGAAGTAGGTATAAAACTTCCCGAAAAGAAAAATAAATAAATCAAATTGAAGCAAAATTTTAGACTCTCCTGTGCTGAAATATCTTGATCTTGTGAATTATTTATTAACCGCACACTCCGCACTCTACGAAAGGAAAAAGCGACAGTGCGCGATTGAGCAGATTCATTCTAACGTTAAAAAAATTATGCTGATTTACGAGCAGAATAAGCTTATTGAATATAACACGCTTTTTATTAATTTCAGTTATGGTTTTTCGGATAGCATTAAAGTCTACTGTTGCCAGTTTAACATTACATATTTACTATATTTACTGTATTTAAAGCATTTTTTAATAACATGGTTTTAAGATTAGTAGATTTGTAGATTTGTATGGGAGATGACCTTCCACTTGAAAAAGTATTTTTTTATATTTGCCACCTTCATGTTTTTTTTTTTTTTAGATTGAAAATTAAATATTTAGGTCTCCTAGCGATGCATCCAAACTTAAAAATGTTTTAAAATTGCATACCATAGAGCAAATGTGTAACAGCTTAGCTAATAAAGCCATGATTATATAAATCGATTATATTTAAATAATGTTTCTAGGCTTCTGCTGCTGCTTTATGCTCTTTATAAAAAAATGCGTTTTGATTTTGTAACACTTTCCTTCAACTTAAACTGCCCTATGCTATGCAATTTCAAAACATTTTTAAGTTTGGAGGCTGAGCTTTCAAAAATGCGTTTCACCCCTGTTTATTTACTATTTGCCCTAAACTACCCTATGGTATGCAATTTCAATAAAATTTTAAGTTTGAAGACATCGCTATAGCAAACGAAATATTTACAGTCCCTGACCAATGAATTATACGCACCGACAAAATGTATGAAAAGTTTCAAACACGCACTCTTTTTTTACAAATTAACCCTTCTAGGAATTTCGTTTTTTTTGAAATTATCCAATGTTAGCATTCTAGCAATATTTTTATAGCGGGAAAACCCCTAAAAGGGTTGCTGGTAGGTATGTAATTTACAGATAACTAACATGATCTTGGTTTTGCGGTCATTGCTAAGTTTGCAAGCAACTGGTTATGGTGGTGGTCTTATTTTTAATGTTTATAAAAGTGTTTCTTAACAAGTGAATTTGTGAACTTTGTTAAAAGAGTGTCGGTAAAAATTTTAGAAAATGGGTAGCGCGAAGGACATAAAATCCCCGAAAAAAAGTGGAATTGTGGATTTAATAAAAGCTGGAGAAAAGCTGGCTCAATTTATTAGGAGTATGCTGAGGAACGTTATAAAGAGAAACCATCAAACACTCCCCTTCAACCATAATTTGGAGCTGCATTAGCAGTGAAGGCCCTAGACCAATTTATTTTGTTGACGGCACAATGAGGCAACAGCAGTATAAAAACGTGTTGTCAGACGTTCTGCTGCCGTATATACATTCTTTACTATACCTAAGATCCCACTATGTGTTCATGCAGGATGAAGCACCTTGCCATACGGTAAAATCAATAAGTAACTGCTTCCAAAAAGAAAATTTGGAGGTGCTTCCTTGGCTTGGCAATTCTACGGACTTAAACCCGACGGAGAATTGCTGGGTTTACTTAAAATCAAAATTATACAGCTGGCAGAACCCTAATATAACTGTCCTGAAGGAAAATATTACGGATATTTAAGAGAAATAAATATCAATCTTAATAAAAAAATGAAAACTTAAAAAATATGGCATCTTTTATTTAAAATTCGAAGTTTTAATGACTTTTTAAAAAAAATTTCTTGTGCGTCTAATTCATTGGTCAGGAGCTGTAATTTTCAATCTAAAAAAAAAATATGAAGGAGGTAAATGCGCGTCATATTACAAGGTAATCGGAGAGTTGGACCTTAAGCGGTTATTCTCATGTAAACGCATAAATTTTACCTCTTTTTAGGGAATTTTTTTTTATAAGACAATAAAATTCAATCATTTTAATTTTTTTATATGTTTTTATGTATATCTTAAACTGTATAAAAACATTTTTGTTTTTTCTTATTTTACATTTTTTATATATATTTTTTTTTTTTTATTAAATTAGACACCAAAAAAAAAAAAGCAGGTCACTGGTCAGTGTGATAGCGGCTGTTCATGTTGTCTGACATATCGAATGCATTATTGTTCAGTAGGTCTGTCACTATCGTCCCTATCAGAATTAATCAATTTCATTGAAAAACAAAAAAATGGCGGACTGTAGAAAAAAAAATTACGAAAATTTTGGTTTTTTTTGTTAAAAATCGTTTAAAAAAAATAAGAAAATATTTTCGAAAATAAACAATTCTGGTACGGACGATAACTATTAATGTGTAGAAGAACATATATAAATTTCAAAGCAATCGGTTGAATAGTTTTTTTGTTAGAACACTGACCGTTTTAAAAAATGATGTTTCGATAAAAATGCGTTTAAAGTTTCAAGAGTAGAACAAGTCGCTTACGGCGCGTCGGCGACTATGACTTGTAACTTATTTAATACTAGGAATTTCGGTCTGAATTTTTCACAGCATATTTTCAATAGGTTTTACTATCAAAATATGAAAAAAAAATCGTATTTTTGGAAGTGGTCACATGAGAATGCCTCCTTAAAGTAAATAATTAAAATATTTCTTTTATCATTTTCAGTATAAAATTTCTAATTCTAAATAGAATTACTTATGTAAGAAAATCGTATGCTTTGCGTCTGCTTGCAATCTTAAGAATTAATTTATCACATATCATTAGTAAAATTGCTGAACGAGTTTTGTTCATAATTGGAGCACTTTAAAACTGTGTTAAATTTTAGTAATCGTTTTTGCGACACCCTTCAACAAGAAAATTCAACATCAATGCATAAAATAATTTTGCAAACTCTTGCGCTCAATTATCGCCGCCCACAAGTTTTCCCTGAAACTTTGAAAACTTTGAAAACTGCTAACATTCGGTAAAACTCCTTTCGCTTCCTGTTAAAAGTTTTTCCACATCGCTTCCAAAATTAAGTGGAGATAAAGAAAACTTACCCTATTAGCAATAAAATTCCACCAGATAGCTTCCTCCCAATCGTCTGAAGCTTGTGCCTGTTCGGCAAACATGACACAGGCGAGTTTTCTTGCTTTATCAGCTCCCGAAGGTTGCTGAACCGCTCGGTAGCCAGCCGTCTTATACTCGTCTTAAAGGATGGATAGAAAGGACCGATGACTTTGGCTGCGCTCAGCAATTTAGGCAATTGCTCTGATATGATGAATCCTTTCTAAACATAAACAGAGGAGTCGGCCCATCCCACCACACCAACGAGCGGGCTGTGTGATCCTACAGGTGGTTGGGGACCTTTCTTGGCTCTATGGAGCCGCAATATTCCTCTTAGCTTTTATATCTTTCTCATTTCTAGAGGCTGTTTGAAACGTCGTCGGCAAAGCCAGGGACTATATTAAGGTCATTCCTCCGAGGAATTTAGACGTCGCCGTTGTCTGGAGAAGTGTTTTTCCCCGGATGATGTTTTGTTGTAGCTTTACAAATTGCGGAGGAAAATTTATGTTCTTTAACCACTTTTAGAACCGAAAAACAGAGGTTTTGGCAGAGTTTTGTAATAGCAATTAACGTGATTGAATAGAGCCAACTCATAAAATTTTACATTTACTTTGTCTAACTTTTCTGCTTACTCTCTGCAGAATTTTTCCCTCAACAGTGAGCTATTTAAGTAGCTATTTACAGCAATGACTCCTCCTAAGCTCTGTAAGGCAGTAAAATCGCCATCCTGCTAAAGTCATCCTTTCATCTATACAAAAGGGACCATCTGGTGCTAAAATTACCTCAGCTCAGCTCAAGCGTAGTTACACTAAGTACTGCATGCGGCTGCTGAAAGGTAAATCGCTTCTGGTCTCGCTTTCAGTTCGGTGTCGTTCTCCAGTATTATTTCCCATAAAATTCAAGCACCATGTTGCCTCTCCCCCTGAAAATTCCCTGAGACAGGCGTATATAATGCGAACTTCTTTTGGAGTACACTTCGCTTGCAATAAAATTGTTTATAACGTCTGACAGTCTGAAAAATTAGATTTTTCTAAATTACTGCATTTCGAGCCATTAGGCTTCACCAGCTGACGCAAGACCGCCAGTTGAATGGTCTTCTTTATAAATTAATGGTCATCGTATTTTTGCAAGTAATTGGTGCTATTGGGAATATTTTCTGCTCCAAGCAAAGTATAGTGTTTCCTTTATAACACGGCGATTTATTTTATAAAATGAAAAATCCACAAATAATAGATATTTTTATAGCTGAAAGCTATTCTGCGAGGAATGGTTTACAATAGGAGAAAATAATGGACAATGTTGGATCGGGAAGATATACATAGAGCTGAACAACTGAAATAGTTCAACGCTATAAAAACCTTAATTGCATGTCACTTTTATCTCTGGTCTACACTTCACCGGAAAAATTGTGAAAACCAATTATTAGTAATTTTTAAAAATCGATTTTTCTGTTTTCACATATGTGTTAGAATAGTCTAGAATAAATCTAAAATAGTCTAGAATAAATCTAAAATTTTGCACAGAGGTTTATAATATTTTCTTGCATGTACGAGTGCGTCGATTTATCGATTTGATGATTATTATTTCTTCCAAATTTACAAAGTTTAATTTTTATCCAATAAAAATAGTGAAAATGTTTTATCATTGTGTAATTCCTCGTTGTTTTAACATTTTTTCGAACTGTTATAATATATTGATAACTTCTTGAAGTAACGGACTAATCCGAAGATAACTAACAAAAATTCAACACCTTTTCTTGAAAAATTGAACAACCCGTAATTGCCTCATTATAGTTTGTATTATTAATCAGGTAAGACTGTATAAAGTTATGATGATGAAGAGGACTTATTTGACACATTTAACGCCTACTTGAGACTTGAACTGAAAATTAATATTTTATTAAAAATTGTTCGATTTCATATTAGGAAGAGAATTCTTCTTCTATTGCATACACGTGTTTGATATTTAAGGCTTTGAAAATTGATTTTTGATTTCTAAAGGTGACTGGTAAAATTTATTCGCCATTCGAATAATACATTGAATTAAATAATTTAATAATAATAATTTATTATAAACCTTTACTAACAATAAGCTAATCATATTTTTGTTTCATCTTATGTGATTTGTTCCGATTTTTATATTCGATTAATTACATAATTTAATAAATAGTTTTATTCACTTAATATGACGATTTTTTTGAAGACGAATATTTAAATAAAAGATACGACATCAAGCGTTCCACTGAATTTTTTCTTCACGCATAGTTTAAATTTTTGATACGTAGACTCGCTCTTGAGCGGTCTTACAATGTGGACATATATTTATAAAAATTCCGACTTTTACTTTTATTTTAGATACAGTAGTTTCGGAAATAGGAGGGAGGGAGGATTATTTAAGCATATTTTAAAAGAAAGAAAAAATTTATTTGTGTTCCAAAAAACAAGCCTTTTGAAATGATATTAGGTTGTAACATAATAATCTGATAATTTTTTAAGAAACTTTATTTTGATATTTTTGTACAATTTAGCTTAACATTTTATTGAACATATAGTCCATCATTATCAATGATCTCCTGCCAACGTTGGGGTAGCGACATTATTCCATTCTCGTAAAACTTGGGCTCACGAGAGTTAAAAAATTCCGACAACCACTGTTCCAATGCATCTCGGTCATCAAAAGATTTTCCGCTAATGTGAGCCTGCAACGATCGGAACAAGTGGTAGTCAGAAGAAGACATATCCGGCGAGTATGCAGAATGGGCTAAGGAAATCCAGTCTAGCTCCATAATTTTTGTACATATCATCGAAGCGGTGTGAGGGCGGGCATTGTCGTGGAGGAGGTAAGCAAAAGTACGATGTGAAGTGAGTAATTGCGTACAAACCGCCAATCGCATCATCCGTTGACCATCCGCCAATTCGTGGGGTACCCATTGACTGTACCTGTACACTTTACCCATCACTTTCAAATGTCGAGCGATAGTAGTATGGGAGCATCCGAGTTCTTCTTCAAATTGACGAGTAGTCCTCCTTGGATCTTCCTCGATGAGCTGCGCTAGTCAGTCGACATCAACCTCAACCGGCCGCCCTTCGAGAGGTTTATCTTCAAGGTTGTAGTCGCCATTCGAGAAACGTCGAAACCAATCTACCGCTGTATGATAAGAGATCGCATTTTCTCCCATACATTGACGTATATTTTGTGCCGCCTGCTTAGCTGTATGCTTCAAACGGAACTCATAAAGTAGAAGAACACGGATGTCTCGTCTTTTCAAATCGAATTTTTCCGTAATGCTTCTCGCTGCGCTAATCACAGAACTTTCTCGAAGTTGTAAAAAATTTTCAGAACGTTTCCGAAAAAATTATCAGATTATTATGTTACAACCTAATATCCCCCATGATATATATAAATTAACAAAATGTTTTCCAGTATTTAAATAAAGTATAAAAGTTAATTCTTATGTGAATATTCTAAAGTGTTAACTATTGCAAAATATGTGGGTTGCTAAATTGCTAAATATGCTAAATTTTAAGTTTCTACTTCACATGGTTTCTGAAAAAATCAACTGAGACTCAAAGACAGAGACGCGAATGATCTTGGTTTATTTTCTTTTGGAGGTGTGGAGCCCTTAAAAATAAATGAAACTCGTCAAAAAAAATTCCAGATTATAAGATGAAATATTTCCACACATATATTATTCATAAATGGCCCATTAAACATGTTATTTGTGTAAAACAGGCAAAAATGAATACACCTCGAGTATATCACCCTCACTTTTATTTATGGCAGGTCATTTGAGTCCATATAATAGTACTCCATAAAAAGATAGGATCTGTAATGGTTATTTTGTATTATTAATATGCCTTAATAAATTTCCCATCGTTTGACTTAAAGTAAATTTGGTAGTTTTGAATTTAATTTCATATTATTTTTAGCTCATTCATTTTGTTGTATGTTTTATTTTCAGTTTGTTGGTGAGAAAAAAATATATAAACTGTGTAAGGGAAGATACGTTTTTTTATCCATTGATATGGGACTTAAACTCATTAAGACTTAAAAACTTCAAACACTGTAGCAATTTATTTTCATCTTCCTTAGCTTTACAAAGTTAATGATACCGAAGAATTTAGTTCCCATACCGAACCAGTCGTTCTTTTTTGTACTTTGAGAAGAGATTGAAAAAGATAAGGACATTTAAGAAAGAAAAAAAAAATATATTAAAAAGCCATTTCTTTTTCAATAAAAACTCTGTGCAACTTTGATGCGAAAAAGTCTTAATGTTGTTAGGCAGCCCTTGCTTTCGAGTTTCGTTCATCTTATTCGGCGGGCCAAACGTGCCGCATTACAATAATAGACTTAGCATGATTTGCTTGTAGAAAGTCCCTTTGAAGGTTGCTTAGGGCAAGAAAACGAAACGTAAATAGCTCCGTCTTCATCTCCACCATCGCCAAAACTCCTGAATTTCCGACTTCATTTCAACAGGACAGAGAGAGGCTTTGGATAAGTGATTAACAGCTCCCCAAGGAAATTCGGACCTCAAGTATATTAGAGAGACCTGGTAATTGCTCCAGGCTGCAAGAATATTTGAAGTAATTTGAGACATTTAATTTAATGATTAATTGGCAAAAGGAAGTTACGTCTTACGACAGCTTCTTGTTTCTGATAAAACATTTTGTCGGGATTTTCACGCGTTGGTCGATTAAATATAACGTTGAAATGTTGGTACGAATTGAAATACTCTCGCGATTCGTTGAGATGTTTCTCTTTGAAGATTAATTTGAAATCAGTGGAAATTCGTCAACAGCACGTATCTACAAATATAAATATTTATTCAAAATTTTCCACGAGCAAAATCAGTAAAAGAGTGTACACTTTGAAATGCACAGACAGGCAGACAGACAGGCTAGATTAATGTTCGTAATTTCATTAATTTCGTAATATTAAAACCAATCTTGATCTCCCGGGTTCTGCCAATAAAAGTGCCGTCCTCGTTATATTAAAATCAAGCTCGTGGACCTGTAGGGCATTTGCGATAAAATTCAAATAATCGATACTTTTACCAAATCCCCGTCGGCAAGCAATTGGACATAAATTTCGAATAAATATGACTTTTCCATCTGTTATCCCCGAAGATATCCATAAAATTAGTCGTTTCTCTTTGATTTTGCAATTTCATTTAAAATGCCCTCTTATGTTCCCCAATTTCAGGATTCAACTCTTCGGGATAGATTGTCGACCGATAGACGGTCTCGAACGATTCAAGCAAAAAAATATGGTCCGACAGTGAAAGATATTTGAAAGTTAATGGAAAGTGAAATGGCGGTTGTTGTAAATGCTTAATGAATTCACAATAAATCTACGAGAATTGGTCGTGGGTAGGCGACTTATTTTAAATTCAATCCCCTGTGTATCAAGAAGTCTCCTGAGTCCAGAATGATAGCGTGGACCGCGAGGGTGAAGTTTATCAACAAAAATTCTTTCAAGTGAGTTTCAGCTTAGGCCAGTGAATCTTTTAAATTAAACTTACGAGAAAAACTTACCTGGACTTTTACATGGCAGCAGCTGTGTAAGCTAAATTAATAAAGTTTTCTAAGTAATCTAAAATCTTTAATAAAAAAACGAATCCAAGAATTTGAAATAAAAATTTAAAGACCTATAGCTCTTTGTTATTGTATCTTCTCAGATGAAGGCCCACTCAAGGATTTAATTTAGTATATTTTAGAATTTATTAAGTCCTCAATCAATTGTTTCATTGTGTCCCAGCGCTACCATTTCAGCACTTTATTTGATACTTTCACTTGGGATGAAAGTCTTTAATCATTCCGCTCTTTCACCCAGTGGGACCACTTCTTAAACTTTACAGCAATCTTAGATCCTTTTGAAGGGCGGAATAGAAAATTTAAAAAAGACTTCTTTCTTCGCGAAATCCGAAGAGAAAAATTCATCGCCTTTCAGGGGAAATTTGCCTTCGGAAATCAATTCATAAAGAATGCTTTGTATGGCACATTGTTTGGCTTTTTAACAAATGAGGGACCCAGATAAATGAACTGAAGACTTTAAGATTCATTTTGTATTCCTTCATTATAATTTTCTTTTCTTGTCGGTTTTTCTCAATTTGAAGCTTCAACAACTTGTTGGAGTTCACCTTTTTTCGTTGACAAAATGTCTAGGTCGGATCCTTTATGAACGAAGTAAGAGAACAATAGGCTAGGAATACTATATAGTGAGAATTTAGGTAAGACTTAATGAGCAAAGTTTTACAGACTTGATCTTTGTTTCATCTTCTACATGATAAATTTGTATTATGCCTACTGTTGACAAGCGGTGGTTATGTATACCTGAGTTCATATTCTCAAGGTTACACTTCTATCCATTTGGTTTATTGTTTGTTGAGAGTATGAAAAGCATAAAATCAGGATTTATGTACCTAAATAGAATCAAATTGGTTTTATATGCATATAATTAAGTAGGTAGGATGACTACACTCACAATTCTTATCTTTTATGCGGAAAAATACAATATTATCAGAATACGCTGACACGCACAGATCTAGAACTTTGGGGGTAAATGTAAGGTAAAAAATCGCATAGCTTAAAAAAGTATAAAAGTGTATTATTAATTATATAACATAATAAATAATTATATAATAATAATTTCAGTTGAGATAGATGAGAACATTTAACGTATTTGTATTAGATGTAAAAAATTACCCCTGCTAAAAAAAATAGTAAAACCATAGAATGTGACGCGTATACAGAATTTTATCAATCATTTTGACTAAAAAGCTGATATACTTTTTTTTTTGCGCCGGGCCTGGGCTTTTTTCCTATACTTTGTGAGTATTAACCTTTATTTTGATAAAATATTTTTCTTAATTTTATTTTAGTTAAATCTAGAAAATACAAAATTTTTATAATTTTTAATACACTTAATTTAAAAAATAATATTATTCTCTTCAAAAAATTTTTTTGAAAATAATGATTACTGTTCATCAAAAGGAATTTATCAATATTTCGGTTTATAATAAGAATAATTTCTTATTTGTTTTGTTTTATATTATTTATTCTGAAAAGAAAAAAATATCTTTGTAAACCCTGTATACATATTTTATATAATATTCCTTAGATCAAGAACTTTTTTCTTAAGAACAATTTTTTCATTCTAACAGTGTACATGTATCTTATTTTGTTATTTAATTTAATTATATTTTTAATCATTACTATATTTTAATAAATAGCTTTTACACATGGTATTATAATGATATTATAATATTGGTATTATAATAATATTATAATATATGGAATACGATGACATTAAATCTAATAATATTGATGAAACATGTGAGTTATTTGCTAAATTCTTTGAATCGGTTTATAGCAATGATACATATTCTAATAATTATCCTTTGATGACTAACATTGACAGTTTTTTGGATATTGGTTCCTTTATTTTAAATGATCAGGATATTATAGAGGCAGTGAATAATCTTGAATGTAATTATAGTATGGATTCAGACAATATCTCGCCTGCCTTTCTCCTGTCGTGCATACATTCAATTACCGAACCCTTAACGATAATCTTTAATTTATCACTCGGTGTAGGCTATTTTCTCGATTCATGGAAAATATCAATAATTAAACCGATTTATAAAAATGATGCTAAGCATTTAATAAAAAATTATAGAGCGGTTTCCTTAATGAAAACAATTCCGAAATGACTTGACAGTATTATTGCAAAAAAACTTTCTCTTCTTTTAGTTAGAATTTCAACCACAATTGCTAAAAATAACTTCAAGTTGTTTACTTTTTTATTTGTCAGGTATCTTGAATAGTTGTTTCAGGCGTTAAAAGTAAAATTTTGCCGAAATTTAGTGTACCTTCCAAGAAAAATAACTTATTTGTGTTACCTTTTAACTCTGTCAAAATTGTAACTTTAACTTTGACAATCAGTCGTGGAAAAAAAATGTACTTAAAGAAACTGGCAAATTATCTTAAAAACTACTCAATTTAATGCAGATTCAGAAATGGTATGATACTTGGGGAATTATTTTACACAAACTTAGAAATTGCTATTTTTATCATTAAGGGTTATGCTAAAGCCGGACTCTATTCTGAAAAATAAAACACTATTATTGCGCAATCAATAGTAAAAAAAGGGCCACATTGCATTTATATTAGCTGCCGGCCTTTGTCTTTTGTGGCTGTGGACCTGTAAACATGAATAGGACAGCTGCGACCCTTTGCTTTTCCGCTTTTTCATTCATTCTTTTGGGGTATTGTGATGTTGATAAAAAAAAAACCAAAAACTGTTGAATTTGTTTATTATTACAGTAAATATTCAAACTGTCTGCCTCCACCACGAATGCACAATCGACATCTTTTAATCGACAAAGTGCATGCCAAACCAATACACACGGAAAGGGAACTACGTAACAGAGTCACCGCAGCGGCTCGACAAATATCTCAGATGAGTTTGAGAAGATTAAAAAACTGTTTTGTTAAAAGATGTCGATTGTGCATTCGTGTTGGAGGCAGACAGTTTGAATATTTACTGTAATAATAAACAAATTCAACAGTTTTTGGTTTTTTTTTTTATCAACATCACAATACCCCAAAAGAATGAATGAAAAAGCGGAATAGCAAAGGGTCGCAGCTGTCCTATTCATGTTTACAGGTCCACAGCCACAAAAGACAAAGGCCGGCAACTAATATAAATGCAATGATATAAAGTGTCCTGAGTTATTGAATTTAAAAAGTTTTATGCTTTGGAAAGACCTCTTCGTTCAAGAAACTTGTTAATTGCTCCGTCACATCGTACAAATTATGGTTTTTGTGAAGTAATGACTAGATGTATAAATAAGTTCAATTTTTTCAATATTCACCTGGATTTCACGATGTCTAGATTAGAATACAAAAGTAAACTAGCATATTTAGAAAATGTAAAGAATTAGAACAGTTGTGTTTATTCTAGTCTGTAAAATTAGTATGTAATTGATAGACTGAAATAAATAAATAAATAATATTACTAGACGCTCAGTACAATCTCAACTTTAATTCTTAGGTGTGTTTTTTTCGTCTATTCAGAACAATAAAACATTTTATATTGAAGGGAAGCTTACGGACTACTACCCAGAAAAAAAATTTGATATTTGTGGAAATTTGCATCAAACTCCAACTTAAAATCATGATCTGAACATTTTTCAGGGTAATTTTTCACTAAGTGGTTGTAATTATTTCAATTTTGGCGAGAAATTTCAATTCAAGTGATAATTACTTATGTTCTGGATAGACCAACAAAACGCAACAACTATAACAATTTAAGGATTATAAATATCACTCCTTTATCTAAAATAGTGAAATTGAAAGAAAAGTGGAAAAGTGACAAATAAGTGATTGAAAACATAATAGTTTCAGTTGTAAATAAATAAAAAATAAAATAAACCCAAAATTCGCGGCTGATTCGTAGCCCGCGATTAATATTGCCTTCAAGGCCTTTTATATCCAACGCCAGTTGTACTATTGCAGTGGTACTAATAGTGTACGACATTCGTAAAAGCCTTTAAAATTGTCTGGTTGGTTGAACCCTAATATGTACGACAAAAATTGCTCAATTTTGTGTTAATTTGCTGCAAAACTGCAAATTATTTTCACAAGCTAATTTATTCCGAAATTTATAACAAAATGATCCAGGAGACTTTAGAAATTTTCTTCGGATGACGGATGACACATTTTATTTTTTACTTCTTCGTCCTCAGTATCTGTCCCTTTTTTGATGAATTCATCGCTTGTCAGGAACAGCAATAAATCAAAATACCACAGCTTGCGGATGTATAACTAACTCATCAGTGGAAGCATCCGATTTTCTGTAATCATTAAGGAGATTCCAAAGTTAGCTACATTGTTTTTAACAAACTTAAAACCCACTGCGGACACTGGATAATTTTTCTTCACACTTTTTTTTAATTCATAGTATGCTAACTGATATATATCATATTTTTATTTGAGTACGAAGAACTTTTGGAATTCCATAAACATGAATGTTCTTGATAAATGTCTATGAATTCCATAACAAAACACTTACTTTTATTATTCATATTTTATAAACGGTTTACTCACATTCGTGTTTTATGCTGCAGTATTTTCATAAAAATCGAAACAATGAGCATTTATACTTTACGACTGTCGCATCTGTCGCACGAGTCGGCTCTCCAAGAGATCCAACTGTCGCCCAAAATGGTACAACAGTTGCATAGTGTAGAAGGCCCTTTAGTAGTCACATGCAACAGATTTTAACTAATGCTCTTAAAAATTTTGATGTTGTAAATTTTATTTATTATTTCTTATTGTTCACTCATTTCTTTGCAACATCTTTTGGATATTTGAATAGCTATCGAATCGAATCTATCCATTAAAAAAAGCAATAAATAAAACTTCTTGCGTAATATGCGTGTTTATATTAATTTTCTTTATAAAAGCTTTTGCAATTTTCAATTTACCCCCAATATATTGCACCCATTTTGCACTTATTCAGCACATTTCCAAAACTTAGGATTTTCCCAACCTTTGAAATAGCTTTCTCAACGCATGCGCTTAGAAAAAATTTTGTTTTTGCAAAGGAACAGAAAGCTTGGTCGGGTTCATATTAAGAAAATGTTTTGCAGATGGCAAGACAAATTTGGGAACCTCCGCAGTTTTCCCAGGGATATGGGGCCATGTAGATCATGGGAACTCCTTTATGTTTGGACAAAAATTCGATTTTCTGCGTAACTTATAAGTTCCACAATTCAAGGTTAAATAAAGGTAAAAATAAAATATCTAGATATAAAAACACTGAATAAGCCAGAGTGCCTGTTTTATATCAAGGCTAAGAAATAGCAGAAACGATCATTATGCTTCGAGTGTATATTATTGTTTCTTTTTTTTTATTTCTATTTACATGTTGCAAATAACTGGCTTTTCATTGCTTTACGTGTTATAGCTCCAAGCGTGACTTTTCTGCGTTTATTGAATATTCCGAACCCTCTTTTCACGTCCTAACAAAATGAGGCGTCATGTCGCACCTATTAACGTATTCATATGCATGAAACTTTTATATTGAACAGGGAAGCAACAGGCGTTTCCAGTTCCCAACCTCCCAGTTCAATTTGAGGAAGGGAGCTGGTGCAATTCTAAAAGTAAATAAACGTTCTTGTGACGCCTCAATATTCCCAGGGATCTTGAGAAGCAACAGGTGTGTTAAATTGAAGGAATTGAACGTGTTCACTTCATGGACTTTCGTGAAAGCTTATGATTTTAAGGGGTTACTCAAACCTTCCACTTCTGTGGGGGTAAAAACTTTCTTTTTTTTTATTAATGTTATTGGAGCACAAACCATAGGTTCTGAAAAATTTATATACAAAAGAAAGACAATAAATCACAGTTTATTATTTGAATAATTTATATATCCGCCCACAATTCTGATTTCGTGTATAAAACTGAAAATCAAATTCGAACTAATGAGCTAGGAACCAGGATAGACTGCAATTTAGTTCAGAGGACCGAAAATAATTCGAGCTGAAACTTGATTAGTTCCATTAGATCAGGAGGACAAATTAGCATTACTTTTCGGGAGCTGACGTCTTCCTTTTGGTTATTTCGTTTGTTTATTGAATTCATTAGAGAGATTTACATGCTCACTTTAATTGGGATTTCGGGGTTGTTTGCGGGAATTAATTAAACCAGAGTAGAAGCAATAAATATAGAGATGTCAATGTGCTTCTATAACTCCTCTAATAAACACGACTTATGTTTCGGGCCATAAGCGGATTTCTAAATTGCTTAATTAAGTTTAACTTATTTTCTACGTGTAAGTAAGCGAAAAAAAAAAACCTTCACAAAGTTTTGATTGCCTCTTTGAGTGTTTTTGCTCTTGGAATCAGCTATTTACTAAAAGTTTAACTTCACCTCATTTGTGACAGAATTATTTATTTATATTAAATATATTTATTCCGTCATATGCACCTTCAAAATTCGGTATGTACATTTTTTATTGTTTTTAGCAAAATAGTGTTTTTATTTTTATTGATTGTAAAGGAGCATAAAGACAACAACAAATGCACATACCGAAATGACGAAAATATATCCACAGCATTGCCTTAACCAGAGCCCCACTGGATCCACACCAGCTTTAGCGATAGGTAGCGTAAGACTATGCTTCATATTTGGCTTATACTGTAAAACCCGTTTAAATGCAACCCGCTTTACTGCACAATTCCTTTTATTGCACACGATGCGAATGCACCGAATTTTTTGCCTTATTAATGTGTAGAAACAAAGACCGCATTATTGCACACCTCTTAAATACACAAACCTCTTATTTGCACATTAATTTCAGGCACGAATTTTCTATTTGAATTAAAAAATAACCGGATAAATGCAATATTACATATTTTAAATGAACAGATCTGTAGAAGTGTAGTACTTTTACATTGTCCCCTCGGTGGTTACCATTTAAAGGCAAAGAAGAAGTAGAACACTTTCTCGTTAGTCTTTGCTTTGACATTTCAGTCTTTTTGAGTTGGCGGGTGGACCTTGTAAATTGCGGATTGTAATTGTTTAATTTTGGTAAAATTTGTAAAGTAAAGACGAAAACAGAACGCTATGTAATTAACCAAACTGAAAAAAAGTAATCCGAGCTCTCTTAAATGCACAACATGTGCATTTATCTTAAAAACGTTTAAATGCACAAACCGTTTAAATGCACGAAATTTTCTGACAAATTGGATGTGCATTTAAGCGGGTTTTACTGTACATGGTTCTTGAAACTGTAATATTAAACACAAAATTTGGTAATTATCAATAACTCAAAAAAAAAAATTAATCGAATCAAGAATTTTTATAATCCTAGTGTTTTTCTTAAATTTTGGAAATTACTAATTTATAATTATTATAATTATAATTATTTTGATAGATGAATTTGTCTAAAAATCAACGTTTTGTTCTTCAACATGCCATACAAATTAGTTAAAAAAACGACTATGCTTAATGAAAACGACGTTTATGTTATTTGAGAAATGTTGAGATGAAACAGGCCATAGTTAATGACCCCAATGAGGATGTAAGAATTTCTTTCATTAAGGTATTTCTCCTTAATTAGACATAACAAAATTAAGTAAAATAAAATACAATTAGGAAATTCAACAGTTTGCAATAAAAGTGACCAGATTCTGGTTGATCAACAAAAATGTACGTTATAATAACTATGATATTGAAGACTTTTTAAACAACCAGGAATCTAGTAGCAATGATTAAATATGCTTGTTGTTTCAATAAAATGTACATTGTGAGTTTAATATGAATAAAAAGTTGAATTGATATGATTTTTAATTAAAAGTAGGAATATTGACATAGAAATCTTTAGTTGCAGATAACTCCAACCATATGATGTCCTGCCCCTATTGTTGATTCAACAAACAACACAATTTCTAACATATGATTTCCGCAGAAGTAAGCACTTTCTTTGAGCTCCTTGAGAAGCACTTATTCAACATATATCATGAAATGTGTATGAACCGCTTCGAATTTGCTTCAAATAGCTCCTTGAAAAGCACTTTTTCGAAGAATATCATGAAAGGTGGATGAAGTGCTTCGAACCAATTTTTTTCGAAGGACTTCGAATTTTCCCACTGGAATGAAATGTAGATGAAGCGCTTCGAAATAGTTCTTTGAGATCCACTTTTTCGAAGCATATCATGAAATGTGTATGAAGCGCTTCGAATCTGCTTTTTTCCAAGCACTTCGAATTTTCCTCCTGGGCACTTCATGGCTTTTAACAGCAAAAGGCTGCACACATATTTGCAACTAGATACATAGAGGAAAGTGTTTAAAAAAAAATATTGTTAGAGTGATTTACAAAGTTGTATAAAAAAAAAATATTATTGAATTTATAACTATTACTGTAGCATTACGTTCCATACTTTTTTCAAATAAAATATTAGTAAATATTAAACTGTCCGCAATCACTTTTAAAAACGTGATAATCTAAAACGCGTATATTTGATATTACAATGCGATACTTTTCTCAATATGTTATGTATTTTAGAAGATACCTATCTCTTTTTTGATTATTAAAATTCATCGCCCTAGGTCCTTAATTTTGAATTTTACTAAATACGTCAAACCCCGTATAATTGACATCTAAATCAAAATTGATTAAACCATTTAATTGCTGCAATACCACAAACAAACATATCTTGAAACTTGATGAACACAATACCATCCGTCGAGTAGACAACAACTTGAAGTCGTAGTTTGAAAACCCTAATGACATAAGATAAAAAATGTGAGAACCTTCCCAAATTCTCATCGCATATAATTTACTACCTAATTAAAAACAAATTAAGGAAAGCAGAAAAGATAACCAAGAAGAAAATGAATCTCATTTATGTCAATCAGTTACCTTCAATCCCTTTGAGTTGCACGTACAAAACAATGCAGGGTGTGGAAAGTAGTCAGGCATTTAAGGGTGTTTGGAGAAGATGGGCTCTCGGTGGAATAAGGCCGGTTGAAAAATATTCAAAAGCGTTTATGGCTTATTCAATTTTCATAAACATAACAGTGATTTTGTTCTTACCCATATCTTTCGGGAAACAGAATCTTCAAGAACATGATGTACAAAGTATTCTGCATAATCTGGCGATGACGTTGACATTCATATCATTTTCGTTTAAACATTGGTTCATATTATTCTGTAAGCGAAATAGAAATATATTTAAACTTCTTCAGAAATTGGATCAACGAATTCAAAACGAAAAAGAAATGCAGTGTATAAGAGGTGTGGTTAAGTTATGTGATAGATTACTCTTTGGTTACAGTGTTATATTCTACATGTCTTATTGTAATTATATCATGACCTCTCTATTAAACAAAGGACAACTTGTATTGCCGGGATGGTTTCCATTCGATTTATCTGTGAAATCAAATTTCTGGATTGCTTATGTTTATCAAACATGTGCTATTGCAATCACTCTCATACAAAATATTGCTCACGATGTTTATCCTCCAATTTATATTTCCGTTTTGACTGCACATATTGAAGCACTTGGAAAACGGGTAAAGGTAATCGGATGGAATTTGGAAGATAATGGCCTCAAGACGTACGACAAACTGGTAGCTTGTATAGAAGATCATTTAGATATCATGAGGTAAGATTATAACTCAAATAAAACTTTTAAGATATTGGTGTAAAAATCTCATTTACAGTCTTTTTCGTGAAATTGCGGCAATGATTAAATGTTCATTATTCATTCAATTCACTGTCACCGCATTTATACTATGCATTGGAGCAGTGAATCTGATATTTTTCACAACACAATTTCTTGAGATGGCTGCAATTGCATCGTATCTTGCCGCAGTAACACTTGAAGTATTTCCAGTGTGCTACTGCATGAATCGAATGATTGAACATAATAGCGTCCTAACTAATTCAGTGTATGCTTGTAATTGGATTCACCAAGACCTGAAGTTCAAGAAGGCAGTGATCATGTTTATACAAAAGACACAAGAGAATATGATTATGTATGCAGGAAACATTGCACCTATAAACTTGCCGACGTTTTTAAATGTAAAATTAATCAAAATTCTTCACAAACTCATACAATAACTATATATTTTCTGTTGCAGATTTTGAAATTTTCCTTTTCGATGTTCACTTTACTTAGTAAAGTTAATAAATGAACTACAAACGATCTTTGCCAGTGAAAAGATTAGTAATTATTTATAGAACCCGTAAATACATACATATACGTATAATAAAGGAGAATATAAAGAAACAACTAGGTGCAACGAAATTCCATTGATATACTTACTAATTACAAAGTACAGAAAATTAATATATATACTAGTTTAACACGAATAATAATTAAACTTAGTTGGATACTGGGCTTTAATACTAATTATCTAAATTTTATAAAAAAGCAACATGAGTGTTTCTTAGAATAAGCGGAGCACAAAATAATTCAAGTGACTGTGCGACAGAATTTTAAAATAATTAATTACTTTAGTAATATTACTCATACCATTACAATTACCAATAATAAAATTTTTAAATTACAATAACCATTACTATAATAGTAATTATAATAGTAATGGTAATGCTAGTTCAATTACTTCATTGTAATTAATTACTAATCAAGCTTTCATTACCATTACCCATTGCAATAGTAATTGTAATGAAGTAATTGTCATCACAATGATATGAAAAGCTCCCACTACTTTTGTCTCCTGTAAAAAATATAATTTATTTCGAGAAAATTTGTATATGAAAATACGATTAAATTTCATTAAATTTAAGACATACATATGTTAATAAAGAATAAGTAATATATTTTCATAAAATACGGCATGAATTTTCTTAAAGAGAAATTTAAAATAAACTTAAAGGGGTCCTAGTGTTAAATTCAAACCAAAAAACTGGATTTTTATGTTTGTGCAATTTAAATTCCCATATTAAAATGGCCTTCCGAGATGACCAACTTCTCAAAAGTTGCGTTAAACAAGCGTTGTCTACGGGAAGCGTTTACAAGCCCAGCAAACGAAAAGACCCTCTCTACCGGTCTTGATACTCTTGATTTGATCTAAATTGTGGGATAGTGGGAACTTAAAAATCTTTGCGCAATGACAATTAATTCATTACAATTTCCATTGCAATAGGTATAATTACAATGAAGTAATTGACCCAATATTACCATTACAACTACCATTGAAGCAATGGTAATTGTAATTAAAAAATTTAAATTACTCGTAATAGTGATGGTAATTGTAAAGAACATGACAATTTTGGAAGTCTGCTGTGCGAGCCGAATCATTCAAAGAGTTTTGTTTAAAGACACTCTTTCACGGCTTGCGGAAAATGCTTGCATTACGTGTTATATGTATCAAACAGTGGCAAAATTAGCGGAAAATTCGATGTAATATTGTTTTTTTGTTAATAAATTCATCTGGATAAAAATCGTATATATTTTCAATTCATTTCCATATGCTTCAGTACGAATTCCCAAATAGGGTTCAAGATCATTGGAAGATCATAGGACAGAGCAATGCGTTTTCTTTCAGTAAATCATTTGAATAATAAAACATGTGTTTGAGTTATTATATTTCTATACCTATGCCTGACGTTAAAATGCTTCTGAGTTTTATAAATACATATTATAGAATGGCATGTAATTTTCCCCGAACAATTCAATCCTAAACTCAGGATGCCCGGAATCGGTTGCTTGAAAAATAGTTTTCATTTCCTCCTGACAGCTCAGCATCTCCAATTTGTACACTTCCTCCCGAAGGAACAATTCTAACTTTCCCATTTCCCATTGTGATGCAAATCGATTTATTCAGGGTAAATGAGTTTCTCTAACTTTTCCTCAATATCCTGAAAAAAAAAAATATCTTTTTATAGGCGCCAACATTAAAGACTCAGTTCGTAAAAGATTATGGAAAATTAACTGTCGGCCTCTTTCCCAGATTACAATTTGGATAATGTTCAAATTTTTCAGCTGAAAGAACAATATTCACAGTGACTTTAACAGACATCAGCATACGCCGAATATTGCTTTGATTACAGAGCAAGTACACCAGAGGGCTCTGCCTCGTGGCTTGAGAATTGAGCATTATGTTGTGAGTTCATTTAAAGTGATGTTCACTGCTCGATGCCTTTCTTTCTTCTGCTTCACAAGAGCATTATAAACTCCTCCGCATGTTGATATCTTCTGCTGAAATCAGAAAGGAGATTTTTATAATATGACAGGAGCCGTAACATGAATACCCTCCGGTGGGAAATATTTTCAGAAATGATATACTATATATATCACCAAAACTGCAGGCAAGCTTTAATTTAACCGACGTGAAAGATGCGACGCAATTCAGAGGCATTCTTTGATACTGTAACTCAGAAGCCAAAATGCGATATTATTTCGAAATATATTTGCGACAGTTGTAGGTGTAAGGGCATTCAAACAATTACTATTTTCAGCTTCACTAAGTATCTTACAACCTTGGAACAGACGAGGGCGATTCTTGTGCCGTAGTAGATTTTTGATGCTCTAACAAGGAAAAGGCACTCACCGATTTCGCTCAAATTTATAGCAAATGTAGGGCTTGTCTACAAATGAAAGTACCTGATGTGGGAACTCCAGATAGCCAAGCGTTTAGAAAATAATAGTATACAAAAATTTTCACTCGGCTCTAAATCCGATTCATTGTAGCACTTTCCCAAAGCAGTGGCTAGTGTAGTGGTTAACACTTGGCTTGTGGTTCAGCGGTCACGGGTTCGAATCCCTGCGTGCAGAGGCTTTTTTCAGATCTTTTCCAATTTTTGTAAGATTCGGGTCCACAATTAAGCGAAGTGATAAATTTTTTATTTTTTTTATTTATTTATACGCAAAAGGCATAGATAGGGAAAAAAATTGGTATTGCGGACTTTTCAGCAAAGGATTGTATTTAAAGCGCATACCAAAAGACTTTGTACATTAAAACTCAAAATTTTATTATTTTTCATGATGATGATTTACATTGATATTCATTATATGTAGAAGCAGGGGAAACAGTAATTATTTCTGCATCTAGCACAGGTTGTAAACGCCGCATTTTTACATTCACAGCGTTGTTTCAGCGTCTCCATAGAAAAATTTCATAAAAAAAATACAAAAGTGCTCTTATCTCATCGAGCAAGAAAAATAAATCACATCCCAAGAAGACTGTATAAAAGTACATTCGATCGTTCATCACCAACTATCCGCTCCAATATTCGGTCACATGTTACGTTACGCGTGGTTCGCTGCTAAACTCGTAGCTAAAAATGTAGTTTTGGATAGGGACATTTTTTATGTACTAATTTCTCAAGATTTTGTATACCTAGAAAACGAGATAGGTAAGTGCAAAATAGGGGCAATATGATGAAAAAATAAGCGAAATAGAAATAAAGTTCTTATTACTTCGATTCTGTAAAACCTTATTTAAAAATGTTATTTTAAATAAATTTAACTTATTATAAAGGGTCATCCAAAAAACGCGCCTACATGTTTCTTTTAAATAAAACACAAACTATTTGCAATTTTTTCAAGCTGTTTTTTTTTATTAAAAGTATGATCCATTACAATTATAAGTGGAATAGAATATCATTCAAATGTCCACCACGACTGCGTCTACAGGCATCAATCCGAATATCGAAATTTTCAATGACTTTCCGACATGTTGCTGGTGTTATTTCACGAATTGCAACTTGAATGTTGTTCTTTAGATCATTAATTGTTTGTGGCTTGTTAGCATACACTCGACTTTTCAAAAAACCCCACAAAAAAAAATCTAATGGTGTTAGATCACATGACCTTGGAGGCCAATTGAAATCTGCATTTCGTGAAATTACACGTTGAGGAAATTTTGATCGCAAAAACGTAATGTTTTCTCGAGTTGTGTGACATGTAGCACCGTCTTGCTGGAAGTAGACGTCAGACACATCAATATGACTCAACTGTGTCCATAAAAAGCCTCTCAACATTGATTGGTATCGCTCAGCATTCACAGTAACAGCATTTCCAGCATCATCTTCGAAAAAAAATGGCCCAATGATTCCATTTGCCCAAAATGCACACCAAACAGTAACTTTTTGTGGGTGTAGAGATTTTTCATGAATAACACGAGGATTTTCATCACCCCAGATACGACAATTTTGCTTATTGACGAATCCATCCATTGTGAAATGAGCTTCATCACTAAACAAAATTTTGCTTGAAAACAATGGATCTGTCGTTCGTTGTTCAATAATCCAACTAGCGAAATTACGACGTTGTAAATGGTCTCTTTCTTTCAATTCCTGGGTTAATTGAATTTTATAAGCGTGTAAATGCAAATCTTTATGCAAAATCCTCCATAAGGAGCCATAAGATATGCCCAATTCTTGCGAACGACGCGAAATTGATGTTGTCGGTTCATTTTCAACACTTTCACTAACAGCAGCAATATTTTCATTTGTGCGTACAGACTTTGGTCTTCCACTTTTTGGTTTATCAGTAACACAACCAGTTTCTGCGAATTTTTTCACTAATCTTTGAATTGAAGATTGATTTGGCCGATTATTTACACCAAAAAAATCACGAATTTTGCGATGGGTATTTTTCAAAGAACGCCCATTTTCATAAAAAGTTTGAATGATGTAAACGCGTTGCTGCAATGTGTACCTGTCCATGGTTAAAATTGTACTACCTTCTAATAAAACAAAATGGCTTATGTCATTTGAAAATATGTCACGTGTAAAAATTATGTAGTGCTGACATCTAGGCGTCACATTTGGATGACCCTTTATATGTACACCATAATAAAGGCACATCCGTACAACTGACCAAGGAGCAAATCAGGAATTTCCTGTAGCTGCCCCCAACTCTGTCCTCTCCGGGATACGCCAATGTGCCCACCAATCATATATAATATGCAAAAGTGTCCGTATATTTATTATTTATAATGACTTTAATGCTACTAATGCTCTTTTCATTAGTAAAATAAAATATTCTGTCAGTTCATATCTTTGGAAAATATAGTGGAAAGTAAATGCTTTGACTATTTTCAAAGATTGTGTTAAGCATTTTTATTTGTAGATTCGTAATCTGGAAACTCCTCCAAAAATTAACTGGCACATGTTTCGCATGAACATTTGTAAGCAGGTAAAATAACGTACGCAGAACTAAAATAATAATAATAACACAGATATTGAATGAAATAGCACTTATCTTTTACATGTCCAACTAAATAAATACGAATGGACAATAAATTCATATTTTACTAACTAAATGCCAATAATCGTATAATCCAAATAATAATTAATTTTCTTCGGTATTTTATTAATCTAAGATGGACTGGAACTATACAATAAATTTCATAATCGATATAAATTAAATTAAGGAAATATTGACATATTTATTACAAGAATTGATTTCAGCAGTTCAGTAGTTTATTTAAAACAACATTACTTGACTGAGAGAAATGATACTATTTTTCTTAAAACTAGACATATCTTCTTTAAGTGGTCAAACTTGTTTAAAAGTTAAATAACAAGAAATATCCTACTAATCCAGTGAAACAAATAAATCCTCATATATGTAGAAAGCGAATTTCAGCTAAATCTTGAGTTTAATCAACTCACCCAGTTAGGAAAATGGTAAGCAATTTTTTATTATATGATCTGGATATATAATGGGAATGTTGCTCCTAAATATAGTTATATAGGACATACAAATTTGAGAAATAATGACAGTTGTTTCTCTTTAAATAATTTCATCTAATAAATAATTACCAGGCAATTAGAAAAAGTCAAGCAGAAGGTGTCACATTTCTGGCGGCAATTATTAAAACAGTCAGTTTACAACAGTCATAAGTAAAAGTTGGAACGATGGCCGCAGCAGTAGACAGCACTGAAGCGTTTAGGGGTATTTTCAAAAGTTGGACAATTGGAGGAATCATTCCTACTGCAAAACATAAAGTTATTTTTATAATTTATTCATTATTCATTAATATATTTGTGAATCTCATTTTTCCGTGTACCCTAATTTTGGGTTGGTTTGAAAGCAAGGATATGAGAACCGTCTTAGAAAATATATCATTTCAAATTTCTATAATTGCGTGCTCATGCAAGCATTTTACAATTTTTTTCGCCACAAACAATATCAACAACATGAAAGAAGTCTTACAGAAGTTAGATCAACGAGCTACCGCTCATGATGAACAAAAATCCATTGAATATGTTGCAAAATTGGGTAAACGACTTTTTTCAGCCTGGATGTGTTTATATTATTTGTCTATGTTTATGCTTACACTAATAAAACTATATGCTGGAGAAAAACTTTTATATCCCGCATGGTTTCCATTTGATATGAGCGTGCGGTCAAATGTGTGGATTGCTCTCGGCTATCAGATAGGTGGAATGATGCTGTTGGCTTTAGAAAACGTCTGCCTTGATAGTTTTCCAACAATTTTCCTCTTGATTATGTCTGTTCATATTGAGGTACTTGGAGTCAGAATAAAAAAGATAGGACAATTAACTGAAGATGAATCAACAGTAGCCTGCGATCAATTGATAGATTGCATCGAGGATCATAAAAATGTTCTTCAGTAAGTTTCTACACTATTCTTTTATTATATTATACTATATATTATTATATATTGACTTTATCTTTTTTCAGACTATTCGAGGAAATGAGCCAAGTGATCAGGGGACCAATGACGGTACAATTATTTTTTGCAGCATTTATAATATGCACTGAAGCAATGAACCTACTATTTTTGGTAACAAAGTTTACTGACAAATTTGTACACTGTTCTTATGCTATTGCAATTATACTTCAAATTTTTCCGGCATGTTATTGTATGAATCGTGTGAATGAGTTGAATGCTCGTCTGACAGGATCAATATACCAGTGCAATTGGATTGACCAAGAGTTGAAATTCAAGAAGACCTTACTCATTTTTATGCAAAATACACAAAAAAACTTGGTTATGATGGCTGCAAATATTGCTCCGATAAATTTGTCCTCTTTTATCGCGGTAAGCCTTTAAGTATGAAATTATTATACATTTTGATACACTTATCTATTTCAGATTATTAAAATTTCTTTTTCAATGTATACTGTGCTCAGTAAATTTAATAAGTAAAAAATATACAATTTTAAGATTCATTAACCACTTGAAGGTTTCTTTTAATACTATTATAATATTGTATTGTATTAGTTGCTTAGTAAAGTTAAAATATGAAAAATGTTAAGTATGATGTTCAATTTATCTATTTACCTTGTTCATGTTTGCTTTAGGCAAATATCTCTACCTGTAGTAGGCCAATATCTGTAAAATTTTATTCGAAACATATTTTAGGCTACATTAAAAAAATACTTTTGCTAATTTCATTAATTCCATTTCATAATTTCAATTTATTCACAATTTTATCCAGAAATAGCTTAAGGCATACTTCCGCCATCAAAAAATTTACATTAGATTCAATAAAAACTGTGTGAAAAGTAATTTAAGAAATAACATACAAATTCTTAATATTATTATAACAAACGGGAAATTGATAAATATTTCTAGAATTGGTTAATAAGCCGTAATATATTTGCAAGTTGAAGTGAAATAATAAAAACAATACAGTTGTTGTAAATGTAATATGAAAATGAGATAATAATAAATTCAAATAATGGTTCCAATGGTTTTCCCATGATTTATGCAGAAATTAATAAAAAGTGTTTTTAAGCCTTATAGAACTTTTACCTTAAAAACAATAGCACAAAGCGTTATCTTTTGATGATACATTTTTTTATTCAAATCCGCTTCATGACATTAAGATTTAAACATCATTGCTGGCATATGGCCACCGCGATTTTTCTTCACGAAGCTCATTCTGTCAATCCAATTTTGGATCACTTTTTCGAACAATGTCGGCCGTATGTCACGAATAACATGAACAATGTTGACTTGTCAATTGTTGCTGGTTTATCAGCACAAACCAGTGATTTCACGTAACCCCATAGGAAATAGTCGACGATCTTGGAGGCCAATTTATAGAGCCATTTCTCGAAATCATTTTATAGCCAAATCGTGATTTCAATAAATCGATAAATTGTGTCGCTGTATGGAACTTTGCGCCATCCTGTTGAAAACACTTCTCCCCAGAATCATTGTCATCTATATTTTCGGAGAAATATTCATTGACCATGGTCCGGTAATGATATCCATTGATTGTAACTCGAGCTCCTGTCTCATTTTTAAAGAATTGCATTTTTTTGCATACACTAAAGGAAATTCAAATAGCCTCACCTTCATTTTTTGGAATAAAATGAAAATATGGAATAATTAGTTCTTAGTTCATACTTCGTAACACACTGTGTATGAGTTACTGCAAGAAAAAAAAAGAATATTATTCATATTAGGAAAATTTTATTTAAAAATAAAAAAACAGTCCAAAATATGCTGAAAACTTAAAGAAATTCAAATAGCCTCACATGAAAAAAATTAAAAATTTGTGCATATATACATATTTTTATAAAAGTTAATTTTTGGTAATTCCGCTATTGTTTCTTACAACATCAAGTATTCTATCAGGCATTGAATCAACCAACGTTTTCAAGACTTCTGGTGTTAAGTCTACCCAGACCTCTCTAATTCTACTTTTCAAAGCAATAATGGATTCAAATTTGTTCCCATTTTCATATACTTTCCGGGAAATAATTCCCCATAGATTTTCAATAGGGTTAAGGTCTAGGTTGCATGCTGGCCAGGCGAATACCTCAACATTTCGCTCTCTTAACCACTGTTTTGTCGCTTTGGCACAATATATCGATGCACTGTCTTGCTGGAATATAAAGTTTTCTCCTATCAAAGTCTCTCCATGTTCAATTAAACTAATTTCCAACAGCTGTATGTAGTCTTGAGATGACATTTTTGTGGATATGCAGGCTAACGGCACTTTTCAACGATAGCAGAAAGCGCCCCAAACCATAAGTATTCCGCCACCGAAGTTGCGCTTGGAAAATATTTCTGGTTCTGCCCTAAGATCACGTCAGTAACATTGCCAACCATCTGGCCCATCTAAATTAAACTTCTTTTCATCGGTGAAAAGAACAGTGCGCCATTCTTCTTTCCAGGAAAAATATTTACGAGCGAAGGACAATCGGGCCTCTTTATGCCTGCTAGTTAAGTTTGGTTTGGAAACCCTTTTTTGCCACGTTAGGGTCGTTTCATTTTGCAAAATATATTGAACACGGCGAGTAGTCACATTTAAGTTCAATTAAGCCCGAATTCTAGAAGCACACATTTTATTTTGAACTATACAACGAATAATTGCACGTTTGTCCCGTGTTTTAATTTTTCCTTTATCGCTATTTTTATAATTTGTTCCATAATTTTCCTTTAATTTTAAATAATTATTAATTACTTTCGGTGATCTATTGATTTTTTGGCCTTTGGCGCGATTAGAAAGACCGCAGCCTTTGTAAGTGATAATTTTGTTTATTTTTTCTTTTCCTAATTTCTTTCCACGACCCATATCGCAGCAACTGTTAAAAAAATTTATTCATATTAAAATTTTTATTGTATTGCATAGTGATGTACGTACTGATTAATAATTTACCGAAAAAATTCTCAATAACGCTACCGTAATCCGAAAACTGTAACTGAGGCTATTTGTATTTCCTCTTCAAAAGTTCACAATTGAATAAAATCCCTCGTAATTCGTGGTACTATCTATACATTTAGGAAGGAACCCGTATGTGTAGAGCATTCATCACTTATTCCCAATAAATGCAAACATCAGAATCGTTATTGTAAAATAAAAACTAATTCCAGCAAAAATTATTATGGAGCTACATATTTGCATTTCCCTCAGTGTATAATGAGGTTTCTAGAGTTTATTTTGATTATGAATAAACCCATCAAGCCAAAAATAAGCGACGATTATGTGCTCCATAAAAATAAAGAAGTCGTCTATAAGTCTACAAAAAAAAAACTACGACCGGTTTTTAAAATAAATTTGGATAGTTCTTAAAAGCTTCTAAAGTGTAAGTCCGTTCATCACATAGAGCTGTCATTCTGACAGTTAACAGTTAATAGAAAGTTTTATCTATCTAAGCTAAAACAACACCATTTATATGCGCTTGCTAAGCAAACTTACAATAACAAGATATCCACAATTTCTACCATCGTCACTTTTATTTGAATGTCCCTGAATTCTATCAGCAGAACATTTTCCGAGACACTTATTACCTAATTTAAGTTCGCAAATTGACAATATCACAGGAAATACTTAAGAATAACCTCAGTACTAATACTCATGACCGCAAAGAAAAAGAAAAAAGAAAAAGAAGTCTTGCAATTTGTCCGAATTATGGAAATGCTCAAGGTCGGTTTGAGGAGGCTAAGGACAATAAAATGCAAATTTCAGGAAAATAAGCTGTTCCGGTGTGATGACATTTACCGCAGAACAATATGACGGTTCGCGGAGGGCTAATTTGTTATTGCGATGAAGCTTAAGTAGCTTTTGATTTGAGCGCCTTTTAATTACATCGCACGAGCCTGTAACGCCCGCTAGACAAAAATAAAAATAAAATAAAACATTCCATCAGTCTACAAGCTTTCACAGCACGTGAAAAATGATACCTACTTAAAATATTTTTGGGACATAATGAGTTTACAGATTTTACGAAGGGTAAAAGGGCACGTCTTAGCCTAAAGGGTATTAAAGATCCTTAAATGTTAAAGATAAATTGTATTCGCGCGCTCGTGGTGTGTGATTAATTTTATTGAATATGTGTATTAATGAGAAAAACGTACAAAATGTACAGATTTGTAGGTACGCGTTTCTAACCACTATTAGATACGATATTATTAAGTAATAGTGGATTTCATACTAATATCTAACGAATTGTACTGTCTGAAACTAGTGATAGAAAGAATCGGTCATTATTTTACAGTCTTGGTATCGATCTTGCAAAAAATCTAAGTTTGAGACCAAGATCAATACTATACCTGCAATAGCAAGACCAAGACCAACACCAAGACCATGTTTGCGAGAACAAGACCGAACTACGCGATATTTTTGCTGACAGAAAAACATTTTTTATATATTTAGTATTATTATCTCTAGTAAAAATGATCAGAACTTTATGAAATTTTAACAAAATAATTAATGGTTTGGTATTAATTGAACTGGAGTACAACTTATGATTAAATTAAATAATAATTAAATTTCGAAAGTGTTTTGACCTACAGTTTTTGAGGCATTGTAATTAAAAATTTGATTATTATACATCTTATGGAAACAAAGAAATAAGGAAATTACTTCAATAACTAGTTCAGTAGAAAAAACTTCATAATTTTCCATCTATTTATAATATTTTTATTGCTGAATAGTAGTTGAAAATCATTTACTCACTTTTCTTATAAGATCTACTAAATATGAGTAAATAATTTATCCAAAATATTTGAGAGTAGAAATACAAGACTGCAAGAGTCTTGAAAACAAGACTAAAACTTGACAGACGAGACTTGGATATCCTGCTTAAGGATTCACCAAACTTTGCTTGATAAATCAAGTTTAATCCTACACAATGTATTTATAAAGTAATATATTTACCTGTCAGATATCATCTCTAAAAGTTTCAGCAACTGAAAGTTGTAAACCCATTTTTATCCAGATGTTGATATGAAAGACTATTAACGAAGAAAAGATATGTATAAAAAAAAATCTGCATTTTCATCACGTTTACTGGTGGTTGCGCAAACTCAAATATTTTACCTATTCAAATAGATAAGGCTACACTACCAGCACGAATATATATGTAGATGCCCTACGGTGAACGTTTCGTTTCGATTACAAAAAAATTGTTTGCGGCTTTATCGATTTGAATATCTGACCCAGCACCCTATAACAATAACTATACTATGGCAGGGGGAGGTGTGGCGTATGGATATGCATTTGCATATCTGTTAGACCTAATTGAGAAAACACAGGCTGCCGCGAAAGTGGTTAGATAGCAATTAGGCGTATGGATTTTCTCGTTAAGCCCCGTGACAAATGATAATAAATATCGCGAATTTTCATTTCAATCTCATAGCTACTTTAATGGCAGGAAAGAGTAAATAAGTCACATCGACAGGACTGGAGCTAAGCAATCAATTAAACTGAGCTAAGAGTAATTCAAATTCAGTTTCCCACCAAAAATAAATGTTAAGGTAAGGTAATGATTTGAAAAGTGCAAATGAAGGATAGAAAAAACAAGTTATTGTATGTGAATGTTAAAGTAAAACTATACTTCTATACTTATATTTTTAATATGTAAAGAGAGAGATTTTGTTTATATGTAAAGGGTAATCTCAGAAACTACTGAACTGATTTGACTTATTGGTGGCAACTTATCCCTTCCTTGAGGATATGGACTATAAATTAACACGAATGAACACTTAACAAATTAGTGTTATATATAACACTACTTTTTTTGATAGAAAGATTACTTTTTTGCTTCGGTTTTTAAGCGTTTTTGCTAATTCTTGCACTTTCGTTCGTCGATCAGCGAGAATCATTCGTGGACCTCTTACCGATTTCCTTCCTCATCAAAAGCAGATATACGACCAGTTTTCTTTCAAAGAATAAATTTAAAATAAACTGACACCGGTGAAAATGACCCTTGGTAAACCTAGTGTTAAATTCGTTGAACCAATATCTCATGATTGTCATAGATGGTGAAGGGTCCCCATAGACAGAATCCATTTTCGCTTTTCTTTCTCTGAACTTTTTTCCATCCAAAAATTAGAAGGAAATTACCAATCGATATTGCTCTTTTTCTATTTTATCGAAAAATGTTTAATACAAATGACTGTCAAATCGAAAACTAACCTATAAATCAACGTCGCTTGAAAGATAATAAATAATACACGATGATAATGCCAAGCCCCGCCAACTGTCTTCAAACATGGATTCTTATTGATCTTCCTCGAAAAGCTTAATAAAATATGATAATTTTTATTCAATTCGTTTATGTAGAAATTACAGCCTTTACATTTTGAATGTGGGAACTACTAAATAGTTTCCCTTGTGTATTTCTTTAATAATATCAATATTTTTTCCTTACCATAATAATATGATATCAAATAATTAGATCCAATTACAAAATCTCCAACGACAATTTTATCGGTCGATTAAATGGAACGAACAATTTGCCTCGAATAACCACATTAGACATTAGTCAACATCAAGTCTTGAAAGCGAATAAACGATGGCAGATGATAGCAATGGAGCCATCAATGGGATTCTTAAAACTTGGACCGTGGGAGGAATCATTCCTCCTAAAAAATATAAATATCTTTTTGTGATTTACTCAATATTCGTTAATATTTTTGTGAATATCTTCTTCTCATACTCAACGCTTAGAGGCACTCTTCAAGGAAATGACCTAAAAATTATCATGGAAAATATTTCGTTTGTACTTTCCGCAGTTGCATGTGCTGCTAAACATTTATCAATTTTTTTCGTAACGAGAAATATCTACAATATTACAAAAATCCTAAAAGAATTGGATCAACGGGCCAAAAGTAATGACGAAAAACAATGTATTGAACGTGTCGCAAAATTATGTAAACAGATTTATTCAGCCTGGGTTGGATTGTACTATGGAACATTTTTCTTCATCACTCTCGGAAAATTCTATGCAGGCGAAAAACTTCTATTTCCGGGCTGGTTTCCATTCGACTTGACTAAAGATTCAAACGCTTGGATTGGCTGGGGTTATCAAATGATAGGAATGATGTATTTGTCGTTAGAAAATGCTTGCGTGGATTCCTTTCCTCCAATTTTCCTCACAGTTTTGGCAGTTCATATTGAAGTTCTTGGAATGAGAATAGAAAAGAACGGACAAACAGCCAATCAAAAATCGCAGAAAAGCTACGATCAATTGGTAGCTTGTGTACAAGATCATAAAATAGTTCTTCAGTAAAATATCTTCTTAATTTAAGATTGCAATTTAATCAATTTTAATTCTTTTTCAGACTCTTCGAAGAAATGAGCAGAGTGATTAAGGGACCACTAAGTGTACAATTTTGTTTAACCATATTCGTTCTATGCACTGAAGCAGTGAACATTTTTTATTTTGCAACAACAGTTTCTGATTTATTCATGCACTGCTCTTATAGTATTTCTATTGTTCTTCAAGTTTTACCGGCATGTTATTGTATGAATCGCGTGATCGCACTAAATGCAGGACTTAAAGGATCAATATACAACTGCAACTGGATTGATCAGAATTTGAAATTTAAGAAAGTTTTGATTATATTTATGCAGAACACACAGAAGAATTTGGTTATTATGGCAGCAAATCTGATTCCAATAAACCTTTCAACCTTTCTGGGGGTAAGTTTCAATGAGTTCAACATAAAATTATAACTTTAAAATACCAGATATTCCCTCTTTTCAGATAATTCAACTCTCATTTTCTATGTTCACCATACTGAGCCAACTTAACAAATAACAAGCTCAAAATATGTACTACTAGATTTATGTAACTTCACGCAATAAATAGTACAGTTTATTACACATTTGCACTTCTATTTTTGTATTTATATTTCATCTGAAAATGCTATTGCGCTGTTATATTATCAGTAGGTTTAAAGTTTTTAGGTATAAATATTTTGCCATTTTTTTTCAAATTTCCCAATTTTTTCTCCTTGTTGCAAAAGGTCTTTAATTAGCATATAAAATATTCTTTTTTTCACCAAAATTCAGTTTAATTTTCGACATAATCTCATTTAAGTTTATGCATACTTCAAGTAGATCCTTCCATTACAAAAATTTGGCACTGTTTGAAAGCAGATCAGTTCGTCTTTCTTTGCTCTATATTAAAACAAAGTGAACACTAGAAACTCGTGCACAATATGTGTTTTATTGAGAAATTGTTAAATTTATTCTACAAAGCGAGTGACTTAGATTGACTGTTTTTGTGTTTATTTTTACGAGTCTCGTCTAATACGACAACGTACTTTCCACTTCTTCAAGGAATAGTCTAAAATACTTTAATTTTTTAAGGATAATCTTATATTTATGAGAAATATGAAAAACAACTGATATCTTATTGATTGCGAACGAAAGAACGAAATTGCAGTACAAAAGGCTGGCGGTATAATATATGGTAAACAGTATGCAAATTCCGTTTGACCACCAGATTGAAAGCTGGGTTCGATAAGTAATGTAAACTTTTGAATGAAGTTGGATTCAAATCAAATATTAGCCGAAAATAAATTCAATATTAGAAAAGTCTGGGAAAAGACAAAATGCTCTCAACTTATTTAGGTTATGTATAGATAGTGTAAGTAGGTACAATAAAGGTAAAACAAAAATATTATACGTTTGAGCATTCAGTCGAATTCTTATTTGCCATAATATACTAAAGAGTGGGCCATCTGTTGGTTTCTTTTTAAAATACATGCTATTTTGCCGCAGCTCAAAAAAATTACAAAAACACAGCAAAGCCAGCCTAATAAGGAAGAGACTTATTTAGAATACTTAGACAAACTCGGCCTACTAAGGAAGGGAAATTTAAGCAACATCAGCTAAGGTAGTTTACATACCAAGTTCAGGTAAGCTGTAGTTTATCAAACTCAGAATCAAACTCAATAAACTCTTGGCGAGAACATGTGCTTATAAATGGCATAAATATTCATCTGGGTTAAATTGGAAGAATTTCTCCGCGTAGAAGTATGGATCACTCCCTTCGAACAGCTTCAAAAACATCATATCCTCGTGGAGTGAAGTGGATAAATTTATGCTTGACCAACGTTGGGAAATATTTAAAACTTATTTCAAAACTAAGTGGTGCGTTCCCAAAACAATGCGAATTTTGAAAAGTTCGTTAAATCAGCTGTTTTGGAGATGAGTCATAGCCACCGCACAGCTGCGATTTGAGACCGTTGGACTTTTTTTGTGGTATACTGTTAAAGATCATGTAATACTAAAAATCCAGAAACGATTCAGGAACTTAAGCACAATATTGATTATACATATATATAAGGACAGGCTACTGCAAAACCAGCTGAGGCAACCATTTAAATTAAGTCAGATGTCATAAATAATCGGACGGATTGCTCTTTTCCGCAAATCAACAAACTTTGATAAATATTGAACAGTGTTAATTTTTTAGAATTTTTAAAAAGAAATTAGCCGATGGCCAACCCTATACAAAAACTAAATGTACAGCAAGATTAAATATTCCATTCTATAACTATAACCTACTTCCAAAAAGGTTAATAAAATATGATAATTGTTATTTAATTCTTTTATGTAGAATTCATAACAGCCGACACTAGGTATAATAAGCCTTTCGAAATTTTAAACGTGGGAACTACTAAACATTGTCACCTTGGGTATCTCTTTAATAATCTATCGAATAATTACATCCAATTACAAAATCTCAAAGGAAGGTGTCAATGATCGATTAGATAGTGGGACGAACATTTGCCTCGAATAACCACATTAGTCAGTTAGCAACAACAGGTTTCGAGAGCGGGAAAACGATGGCAGATGACAGCAATGGAGCCATCAATGGAATTCTTAAAACTTGGACAGTGGGACGAATCATCCCTCCTAAAAATATAAATATCTTTTTGTGATTTACTCAATATTCGTTAATATTTTTGTGAATGTTTTCTTCTCATTGTCAACGGTTAGAGCCGCTTTTCAAGGAAATGACACAAAAACTATCATGGAAAATATTTCGTTTGTAATTACCGTAGTTGCATGTGCTTCTAAACATTCATCAACGTAATGAGAAATATCTACAATATCACAAAAATCCTAAAAGAGTTGGATCAACGGGCCAAAAGTGATGACGAAAAATATTGTGTGGAACGTGTCGCAAAATTGTGTAAACGGATTTATTCAGGCTGGATTGGATTGTACTATGGAAAATTTTTCTTCCTCGCTCTTAGGAAGTTCTATGCAGGCGAAAAACTTCTATTTCCGGGCTGGTTTCCATTCGACTTGACTAAAGATTCAAACGCTTGGATTGCGTGCGGTTATCAGATGATTGCGGTGACGCTTATGACGTTTGCAAATGTTTGTTTGGATTGCTTTCGTACAGTTTTCCTCACAGTTTTGGCAGTTCATATTGAAGTTCTTAGAATAAGAATAGAGAAGAGCGGACAAAAAGCAAATCACAAATCACAGGAAAGCTACGATCAATTGGTAGCTTGTGTACAAGATCATAAAATAGTTCTTCAGTAAAATATCTTCTTAATTTAAGATTGCAAGTTAATCAATTTTAATTCTTTTTCAGACTCTTCGAAGAAATGAGCAGAGTGATTAAGGGACCACTAAGTATACAAATTTGTTTAACCATATTCGTTCTATGCACTGAAGCAGTGAACATTTTTTATTTTCTAAGACATTTTCTGACTTATTCCCGCACTGCTCTTATAGTGTTGCTATGATTCTTCAAGTTTTACCGGCATGTTATTGTATGAATCGCTTGATCGAACAACTGGATTGATCAGTGAAATTTAGGAAAGTTTTGATTATATTTATGCAGGACACACAGAAGAACTTGGTTATTATGGCAGCAAATATAATTCCAATAAAACTTTCAACCTTTCTGACGGTATGTTTCAATGAGTAATATTTTAACTTTAAAATATATTTACTCTTTTCAGATAATTCAACTCTCATTTTTTATATTCACCATACTGACAACAAATAACAAGCTCAAAAAATTACACAAACTAAGATTTATGTAACTTCATGAAATAAATACGTTTATTACATATTTCACCTCTGCTTTTTTATTTATTTTTTGTTTTATTGTAATTTACTTTATTTTATATTTTTGCTAAGTATTTAGTAAATTAGGAGACTCGCATCAAATTGAATCAATTGCCTCTCCTCATTTAGAGGTTTTTTTATTTGTTTGAGTTTGAATGAAAAATAAGTACCTACCTACTCAGTACCTATTTGGTAAAAACAGACTTGTTTACCGTGACATATCTAGTACATACACGTAGTAGTAAAATAATAAACCGACTTAAAAAAAAAGAGGACTCTCAATAAGATGTTTTTACTTTTTTGTATGTATTCTGGTATTCCAAGTATGCGGCTGAAAATTTTTAATTTGAAAAAATTTTCATGAAAATCGGTACTAAGGGATATTGGCGGATGCTGATTTCAAATCCGCTACCAAAATTTCAAAATCCAAGATGGAGGATCTTACATGGCGACCAACATTTCTCGATTTCAACGGATTTTAATGAAAATTAGTACGATTTTTTTGGGGCCACTAATTTTTAATATTATCAAAATTTCCAAAACCAAAATGGTGGATCCAATATAACGAGGAAAATGTTTTCGATTTCAAAGGGTTTTAATGAAAATTGGTACAATGAATATTTTAAGGCCACTAATTTTGAATATTATTAAGATTTGGAGATTCAAGATGGCGGATCAATAAAGGGGTTTTCAGGTTGAAACAATTTCTAGGATATAAGAAACTAGAATATTTGAGAAGTTTTTAATTAGTAAGTATTTACCCAGCTAGTTGGAGAATATATAAAATTTTCACTAACTTTAATAGCATTTGAAAAGTCAGTACATCAGCAGACGATAGCCAAAGTGTTTTATTTGGTTACAACATGTAAGCGAGCCATTTAGCATAAACTTGAGACTAGTGACTTCTTCAACAATGGTTATGGTCCTTGTTATATTTGGCAATAAGTTTACAGTTTTAAGATATACTTTACAATGTTTCTTCAAATTTCCCTATTTTTCTTTCTTTGTGCGAGAGATCTTTAATAAGTGGTTGCATTTAAAATATTCCTTTTTCACGAAAATTCAATTTGATTTTCGACATAATCTCATTTAAGTTTAGGCATACTTCAAGTAGATCCTTCATTACAAAAATTTGACAGTGTTTCAAAGCATATAAGTTCGTCTTTTTATGCTCCATATTAATACAATGCGAAAACTAGAAATTCGTGCACTATATATGTTTTATTCAAGAATTGTTAAATTTATACTACAAAGCGAGTGACTTAGATTGACTGTTTTTGTGTTCATTTTTACGAGTTTCGTCCAATACGACAACCTACTTTCCACTTCAGAGCTTCCACGCCAGTTTTCGTTCTAATTGTGTTAATTGATAAGTTAAGCAAAATTTTCAGAAATTCCCTTTGTATTTTCAAGTGTTTAATGAAACTTGAATTTGAATTCTTTTTTTTTTACTTGTTCAATTTACTGAGTATAGTAAACATTGAAAATGAAATTTGAATAATCTGGAATACAATAAATAAAAGCATTAGATAATTTATTAAAATCTTCATACAAAAAGTCTTACCGAGATAAAAGTAGAGAGATTTATTGGAGTAATATTTGCAGCCATTATAACTAAGTTTCGCTGTGTGTTTTGCATAAAAATTATAAGAACCTTCTTAAATTTAAGGTCTTTGTCAATCCAATTACATTCGTATATTGATCCCGTGAGTTGAGCATTCATTGCAATCACTCGATTCATGCAATAACAGACTGGAAAAATCTGAAGAATAAGAGCAACAACATAAGAGCAGCGTACGACCATATCAAAAAGGTTCGTGATAAAAAATATAATGTTTACAGCTTCAGTGCATATAGCAATGTTGTCAGAAGAAACTGGACAGACATTGGGCCCTTTATCACCTGACTTATTTCCTCGAAAAGCCTGAAATATTATTTAATTAAAACAAAATAGGCCATAACATAATTTATTAAAACTTACTGAAGAACATCCTTATGGTCCTGAACACAAGCTAACAGTTGACCATAACTCGTTGTTGAGTCATCATCGGGTACTTGTCCAATTTTCTTTATTCTGAGTCCAAGTACCTCAATATGAACAGCCATAATTATTAGGAAAATTGGTGGTGCACAATCAACAGTAACGCATTCTATATTGAAAAGTAGCAAACCAACTAGTTGGTAACCACAGGCAATCCATACTCTTGAACCCACAGTCAAGTCGAATGGAAACCAAGCCGGAAATATTAGTTGTTGTCCGGTGCACAATTTTACTAAATCCAGGAAAAAAACTATTAAAAAGTATAGGCAGTGCCAGGCAGAATGTATCCTCTTGCATAGTCTTGCAATATATTCAATACGTTGTCTTTCGTCATTATTTTCAACCCGTCCGTCTAACTTTTGCAAAAGTTCTTTCATTTTGCTTGCACGCACACATTATTATAGAAATTTGATACGATAAATTTTCCATCACGATTAGCATATCTTTACTCTCAAACCAATTCATAATTAGTGTAAACGGAAAAAGAAAGTTGAAAAATAAATTTATAAAAATTGAGTAAACCATAAAAATTACTCGATTCTTTTTTGTCGGAATAATTCCTCCAATGGTCCACATTTTTAAAATTCCTTTAATCCCTGCAATGCTGTCTGCTGATGTCATAGTATCACTTATTACTGAAGACTGCTGTTAACTGACTGATCCGGTGACTGCTTGAAAGGAAGTGACACGTTTGGTTTTTCCAAACAATTTTTGTAATTCGTAATTATTTATGGGATTATCAAGGGATGCATGCTTTAATTCACCCCCTTTGTAAAGGAATTCCCTCTTTCCTTAGCAGAATAAGACTTATACATATATACCTATCGATTTTTTCTCATTTCGGGGTTAGAAAAATTATTGTTGGAAAATGCACCTCTCCATTCTTACAAAACTTGCTGAACCTATTCATTTCAACGAAAATATTTAAGGTACCTATACTATTTTTCTATATATCATGTGCTGCATAGATTTTTGAGTGCTGCTTTTATTACATATGCATATCATAATAATTTTTGAATAGCTATACAGGTAGTGACTACACAGCAGCGTTCGTACGTAAAGGCAAAATAAAAGCATACAATCTTCTCTTCAAAAATGATGAATATCAAAATGTTTTTCGAAATCTTATAAATCCCGAAGATATTTCGAATGAAGATAAAATAAACACGATACAGAAAACTAATGAATTTTATGGAGTGAGCCACAATAATGTTAATAAGGCCAGATTTGATCTATTTTTGAAATTTTTCGCTAGCACGAGTAACAACGAGGCATTTTACAAGGGCATAATAAACTTCAATTCTAGCAATATTCCTCCTTGGTGCTAAGAACAATATTTATCAATGCAATGTGGCAAAATGCGACTGAAGAATCGTGCATTTTACATGACCCGACAACGTGTGGATGGCAGCTTAGCGAAAACAATAGACTTGAACCATTATGGTATACTGGCCAAGCAGCTCCTCTAACCGTGGAGGAAATTACTAAAAATTCTGAAGATGATGACGAAAATGAAGAAGAAGCCACAAATCAACATTATGATTGTGATGATTCTGATGATTTCGAATAAACAAAATATAACATTATATTGATATTCATTTTTTTAAATAATAAATTAAGATTTTTTATGTAATCTAGACTTAAATTAACCTATTTTCACATTATATTAATAAATGGCATTTCAATAATAAATAAAGCTTAATTACCTAACCTACACTTTTTTTACCTTATACTTGTCAAGATGTCTTTTATTGAGAATAAAGTTGAATATACAACGAAAACAAATATATATAATATATTTATATTTGTATTCCAAAAAACGTCATTAAAAGGCTTCATTTATTGATATTGAATGAAAAGGCTTCATGTATTGATAAGAAATGATAGAAAATAATAGTCTAGAAATGGCCCGGGTAATATATTAGCTATTGCACGAATCTACGGCCATACTTCGCTTGTTTGAACTGGTATGACAGATGTTTTTGCCAAGTTTTGAGCCGTCATACCGAAATAATTTGAAAGTAGACAAAAAAAGGAACAAATTAAAAAAAAAAAGGTATTCCGTGATAAGGGTAAAACTTTATCACTAATATGTTTTTAAAGTAGGTATGACAGACATCTTTGCCACAATAGCAGCTGTCATACCATTTTTTTCTGAAAGTACATTAATTTTAGAATAAAATGCACTGGTAGAAATTAATTTCCGCGATAAGTGCAAATTATAAATGTTTATTAATAATAAAAAAATTTGTAAAAAATATTGGTGTCAGGATAGACCTCGTCATACCGGGCTTATTTTATTCGTATTTCTATGGACTATCTCTTCATATAAAAAATATTGAAATCCGTGTAAGTGCACTTTCAGGATTGTGGGCTCCCCGCCTATTAAAGTGTCTTATTACATGACCAAACGCTTCGCGATTGCATTTGTTTCGAATCGCTTACTTACGTAGATCGTAACCTTATATAAGTGTAAAACAAATAGGAATCTCACACTTACCGAAATTAAATCAAAAAATAGTATTCGTACGGCACAGATGAAATAACTTGTTGCACCAATGACGCAGAGAAGCGAAATTGACGGAGCGCGGGAAGCAATTGTCATCGCTGACGTTCGTTTCAATCGGAGGTAGCGGGAAAGTTGTTCCGCGGCAGAGCGAAGCTCGTTCTTAAGAGCTGCGCTTACTCATTCATTAATGCATTTATATTGATATTTATAACTTATTTACAAAACATTCACAGGCCGCTTGTTGCCGACCGCTGCTCTAGCCCATTTAAATCATCATACAAAAATAGTTAAAAGAGGAATGTTAAACAATAATACCATTTTAAAATTGGCATTTACACAAGTTTTTAAAGTCATTGGCACTGTTCACTTAGTACATTTATTTTTTACACCACAGGCTATCAAAGTTAGCTCTTCGAATTAGTTTGCATGAAAAATTTTCATTAAAATATTTTTTGTGAGAAGTTGGCAACACTAAGTAAAAAAGAACACTGTTTTAGATGAAAGGAATAACCATAAATATTTTTTTTAAAACAGGGTGTAAAAAAGTAATCATTCGTAGAAATGGCATAAAATAAAGTGAACGCGGATGAAATTTTTCAAAAAAAATTAAAAATGTGAAACTTTTTCAAAAACCGTGGGACTTTTACTAAAGTAAAATTCTAGCATATAGTAGGACATGGTCTGCCCTATCTGCAGTTGCAGTATTATCCTTCATTTACGGGACACCAGTATTATCCTTCATTTACGGGATTACATACAATATTTATATAGAGATTAATAATGCTTTGTCTTTGTTTTAGATAGTAAGAATTCTGTTTCTTTATACAAATAGGGAACTGTGTTCTTCTTTATTAATTTAAATAAAAATAGTAGCAATCTGCATTTCAAATACGTTTCACAACCACATCCAAAGAGCGAATTGCTGTATTTACACTCCACAAAAATGGGTCGCAGTAAGAAGGTTAGGTTAATAAAAACTATTTTAAATCTGAAAAGTTAATTGTCGCAGAAATCGTGAAAATTATAAAAAAAAAGCCGAAATGTAGTCATGCATTTGCTAAAAGATCCTGAAAATTACGGAAAAAAGAAGAGGCCAAGTGCGCTAGGTATTCGTGAAAAGTGGGTTATATTACGAGTAGTACCAAATTTAGCGTTAACAGCGAGGCAAATTGCGCAGGAAGCTGGTGGGAACACAAATATTTTGAATGTCCAACGCCTTCTGAAAAACACATCCACTATTAAACGAAGAAAACTTACCAGGAGACCACCGTTAATAAAAAAGCATATAGAGGAACGGTTAAAGTACGCTCGAGAGCATGTAAAGTGGAAAACAAGGTGGAGAAATATTGTGTTCACTGATGAGAAGAGATTCACATTGGATGGTCATATTATTTTCACGACTTGAGGAAAGATCGCCTTTTTCAAGTTCACTGGCAAATGGGAGGTGTCGTGGTATGGGCAGGAATCGGATACAAAGGAAAGTCCGATATCTGCTTTTTGAACGGGAAAATGAAGAGTTCGGATTATGTAAAACTAATTGACGAGCAAATCAGAAAACATGCCACTAAAATTTCTGGAGATAATTTTGTATTCCAACAGGATAACACAGCGGTGCATTCAGCAAAGATTGTAAGAGAATACTTTTCGTCCAAAAATATTAGAACTCTACAATGGCCAGCGAGATCCCCGGATTTAAATATTATAGAAAATGTTTGGGGGCAACTATCCCGTACTGTTTACAAGACCAGCTAGCAATTTAATTCTGTTCAGGAGATGAAAGATGCGATTCAAGATGCTTGGAGATTAATTCCTCAAAAATATATAAAAAATTTGTATAAATCTTTATCAAATCGAATGATTTCTGTAATAGAAAAACAAGAGAAAGCAACGCATTATTAAAAAATAAAATAAAATATTTTTTTTAATTTTACATACGTGTTGTTTTCTAAATACCTTAATATATCCTATCTTTTTGAAGCACCCTTTTTTCAGGTAAATGAGTGAAATTCCTAGAATATGACTTGAAGATATTTCAATTGTGAAATATTGTGAGCATTTAATATATGTACTTTATGATCCACAATAAAACTTTTTTCTATCTGTTATGCATTCCGAGGAATAGGAAAAATGTAGGGATGTCCTATCATTTTGTTGTGGAGTGTAGATATTGTATGTGCTCAAAAATAGCAATAAATAAGCAAATCTAATGGAGTAGTTCAAAGCTACATTCAACTTGCGCCGGCAAATAGAGTTGAACCGGTGGAAAACAATGCAATATGTAAAATGGAGAATAAGTAAGATTTTCACTAACTTTAATCGCATTTGAAAAGGCAATATATATATATATACAGGGTGTTCAGAGGTGGGAGGTCAATACTGAAGGGGGTGAAAGGTCGGACCGAGACAAGCAAAAAATCGTATGGGTGGGGGGGGGGGGGGGGGGGCATCTCGCACCGTTTGGCAGTTACAGGGTGATTCGTAAATCAGGATTTTGCCTTATATGGGAACCGCTCTTGTATTTTTATCTTTTTTTCTACGCATCGCAGCGGCCCCAAACCGATCTCAAAAAATTACTATTTCGAAGCCCTTTCCAAAATGGTCAACAGCACCCCCCTATCCCTAACCCCTTGGCCACAATCACCCCTGGAAGTTGAAAAAATTAACTTTTATTTCACGATTTTTCACCTTTCGCCCCACTTTTCTCCCAAATTCATATTATTAACATACCTACTTTTTATTTTTTTTTAAGTTGCCTATCTAATTACCTTTCCAAAAAGGTGCAACATGCCCAGGTAGGAAAAGGATACGAAAATTTATTTACAAAAATCCTTTTACAGAATATCATGACATTTCGAATTTTTAAGAAATTATACTTAAGGTAACTAAAAAATACATTTTGTTCGCTTAAAAACTAATTACAATTCAAACGTATGTCCTTCAAAAGCTGTTCAAAATGTTCTCCGCCAGTTTCGATGCATGCAAGTAGCCTTCGTCTTATTTCGCGTTGAGGTCTATGGTAGCCAGTCTCCCCCATATTTTCGTGGCTGCAGTCCCAGTGCTGGTAACTAATTCTTCTCTGGTGTTGATTGGTCTTGAGTAAACTTCATCTTTCATCATTCCCCATAAGAAAAAGGCCAGTGGAGTAAGGTCCGGTGACCTAGCAGGCCAAGGAATCGGTCCACCTCGTCCAATCCAGCGCTCTGGGTAATGCTCATTCAACCTTGCCCTAACAATGTTCCCAGTATGCGCAGGTGCTCCATCGTGCTGTAAATAAATTGCGCTTCTGGTGGCCAGGGGGATGTCCTCCAACAGATCCGGAAGGGTATTCTCCAAAAAGTCCGAATATAGCTGACTATTCAGCACTTGGGGCAAGATGAAGGGTTCTATCAACTGGTTGCCGATGATGCCATCCCAGACATTGACACTAAATCTTTGCTGGAAGGACCGACACCTTGTCCTATGTGGGTTCACATCTGACCAGGTGTGGAGGTTGTGGAAGTTTGTGATTCCATCCCGGGTGAATTCCGATTCATCCGTCCACAGAATTCGGTCTAGAAACCTTCTGTTTTCGATGTCAGACTCGAACAGCCAAGTGCAAATTGCAATCGTCTTTCGGAATCTCCTTCCTGTAGTGCTTGGACCGGGATATGGTGGTATGGATGTAGTCCCTCTCGGTTCACAACGGTCCAAACTCTCCCTGAAGACAATCCTGACCTTCGTGCGACCTGCCTGATGCTTATTACAGGGCTGTTCCTGACGATGTTGAGGATTTGTTGGTCGGGGTCCGCTGAATCGGCCGATTTTCCTGCTCGCGTTTCTGCTCTGGGAGCGGTTACACTTCCGGTTTCTTTTAACCTTCCGAAAGTGCTTGAAAATACCCTTCTGTTGGGTACCCGCCGATTCGGGAATCTCTTTTGGTATTCTGTATAACTGTGGTCAATGTCCTTTCAAACTTACCCATTTTTATACCAGAATTCATAGGAGGTATTAGAAACGGAGCGTCAGGATACTTAAGAGTCAATACTGGATATAATAAACTAATAACGCTATTTAACGAGATTACATTTATTATTTTATTACTGTTTTGCTGAAATAATAAAAATGTACTACCTCTGTTTCTTAAACAAACATTTCCGAACTTGCTGTCATAAAAATTGTTTACTTAACGACATTTTCCATTATGGTGCAATAAAGTAATTAGGTACCTGTGAGGATGTTTTAATTTCAGGACTTTTGCAACCCCTTTCTACCTGGGCATGTTGTACCTTTTTGGAAAGGTAATTAGATAGGCAACTTAAAAAAAATAAAAAGTAGGTATGTTAATAACATGAATTTCGGAGAAAAGTGGGGCGAAAAGTGAAAAATCGTGAAATAAAAGTTAATTTTTTCAACTTCCAGGGGGGATTGTGGCCAAGGAGTTGGAGATAGGGGGGTGGTGTAAACTTTTTTGAAAAGGGCTTCCAAATAGTGATTTTTTGAAATCAGTTTGGGGCCGCTGCGATGCGTAGAAAAAAAGATAAAAATACAAGAGCGGTTCCCATATAAGGCAAAATCTTGATTTACGAATCACCCTGTAACTGCCAAACGGTGCGAGATGCCCCCCCCCCCCCCACCCATACGATTTTTTGCTTGTCTCGGTCTGACCTTTCACCCCCTTCAGTATTCAGGGGGGCATCTCGCACCGTTTGGCAGTTACAGGGTGATTCGTAAATCAGGATTTTGCCTTATATGGGAACCGCTCTTGTATTTTGATGTTTTTTTCTACGCATCGCAGCGGCCCCAAACTGATTTCAAAAAATCACTATTTGGAAGCCCTTTCCAAAACAGTTTACACCACCCCCCCATCCCCAACCCCTTGGCCACAATCCCCCCTGGAAGTTGAAAAAATTAACTTTTATTTCACGATTTTTCACCTTTCGCCCCACTTTTCTCTGAAATTCATGTTATTAACATACCTACCTTTTATTTTTTTTAAGTTGCCTATCTAATTACCTTTCCAAAAAGGTGCAACATGCCCAGGTAGGAAAAGGATACGAAAATTTATTTACAAAAATCCTTTTACAGAATATCATGATAATTCGAATTTTTAAGAAATTGTACTTAAGTTAACTAAAAAATACATTTTGTTCGCTTAAAAACTAATTACAATTAAAACGTATGTCCTTCAAAAGCTGTTCAAAATGTTCTCCGCCAGTTTCCATGCATGCAAGTAGCCTTCGTTTTATTTCACGTTTGAGGTCTATGGTAGCCAGTCTCTCCCGTATTTTCGTGGCTGCAGTCACAATCCTGGTAACTAATTCTTCTCTGGTGTTGATTGGTCTTGAGTAAACTTCATCTTTCATCATTCCCTATAAGAAAAAGTCCAGTGGAGTAAGGTCCGGTGACCTAGCAGGCCAAGGAATCGGTCCACCTCGTCCAATCCAGCGCTCTGGGTAATTTTCATTTAACCTTGCCCTAACAATGTTCCCAGTATGCGCAGGTGCTCCGTCTAGCTGTAAATAAATTGCGGTTCTGGTGGCCAGGGGGATGTCCTCCAACAGATCCGGAAGGGTATTCTCCAAAAAGTCCGAGTATAGCTGACTATTCCGCACTTGGGGTAAGATGAAGGGTTCTATCAACTGGTTGCCGATGATGCCAGCCCAGACATTGACACTAAATCTTTGCTGGAAGGACCGACACCTGGTCCTATGTGGGTTCACATCTGACCAGGTGTGGAGGTTGTGCAAGTTTGTGATGCCATCCCGGGTGAATTGCGATTCATCCGTCCACAGAATTCGGTCTAGAAACCTTCTGTTTTCGATGTCAGACTCGAACAGCCAAGTGCAGAATTGCAATCGTCCTTCGGAATCTCCTTCCCTAGTGCTTGGACCGGGATATGGTGGTATGGATGTAGTCCCTCTCGGTTCACAACGGTCCAAACTCTCCCTGAAGACAATCCTGACCTTCGTGCGACCTGCCTGATGCTTATTACAGGGCTGTTCCTGACGATGTTGAGGATTTGTTGGTCGGGGTCCGCTGAATCGCCCGATTTTCCTGCTCGGGTTTCTGCTCTGGGGGCGGTTACACTTCCGGTTTCTTTTAACCTTCTGAAAGTCCTTGAAAATACCCTTCTGTTGTGTACCCGCCGATTCGTGAATCTCTTTTGGTATTCTCGTACGGCCTCACTATCACTTCCTTCTACTAAACCGTGCACGTAAATTATATCGGCATACTCGTCAACACTGAATTCTGCCATTTTATCTTAATTTTTTCTATTAAACACCCGTTCTTTTCGCTTGCTTCTTCAACTGTGGTCAATGTCCTTTCAAACTCACCCATTTTTATACCATAATTCATAGGAGGTATTAGAAACGGAGCGTCAGGATACTTAGGAGTCAATACTGGATATAATAATCTAATAACGCTATTTAACGAGATTACATTTATTATTTTATTACTGTTTTGCTGAAAAAATAAAAATGTATTACCTCTGTTTCCTAAACAAACATTTCCGAACTTGCTGTCATAAAAATTGTTTACTTAACGACATTTTCCATTATGGTGCAATAAAGTAATTAGGTACCTGTGAGGATGTTTTAATTTCAGGACTTTTGCAACCCTTTTCTACCTGGGCATGTTGCACCTTTTTGGAGAGGTAATTAGATAGGCAACTTAAAAAAAATAAAAAGTAGGTATGTTAATAACATGAGTTTCGGAGAAAAGTGGGGCGAAATGTGAAAAATCGTGAAATAAAAGTTAATTTTTTCAACTTCCAGGGGGGATTGTGGCCAAGGGGTTGGGGATAGGGGGGGTGGTGTAAACTTTTTTGGAAAGGGCTTCCAAATAGTGATTTTTTGAAATCAGTTTGGGGCCGCTGCGATGCGTAGAAAAAAAGATAAAAATACAAGAGCGGTTCCCATATAAGGCAAAATCCTGATTTACGAATCACCCTGTAACTGCCAAACGGTGCAAGATGCCCCCCCCCCCCACCCATACGATTTTTTGCTTGTCTCGGTCTGACCTTTCACCCCCTTCAGTATTGACCTCCCACCTCTGAACACCCTGTATAGTGTTCCAAAAAAAACAAACGATTTTTTTAGGGGCAAATTTTATTTGGTTTCAATATGTAAGCGAGCCATTTAGCTTAAACTTGTAACTGGTGACTTCTTCAACAAATGGTAAAAACGTGTAATTTAGAGTTACTGCCGACAAATCAGTGCGCTGTGAATTTTAGGGAATGAGCGATAGCCGGTTCTGTGAAGACAACGTGATAATCCTATGAAAGTGTGGGACTCTCCTTGTCAGTAAAATAGAGCTGGACAAGGAGTGACCATCTTTGACCTGTTTAGAACGTCCATGAAGAAAGCCGTTGATGAAAGTAATAGCGGTGGAAGATAATATATGTAAAAGAAAGAAATATTTCTAATACCTATCTTCGTAACATGACAATGTCCTTGTTCTGTTATCAATAGGTTTACAGTTTTTAGATATAAATACTTTACCATGTTTCTTCACATTTCCCTATTTATCCTTCTTTGTACAAGAGGTCTTTAATTAGGTACTGCGTTTAAAACAAAAAGATCGTTTTTCACCAAAAATTCAATTAGACATAATTTGCTTTTAATTTAATATACACTTCAAGTAGATCCTTCCATTAAAACAATTCGTCTTTCTTTGCTTTATATTAAAGCAATGTGAAAACTAGAAATTCGTGCACGAAATATGTTTTATTCAAGAATTGTTAAATTTATACTACAAAGCGAGTGACTTAGATTGACTGTTTTTGTGTTCATTTTTACGACTTTCGTCTAATACCACAACGTACTTTCCACTTCAGAGCTTCCACGCCAGTTTTCTTTCTAATTGTGTTAATTGATAAGTTAAGCAAAGTGTTCAGAAATTTCCTCCGTATTTTCAAGTGTTTAATGAAACTTGAATTTGAATCCGTTTACTTGTTCAATTTACTGAGTATAGTAAACATTGAAAATGAAATTTGAATAATCTGGAATACAATAAATAAAAACATTAGATAATTTATTAAAATATTCATACAGAAAGTCTTACCGAGATAAAAGTAGAGAGATTTATTGGAGTAATATTTGCAGCCATTATAACTAAGTTTCGCTGTGTGTTTTGCATAAAAATTATAAGAGCCTTCTTAAATTTGAGGTCTTTGTCAATCCAATTACATTCGTATATTGATCCCGTGAGTTGAGCATTCATTGCAATCACTCGATTCATGCAATAACAGACTGGCAAAATCTGAAGAGTAACAGCAACAGCATAAATGCAGCGGACGAACATATCAAAAAAGTTCGTTACAAAAAATATCATGTTTACAGCTTCAGTGCATATAGCGAATGCTGTGAGAAGAAGCTGAACAGACATTGGGCCCTTTATCACCTGACTCATTGCCTCGAAAAGCCTGAAAAATAATTCAATTAAAACAAAATAGGCCATAACAAAATTTATTAAAACTTACTGAAGAACATCCTTATGGTCCTGGACACAAGCTAACAGTTGACCATAACTCGTTGTTGAGTCGTAATCGGCTGCGTGTCCTATTTTCATTATTCTGAGTCCAAGTACCTCAATATGAATAGCCATAATTATGAGGAAAATTGGTGGAGCACAATCAACACAAACGCATTCTATAATGAAAAGTAGCAAAGTAACTACTTGGTAGCCACAGGCAATCCATACTCTTGATCCCACAGTCAATTCGAATGGAAACCAAGCCGGAAATATTAGTTGGTGTCCGGTGCACAATTTTACCAATATCAGGAAAAAAACTATTACACTGTACAGGCAGAGCCAGGCAGAATGGATCCGCTTACATAGTCTTGCAATATATTCAATACGTTGTCGTTCGTCATTATTTTCAACCCGTCCGTCTAACTTTTGCAAAAGTTCTGTCATTTTGCGGATATTTTTCTTTGCAAAGAAAATTGAGAAATGCTTGCACGCACACGCTGTTAAAGAAATTTGATACGATACATCTTCCAGCAAGGATCGCAAATCCTTACTCTCAAACCAACTCATAATTAGTGTACACGGAAAAAAAAAATTGAAAAATATATTAATAAAAATTGAGTAAACCATAAAAATTACTCGATTCTTTTTTGTCGGAATAATTCCTCCAATTGTCCAACTTTTTAAAATTCCTTTAATCGCTGCAATGCTGTCTGTTGACGTCATAGTATGACTTATTACTGAAGACTGCTGTTAACTGACTGATCCTGGAACTGCTTGAAAAGACGTGACACCTTTGGTTCTTCCAAACGATTTCTGTAATTGCGATATTATTTTATTTTTAGTTCACCTCCCTTGTAAAGGAATTCCGTGTTCCTTCGGCAGAATAAGACTCAATTATACATAGCAATCGATTTTTTTTCATTTCGGGGTTAGAAAAATGATTGTTTGGAATATGCACCTCATCTAATTCCTCCATTCGTACAAAACTTGCTGAACCCATTCGTTTAAACGAAAATATTTAATGTATACTATTTTTCTATATAACATGTTTTGCAAAGATTTCTGTGCTACTTTTTTTACATACATTAGCCCTTTGATGTACAATGATTGTAAATAAATTATTTTTTTTATTATTAATTTTATTATTAAGTTGAACGTTAAAGCGCTTTTAGATAAGCGAAGGTGAAGAATATAATAAAATGAGTTAAAGAAGCAAGATATTTAGATATTTCCTGCATGCTATTTTATGAATATCGGACATCGGTAGATATACTCATGTTCATCAATTCTGCGAGGTCCTATATTCTCTTTTAATTATGTCATTTTCCTTGTAACTATTCTGTTTTAAGCTGTTTCTGTTTGTAGAAAATCGCGTAATTTTAAGATCGATGTTATGCTAACAATTCCAAAACTAGGACAAAGTTGATTGAGCTATTCTTGACATTGAGCACTAAACCATCGAAAAATGTGATGCAAAATTAGGTTGAGAGGACGGGCTACTGCCAAACCAGCTGAGGCAGCCATTTAAATTAAGTCAGATGTCATACCTAATCGGAAGATTTCCTCTTTTCAGTGCATCAACAAACTTTGATAAATACTAAATAGTGTTTATTGTATAGAATTTTTTAAAAGAAATCAGCTGATGGCCAACCCTCTATAAAAGCTAAATGTACAGCAAGATTAAATATTCTATATTTATAATCTACTTTAGAAAGGTTAATAAAATATGATAATTGTTTTTTAATTCCTTTATGTAGAATTCATAACAGCCGACACTATGTATAAGCTTGCCAGCCTTTCGAAATTTTAAACGTGGGAACTATTAAACGTTGTCATCTTGTGCATCTCTTTAATAATCTATCGAATAATTACATTCAATTACAAAATTTCAAAGGAAGGTGTCAATGAGGGCCGTAGCCAGGATTTTTTTTCGGGGGGGTTGACAAAATTTAAATTTTCTTTAAATAGCATTAAAATATTAATTTAAAATAAAGTTTAATTTTTACATCTTCAATATATATTTAATTAAATATTTTAAAAAATATCTATACTATGTTACTCTTGTTAAGGTGTTACACAACCTTGACGCTCGAACAAATAGGTATAAAAATAAACTTTGTTTTGGCTCGGCCATTAAAAATATGAATTTCCAATACTGAAAAAAAAACATTAAAAATGAGTGAGATATGAGTCGCTCAGTGGGACCCTTTTTTTAAAATCCGGTGTACATGATTTCACCGTCCAGCATTTTCGAAAAAAATAGCTTCTTTGGAAGTATAATAGCTAAGGCGTGACCAAGGAAAAAAATTAAAAATAGTTTTTTTGGAGAAATGACAGCTCTTCTTAAAAAAAACTCGAATTTCCATCAAAATTTTGAGTTTATAAAATATATAACTTTTGAATACGGAACCCAATCGAAAAAATCCTTCGTCAATCCTTTAGGTTATATTATAAAAAATAAGTGGTGCAAATTTCAGTCAAATCGGTTCAGTAGATTTTGAAATATCGTGTACACCAGTTTGAAAAAAGTAATTTCGTGAAAAAAGTAAAAGAAAAAAGGTTGAAGTTAACGCCTTAAAAGTAATTTTTTTTTAATTACCTTTAATCTGCGATTCCTGGACCATACATAAGGTTGTCTGCTGCTTTTGCGATGTCCTCCGTTACCTGAGTTACTCTGTTAGTTTAATCTTTCCAAAGGAATTATATTACTGTTAACCTTTAGACGGCCGCGATTTGATCAATTTACATATCCCTACCCCCCACTCTAGCTCCTCCGCTACAAATACAATTTTATGTCGGGGAGGCTTTTGAAGAGTAGGGGAAGGGATAATAGGGGGTAGGGTGAATGCATTTATCAAATCTGACCCCAGATTCGTGATCAGCAACCCCAAAAACGCCCTGGAACTTGTTTATGAGAAAAAATTATTGACTTCCCTCCAAAGCCGATATATCGGTTTTCCGGTCCTTTAAAGGTTAAAGGTAGATACATTGGTAACGGTCCGAACTCTAGCTGTGTTTTGGGTCGGCTCCCTGACGCGCTCACTTCTAATTATTATAACTTCGGTAATAAATTGAATTTTGGAATGTTTCAACGTTTAAAATATTGTTAAAAGTATAAACAATTTATTTAGCAAAAAAAAAAAAACAATTTTTCGAAAATTTCATGGTGGTGTAACCCCTTAAAAAAATACAAAATAAAAGTTCTAATTTTTTAAAACACTTAATTTTTCGAAAAAGATATCTTACAAACGTAAAAAAAAAAGGATTTCACAAAAGAAAATCTAGTTTTCGACTTTTCGCAACGAAAGAAAGAGTAAGAAATATTTTAAAAAATATGTTTGAACTTCTTCAGTTATCAGTGCTAAAGATGTTTGTTGGTCGCATCTAAAATGTACTATTTATGTATAATATTCCACTACTTTCAAATTGAGTAAAGGCGCCAATATTTATTGCCTAGTGGAGAGGACCTATTATTTTGTTACCTTTTGTTAATGAATTTTGCGATGAGGTATCTATTTTTTCATTCCGAGAGCATTTTTTTCATACATCAATTATTTTGATGGAAATAGCGTTTTTTTTTTAAAAGACCCTTGAGTAGGTAAATGCTACCTACCTTTGTAGTATGAGAAAAACATCACTGATTAATTTTAAAAAGTTACATCGATATAGAAATTATACTAATTTTTATATTGTATGTAAAAGAGAAGAAATTTACAATTATTACCTTTTGTATATATACGAATATACTTTTATAGAAGTAAATATTACAAAATTAAAAATGTAAATAAAACTCAACATAGCTGAATGTAACTGAATATGAATATTAAAAAATTGGAATGAAAAATGATTTGCCCTAGCACACAAACATGTCTTTAACATATATTATCATTGTGAAAGAAAAAAGAAGAGCGGAAGTTTTACACATCTGACTGTTCAACCCTTGTTCTGTTCTTAATCTGTTCTTAAAAAATCATGTACATTTTTAGTTAACTTTCAAAATTTCGGGGGGGGGGGGGTTCTGACCCCCTGACCCCCCCCCCCCCCCCCCCCCCCCCCCCGCTGGCTACGGCCCTGGTGTCAAGGATCGATTAGATAGTGGGACGAACATTTGCCTCGAATAACCACATTAGTCAGTTAGCAACATCAGGTCTCGAGAGCGGGTAAACGATGGCAGATGACAGCAATGGAGGCGTGGAGGAGTGAACGTCTTCTTCGCATTCTCAACGGTTAGAGCCACTCTTCAAGGAAACGATATAAAAACTATCATGGGAAATATTTCGTTTGTAATTACCGTAGTTGCATGTGCTTCTAAACATTCATCAATGTTTTTCGTAACGAGAAATATCTACAATATCACAAAAATTGGATCACCGGCCCAAAAGTGATGACGAAAAACATTGTGTTGAACGTGTCGCAAAATTGTGTAAAGGGATTTATTCAGGCTGGATCGGATTGTACTATGGAACATTTTTCTTCATCGCTCTTGGGAAGTTTTATGGAGGCCAGCTACTTCTAATTCCGATCTGGTTTCCTCTCGACTTAACTAAAGACCCAAACGCTAGGATTGCCTGCGGTTATCAGATGATTGCCATGACGCTTCCTCACAGTTTTGGCAGTTCATATTGAAGTTCTTAGAATTTTAATAGAGAAGAACGGACAAAAAGCAAATCACAAATCAGAGGAAAGCTACGATCAATTGGTAGCTTCTGTACAAGATCATAAAGTGGTCCTTCGGTAACATATCTTCTTAATTTAAGATTGCAATTTAATCAATTTTAATTCTTTTTCAGACTCTTCGAAGAAATGAGCAGAGTGATTAAGGGACCACTAAGTTTACAAATTTGTTTAACCATATTCGTTCTATGCACTGAAGCAGTGAAAATTTTTTATTTTCTAAGACATTTTCTGACTTATTCGCGCACTGCTCTTAAAGTGTTCCTATGATTCTTCAAGTCTTACCGGCATGATATTGTATGAATCGCGTGATCGAACTAAATGCAGGACTTACAAGATCAATATACAACTGCAACTGGATTGATCACAACTTGAACTTTAAGAAAGTTTTGATTATATTTATGCAGAACACACAGAAGAACTTTGTTATTATGGCAGTAAATCTGATTCCAATAAACCTTTCTGATGGTAAGTTTCAATGACTAATAGTTTAACTTTAAAATATATTCACTTTTCACTCATTCATTTTCTGTGTTCACCATACTAAGTGAACTTAACAAAAAACAAGCTCGAAATATTACACAAATTAAGATTTACCTATGTGACTTCATGAAAGATTCTTACATATTTTCACTTCTGCTTTTTGGATTATTTTTTATTTTATTGTAATTTACTTTATTTCATACTTTCAAATTTATTTGTTCTTTCGAGATTTGTATACATAAGAGACACAAGTTATTTTAATAGCACAAATAAAGGGGGTATAAAGAGTACAAGCAAATTAAAGATAATGCAGGAAACTATTAAAGTAAGTTAATGTAGGTATATAAAATTGAAAATGCATATAATAGAAATAATTCTGAATAACTTACAAACTAACATTAATAAGTATTATACGTGAGAAGAGAGCGCTCGAACTCAGGGATGGAGAAGACATACCAAAAGTAGCGTGGCAACCGGTTCTGTAGCCGGGAAGCGTAGACTGGCCAAGGAACAAACTTTCATAAATGCTGGAAGGACACCTAGGAATACCCAGATGGCGATGACAGCGAGAATCTAAAAATTCTGTTTCTTTATACAAGTATGGAGGTTTTCTCTTCTTTATTAATTCAAATAAAAATGGTAGCGGTCTGCGTTTCAAATAAGTTTCAAAACCACATCCAAGAAGCGAATTGCTGTATTTAGATATATGCTCAAACCTACCAATAAATAAGCAAATCTAATACAGTAGTTCAAACATACTTTCAACTTCCACCGGCAAGTAGATTTCAGCCCGTGAACGACAGTGCTACAATATGTAACCTGTGAATAACTCAAAAAGTTATAAACGTTGCGGGGGAGGGTGGCGCCATTCGAAACATCGAGAGTGCGGTTTTGTCAGTTATAATGCTGCAGTGGTCGGGCGAGCACCGTGCGAACGCTATTGAGGCGTTTTTTAAGAGTGACGATTCTTACGTGCGAGCGCGCCGTCAACTTTGTTCTCATTGCAAGCAAGCTTCGTCCACCTCTTGAATGTTTTCGGTAGTCCTTGTTGTCCTGCTGGGCCCGGACTGAGGGGTATTTAGTGCGGAACCTTTGCACCCACGAACAAATCAAATTTACACTTGGTCCATCGTTCAGTCGCCTATTGTAATCACGCCTAAACACTTGCATCGATATTCTTAATTTTTTGTCCAAAGGTTGTACATTTTTCAACTTAACAAATAGGCTAATTTTTTTCAGTTTCAAAATGGCGGTTCCAAGTAGGCGCCCGATAATTTTTAATTTGAAGCGATTTTCATGTAGATCGGTACTAAAGGATTTTGGGGGATGCTATCAAAATTTCCAAATCCAAGATGGAGGATCCAACATGGCTACCAAGATTTTTCGATCTCAACAGATATCAATAAAAATGAGTACGATTTTTTTGGGGCCACCAATTTTTAATATTATCAAAATTTGCAAAACCAAAATGGTGGATCCAATATGGCGACCAAAATTTTTTCGATATCAACGGGTTTTAATAAAAATTGGTACAATGAATATTTTAAGGCCACTAATTTTGAATATTATTAAGATTTGGAGATTCAAGATGGCGAATCAATAAAGGGGTTTTCAGGTTGAAACAATTTCTAGGATATAACAAACTAGAATATTTGAGAAGTGTTTTATTAGTAAGTATTTACCCAGCTAGTTGGAGGATATGTAAAATTTTAATATCATTTGAAAAGTCAGTACATCAACAGATGAAAGCCAAAATGTTCTCAAACAAAATAAGATTTTTCTAAGAGCACATTTTAGTTGGTTACAATATGTCAGCGAGCTATTTAGCTTAAACTTGAGACAAGTGAATTCTTGAACAATGGTTATGGTCCTAGTTATATTGTCAATAGGTTTACAGTTTTTAGATATAAATACTTTACCATTTTTCTTCACATTTCCCTATTTTTCCTTCTTTGTACGAGAGGTCTTTAATAAGGGCTGTGTTACAAAATTTGAGAATGTTTGAAAGCATATAAGTTCGTCTTTTTTTGCTCTATATTCATACAGCGCGAAAACTAGAAATTCGTGCACTATATGTGTTTTATTGAGGAATTGTTAAATTTATTCTACAAAGCGAGTGACTTAGATTGACTGTTTTTGTGTTCATTTTTACGAGTTTCGTCCAATACGACAACGTACTTTCCACTTCAGAGCTTCGACGCCAGTTTTCGTTCGAATTGTGTTAATTGATAATTTAAGCAAAGTGTTCAGAAATTCCCTTCGTATTTTCAAGTGTTTAATGAAGCTTGAATTCGAATCTGTTTACTTGTTCAATTTACTGAGTATAGTAAACATTGAAAATGAAATTTGAATAATCTGGAATACAATAAATAAAAACATTAGATAATTTATTAAAATATTCATACAGAAAGTCTTACCGAGATAAAAGTAGAGAGATTTATTGCAGTAATATTTGCAGCCATTATAACTAAAAATTATAAGAACCTTCTTAAACTTAAGGTCTTTGTCAATCCAATTACATTCGTATATTGATCCCGTGAGTTGAGCATTCATTGCAATCACTCGATTCATGCAATAACAAGTTGGAAAAATCTGAAGAATAACAGCAACAACATAAAAGCAGCGTACGAACAACTCAAAAAAGTTCGTTACAAGAAACATCATGTTTACAGCTTCAGTGCATATAGCGAATGCTGTGAGAAGAAGCTGAACAGACATTGGGCCCTTTATCACCTGACTCATTTCCTCGAAAAGCCTGAAATATCATTCAATTAAAACAAAATAGGCCATAACAAAATGTATTAAAACTTACTGAAGAACATCCTTATGGTCCTGAACACAAGCTAACAGTTGACCATAACTTGTTGTTGAGTCATCATCGGGTACCTGTCCAATTTTCATTATTCTGCGTCCAAGTACCTCAATATGAACAGCCATAATTATGAGGAAAATTGGTGGGGCACTATCAACACTAGCGAATTCTATAACGAATAATGGCAAGCCAACTATTTGGTAACCACAGGCAATCCATACTCTTGAACCCACAGTTAAGTCGAATGGAAACCAAGCCGGAAATATAAGTTGGTGTCCCGTGCACAACTTTACCAATGCCAGAAAAAAAAAAAACTATTAAAAAGTATAGGCAGTGCCAGGCAGAATGGAGCCTCTCGCATAGTCTTGCAATATATTCAATACGTTGTAGTTCGTCATTATTTTCAACCCGTCCGTCTAACTTTTGCAAAAGTTCTGTCATTTTGCTGATATTTTTCTTTGCGAAAAAAATTGAGAAATGCTTGCACGTACCCGCTGTTATAGAAATTTGATACGATACATTTTCCAGCACAGATCGCAAATCTTTACTCTCAAACCAACTCATAATTAGTGTACACGGGTAACAAAAGTTGACAATTATATTAATTAAAACTGAGTAAATCATAAAAACGACTCGATTTTCTTTTATCGGAATAATTCCTCCAATTGTCCAACTTTTTAAAATTCCTTTAATCCCTGCAATGCTGTCTGTTGACGTCATAGTATGACTTACTACTGAAGACTGCTGTTGACTGACTGATCCTGGAACTGCTTGAAAAGACATGAAAGGTTAATAAAATATGTTAATTGTTATTTAATTCTTTTATGTAGAATTCGTAACAGCCGACACTAGGTATAAGCTTGCCACCTTTTAAAATTTTAAATGTGAGAACTACCCTTGTGTATCTCTTTAATAATCTATCGAATAATTACATCCAATTACAAAATCTCAAAAGAAGGTGTCAATGATCGATTAGATAGTGGGAAAAACATTTGCCTCGAATAACCACATTAGTCAGTTAGCAACATCAGGTCTCGAGAGCGGGTAAACGATGATAGCAATGGAATCATCAATGGAATTCTTAAAACTTGGACCGTGGGAGGAATCATCCCGTAACGAGAAATATCTACAATATCACAAAAATCCTAAAAGAGTTGGATCAACGGGCCAAAAGTAATGACGAAAAATATTGTGTTGAACGTATCGCAAAATTGTGTAAACGGATTTATTCAGCCTGGATTGGATTGTACTATGGAACATTTTTCTTCATCGCTCTCGGAAAATTTGATGTAGGCGAAAAACTTCTATTTCCGGGCTGGTTTCCATTCGACTTGACTAAAGACGAAAACGTTTGGATTGCCTCCTAATTCATTTTCAGACACAAGCTCATGCTCAAAATATTACACAAATTAAGATTTACCTATGTAAATTGAAATAAATACTAAAGTTTATGACATATTTTGACTTATGCTTTTTTATTTACTTTTTGTTTTATTTTAATTAACTTTATTTCATATTTTAAAATTTGTTTATTCTTTTGAGATTTGTGTACATAAGAGATACAAGTTCTTTTAAAAGCACATTAACAAAGGTGGTATAAAGAATACAAGTAAATTAAAGATAATGCAGGAAACTATTTAATAAAATTAAAATAATTCCGAATAACCTACAAATTCACAACTCAATGGTCCGAGACGTAATAGAATTAACGTTACAAAGTATTATACGTGAGAAGGAAACGCTCGAACTCAGGGATAGAGGAAGCATACGAAAAGTGGCGTAGCAACCGGTTCTGAGTCAGGAAGCCTGGACTGGACAAGGAACACACCTTCATAAATGCTGGATGAACACCTAGGAATAACCAGATGGCGATGACAACGAGAATCTAAGAATTCTGTTTCTTTATACAAGTAGGGAGGAGTTCTCTTCTTTATTCATTTAAATAAAAACAGTAGCAATCTGCGTTTCAAATAAGTTTCAAAACCACATACAAGAAGCGATTTGCTGTATTTTGATATACGCTCAAACCTACCAATAAATAAGCAAATCTAATGCAGTAGTTCGAAACTACATTCAACTTGCGCCGGCAAATATAGTTGAGCCGGTGGAAAACAGTGTTGCAATATGTAAAATGGAGAATAAGTAAGATTTTGACTAATTTAAATAGCAGTTGAAAAGGCTATACATCACCTGATAGCCGAAGCGTTCAGTCGATTTTTTTAAGAGCAAATATTATTTGGTTGTTATATGTAAACGAGCCACTTAGTTTCTTCAACAAATGGTGAAAACATGTAATTTAGAGTAACTACTGGCAAATCAGTGCGCTGTGAATTTTAGGGAATGAGTAATAGCCGGTTCTGTGAAGACAACGCAATAATCCTGTCAAAGTGTGGGACTCTCCTTGTCAACAAAATAGAGCTAGACAAGTAGTGACCAACTCTGCCCTGTTTAGGACGTCCGTGAAGGAATCTGCTAAAGAAAGTAACAGCAGTGTAAGATAATATAAAACAAATAAATATTCTTAACCTGAAAATGTCCTTGTTCTTTTACACTGTTGTACACCGAGTTTTACCTAAGGTCGAGACTAAGCAGAATGGATTCATTGTATTGAAATATGACATTTCGCCAAGTTTCATGCAAATTCATAAAAAAATTAAAGTTATTAATGTTTAAAGTTTTAAAAGAGACGAAAAAAATATTGTCCAATTTACTTGGTTTTTGGTATACGAGTTTACATTGTCAACAATTTTTTATAATTATTAATTATATAAGTTTTTTACACGAAAATTTTTCGAAAAATGAAAAGAAAAGTTATCAATCGGCTCATTAAGCAGAATGTTTGTCGAACAAAAATTTGTTTTATGCACATCATACATTTCTATGATCAGCTAGAAATTCTGCATACACTCATAAAAAAAAAAATCTAATTTTCAATATTAACAATTTTTTGTTAATAACTTTTTAACTTTTTTATAGAATTGTTAAATATTTCGGATTATGAATCCTCTTGATGTCCTTCACAAACGCTATAAAGGGTTTGCTTAGGTAACATTTAAAAGTCGATTCTGTACAACAGTGTTATCAATAGGTTTACAGTCTTCACATATAAATACTTTACCATGTTTCTTCACATTTTCCTAATTTCCCTTCTTTGTACGAGAGGTCTTTAATTTGGTACTGTGTTTAAAACAAAAAGATCGTTTTTCATCAAAATTCAATTAGATATAATTTCCTTTTAACTTGATGTATGCTGATCCATTACAAAAATTTGACAGTGCTTGAAAACAGACCAATTCGTCTTTCTTTGCTCTATACTAAAGCTAATAATTGTTATGAAACTTGAATTTGAATCCGTTTACTTGTTCAATTTACTGAGTATAGTAAACATTGAAAATGAAATTTGAATAATCTGAAATACAATAAATAAAAGCATTAGATCATTTATTAAAATGTTCATACAGGAAGTCTTACCGAGATAAAAGTAGAGAGATTTATTGGAGTAATATTTGCAGCCATTATAACTAAGTTTCGCTGTGTATTTTGCATAAAAATTGTTAGAACCTTCTTAAATTTAAGGTCCTTGTCAATCCAATTACATTCATATATTGATCCCGTGAGTTGAGCATTCATTGCAATCACCCGATTCATGCAATAACAGGCTGGAAAAATCTGAAGAATAACAGCAACAACATAAAAGCAGCGTACGAACATATCAAAAACGTTCGTTACAAAAAATATCATGTTTACAGCTTCAGTGCATATAGCGAATGCTGTCAGAAGAAGCTGAACAGACACTGGGCCCTTTATCACATGACTCATTTCCTCGAAAAGCCTGAAATATTATTCAATTAAACCAAAATGGAGCATAACAGAATTTACTACAACTTACTGAAGAACATCTTTATGGTCCTGGATACAACCTAACAGTTGGTCATAGCTTGCTGTTGAGTCATCATCGGCTGCTTGTCCAATTTTCTTTATTCTGAGTCCAAGTACCTCAATATGAACAGCCATAATTATCAGGAAAATTGGTGGGGCACTATCAACACTAACGTTTTCTACAGTGAAAAGTAGCATTGCAACTATTTGATAACCACAGGCAATTCATACTCTTGAACCCACAGTCAAGTCGAATGGAAACCAAGCCGGAAATATAAGTTGATTTCCGGTGCACAATTTTACCAATTCCAGGAAAAAAACTAGTATATAGTATAAGCAGAGCCAAGCGGCATAGATCCGCTTACATAGTCTTGCAATATATTCAAGACGTTGTCGTTCGTCATTATTTTCAACCCGTCCGTCTAACTTTTGTAAAAGTTCTGTCATTTTGCCAATATTTTTCGTTGCGAAGAAAATTGTGAAATGCTTGCACGCACACGCTATTATAGAAATTTGATACGATACATTTTCCAGCACGGATCGCAAATCTTTACTCTCAAACCAACTCATAATTAGTGTACATGGATAACAAAAGTTGAAAAATATATTAATAAAAATTGAGTAAATCATAAAAATAACTCGATTCTTTTTTGTCGGAATAATTCCTCCAATTGTCCAACTTTTTAAAATTCTTTTAATCGCTGCAATGCTGTCTGTTGACGTCATGATATCACGTATTACTGAAGACTGATCCGGTGACTGCTTGAAAGGAAGTGACACCTTTGGATTTTCCAAACAATTTCTGTAATTTCGTAATTATTTATGAGATAGGCTGACGATGTTATTTTATTTTTAGTTCACCTCCTTTGTAAAGGAATCCCCTCTTCCTTCGGCAGAATAAGACTCAATTATTCATACCTATCGATTTTTTCTCAATTCGGGGTTAGAAAAATCATTGTCGGAAAATGCCTCCATTCTTAAAAAAACTTCTGAACCGATTCGTTTCAACGGAAATATTTAATGTACACTATTTTTCTATATTTCATGTCTATCATAAATTTCTGAGTGCTGTTTTTGTTACGCATACATCTCATAAGATTTGTTGAATATATATATATAGTAGGTATAACAAAATACAAAGTTGAAAAATTATTAGTAGCATATAAACTTTTCGTTGAAAAATTGCATAATTAAATTATCCTTTCCTAAAAATCATGTTTTTTTATCATGTTGAGATTTCAAGTATAGAAAAGGAGCATTAAAAATGCGTTTTAAAATTTTTTTGTGGAAACTCTAACCGAAAAGTTAAAATTATCCCTTACATACAATTTTAGCCTGTACAGCTTATCTAAAATTCTCTAAAGGGAATTTAAAATTTATTTGAAAATGGGCATAACATTCGTAGAAAGGTTTAATCTAGCTTACCTATTTCATGCTCTCGGGTAGATTGCCCAAAATACACATCGTTTCATTTTTGAGTAATATAATTCTACGAAAACATATTTTGAGGGAATGTTAAGGGATACATTTAGATTATTATCTGAAAATTCTGTCGATTGCGCAGAAAGCGATTTAATTGTGTATGTACTATAAGCACGAAACATTCGAAACAAAAGGACTTCATCATTAAGCAAAATTTCCCAGCTTTACTAACAGCTTTGCACCCTTCTCGGAAGAGGCCCGAAACTACGGGCTAACCTTATTTGCGTAGCCATTTAAATAAAATGTACATAACATGAACTTTAAGGTTTAACCCAAAAAAGCCCTTTATTAAGTAACTGAAAGGGGTTTTATCAGGAATCGAAAGGTATGGGCTATTGCTGATTTTGGCATTTTCTTTCCAAATTTACATAAAATGCCTAACAAAAGGAACTCTGGGGAATATTTTTTTCCTCCATTTTACAAGACGATTCAATTGAAGGACCTGGACTTATTCAATAACATCGACTAACTTCTGTGTGTCTGAAGCAGAAACACATTTTTGGAAAGACATTAACTCAGCTGTATGAGAAAGGATGAAAAACGCTTATTCTTTGACATTATGATTTATGGATTTCTGAAGGTGACTCGAATTGGCTTTCACCTTTCGAAGTTTACTTTCTTAAGCAAGTGAAAAGTGTCTTTTTGTTGTGGTTTTTGGATAGATAGTTGCATCATAAATCGTTCTAAATGATTTAATGGGAAATAATATTCCAGTTGTGACAGTTTCAAGAGAAAAAATGTGATTGCATATACATATGTGGGAATTACTCGAAAAACCAACTGAGCTACCGATGACCGGTTGCCAATTCTCTTGAGTAATGATGACGTTCTGATTAGAATGCGATCGATCCGACATATGCTATATATTTTTTGAATGTTTTGGAGCGATATTTAATATACTCGTATATAATACAATTTAACAAAAACGGCAGACACTTGTCGAATGTTATTGATTCCGATGGCCATGCAATCAGAATATTATTCTAGAATTTGATGAATCATGACTTAATCTAAGTAGATATTTAAATATATATATGTACTTATGTCAAAAGATTTGGAATATTCAAGCAAATGAGATAGATGTAGCTTTTCTAGGATTTATAAGGTCTCAAAATATATTTTCAATTGAAGGAAACTCTCCAAAATATATGTTTTTTCGATATTTAATTACTTTCGAAAAGTTGAACGTTTAAAAAATACCACTAAATATTTCTTTTCATCTAAATCCAAAAATTCCTCTTCGGACTAATAGCAAAAACGTACTTCCCACGAAAACAAAAGTATTGTAAAAGTTTAAAAATAGTTTTAGTAATTTCACTTTGTAATTCCAAAGGTGTAGCTTAGTAATACCAAACACAAGATGTTTTGCAATTTCAAATGTGATCTCTATTAATATCAAATACAATGTTATGTAATTCTTTTTAGTGTTTTTGTAATTTTTGGAATGGTAGCGCAAAATTTTACTAACCGTTTTATGAGTTTAACAACTTTCTGTACTTCAATTTATTACTTTATTTACTGAGTTACTTTGTATAGTTAATAACTAAATAAATAAAATAAATTTAATTTTATAATAATAATACCTAGTACTCATATACTTCTATCTAGTCTTCTTTTTATAATAAAATCAAATTAGCTCTGTTGTGATTAAAATTCTTTCTACGAGTATACAGCACTATTGAGCACACTAAATCTTTTCTCTAATCAACATTAGAATTTGGTTCCTTAGTATCTCTGATGAACGAAATTACATAAATGAATTATTGAGCGTAATAATGCTCTAAAATAGGGCTAACTTTCTATAATTGCAAAAAAAAAAGTTAAAAAACTTAACGTATTAATCCAAAGGTATTACAGGTATTACAACAAAAGTATGCTAAGGTGAATAGCCGTTATTCAGTAAAGTACTAAGCATTAGTTCCAAGTACTCAGTTCAGCAAGGAAATTATCAAGGATTACTCCAGAATAATCAGCCTGGATACAAAATAGTGGAAATTATATTATTTACTAGAAATTACAACATTTTTTGTGGAAATTGATATTCGATTAGTAATTTTTATAAAGGGTGTTCAGAGGTGGGAGGTCAATACTGCAGGGGGTGAAAGGTCAGACCGAGACAAGCAAAAAATCGTATGGGTGGGGGGGGGCATCTCGCACCGTTTGGCAGTTACAGGGTGATTCGTAAATCAGGATTTTGCCTTATATGGGAACCGCTCTTGTATTTTTATCTTTTTTTCTACGCATCGCAGCGGCCCCAAACTGATTTCAATCACTATTTGGAAGCCCTTTCCAAAAAAGTTTACACCACCCCCCTATCCTCAACCTCTTGGCCGCAATCCCCCCTGGAAGTTGAAAAAATTAACTTTTATTTCACGATTTTTCACCTTTCGCCCCACTTTTCTCCGAAATTCATGTTATTAACATACCTACTTTTAATTTTTTTTAAGTTGCCTATCTAATTACCTTTCCAAAAAGGTGCAACATGCCCAGGTAGGAAAAGGATACGAAAATTTATTTACAAAAATCCTTTTACAGAATATCATGATAATTCGAATTTTTAGGAAATTATACATAAGTTAACTAAAAAATACATTTTGTTCGCTTAAAAACTAATTACAATTAAAACGTTTGTCCTTTAAAAGCTGTTCAAAATGTTCCCCGCTAATTTCGATGCATGCAAGTAGCCTTCGTTTTATTTCACGTTTGAGGTCTATGGTAGCCAGTCTCTCCCGTATTTTCGTGGCTGCAGTCACAAACCTGGTAACTAATTCTTCTCTGGTGTTGATTGGTCTTAAGTAAACTTCATCTTTCATCATTCCCTATAAGAAAAAGTCCAGTGGAGTAAGGTCCGGTGACCTAGCAGGCCAAGGAATCGGTCCACCTCGTCCAATCCAGCGCTCTGGGTAATGTTCTTTCAACCTTGCCCTAACAATGTTCCCAGTATGCGCAGGTGCTCCGTCGAGCTGTAAATAAATTGCGCTTCTGGTGGCCAGGGGGATGTCCTCCAACAGATCCGGAAGGGTATTCTCCAAAAAGTCCGAGTATAGCTGACTATTCAGCACTTGGGGCAAGATGAAGGGTCCTATCAACTGGTTGCCGATGATGCCAGCCCAGACATTGACACTAAATCTTTGCTGGAAGGACCGACACCTGGTCCTATGTGGGTTCACATCTGACCAGGTGTGGAGGTTGTGCAAGTTTGTGATGCCATCCCGGGTGAATTGCGATTCATCCGTCCACAGAATTCGGTCTAGAAACCTTCTGTTTTCGATGTCAGACTCGAACAGCAAAGTGCAAATTGCAATCGTCTTTCGGAATCTCCTTCCTGTAGTGCTTGTACCAGGATATGGTGGTATGGATGTAGTCCCTCTCGGTTCACAACGGTCCAAACTCTCCCTGAAGACAATCCTGACCTTCGTGCGACCTGCCTGATGCTTATTACAGGGCTGTTCCTGACGATGTTGAGGATTTGTTGGTCGGGATCCGCTGAATCGGCCGATTTTCCTGCTCGCATTTCTGCTCTGGGGGCGGTTACACTTCCGGTTTCTTTTAACCTTCTGAAAGTCCTTGAAAATACCTTGTGTTGGGTACCCGCCGATTCGGGAATCTCCTTTGGTATTCTCGTACGGCCTCACTATCATTTCCTTCTACTAAACCGTACACGCAAATTATATCGGCATACTCGTCAACACTGAATTCTGCCATTTTATCTTAATTTTTTCCATTAAACACCCGTTCTTATCGCTTGCTGCTTCAACTGTGGTCAATATCCTTTTAAACTTACCCATTTTTATACCATAATTCATAGGAGGTATTAGAAACGGAGCGTCAGGATACTTAAGAGTCAATACTGGATATAATAAACTAACAACGCTATTTAACGAGATTACATTTATTATTTAATTACTGTTTTGCTGAAATAATAAAAATGTATTACCTCTGTTTCCTAAACAAACATTTCCGAACTTGCTGTCATAAAAATTGTGTACTTAACGATTTTTTTCATTATGGTGCAATAAAGTAATTAGGTACCTGTGAGGATGTTTTAATTTCAGGACTTTTGTAACCCTTTTCTACCTGGGCATGTTGCACCTTTTTGGAAAGGTAATTAGATGGGCAACTTAAAAAAAATAAAAAGTAGGTATGTTAATAACATGAATTTCGGAGAAAAGTGGGGCGAAAGGTGAAAAATCGTGAAATAAAAGTTAATTTTTTCAACTTCCAGGGGGGATTGTGGCCAAGGGGTTGGGGATAGGGGGGTGGTGTAAACTTTTTTAGAAAGGGCTTCCAAATAGTGATTTTTTGAAATCAGTTTGGGGCCGCTGCGATGCGTAGAAAAAAAGATAAAAATACAAGAGCGGTTCCCATATAAGGCAAAATCCTGATTTACGAATCACCCTGTAACTGCCAAACGGTGCGAGATGCCCTCCCCCCCCCCCCCACCCATACGATTTTTTGCTTGTCTCGGTCTGACCTTTCACCCCCTGCAGTATTGACCACCCACCTCTGAACACCCTGTATATTACAAAATGTTTTATGGAAATTAATAACCTATTTGTACTTTTATGATATCATGAGCTAGACAAATTTATATTACTAAAGAAGTATTGTACGAATTCCAAAAAACTTTCTTGAAACTAGTATTCCATTTCTTCCAAAAGGGCCCTACCATCGTTTTTTGCAGGAAGACTTTTTATGGGAACAAGTATTTCATTTGTAAAAATTATGAGTTACATGTTAATCAAAAGCGTATTACCTAGCTTTTGAAGGAATTACAACAATTTGCAAGTATTAAAAATTCATACTAAATATAGTTTTTAATTCCTAAAACCGATTTCTTGTTGTTATTTCTTGAAATTACAAATCAGTCGTATTAATTACAAAATGACTGTAAATAATAATAATATAAAAAAGCAAATTACAAAATATTTTTGTGATTCCCGCAGAAAATGTGTTCCCAGTGTATGTATGTAAAGTTGATAAGGATTGATTAAGAAGAAACAAAATTCTATAATAAAATTAAAGTTCTACCCAAACATATGTATTGAGATTGAGGGGCTCATTTGCATATAAATGTAATAGCTGCTTAGACATGGGGAAACAAACATTATGTGGAAAATCATTATAAACATAAATTAACCAAGCAAACGTTCAAAACTTAATTAAACGTGTAATGCCCAAACACAACATTCAATTTGCCCAGAAGCTCACCTGTCGTTATTGTTTAATTTGTTACCCTCAAAACGGTCGGACTCGTTTATACGATGTCACAAAGTGAACCAAACTAACTACTCCTAACTCCTGGAACTTATAAAGTACGTCTATTGTTTATTGACTTAGGTTCAATTCTCATTCTATCACTTTCATCTCCTTGTATCAAAAGATGTAGGGTACTTCATTAATATGCTTGGCCACACACCTGTGTATTTGGGATCCTTGGGGACATTACATTGGGAATGGTTGCAAGGATTACCATGGAACAGAAATTTTATTAAATAGATAGGAATCATTTAAGCCAGGTCGCGCACTGAAATGTATCCACTCATGTTAATGTTAGTAATTACTCTTAAGGAAACCAAGAACATCCTTCCTGGTATGTTGTGGTTTATCGGTTTCAGTAATGAATTTCAGCTGAGCTGTTTTGGATCGTTTGCGCTTTGCAAAAAAGGTATTTTTGGGTTAAGGACACTAATTAAAAAGCTTTTAAATGTAATTTGTCATGTCCAAATATATTGAATACAGTTGAACGGATTTATTTTCGATGATACAATTCTCGTTGAGGCGCAATATATATACATATATATGCAAATCTGTATCCATAATGGCGAATCAGAGGATAGAATATATGATTTATTTGTATTTTTTTTTTTTTTTTGATAAAGTGTTCACAGAAAAAATTTAAAACGAATTAGAAAAAACTGCTACTACAGATGACTAAATCAATAGAATCTGATTTTTTATGCAAAATCATAGCATAGATTTTGGTCTATCATACAAATATGAAGCCTCAACTGACCGAGCCTTTAATTTAAGTACATAGTATGATATTTTTAAAACATGTAAATTTTGCAGTATTGTAGTGGTTGTATGGTGTTTCTTAAAACGTCATTAAGTCGAAAAAATAAATCCATAAATTGTTTTGAACCTTGTTCTTTTATGCTCCAAATATATCCATTTAACATCCAGAAAGATATATTGGAAAAATATTAACCCATAAAAGACAACCTATTCGAGAAAAAAGTAATTCCGAAAAGGCCAAACTTTATTCTGGCCAAAGTTCAAACATCTGCACTACTTGAAAGATAGATCAGAGCTTATGACCCTTCCTTTTATCCTTCCTTCCACAGTTCGACGACAGAATCTGATTCTCGTATGCTGTGTATTCAGGCTGTAGCTTCACGGCTCATGATTTATGAGAAAAGTTCCAATTAAAGTTCCATAAAGCAAGACATTTTTGGACTACGACTTTTTGACTATGACAACGGATATTATAAGGTTTCTATATAGTTACTATGGAACCCTTAAAACAGCTCTGCAAAATGAGGGAGTCTTGTGCTAATGAGATGACCACCCCTTGCAGTAGCTGTGTACATTATTTGTCATAATTTTTATAGGGCACCGATGATCACATGCCTGAACATTGTCTATTATAATAACAAAGTAATAATATGTTGCAATCAATTAAAATCAACTCTATCTTATGATATTAGGAAATTAGTTTTTTTATGATTTTAACCTTTAGACGGCCGGGATTTGAGAGCTAATATCGCCCTTGAAAAATGCCTAAATTTGTATCTGGTATCACGTATCAACTATACACAAAGTTCATATCACAGGGCGAGCCGATATGTCGGTTCTCCGGTCCGGTAAGGGATAGGAAAAATGTTGTAGTATTAAATTTTATGAAATTGCTAAAATTCGGTAAAAATGTGACTCTAGGGGTTTCCGGGGTCGCTGATTACGAATCCGGGGTCAGATTTGATCAATTTACATATCCGTAGCCCCCACTCTAACTCCCTCTAGGGTCACTTTTTTACCGAGTTCCAGGAGTACCAAAAAATGAGTTGTTTGAAGAACAGGTAAGGGGGTGTGATAGGAGTAGGGGTGTATGAACTTATCAAATCTGACCCCAATTTGAAATAACATAGAAACTCCAAAATTTTAGGGGGGAATTGTAGAATATTTAAATAAACTTAATCTAGATTAATAAGTATTTAACTATTAAATATAAATCTTAAGAGTATTATCACATTGGCATCACAGATAAGTTAACAGGAATCACAAATTAACGGAATAACAGTTAGGAAAAGTCTAACTAGAAGCAGAAATAGTCAGTCTAGCTCGAACAGTCAAAAAGTGATGTGATCCATAAAGTTGTAGTCTGAATTAAACTTTAATATAAATCAAAAATATATATTTTTTCTTCCTGCCCTAAAACTATCCTCAACCTGAACACTACAGCAACCCCGACAACCCTGATGGTCAAGTTTTCACCGAGTTTCGGGAGTACTAAAAAATTAATCATTTGAAGAGTAGGGGAGGTGGTAGTGGGGGTAGGGTGAATGCATTTATCAAATCTGACTCCAGATTCGTGATCAGCAACCCCAAAAACGCCCTGGGTTTTGTTTATGACAACAAATTATTGATTTTTCTCCAAAGCCGATATATCGGTTTTCTGGTCCTCTAAAGGTTAAATAAAATACTCAGTTTTTGTTTTAGTTTAATTTGAGGATTAATTTTAAATTGCGTATAATTTTTCAAAACGATATACCTACACACTTAATAATTCAAATAATTCATTTAATTAAATAATCAATCGACTTAATATTTGAATCACTCGAAGGAATAGTATTTATAGTACGACAGACGATTTAATGATAACTCTTTTGGCTTGCGAATAGTCAACATCAAAAATTTTCTCTTAAAAATTAAGTGAGATAATAATAAAAAGGCCTTTGTCATCAGTTTTAAGTTTCTGATCAAACAGAAGGAATACAAAATTTATGGACAGATCTCAAAACCCGCATTATCTATTTTAGTTCAGCTTTTATTAATCTACTGACGAAACCCAACATAACACGATATTTATATGATTTTATATTTGAAATCATACTTAGAATTAGTTTATAATTATTATTACCTTTATTCAAATTCAGGTGTTCCCTTATGAAGTTATAAGCAAACAAACGCACAGAAAAACTTTTTCAAAATTCGATAAATGGCCTCAAGAACGCTTATAAAAATCGGAATTTTGTTGCTTAATAAAAGATATTACATCATTAGGCTTACCACAATAACGAAAGCTTTTGATCGCAAACTACAACTTCCAGTCAGGGATAAATTTCATTTTTTAAAAATTCATCAAAGCATTGAAATTCTAAAGAGTTTCCATAATTCAGCTATCTATTAAAGACGCTTGTAGAGGGGTTTGTCAAAAATATTATCCAATTTTCGAGCATCTTCTAAACCTGGATAAGGACTTCAACATTGCTTTTCATACATATACATACATATATACAGTTTATATTAGTAAGTCCTTTTCAAGTAATAGCCAGAAAATAGTTGGCTATATTGCTAATATTTATATCTACCTAGCACCTATTAGTTGCTAATATAACAGAGAATGAATTTGTTAATCTATGCTGTATCTTACAATTTTTATATTAATATTATTTATATCTTCTTCTTGGTTAACAACATTTTTATATCCTACATATGTGCACTGTACTTTGTGAGCTCAACAAGTACAAAACATCGCATAAGAAAAAAGCAGAGGCTAGAAAGCTATTTAATGCAGAAAGTAAACTATTTAAGCTAGATTAGATTAAAATAAAAGGTGTGCACATATGCGCTTATCAAGTTTGAGACCTCATTTGCATATCAATATAACAGTCTCATAGATATAGGAAACCAAACATTATGTGGTAAATCACCGTAAACAAGGAAAATGTTCAAAGCTTAATTAAACGTGTAAAATGTCCAAATATACCATTTAATTTCCACAGAAGACCATCTGATAGTATTGTTTAATTTGTTGCCCTCAAAACAGTCGTACTCATTTATACGATGTCACAAAGTGAACCAAACTAACTACTCCTAACTCCCGGAACTTATAAAGTACGTCTATTGTTTATTGACTTAGGTTCAATTCTCACTCTCCCATTTTCATCTTCTTGGCTTGTGTCAAAAGATGTAGGGTTGCCGAAATACCTCATTAATATGCTAGTCCACCTGTGTACATATTTGGGATCCTTGAGGGCATTACATTGGGAATGGTCACAGAAATTGCCATAGAATAGACATTTTATTTAATGAACAGGAATCAATTAAATCAGGTATCACATCACACGGAAATATATCCGGTCATGTTAATGTCAGTGATTACTCTTAAAGAAAATGAGGACATTTCCAGTTGCTGTTGTAATTTACTAATTTTAGTAATGGATTTTGGCGGAATTGTTTTGGGATGTTTAATAATTATGCAATACTTTGTGGTTAAAGGTACTAATTAACACTAGATTTATGGGACTCATCAATTTGATTGAAACTTATAGAAATCTAATTTATTAATTTTTAGTGAAATATAATAGGTACATTTAATTCATTGATTATTATAATTTCTAAGGGATGATCTGTATAGTGAACACTACGATCTAAACTTATTCTTTTGGTATCCCTACACTATCAAATATTTGGACTAAATTTAACATTTTTTTAAATTGCATATATGACCACACCAAAAATATAGCATATTCGATTGTAATATTTAATGCATTTTACAATACATTTTCGTTTTAACATTTGTGTTTAATAAAATATAGTTTCGTAGTTAATTTAATCGATAAAGGCTTAGAGCTCCAATTTCTTAGGACCTAGGGCTCTTAAAAGCTAAAACCTGCTGAGTAAAATAATTTAGAAATTCTTTTGTAATGCTAGAATGTAATTTAAAAGACAGCAATCTTTTTCATTTTTTATTATTGAATATTTTTCTATAAACAAAATACAATATAATTCATAAGCAAAAATATAAAATAAAAATATGTACATCTTTTCTTTTACATAACAATTTTAATAAGGCTGTTTGTACTTTAAATTATTAAAATTAATAAATTCATTGTCTGAGGTAATTTCAAAGCAATTCAAATTCTTCATTCAATAATTCTATTTTATAAATAACACACAAAAAATAATAATTTATTTTTCACACGATATATTCTCTAAATTAAGCCAATTTTTTCCTTATTTTTCTCAAACTGATATAGAAACCGCATCTATAATGGTAAACATAATCTATCCAAGTTGTACTAAGAATTGTATCATTGTTTATATTAATCCCAATTGAAGAAAACTCATGAAAACTATTTGCACAAGAAAGAACAGAACATATAACATGTATATGGCTTTGTCTGAAAAGAGGAAATGCGTTTGAGCAAGCACAGAATCAAATCAATTCGTATTAAAGTTTAGACCACAATGAGTCATTTATAATCCTTTTAGATTACATTTTAATCAAAAGTCTAAAAACGAAACCAAATAAATTGGAAGCTAATCTAATGATGTTACATTGTTACCTGTTGAAGTCTTAATAGATTGGTTTTTAATATGTAAGCATATTTTTTAATACATTAATATTAACAATTAGTCTTAGAAGTATATAGAAGCTTGGAAAATTAAATGTATTAAAATAAAATCTTAGTGTATTTCATACATTAATTTTAATATTGAAAACTTAATTTTTAACCCCTTTGTTTACTTTTTTAGTAATATCTATGACAAACTTAAATTTAATCTACAGCGGTAAAAACTATCGCTTGTATCTGTAATAAGGATTAAAAAGTAACTCCAGTTTTTCGACGGTGTACTAATCATAAAATAAATAGTGTTAAAAAGCATTTTATAATAAAACTACTGACAAATGAAATTTTCATTACGTTAAACTTGAGTAATATTTGTTCATTTTGAATCCTGCTGCAAGTCAAAAACATCTTAAAATAGACTACTTCAAACAAAGCTTTTACGTAACTAAAATAGTATTAGCTCTGAGTAAAACTTAATAAATTAATAAATATTGATTAAAACCGTTTGGAATATAAAACAACTTATGGAACACTTTAAGACTTATGCATCTTTTTATAAAAATAATCTCTCATCCGTCATTTCCTCAATGTACAGAGCAGACAAGCCAGCGTGTGTGTCCGCATATGCACAAGTTTAAACATTTTTATTCATGAATATAATTTCAAAATTATATTTGCATCATCCGATGTACACATGCTTACCATACTCCGATTTTCATTTTTCCAGAGTATCAAATTTATTCTTGATTTACACAGCAGGATCATTTTCATCTGAAAATGAATATTTGGTCTCTTGGACCGTTCGCGTGGGTAACATTTATCCTACTTACATAAGGTTTGTTTAGTATGATTAAATTACCCCAAGTTCCCTACATTTTCCCCCAATTTTATCGGTTTTATTACTTTTGTGCACATTTTTAGATCATAAAAATACGGAGTTATGGTCTTGTCGGCCCCGTTTTTAATAATATAAATCGATAGAATTTTTTCTTCAATGTCAATACAAGGAACATTTAACATTACCAGAATACTTTTTTCAAATAGGTACTAAAATAACAAAAACAATTTCACAATAATCGCCGATTAAGGGACAGGTAAATGTTGTACAACATCTTTCTTATTTTTTTACTACCAATCAACAAATATTTTTTGTAAACAAGTATTGTATTTAATTTTTTTTTTTTTTTTCAAAAATTTAATAATATAGTATTCGTGAAAGTATTATAATCATTATAATGATAATTAGAAAAGAAGGTCAGTAGAGGAGACCGAGGCATGAATTAACTAACTTCGCATATGATAAATAGTTAACTACGACTTTTATAACAAAATCCTCGCAGAGATGCTCCCCTTTTTTAGTATATATGGGTGCTTTTTTTTCGCGACTATTTTTTTTTTCAGTCCCACCTCGAAATTTTGTGGCTAATACCTAAACAAACATTCCCTGAAAATTGGAGCCCATAAAAATAATATTTAGTACTAGACCAAGACGCATAAAGATTTCCCATATAAAATACACGTGAACTTTGATTATTTTTCTTCAAATCTCTACAACTCAGAGGCATTTTATAGCACAATCTTGGGCAATGGTAGGGTTGCTTCAGAATTGAATGCTCTACAAAAGTGTCCATTGCGATGTAACCCTAACTCCCACCAGCGAGGTAATACGGGTCACTAACCCCAATTTTTCCATGAAATTCTCGCTTTTTGCCCCTATCTCGTAAATGACAAGAGGTATAGAAAAAGTGAATATGACAAACTTGCAGAAAATTCAATTTCCTACAAAAAAGTTCTAAACACGAAATCGCTAACATCGATATTTCTTGAGATATTGGTCTTTGAAGTTGAGGTAGTGTGAAATTTTCATGGATTATTGAGCAAAATTGTAGAAACACTAGCGCAACTTTAAAACCCAATATCTCAAGAAATATCGATGTTAGCGATTTGGAGTTTAGAACTTTTATGTAGGAAATTGAATTTCCTACAAGTTTGTCATATTCACTTTTTCTGTACCTCTTGTCATTTACGAGATAGGGGCAAAAAGCGAGAATTTCATGGAAAAATTGGGGTTAGTGACCCGTACTACCTCGCTGGTGGGAGTTAGGGTTACATCGCAATGGACACTTTTATAGAGCATTCAATTCTGAAGCAACCCTTCCATTGCCCAAGATTGTGCCATAAAATGCCTCTGAGTTGTAGAGATTTGAAGAAAAATAATCAAAGTTCACGTGTATTTTATATGGGAAATCTTTATGCGCCTTGGTCTAGTACTAAATATTATTTTTATGGGCTCCAATTTTCAGGGAATGTTTGTTTAGGTATTAGCCACAAAATTTCGAGGTGGGACTGAAAAAAAAAAAATAGTTGCGAAAAAAAAGCACCCTAATATATATATTTTTTAAAGTCAGCTGTTAATATGTTCTAATTCCAGTTTTGGGTTTTTTAAAGTGCTAGTAATTATTCGCAAATAAAACAAATTATATATTTTAAGAAATTTTTTATTAAAATATTTAATCAAAAAACAAAACATTTTTATTCTGCCTCTCAGACATTATGAATCATGAACAAAAATTAATAAGTTTCTTCTTTTTTATATAATTTTTAAATATCTCCTAAAGAGGATTAGGAACTATGTTCCATTATCTTACTCTTATCACAAAAAAACAAAAATTTCCAAAACTAAATATTGCTTCATTCATTCAACTCTTACTTCATCCATCATCGTCAGAGTTACAATTTTGACAAATGAAATTGATGGTATGTATCGCCTTTGATATACGTGAAAATTATATGATGTACACTCAAATGCAATCAGCACTAGATCTTAAAAATGTTGTTAATGAAAAAATATTAATACTTGTCCTAAGACTACTATAGTTGTTGAGACGCTCTCTCCGGTGCTATACAACTACTACGTTTCATTTTGCCTTTTACGCGAGTTACGGCCAAAATCATGTATGTAAAAATTTTTTTTCTTAGACTTTTTCAAATTTGTACCTATTTTAATTTGTTAAATGTTTTAGATTATCTTTGTATTGTATTGTTTTGTTAACAATCTATCGCTTGATACTAAAACCAGCATCTTAGCTACTTGTTATCTATAATGATTTGAAATTTTTACAGGTGCTTGTTTTGCTTAGAGCCCTTCTTCCCTCGCGTACTGCGCCTGTGCAACGGTGACTTCTCTTTTATAAGAAACGGAGCTATATTCCGATTAGAATGATACTAAAATCAATGCAGTGTAACTTATAATATCCGTGTTATTTAATAGTTTTGCATCCCCCTGAAAACATTACATCAATAATTCTCCAGTACTGACGTGAACCTATAGACGTATTCATGTGAAAATACATAGTTGGCTTACCTGCCAAAATTGGTATACTGCACACAAATTTCTTCAGGATTTTAACCAATGGCAACAATAGGTGAATCATGACTCTAACTTGCTTAGTTTGGCGAGAATAGGCCACCTCCGTTCAAACTAGCCCCGGTCTCTCCCTTTTCAGATTTTAGTTCAGCGTCAGTTCATAAATACCAAATGACGAATAAATTGTAAAAGTTTAAAGTATAATTGATTTTACTAAAGGTTTGCTGTTTTAATTCAACACGTCTAACTCGGCTTGGACCATAGATGGTCCACAGGCATTGCCTTTATCTGGCAGCGTGGACCATCGGTGGTCCACACTTAGTTTTCTCTACAAATAAGTGCATTTGCTAACAATTTCACCAAACTAATCAGACTGCGATAAACTAAACGTAAGCTACTGATAGGGTAAACATTCAGTGAATCAAACAAGTGACGCAGAAAAACAAGCGACTTATAATCTCGTGCTGTCGCCCATCATGTAGAAAAAGCGCACCGGGTCAAATGTCTTAAATATATGTATTTCTAAAATTAATTTTGCTGAGGAATTATGGTAGAAGGGTTAAATTTCACACATAGGTTATAGACCCTAAAATTAAAATACAAGTAATCTAGTTGTAAACATAAAAACCAAAAATTGAAAAACAATTTAATATAACAACAGAAATTTCATTTTCACGTTCGATAAATACATCCCCAAAGATTTTCCGGATAAACTCAATACAAGTAATTGACATACAGCCCTTTTACTTTTACGTTTACATTTTCTCACAATCGCAAAGAAAATTGCTGAAAATCATAGAAAATCTACTCGAGAAAGTATTAAGGGGATATCGTCCCTCTTTATTCGGGTTTTACATGAAAATCCTTTGAAGGTAAACATAGGGACGTTGCAAATTTGCCTACTACTCGAAAATGTCTATCTATGTGCATAGTGAGCCCACTAAAAAAATAAGATACTAAGGCGTGTGTAGGTAAATCTGAGATTTTACCAGAAAAAAGGATTTACCAAAATACACTCGGAACGGAAGGGCTGATTGCCAATTTGCTATTTTTAGATTAAGATGTTTGGTTTTTGAAATTGTGTTCAATTTCTATAGAGAGTCTTTACGGGAAATAAATCTAAAGTAAGCAGATATTCTAAAGGTGTAGAGATGATTTCGTTGCGGATATTTTTTTGTCGTGGAATCAACAATTTCATTCTGAACTCTGTCTATCGCTTCGCGTAATTTATTTTTCGATGCTCGAGGAGGAACGTCTTCTGTTCATCTTGTAAGCGGCACTTTGTGAGGGAAAAGATCTATGAAAGCATATGGTTTCAATAAATTGTGGTAAAACCCTGAATTATACCAATTGGTGTGAGCTCCGTAATCGTTATTGATTTATTTGATTTTCGAGCCTAATCACTCACGCCCTCCGTATGCTAGAAAGCTTGTCTTTCTACGGAAATTCCCACGTCCGGCTGACATATACGTGACCCTATATTTTACCTTTGAAGCAGAATCATGCAGTCGTGTCCACAGTCTATACCCTGTTCCTTGGTTCTTAATTCTCGATACCAGTTCTGGATTTTATTCACTTAGCTCACCTGTGTCTGGTGGTCCGGAAACGATGTGAAAGGAGGGGAATCAGGGCAGGTGAGGGAATTATCCCCCGGGGGAAATTCCATTCTGACAAATCCTTGAATTTTTACAGCGTCCTCAATATAAATCAAACCTGGAGAATTTCATTTACCTTGTGTTAGGTGTGCATAATCAAATTTCTCGATGAAGAGACTTCTATCGAAAGGACGCAGAAACGTGGAAGAACACGATACGAAATTTCCATATTATCAAAAAGAATTTTTGTGATTTACAAGTGATTTGCGTAGTAAAAGTTGAAATTAACTTGGAATGGCTGTAGACGGCCCAGCAAGTATCTCATAAAATCGAGGAAATGCTCTCGACCATGGGGCCACTTGAAACCCCAGCTGAGTTGAGAAAAGGTGGTTTCTCGGATTCAAGGACTTGAAAAATGTAAAGCAATAAAATTTCATAACCTTCAGGAACGTTACTATCGACTAATTTTATTGAGGCGAGAGCGTTCCCTGAAATTTCTTATTCATCAATAGGAAAAAAGACAGAGGGGTATCGAAAAAAAGAACTGGCTTACAATATATTTTTATGCGAATAATTAACATAATTGAAACCTAACTCATAGAAAAATATTATATATGACTTTTACATTATATGATGAGACCTTTAAAAGCACGGTGGTGTCCATTTACTTTATTTTAATTAATTTTTTCATTTAGAAATACGGTAAGATATGAAAAATTTCAAAAATTATGAAAGCAAAATCTCATTAAACTTACAAAAATTAGGCATGATTTTTAATCGAAGAGTACGGTTTTAATACAATCTTTTTATGAAAATGAAGCAATAAATATATTTTAGAAGCATTATTTTTTGATAAAATCATTATAAAATTGACGCTTTTCCTTTACAATATTCAGCTATAGAGAAAAACATTATTTTTTATTAAAAATACTTAACGTAAAATTCAAATAAGATGTTATCAATATAACTTTCAGATCAATATATTGAACCTTACTTTTGAACTTATATTTTGACACCTCTTACGGTTAAAATGTGAAAGTCAAAGTTATTAAAATTAATGTAATTTTGTAGAATTTGACTATGTTTATAAAATAACCTTTTGATTCTAAATTGGTAATTACTCAAAAATTTAAATAATATAGTCGATTGCGATATAAATTATTGAGATGATTATTATATAATCAATTAAAAGTAAGGTAGGTGCGGGTAATAAGGCCTGTCGGCTAATAAAGCCTAAGTAACAAAAAATATAATTTAAAATAATCGATGTCGCTCAAGGTCATAATCGCAGGTAGCTAACACTCATCGATGGCACCTGAAACTTTTTGCGACGCTTTTGTTGATTCAGATACATACTTTTTATTTTATTTCAAATCTCCCTTAGCTAGGCCTTATTACCCGCACCTACCTTACTTTAAAAAACAACGTTTTTAATGTACCGAAAAGAGTAAACATCATCAGATCTGCTCGACAGCATTGTAACTCGCAATTGTCATCTACACAGTATATAATTATGAAAGGGTCTAGCTGGTTAAGGAGATGAATAGTGCCCCAAGCGCTTTTGAAAAACAAAAAATATCCTTATATAGTACATACATGAAAAAGTTCATCTTTGCTGAAATTTGAATTTCCCTCCAAAAATTTTGAAAAAAATATCATGTTGTAGCAGATAAAAAACCCTAAAATTTAAGAAAAAAAAGAATTTTCTACGTCTACAAGAAGCCGAGATATCGCCAAAACACTGAAAATCACGTTTTAATTTTTTTTGAGGTTATGGGTCTGAAAATGTCAACAAAGATGTACTTTTTCATGTACTGTATTAGGATATTTTTTGTTTTTCAAAAGCGCTGGGGGCACTTTTCACCTCCTTAACCTGGTAGACCCTTTGAGCTCAATCGGGTAACAGAAAGTGGGTGAAAAATCATTCACAAAATTTGATTGTTAGACAGAAGTGAATCTAAATAAAAGCGATTAAAATAATAAATAATAATAAATAAAAAATGAAATTTATTTGTTCATTTTTAGAATATTTTCGAACTAAAAATATATCATATCATTACTTAGAGAAGAAGAATTAAAAATAAACTAAGTATTTTGTGTTTAATGAATTTTGTCTTATTACAAATCTAATACAAATGTATAGGAGGGTTAGAAAAATCTGCTATATGGTTAATTATATCTTTTATTCCCTTTTTTGCTTTACCTCATACTCTTGAGTGACAGAATGTTAATATAAATCTTACAATATATACTATAAATAATTCTTTTATTTCAAACAACATCATTCGTGAATTTTTTTTTTTTTTTTTTTTGTATTAGAAAGTAAGCTTTATCGTACACAGTACCATAAATTCAGAATTGCATACCTTTTTCGAACGAAGGATAAGAGATCAATCGCGGCAATCCTATTTTGTCACGAAAAATTATATATTTAATCATTAGTATAATGGAATATAGAATTGAAATTTTATGCAGGGAATCTGTCAACATTTACTTTCATTCTAATATAATTAATTTTTTTTTTTAATATGCAAATTTAACTATGAATTTCATTAGTAAATATTAAACAGCAAAAAACTTTCATTAAGAAAATTTTAATATCATTTGAACAGTAGTTTTTTGATAATATGTTTTTTCAAATAAACATTTTCCAAAGATCAACGTTAGGAAAATATTATTTTAATATATGTGTTTTTTCTCAGTGTAGAATTAGTAAAATTTATTTATTATATATATTAGTTATTATTTATTTATTTTTTCAAATTAACCACTCTCTTCTTCTAAAACTAAATTCATATGTTTCGCACCTTAATTATACTCAATTCTGTTTCAGCCATGACTCGAAAAATCCATTATTTAAAGTCATTTCTGGCTGTCCTCAGTGTAATGGGTACTGTTTTGTTTATTATTTATCTAAATGCATTCTTCCATTTTCATTTGCACTGAAGATATCATTATCAATATTCAAAACAGTAGCCAATATATGGAGCACCTTAAAATCATCAGTCTAAACGAATTGGGTAATGCACGAGTTCATTTCCAATCGAAACAACCCAATTGTTGATAGCTTAAAAGTTATTTCTTTTCTGTTTATCGTGAAATCGTGCATTGCAATTAAATTGAATAAGCTATGAATTTTTTTCGTGATTTTACTGGCTACAGTGTATTTCTGTATGTTACCACCTTTATCTTATAAGTATTTTCATGAATTCTTTTACCATATATGAAATGAGTTTAATTCTAATTCTAATTAAATATTCTTTAAATTGTGTTCGGCTTATTTTAAATATTAGTTTGAAGAAATAATTGGAAAGGACGGGTGTATCTGATCTGAAAATAAAACCACTGGACAAAATAAAACTACGTCAAATTTGCTTTGGAATTTTAGTAGTACCTCGAACATAGCGTTGTAAATTAATATTCATCAGATAAAATACTGTTTTACATTAAACCAATTCTTCTTTACTTAGTCTGAAGAACGTGTCAGCCAAAACATAGAGTCATGGTACAAAGCATGCAAAAATAAAAATATATATCCTGGAAAATAGCATATCCATGGAATTTTCTATGGAAATGCCCGTTTTTATGTTTTTTTAACAATTATTAATAACCCTTGTTTTGCTGTAGCGAAAGAGCGCTCCAACTGCAAATGCGCGTCATTTTTTTATCACAGACCATTCTGGCACTAAAAAATGTCCTATAATCTTTTCCTGTCGTAAGTTCGCTTACATTCTAGGACTAACCCTCATTTCAAGGAATTTTTACGCGGGCTCTTGAAAAGAGCAAGTTATTTAGTTGCGCAATAGTCCTTAAAAGATAAAGTTGCATCTATTTGCATTACTCTTGCCTAGAGAATTGTGCAAACATGCAGAACATTCTAAAAATTATGAGACAATGTTATGTTGAACAGTATACGATTTTACTTTATATTACAGAAATAGATGAGCAATATAAATCAAATTGCTACAAATAAATATCTACAAACTTAAAGAAAAGTTTTAAAGTTGCCACGTTTCTGGCATCAGTAATATCCAACTTTGTTCATTGTATTGCCCGAAATTTCCATTTCGTCTTGGTTATTACGTAATTTCATGCAAAGCAATATTCTGATTTCGAGTAGAAGAGTGAGGTGGAGTCATTTCGAAAGTTTGCGAATAGCCCAGCGTTTTGGCCAGACCGAATTAAGTCAAGTTTTGATTAAATTTTGCAGAGTCCTACAGGGGTGAAGCAAAGCCTCTAAAGTTTTAGGACTTTTTGACTTGATCTACAGAAATAAAACGTCCCCTACGTGATAGCCTCCGTTTTATATTAAAGATGTTTTAACAGAGATAATAAATTCATACAGAGAACGAACAGGTAAATTGGTTATTTATACACCGTCACGTAAAATATTTCGAACAACATAATTATGTACCAGGTGAAGCGGAAATAACGCTTATATTCTAATCTTGTAGAGACGTTTAGAGCCGCCATGAAAAATTACAATAAAATTCTGTAATCTGTCGAATAGTGTCAGCATTTGAACATTAATTTGAAATTTAAAATGTAAAAGCTTTACCAAATATGGTAGCGGAGATTATTTTATAGATATGAAGCACATTTTTTTATTAGAAAGTTACTTTGTTCAGTAAATCATGATTAACGTTTTATTTTTATCAGTTTATTAAACTATATCTTCTTTTTTATGTATGTGGAATATTGGTTTAATTAGCTGCTTTTTATAGTATTTTTGGAAACAATTAATATATTTAAACTAACATTTTAATGAAGTCGCACTGGAATGAATTTTCGACACGGATTTGAGAATAAAGTAATATTATATATCATTGTTTACAAAAACTAGGAGAAAATATGTATAACCAGAATAGTTCTTTCGGTAGAGAGAGCTTATTCTTGAATTCAAATTCTGATAAAAATTGTGTAATACAAAATTATACAAAAACATCTACGGATAGTACAGAGAATTTTTATTTGTCAGTGCACTGATTTTATTAGAATGTTAACAGCAATATCAAAGTTAATTTTAAGAACGAAATAAATCAATTTGAATAAATGGAGAAGCAACACAATTGTAGTGAATATATTTGCTTATGAAAACGAATTATAATTCAAAATTAGTTAACACATGGTATCTTTTAAAATAGTTTCCTACTTGTTCAACCGAAATGGGGATGTCAAGTACGAACAGTGGACCACAAAGGTTCCATAAGTTTCTTTTAACGAAAAACACAACCCTAAACAAATTATAAATAGGTAAATATTAAAAGATACAGCACAGACCTGTTACTTTTTTGGAAAAATTAATTATAGCTTTATAAAGCTTAAGATTATTACAATTATTTTCAAAATATCAAAAAAATTATATTTTGTACTCCTGAATAATTATGCAAAGTATTAAGAAAATTCCGTATTTAAAATTGCAATTCTTTGATGGCTGCGCTTAAAATTATTTAATCGTGTCGTTCCCAAATTTTGTGTAGCAGAAACCCTATACGGGGGGACCCTTATTAAAATAGTGCCGGAAAAACTAATTGCACTTTAATAATAAAATCATAATTTAAAAATGTTTCTCAACATTCTATATTTTCTATTCAATCTAATTACATTACATTATTGATGACGACATATAGCAAATCCATTTGAAGTGTTTCTTTGCAGACACTTTTTTTCATTTCGGAACTACTTTTATATAAAATTAATATACAGATGTCCCTCAAGTTACACGATTAATTGGTTCCGTGTAACTCGAAACCGTGTAAGTGGAAACTCAGATTTAGTACTACTGTTAGATAGCTAACATTGACGAATATATGATAAATCCTTATTATTTTGCCCTTTTTATGAAAATTGGTATAAAACCGTGTAACTCAAATAGCGTGTAACTTGAGGGAACGTCGCAATTTTTTTCCATATAACTCGAAAATCATGCAACTCAAGTACCGTATATCTCGAGGGATACCTGTATATATTTTTTACTGTACCAAGTAGGAGGTTTATTTATTTATAATCATAACACTCACAAAGAAACTTTCTCAGGTGTGTCTTACCGATTTTGATGAAAGTGAAATATGTTAAAGAGAATCGAAAAATAAGAGACAAGTATTTTTTGTATCTGCGAATTCGCACATTTAGGGGGTGAAAACCACCTCTATGGGGTAAACCCTTATTTTTATTGCAGAAAAAAGATTTTTTTTTTATATTTTTGCGTCACAAAAATAACAGTTTTAGTTAAGCATCATTGAAAAATATTTTTTTACATACGATTTAGAAAAATAAAATCGACGTGTTTTTGGGTTTTCGTAAAAAAAGCTCCTCAAGGGGATAAACAAACCCTAGCACTAATACGTAAATTATGTATATTCTTTCAGACATCAGTTTTTTCGTGAAAATCAGTATTAAGGGGTTTTTAGAGTCGCTGATTACGAATCTGATGTTAAATTTAAAAAATTCAAAATGGCGGATCCAACTTGGAGGACAAACTTTTGAAAAATACACCAATTTTTATTTAAAAAAAAAAAACAATAAATAAAAGGACATCCTAAATGTGCATATCCGCGGATAAAAAAAAAATACGTGTCTCTTATTTTTCGATACTCTATAACATATTTCAATTTCATCAAAATCGGTGAGACACACCTGAGAACGTTTCTTTGTCAGAAAGAAATTTACTAAAATCAAGTAAAAACGTAGTCAAAATTTAAGAAATAATAATTATTTCGATACAAATCAAAGAAGCATTTCTTTATTTTAAGTTTGTCGGTGATAGATTTAATTTTTTCACATTTCTTTAAACGAAGAAAGCATGCTCCTTAAACCAAGTAAATGTTCACTTAATTCAAGAATAACTTATCTTTACATCAATGTAGTGTTTATTCTTTAATGAATGCATCCACAAAGGATGCCCATTGAATCAATTGTTCTTTCTCTTATCACCAAATTTATATATTCTTCTAACGATCGTTTGCGTCAAAATAAACAATCTTTTACTTAATTTGAGGAAATCATTTCCTAAAATGAACTAATATTATTTTAATCTCATACCGATACAAATTAATTTAAAGACATTGAATATTTTTTTTATTAGTAAAATTATATCTTTAATTTAATCTTTCTAAATCTAGAATTTGTATATATCTAATAATAAATAAAATGCTCTTTAATATTAAGCAATATTATAAGATTTAAGAAAATATTGTTTTTTAAATAGGAAATGTAATTTTGTTCCTTGTTTTCCTTCTTCCTCAAATATAAGATGTTCATTTTTCTGACTGCACGTGCCCGGAATATTCGGGTGAGTATTTACGCTTTTAGGGAGAACTTTTGAGCCATGAAATTTGTTCCTTTGTTATATAAAATAGTAGTATAACATCCCACAAGAGTTGAAATACTAAATTCGAAATAATTCTGATGTTATAGCCTATGAACGTGACTCCGATCTCAAAACTAAATTTTTTAAATTGGCGTAAGCAATAATGTTCACAATGTCATAGTAATACTAGAAAGTATCCCTGTTTGTTTCTGAGCAATACATCAGAGATTAGAGCTTACGCCGTTTACAACTCGGGGCCACAACCTTCACAGACAGTGCCAAGACATTACAATTTTTATTTATTTTGTAAGGAAGGAAAATACGTTGTAATAGTTAGAAGTAGTAGTAAACAATACCTATAGTTTTATAGTGGGCGTCAATAGCTCGGCTTGTTGTTGTGCACGACGCATTAGGGCACTAGAAGCTGGGGGTTTAATTCCTACCAGACACCCTGGTCGCAAAAAGTCGTATCAAAATGGGCCTGTATGTCTTTGGATAGCTACATCAATATCTAAAGTTTTATAAATATTAAACAAATCGTCCTTTATTAAAATTGACTTATTTTCACTTATTTTCATATAAATGTATTTCCCCCCTTTGGCAGTTCATATTGTAACGTGAATTTAAGTCCAATAAATGCAACAACTTATATTTCCGGTTGTGTGACCTGAATTGAACAAATTTCCAAATGTATAGCCACTTTATCCAACCTTTGTGGTGCTGTTGTGGCCCATTTAATTACACTTTGGGGAACTGGCAGCACATTAAGCCTCTTTCACAACTCCTAAAATCCTTCTGTCCTTAGACCGTTGTATCTGGTGCAATTTCACCGCATGTTTTTCCCACCATGACTCGTGATTTGAATAAATATTTAGGAAACGTGACAACATTTTGAATGAAATGTATATACTTGTCTTTTGCAACCAACAGAAGTAATTCTGGAACAAGATGTGAAAATAAATAAATTCTCGTTCATTTACCACGCTATGTTGGAATTTCTATTAAAAGGGAACTTAAAGGATCAAAATAGCTACCAGCGATCACCGTTTGGAGGAGGAAAATCAATAAGCTAACTTCAAAAAGACAAAACATCGTATAAAAAAGGCTATAAAAAAAATCCGAGGATTCAGTGAATCCAAAGTGTTTCCCGTCGTTCTACGACTGATTATTTCCTTCAAGCAAAATGAGGGACTTTGTTACCGAACAGGATATCATAAAATTCCAACAGTTCTGAAACCCTTTCGACCACCCTCCAATCTTCTTCATTCATCCTATCAACGTTCACCATAAATCAGGCGAGGCTATTCAATTTTTATTATTCCCGGCCAAAAGGACGCTTGTGATTGCATTGCCAATTGACCCGAATCGAATGGTCGATGGGCATTCGGAATTATGTTGCTGGTCCAACATCAACAGGATGATTAACACTAAGACGTGACAGTTCGACAGTTCAACTAATTAACTATCTAACTAATGATGTGATTGTTGGTTCATCTCCAGAGAGATTCACTAAATCCATTGATTCCATCAACGAGCAAACTAGTGTACGACAATAAAATAAAGTCAATTTGGAACTTTTTTACGTAGTTCGAAGTACAAACTATTTTGTCCCCTTTTCAACTTTCTAAATTTGCCTTAGTTAACACTTTAGTTTCATAATCTAATAATTTTGCAGAAATTTCTTGTAACGTAGCATCGACTTGAAAAAGATTTTGGACCTTTTTCGTTCTATAAAAATAATGAAGAAATCATCTTAAGAAACTCCAACTGAATGTTGCAAATTTATGTTATTGTGTATGTCTTATCAACAACAATTAACATGTTTTGATGTACCACTTTAGTATAACTTTCGGTGGCTCATATCCTAAACATTTTAAATTTAGTACTAAAATTACTACTTCTATTAAAAAGTAATGAATGATAAGTTTAACATTTTCCATATATCACTTCAATTTTACTTTAGGTGAATGTGGATCCCAAAAATGTACATTTTAATACCAAAAGTACTATTTAATTCAATTTAACCTGTTTATTTATATAAAATAGAGAAGAGAGAGAAACAGACAGAAGAAGAGAGAGTAAAATCGATAAAGGTAATTTTTCTAAGCTACACTCAAAAAAATGCGTCTGGTAAATTTACAATTTTCCTGTAGTTAGTTCAATGGGACGGCAAAATACCAGATTTTAGAACAAAGCTCAATGAGGCAATCTAATTACTTCTACTATAAAAATCTGATTAAATACCAATAGTAAATATATTTAAAGTGAAAGGAAATCACATTAAAGTTTAAACAGATTTTGTTATAAATTGAAAATGGTCGTCTTATTGTTTAGTTATGGGATATTTCCCATTAAGATCAATGGGATGAAAGAATTAAAGGAATTTAAATAACCGTGGGTCCCATAGAGTTTTGGAATATACTATTTGTGGAATATACTATTCATTTCCTTGTATTCCACAACATTATCTATCAAAATTAGACAGTATTTTTGTAGCAGGTTTTTTTAAGACGAAAGATCAAAAAGCATTTGGAAATAGATGTACACTGAAACCTTTTATAGATGAAATTAAAAAACTTGAATATGAAGGGTTACATATAGAAGGTGAGGGCGAAAATTACACTGTACATTTTGTTTTAGCTTTTGTCATTGGTGACAATTTAGGGCTGAATAATATTTTAGGCTTTTCTTCTGGATTTAATTCTAATTTTTACTGTCGATGTTGTAAGAAACATAAAAAGGATATGCAAACCGATACAACTGAAGATAAAAATTCCTTACGAGATATAAGCAATTATGATAGAGATGTTTTACTGGATGATGAGAAGAGTACAGGCATTCGAGAAATTTCAATTTTTAATTCTATAGAGTCTTTTCATGTTACCGACAATTTTTGTTTTGATATAATGCACGATATTTTCGAAGGAGTATGCAGATATGATTTATCAAAAATATTGTTACATTTTATAGAGCGTAAATATTTTTCCATAGACATCCTTAACTATCGAAAACAAATGTTTAAGTATGGAGAAACTGAAATTGGTAATATTTCTCCACCCTTGCAGTTGTCTTTACTTAAGGGTCATTCTACAGAAAATCATCAAATGGTCAAAGCCGCACTATTTTTGATTTCGACGAAACTTGGTGGGTATCTTTGTTTAGATGTCAGAAGAGAAAATTCAGCATCATTTAATTTTTCTGATGTCTCAGCTTCGGTGCGCGACCGCTAGAGCACTAAAAAAGAGTGATTTTTACGCTCTACTACCATGCGCTGTCAAAATTGTTCTATTAGAGATATTTGAACATTTGTGGTCGCAGTTGAAAGCTACAATATAGTAGTTTTAGGAAAAAAATATAGAAATAGAAAAATATTTTTATTCGAAGTATACTAGCATCCTGAAAATACTATTTTTTTCACATTTTTATATGATTTTCAAATGGCTGTAGTATCTTTCCTGGTAAATTAAAAAAATTTAGTTTTTGTGTACATCATGTCCATATATTAAACAAAACAACAGTCCATTATAAACTCGTTCGACAAATTTTTTATATTAAAAAAATAAGCTTGAAATTTGAAAATTTCTGAAAATTGCATATTTCGAGCTTCAAAATGAAAATGTGGGACAGGAGATAGAGAACTGAAATTCTCAGGAAATTTAGGTGTAACCTTGAACTTTAAAGACCCGTTGAGTTTGTTTTGTTTTTTGCATCCCTCTAGTAATTACAGCTATTTAAATACAGCTAATAATGCAGATTTTCCTTTTTAATTAGTTTCTTTTCTTATTTCACAATACGAGGAAACAACAATGCAATAATAAAAAAGAACAACAAAAACAATAAAAAACAAAACAAAACAATATGTGGTAGATACTCTGTATACATACATCCCAAAAGAAGAAGGTGATTTAAATAAATATATCCCAAAAGAAGAATGCAATTTATCGTAAATGAAGAATGCGATTTCAAATATCAGAATTTTATTTTGTTACTCTAACATTAATATCATTATTAATACAACAATGAATTATTAATATTTTATATTATATTGCTTGACATGTTAGACATACATACTTATACTTACAATTTCTGAATTATTTGAAGCCTAGTATTTACGAATTTTCAATTTACCTTGAGAAATGGGTACAAAACTATGAAACATTCTTGTTCCCTTTATTGTAATAATATTACTAAATCTATCACATAAAAATTTATCCGCAGCTTCAACATCAGCATTGCATACAAAAAAAAAAAAAAATTCGATTCCAGAAATTTGTGCGGAACAAAAATTAAACATAGCTTTAGTAGTTAATATATGTATGACGATCTTCAATTCGTTGTAAACTAGCACTATTCGTTTGATCGTTCCCCCTGCACCATCACATGGACTTTTCCCTTGAGAAGTGGCAAAAAAATACCACTCTGCTTCCAACCCAGAATCATCATTATGATGACATAGATTAACAAAATTTTTCTTATTTTTGTATTGAGCCGCTGATCCATCGATGAAATATTTAACTTTTTTAATTTCTGGATAATATCTTTTGATGTATTGACTGAATACTTTTTGAAATAAATAGAAAGCTACAGTACTATGGGTTAAGTAGTCGCTAATTACACAAAATGTTTTTAACTTAATCAAACTATCTTCTTTATGATATACTACAAAAGGATGTAAAGTGGCTTGATCTCATTTATTTGCTAGCATTTACGGAGTATCTGCTACACATTGTTCTTTTTTTATTACTACATTATTGTTTCCTCGTATTGTGAAATAAGAAAAGAAACTAATTAAAAAGGAAAATCTGCATTATTAGCTGTATTTAAATAGCTGTAATTACTAGAGGGATCCAAAAAACAAAACAAACTCAACAGGTCTTTAAAGTTCAAGGTTACACCTAAATTTCCTGAGAATTTCAGTTCTCTATCTCCTGTCCCACATTTTCATTTTGAAGCTCGAAATATGCAATTTTCAGAAATTTTCAAATTTCAAGCTTATTTTTTTAATATAAAAAATTTGTCGAACGAGTTTATAATGGACTGTTGTTTTGTTTAATATATGGACATGATGTACACAAAAACTAAATTTTTTTAATTTACCAGGAAAGATACTACAGCCATTTGAAAATCATATAAAAATGTGAAAAAAATAGTATTTTCAGGATGCTAGTATACTTCGAATAAAAATATTTTTCTATTTCTATATTTTTTTCCTAAAACTACTATATTGTAGCTTTCAACTGCGACCACAAATGTTCAAATATCTCTAATAGAACAATTTTGACAGCGCATGGTAGTAGAGCGTAAAAATCACTCTTTTTTAGTGCTCTAGCGGTCGCGCACCGAAGCTGAGACATCAGAAAAATTAAATGATGCTGAATTTTCTCTTCTGACATCTAAACAAAGCTACCCACCAAGTTTCGTCGAAATGAAAAATAGTGCGGCTTCAATTTTTTTTAATTTTTGATGATTTTGTATGGAATGACCCTTAAGTCTAATAATTTCAAAATGACGGCCAGAGAAATGATGACTTTTGTTAACTATTTACCGCTATTGATAGGTGATCTTATCCCAGAACAAGATGAGGTTTGGAAATTTTTTATTGTACTATTAAAAATAATTGACATAGTTTTGCTACCTAGTTTGAACAATCACAAAATACATTTACTTCAGAGCTTAATCTCACAACATAATACTCTTTATAAAAATTTGTTTAATGATTGTTTGAAACCAAAATTTCATTTTTTACTACACTACCCCACTGCCATTAGTAAATGTGGTCCACTGAGACATATATGGTGTTTCCGATTTGAAGCTCTTCATAAGACTTACAAAGATTATGCGCGATCTACGAATTCCCGTACAAATATTCAGTTAACATTAGCGAGGAAAGCTGCATTAAAATTCGCTTACTTATTATATTCTGGGTTGTTCTGCAAAGAGAATTTAACATTCGTTTCAGATAATTTATCACCTGAAAGTTTAAAAGACAAATATCCAAATCTTTCTGAATCTCTTTATAATCTCGATCTAATATCTGCTCAGATCGTTAAAAGAGCTATGTATAAAGGAAAATGTTACAAAAAATTATTCTTTCTAACTAAAACTGTAAGTAATGTGACACAACTATTTGAAATTGAAGAAGTATTCGTTCATATTAATACATTATATGTGATTTGTAACCAATGGAAAGTGGCATATTTTAGTGAACATTTGCAAGCTTTCGTAGTAGACAGTAAGTACGAAAATAATTCAATCCATAATATTGATGAATTTGAAAGTCCTCCGATTCACCTATATTTTTTAAATGACGGTAGACGGAGTGTTTCGTTTAAAAAAAATATAATTTAGAAATTTTATATGTACAAAACTTAAGTTTTACAATATATTATTATTTCAGTTATTATTTAATTTGATTAATAAAGCAAGTATTGAATTAAATAATTTTTTATTTTATCTAACCATACTTTCAGCACAGTAAGTATATTTGCGATTGATTTTATTATACAGCTTGGTGTAAATTTTATAAGGATTTTCCTTTATATTTAAAATTTTTAATCTGACTTAACTCTACATATTCATTCTAGTATTCAAAAGAAAGTTTTACTGAAATTTACAGCAAATTGTATAACGAAAAGCAAATTATAACAACGCAACGCATAGCAACGCAACAAATAATAGTTCGCACACTTTTAAAGTAATAGGAATACCTAATAGGTTTTAATAAATGTATACTATTAAAATAAAAGTATGAACTATTACTTTTATAGTATGAACCTGGCAAATATAATCAGTTTCTCATATTAATTCTAATAGATGTGTCTTTTTAATATAACTAGCAGAAACTATTATATTTATGGTACGTATGATTAAAGTTCTACTGTATAAAACTATTAAATTAATGGGAGATTTGTACCATTGCATCAATACTTCAAATCTTATTAAAGTAACTCGATTTTTCCCATTGACCAATTTTAATAGGAGAAATGGTTCTTTTTGATAGGAATTCTGCTTAATATTTTTCTGAGTGTAGGTCGCGTGAACGAAAGACCGTCCGCCGAATAGGATCAAGTAGGTTCCACCTTCACTTGCACTGGAAACGACGTTAAAGAAGTATATTTTGTCTAGTCGACTGCTAGAAATTAAGCTAGCGTAAAAGGTAAGACGTCTGCTAGGAGTGGATAAGCTTGTAAAGAAATGTAAGCATATAAGGGGAGCAAAGAAGCCCCTAAACAAAGCTGATGACGTCATTGAAAGCCTATATATAAGCTCTCTGCGACACGAAGAGTCCAATTTGGTAAAAATCAGACTAGCGAAAGTGAAATGAGGAATGATAAATGCCTTTGCGAAGTGTCTGCAGAGCTCAATCGACTTAGACTTTTCTGTCACCGAAATATGTGAGCAGCAAGATAGTTTTGAGACAAACACAATAATTAAGCTATAGAGTACCGTGTTATTTAATAAAACAGGAGGCAGGTGGTCAGATACCAGTTCGACTCGGTTATATGGCCAAGCAGTTAGATTGGCTGCGATTAAGTACCAGTTAATTTTGGACCCAACCAACTGGTAACTCTCCACAAATCATTATGTAAACAATCTTCCATTAGGCCGATCGGTACTTTCACAACCTTCGAAAAGTCATTGATAAAAAGGGGGATAAAGAACAGGACCGAGAATCGATCCTTGGGGTAATCCGCTCTGTAGAAAAACCGAACTAGATAGTTTATCTTAACGAATTGTCAGCGCCACGATAAGAAGCGAAAGAGAATAAGCAGGGAAAATGAACTGTTTAGAAAGCTTTTATCAATAGCTTTGTACGGCCGAATCAAAAGCCTTGCTAAAATCGACCAAGCTAAGGACAGTCATGTGATATTTATCAAAATCTTCGCGTATGTCTGTCGTATTTTTCAAAAAAGCAATCTGGCAATTGTCTGAAGGGCGGGAACCTGACTGCCACATGGACAGCAAGTTGTCCCCAGATATATAGTATATTCCTTGATATGCAGTTGAATGAGCTTTTAAGGACTTTGGCCAAGAAGAAGAAAAGACTGACAGAGCACAGGTCATTGGAAGATGAAACAACAGGTTTTTAGGAATTCTATTAAAAAACAATGAACTATGAATTCTAGTTTATGACTATAACTGAAGAATAAATCAAAATCATCAAAATCGATTAGAATATTATAATATAATAATTTGATAATACATTTATTTATTCTTTATATTTTGAGAGAAAACCAAACAACTTTTTTAATTGAACTATACTCGAGCACATGAGTTTTATAACTATCACTTAATTTTGTGTAAATTCTTTTATATATTTTGTACACCACTTAGTGCCTATTAGGAGAACTCCTTTTAACATGACTATTACATATATAGCAACAATTTTACTTTCACACTAATTATAAATTCTAAAAATAACTTAAAATGAAGATCAAAATTAGTATAAAGCAAAACCATTACTTCTCTTATTTATTGAGCTGGCTAAGAAGGGTAAACATCGAAAATGAGAACTTGACTATCTGAAATATAAAAGTCAACAATTATAAATATATAAAAAATATATGTATTTTTGCTCACCCCCAGAAATGTAGTCAAACCGATCGGTACAATATTTCCTGCCAACATAACTAACTTCTTTTGAGTTCTTTGCATAAATATGATGAGTGATTTTTGAAATTTTAAATCTTGACCAATCCAATTGCATTCGTATAATGAACCAGTCAGAGCTGAATTGCACTCCATTAATCGATTCATGCATAGACATGCTGGAAATACTTCAAGGATAAGTGCTCCCAAATATGTTATAATTCCGAAAATCTCGAATATGTGTTCTGTGAAGAATAACAAATTCACTGCTCCAATACAAAGAACAAATCCTGTCACAATAAACTGAATGAAGAGTGTACGCTGAATGACGTGGCTTATCTCAGTAAAAAGTCTGAAAAATAAAATGATTTATTATTACTCTAGGATTTAGAGTGCTTTCTTCTATTGAAATCAAACAGCACAATACAATTCTTCAGTTACCTACATATACCATTTATGTTTAAATTAATTATGAACTTCAAATAGATATATTTTATACAATAATGCTACAACAAGAGCGCTAAAAGTTTCTTAAAATTCGAAGGAAACAGAAATTGGGTTATTAAAGTCCTCAAATTCCGGTCTCTGAACTTCTCAGAATTTGAGAATGAAACTACTGAAGCATGAAACTACTATAAATTAAACTAAAAACTAATGTAAACAACCAAACAATCAATATTAAAAAAAGAGTCATAAAAGAATAAAAATTATAAATATAAATATAACATTAAATGATACAAGTACTGTTTCATAACTCAATGAATTTGAAATAAAAAATTTGGTTTTAGTAAAATTATTTATTTTTTGATATACAAACACAAACTTTTAGCTTAGCTTGTAATTATCGCTTTCAAAAATGTTCCAATAATTGAGAATTGATAAAAGCTTTTATAAAAAATTTACTTTTAAAATACATACAAAATTTTCAGCTAAGAATTAAAGAAAAAACACCTAAGCTAAGCTACAATTTTTAACAATTACTCAACAAGACAGAATTATTTAGAAAAACAAATTTCTTTTACCTTAAAATGTTCATGTAATCTTCAATACAATCCACAAATTGATCGGATACTACCATTCCAGGTACCTTTCCAATTCTCGCAATTCTTAGTCTAAGAATGCTAACATGAGCAGTTAGCACTAAAATATAAATTGGTGGATAAATATCAATAGCGACATTTAGGACTGCGATTATAGCAGTGCAAATCACTTGATAAATATAAGCAATCCAATAATTGCGGCGAATTGCCAAATCGAAAGGAAACCACCCCGCGAAAACAAGCCGATCTCTCGTAATTAAAGGGCTGCCAACGAAACTAAATGAGGCCGAATAATACATGAAATTGTAAACCTTAAACAACCATGCACAAAATTTAATCATTTTAGCAATACATTCTCGTTCATCATCATGTTCTATGCGTTGATCCAATTTCTTAAGTAGCACTTGAACATTTCGAATATTATTTTGGCAAAAAAACATCGTGAAATGTTTCATTCCAAATGCAACTATGGTGATTTGTGGAGACAAATTATTGATGAGCAATTTGATATCGTCCTCTAAAAAAGCTTGTGCTATTAACGAAAGCGGAAATACAAAGCACACGATAAAATTCACAAGAGCTGAGTAAATCATGAAAATCTTTCCATTTTTTTCGATAGGCTTTATTCCTCCGACTAACCAATTTCGAAATATTCCTTTAAAGGCCGTGTTACTGTCTAAAGTTTCCATTTTAACACTACACTCGATGCTTGAACGAAATTAACTGATAGATCTGTATGTACTGAAAAAGAGTTAAACTGGTTTCATTCAGTTTTTAATTGTAATAACTTTTCTTCAAGTTTAAAGTACTTAAAAACTTTTACTGTAATTAAATATTTTTCAGTCGACGCTGTAAATGTTTGGCTATCCTTTTATCACCTCATATAAATATTTATGTATCTTGTAAAACTGATTATAGGTTTAATTATAGGTAACAATTCGTCCTTCATACTGAAACGACAAACTTATTTGAAGAAATTAGTTTTCAAAATCTACTTTTCAGAGAAAGTTGTTATTCGATTCCACCTCAGAAATACACCTAAAAACGAAAACATATGTCGCGTTTCCCATCATCCAAAATTTCAAATCTTTATCCTTGGTACTTAATTTTGGTCATATTTAGCATGAAAGAGTCCTACAAATAAATTAAAATTTTTAATATCGGCAGAGTTTCGAAACTGCCAACATTTTCAAGCAAACAGAATTCGAAATTGGGAATTTCGAAATATTTATTGAGCTCAATCGGTTTAATGGTCTTTAGCTTATTCTTAAATATTAAAGCGTTTGTTCAAGGTTTCAATGGTTTCATGGACATTTCTGTTTTAATAAATAAATTCTTCAGAATAAATTAAGATACCACAGAACATTGCGAAAAATTAAATACATAAAGGACACTTTAAAATTCCATATCATAATTGGATGAATTGCTCAAATCGTTTTGATAACACGAGCAAAGCGAAAAAGATCTTGGAAAACCGAATTACTACAAAAATCATTCTGCCAGACCCATGTCACATTTATTGATCATCTACAACGGAACGAAAGGGACTTTTCTTCAAGGAAATTCTCGTCACGAAAAACCTCCTGCTCCAAAAACCGATATAAGTTAAATTACATCTCTCGAATGAAACGGCACACATGCGGAAAAAGTTCGGTTGAAAATCTAAAAGTCGGTACAAAATGCACAAATATCTTGAAAAGTGCACTGATTTTACGTGAAAGTGATTTCCTTGATATTTGAATGCTTTAGCTTCTTTAAAGAAGTACAGCGAACTTGTGAGATTTTACAAAGTTCTTGGCTGATTTTGTACGTAAGCTCCACCTTAGGAAACTTAGTTCTGAAAATTACAAAGTCAAATTGTTACATTGTTTCGTAATTTGAAGGTCTGAATTCCAAGAGGTGTTAAATTTTAAGCGAATTTTCATTAATCTCATTATCTTCAAGTACTCGTAAAATATGGCTTTAATTTATCTTTCACATTGTTTTTCATCGACACGTAGCTTTTAAAATTTACATACATTTTCATACATTCTAATTTAACGCAAGTGGGTATTTCTCACCAAATTCCGAAATTTCAGTTTGCATTACATGTAAATTTTTTGTGTTCAGAAAATCATTTTTTATAGCAGAAATCCAAAGTTTTACTAAGTGAGGTTTTTTTGAGAGTAATGGTCTTCCATATTTTTGTTCATAACATTATAATAAAATGGGTTTAAAAAAAAATACAAAATGAGGGAACTTCTTTCGTCGTGCCATTTTTTATCGCTCGAAATATCTGTTTAAAATTAAAAGTCATGCAATACCAGTTGAAACTAAGCAGTAAAGAAGTCCAAAAACACATTTTTTTAATATAGGTAGTTTATTATAATACTGTATAAATCATTCCGACACACAATCGTCATTCCCTCACTTTTTTATATAATGAGGGAATGACAGTGAGGGAACGACGAATTCAGACAAAAGCTAATAAAACACAGACACATAACCTCAATTTGTTTTAGCATTTTGAACTATGCATTTTACTCAACAAAACCTATTGAAAAGAATTAAAACATTTATTTATACTAACCTTATTGTTTATATACGTTCAGTGAGGTAATCATACAGAGAAATGTAATATTTAAATAATTTTAACCAAATGCATTCTTGCACAAACGCGCGGCGAAGTTGAACAAGTAATTGCAATATTGACATATTAACAGTGTTGCTAGGTGTCAAAAATTGAAGGTTGCGTTCACAAATGTCATTCGGTACGATCGTAAATTGAATATTCGTAATACGGTGAGGGAATGATTTTATTTTAAAGGACGGATATATAAATTCTTTTATGACTAATGTATTTGTCGTAGCGTAAAAAAAAAATCTGAAATACAATAAACATTATCTTTAGAATATTTTTGCTTTATTTGAGGAAGACAGCTTTTTTATCAATTAACTCGGGCTGAGGGACAACGTGAGGGAATGATTTTCATGACATTAAATTGACCATAACTTTTTTTTCTTTTTTTTTTATTGAATGCGTTTCGTTTTTTGAAATAATAGTAATATTAAGTTATCTTGCTTTGAATAAAAATATTACATCGGAAATAAATGCATGTGATTCAGCACTAACAGCTCGGGACGTAAATTTCGAAATTTGGTAAGAAATGTCCAAATATGTTTTACATTTACAATTTATGTGTAACAAAACACTAATGCTAAAAATGCATCTTAAAAGTAAATGACTAAATTATACTAAGCGTATTTGAAAACTTTTCAACTCAGAAGTAAACAAATCCTTTAAGAATAAAAAATATGTGCTTTTATTTTTAAATATAATGTAGAATATGCAACAAGACCAGTTTCAATTTTCTTAAATTATCAATCGAAAATTTTCGATTCTTTTTGTAATATCTTGAAGAATAGTTTGTCGATAGTAACAAGTGATGTACCAAAAGAAAGATACTTATGGCAGCTTTCAGCTTACTACAAATAACCAGAATCCATAGGGTAATTCACAAGCTTTGAGCAATCATTTCCATCAAGGAATATCCAAAGTAGAAAAATCTTTTAGGGGCTATAACTCATTAGGGAAGGATTTTAGGGAGGGGGAGAGGGGCGGGGTATGTGAAACCATTTTTTTATCAGCTCACCTCAAGGAATCATTTGGTATACCCCGCGGCACCTTGATCTGAATCACCCTGTATATAAGCTAGACCAATGTGCACTACTTAATTAATTTTTTCCTACCTGCGAAAAAGGTTCTCCCCGTACTCATCATTCAATAGCGTCATAAAACCATGCTAAAGACGCGGCCCGATACTTAATATATTGGAATTTTATGAACACAAAACATTAATTCCCGTCGTTCAGTTTTAATTTAATGATACTCGAGGATCATCTTGAGCCACTTTAAAATAACAACTTAAACTCATATTAAAACCTTTACACCACCAGGTAGAATGTTTATACCAATGAATCCCTGACGAGTGGTTAAATTTCTCAGGGACGTCTTTTTGTCGCTTTTGTTTCATAAAACTGACTCGTCTGTGGAAAAAATACGAGCAAAATTTTCAAGCCCTTGCGTTAATTAATGAAAGTTTAATCTTGCTCACCTGAAAACGACATTTCACAGGGTGTCTTTAGAACTTACAGTGAATATAAACCGTCCAAATGATAAGGCGACAACCTTAATTATGCCAGAAGAAGTGCACAGAAAGAAATAACTTGTTTGAAAGCTAATTGCTAATTATGTAAATTAAATTTGTTTTTCCAATTATTTTAATGTTGGAAACCAACAAGCTTGTAAACGAAAATAGACAAATCCACGGAGCTACTGGTTGCCAAGTTCCATAGACTTCCACATATTCTCCCAGCAATATCAAATGAGAATTAAAGACATCAAGAAGAATAAATTTAATCTTTAAAATTAAAAATTTGAACTCTAACCGCGGCGAAAATACCTCGATTTATCGCGTCTGGTAAAATAGTTAAGCATCATCGATCGGCTCCTATTTTATCAAGGCTTAGCTTAGCAACATAACCTACTATATCACATTATATAACATTATTTTAGTTAACACCTCTCGCATAGCAACTATTAGCTAGTTTCAAGTTAATTCGGAAAAATATACAAGAGAAAAATTCCATAAGAAAAGCCTGAGTTAATTAAAGGATATTTCAAACGCAAAAAAATACGAAAATACTCTTACCTTCTCTATGAAAGTTCTTTTGGAATGGCAAATCCTGCATGTTTCTATATCTATATGAATATAAACTATAAGCTTAAGCATAAGAAATAACTTTGCCTTCAAAGGCAGTAGACATGTACAGAGAGTATTTCAGTGAAGTTAAACATATGTACGCCTTAGGGTATTCTGTATTTTTCTCTTTTATTACAGTACGCCAAAGTAAAATTACTGTGCACCAGCACTAGCTCTAATTAAATAAAAACAGAAGATTGAACAAAGCTTCATCTTATCGTGTATACTTTTGTTTTATGGTACAGAAAATTGCACATAAAAAGTAACCATCTTCCAGAAGTGTCGCTATAATAATAAGTAATTTTATAACATTTGTATTGCAACGTAACAACTAAATAACTAGATCTCATTAAAATGAAAAGTACAACATGTTTTATTTTAATTTAATTGTTCGAGCATGAGAAAAATATTGCCCTTATTCATTCTCCTAAAATGTTTAATATTACTAGTCGAGTTACTCGGCTACGTCCGAGCGCAATCATTTTTCTAAAGAAATCAAAACGGAATAAAAGTATAACTTTTATAAGAAGATATAAAAATGGAGCTGGGAGAATAAAAGAGTTCTCGAAAGCTTCAATGAGAGGAAAGCCTTATCCTCAAAAATGTTTCAAACCTAAAGGCCCAAACTTCAAGTCAAATTTCCAATGTGTCATGTCATGTGTCATTTCATTTGGCAATTCATGTTGCCATGTAGCATGTTAAAATAAATAAAAGAGCACACCGTAACAAAACAGGTAAAAAGTTGTGTAAATTAGTGTAAAATATGACACGAATAACACAGGTCAACAAAATTAAACTTTTTTTTTGAGTCTGAGTTATGAATGCTATTTTCTTATTGCTTGTGTCCAAAAGGAAGGCAAAAGTGTCATAATTTTGTTAAAACTTTGCTTTTGTGAAGGTAAATTTGACATTCGTTTGGATAGTTTGAACCTCAATTACAACTAAATGCGTTGTGCGATATTTCTGATTTTTTGCCAAAAAGTACGTTGTACTAGAGAAAACAGTATAGGTACATTTTTGTATTGGGTTCCAAAGTGGTGAATTAAATATGGCGTCCGAACATTTGCAATTTTATGGGGTTTTTTATCAAAATGAATCAAAGAGGTCTTAGGGTCGCTGAAACTTAATCTGTTACCAAAATATATATTAAAGCTGGAGGATCTAATATAGCAACTGAAAATTTAAAAAATGTTTGCCCCCAACAGATTTACAAGGAAATGAAAACATAACAATTTTGATGATTGGTCATTTTAAATTTGCTGTCCTGGGCACAAAAGCAAATTTTTTTAAAAATCATGTTGATTTTCTTCAATTGTGAGACGAAAGCAATGAGGAATGACTGCATATTAATCAGAATCAAAAATCGTGTCGACTTGTGTAATGAAAACTCCTGAAGATTGCTATTTGTGCCCGTAACAATATTAATGACATTTTGTTTAGGCTCTTTAGGGTATAAGCTAAAAGGTGGCTTAGACTTATGCATAATTATTATACGTATTAATTAATTCAACAAATTTCCTGCAATGTAATTAATTTCATTACACAGGTATAAAACAAAAAGTGTTTCCTTTTTTATTTATGAATAAGAATTAAAGTAACCCATATAGTTTCAATTATTATAAATTTTTCGCAAATAGAATGTCAATGGCAAGTATTGTGAAGCAATTAAATTTTATTGGAACAAATTAGTTTCGTATAACGTGTAATAAAATGGCAAAGTATATTCCTATAGATAAATTTAATAGACTGCTGGCACTTATAAAGGAAAACGGAGGCGTTGTGAACTCTTTCAAAAAGATGTTAAGATTCGACACTTTAAAATCGGGCTGCCATGTTGGAACTGACAAATATGGAAACAAGTACTACCATAATTCATACTACTTTTATGGCACCAACCGTTGGGTGGAGTATGCAGACCATTTTGGTTTTAACTATGACGCAACTCAAATACCCCCTGAATGGTATGGCTGGATGCATTACAAAACTGACATAATTCCAACTAAAAGCTGTAGACCACATTACAAATGGATGTTGGATCATAGTGAAAACCTTTCAGGAACAACAGAACAGTACATGCCCTATTCAACAACACGGCCTAAAATTGAAGCGTGGAATCCGCAAGCATCCCAAAAAAATAAATGTGATTGCGATTGCTAACAAGCTTACAAGGAGTTATTTAAAAAGTGCCATATTTGCAATTTCTTTTTATGTATACCCAATCGAAAGATTGCAAAATACATAATCATGTAGACGAGACTGTATTCGAAACGAAGCTAAGGCCAAGATCAAATTTATTTTTTAAAGTTATAAGAGAGCAATCTAGTTCTAATATTATAAAGATACCAACAGAATGCTACCTGGATAGTGGATACCTACGTTAAACCTATGTTTTAAAACGAATAAAAATACTTCGAACGATTACAGCTTTTCACTTTCCATGAAGTCAAATATTTATATTACCAGTTTCATCAAGTTAATATCCTTTGTTTTGTTTCTGTTTTTAATAATTGTTGTAAGACATTCCAACTTTTAGATAAATTCCAGAGACATCGATTAAAAATCCACAACTAATAAAATACGACTTAATATAACCGTCCATCCTTTCTAATAGAAGGCCTTACACCTCTTTAAGGATTTTTATCACTGTGCAAACCAAAAGTTAAAAATTATACCGTGCAATGAAATCAGTCGAAATTTAACTGGTGATTTATTTTTTCCGGAGTGCAATCGGAATAGTAATTTTAGTATTTTTCGCTGGAATCTGAGTCTTCTATAAACTTATTCTGCATGTTATATGTCGATTCTGGTTGCATACTCATGCAGCTCTGTTGTTTGTAACTTGAACTAAGCTGATGGTTAATTTCCGAAATTTTATATAAAAATAATAAGTTAGAGGTTTATCAAAACAATATTTGCGACAAAATTTTGAATTTAGCTTAAAAACTTATAACAGTTTACTGTTTATATGAAAACCAAAGAAAGTAATCTTACAAGTGTTATCAAACGAAGGCAATGAGTTATTAATGTTATTCTAAATTAGTGTACATTCAACTAGATTTTAATCTAGGGCTTTATAATTTATAATAAATGGCGTTTCTATAAAATCTACACCAAATTTTTATGGATTTATATGTATACTAATATATTTTGGATCAATTTTACCCCGACATTTTTATCATGTACCTTTGTCATCTACCGCTTTTCAAAATAATTTATGAAAAGATTTAAAACTTGTTGTAGTCCTGTTCATTAATTCAATATCGTGGGGCTTTACCAATACAAATGTAAGAATTTATTCTTTCTTAATGATGCAGTTTTCATAGAATTCTAAAATTATTGAAGAATTTTGACTATATTTTCAATTTCAAATGTAGTGTTTATGCTGCGTTTTATGATCTGAAGTTTTCCATTGAATTGAAATTTTTGAATAGTACTTATAGCCAAAGTTATAAATATTGTTAACAAAAAAAAAAACATCAAATTGCATTGATTTAAGCGTCAAAAAATGAACCAAATAATTTTTTCAGTGGAAGATTTGTTGTTTGGATGGGTAAAACTAAAACATGGCAATTTGATGCGTTTATTGCAATCCTTGCTATATCACGGTTTAAAAAAATTGAAATCAATGCCAAATTTAAGATCCACATCAGTTTGTTAAAAAAACGCAGCTTAGTCAACTGACATATTCGAAACATCCATTGACATTCTTTCTGAAGTTTAAATGTGTTTCAGAAAAATTTGTCATTCATTCATTACTAGTTTGATAATATGTTTCAGGTACCTTCAATGATAACAGTCCAATTGAATTCATAATTTCTCCAGTGTGAAAAACTAGTCAAACCTTTTTTTTCAAATTATTTTTTTTTTCTAATTTTTGTTCAATCTACTTATAATTTAATGCAGGTCACGGCATTTTATTTCTATAAAACCTCGTAATTTGAACTGAAGTTATCCTATTTTGTGAAGAAAGTGTTTAAACTTGCTTTTAATGGATTTATTATAATAAAAATAAATAAAATCAAATGTTGGATATTTCCTCGAAAATCACGTAATAAGGAAATAAAATTTATGATCTAATAAGCCACATTATTTCCAAAATTTTCGTTTAACAAATAAACCTTTAGTATTCCCATTAATTTATTTGTTCCTGTAGTAATAAAACTATGCAGCTTGCAAGCCAGAGTTTTGTTTTAACAAAATGCTCATCTCATTCACGTGAAAATTGTCATTCTCGTTTCCGGTTTGTGTTTTTGTCGTAGAATTTGAAACTTTTTACCGCAAATATTTTAACGCAACGCTTGAATAGCGCAAAAGATAAATCTGGGAACTTTTCCTGATAATGCCAGACTCCCTGGAGCCGAAAGTTTTACGCGAAAAAGGGAAATGCACACATAATGGGGACTTTGGGTCGTTGTCGTTTGCTCCTGGAAATCGATTCAGATGCTCCTACGAGCTGAACAGGATTTCAGTTTAATCCAATTTCTTCGGTTTTATGGTTGTATTCAATTTTAAAGCTTGGAAAGCAAGTGGCCATGGTGCCGGACTGTCTCTGGGTCGATTGCATTTTATGAGATATAAGTTTTTAAGCTGTAAAATGGGGACAAAATCTTACCAAGTTAGGATCATTCTGAACTCTTTGACAATCTTCTATCCAAAGAAGTGAATCCCTTCAGATGAGCTCCCGGGAGGAGTCTATTAAGAGCTGTAGAAGCGTTCCATGCGCCGTCGTAAAAATTCGCAATGTATCCAATAATTGAGAAAGTTTTCAAGGCGGGTATCATAAAACACGCCATAATACATTTTAACAACCAAATACATTCTACGGTATGCCCCTTGCGGAGCGAAATGTCGACAGGAGATCCACTCTAAATTCTATAGGATGTCCTTTTCTCAGGGAATTCCGGAGATTTTCTCCATCGGGAAAATAACGTCATTGGAAAATTTCACACTTTCGCTAACAGCGGTGGAATTTTATGTGATATTAGAGTCTGAAATGCGCTTTATCATGTCGAGATGCGATTTTTCATCCCGGAGGATATCCATTCAAAGCCTATGGAGCGACAGAATCCGAGTGAACGCATTTTGCACATCTATCCATCTGAGACTGCATATTTCAAATTTTCCCTGCATAGGTAAAATGTGTATAGTATGTCACCGCGTACATGTGGGGGAGCAAGGATAATACATACATATATTCTCACTGGTCCAGCAGAAGCTAGTTTAATTGAATTTCAAATTTAAGCTAAACTAGGATATGCGCGATCTGTTGGAATTACAGTCTAGTACCATACAAAACCGACTCAGCAGGGTTATCAGGTTTTATGAAACCGGGAAGGTAATCAATTGAATTACACTGTGTCCAAAGTTTGCAGGTAACGAGCAAGGATTAGGTGCTGAAATGGCTTTTAAGGACCAGTCGAACGGGGCAGTTGAGCATATTAGCCATTCTTTTTGCATGCATGAATACAACTTGCTAATGTAATAATTGCGTGTCGAAGCAGACTACAGAAACTGAGAACCGGATACAGGAAGTATAAATAACGAACTTTACTTCCATCATTTCTTATTTTGTACCCGCCTGGGTAGAGTCCTTTACTTTGACATTTTCTCAACTTTAAAAACATTGATTTTTAGGTTACATAGAAATATACCTATTGCAGAGATCTCGTGATATCTTCGAGGAAATTTCACTATTTGCTATATCATGTTCCACGGCCTCGGAAAATATCATCAGTTCAAATGTTTATATATCTATATCTATGCATATTACATTATATGGGATATAATGAACGTTTCTTAATAAAATGAAATGAAACTTGGCGTGATGGGTGAAATTGGGCCTTTCGTTTAGAAATCGCTCTATTTCAAGAAATCTTGGAAATTCTACTTGAAACTTTTTATATCGACATATAGAAAAACAAAATCCGAAATATATCTTGCCCGTCTGCCTGTCAGAGTATTTTCTTATATTTATGTATACAGAGAACTTTAAAAGGGAATTCCAAGAATTAGCCATCTCGATGATACTACTACTACTATATATGCAGCATAGAATCTTGATTGAATCTGGCTTCAATCCAATATATGGTATACGCAAATTGAATTGAAACTAAACCCGTATTCGGAAATTCTTCCCGATTGGTCGAATCAAATCCAATTTCAACTTGACTATCCTCTCGACTGATAAATATTTGGAAAAACGATCGTGTAGATTTCGAAGTATTGCCACATGACATAGTGAAAATTATAACATTTGATGAAGCCGAAATTTGTCTTTCGCTTGGGATATAAGTACTATAGTATTGTGTAAAAAGAAAATATTGCAAGGTAAAATCTTAGATCATATAGAGAAAGGATAGGACATACAGTGTAAAATATATGTACGTAAATGCACCACTTTCCTCTCAAAATTAGCTCCCGTGAGGAACATGATTGGAATAGGCTAGCAGAGCCTAAACAAGAGAATCGCGTGGTAAATTTAACTTTGGGGCTACAATACACTTATTTATTTTGCATTTAGTGCCCCTTTTCTAGGCTACCACTTCATCACGAAATTACTTCAATTACTTACCTACTTATGTCCAATCCTATTTTCTATAATTTAAAGGGTAAAAAACATGTAATCTAAAAGAATCGATAACTAAAATTTATATTTTTAGGATGGATCCATTTTTCCACCCATCTACATCTCGTACAGGTGATTTCTAGTGGTTCAAATCTGTTGTAAATTCTTTTAATAAATTAGCAGCGATTGTTTTAGCTTCTGGATTTGCTAATAGATTTTTAGCAACATTTTTGCTTCTCTCCATGAAGGAAACTAGAGTTTTGTATTGGTTTAGTGTTGTAATCTTTGGTCTTAAATACGAATTCAAACTGTTACACTTATGTCTGCGTTTATATTTGCGAATTAGCTAATTATATTTAGAAATTAACTAATAACAAAAAGCAAAGGCCTTAGCAGGATAAGAGTGGGTGGGCTGCCCCCGCATGTATCTTACCCATTTTAATGGGTACGTTGCTACGGTACTGGGATTAATTTATGCCAAATTTCAATTTCAAAAAATCTTTTTTACATTAGTTATAACGAGTTTTTAGGAAATTGGAAAAATGAATTTTCTTCAAAAAAAGCTGAACCGATCTTAATAGCTAAAATATATGTTATACAGGGTAACAAAGCAGTCTTGGAAAAAAAGTCGAAAATTAATTGGGTTAATTAAAAGAGAGTAAAAAAAATATTTCGAATTTCAAAAAATTATTTTTTTATGAAATCCGTTTTGTACCACCGCTAATTTTTTCCCCATATTGTACTTAGACCTAAAGCTACAACATATATTTTTTTGGAAATTAACCAAAGGGTACTTCATAATTAAAAAACAAGAAAACTTTTTTTTTTACCAAATTCAAGATTTTAGTTGTGATTTTTGATAAAATAAGCACACTTTAAAGAAATCCAACACCTTTATTTGAATTTTAATAAAAATTTTACAATTTCAATTAAACTAAATGTGAAGAGCTTCATAGGTAAAAAAAAAAGAAAACAGTTTTTTTTTCACAATTGAAGTTCTTATTTATGATTTAAGCGATACCTTCATTTAATTGTGATTAAACTAATTATGTATTACTAGTAATTACAATTACATTGATTAAACTTTTTGTAGAAAATAATTTAAAGAATAATTTCTAACTAATTTTGTTCTTATCCAAAATATGAGAATCATCTATTAGAATTTAAGTTGACATAATTTCGAGATTTCAGAATGGACAAATACCTTTGATGCTTCGAAAGTGAATTTCGAAATTTTGAAAACTATTAAATTACGGAACATGTAGTTTCAATTTGAGTGAAATTAAAAATAGATTTAAATTTCATTTTGATCTAAATGTAGAACACACTGTCACTGGCTTATTGGCATTTGTGGTCATTTTATCTTATTTTTTCAACGATTTAATTCAATTTGCAAATAAATATCCTATTGTTTTGTTTTTAGCGCGCAAGACAGATACTCGTACTCTTATTTTTATCCGCCAGCAAATCCTTAAGTGCACATCATCTGAGTAGTTCTAAAAATAGAATAATTCCGGAAATTACTGCTTCTTACCTTCAAGGTGTACAAAACCTCTTAAAAGTTAACACTAGTAATAATACGTCTAATGCTATAAATCTTTAACTTTAAGACCTATTAAAATTATTCCAAGCTAATGCATTAAGCGCGTTCCCCGGAGAACACACCTTTTAGCGCATAAATGTCTAAGTCGTATAACATCGAACGCACAACGTAGAGGAGCCCCATTTAACAAGCCATTAAATTGGAAATATTTTCAGTATATTCCATTAAGTTGTACATTAAAGCAGCTTGAAGGTCTGCTACTCGAAAAACTTTTATTCCTCCTGGGAGTTACCCGTGGAATCTCTTAAACAGAAATTGGGCCACAAACCGTATAAATGCCTGAGGAAATTGGCTAGCTAAGGAAAAAAAATGACTAATTTTATGAGGACGTTTCAAGGATAATGGAACAAAGGAATCCTAATCTGATGCAAATTTTTGTAATTGCGCCCTATATCAACACGAAAGGTCTACATTTAAAATATAAGTGTATCCACACCGGGCAGTTTTATAAGGGATGTCGGTGTTTAAAATATTACGTTTTCGGTGAATGGTTTTCTGAAGTGGTCAGCCCTTATTGAAATATGTAATCAATTTATTCAATTTAGCGAAAGAATTCAACAAAGATTTACGGAAAGAATTAATTAATGGTTTAACAAAGAACTGTAGGTACGAAGGGTCTGAATATCCTTTTGGTCAATTATGCTTAGATACCTATAGGATGCTGATATTTAATTATTCAGAAAATTAATTGGCATTTCCCTACTCTTGGCCATTGATAATTGGAATATTATCTTCAAACGTAAATAAATTACGTGCAAACCTTATTATCCTAATTATGGATGTACTAAATCATAGTTATTTTTTGTTAAACTTTATGTAGAGAGCATGTATTCTATACAAAATGAAATTGAATAAACTTTTATCAGCAAGTTCTAATTGAAAACATACCCTTTCCCATTCTGTAATGCAAACAACTAAGAATCTTTAATTATTCCTTAATTTTAATAGAATCACCACAGTTCCCGAAAGCTAAATTGTTCGTATTAATGGATAGAAATTGCCCAAATACGAGACTTAAATTAAAAAAAAATTAAATTGTCAGTAACATTTTGAAGAGTCAACTATAGTATCAAAACATAAATATTTTTAACTTATTGAGTATAAAATAATAATATGCTTTTATAAGAAGCAATTAGTAGAATTGTGTAAACATACTTTAACAAAAGCTTAACCCATTAATGCGCAAAACGAGGCTTTTGTGCACGCAAGTTCAATTGTACGATTCGAATAGCAAATTGGAGCGAATTTCCTTCAAATTCGTATATAAGGGGTTTTTGGAGGTGCTCTTTCAGAATCTGGTATTTGTTTTGCATAAAAGCTTCAAAAATACTATTATTTTTTGGGTTTTTTCAAAAAAGTGCCGATTTTTTTTTTGTCATTTTTCGTCTCAAAGTCGATTATCTTGCTACTACTGTATGATCATATAACCACCAGAAATCGCGGTCCGAATGTCTACACTTTCTCAAACCATGGTTTTGAATTTCTTTTTCTTGCTTTAGTTTTTGCAAAATGCCCATTTTGTACAGAAATGTAATAAAAAACTTCGCGATTTTTTTACACGAAAAGGATTAACTTTACAATAAAAATAATAGTTTAAAAAACTAAAAAACACGCTTTTAGCACGCACTAATAATTACAAAATAATTCGGACATTTATTTTGATGACTCAAGAGTTTTCCCTTTGCCAAATCTTCATTAGATCGCAGGTAAACATAAACAATTTCAGTTCGTGATGAACGATAAATAATTACCTATGCGAAATGGTTATAAGTAGGTAATCATCTTTATTGAATATTTATTATGATTTATTATGAAAGAAAGCGTGGAGCGTTTTGTCCAAAAAGAGTAAATATTACATAAACGCTCCACGGTTTCTTTCATAATAAATCATAATAAATATTCAATAAAGATGATTACCTACTTATAACCATTTCGCATAAGTCATCAAACTAAATGTCCGAATTATTTTGTAATTTTTAGTGCGTGCTAAAAGCGTGTTTTTTAGTTTTTTAAACTATTATTTTTATTTGTTTTATTTTTCATCATGTTGTTCCCACGAGTAGTGGACAAATAGACGGTCGACCCCCCCAGAGGTCCATGTAGGGGGGCAAGGCTAATTACAATAGGGTTGCGCCCGGTGCCCTAAGGTGACGCTAGCGACATGATATTTTTTACCACCCTCATACCATTCAGCCCTCGGCGCGTATCCTACCTTGGCTTAGGTGAGATCTCATAGACTCAAAGTCCAATCTTCGTATTCCTCTCGTCGAACCTTATTGATTGATACCCATGACATGATAATTTGGTAAGAAAATGTCATTTCGCATTATTTTCAGCAAACCCTTTCATTTTATACCTAAATCATAGGGCTGCATTTCAAATAGCCAATCCGCCACCTGTCACGTGATTATTTTTTTCGTATCCCATTCAGCAAACTCTTTCATTTAATACCCATATCATGGGGGTGCATTTCAAATAGCCAATCCGCCATCTTGGATGTCCGCCATGTTGGATTTAAGTCACGTGACTATTTTTTTCGTATTCCTGACAGCAAACCCTTTCATTTGATACCCATATCATGGGGGTGCATTTCAAATAGCCTGTCCGCCATCTTGGACGTCCGCCATATTGGATTTAAGTCATGTGACTATTTTTTTCGTTTTCCTGACAGCAAACCCTTTCATTTGATACCCATATCATGTGGGTGGATTTCAAACAGCCAGTCCGCCATCTTGGGGAGGCCGCCATATTGGATTTGTAATGACGTTTCTTAGCTAGTCATGTATTGTCATCAGAACTCAGAGCGTGTGCAAAATTTCATCCTAATCGAAGATCGGGAAGTGGGTCAAATTAAGATTCCAAAATTTTCTTACATACATAGTTAGTTACAAGTGAAGCTAATAAAAGCGTGTTAAAAACAATTTAAATGACAAAAACTGCTTATAATTAGCAAAGGATAACATGTAAATTTTTTCAGAATTTTTTGGACTATTTTTGGTTTTTTGGATTTGTCAAATTTTTCAAAAATCCAAAAATGTCCCGACAAATTCTGAAAAAATTCACACGTGGCTAATATATATATAAGCACCTTTTGTCATATAAAATTTATTCGTATCATATCATTTAATAAATTAATAATACCAGTTTATGATTTATAACTTTTAAAATCTGACATAATCTAATACTAATTAATTATTCCGAATTGTAATAGGCAGGATGGGTAGTTTCATACATCATTAAAATATTTTATTTTGAAAAACATATGAAAAATAACATTTTATTATAACAGTATTTTTTTTTTAATTCTAAATATCTTGTTTGAATAGTATTTATAAATGTTACATTATTTATTTCATTACACAAATTCCAAATCAGTGCCATCAAAAACCGCTAAATACCAAATTTTATAGTAATCCCACAAAGATTAAAAATTGTTTCCAACCATCTTAGGGACTTTATTTTGAGACTCTAAATTTTATCAGTACAAATAATATCCTAAATATTAGCCCAGGGTATGAGCTATAACTATGCCAAGTTTTCTAAGATTCCAATCAGTGCGTTGCATGCACATTCAAAACCTTAGTTATCACGTTATTATATATAAATTATAGATAAAAATGTTCGCCTACAATTTTATTGTAAATTTATTTTGATATGAATAACATCACGGCCACATTTGGTTTTTGAAACTTCAATTAGAAACTTTGTTATTTTACCATTGAATAATTTTGAAAACATTTAATAGTCTGCCTATCCAATCAATAACAGAATAATAAAAAAAGACAGAGAAGTGCGAATAGAACTCGCTCCCTGAGAGTTCCGTAGCGTTATGGAGGATATTACAAAATAAGTTCTAAGAATTTTTTGGGATTTCTCGGTATCGGAAAAGCTGAGGCAATTCTTGAAAGCGAAAAAAAGTAATAATTTAACATTGCCTTAGAAATTCATGATTTTCGGATTTTTCCTTTACTTGTACTATGAGACCTTCCTCTGTGCCAAATTTCAATGTTCTCGGTCAACGAGACCCTACAGGTTTTCATATGTCAATCAATCAATCAATGAATTAATTTTCCCACAATGAAAATACGCTTTTAAATGCCGTATCTTTATTAAATTGAGTTAACTTGAATTACAAGACTAAGTGTAAAGCCTCATACTTTAATATTTGGTATTAATTCCAACTCGATATCTCTAGCTGTTCCTGAAAAAAAGGCTCTTGACGAACAGAAAGACGGACAACAAAGTGATCCTATAAGGTTTCCGTTTTTTTCACTTCAAGTTAGAGAACTAGAGAATAAAATAAATTTATTGCCACATATCTCCAAAACTAGGAAAGATTTATAGGACAGGACACTCTGTTTAATGAAGATATATTTTAAATTCCATCGCAATTGGCGTAGTAATTTAAAAGCTGATGTGCGGACATCGAGACTTCCCCAGTAGGGTTTCTGCTTTCGACAGAATCGTGCGGATGAGTCAATCTAAAGGTAAATGAGAAATATATTGCATTTAATCCCAAGATTATCCTTTCTCCTGAAAGAAGAATTGAAAAGGTTCGAGTCACAGGAAGATTTTCCAATGGTCTCGACATTATAGGAAGGATCCAATCACTATTAAGAATTACTTAGTATGAGTACCCATTTGTACAAGGTCAGGATTTTATCCACTGAAGCCTGCAAAGTAACTCTATAATATTTATCAATAGAGGAAGGGTTCAACATGCGGTCGCTGTAATTTCCAACCTTTTCTCATCATAAAGGTTAATTTGTGGGGAAAGTTTTGGGGAATGTCTCTTCGCTTCCGCCAAGTGGCGACGACAAGATGCCAGCTTCATCGCTAAGCGTGTTCAAGCGGAGGATTCCACAAGGAATAGAGTCTTAACCTTTTACGGTTTTGTAAATGTCCTTCAGGTTCATAATGAAGTGCTGTCAAGGCTCTTCCATTCAGCGTTCTGCACACTGGAAACACTCATTAAAGTTAGTGAACCGAGAACACATCTCATAAGCGGAAAACAACTCCATCAAGATGAAAGTAGAACGACCCGCGAAGCATCTAAGGGATGCTCGTGATTTACAGGGCGAAACCACTCGGCCCACAATAACCGCATTAAATAACGTCCTCTTGAGGATACCAATTTCCTATAAATTTAATGCTTCTTCTTCCTTTGTCAAGAGCAGTGATAATTTTTCACATTCCTAGTTTTTTTTCCTCCCGGATTCAGGTTTAAGGTCCTTGGTCCTCCAGGACCTGGGACAGTAAATCTTTGGAGTTGCGGTCACACACACTGCTTTTCCGCGTCTATATTGTCTAATAAACAGGGTGTGGTGTTTCTCGGGATTTCAATTTTCAGGGTCGCACGTTCGCACATAAACTTGGAAGCGATTCTTTTATCTTTACGTTACATTTAGGGGAGCTGTATTTTTTACTATTTAGACCTAATTAAATTTGCTTTGGGTAAATGGGAAATTCTTCTTGCAAAATATTACTCATTTCGTTTCAGTGATATTAAGCTCCTTTTGCGCCATTTGAGATTGCGATGGAATAGCCGAGCGGGTAGCAACAATTTTCAGTATTTTTGTTCAAGAAAATTCTGTCCTTATGGTGGTGTTACAACAGCCCGAATCAAGCTCCCTTGTTCGTATTTTTTCACACCTGGGTAAAATGGAAAGTTTATTGCAAGTTTAATTTTTCACTCGTATATTGAAAAAAATATATCATTTTGAAGCCTGAAATTGTATGAGCTTTAGTGTAATTGCTTTCAATTCATCTAAAAAGTGAAACTCAACGTAAAAGACTCAAAAATAATACAACTTTAAGTTTGACTTCGAATTTCAAATATTTCATTATTAGGGTAAGTTAATATGATTCTAATGCATACCTATTGTAGAAGTCAATTTTTCAATAGGGCAGTAAAATATTTAGCATAATGTATTAAAGATAAACCCTTTCCATTTAATGGCGATTAATATAAATCCGAAATCAAGATATACCACTGTGATAAAAAAACATAGTAAGACTTTTCCCATTTAAATCGTGCGGGCTCATCCAAATGAGTAGTTTTTTTCTCAGGGTTGGTAGCGCTAACTGTCTGAATTGTCTAACTGACATCTGCGTCAAATTGCATGCCAATATCTTCAGTAATTAATGAGATACACTTGCTTACTTTCATCTAAAAAAGTGCATTTTTCACTTTTTAAAATAAGTGAAAAAGTTCAGCAAAGAAGTTGCATTAAATTTTTGTTCAAAAATTGTATTTCGGCTTCCGAAACGTTGGAAATATTGAAAAAGGCTTTTGGCTGTCCAGAGCGACTGTTTTTGATTGGTATAAGTTGTTTAAAGAAGGCTAAGAACGTCCTGGCTGTCCTTCGAAGTCTACCAATGAACACCACGTCAAGGAAGTCAAGGATTTGGTGCTCATACATCGTCACTTGACAATTGTTGACATTACGCAAATATCGTTTGATCCGACACAATCGATTTTGAAAGATCATTTGGACCTCAGACACTTGGTTTTTACATCACGATAATGCACCTTCTCACACTACATAAGTGTATTGTATCCAAAGGAGATACCTTTGAAAGAAACGAAATAAATTTGGAGAAATAATAAGCCGTTTGTATTTTATTTAAAAACTCCCTTTTTTTTTATCACAGTAGTATATCTCCAAAATGGTTCGTGTTGAGTTAACCATGCTCTCTAAATTCTAAAACTAAATTAAAATAGGCTTAAGTCAATATTTCAATAAAATTCGTATAGAATGGAGCGTAAATTATCCTAAAATTATAGAGGAAAGAACCTATAACAATCGCATATACACATATCCCTCGATTTCCACGACACTTAATTTGCACAATCTTTCCACAAACTTGATTTATTATTGAAGGCTCCCTAAATCACAGACGTTATTTTTATTTCACAATTAGTTCATAGCAAGAAATTGGAATATTTTATATGAATATAAGAGCTCCAATTTCGAGGTTTAGTATTCAGTAGAACCAATCTTCATTTTGTCGTTATGAATGTATCTATGACTTATCTTTATATTCATTGATTCGATTTACGTGGTCTAGCTTCCTTGATCCTATATATGGTACATATATATTTTTTTATATTTATGCGGCGTCTCTTCTTACACAGATTAATACGATTTTTCTTTGAACGAATCTACTTGTATATTGAGGGATGGGTATATATATGTGGGATCGATCGTCGAATGTCGTAATTACTCGAAGACATCAACTACCGGCCATCGCTAGCTCAGTTGATTAGAGCATCAAAGCTCCAATTCGAGCATCGCAGGTTCGATCCCTTCGATTCTGTCCGGTTTTCTAAGTAATTTCCACAGTGTAGTATGTAGGGGAAAGGGTGGCAAGATGGGGTAGGTTTGAAGATCAATAAAAGAAAACTTTACGTAGTGAGACATTCATATTTATGTTTTAATTAACAACTATTTATTACTCTTCTAATATTTGGTGAAATTAGGAACTTTTAATTATACATTTTAGAAAAAAAAAATCAAAATAAAAATAAAGGTGTTTTGCCCCGTCTTGCCCCATGGTGCTGGTAAGATGGGGTCCCCCCCTGAGGTAAGATGGGGTAATGAGAATTATCAGACAGAATGATAATTATTTCGACTGGCACAACTCGCAGACGTGGAAGGCTTCGTCATCATCATCGTCGATTCCGTACACTTGCGAACAAATAATGACCGGAAACTGACAGGTGTCATGGCGGCGCATCAAACGATGCATGAACGAGCGTGATTGGTCAGTTTAAACTGTGAATTTCGCTGGGTACCCCGTCTTACCCGCTACCCGGTCTTACCCCCATCTCCCCTATATATTTTCTGAATCTACACATTAAGGTACAGTCGCCAAATTTCGTCCCCAAACCTATTTTCGTCCCCTTCAATATCTACGCTTTTAAAAACCGCAATCTATTATCAGTGACCCGAACCGACAGCTACTTGCATCAGTCGGCCATTGTGTAGAAGTGAGTGCGTCACGACGTTCGTACCGACAGAAATTCGAAAATCAAAAAAAGTGTTCAAAGTGAGTTTTTCATTGAAATATTCTCGGATTCCATAAAATATTGAGATACCTGACTTATTGATACAATTTTTTTTGTCAAACTAACTATTAATATCTCAGATGTTAATCGATTAAGTAAAATTTTCAGGTTATGACACGTTTTTTGCTTAAATGGATGCGAAAAAATAAATAGAAATTTCCTAATATCGTCCCCTTACGTGAACCTTATATCGTCCCCAAAATTTGTCTGCACTATTTGTTTGGAGAATTAGAAGTACCTACTTGTACCTTACCAATGATTAAAATAATTAAGAAAGGGCTGATTAGATATTAATATGATAGTTAGGTTCAATTTTATATAATAGAAAAGGAGTAAGTACAACTCCAGTTCACGTACTGATTATTGTGATCTCAATATCGTCCCCGGGACGTAATTAGGAGCCCAAAAATATATTTTCATAATTTGAGTATTTTTGTTAAAGCTATTTTATAACTTTTTCTAATAATGTTAACGCGTTTTTGATTATTTTTAAGAATAAAGGAATATTGAACCTAATGTTTGACGTTTCATTTATTACTGTGGTATTTATTTTTTTATTTTTTTAGATTTGTTTTACAAAAAAGGGACGATATTTGGCGACTCTACCTTACTTTCTTAAAGTATTGAATATTATTTTTTCTCTTGTCGTAAAATTCTATCCGACACTCATTGTTCCAATTTTTAATATCTCTATACTGCACATACTACAATGTTACTAAACTGTACAACTTTTAAACGAAAGATTACCGCGTCATTTAAAAAAAAAAGAAGGGAAGACATTCACAAAACACCCTCACACGTTTCTATAAATAACTCAGGAATATTCCCAACTCTACTAAAATACCACCTTTAGGAAAGTTGGGATTCGCATACGACAAGGTAAAATTACAGCGATTTCGGTTCATTCGTGTGCACATCGCGTATCGTATGTGTAAAGCATTTTATCTTGTCTTTCCCCATTCGAATGGTGTCTTATGCGATTCCAGAAATATTTGCGGAAATATTATTCCCGATGGAAATAGCAGCGCGCTCCCAATCACTGAACCTTGAAACAAATCGACTTGTGGGTCGAAAGAATACAAAATGAGGTAAAAGTGAAAAATTCTTATTGAAAATAACCGTCTTTTAAAGTAATCTCTACTTGAAGAGAAAAGAAGATAATAAAGAAAAGCATGGCCTTTTAAAAATATGTTTATTTTACGAGTATATAAATACAGCTCCTTTTTGTTTCCATAAAATTATGAAAATACGATATAATAGCATTAAGAAAACCAAACTCCTCCGTAAATAGCATTAATTTCTGAAAGCTCGCTGTATGTATGTCACTTAATATTTTGTCAGGCGACCTTTGCATGGTGGCAATGATAAAAAAAAATATTATAAAGTTGATTAAAATCATCAGTCCTGAAAAAGAGATCATAAATTTCAAGTAAGTAACGCGAGATGAAAAAAAAACAACATCTGGCAGCAAAGATTGTTGGACTGTCTGTCAACGTTGGACAAAGATTAGAAGAATAAATTTTCACGTCTACCTGAGGGTGGAGCAGATTAATTTCGACGATATGATAAATGCGGGCAAAGGCCAAAACGAAATTGCCCCGGGAGATGTCTGACAGCATTAATCATTCCAAGGAACGCCTTCTTCCTTTAAATCGGATGAAATTGTATATTTACGGAATCTTTCTCCTCTGAATTTGTAGCTCCTTTCACCTATGCCTCCCTCGGCCGCTATTCTAAGGGAAAAAATTGAAATGTAAGTCAAATTTACTTGAATCCAGCATCCCGTCCCTCGCTTGAATAGATTCAGGCACTTACTGGGTGAGGCTATTAAGGGATCAGAATTGTTTAAGGAGACTTTTGGGATAAACACGACATTAACTTCGCTTATCCAAAGCCTTTCTTTTTTTAAATGGGTTCCTTTTACGTAATATACAAAATGGAGCTGTTTTAAATCTGGGTAATAATTATGAAAAATGTAAAACAAGTGTGTACTAAAATAAAACATTTGTGACTGTCATACTACGAATAGGGATATAATCATATATTATAAATTATAGAATAATTATTTTATTTTTCTATTGGGAATTTAAAGTAGAAGGCGAAACTTGAAATGAATAAACTTTCAATATTTTCATGATGAGTTTCTAAAGATTTTAAGTAAAGTTTTATGGATAACATATGTATAATGCAGGATTTCAAATTTAGTACCTATTAATGTCTTAGTACTTGCTAAATTATTTTTTTTAGATTCCGAGAAAGAATCTCTTTCTAATATTTATTATAATTTTCTCATTAATTAAACAAGAATTGTGAAATAAGGGGTAACAGTGAGGTGATTTAAAACTAGTTGACATAAGTGTTTTCATAAATAACTTAAATAATAATTTAAACAGCTTAATAAATAATAATAATTTTTAACAGGTTTTCTAATACATCATATAGATTTAGATTTTGATTTTCAGTTAGGGGTAAGTTAAGATGCTTTCTTATATTTAAAATTTTCGATGGCTGCAGGTTGTTATTATTTTTAAATAATTTGGAATCAACAATCATTCTAGAGTTTATATTAGTTAGTCAATTTAATATACACTTTTAGTTTCAAATATTTTAGAATTTCGTCTTATAGCTTCAATCTATGATTAATGAAAACGAGTGTTTGTCTTTTTCTAAATCAAGATCTCTTAAATATTTATCATAAACAGCTGCTCTTTACTAAGCAACACTTCAAAGGTGGGGTTGTTCCAGACTAAACCCTCCCCAATTGGATCAAAAAATGAATTTTTAATTTGCGAAACCTAGTTGTACTTTTATACTTTATTATCGCTTTTGATCAACTCTATTTGCTTGAGTAGACAGATTTTTGGGTAACGATTATGAGACGTAGTTGAAATGTCCAGAGTTGAATTTGAAAACTTAAAAAATCGGAAATCTTTTAGTTGTTTTATGTCTTGGTTAAAAAAGATGAGGAATTATTTTATAATTATAGTAGTTAATAATGATATATTTCATAATTATATCAGATTTTAAAAATAAAGCTGAAATTAATAATAAATATATGAACCTGTACGTATTGAATACCATTTTTTAGGGAAATTCCTCGAAATGTTTTGTACCTTTATCAAGATATCCAGTTTCCATATTGTAATTACATATGCCAAATATTGATACATAAAAAGGTTCCTACGTACACAAATTCATTAAAATTAGACGAGGATAAAAATAATACGTCATGATATATGTTCTACAGGATTTATATATTAAATAAAATTACGAATTCGCAAATGATAATGTCCCATTACGAGAACGGAAAGTGAAAAGAGTTCTTAATTTGACTCAAATGAAAGCCTGGATCCTTATCTAAAGATATGAAAAACTGCATTGGCATTAACTAAGCATCTTGAAGTATTAGTTTTACATGAGTGTACTCTAGTTGTGATCTTCATTCATTAAATATTTATTGTACATAGTGGAAAAAAAATAATTCCATTTATTTTTATGTAATAACTAAGACAATTAAAAACACGGCCTTTTGTACTTTCCAAACCTATTATTTTTTTTTCACAAATGTGATATGATGAAATAACATATCGCCTGAGCAAAAATTCTTGTTGATTAGCTCTAAGGAATATAAGATAGCCTATCTTTTGAATTGAAGAGCTCTTAATTTCACAATATATGTGCAAAATTTCATTAAGGAGTAACACCACTGTGAGTGATAAAAGAAAACAATTTTCTGAATTTTCGAAGTACACCTTTTCAAAAGAGTGTACAAATTTCTAATACCAAATTTGTAAAAATAATAAAGTTGTGGCCTTTTAAGTAGTAAGAAGTAGAAAGAACTATTGCCGTACATGTAAAGTTTAACTTTCAAATTCTCGAACCGACTTTTTCCAACGCTAGGAGTCCAATTTTCAATTCAAATTAATGAAACTTGTTAGTGTGTATCTTAGTAAGTTAGCCAACATGTTTAGGTAAAATATTAAAATCAAAATTTCTACTAGTTTTAATTAAGCTAGAGTTATTAAATTTTGCACTCTTATATAAATCCGGTAACAATGCAATATAGTATCATATATCTAATATCGTTGCTCCAAGATGGCCAATTAACTTTTTATTTATAACTCCCTTGAAATGAAAGGGTCTGACAAGCTTTTATTACAACTTTTATTTAACTTTACATGTTTTTCTGTTCAAATCTTGCAACTCGATTTTGACCCACTTCCGGTTATCCGATTGGATTAAAATGTTGAATACATATGTAGTTCCGATGACAATACACTTTAATGATGTTGTGTAAAAAAAAAATCAAAATGACAGCTATTAATATGACAGACGAATTTTGTCACTACTGACTCAACATCTAAAGGTTTCCGGCCGGGGTTGCGGATTTTAAATATCTGATCAAAATTTAGAAATTCAAGATAACGGTTTTAATATCGCGAACGAATTTTATCATTCATGGTGCAGTCCGGCTTGTCACGAGATTCGTAATTTGAAATAATTAATTAAATTGATACGAAAATCTTGTGACAAATTTTAAGTTATACGACTTAGATGATTAAATTTTTGTGAGTTTTTTATTTAACTTACACTTAATCCTCTTGTTGATTTGGGACATAGGTAATTATATCATATAATAGTATTGGATTCAATATATAATTTTTTCACATAAATCATCATAGAGATATTGAATGCATCATGCAGAGACGATTTTTCATGATTCAACATATTATATTGTATTTTATTACTTTGTAAGTGTTTAATAAAAATTGCTGCAAACATAATATATCATTTCTTCAATCCTAAAATAATTAATTAAATAATAATACAGAAATTGGAAAAGTCAGCAACTTTCCGACCCTTCACAGTGTGTTCTCCCTAAAGAATTATGTCAGAAAATACAGACAGGAAAAATATAGTTTATAGACATTTCAAGCACATCAGGATTCTGGTATAATGAAAACAGTCAAAACAATTGCTGAACTACGTAAATATTCCGCAGACTGTATTTATAGAAGCACTTTCGGTAATTGAAGAATCTGTTTTCTCCAGGTAAAATCCACAAAATGTCTTAAAGTAGTTTTACAGCCAAATGTTTCTGTTAATGAATTTCCAGTCACAAAACTTACAATTTCCCCCAGAAAGCTCTTCAAATTCAGCAAATTTTCCAGAACCTAGGCATTTTCCAGCTCCAGCCGATAGATATACCCCTGACTGTTCCACTGTCAGCTTTTTAATAGAAAAGCTCTTCCGGGCACGGGTTTTCAATTTTGTGGTTTATAGTGAAATTTGTTAGCCTCAACAGTTTTTCCCGGGAACTGGATACGTCCAATTCGGTGGTAAAGTGAACTTCATGCGATTGACAAATTTATCCCAAACGGTGGACAAATTTATAGTAGACTGAATCCGAGTGAGGCGTGTCGACAGTGAGGGTGGCAGTTAAAAGGGACAAAAGCAAAGGTTTCCGAACGATTTGCAGTTGTCGCTATCAGATGAAATCGATTTAATCCCAGTGCCCAATTAGTGGTGGCTCGCGTAGTTAATTCAGTGAGCCCCGTAGCGCTTCCCAGTTTAACTGAAGCCAGGATTAAGATAAAGGCAGCTGTTCTTTGTGGATACTTTTAAGTGGTTTCAGTGAAATATTAAAAGAGCCTTTGGGGCCACTCTGTGGTTTTTGCCTGTTCCCCCTGGGAGAGAGCAGCCATACATTAATGTAAGTGAAAGTTTTTTACGACTTTAATTTTTCTTTTTTTTTAGCCAAGACACTAGGAGCAACAGGCATGCTGACCACAAGCAACTAGTGGTCAGCTTTGTTGACTTTTAAACGTTTTTGATTAGTTTCCAACAGAGTCATTTATAAAAACCAGAAAGTTTTTATACAGTTTATGCTCATAATTTCGCGAAAAAACAAGAAACATTCATTCCGAACATAATTCTTAAGATGAAGAAGAACTGAGCGTGCCCTCAATTGCAACAAGTGAATCCCAGTTCTGTGCTCCTGTTTGTATGCGTCCTGTCCTCTCCTGGGCTGATGGAGCTGATTGGATATCCCATGGGATTGGGATAAATTGAATTAACATTTGCTAGGGAATTCCTTCTACGTCTTCTAATTTATTCTGCTTGTTTACCAAATTCATTAAGGAGATTTACATGCTCATTTTAATTAGAATTTCTTTGCTAGTTGGGATTAATTAAGAACGACGCAGGGCAATGGTGAGGCAGAGGCCTATAAATGCCTTCAGAAACGCTTAGCCATAATCTTTGCTAATTCTCAGGCTGCCAGTGACTTACGAACTTATTTCATTAAGCCTTCCTTTCTTCCCCATTGGAGCTGGATGAGTTGCAGAACAACGTCCAGAAGGAAACTTTCAGGGAAAACAATTCTACAATTCGATATGCGGCCGGAGTTTTGCGGAATTATTTTATGTATGCCCCTTCCTTCTAATATTGAGAAATGAACTGATTTGTATCTGTGATTTCTTTTACGAACACACTAAAAGATCACTGGGCTAAACTGCACATGTAGCTCGAATACAAAAGTCATTTTTGATAACGATCTGGAATTATGCTGCGATTTTTGGCCAGGAAGGTTACAACATGACTTGACATTTGGTCAGAACCGTAATTATGATTGAACGCTGACTAACATAACTTAATTTGAAACTGACTGAATGAATTACTGCAAATTTTACAATACGTGGGTTATGCCTTAATCGAGATATTAAATATTATTTGCACAGCAGCAGCACCTGGAAAAGAAATCTGATTTTATTTTCATCGCCCATCCCAAGGGCAGAAAATTTTGAAAGCTAAAAAAAATGCTGGTAAAGCACTTTATATTCTGAGATATACATAAATTTGTTTGTTGTTTCGCAATTTTGGTAATTGTCTAACTTAAGAACGCCCAGGCTTTGAAATAATAAAAATCAAGTGGGTGGATTATTTAAAAATCATCAAAATCGCTGTTTTTTTTTAGTTAAGGGTTCATGCCGAATTACACCCATGAAAAACAGACTATTTTTCAATAATTTTTTTAGTAGGTTCAGTTGTAAATATAAATATGGGAGGGGTTTTACTTCAATAAATATAGTGTCGAAGTATATGAAAACAATTTTTTTTGTTTATTTTACCGATTTTTTGTTGTTGTAACAGACGGTTGAAAAAAAGTGAAAAAAAAGAGGGCTTCGCCTTGTTGATGATATCTCCGAGACGGATGGTCTGAAACTACAAAATGAAAAAGTTTTAGATTCAGTATGATAAGGGCTATGGCATGAATAGACAGATTTTTGACTTTTTGAAAATTGACAAAATGGCGGACATTTTTCTAAAAAATTCCAAAAATCATCATTTTTTTCCCCGTTTTTGCCCTTAAAAAAATACTTAAAATCAAAATTTCAAAAAACTGTCTATTCATGCCATAGCTATAGTTATAGAGAACATGTGGTAAAAATTTGGTGAAGATCGGTTCAGTAGTCACCGAAATTTTATCAACAAGGTGCCGAAAAACGTTGTTTCGAGAAAAACGCGATCAAATTTTTTTTTAATGAAAAATCGTAAAAAAATCTCACCTGCGCTTAATCAGCGATGCCTGCACCATACAATATGCCTTCTGTATGTTCATAATTAACGTTTTCATCCAAAACAGCGTTTCTGCGGATGATTCTGGCTTTCTTAGAGGCAATAGTGCTGATACGCGTCAGCATCTCGTACGCGCTGTCGGTCACGGTAATCAGCAAATTGTATGGCGGCCGGGCCGATTTTGACGGCCATTAATATAGTTAGAGTGCCAAATATATAGTTAGAGTGCTCCGATCTTTATAAAATTTTAATATGATATTTCTATATATATATAGTTTCCAAAAATGTAATAAAAAAAAATCGATTTTTTGAAAATTACAATTCGGCATGAACCCTTAATTCAGCACAAAGAATTCAAATTCAAGTCATATTTCTCGATCTGAATAAAACGTGATTGTAATTTAATTTTGAAAACAAAACCTACACCTAAATAACCAAATCAAATAACCTTTGGATAATAAAACAAAGAATAGCATGTCTTATAGCTTGAAAAAAAATTTAAATCGTATGAAGCAAATACGGATGGTTGTAGTATAAAACTAATCATGATTAATAATGGATTATATTTCTAAAAAACTTTTTAACAAAAAATTAAGAAACTAGAAAGCGAAAACAAATCGCAAAATTTCATTGTTTAGAACTGGAGATTTCACGTTGCATTTTTGTTTTATTTTCTTTTGATTATTTCTTTAAAGTAAACTAATGATCTTCGTTGATTGTTTGTTTGGTGCCGACTCAAAATAAGTTACTTACATCAATTTAGAAGCTTAGTTATTATTTTTCCCTTTTCAGTTTCTTTTTTCATCAGTTTAATTTTTTTTTTTTTTCAACCCTTAGGGGTTGATTTTTTTTTTAAATCTAAGTTGGACTAATCTGTAAAAAGTTATGCGGGATCATTCATAAAAATATACAAATATATATATACTTGAGAACCTCCTCCTTCTTTTTTCCGTCAGTTAATAAAATGACCTTAATTCGATTATGTTAATTTTTATTGATAAAGTACCATTTAAAATTTCTGAAGCAGACAATTTTTTCTTAAGCTTATAAAAAGGGATACAATTTATAGAACCACTCTTATCCAATTGTTACACTCAGGCAAGTCATCCTTGGTAAATCAATGCTTTTTTTATTTGCCTCAAATTAATAGGAATTCATATATAAATAACCAGAAAAACATTATACTAATCAGATTGCGCATTACCACAATAAGATAAAAACTTCTTGTTATTATAAAGACCAATTTCTTACTCTAATAGAATATCCAATTAAAACTGTAAGCATACACAGCAGAAATTTCATCGTGTACCATATATTTAAATAAGTAAGTGCTACTTTGAAAACTAAGAATTGAAACCCATAAATAAACGTGTAATTCATATTAAATCAATATGGCATCTAATGAAACCACATTAATTTTACAGGATTTCTATTAAAAACAATTCAATTTCGTGCTAGCAAGGAAGTGTTCAGTTTTTCTTCGAGGAATCAAATTTGTACATTATTTACTATCAATGGAGTAATCTTTATTTTTATGAATAAGTAAATATGTACTTTAAAAATAATTTCAAAATAATATACATAGATAGATTCTTCAAACAGGTGAGATTTTGGCTTCTAATTCAAATTAGTTTGCGATGTAAGCATAATAATATCTATGTTTTAATTCCTAGTATACTAGAAAAAAAAAATATAAAGTAGTAATATTTAAAACATTAACTCTACAAAACATTTTTATAAAAGAATATAATTTTGAATCGATATTTCTATCCATCATTTCTAATATGGGAATAATATTGGAGTAGAATCATGTGGGGCAAGTGTACGCACTTAAGGTTTGAAGCGTCATAAAATGAAAAATGGCATGTTTAATGAAACAAAACAAGGTTAATTACTTCGAGTATTTATTAATCAACAACTTAAACATAGAAACAATATTCATCAATTGCACATTTTTTTGAAAAACTAGCAAAATAAACATAGTCAATATGCGCACACTTACCCCTACTATAGGGGTAAGTGTTCGCAGCATCGAAAATCAGAGATTCTGAGCTCTTCCATAGTCTGTGACCTTTCTTTGATAATTTCGGGGCATTTTCAATAAATAATTATACTCTGAAACAACAAAATGCAGCTTAAATAGAAAGCCAAAACGATGCCGGTAAGTGTGCGCATGTGCACACTTACTCGACAAGTGTATGCGCACACTTGCCCCAAACCATCAAAACGAGATTCAATCAAAATTGCTCACGATTGCATTATCATAACAATTCAATGATCACCACTAATCACACTAGATATTACGCAGTATTCATTGATATATAGCAATTTTCATAGAGTATACACGTCAATAAAATATTACACGTTAACTTGTATGGAAAATCGCTAAAAACAAATCTTACCTGTGAAAACAAAATGGCGTGCCGGGCGGCGGTTAGTGACTAACGTACGCTTTGCATGACGTTGCGTGGGGCACTGAAGGGGGGGAATGATGGTTCTTAATTATAAACCGTTTTTGAGATACTTACAATGCGTACACTTACCCGCTGCGCACACTTGCCCCACATGACTCTAAGAGAAAATTATTATTATTATTATTATTATTATTAGTGGAAACATAAAATAATCTTTTATGTTTAATGTTATATTATGATAACTTTAAAAGGTGCATATTAAAAAATATTTAATATATTATATTATGCTCATGTGGAGAATTCATCATTTTTATATGATATTAACTCATTAACATAAATATATCAAATATTACTTATTAATAGGATATATCCTATAGTACAATATTGATTAAAAAAATTATTAATTTAATTTTAAGTGATTTTCCTCTGAGTGTATGATAAATGAAATCTTGATGAAACACAATCCAAACAAGAAACTACTTACATACATACATAATACATAGGTTTTCGTGTTTTAAGTTTTGATTTTATTACAGTGTTTGAGAATTATTGAATAGAATTGTGTACATTGGTTAAAAAATCGGAGAAAATATCGAAAAGTCCCAAAAATAAAAAATCCGTGCGTTTTTAGGATTTAATTTTACGAGACTTCGTAATATTTCGACACTTTGTTTTTCTAAGCTAATACTTCAGAAAATTTTTATGGATTGTAATAAAAAAAAAGAAGTTGACTTTTTTTGAAAACAAATTTATCAGTAACCAGAATCTCTCTACAAACTTACGGAAAATAACGATGATTGTTGCGGTTCCTAATTTCAAATATTTAATTTAATAAAATTGATCACCAAAGTGGTCGTTCATTTCATAGAAATTACCTTATAAGAAATTACATAGAAATTACCCTATTTTTTTTATTTTTTTTTATTTTATTTATTTTTTTTTTTATAGTATACCATAACGTAATTTCAAATCCGTAGGGTTCCTACATATATGTAGGTACCACTTACTATTATTTATTATTGTTAATACTTGGCACGGTAAAGTTTTATTTATTTTATTTTATAATATATTTTTTCCCAAAACATTTATTATTCTTCCAGTAGAACTTTAAATTTATAATAATATGAATTTTTTTTAAAATACTGAAGTAACATTCTTATACATTTCACCTCACATTATGCTAAGTATAAAAGCATCAATCGTAAAATTTATGAACACTTTCCAAACTCCCAATCATAATACAATAACATAATGCACCAACAGCATATTTAGCCTTAGATAATCCTCGTTGAATACGTGTTGATCTGCAATGAGCAACAAAATATTTCGTTACTTGAGTTTTCTAAAGTCCTCCAATCTCCATAATGGTGACTATAAAAATTGAAGCATAAACTGGAAACTTTTTCAAGAATCTTAAGTACCTACTTCCTGTATCCCACGTGGAAGAATTCACTTGAAGAAGCTGTTAAACTTTCTGTCGTTAAGAAATCAAAACGAAAGGAAGTTTACAACTCCATGAATAAAATTTTACGAATCATGCCGCGCGCCTTCGGCATTAGAATGAAAAATATCTGCTGTATTTGCCTTAACGAAAACTGATAAAACTTTCTACGGAAGGATTGAATTTACGAGGGGAATAACGTCTTATAACTGCCATAATGAAAATAATTTATCAACAAAAGGAGATTGACCTCATCTTGTAATATTTTCACGTATTTGATGTTGCCGTTGGAACCCATAATAATTTCTATAAAATGTCAGTGGGATACGTATTGATGAGGTGAATCCATTAAACCTCCTGACATTAGTATAAGTGCACACTCCTATAATGTAGGGCCATAAAATCCTGTCGGTGTGCAAAAAGCTAAATTTCGAAGAAAAAGGATCCTCCCCAGAGAAAGCAGACACAACCACAAACCTCTGGGAAAAGGGTTTGGTCTCCAATGCGCCCTCAAATCGCTTGGTATGATGCTGGAGGAGCCAGCTTAAGGGCTACCCGAAAAGAAGGAATGAAAAATGTCTTCTTGGAATGTGGTTACCATCTTGGAAGAACATCCACATTTTCTGCGATTTTATCATAATTCAGAAATCTGCTCTTTCTCTGAGCGCCCCCAAACATGAAAGACATCTATCTGGGGTATGTTGCGTTACCATACCAGCCACAAGCAGATTTTCCCAATGGGATCATAATAAGCAGTGTTTCATTTGAGGACACGCCAGGATCTGAGCTTCCGATATATTTTATGTCGGCAGTGTGGAGGGAGCTGTGCAACTTCGCCATTTAAAGCAATACAAGGATGGAACGCTTTGCATTGCCCCTCGCGCCCTTAGAACAAAAAATTCACTTGCGAGAACATAGTATAGTATATCGCCTGCCAAGCCATAAACTTCGCAGGATTATGCTTGACACGGAGATTAATTTCACCATACTGTGCCAGCACGTTGACTACTCGGTGCCGAGATATGTACGAGACATACAAACATACATATCCTGTCGAAGCTGAAGCTGGAAGAGCAATAAATAAACCAGCTTCGGTATGGGGAGCAGATCTACATCACAATAGGATAAAACATTGTAATTATATTTCCTTTGTAAGCAAATGCTCAAACTGCAGGGCACAGGGTGAAGGATAAAAGTGGCTTCCAACAAAGGAAAAGGAAAACCCAGCGTGCAAATGGAATTCTTAACTATGTTCGTCATCGTCATTGTTCTCCAACTATTGATTGTTGCAGAGAAAGAGTTCATATAAGGGCACATCTTCCCTAAAACAGAATCTGCGCAGCAAATCTTCCCTTTTTCGGCATTCTTCTGGGGTAACGCCTCACAATATTACTATACTTATGCTTAATGGTTCAGACTGAGCGCTAAAAATAAACCTTCGCCTCATAATATGGGCAATTAGGCGAGATTGACGCCCTCTGTTGTTATTGCCTTTCAAAGAAACTTATGTAGTTATGGAGTTTTACTGATTTTAGATCTTGACAATTTTCCACCCCAAAGAAAGACTTTATTTTGGGCTTATTGATCCTTAAATATAGTGCCTCAAAACACGCTTATTTCTTGGATAAAGGTAACGATAACGACGCAATGGCGCCAATTAGAGACTTATTTATTAGAAAAAACAGAGGTAATTTTCACTTTTAATGTTTCCAAACGTAGATTTTGAAAACCAATATAAGCCAGTTAGAAAAACAGTTTGCACAAAAAGAAAATTAAGCCATTTACCCTACGTTTTTAGTATTGCTTTCAGCAAAATGCTATTTGTTTATGTTCATTGAAATATAAAATTTTCTTAGAATAAGGAAGCATTGTTTCTTCCCAGCAAAATAAAGAAAACTCAAGATAGATATTTGTTTCTGAGAAATGAGTTATTTTTAAAGTGCTTCGTTGCTTTTTCGTGAAAACAACATACACCCATCCTTGAATGTACACAGTAGATACGCTCCAACGAAAAATCTTGTTAACCGAAAAAGTGTACAAAAAGACATCGCATACATAAAAAAATAGGATAGATTCAAATAAGCTTTAGACCATATAAATCGAATCAAAGAATAGAAAGAATAATCATAGATAATAATAATATAATAACCTTGTAACTTGTACGCTGTAGGCATGATATGTTCCAGTCTTGGAATTCATATTCTTATTTCTTTTTGTTTATATTATTGTGCTATAATATGTATTAACAAAATGTTATCAAATGAAATCTAAAAAACATAAAACCACTCTTCCTGTTATTTATTTGCACATCTTCGCATTTCTTGCAATTAATATGTGCCTTCAATAATAAATCGTGTTTATGGAAGAAGTGCATTCAATATATATAAATATTTTTTTTGAAACCCGATAGAAGTTTGATTTAATGAAAATGTTGACCAATTCATGACTTTAATATTGAAAAATTACTTCGGACATATGGCCACCAAGACTGTTCTTGATGAAGTGCATTCTGTCAGTGCAATTTCAGGTCACTTTTTCTAACAATATCAACCATATGTCACGAATACACCAACAATGTTGGCTTCCAAGTTATTAAGTGTTATTGTTTTAGCACCATCAACCAGTGACTTCACGTAACCCCATAGGAAATAATGGAGAGGTATCAGATCACACAAACTTGGAAGCTAAACTGTGATTACAATAAATCGTTGATTTGTTTCGCTAAATGGCACGTAGCGCCATCCTGTTGAAAATACATCTCACCAGGATCGATGTGATCCACATTTTTGAAGAAATATTCATTGGTAATGATCTCCATTACGAGCCCCTGCTTAATTTTTAAGGACATAAGAACCATAATGCCATCATGCGTATTAACCACACCAAACGGTGTATTTTTCAGAATGTAGTGGGTATATAAAGTCTTTTTCTGATTGTCTCACTCCAGAAGTGCCATTTTGCTTATTAAGGAATCCATTAAGCCAAAAATGAGCGAATTTCATGTGCACCATAAAACTCACGAAGTCAATCTATAAATCTCATGAACCGACAAGAGATTTTTAAAGTAAAGTTGGATAAATATCACAAAGAGCTGTCAAAATGACAGTTCCAATCGACAGTTATCTCTATAGGAAGTTCTGTTAAAGCCAAAAAGGCACTCTTTAGTAGGTAAGTGAAATAATCGAAATTACCTATAGATTTTTACTTTTATTTAAAAACCGTGTAAATTCGAAACCGTGTAAATCAAGTGCTGTAAAAATTTAGGGATTGGATGTACAAATACATCCAAGATAATATCTATCAGCTTTTGATTCAAAGGAAGTTAGAATCATAACAAATCAATTAATGGATCATACTCATAATTTTTCGTAAAATTGTTTATGTTTTTTTATATATCTATTGTACTATTTGTAGGGACTTCGAACAACTAAGTTTATATATATTCCGTTCGAAATTGGGGACTAGAGTGGTAAGGAATTTACAAAGACATATCTACATATTATTATGTCAATTAAAAAATTTTTTTTAAAAAATTAAACCGCCGAAAAAACTGAAAAGCAAAAAATAATAAACCTTTTTTAATTAACCTTAATAACTAAGTTCTTAAACTAATGTAAGTATACCTAAGTAATTTTGAGTCGACGCCAAACAAGCTCCGCTCGTGCGGAGAGCGCATTTTTTGGAATGTTAATGTTTATCGCTGCAGATTTCACGTTGCATTGTTAATTTGATTTGGTTATTTCTTTAAATTTAAGGTTAGGCATTTTCCGGCCGCGCCTTGCATCACGCTTTACGTAATTAATTAATTTGCTTGTTTGGCTCCGACTCAAAATTACTTAGGTATACTTACATTAGTTTAAGAACTTAGTTATTAAGGTTAATTAAAAAAGGTTTATTATTTTTTGCTTTTCAGTTTTTTCGGCGGTTTAATTTTTTTGTAAAAAATTTTTTATTTTATAATTTTTTGTGGCTATAATCTACTAATTACTACAACCTTAATTTTTGTTTACTTTTAAAATAGCTACCTACTGTACTTTAGCTATTAACTGTTATATAATCCTAATTTAACTATTATTTTGTGTATAATATAAATACTTAAAAAAAAACAGGCTTTATATACCAACATGGGTAGGTAGGTAGCCCTTGGTGTAATACACAACTCAGCATTAAAATCTGTGAGTGAACAATCAATCATACCCTGTTTTCCTACCCTTAGGGTTGGAATTTTTTTTCAAAATTTATATGGGACCAACTTCGGGGTATACCCTTTCCAATAAAAAAGAATTATCAAAATCGGACTACTCCGTAAAAAGATATGCGTGGTCATACATAAAAAAAAAAAAAAAATATACATACGCGTCGAATTGAGAACCTCCTCCGTTTTTTCGTCGGTTAAAAAGTAACGTACATCGCTAAAAATTAATAAATATGACTTCTTCAAGTTTCCCTCTGAAATCCGTAAATCTAGTCTTAATTTTAGATAGACTGAAAATAGATTTCAGTCCTTTTGTTGGCTGAGTAAATACTTGATTTAGTTTTGTTTTTCTACTATATAGTGAAAATATATATGAATACTTTTGTTGAAATTCCTTTAAGTAGTAGATATGTTAGTCAAGTCTTTAGAAGAAGAATTGTCTAAATTGATTTAAATAAATCAAGTCAACATATTATTAACTGAAAATCAATAATTTTCTTTAAATAAGAATGACTATTCTTTTCCGTAATTTATCTAAACACTGTTTTCAGTGTATGTTCCAATTTGTATGTTATTTGATTTTTCTTGTCCTTATTTTAATCCTATTAATATCTTCGACTGTCCAATGATTTGGATAGAATGTCTGGTTGGTGACAATTTTCCTCCCAAAGCGTCTCTTCTACTTTCAATTTTGCCTTGGATTATAAACTGCGCAGTTTTGTTCAATAAAACAGAAAAGTTATCCATGATATTTTTAGCATACTGCGTAAAATTCGCATTTAAAAAGTTTCCAGTTTGTTCTCAATTGAAATATTTAGAACTGACCAAACTCAAGATTTCATAAACTGGATTCGGTCATTAAAGTTAATATTTCGGATATTAAAACTGTGTTTGCATTTGCTTTGGATAAGCTTTTTGAATTAAAATTAAAATCAAATTTCAAATTTATAACCTTAAAATTCGTGAATAGTAGGAAATGTTTTTAATTTTATTAAACCAATTTTGCTAGTTTCATCTTCATGCAAATTTCATTCCTTTGATATCTATGAAATTAAATGCATGTTTCGTTAAATAGCATGAATGTTCTATTTTGGTTCCATTTAAGGGACTACTACCGGTTAGATTGCAAAAAAACAGCATAATTTTCAATAATTTTTTTCTCAGCTCCTTTATTATATATCAATTTCGAATTTTGCATGGTGATAATAATTATTTCAAATATTACAAAAATTTTTTTTTTTATTTTTATCATTTTTTTCCTTGTTTATAGAGGGCGCCGAAGTAGGTAGCTCAAAAAATGACTCGTCCCATGGCGGACAACTCATCTCAGAAACGAAGAGTCTGAAACAAATAAACCAAACAGCATTTTATTAAGGAATGTCCCTTACGTAGGAAAAAACCAGAATATGTCAAAAAATGATTAAAAAAACAAAATGGCGGACGTTTGAAAATTTTTTTCAAAAAATCGTTTATTTTTTCACTTGTTTTCACTTGCTACATTTTTTTGGATTGAATTTTGACTAATATTGTGGTTTTTTCCTGTGCAGAATACTCAAATAAAGAAGCACTCCAAATTTGAGCCCAATCGGTTGGGCCAATTTGGAGTTAGTGTGTCCGCCATTTGATAAAAGGTCATTTTGAGAAAATCACGTTTAAAGTTTTTTTTTTACTTATTTATTGAATTTTATTTAAAATGTATAGTTTTATCACTCACAATTGATTAGTCTGCTATCCCTGCACCATATAAAAGAAGTCCTGCGTCCTCATAAGCCAGTTGCTCTTGCAGCTTATCATTTTTCTTGGCCAAACGGGCTTCTTTTGACGCTGCCGTTGCTGCTTTTTCGGATATCTTTATGCGCTCTTCGTCCTTTTTTTGGCAATAATTAAAATAGGCGGGCACGCTTAAACTGCTGTAACTTTTATATTTTTGGGAATATCCAAATAAAATTTTGAGACGTGATTTCTGAAGGTATATTGAGTTGAAATATGTAAAAAAAAAAAAATTTAATTTTTCAAAATTATAACCGGTAGTAGTCCCTTAAAAGCTACTAGCAATTTTATTATATTTCTAAGTTTAAATTCATTAGAAACGCTAATAGCTAATAGCTAAGCTATTACTGAATGCGTATCTTACCCATTTTATATCAGAAATCTATATTTATCCTGAAAGTAAAACTTCAATTACCGGAGCTATGCACTTTTTCTGTACCTTTTATTTAAATAACTTAAAAACAATTTAAAAGTTGATGTGATGACTAAAAATACATATGTCAAGTTGCTAACCTAAAAAAATGCAGTAAGAAAGGTCTCGAACAAAGAAAGTACTCACAGATTTTTTTTACCATATCAAAGTATATGGGGTAGATAAAGTACAAAAGAAACATACATTTACATTTTTGTGTCAGTAAACATTTTTTTACATGTCATACCATATTCTATGTTCTTTATGTATGTTACTAAGTGTAAATGTGATGCCCACGGGACTGTATTTTTAACATCCTACTCTAAAAAGGCCGAAATATCAAAAAACAAAAGCACGCTTTGTGCCATCAGTTTGAGGAAGATTAGTGACATTTTATACAGAGTATGGTTGGTAAGTACCCATTATAGTACATGATAATCTCTAAAAGACTTGAAATATTTCATAATAACAATAAAAGGTACTTTCTCTGTACTATTCCAATGTAAAAGAATCTTGGAGAGCATATCCCTCGGCACTCATGAAGCAAATTGTATAATGAAAATCGCAAACAACAAAAATAGAAAATATGTTATAACTAATGTGCCCATTCATTACCAGCAAACGATAAGTTCATTTATTCCCCTATTTTCTGGATTGAAGAAAAAGAGAAAGAAAAACCCACAAACAGACTATCCCAACTCTTCCCTGAAAAAAAAAATCAATTCCTTTTTCGACTCCAGTGACAATTCCCATTAAGGAGGAAAAGCATTCAAAGGGATATCGTCAAGATAATGTATATTCCCACTAGAATAATCTAGGCAAATATTTTCCCTTTTTTCTTACTGATCTTGTCTTGCGGATATTTCGGGTTGGTTTGTTTTTCATCGGACAAATGCTTGGGACCAGCACACCTTTCGAACAATATGGAAGTGGTGGTCATTTCAGCATCTGAAATAAGTGTTTGTTTAGGAATAATCCCTCTGTTTAGGTATTCAAGTGCTGTTCGCATTAACAGTACAAAAGATATAATCTGAAATTCAATTGAGATACGAATACGAATCCAATACAACTCTTGATAAAATTGGACACAAACACATGTTTTTCTCTGACTTCGAAACAGCTGAATTTGTTCACAAGATTAGGGATATGGATTAATTTCGAGAATCATATACATTTAGTTATTGAAATCATTGTGCGTTTGAGTACGAAAACATTCATAGAAAATGTATCATACTTCTCACATTCTTTAATGAATGCTATGATATTATACAATCATCATAAATGTCTAGATATCTTTTGTACTTTTCAAAACCAAATAGAATAGCTCGAAATTAATGCTAATCCGACAAAGCACGCAAGGAAAAACGTTAATTTTACACGCACGAAAAAATATTTGCGAAACCATTTGACTCAATGATTTCTTTATAATTCCAAAGGATATAAATTACAAATAAGCATTGCTTTGGAATATGCCTACAAGGTATATGTTTTTTTTTTCTTTTTTTTTTGCTTTTTCTGTTATAGGTAGGGCTGTTTTAATACGGCTATATATTCGGAATTAAATTCCACCTGAAAAGATATTTATAAAGCACATAATTCATGAAATTAAATTATTAATAGAATATCAAAGCGGTGTCAGCTTTAAGAGAAAATCCTAATTTCTTAATTTCATACTTGCGGAAGTCTGTTACCATGCATTTTCTAGAAAATATATGTATATAGTATATACATTATATATACAGTCCTCTGAAAAACTCAATTGAAATTCAAAAAATTATGCTGAAGAATAAAGAGAAGAAGAAGAAGGGAAAAATTACAAATTTATGCATTTTTTATTAAATCTGATCCATTCGTCATTTTTATGATTAATTTACATTGTAAAGTATTTATCGGCTAACTATACTATATTTCTTAAAATATTTCTTTAACACTATGTTTACGGAAGGCATCTATTTGACGCATTTCAGAATTCCTGGCGAATAGAAGTCGTATTTATGAATTTTTAGTGAAATATGTTTAATCTAATTGTTATAATAATACAGCAATATGTTTTTGTAAATTCCTTACCTATCGAGCCGTTTATTTTGAATGGAAATATATTCTAAACTTATTTTTTTGGAATCTCTACAAATTATATAATAAATATAGGTTTACGGTGGGTTTTAATATGTCTTGAAGAAGTTGATATTCTACGATCTAATTCATCCCACAGATGTTCGATGGAATTTAGGTCGGGCGACATCGACAGCCATTTAATCAATTCTAGTTCGTTATTTGAGAAATATTTTTTAGTTATGTATCATTATATCAAATTTTTTGTTTTAAATTGTTGCGTAGAAAGTTGAAATATATTTGTGTCGTCATCTTACTTTCAACTATGTGTAATCAAGGCCCTCACCATGAGACTTCCACCGCCGTGTTTTACTGTCATTAGGACGCTGGTCATCGACAAATATCTCAAATTTAGATTTATCGACAAAAATTACACTTTTTCAGAAGTTTAGTGGCTTGTCCATATATTTTTTGACAAAATGTAATCTTCTTTTTTATAAGCACCTGTTAATAAAATTTTTTTTTTTTCTAAAGTTAGTATTATATAGGCGTGTTCTGATAGTTGTTTCAGAAATTCTTCAATTTCCTTTACGACAGTCATGGGATTTATTTTGAACTTTCGCACTATATGCCGATCATCGTTGACGACCAGAACGCAATTTGTCTGCGAGAGTTAAGGTTTTTTTTTGTAAAATTCCTTTTAACCGAATTACGTCCGCTTTAGCAATGCAACCAGTGCGTTTTTTCGATTTCAACTAATTTTTGGCAAGACAAATTCCCGGAGCTACGTATTATTTAAAGTTATGTGTGCAAGCGTTAGAAATTCTAAAGGATTCATGGACGAAAACAACATCATTCAGGAGTTACAAAACGACAGTAAACAACCCAAGGATTAAAAACCAAGCTATTAAACTCTTTTTCGCCAAAAACCTTGCATTAAGTTATTTCAAGTGACCTTTGGAGAGCACTGTTAGTGAAAATAGTCCACATATACCTAGTATGTTGAGATTCCGAAAATCTACGTGAATACGTTTCTTCATATATAGTATATCCTTAACTTCAGAATTACTATACTTTCAGAACCATACGATTACTATGGTATCAAGCAGAAATATTAGACCCGTATTGCACGAAATATCTTTAGAACAAATGGTTAAATTTTTAAAAGTTTCTTTTGACATTCATCTCAAGGAGGTTGTGAAGAAAAAACGTAATCCGCCATCTTGAATCAGCCGCCATATTGGATTTAGAATGATATTAGATATATGTATTGTATATATTATATAACATTATCACGAGACTTACGGAAATCTGTCATTTTTCATCAAAACTGGATAATAGGAAGTTAGTTAAATTTCGAACACCATTTTTTAACCCCAAAGAACGTACGAAGGACTCAAGTTAAATAAAAACTTGTAAAACCAGCTAATATTTACATAAATTTCACGGTTAATGATAAAGCAATTAGCGCCATTTACCTGTACAATACAATTCGAATCAAAATTAAGGCTAAAAGTAATGCTGTTATAGCTATACATTTTTTAAAACCCTTTTTACCACGAGGGCCAACACATATAACATTAACATTTGTTAAATAGTTCATAAAACCAAAAGGGAATGATACACAAGTGTCATATTTTTTAAAAATAAAAATGTTCAAAATGACTTGCCAATAAACGACATCAACCACTGGTCTTATATCCAATTATTGCGATAAAAGAATATATGGATGAAAAAGTCGCTAACGATTTCAGTCATTCAAAATATTCAGATGACGACTATTAAATACCTCAAATAAATCGCACGTCCTCACACACGACTACCTCTGCTTCAGGGAAACAATAAAAAAATTTTACTGGTTGCGATTTATTTCAGTCGGTTTTTATTACATGGCCTATTGGATTTTTTCCCATCATCAGGCGTTTTCAGATATGATTTATTCCAGTAACAAACTGCTGCCAAGTTAAATAATTCATGACTGCAAGCATGTGTGCATTCGGTAAATATACATATATGGTAAAATGTAAATGCGAAAGAGTGGACATTTTGGAAATGTAATTTAACACCCGGACTGAAAGGGTAAAAACACCCATTACTCACTATCTACCACTTCTGTGGATGTTGAATTCACCTGCAGTTATATTTATAGGTCTATAAAATATTTCCACGTTCCGGCAATTTAAATATTTTTGAACTGAGAATATTATAAATATTCGAAACATCGCTTCTGTTTTAATTTTAGGAAGATAATTAATTTGCAGGTCAATTAACTTGGTGCTTTTGTACTGAAGGGCTTTTTCACCAAAAGTTGTTGTTTTTTTTTTTAAGACATCACCTCCCGTTGAATATTGACCGCAATAAAGTACATTTCGTAATTAAACATTATAAAAGCTCTTAACACATTACAAATTTCGTTCTTTGCTCATAATTAAAATTAATTTTCTATTAACCACCGCACGTGATATACTTATGTGAATTGAGTGCCATAAAACACTTTAACATTCACCACATCGTTTTTATCTGTTGTTTATTATAAGTTGATATATAATTAATAATTATTTGTTTACATAAAAGGTGACTGGTAGAATGAATATATTTAGTCGACGATCCGTACTGTTTTCAAAAATGTGCAACGATCACAAGGAGTAGAAATAATTCTTAAACAATTTTAACGACCGCACGGTTGGCCGTATAAGAACCGAACTTCAACAGTAAAAAAATGCACCATTACATGAAAATAAGTCACAATTTTTACATAAAAATAATTATTGATTTTTTTCGAAATTTCTCAAAAAAGGCTTAAACTTTCGTTGTTTTTAAGTAAGTAGTCAATAACAATATATAAATTATTAAATTTGGACAAATTTATTAGAGAAAACTACAGAAATTTTCCTTGAGAAATATGTAAACATAATTTGTTTTAATGTAAAGTTAAGAAAGTGTAGAATTACATAAAAATTACCAACGATTGTTACATATACAATGCAATTTTACAATAACAGTGGAATTTTGCGAAATTCCCAAAAAATATGGTAAATTTTTCTTTTGCTTAGGTAAGGTTCCATTAAAATATGTAAATTTATTTAATTTTACTTAATCTTAAAGAAACATTCCTTTTGATTTATGTCAAAATGCACGTTTCGCACGCAATATGTGTAGTGTTCTATATTTTGTGTAAACTGACAACACTAAAATACAAACACCAGACGTTAAAAGTTTATTCGGCAAGGCGGCACCACAGTCCAAACATACTATGAACATCCATAGTCTTACAAAGAAACAGAAATGACGAATTATGTTTTTTAGATCACTTGATTTTATTCCTATTGCAAAACGTACAAAATATAGAGATAGGACCAAAACCAATTAATTATACTGTTCCGAACGAAGTAATCTTTTGTATTCAAATTTAGTGAATAATTTCTAGCAGAATAATTCCCGATAAACGGAAACGATGATAATAATTATTCGTCTTCGTCTTTAATTTTTAATGAAAATTCAGTCCAAACATAATTACTTCGAAGTCATTTACGACGATTTGAATAATATTTGCATTCCACATCGGAAGTTTTCCTAAGCTCGGAGGCCTACGATTTGTTGAATTTTAAAGCTGTATTTTTAATCGCCTATAGACGACATTTTGGGAATTTTTTATTGCAGAGTAAAAACGTACAGAGCAATTGATAAAATAATGTGTTTTTGCAGCTTACTAAGAAAGTTGTGGAAAAGGATACTTTTATAGTAGATATTCGAATTTCAAAGAATCTTTAAACATTCTAAAATTTAAAATTTCTACATATTTCTTCGAATTTGTTGCTATCAGAATCAGGTTTTAAAATTCGAATTAGATCAGATCCGTAAATTTTTGACACGTTTGAGTTCTTCAGATTGTTTTTTATCAATTATGATAATTAAAAATTTCTTTTCGAATAAAAGTACCAACTTTTCTTGTAATTAAGCTCAAAACTTTCCATGCAAAATATATAGGCTCAAGGCCTAATTCCTGTCTGTTGTCTTTTCAGTTCTGAGTTTTGACATTAATTATCGCTGGAGGGTATTAAATTGTATTGTTTGTTTCACGACAGTACCACAGATCTGTCGTACGTTAAATGTCCTAAATAATAAAGTTATCCTGGAGATATTTATAATATGAACCTCTGAATCCACCTCAAAAAAGTTAAGCCTGACAGACAGAATTTTTAGAATTGATCGCTACAAAAGCCTTTATTTTCTATTGTGCACGGAAAAAGTTTCAAGGTCTTGTTCAGCATAAAATGTATGCTCCACGAAGCATCACGTGAAAGCCTGTATGAAAAGAGTTCTACGAAATAGTCATTTTCTGGGGAATTCATCTTTTGTCCCTTTAAATTTTGGTAAACTCATATGAATTTCTATAAAATTTTTCTACATTTTCCCAGACAAAATATACCTCTACCACACTCACGTACCCTCGAATTCTTTGCTTCAGTGCAACTGTGTGAACATGAAAAGTTGCGTTTCATTAGAAACAGATAAGTTGAGGTCCTTTTGAGCGTTGAAAATCGATACCGCCGGGACACGACCTGTTGCCGACTAATTCATCACGACAGGGCACTTCACCTGTGATAAAGGTGACAACAGAGTGACTTTTTTTCTACATTTTTTTTCGCCTTTTTTTTCAAATTGATAGAGGCACCCTTCAATTTGGCGAGCACTGATAAAACTTACCGACGGACAAATGGGGCGCGGTGGGGCGTGAAAAGTATCCAGTGAACAGCGCCGCCAGCGTTATCAGGCCGCACCGCACCGTGCCTGCTGCTCGCCGTAAAAGATACGAATCCCTGAACCACTGGAGTGCGAACATGTGGTCTAAAAAAGACTGGATTATGACAACATTGGAGGAGCGATATTGGGGCCTCTTTTATTATCTCCCCCATGGCAAGCAGGCACCAGTGCTCTCAAAAATTGAATTTCCTACGAATCGAATAAAACAATCAGTGTGACATTTAATACTCATCGCTATCGGGATGACCTGTAATAAAGCAGCCTTTTAGACGTGAACGATGTTCTCTTTCAGTTCGACATACATATGAATGTGTCGAGTTAAAGGTCTAAATGCATTAAAAGCTGGTCGGCAAAATCAATCAGAGCGGAAAATATTTGCTTATTAATTCTATATTATTGGGTGAGTATGCAGAGTATTGAAAAGCCATCGCGTAATACGGGGGCCTCAATATCTCGATTGGTAGCACGAGGCGTTCAATTCCCACTAGATAACTGGTCACAAAAAAGTGGTATCACAATAGACCTATCATATAATGGCCTAAGCGTGTCTTCCGATAGCCACATCAATGTAACATCTATCAACATAATTTTTTTTCAAAGTTTTGTCCTAAAGCTCTGCTACAACATTTTATTTTCATACAATATCACTGTCCCAAAATTATAAGTAAATCAAAGTGGAAAATGATATAAGAAAAAAAGAAATTGTGGTTATAACTGTCTACGTAGTGACTTGGCATCACTAGACTAGTGACACGGGTACGGTCTTCTGTCAAAAAACATTTTATATAAGGACTATGTATGACTATGGTTCACCAGTACCCGTGTTACCCGTATGGTGCATCTAGTGTCTAGTCACTTAAATCTATCTAAGCAATTCCTACCAGAAGGATCTTTAATTAAGATAATTTATTAACTAAACTTTGGTGTAGATATTGAGGTTATTGTTGTAACATACTAACTAACTAAAATAATAGGACTAACTATCCTTAAACTGAAATATTTAAAAATACTACAGTCTTCAATATTTGTTGTAAAAAACTCATTAATAAGAAAAAATATTCACTTCAATTATTAATTTATTTAACAAAGAAAATTTTTAAGATTAAAGAGCTCAGATTTTCCTATTCATATTTATCTTTACACCTTAGATATTTTAGTTGTTATTAAATATTGAGGAAGAATTTGTACAAACACCCATTAATTATATTTTATCCTGTCTACACTACATTATACTATCTAAACTTAAACTACCTAACCTATATTTACTATTATCTAATCTAGATAAGGTTGCCGAATAAGGAGGTTGGTGTTGTATGCATATATGGGTAAATTTTATCTAATACACATACTTTACGCTTTTTATGTTAAAATCCTGCAGTAACAAATATTATATTAATTTAAAAAAAAACCATTTATGATTTATACCACCCAATTGGTAACACATGCAATTAATTCGTTGAACTAGCTTTGGGAAAATTTATTTACATATTTTTCTTTTCTGTATAAGTGTTAGATAGGCATGGATAGACACGTTAATTACTTAATTAATTCCGACGAATTGTGAGAAGTAAAGAAAAAATATTGAATTGATGTTACCAATCAATATGCTAGAGCCATATAAGATTGTTATCATAAGCTCTACTAAATGAATAAATGAAATCTAAAGGACTTCGAACTAGCGGCCTTGTTGACACATAAAACAGCATACAAACGAAATATTTCTGACATGAGATATAATTGATTGGAGAGAATAATTTCGTGCGAAAATATTAAGATTCCTGCATTCATTGAATGAAATGTGCATTCGAAGCCTTCAACAGACGAACTCTGATCGAAAATTTAATCTGTACGTATACAGAAGAAGGGGAAAACAGTACGAAAGGTTTAAATCATTCATGATGGTCTCTGTCTGCGAAAGTGCTGTCATGAAAAGTAGTTAAGATTTAATTTGACGTTCCATTGAGATTGAGATGCAATTTACCTGCACTACTACTATTAATTTATTCATTTGATTGACTGTTTTATGGAAAATGTTTTCCCGTGTGAATCGCTAAAACTACTATCTGCAATTTGGTAATGTAATTGATATTGACATTATTCAGCAGTATAGCACTTTGATGTCTTAATATATAATTTTTTTTTTTAAATAATGTCGATTAAGTGGCCTTGCCGGTATGAACTAAAGCATTTATTTTTCTGATATTTCAATTTTAAGAACAAATTCAAAATCGTTGGCACTGAACATATTTTTTGTAGAAATTATTTAACATTAAGAATTTAAGCTTAAGCTTAAGCTATATTAAATCCACTATTAGGAATTTCAAAACTTCAAATGTAAATTTCCCCGTCTTCCCCGTTCCGGTTCGTCCCTGAAGTAGTTGAAGTAAAAATATTTTAACTACCCCGTCTAATTTTACCCTTTTAATTCATACATAACCACGTGGGTACCTCAGAAACAGACTCATTACTCTCGAAAGGATAAGAATAGGCCTTTTACGGCGTTTAATTTTGTCCAGTTAAGGTGTTACATGGGACTTAAAGGTATAAAAAAAACGAATTCTTTAAAAAATTTTATTTCAAAAACGAAAAATCTTTTTTATTTAAAATTTAAACATATGAAAGTAAAGTACTTAAAGTACTTGTAAAAAATTTTTCAGCCAAAAATATTGAAAATTTTCCATTTTCCAGCCGTTTTTCGCCGTCAACCTTTTTTTTTGCGGTGGACATGATATTTCGGTGTGGATTCATCTGAAATCAAAAATTCAAAAATTTTCTTGTAGTTTATGCCCTTGGCTCGTAATTGAACGAAGGAATTGAAAAAAATGAAATTTGACATTTTGACATGAGTTTGAATCAATTTTCGTCTCAAATTTTTATGCGTTTTTCCGATTCTCATCATTTTTAAAAGGTCTTTTTCGTATAAAACAAGAACGACTTGACCGAATGAAAACATTCTACCATTATATCACGACGAAGTGCTTAATTTAAAGTATTTACCCTAGACAACATATATTAAGTTCCGCTAATAAATACTAAAGCAAAATGTACCACTTTTAAAAGATTTACTTGAAATGGTAATGCAGAAAAAATGTAAATGTATGCACAAGTAGAATTTATTTCGACAAAATTGGGAATAGAAAGCAGCCGCGAAATATGGACACTTAATTTATATTTTATTTGCCTTACTGATATTGCAGGAATCGATTCGAATCGTAGTCGTAAAAGGGGAAATTCTTATAATCTTCTTGACTTATAGTTGGAATTAGAATTAAAATTGATTTGAAAATGATAAACTAATAAAAGAATTGATTGAATTGAGTATCCCAAATATTGAAGTTGTAAATACGAAATTACGAATTAGAAAACCCTCTAAAAGGCCCAGACATAGGTAAAAATAAAGCACCAATATTCTTATTTATTATATTTTACATTAAATGATATATTATATCATTTAATTATAAAAATCAAACACATTTAGGTAGAATTACCTATATCTTATCTTCTTCTCTTTCTCTTTGAATTTGTCGCTAACAAAAATGTTCACCACAAAAACCTTCACTTTTATTTTATTAATTTTTAATTATTCTCGTCATAAATAAATGACAACCAGAATACCACTTGTTGTCACTTTTCGCCCATAGTCGTTTCAGTTGACTAGATGTATGCCGAATTCTGCTTATCGTGATTTTCGACAAGTGACACGACTATGGGAACAGGGGTGATAGTTAAGAAGGTGTTTTTAGCAAGTCGACTATTTTATTTGGCAATACAATTTTTTTTTTATCGAAACGATGTTTTTATATCTACAACAGTTAATACGATATTTTATTACATTTCAAAAATTACTTAACCGACTTAGAAGATAATATCGTATGATTCAAGATATTTACAAAAATTACAAATTACAATTTTTAATATTTTTCCAGCTGAGGACGTTTTCCTGTTTGCAAATATATAGCTATAATAAGTAGGTACACATTTTACATATTTCTAATTAAAACTTATATTTTACATTTTTTAGTTTTCCTTTAAACGCTGCTTCAGATAATTTCCGTTGATGGTATAATCATCGTTTCACCTATCTTATTCTCTCATTTTTACTCGGGCCGTCATTATACTTATTAGATAATCTTGCATCAAAAAGTTAAATAATACCTCACACATAATTAGTCCTGCAACGTTTTAGTTGCAACCAAAGTGCATGGGCATCTCATCATTCAGTCATTGCTCTAAAAGTCAACATATGACTTTGGTTGCAATTAAACCACATCTGCTCGTAGTGGCTCCCCAGGCTTCCAGATTTTTATCCTGAAATGCCATCTGGGCACAGGGTGAGCATTGGACGACTCACTGGGGTGCCGTCAATAAAATGCTTTACACTTTTCACAAATTGATGAGACGCTCGCGAAATGAGTGGGGGGGAATGAAAAATGAGAAATTTTTATTGAGGCCGAATAGGACCCTTATATTTTTTTTTTGGTGATGAGGGGGCTTTCGTGCGTGTTATTTGTGAGAATGACAGAGCATCCCCCAGAATTGATTTAGGGCATATATGGGGATCTTTTTTGTGCTAACGAAGGCTATGCCCCTTGAATAGTAATGACGCATACTATTTATTTGGTATCTGCAGTACTTTTTTTTCATTTTGTAAGGTATAACTAACTCAGAAACGTGAATTGGATGCTTTTCAATTTTTTGGTAAGAAGATGGACTTGTCCGGTGTCGAAGAAATTACAGCAATACGGCACAAAGTCCGTCAATCAGGGATTTTGTCAATATGCTACGGTGTGTGAGAAAGGTCCAGATAATCAAATTTACGGTCAGTGATTCCTATATCCCTGTAGGATAAATTCTGAAATGAAATCATAAATATAACTTACTCAAGGTATACAGAATTTATGGATGAGTAAATTTGTGAATATCTGTATGATAATATGATATAATACAGATATGCAATATTTCAAATAAAGCCTGAATTCTACATTACGTGTGTGTGCACTCAGTGGACATTGTAAAGCTAAACTATGAATGAAGGTGGTGTTTCCAAGGCGATCGCAAATTGAAAGTGAATTAAGTAAGTGAATTTTAATAGTAAAATAGATAATTTTGTGAAAGTGATTGGAGAATTCTATGGGGTTGGCAACAATGAAGTTGTAGAGGAAGAAACAAACCAAGATATATTTATATTTGAGGAAAATACCGAACCGTGCGAACTTTAAAAGTTGCTTATTGATTGGAGCTTTCAATTTTTGTATGAGGAAATGACACAATCGAAAACTATGTATGGTATAATATAAAATAATTTAATTTTACTTCTAATCGTATCCATCAGTGCTCTAATGGCAAGCGTTATATCAGCCCCAAGTATTGTTGAAGATCTGTTAAATTATATTACAGAGTGTTAAATATATGCAAGCTGTAACTACGTGAATGTTTGTGAACTGAAATAATATCTAAACTATAATATGAATCTTTTCTTTATATGTATAATATAAGCTAGAAAATTGACCTTCTCTCTCTCATTGGGTTTTTATATATTTTCTTTGCCTAAAATTTATATTACAAAACGAAATAGACACTCTGGCTACATCAATGAACTACTAATATAGATAAATGAATATTTATATTCCGCACTAAATACAAGAGTCCTATTTATATAGATATTGTAAATAATATACTATATATACTACTACTAAAAAAAATTGACCTTCTATACATTGAAAATACCATAACTTCAGGATTCTTTGTCTCTGCGTAACTTTATCCCATTTGGAAAATCTACACATTTACAGGGTGACAAATGGAAAGTTGCCTAAACTAATCATTCATAATTTTAAAATTAGTGGAAAAACAAATAAAAATACGTATAAATTCAGTAAAGACGTCATTTTTATTTGAAATTAGTTCCAGTTAAATCAGACATTTTTGACAGATACTTATTGACATTTAAACAAATTGACAAAATTTGGCCAGGGCAAAACTAAACATAAATACTTGAAAATATGTTTAATAAATTCGGTCATACGATGAAATCAGATAATTTTCTTTAATTCTTACCTTCTGAGAGTGTTTTGGCTGGCTACATTTTTACTTCCAAACTTGGTATGAAGGCCTCTCTATATGCTTCAGTATAGTTTTTACCTCTAGAAAAAAGGCACTCGATTTTTCTCTGTTTGTAAGGTTACTCATTTTAAAGTACTCGTATTTCTCTTTATGACGTCTCAACAGAAAATAACAACACTCTAGTATATAAATACAGGGTCCCAACCTTCTACGACATATTAGAGAGGAAAAGACATACTTTAGGGAACTTTCCATTTGTCACCCTATATATATCTATCTATTTTACGTAATAAAAAAAATCCTTTCTGTAAATCTATTCATCTATCCTGAATATCTGGTTACAAAGGTTTTAGAAGTGGAAAAATATTTACATATTCACAGGGTGAACCAAAATACCCAGAAGTTAAGATTTCAGGGGTACTTAGAATGCAGTAAAATTTTATGAAAATTGTAATCAAATGAAATTAATAATATATATTATTTATTTTCTAAGAGTTTAGAATAAAAATGTTTAACAAAATGGCAAACTCGAAAAGTAAAAGATCGATATAAAAAAATTAAAAAACGCTTATTCCTAGTATAATAAAACAAAGTACGAGCTAGAGATAAAATTACACTGAAAAATGTTGTCATACATTGCTCATAGTAAGTTAACTAACAAACATTTGAAAATGTAATTTGTTCAACATCTTATATCAGGAGATTAACTATTTTTCGTTATTAAAAATAAACCAACTTTACTTTTTGGCGCTTTCTTAACTTATGATTTTGATTTTTGTTTACCAATGTTTTTCTTTCTATAACTTCTTTTTCATTAATATTCTCTAAATCTAACAATATCATACAAATTGGCAACGAAGCATATTATACTATAGGGGAAGGTCGGGTAGCCCCGGACGGCAGATAACCCCGGACATTTAAATTTCTAAGAAACTAACCATGTTGCATAGGTATAGTTTTATTATAAATGTGTGCTCTCTGGAGTAAAAACAAATCCAACTTAATTGCGGCTTGGGCATAGAGTGAATTACACGTGAGTGTGTGTTTTGTTCCCGGCAAAACATTTTTGTTGCTCATGTCAAATTTCATTGAAGGTTATCAAGTACAATATGTAAGTGTGCGTTACTTGTTTTTTGGTTAATGTTGTAGGAAATTTGATATATTTAAAGGTGGTAATAGTATTTGTAACATTTCTTGTACAATTTAAGAGCTGTGTCTAAAAATGTTGCATGATAGCGATCGGCTACACCCGGACACGATAATGTCGGGTACCCCGGACATTGTTTTAAGTTTTGAATTTTGCGATATTTTTTTTAACAAACTACAATTGTTTTGTCAGTTGGCTTATTTATGGAAACTACTTTAAAATGTTGTTACTATTGTTGCAGAAAGACTTGAAATATGCCGAAATTTAAGGGGATAATTAGCTACTTAAAAGTTATTTATATTAATAAATTTTATTAATTTTGAAAATGTACAATTGAAGTGTTTTTTCTTTTATAATTGAGCTTCTACAGCTTCTCTTCTTAATGCCGAATAATAATCTGCTAGCCCAAATAACAAGTCTGTTGTCAGTCCCGCTGTCCAAACGAAAATTCCACTATCGATCCGCAGAGACCGACGCACGATCAACGTGTTAAATGTATAACATTTCACCTTTTCCCACGCAAAAATTCCTTTTTCCATTTGAAATGTATAAAAATCTATTTCAAAATTGCTCTTTTTTATATCAAAAATACTAAATTCCAAAAAATTTGTATCGATGTTTAATTTCGAAAAGAGCTTATTATTCCAACTGCAAAATATCAGAATTCAATTCAAAAGTGCAGTTTTATTCAAAACAAAAGTATAAAATTTGTTTGTAAGGCCAAAAAATGATTGGACCACCATTGATTACTATTTCCGGAGCTACCCAACCTTTTGTGTCGACAAAAAATGAAGGCCAAAGTATTTTTTAAATATTTCTTTAAAATAATTTGATATGATTACTAATTTTTAATTAACATGATTGAAGGAGTTCCAACTTTTATTTTAAGAGTAAAATAAAAACAGGAATTTTATTTTTTGGTATTTTTATTTGCAATTCACTTAAGTGTCTGAGGCTACCGGACTTTCCCCTATATAAAATCAAGTTTAATCTAAAATACTTACATTGTTCTCACAATAAAACTTTCCACTTAACTAAACTGTTTCAATAATTCATAAACTTTAACTTAATTATTGAAGAGAAACTTGTAAAACTCTAATGCCTAAGTGACCTAGATAAACGAATATTTAAATTCACGCCATTTGTAAAAATCAGCTTTCAGCAACATCTATCCCGGCTTTATAAGAATTCTTTAGGGTTCTGTGCAAAGTTAATATATAATTCTAAGAAATTCAGTGACATAATTTTCTATTTAGATTTCATCATCAATCATTTATTGGATTAAATCCATCATACGAAAGCACAAAAGATAGGAGATTAGAGAAATGAAATATTTAAAATGTGATACAGCAAACAAGATTGAAAATCAGAAGAAATAGAGATTATATTTATAAATGGGAATTGTACCCATAGAGATTCTAAAAATAAATGTAGATATTGTTATTTAGCTTCATCGCGTACCTAGAGAATAAAAGTCAGAAAACTTTGTAAAATATGTGCGCTCATCCCATTTCCAGTCCCTGAACAGATATGTGCTGAGGAAACGAAGTTTAATATTGGAAAGATTAAAAAGAATTGAATACAATATGCATACTGTAGGTAGGTATTGAATTCCATACAGAAGGATCACACCCCGTTTTGAATCCTTATGTTTCTGTGAAATATAAATATATGGCGTATTATGTCTTACTTTTTACTGTGTAGCTCTACTTTTATTTAGGAAAGTAATTTCAAACTGTGTCGTGCTGTTGACTTTTTTGTTTCCTACTTGAAGGCGAAGCAAAATACCTCGACCTTGATAAATTTCAAAGTTCGGCATAACATAAATCTTTAAAGAAAAACTTTCCCTTGTAATCCCTCTGAAGTGCAAGGTGGCTAAAATATTGATAAGACATCTTTCAGCCACTGTACCTAGATATGGCGAACCGTAAACGAAATAACGAAGGGATGAGGTCCTTCATCAGGGAGTCAATAAGCTAACCACGACAATAACTTCGAAATTGTTGAAACCACCTCAGGTTGCCGAAAACGTCTACGCCATACCCTCGTACCAAGGGGAACAAATGGAAACAATAAAGTTACGTGGAGAAGGCCTCTCCAAGTTAAACGCCATACAAACAGAGAGTATCCTGTTTGCGAAGTTTTACACATTTAATTAAGTTTTGAACCTTTTGTTGCTTGGGTGCTCGCATTATGCGAGTTAAGTCGAGTGCCCTCTACACATCAAGCCATGGTTTAGTTCATGGAGCCACCATTCCACTCCGATTTTGTGCTTACGTACGCAAGCGGAACGAGGCAGATGAACAACCCGAAGTGGATGTAATTGGTGTATCTCACAGATATTTGGAAAACTGATGATTATTACAAAATTTTGAACGAGTAGTATTTTGCCACACATAATATATCTAATATATACATATATAATAACCTATTTGTGTTTCTCTTGAAATTTGTACTTTATTTGTTAAAGCAACTATACAACTTCTTTAGCAATAAGATACTCAGAAGTTTCATTGCCCCAGGGACCTTCAGAAAATTTACTAACTCTAGACGTACAATTCACTGCGATGGGATTAGTATGGTATAAAGGATAACCAAATTAAATTACTTTTTTAATCAATCAACTGAAACTCATAGCATGTGTTAAATATTGACGAAAAATGTTATTTCATTGTAGCTTTTGCTGAAAAGAATTCTTCCATAATTTGTCTTCTTTAAGAATACCGCATGGCAGAAATGGTCCATTAGGCCTATTGAAAACAGCTAAGACAAATTTTTAGTGTCATAACATTCCTGTCGACTCAAAAGCTCCACTCAAAATATATCCCAATAACTAGATAAATACGGCAGACATTACAAGGCATATCAAATTAACAATGACTAACATGAAATATGTATAGAAAATATGAACACAGTTGGCTTGAAACCTATAATCTCCTAAACAAGTTGATAACATTTAAAAGAAAATTATTATTTTTATAAAGCTTAATTAATTAGTAAAGTTTTATTAGCTACGAGTTAACTAATGTTATCAAAAGTTTAAAAGACGACTGATACTTTTTTAAAAATTTTAAAAGATTTTATCGTGGTTACAACTCATCTTCGGTGATTGGAAAATTTATTTTCGAAAAATTGTAACAAAAAACAAATATTGTAAGGGAATTCAATACTATTGTATACTGAAAAAAATATGTATAGTTGATTCAACAATAAGACCTTGGTATTCAGCCTGTACGAATGTTCTGTTTCAAGTAACTAGATCCTAGTTCATTTAACTATTTTAATGTCAATTTCAGTAGATAATAATTGAAATAAAGAGAATGAGTGTGAATTTTACTAGAATATATTTCTTGATTCTTTAACATAAATCGTATTAATTTCATTTTTAATCCACGTTAAATTGACCAAATATTCCTCATAACTTAACTTGGTCAATGTTTGTTTTAACAAACATCTATATAGTCATTACTACTATGCGACTTTGCAATTATTGAATTTTAACTGAACGAGGCGCTCTTTCAAGAAAATTGCAATTAGAATGTTGTTTATCCATAACTTTTAATATGATTATCCTTTCTTAAAAAGATTTCATACATATAGAACTTTGGGGAGTGGTTTCGAATTATCTATTTATTTATTTATTTATTTATTTATTTATTTATTTATTTATTTATTTATTTATTTATTTATTTATTTATTTATTTATTTATTTATTTATTTATTTATTTATTAAATATCTACAGATGTTAAATCTTACAGACTAGCTTACAAAATTATACAAAAATACATATTTAGTTCTTTACATGTTGATTTTCAAAATGACCTAATTTAAATTCATTTCTTGGCATAATAAAATCAAGGGAGGTAGCTAAAGAATTAAAATAAACTATAGGGGAGAGTGGGGCAGATTCATACAAGGGGCACCTACATACACTGAGTATATCTGAAGTTAGGCGCGGAGCAAAAGAATGAAGTTAGTGTGTGTGCGTAGTTCTTAAGTGTGTGTACTGACTAGTGAAGTTTAACAGCAATCGCTGCGGAAAGCGCGTGTGTGCAACACGGAACGTGTTTTTGCCTCGCATAAGTAATTTCATAAACTTTACTTTGGGCGTATTTTTTGACTAGTTAGTGTTGTTTAGATTAGTCACTGCTATCTAACATTAATCATAATATCATTGAGTTTATGATTTGATTTGTAAATTATCCTACATGAAGACAGTTTTTTTTTTACATATTTCTTTATCAATTAACATGCGATGGGGTACATTCATACACAAGTACAAGGGACACATTCATACTATATAAATGTGCCCTTGCACTTGTGTTTTTTCGCAATTTAATGATACCTATCATTTTTTGTTACACAGAACGATTTTTTGTTACACGAACAGATATAGATAGATAAAGTCCTTCAGTTTGATTTTTATTATTTGTTTGTTATTTAAAAGAATTATTTTTGTTTTTTAAGTTAAGAAACAATATTTATGACGAATAAATAGTGATTTTTAACCCTTTTTTTATTTTGTTTCAAGTGTGTATTAACGTACCTCTTCATGTATGAATGTGCCCCACTAATGGGGTACATTCATACATTTTCCTCTTTTTTTTCAAAGCATTATGGAAATTCGCGCACGTGATTTTTCAGTAATATTATGCTTCTACTACAGTATAAAATAGTTAAACTATGAATTTGTCATAAATTGAAAGACCTATATGTAAAACAGAGCATTCTACAAAGCGAAATATAAAAACTGTATGAAGCTGCCCCACTCTCCCCTACAATTGGAAACTGGTTCATGACAACCATAATAAGTCTTATGAGGAGGTTCGTACAGCAATGATATTGAACGAGTTACTCTTTCCGGTGCATAAAAATTAATCATTGACAAAGGTTCAGGGGATTTAATTCTAAAAGATAGAATATTCTTAACAAAGACAGCACAACTTCTTCCCGTCTGAATTCTAAACTTGACATACCTAGAAATAAGGATCTAACAAGATAAGATGGCATGAAGTTAGCAAGCAACCTACAATTAAAAAAGACAAATCGAATGAAATTCTTTTGTATTGATCTAAATAGACTTCTGTAGTCATGCTAACTAGCAGTCATGTTAGGTGAAAATCAAAAGCAAAAATAGTCAAGTGAACTACAAAACTATTCTTTAACAATATTAAATATAAAATCTTAAAGGGACATTTTTTTAGTTTCATTAACTCTATGCTGAAATTCAATTATTAAAATAGTCGATAATAAAAAAGTAAATATTTTTTAATATATTCCCATTTGACGGCTCCCCTTGCCAATAAGTCTGTGGTAGGAAATTTTTTTTGGATTACTACAATAATATAATATTCAAGGAAAAAATATCAAAAGACTGTAAGCAGTTTTAAGAGTAAGTTGATACAGAAAATAATTCGATATTCTTCCCTTTCTATGACATTGATCGTGACGAGATGTTGTTTCACCAGGATAGTGCTACGTGCCATACAGTGACACAAGCCATCGATTTATTGAAATCACGATTTGGCAATAAAATAATTTTAAATATTTTCTATGAGGTTAAGTTTACGCTGATAAACCAACAAAAGTTAATAACTTGAAAGCAAACATTGTTCATGTTATTCGTGTGGCCGACATTGCTCAACAAAATTACCCAAAATTGGACTAACAGAATGCGCTTTGTCAAGAACAGTCATACGTCGTTTTTAAATATTAATATCATGAATTGGTCTTTCGAATAAAAAAAACAATCCCCAAGGGATCATTCTTTTCAACCACTTGCCGCTATTCAAAGGTCAACAACCCTTTACAGCTAAAGAAACAGAATTTCTTCGGATGTCTATAGGGAAATCCATAGATACGTGCTAATGGTCGTGCGAACTAATGCTGAATTGATGCGACCGCAAACATAATTCAAGCACGTATTCAGTCGACAACCATTTCAAAGGTCAACATGGGAAAAAAAACATAATATCATTTCACACTGCGGACCTCGTTCTCGTCCAATTGTTGGCAATTTATGTGCGCGTGCTGAAACCCCTCACCCACTGAAGCACCTTTATCAGTCGGCCATTCGCCATAATGACAGGCGATAAATCCTAAGCTCAGGAACCTGATGCGAACACAGAATTTAGCGCTCTACTTAATCTGTTCGTTAGTACCTATGTTCACCATAGCTTGCCTCTCTTGTTTCTTTACAGTCTGTCCAGAAGAAGAGTAAACCTCTGGATTGAAGGGAAACCAGCCTTAGGGCAAGAACAAGAAGGAAAGGAATCGCCGGCTATTAAGGAACTTCCGCAATTCTAAGAAATTCATCCCACTGGGCTTCGTCATTTTCCCTTGATTTGACGTGACATTCCCGTTGAAGATGAAGGGGAGACACCTAAGGAGGCGATTTAGTCTTCAACCGTCATTCATGAAGGATGATAGCTCCGATGACAAGCATAGGAAGGACAAGTGAGTACACGAATCTCTCCCTTTGATGTTCTTTAATTTTGTTTACCTCTAAATTGGCGCGAAGACGATAGCAAGGATTACTTTCATTTGCAGTTTGTTTATCATGTTTCACAAAAAAAAAAAAAATTGGGTCGGCCTAAACTTGATTCAAATTCCTTAGGTAATTTACTTTGATATGCTAATGTTACATTTCAGAAATTTAAGTTATGGAAGGTGTTTGCACAAATATACACTGCCCTAAGCTAACAAACATCCGTCTGTGTGTCTACATTTGATTTGAAATAATTCAAAAACAAATCTATGTCCGAACACACATATATATACTATATGTACTGTATATTTCGAACAATTCATGTTACCATCCTAACTCCTAAGTAATGTTTGCCTAGTTTCTTCGTAGGATAAAGTATTCTTTTCCCATTACAGTGAGTGCTCAAATAACTCTCCACCCCTTTTTTATCACGAAGGGTCTCGATATAAAGGGATACACACTACTACTACAAGAAACCGATTGGTATACCTAAGTTTTTTTCACACCATCGTGTACATTCTTACTAGGGTTGATGACCTTCACAATATATTTCAAATTCATCAAAATTGAAAATGATTCGGCTTTCACTACGTGATTATAATACAGTAATCATTATTCTACATCTAGCTTTCTAATATATAAGTAAAACCTTGACTGTACATTACAGTGTTCTTAAAAGGCATCAATCCATTGTAAACTCCAAACCCCTTCTCGAAAAAATATAAATTTTCTGAATTACTTTACTTTATGACCCAATCTCCCTTATTCACTCAACTAATGGTTATCCCCAAAGCATTCCATTACTTAGACCTCATAATTGTGCCCTCAATTTATTTAAAATTGTTATAACTTTCCGAGCGTCCATCATAAATCTACACCTTTCGATTATTCGGGTAACCCTTCTCAAATTCTGTCAGACCCGTGTCAAATAATAATAGAGAAAAATTGAATTCTTATTGATAGTCCCAAGTTTCTGCAAATTCATCAAAGTTTTCTCAATTTCTTAGGGTTAATCGCCACGATGCTGCTACCGATGACAACATAGGGCCATCGAATGTACGACATAAGATAGTCGTTATGGGTGCCGCTAAAGTTGGAAAAACTTCGGTAATTACACAATTTTTGTATAGCACATTTTCACCGAAGTACAAGAGGACCGTCGAAGAAATGCATCAAGGAAACTTTTCAATATCTGGCGTTAGTCTTACTCTAGATATCTTAGATACATCAGGATCGTATGAGGTGAGTTATTTTATTATTCATATACATACATTCAATTTCCTGCAAAAAATTTCTGAGCACCAAATCGCTAACATCGATATTTCTTGAGATATGGTGCTTTGAAGTTGAGGTATTGTGGTATTTTCATGGATTATTGAGCTAAATTGTAAATATCTCAAGAAATATCGATGTTAGCGATTTGGTGTTTCGAACTTTTTTATAGGAAATTGAATTTCCTACAAGTTTGTCATTTTTTTATATAGCTCTTGTTATTTACGAGATAGGGGTAAAAAAACGAGAATTTCATGGAAAAATTGGGTTTAGTGACCAGTACTATCTTGCTGGTGGGAGTTAGGGTTACGCTGCAATGGACACTCTTGTAGATCATTCAGTTCTGAAGAAACCCTATCATTGACTAAGATTATACCATAAAATGCCTCTGTGCTGTAGAGTTTTGAAGAAAAAAAATCAAAGTTTACGTGTATTTTATACGGGAAATCTTTATACGCCTTGGTCGACCACTTAGTATTAATATTAAGGGCTCCAATTTTCAGGGAATTTTTGTTTAGGTATTTCCCACAAAATTTCGTGGTGGGACTGAAAAAAAAATAGTTGCGAAAAAAAAGCACCTAGTACATATCAACTGGTTGAAAGCAATTAGGAGAGATATTGAAGGATTCCATCAGAAATTTGAAAATCAAAGCCTATTCTTACATTACACAAATCAACGACATTTTTGTTGCCGCATTTGTGACATATAATTGTTATGAGATTTTTTCATTTTATTACAATTTACGAACATTTCCCATCACTTTTGCGATTATGATCATTTTTGAAAATTTCGCATAAAATCAAAACTATGCTAGATTGAAAACTTGCGACCTAAGCTATATTATGTTATGTTCTAGTATTTTCATTTAATAGCTTAAGGTTTAAAATATCATTTAAGCCAAAAAACACACTCCTACTACTCCTTGTTGCACATCTTAGAGCAATTTTTCTCCAAAACCAGACATAATGAAAAATATGGTTATTCCGATTTGTATTAAGAACCCTAAATAACATCAAAAGCAATTGTTAAAACTAAAAACATGTTTGATACCCAAATTTAGCAGACTTGTGTTATTATAATTCTAATACTATTTTTTCTTGATATTATAATTGTTTATCAGAAATTAAATTTTCGTATTCTTCGTAATTTTTACATTGTAAAAGTAACAGCTAATTGGTAAATTCTGCCAAAAGAAACAAATTCTTTTTTCTGAGTGTTTCAATCACCCATTTATTGTATTGAAAATTGGCTGCCATCAAATTTAATTTTTAAAAAAACTATGGGAAAAGTAAAATAAATATAAATTCGGATCAAAAATTCAAATCCCCTAATGCCCCCATTTTCCGAATCGGTGTTAACCTAAAACGATATAAAAATATATGTTTTCATTTCCCCATCGATTCTAAGTTAACTAACGAAGCCGTTTTTACTTCAAACATTTTATTGCGGTCCACTTGTGATACACTTTTATAGAAAATGTTCACCAAATTCTATTGATTTCGACACCCCTATAGATGAAGACTCAGAGATAAACGATAAACAACAAATAAGAACGATTTTGTTATCGCAAGAATTGTATGAGATATGATTGTTTGCTTTTCGGGAGAACACTTCTTGAATCACAGTCAAGCTTTATTTTCCCCTACGATAACTTTGGGCTAGAAATATAAAACATTTTCTAGGAATAACGCACATATTTTATGGTTTTATTTATTTCCCGAACTTCACCATGAAAAATCTTGCGTTTATGGCGCACTTATAATTTGATAGCAAAATACAGATAATAAATTAGATTCCACTTAAGGTCAAATTTAGTCAACCACCTCTTTTTTATGGTTCATTAATAGTTTTGAGTAGTTAGCAAAGCATATCTGTATAACAAACATATCTAATATTTTATAGGACTGGGTTTCTCACATTTCATTCCAAAACCAGGACAAAATCCAAACTTCATAAATCAAAACAAGCTTATCTTTACATGGTGATTACCAGATTTCGTTACACAAAAGAGCCATTCAAATCCCTAAAAAGCAATCAGGTCGAATAAACCTTAAAATTCTGACCGCAAACTCTACTTTTCGAACTTACACATACACGTAAGTAATATAACTACGTAACTTCATTTTCTGTTCGCTTAATAAACTCACCTTCGAAGCGTTTAAAGTGGTCATTTAAACTATTTAATTTTATTTTTGCCGGGAAATCGCAGCTAACAAGGTAAATTGCTATCGTTGCACAACATTACCCCTTAGTTAAACTGTAGATTAATCCAATCTGCATAGTGCCCTTCGAGTTTTCCGAATGAACACCGTTCTTAATCAGATTTTTGCACTCGGGCATACCTTAATGGTTTTAAACAGGTAGAAGTGTCGCCGAACGGACTCCTCTCCAGCTGTGACAGTGTAGCAGACCAGCTCGCAAGGTTAAATTAGGGTACACTCCAATACATACAAATTACATTTGGAGCTTCACTGCAAAATTAACCCCAGAAGCACTCGGGGTGTCGGAATTCTCTTACGTTGGGCACCATTTCAGTCTGCAACTTAATTGTTACGAATGGAACTTTGGCGCCCGGGGCAGGGGTGGTGTTGGCGATCTATCATCCACAGCTGCAACATCCACTGTAGGCTAACAACTATGGCATGGACCTCCCGTCCACAAATCCCACCGGAATCCCCGATGGGCAACTTAAGTAGGTCGATGCTATTTTTAGTATTTTTAGTCTTTCCCCCGTCCACCCTCCCCCTAATTCAACTCCTGATCTGATTACGAAATTTCATTTGCAGAAGATATTCCAGGATTTAGGATTGGTGTATTTATCCGACTATTTGCCCAGATTGAAGCGTTGTTAGGAAGCTCTTTAGCGACAAAGTTTTAAACGACGAATGGGACTTTTTGAATGCACCCGGAACTCCGACGAATTTAACGCAAATACCATGAAGTATCTATCCCCTCAGCATAACATGATTTGGTTCTTTGAGCAGTTTTCCAAGGGTTGTAGTTTTGCTTCTTGAAACTAAATTAAAATTTCTTTCAAGGTTTTCTCGTTAATAGAAAATTCAGAAGATATCTGAGAAAACCCTCTTCTCTTGGGAGCATAGAAGTTTGAAACAAATTTTGTGGAGAATCACTCCAAGGAAAAGTTTATTGTATTTAGAAACATACAGGCACGTATGATTTCAAGTGAAAGTACATAAGCACGTACAATTATCAAATTATGGTAAATCTATATATTGAACCTAAATCCAAACAAAAGCTGCATTTATGATTCTTTTATTTTATTTGCAAACATGTAAAATTAAATTAAAACTTATAAAACTGAAAACTTAATTAACATTTTCTGCAGTATTATACAATGTATGTAATAACTGCAGACTTATTCTATATAATGTAAATTAAAAAATTGAAATTCATGATATTTCTATTATAAATTTTCTCATCATAAAAATAAAAGATATTTAAATATTTATAACTATTACACAATTATCACTGACGCATATATTAGATTAATTCTTTGGAACGTCGAAAATATTTACGAAAATTTCGTAGATATTTTAGTTAAACAATCAATCTACTCAATTTTATTTGGTATTCCACGTGCACCCTTCTTTCTTGAAAGTAAATTTGATGTTAGCCCATAAATTCTCCTTTAGGTAAAGGTTTGTTGAGTTTACAGATCATTACAGAGAAGTAATCCCATTTTCTTGGAAAGTAAATCCGTTTCTTTGCAGTCTTGAGCCAAATATTTACTGCGGAGAAATTTTGTAATGTACATCAACCTTGGGAGAAAGAAATGATTTAAGAAATTACCTTGTTCATTTTAATTTGAAAAATTTTGTTTTACATTCTTCAACAAAACCTAAATTATATATGAATAGAAAACAAATTTGTGATAATTGTATTTAGTTTGGTTTTTACATCTTTCTAATATATGATATTTATAAATACATATTTCACTTAAAATAATATTATGCAAAATGAAGCAATATAAACACACATATCTGCGGTGTAACAGTGACGTAACGTAACTCAAAAAATGTATATTTAAAGAAAGGATAAGGGAAAAACTTCATAACTCTCAATTTCATTCTATCACCTTTATTTCTATTTTAAAGGCGTAAACTATTGAAATTGGACTTTCTTCGAGTAACACTGGTCCCAGTTAAGCAAGGCATTACATTTCTTTGGCACATATGTCTTCTCACCAAATTTTTTCAACAGCAACCAAATCCATCTTTTGAATTTTGGGTGCATTTCTCTATGAAATTACAAAAAATTACATGAGTAACGTATGATTTTAATGGTAATTATACTGGTATTCACTTAAAGTCTAATAATATTAGTATGTTTAATTAAATGTTAAAGAGTCCAAATAAATAATACCTACACCCATGGACAAATAATTAAAAACAGTTTGATCAGCACTGCTTTGTGCCCTCTCCTTCTTTCTCCTTAGTTTCAAATCTAACGGTATGATACCAGCGAAAATCTAGCGACCACGTGCTAGTTAAAAACTCCACTTTTAGTAGTAGTTCGTGCCCACACAAACATCCTGTGGTGATATCATTTCGCGTGAATGCTATTTTACGTGGACAACTAATTAGAAACAGTATTCATTTTTCCATCTTATTAAAAAAAAATTGATTTCTCTGAATAATTGCATTGGTAAATAATTAAGTTACATTAAATATTCATGTTAAGACACTATTTTTGTCAATATATTGTTTATAAACATGGGAAAAAAAAAATTGTAACGCTTCCATGCACATGGAAGTAGTGCGTCTTTGGTAAGCAAAAATGTCTTATTGCCAAATTGCAAACCAATTGATATGCTCTTTAAAACTTGTTTATGGAGCAGTAAAACATTCCCAAGTACACGGAACAATGGAAAATGTTCTAAGATCCCGGAAAATGTCTGAGCTAACAGATCGACAAATCATCAGAGAAACGAAAAAGGACACTAGAAAGAAATCTACTGACATCCACCGCAACATTTTCGATGGTAACGTAACGGCAGTTTCAGCGAGAACCGTTAGAAGGTGTTTGGCTGAGGCTCGGTTGCACGGCAGAGTTTCACGGAAGAATCCATTAGTGTCTGCAAGCAACCGAAAAAAAGGATTGAATTTTGACAAGCCTCATTTGGCCTGGACAGCAAACCAATGAAAATATGTGTTAGGGAGCGACGAAACAAAATTTAATATAACCTTGTCGACCTAAAGCCGCTGCTTTTTATTCGAGGTATACTACTCTTGTTGTAAAGTATGGCGGATGATCGATCATCATGTAGGGCTGCTTCTCCTGGTATGGAATTGGTCCTATTCATAGCATAGAAGGCATCCTGATGAAGGAAAAGAACGTCGACATACTTGAAAACGTAATGGTGTCATGTGCTGAGGGAAATTTGCTTAGGATCTAGACATTCCAACAGGACAACGATTCTAAGCACACAGCAAAGCATACCAACAACTCTTTTCAAGGCAACTTTATTAGTGTGCTGGAGTGGCCTGCATCAAATGCGCACCTCAATCCTAATGAATACCTGTGGGTCGACGTACAGAAATCAGTTTCTTCAAAAAACTTCAAAAATGTTGACGAACTTATTATTGGAATTAAATTAGCATGGGAAAAAATACCTGTGAAGAGATGCAGCCGACTTATACTTTCAATAAAGAAGAAGTGCGAAGAAATAATATTACAAACAGGTTTTCCTACGAAATATTGGAAAAAAACAATTTTTATTCTATCCAAAACGAGTGTTTCTAATTAGTTGTCCGGCGAAATTTATGTATTGGAAATATTATGGCATTGTATTCAAAATGTTTAAAAAAACAATTGAAATTTAACTATAAGTTTTGATACATCGTAAGTCACAGAATGTTAATTTAGCTCCTTTTTGTACATATGAAACAATAACATTGAGAATTTCCAAATCAATTCAACATCATATATGTGTTTCTAATTAGTTGTCCATGGGTGTATGTACTCTCATTAAACTGATAAAAACATTTTAGTCAAAATCATGAAATTTAGGTGACAATATTTATATAGCGAACTCATCTTTCTATTTATAATCCAAATCTACTCAAAAATTGACATCTAGCGCGTTTCGATTCTGTTTTTTGAATTTACCTTACAGATACTGAAGAGGAATTAGCTAAATATCTATTGACAGCGAATTATAGTGTAGTTTAAAACCCTTTGAGTACTATGGGCGCATATATGCGCTCAGAAAAATAAGCTCATTTTGACCTATGGGTAGTTAAAAACGGCTTAAAAGCTCGTCATGGCTTATGGCCCCATGTATATGCAGTTGGAGTTGAACATTCGTTGATGTCAGATAATGAATTTCGATTTATAGATTTTATACCTTAAATATTATGGTGCCACATAATCGAAAACGCTTTTCTGCATCCAGCTGCTCTGTACCGAAAGAATTAACTAGTAATCGTAAATTGAAACGCTTAGAAAAATAATGATAATATAAAACAAATTCAAAAAGATGTTAATATTAAATTAACGTTCCGAGGTTTTTTTTTGTAGTCATATACATAAATTTTGAAATAATCTGATAGCTCAAAAACACTGTAGGTAATAGCTAGATACATCAAAATGGGTAAACTATAACATTTTATTCTCCAGTATAATTTTACTATGTTACAAACATAATCTTTAAAAGTAAAAAAGCTAGAATCCGAGTTTGTACTACTTTTTAGGAAGTTTACAATTTTTCAATTAGTAAAAAATTCTTAATTATAACATTGCGGTTATTAACTATTTATAAATTAATAATCATCATTCTAGATTGTTCCATTACCCAAAGATTTAGTAATTGAAATAAATTCCTACAACATTCTAAAACATTTCCAAAAGTTGAAAAAATATCGCTTTCTTCACACTTTACAGTTTTTTTTCCTCAAAAACCCTACGTTGTAAAAAGTATTGGTTTTCAGATTCAGATTCGCAGACTTGTGTTCTCTTAGCAGATAATTTATCAAATTTATTACTCCTGGTTGTCTTAAACACTGACAATTTTAGTGGAGCGGGGAATGGATATAAATTATGTTCATATGGTATAGAATTACTCACCATCCTTCATGGCTAATAATTATAATTCAAACTAATTAAAAACTCCTTGAAAATTATCCCTTCTCGCATATATCGAACCCATTCGCCTCCTTCATCCTGAAGAGAACATAGAACTTCTGACGGCACCATCTTAAGCGCCTAAGTGGCGTTCACACGGCACCAAGGGGCGATTATATGACACGGTTATCGCTAAAAATGCCTGAAAGGAATTTCATTAGAGGGCACGAAAGCGCGTAAATTTTAATTGGACTCCGAGAAACCGTTGCGATATCTAAGAAAAGACCCATCAAAGCACCTGGCAGCAGAAGGAAGAACGCTTTTCGTTACCTTTCCGCGTCGATGGAAACAGCTTCGAATTCAAGAGAATCCTGAGCAGTGGTGGTGCTATTTCAGGGACAGATATCCGAGGGAAAACGTAATTAACTGGAAGAATGAAATTACATCGCAGCCTCGCACCTCGTCAGAATTCGGCCAACGCTCCAGGCCCAGACGATTTATTTATCAGTCCAATTAGCGTTAATTTAAATTGATTTCCCACGAAGGCATCGCAAAAAAGTAAAATACATTAAAGTCCTTCGCGCCCAGGTATTGATGGTTCGGAGCTGGACTCGATGTTGTGTTCATGTCCTCCCCGGGAATCTGGAATCCGAAGAAGGGAGATTAAGTGCTCTCTAGCCTGTATTCAAATTAAAGTTTTGCTGATAAAAATTCAAAAAAAAATAAAGTAAAATGTGAAGTCCTTCGTGGCACAGCTCGAAACCTTGACTTGATATCGTGGCTTTGCATAATAACCACCAATCCACAGGGAACCTTCTGGGAGGAGCGAAAGTGTCAATTCAATTACCCTCACCGAAATTCACTGGGCCGCCTCCGGTTCCAACCCATATTTCTGATGTAAAAAGTCCTTTGTAAACATTATTTTGTAAAATTCCTAATCTAAACATGGATATACTATAAAAGTTTATTTTCCCTAATATTTTTTCGCTCCAGTTTCCAGCTATGAGGGCACTATCAATTTCATCAGCAGATGCATTCATCCTTGTCTATGATGTCACCGATGCTACCAGCTTCGACGAAGTTCGGATGATCCGGGATCAAATCCACGAAATCAAGGGTACAACGTGTGTCCCTATTGTTGTTGTAGGAAACAAAATAGATCTCGTGGAGGAGGATACCGCCCTAAGGGAGGTAAGTATTCTCTTTTATTGAAAAAAAAATTGGATACCATCGTTTAGCTCTAGCAGCATCTCAAAAATTCATGCCACTTACCTCAAAGCAAATAAAAATGCCTCTACACCGTCTGGAGATGAAGGCAAAAACCTTTTTCGCATATTGATTCCTGGTCAAGTGCTCTAGCATCAGCATAGAATTTTACACCTGAATAGCCCTCAAAGTTGGAAATCTTATTATACACGAAGTATCTGTTGTACTCAGTATAGGTCTTCTTCATCGTCCTCGATATCTCCTGGCGGCAGGAAAATGAATTGATTATTTGTGTCAGTAGATTGCCTAATGAGAAATCAGAATACATTTATGAACGTAAGGAGTGCTCCTATGCAAAATTGCAGTTCAAGGCGATGCTGATGACCTTTGAAATGGAATGGAATATTCGATTTCCCATATTTCGAACATTTCAATCTCGTTAGGACTACATATTGTGGATAATTGAGCTTTCATATTCAAAATATATAAGAGCACAGTACAACCCAGAATGATGACCTTACCCAATTACATATATTAACTATTCAAATTAAAACAGATAATTTAAGAGGGTATCCCCATCTTTTTCCTAAAAATGCATCATTTTCAAGATTTTTTTGGGCAGAAAAGTTTATAATTTTTATTTTTTATATTATGTTTATTAGTCTATTAATTTGAAAATACACTAGTTAACTACAAAACAGACAATTTTCAAATAACAGCCTTTACATTTCAATTCAATTCAGTTGTTTTTAAAATGGTAAAGTTTTCATTTTAAACAAATAAGCGTTTTTAACTCGAATAGGTCCAATTTGTCAACAAATCTTATTTTTAAACGATTTTATTTAACTTCACGTTCCATATATGGTATGAATTTGGTTTAAATCTGGCGATTTTTCAACTACTTCTAATTAACCGATTCGAGTGAAACTTCGCACACATATGCAGTTTGTATGACAATACAACATCATGATAATTTCAAACTTCGTTCCCCAAATATTCCCTGTCTAAACAGTAAGACTTGAGGATCTGGTGGCTTTAAATTGGGATGAGAAGTTTCCGTACTTTGTAACTATCAACCAAAACTAGTAATTTTTTGAAAAAATAATGTGATTAAATTTCTTGAAAATAACACGATAAAGGTCAAAGCTCGAGCTCCCTTAACGTTTCAGTGGATCGGATAAATGTAATAAAATTAGAATGAGCCTATAAAGTACACTAAAAAGTTAAAAATAAAGTAAAGGTTAAAAAAAAGCTTGGAAATCATACTGTTATATGTTATATTGTGTTATATGTTTGTTGTATGTAATGTTATAACAAACAATTTGATTACAGTATTAAAGTCGAAGAAGACAGTCGAAATCCAGGTATGATTTCCAAGCTCCACCAAAAGAAAGTTTTCTACTAAATGCGCCCGTGATTTTATTTTAGTCTGATCAAAGTCCCAGATTTGTGACCCATAATTATTTTCTAGCTTTGAGTACATTATAGATTGTACAATAAAACCATTTAACTTAAAAATGAAAATTTCAGGTATTTGCAAGATTATTTTTTAAAGGTTAAAACAATGAACAACGTAAATGGAAGTTTTTAGGTATATTATAATACTTAGTTTTTAATTAAAATTTTTTTTTAATTATGTTTAAAATTGCGCTAAATAATACTCCCTCAAAAAAATAGAATGGGTGGTGTGGTAGAATTTGACTCTTCTATTTATCTGAAAAATAAAAACTAAGAAAATTATATATAGTATTGAATGCAGTTATGGTCGAAACTAGAACAAAAATAAATAAAATTGACAGAATGACACGCTTTTTAAATTGAAACTCTGAAAACAGATCTTTTTCTTACCAATTTTTAAATGTGATTAAATGATTCTAGTTCCAGCCATAGCCACTAGTGTTCTGAATAACATACCAAAATTTCAGATGATTCGGCTGAATAGATTTCTTCTTTTTTCACAACACCATGCGAAAAACGTAGTTTCGAGGTAAATGAGTTTAAAGTTTTAAGTATGGGAGCGGGCCAACCGTTCGCTACCTGCTAATAAGGCTATAGAAACTGAAATACTGTCCTTACAAAAATTTGACAGTATATTCTTGAAATATCAAGAGAAATAAATTGATGTTTTGAAAATTCTAGACCACCAGGTTAGTTGAAATAAAAATAGATCTTTTGGTTTTAAAAATTACTTACAAGCAGAGAGCCTAGATTGGGAATTTTATTTTTGACCCAGCTTTTGTATAACGGTAGTTTACACCGAAGATGTTCAATTGCGAAAATAATAGAACGCACTATACAGCCATTTCCGAAATATCGGGGTTTTATATTTTACTTTTTTTTATTATTTTTGGAACGAGAAAACATCCTTTTACCAGTAAAATCCACTACTCTTTACTTCTGCAATAAAAGCAAAAAAATGTGTAGATTAAAAACAAGAAGGAAGAACAAAATTATACAATATGAAAATGTATCCTTAATTTAATCCCAATTTAATCTAAACCGAGTCATTTAATCATTAAAACGTGAGAGATAGTAAAGCCGGTTTGACCTCTTTGAGATAATTTACAAATTAAAGGGTTGTTTTCGGCCAATATCGTAAACAATCGTACATTTCCATTGTCTGCATTTAGTAGATTGGCTTACTTTTATCAGATCTAAATAGCATAATTAACGAATTGACATCTCTAATGTTCGAGCTATTAAGCAGTGTGCCTATTCATTCGATTCAAGTTGTATCGTAAAAAAAACACATTACATTTCAAGTTGATTTGTGGTGCTATTGTATTGAGAATTTATTGTGTTTACGATACGATTTCAATGAAATCTCTTTAATGAATAGCTCTCCAAGGCCGGAATTATCAAAGATTGACCCCAATTTTAAATAAACAACTGATTGCTATTTTACATGCAATATAAAAATGTCGATAACATTATATATTATATCTATCTATTTAATAAAGATTTATAAAAATTATTTTATTACCAAAATATAAAAATTATAATTTTTTTTCTTTTAGATTGATAATGAAACGACAGAATCAGTAGTGCAAGTTGATTGGGAAAATGGCTTCGTCGAAGCTTCTGCCAAAAAGAACGAAAATGTAACGCAAGTAAGGGAATCTAACCAACTAAATAACTAATAAAGAAATTAAATTGTATGTCAAATGTGTTCACAGATCTTCAAAGAACTTCTCACTCAAGCAAAAATCACATACAATCTCAGTCCTGCCCTGCGACGACGAAGGAGGCAATCACTTCCGCCTAATCAAATGGGGAGCAGTGCGCATAGTACTCCAACAAGTGCTCCGCCCTCATCATCTCATGTACCATCACCTGCTCAGTTACAACACTTGCAAAAGATCCAAGAACGTAGTCTGGGCGGAAAACGAAACTCTTGCATCATTTCTTAATGAAATCGCCTACTTCATACTTATTTCAAATCGCTAAGACTTGAAAGACTTCAGGATTTCGGGGCCTATCGCAAATAAGTTTAGTATTTATTTGAAGAAAACCCTTCTCCGTTATGCTGTAGCATAAAATTTACAATGTGAACTATAGCAAAATAGTCAAAAAATTTATGGTTAAAGGCTGTCAGATGGTGATTCGTTTCGAAGGAATTTAATGCAATTTTGTAATTATGATAAGTTTGAAATTTCGATAAATTACGTATATAAGACGCCATTAACTCTAGAACAAGTTAGTATTAGTCTAGATAATTTTCGTGAGCATGAGTCGAAATTTTGAATTACTGATTGATACTCGATACGATATATAGTCGATTATAGTCGGTATCGTTCATTATCGATATCGATCATAACTGATATCGAATATAGTCAATATTTTTCGTAAGTGATATCGAGTATATCGATATCTTTCACAATTTGTAGTCGATACCGATCATAGTCTAATCGATCATAGTTTGAATTAAATAAAACAATATTGGAAATTACTGAGCTGAATTACACTTTCGTAGTCTAAAGGCAGAAAAACTAGATCCCTATTATCTTTATTATCGATTCGATTTAATAACCACTGTCACAATACTCTTCAAGAGAGATAATCATAGAAAAACATATGATCCAAGTATTAAGGTTGGCTCACCAAATAAATTCTTGTCTCGTCGATCGTGTAACGAATATTATACACAAATCAATAAGAATGTTTTGTAATGACGAATAATCGAATCGAAATACCAAATGCTGTTTTTTTTTTATATCTAGCGAAACATATCATTCGAAATCAAAATAATTGCCATCGGTTATCGATTGTCAAATTCAAACGATCTTTTTTCTTACTTTTGCTCTCATGAATGTAGAGCATCTAACACTAAACAGATTACAGAATAAATGTCGTAAGATCGTCGTCTTATATACGCACTTTTTTAACACCACTTGGTTTTTGCATGCGACGTGAATTGATTATTTTAATTTTTAATTTGGATAGTGCTTTATTTATTTTTTTTTGTAGATGGTATAGGCAGCTTATTACGTTTATTGTTTTTAAAAGATTAAACAAAGGTTAAGATGTAAAAATGCTTCCATTTAGAGCAGTTTGTGTGCTTGTAGCATGTTTGTATATAAAACTATACTTTCGAAATGCATTTTCTCAAATTCATATGCCTTCAAAGCCAATAGTAATTAGTAGAAAGCGTTCTTAGGCTATGCATACATATTGTGTACCGTAGTTATAACAGAATATAAAAAGCATATTTTATGTTGCAAATGGCGATTTAGATTGTATATTGTTGTGTACTATATTGTTTTTTTTTCACATACAATATTTTTTCTGCAGAGCATAATTTATAAAACTGAACTAAATTATTTTCGCTCTGCTTTTGCTGCTGCTACTTACTATATTACTTACTGCTCTTAAAAGCTGTGGTACATTAAAAGTATAAAGCAATATTTGCAATTTTGAAAAACATTAAATCATCTGATAGGCTTTTAAATCTAAATCCCATAGAAAATTTAATATTGAAGCTATGTATGTGTGAACCTTTATATAATTTCGTATTATTATTATTTACCATAAAACCTCAGTAAGACAAATTTAATTGCTGTTACCCAACTATTAAAAGTTAAATAAAATTAAAACAAATTATTATATGCAACTAAAATCGCCACTGATTTAAAACGATTAAAACACGTACATGAATTGAATGCAGTCTTTACAGTTGCAGTTAACAAATTGTACATAAAGTAAGCAAAATGAATAAATGTCAACACCAATTTTAGATGTTTTTAGATTCGATGTGATAATGATATGTGTTGTAACGATGTATAATGCTAAAAGCAATATTCTTTATTTTCGGCAGAGAAAAGAGAAACGATCACACCATCTGATTAGTTTAAACCGAGCAGAACAGCTTTATTAAAAACAAAAAGCAAAATACAAATTACTCTAGTGTGGATTTATACAGTCACATACAAAATATTACAGTGAAGGTTTCTTTCAGAAATGCTATTCTAAAAAATAACCATAAGGATATATTTTTTTCTGCAGCATTAGTTATGCTTATTATTTATAATTATGATTAATTATAAAGTTAATGGAAAATGGATATAAAATATGAGACAGAGCAGTTTTGTATGATTTACTAGCAATTTCTAATTCTCAATGTCCTTCAAATTAAGTAAAAACTGAAATTCCACATGCCTCCAGTGTAACCAGGTTGATTTACTTATTGAAGGGCTTAATGCAGTTTATTTTTTGCTAGTGAAGTTTTAATTATTAAACAGACCAGTAATTTTCAAGAAGGTATTCGAATGAAATATCAAATATTTTAATAATTTACTCTCTAATAACTTTCTTTTTTTGTGTTACGAATATAACTTATAATGTAAATTAATATAATTTATAATAATTTTCAATGCCTCTATCACTATTAACTAACACCATTACTAAAGGTTGCTGGTAAATCTTAATACAAATTAATTGGTAGAAAAATAAGAAAATAATGAAGATGAATAAATAGGGAAAACAGAAAATCTGAATAAATTGTGAGAACCTAAACACCACAGAATATAATAATATTAAGGAAATAAATTAATAAGCATATAATTAAAGTGGCATAAATCCCTAGCGGAGTTAATTTTTAAATGTTTATTGTATGTTGTAGTATCCATAGTCTAATATTACAGAGAGCAGAAAATAAACTTTATTTATATGTAGAGAGTCAACATGTGAAATCGATTGAAAATCGGCTGATAATTGGTAAACTAAAGCCAGATGAGATTCCTATACCGTGCCAACTGCGTACGAAAATATAGACCGATACTAGTCCTGAATGAACGTGAAGAGGTTAAATTCATTGCTTCAATTTTGATACGAACAAGTATGTAGGTATTAAGTACTAAAAGGGACTAAAAAATGAAATTACTTTTAATGTACCAATGTTAGGTTAATATCTCTTGCCCTTATTCATACCTACAGAGACTTAGGTCGCTTGGGGGAGTTATTATTTTTAAATTGATTTTGTAAATTACCAGAATTGCAAATGTATTTGAAATACTAGCAACTACATTAATAAAGCGATCTCTATGGCACAGATAGTTTTATTTCTTGACTTCTTACTTTAATTTTGAGTCAACAACTTTAGGTACAGCTTTAACCATTCAAAATTTCACTTATCTGGCATAACTAAACTCCGAAAATGCAAAAGTATTTAACTCTTTTAACAGAATACTGCAGCTTAAGACTATTCATATGTAGGTGAATTACTGTAATTTACAGCAATGTGTTAACGCAACGTTTTTGAACCCCGGGAATTTGGAATGAAAATGTAATCCGTCCGAAATATTTTACGTTCATCCGAATTTGGATAGTGCTTGATTAATTTCAGTTAAGTCTAAAATTCATAGTGATGGATATTGAGGACGAAACCTTTCCTGACGTTGGAATGATCTCAAGTGACGCATCGAAAGAACTGCGACCGATGTCTGGAAATTCTTCTTCTGATGACCATAACTTCTCTTCATCTTCGCCTCGAACTCTTCAAGAAGGTGACTCCTCTGTACAATCTTCATCGGGCTCCAGTAATCAAGGCTGTAAATTCAAACCTATTGATGCATCTGGAGCTAGAAATGCGACATCTACGAATCAAAAATTCCCTCCAAAAGCGCAATCATTCCAAGATTTGCACTCAGAGTACACGAAAAAACGATACCAGCACGTGAAGAGTAAGGTTAAGCAATACATCATAAATATACAAAACGAAGGTCGTCGGAAGCAGACGATCACCAGGCATAGATCACTCCCAGAAACCTTAAGCAGCTACACTGATCAGCCGAATTCTAGAGATGAAAACGACAACTGTAAAGAGTGCAATCACGAAGAAGTGGTCCAGCTGAAGACTCTTAACGAGTATTTGCAGGAAAATCTCCAGGAGAAGATGACCCAGATGGCTAGATTGAAGAGAAACGCTGATAATATGAGGATCGAACTAATGCAGCTGAAGGAAAAGGAGCGACAGAAAAAAGGAAACAATCTCTTCATGCATCCCGGCAGGCATATCCTTCCCATATATCCATATGAATCCCGAGAAAAGACAACAATTGGCACACAAACTCCAGAAATAATTGAAGCATCCTCTGAAGCAGAACCCATTTCAGCAAGCCAAGAACCAAATAAAGCTAACAAGAAGCGAATAAGATTCCAGCTAAGTAGAAGCAAGCATCAAGAATTGTCACCCAACGGAAATGATTTAGTATTTGACTCTGAATCTGAAGATCAAGATGAAGATGAAGATGAGAAGTCATCAAGGGAACAAAGCGCTTTCTTAGGAGGATCCAAATCAAAGAAGAGAAAGAAATGCAGAGTCTTCAAGGGCAAGAGTTGGAAGCTCGTATTCGGCTCCTGCTCCGGAGTTGTGCCATGTTGCGATAAAAACAACAGCCTCCGCGATGAATACGTCTACACGCAGGTTCCGCTGAATGAGGTATTAGTTTTGTAGAATCGAAGGCGTGGCACGCTTATAAATTGTTCGTTGTTTATTAAATGTTTTTTTTGTTTTTATATGTACAAGGCGATAGGACATTATATGAATTTTATTAAATAAATATATATTGAAATACATTTTACTGTCATTGGGACATGTATGGGTTTCTTTAATTTACTAACGCCCATATGTTTTAACAACAACAAGTTTAAATTATATTTTTGTACTTAAGGAGTCATGTATAGATTTACCATTTTAAATTTTCTTAAGGTACAATATATTTCAAATATATCGCACTAACTACGGCTTCAGTGCTACAATTGCATCTATGTCTCGTGTTTTTAATAATAATTATGATTTTATCGATTTTCATTTATCGAAGAAAACTTGTAAGACGCATATTATGTAGTTGTCTAGCTCTGCATTAAATTTTTCTTCATTTCTTATCAATATATAAGTATATATTTTTTTTAGTAATCAGCCATTTGATGAAATTGAATAAATAAAAATTTATACTATTAAGATTTTAAGTAGATTAAATGAAAGTATACCTCCGTGAGCAAAATGAATACTTTGAATTGAGTTTTTCTCAAAGCAATATTTTTTTAAACGGTGACCATGATTTCCCAGAGGCTATTAAACCAATTTTTTTCTATTTGTATTGACTAAATACATAAATTAGGGTGCTTTTTTTTTCGCGACTATTTTTTTTTTCTTTTTTTTTCAGTTCCACCTCGAAATTTTGTGGGAAATACCTAAACAAAAATTCCCTGAAAATTGGAGGCCTTAATAATTAATATTAATAATATTAAATACTCGACCAAGACGTATAAAGATTTCCCGTATAAAATACACGTAAACTTTGACTTTTTTTCTTCAAACTCTACAGCTCAGAGGCATTTTATGGTATAATCTTGGTCAATGATAGAGTTTTTTCAGAATTTAAGGCTCTACAAAAGTGTCCATTGCGACGTAACGCTAACTCCCACCAGCGAGGTAGTACGGGTCACTAAACCCAATTTTTCAATGAAATTCTCGCTTTTTGCCCCTATCTCCTAAATAACAAGAGCTACAGAAAAAGTGAATATGAAAAACTTGTAGGAAATTCAATTTCCTACAAATAAGTTCGAAACACTAAATCGCTAACATCAATATTTCTTGAGATATTGGGCTTTGAAGTTGAGGTAGTGTGGAATTTTCATGGATTATTGAGCTAAATTGTAGAAATAGAAGTGAGATCCCGCGTCACTAGTTGTGTTCAATTTTTTTCACGTTCTGGTTAAAAATTAAGAAAGTTTATACAATAAATATAAGATCTTTTTATTGAATCGAAAGTTTTGATGAAACTGAAACAAAGCATATGAGTCTGGAATTTCCAAATTAACTAACATTAACTTTGTGTTCAGCAATTCATAAAGAATTTTCAGAAATACGAAGTTTCCTTCTATTCAAAAATAGAAAATTTTACTCAGGTTTACTTTTAGGCAACGAGAACAAATTCTGCTTTTCAATATTTTTCATCTATTGATATTAATATAGGCTTGTTGTATTATTACAAATTATAAGTTTGAAGATGAATGTTTGAAAAGAAATATTTTCTATTGAACGAATTTGTGTTGGATATGACAATACATTAGTAGGGAAAGGATCATTTCTTTTTTTATACTACACAAGTTATTTTGTTGTTTATCTTCTCATTTTGGATTTGTTAGATGATTCGTTTTAAAAAGCTCCATTTTTCCCATAAAATACAAAATCATGGAAAGCAAGGAAACATGGAGGAATGAGGTAAATTAAATCAGGGGCCGTATCACGGAGTACGATACGATTTAACGAAAATCGTAAATCGTATCATTGGTATCACCGAGTACGATTATTCGGTCAATATCGTAACTGACATCATACTTTTCTTACGATTATATTAAACCACTCGTACTTTTGTTTACGAGGTGCCAAGTTTTCGTTTTTTGTCGTAAAGGGTGCTGTTTCGGTACAATTTCTTTTTAAAATGTAAGTTTTCTATAATTAAAATAACAATAATAGTCCGCAGTCCATCGCCCTTTTTTTGTGTTGATTACTAACAGGCTAAATTTTCGTGAGCAGCTTCCTTTCGCCGAGACGCCCAACTTTTCTATCTGCGAAAATTCTCGGAACAGGTAGCTAACAAATTGCGGAGACGTCAAACATGTCGATCTGGTGAATGTAAAAATTTGAATACTAACAGTTATTTTTATAGTTGAAATAACACGAAATTTAAATTTATTTTATTATTATAAACAAACTACGAGAAAACAGTGGAAAGTAATGGTGGAATTTGTGGAGCAGCATCCAGACTTGATAAAAGGAGCACTTAAATCAAATGAAGGGAAAGAGAAGAGTGGACGTTTGTGGAATTTGTTGGCAGAAAAACTTAACTCTTTTAGTTCCCCTGTAAGAAAATCTACAGAATGAAAAAATGTACAGAACTTCGATCATTCAGGCATTCTCAGTTTTTAATTATTTTTAGATATGGCCCCAATATAAATTTAATATTAGGAGGAAAGTTATATTTAACAAAACAGAGATCGCAAGCACTGCCGGAGGACCAAATAAGTGCGAATCTTTCTTAGAGTTAGAAGAAAGTGTGATCGAACTTTTAGATTTAAGGAAAGGCGTTGAAGGAATAGGCAACAGCAAGAGTTTTGGTCATAATTTTTCTGATAGAGAAAACATATACGAAAGTGGAAATAGTAAACAAGTTACTATTAATCTGAATAAGCTTAAATATAAATATAGGCTACAATTATCTGGATATATAGTTTCAACAGGTTCGCATTATCTCTTACATATTTCCTAATTATTGTGGGAACTAAACCATTTCCTTGGAACCGCTTTCCAAAACAAGGACGATAGAATCCATTATATTTATGCTGCAACAGAAATCAGTTTTTGAAAAATGTCAAATTTGAATCACCTCGCCCATTTAATGAAGCACTACACGAAGAAATCTGCAATTTGTCGTATGGCAATACTACGATTTACACACAATACAAAATTTGTCTATGATCGTAAATGCAAATCGTATCGTAAATATAATCGTATCGTAATCCACGACAACCAACCCAACCCTGTGCATGGAAACATGTACCATGTTTCCATGCACAGGGTTGAGTTGGAGTTGAGTTTTCGTCGAGTTAAGAAAATAGCCGCTAAACCTGAACTGTTTCCATGAGCAACTTGGAGTTGAGTTGACAAAATAAACTGGAATGACATTTGAAGCTAACCCGAACTCAACCCGACTAGTTTCGTGGAGTTAGCTTGGGTTTAACGAAACTTAACTCAACCCGAGTTTCCATGAACACTAACTCGAGTTCAACTCGAGTTGAACACTGCATGGAAACACAGTAATGGTAAATTGTAGAGAATACGATTTGTAAAAAAAAATCAAAGTATTTATATATGCATAGTAAAACTTTTAATTTTGTCTTACAGGGTAATATAAGAATTTAAAGCATCCGTATATACCATATTTTGGCCTTGAGGTCTGAACTGCTCGTACCTCCACGTTGAGATCAGCATCGACAACAATATGATGAATATGAGACATTTATGTTATGTAAATAAAAATATCATAATAGAAAGACATTTATTTTAACATATAACTTCGACACAGTATAAACTTACCAGTTATTATGAAATCAATAAATCAATCTCAGGTCTACAATTTTAAAATCAGTAACTTAACTAATTAAAAATAAACTTTTGTAGCACAAATATAGGTTAATAGATTAAACAAGCTATAAACTTATAAACAAAATTTATCTAGGTTTATTGATAAGAAATCTAAAACCGGCTTTAGCAAAAACTTAAAAAATTGCTTTGTTTTTTTAGGACAACGATGAGAAAAATAGAAGACTTATTTGAAAGCGAATTCGAGATAACTCCAGCATATTTGAAATACCAAATGATCACTGAGTTTTATTTTAAAATATTCTTCACGTTTGTCGTAATTTTTAAAATTTTAAAGTTCATTAGTTTTAATTTTCGTCTATCTAAACATGCGTTTAAATATCTGTTGAATGTATTAGATGATGACTTCAAGCCAACAACACGCTTGACATCAGTTCCACCTAGATTCAGCATGCAAAATGCAATCAATAATAAAAAGTATGCGATTTTTAAATTTGGCGCCTATGCTCACTTTTAAGCAAACAACTGAAGCACAATCCATTTGATGTATATCAGTGTATTGTGTAGCAACCAATTCACAATCGCTAACCCACTTAAAGTTGAGGAGTGTGGTTATGAATTTCATGCGGCTTCTTCTAAATACAGAATAAATCAACAAAAGTAACTGTTTGAGTCAATTCCGAACTTGGTACAAGACATTAACACAAAATTTTAATTCAAAATTTCCACCAAAAGCCGCTTTGCAGTTGCTTCCAGTCTCTTTCAAATGCCGCAATTGGCTGAATCCACTGGAGACGTTTCCAGCCTGGAAGGCGTCTGACATTTCGGAAGTTCACACCTCGGCGTTTTATTCCTGACAAGTGGCACCCGCGTTCTTATCTCCGGTGCCTGCTCTCGATCGAAAGCATAAAAAAGTGAAATTTTGCTGACAGGGAGATGTTCAGTGTCTGGTCGCGTAGCCACGTATTAAACCATCCACCATGGACATCAACTACATTAATTTGTTCTATCTTACAATAATCGCCGTAACGGCCCTCCTGGGCAATTTAATAAATTTTGCAGAGCCCTATCTGCCGGTGATTGTAATCCAGACGATCCGATTTGGGAAGCACAGCTACCCGGGCCCCAAGAACTTTCTTGTGAGGCTCCTGGAAGTACCAAAATCATGGTATAAGCATTTTTATGTTTTCGCTCTGGTCTGGTCTCTTCTGGGTCTAGTTTTGAGCGTCTGTAATGCTTTGGGGTTAGCCCCAATCCCAGAAAATGTTCTTGTGTTTTTCGATATCGTCGGAGGCGTAAAGGCTCGCCCCGTCCAAGTTGCTTCGACGGCAGGACTCCTTGCAATGTTTTTACTGACCCTTCAGTGCGTCCGGCGGTTCTATGAGACACAATTTGTTCAGGTGTTCTCCAAGAACAGCAAACTTAACATCGGTCAGTACATCGTGGGTGTCTTACACTACTTTGGAGCCGTTGTGGCAATTTTAATGAACTGCGAGGGATTTGTAAGAGGTATGTTACCTTCCTCAACCTCTTTTTTTTGTCAAGCCTATTTTCTCTGGTTTAACTTGTATCAAATTTTATTAAAGGTACAAGACCAAGTGGCCTAGACCTCACGTCTCTTACACCGCTCGAGATTTCTTGCGCCTTTCTATTCCTGCTCTGCTGGGTGTACCAGTTTAAGTCTAATTTGATTCTGGCCGATCTTCGCAAGGACCGCACCGGAAAAGTTAAAACTGAAAAGCACCTTCTGCCTGTTGGAGGCTTTTTCGAATATATTTCTTCGCCGCATATGCTGTTCGAGGTCCTCATGTACGTGGCCCTTCTGGGAATCATTCCATCCAGCGTTACTTTTCGCTATTGTACTCTTTGGGTCTTTCTAAATCAGGTACGTGAAAATAATATAGAACTTCTAATCTACTTAAATTGTATTTCGTTTTTTCAGAGTCAAACAGCCTGGTTAACGCATCAGTGGTACAAGCAGAACTTTAAAAATTACCCAAAACGTCGAAAGGCTATTTATCCATTTTTACTATAATGTAAATCTTTTTTTTATGATTTCTTGTTTAATGTGAACATTTCACTATTTTGAAGCCCTAATGTCCAAATAAATTTTTGTAATAAAACGTAAATAAAATTTTAAAGAAACTTAATTTTTATATTTGACGAAATTGTTCCTAAAAATATTAAATCTTAATAATAATGGTTTTTTAAAATTCGAACCAGCATTTAAAATTCTTTTGAGTACATCCGTTTTTCGAATTTATATTTTTAATTTCTCAAGTTTAAAGGTTTTATTTGATAAACAAAAGTATATGAAAAATGAAGTCCTGAAAATGCTAAACAATATGTTAATGTGCTCTTCAGTCTTTAATATCTCCTAACCAACACGGCTTCACTAAAAGGAAATATACTACTAGTAAACTTTGTTGGTCACTCACTAAAACAACATAACCAGGTTGCTACAATCAATACCAAATTTAGTAAGCCTTTTGATCACGTATACGGTGGAAAATATGGCTTATGAAGATCCGTTTTAAACTGGTTCTCATCGTATTTGCTTGATCGTAAAATGTTGTGTTTGCTGGCTGTTCGTTCGCTTATTAATTAATAACTTGACCATGAATATTAAGTCTAGTTCGCTCTTATATCCTGATGATCTAGGGTGATTGATAGACTTATGAGGATTGTGATAGAGCGTGACTTAATCAATTTTCAGGAGTGCTGTGCTCTAAATCGCAATAAGTGTTTTAAGATTACCTATACTCTTAAAATCTCTACCACACTGAGTTTATATTATCTTGGCTCGATAACGTTACAGGAGATTACTGAGTTGAAGGATCTCGGGGTCACTTTCGACAATATGCTAACTTTCGCTGCTCACATCCTCGATATCTCCAAGAGATATCAGTCATAGTTCTGTTTTTTTTAAAAAGCTTCGGCTAAATTTACGGTTTGAAAACATGCAGACATTCAAGTTGTTCCATTTTTGTTTAGTGGTGTACCACAAGGCTCAATCCTCAGTCCTCTGCTTTTTTCCATATTGACAAAATGGCCTTATTAACTGGTAATGATGGAAAGAAACAAAATATTCTTGGAGGATTAATTTACTGAACATTCCTCTATAAATAAATAATTATTCTTTCATAAACTCTGGTTGTAGATTTTTCCACGCCCTCAGTAGAACAAAACTTGGAGAACTATTTGGCAATAAAACAGGATTCTCTTCGGGAAATGCGGTGAAATATCCTATAAAGAGACAAATTAAACGAGCCTAGAATATAAACCAGAATCTTACCAGGAAACCATTTCGGTAGCGTTGAGCCTTTCGACTGAAAATACGTTTGCGTAAAGAATGCATCATGCAAAACCTCACATTCGAGGAATTCATTCTTGTAGTTGGGCTCGGCCAAAAGCAACGTTTTCTTAATTGGAGCCACTTTTTTCACAGCAGCATCGGGTTCGGGGGGTTTATTCGTTTGAAAATTCAAAGTAAGGGCGACTTCTTCCGTTGCGACCGGGTCCAAGGCGTTGATCGCAGTGGTGGGGATTGCGTTCGTTATAACGCCCTCAGACACAGACTCCAATGCGTTACCGACAACCTGCAGTTTCGGCGCATCTGATGGTACTATTAATTTTACCTTGTAAAAATTCGGATGTATTAAATATGTGCAGATCTGCAAAAAAAACCACGACAAAAAAGCAAAATAATCTTACGACTTTCTGTGGGTCTTGTTTAAAATCAACGCCACTTTTCTCGAGCATCATCGCTTTGAAGACTTCATCAGTTCGCTCCTTTTCTAGGGCTGATTTTGTAAGTTTACCCACACCACGCTTAGAAACATCTTTCGCTACCGCCGGCGGGAGACGCTCGATTTTTTTCTGCAAAAACGAATAATAAGCATTAGTGAAAAAAATCAATATTAATAAAAACTAATACAATACTACGTAAAAGAAAGGATCTTTCTTGTCCTAGTTAATGGTAAAACTAATATTGTTTCTACTTTAACACTGTCCGTTTTTTTATTTTGATTTTATTATTTTGTTATTTATTTTTAGTAATGTTTGGTAGAATTATATTTAAATCATAGTTAATTGTACAGTCTTGGTTCTCCTTATCTCATCTTACTTAAACTGATACCCCACCCACGATTTGAAGAAACGAGGCGAGATTTAAAAGTTACCAAAAATATTTTTAACCTATTTAGCCCGAAATTAAACAACTAATCGTCACAAATTAACCCTTATTTTAGAATTTATAGCGAAAGATGCTTTCCATAATTCAAAATATAATTTGTGCTTAAAATGTATATATGCATTACTGAGATTTGTGTTATTATTATTATGTTATAAATTATATTAAAATGCTTCCAGTAGTTTGGCAGATACACACATATAAATATTTTAAAACGGAACAATTTCATAACCCTTCCTTGTTGAGTAAAATAATCGTTTCAAATATTTGTTTCATTTTTAGATATCTCGTTAGAAACCGAATTTATTGTATATCTTTAGAAATCGAAATCGAAATGAATACTAAAACACTTACCTTCACAGACACGATCTTTTTTGGCGGTTTGGGTTCTCCTATGAGTATAAACTGTCCTTTATCCTTTTTAATTGCACCCTGCTTCTCATACCTTTTCAAAAGGTTCATCACAATTAAATGTAAATCATTCACTTGTTTCAAAGTATTATTGCATTGGACTAATTTTTCCAACAACACCGGTAACCTAAGTCCCAGCTTCTTAACTTTCTTATCCTCGGATAAGACTTGAATGATACATTTGTTCACTTTATTCTCAACTATAACTGAAGACATCTTGAATTTTGTTTACTGATTAAATAAGCAAAACGAACAATTTTATAGAACGATACTTTCCAAAGATACGGAAATTTGAAATATTGTTTTTAAAGTGGCATACAATGCTACTGCTACATTGATGTAAATCGTAATTAGTGAACAAAAAAAAGAAAATTCAAAATAGAGGCTACAAAGTGTAATCGTATTCAAATAACGATTTCATTCGATTTGGCAAGGTTGAAAAAACTGTTTGATTTAAATTTTAAGTATAATGCTCGGGATCGTGACCATGAGCACTGTAGTGGACGCAACTAAGACCCTTCAGGGGTCGGTTTAGACCCATGATGATTATGTCTTTTTTGTAGGATTTTTCCTGGAACGCATCTACCGCGTAAAAACAGAATTAGGTGTAATCAAAACTCGGGAAGGTTCTCTAACATAGAAGGGGAGATTAGTGAACTAGAAGCTACAGTCCAGGAGCAAAGTAAGATAATCGATAACCTCTGCAAGGAGGAACAACTTCCTAATAGCGTTATCGAACCAGAATCAGAGAAACTAACACAAATAGTGCTGGCGTTAATAAGATCGAAATTGAAGGTACTATCCAAGACATAAACTACGTGAGGCGCCTAAGCTTGCCAAAACAACAGACAAATAGACCTATTCTAGTAAACCTCACTTCATTCCGTAAAAAGTTGGTCGTAATGAAAGCTAAAATACTGCTAGAAGGAAGCGAATGTTACATTTAAGACGACCGAACAAAAGAAGATAGAGAATGCCGAAGTAAGCTATTCTAACTTGCAGAAGCGTTTGAGAAAGAGGTCAAAACGTGCAGTTGAAGAACAACCAGTTGCTTCTCGAAGGAGAAACTATACAGATCGAAGATCATCTTCTAAGCAACAGTGGAGGATCTAGATATAATTCCAAAAAATAATAGATCATAGGAATAGAAATAGAGAAGGTCTGCTGGCTCGTCGTCCTCTGGCAAACTAAGCAAAAGTTCGAGTGAGCCTGCAACGGCAGCAGTCTCCCAAAGCTGATTGTCTGTCGCACTCGGTCTGGTATTGAATAAATATAACTGATCTAGACTAAAAAATTAAAAACATGATGAAGGCAACGGGAAACCACCTTAGATGTAACGAATTCCCTAGTATAAGATCAACCATCGGTATCTAAAGACCATAGCGAACGTTTGAAGATAGCAACTTTGAATCTTCGTAGGTTAGTTGAAGCCAGCGAGATCCATAATCTTGAACTAGAAAGAAAAATACTGAAGATATAACGAAGACCAATTGCGGCTAATTTTACTACTCTGGAAAGATCAACATCACAGTTGCACAGTAGTTATCCTAATAGATGATGAACTTATGCCAACAGTCTCTAAGGTCGTGAGGAGATCTGACAGAATAATATTACTGCAGTTGAAATCGAAAAAGATCCGCCATACGATACAAAGAAAACAGCCCTTTGGAATCCCTATCTATGTTTTTAAAGACATATTTAGAGAATGGTTTCATTTTTCTGAATATAAATAATATGAATAAGCTCACACGTTTGAAACTTTTCATTTCTTTTCTTATAAGGTTAAAGTGTTCACAAGCAAATGAGTGACCGCAAAAATCGCCTGTTTTTGCACATTGCGAACTAAGGAAAAGACATAAAAAAATGTATCACGGAGTGTTGAACGCGAATGAAAAATTACCCGGATTAGAATTTTCATCGAGGTCATTAAAAAGTATTGTGGATTTCAAAACGTAATTTGAGTTATATAAATATACATTAAAGTATCTGTCTGTAATTGTGTAATTTGAAAGGAAAAATATAAATTACAATCTGGAAATTTTATTTCGAAAAGCTGCATTTTCAGTGCTAAGTGATCACTAACTTCTAGAAAAACATATTTATTCAATATTCTATTTATAAACTTAAGTGTTCAAAACAAATAGTCTTTGAGTATTAAAAACAAGTAAATTAAAATCAGTTTTCGTTTTCTCATTAGTTAGAAAGGAATTATAAGAACTGTATAAATTGTTACGTCCTACTTCCAGCACTTGAAGGAGAAATGAGTTTCAACAGAGTGCTGATAGAGTCATAAACGTATTATTTATTTACTTTAATTTAGCAAGAATTTTTTCGTACACAAATATAAAATCTCAATATAACACAAAACAATACTAGTGGTTTGAATAAAAAATAAAAATGTACTTAAAATCATAAATGAGATAGAAATAAGGATTATTCGGGATAGCGAGGGATAATTCTACAATAATTCATAAGATTTACATGAACTTGCAATTGATTGAACAAATTTCTAAGATATAACAAACTAGGGCATTTGTTAAGTGTTTAATTAATAACGTTACGTCGGGTTCAAAAATAAAATCATGTGGCGCCCAATTTAATTTTATAATTTATTGTCTATGTTCAAAAAGAAACGCACGCATCATTTCTTTTTTTTTTTTTTTTTTTAAGCAATTTGTTGGTCTATTCTCGTTATTTCCAAATTTAAATCTGTATCAGGTAATTTCAACATGACAAAATATTTTTTTTAAATTATTAGCAATAAAAACTTTAATTTTTGCTTAAATTCAGAATTTTATGGTCAAGAAAAGGAGTGGATCATAACTTTTTTTTCTCACAAATAATTTAGAAATGGTCATTTTATAACAGTTATGCTGAAGGAAACGAAAATTACAAGACATCAGTATGGCACTACCAAAATGGATTCAGTTTTAGCACTAAACCTGACCCGAGCAGTTATTCAGCCGATGTGCTGACAATTTCTGTTCTTCGACTTCCACAGCCGCGCACACACATTTCATACATTAATTTAGCATCGGCCTGTAAGTGTGACTTTTTTAAAAGTAAGGAGGTTCTCCACAATTTCCAGTTAATAAATTGCCCAGAGGCATTTGTAGTTTTTAATAAATTCGGAGAATAAATTGTAATTTTATCGGGAATTGAAGACGTTTTGCTAGAAAATCGAAGTGAAGTGGTGGAAAAATTTTGCACGGGGAAGAAAATCTGGAAATGGAGATTTCTCGGATAAGTGGTGTGCTTGCAGTTTTCTTTTTCTTTTCTCTCCCCCCCTATATATTGCTAAGTCGTTTGCACATTTTGGATGTTTTCTCCGAGATCCGTGAGTAAATATTAGAAGTAATTGTTTTTCGAAGGCTGTGAAAATTAAAATGAGGAAACTTCTGGGGATTTCTCGACGGTGGAGGAGGCAACAACGACGTCGACGGCAGGGGCAATATAATTTCTTTGGGTCCCCACAGCTTGCTGCTGCTGCGGCTGCTTCTGCGGAGCACTTCCTTTGTGTGGTATCAGAAACAGAGCAAGGTGCATGAATCACTTCTCGTTTCGGGGGCTGAATGGAAGCAGTCTCAGCCAGCAGCAAATCTCTCGACTGGAGGGAATTTCATGGCGAAGGCTATTTGCCCGTTCTCAATGTTGCACGGTCGCGGTCGGAGGAAATGCGAGGCGTTGAGAAAAAGTGGAAAGAATCAGTAAAAAAAAATTTTTCTTTTAAGTCTTGTCCCGTTGTTCTTTGAGCCCCAAAGACAAGGAGCTAGGGGAATTCTTTTATTCCGCTGGCCACCCTCGTCGTTACGTCTCTTTTTAACGCGGCGGTGCACGCAAACGTTTCACTCGCTTTTCGTGGGCTCATTCGGACCATTCAGCGGCATGTTTCTTGTTCCTCCGCTCCGCCACCGCCATGCACACGACGACGACCACCACAACCGTAGCGGGGTACGTGCGCATGGTTTTCTTGGAACAGTGAGGAGGCAAGGAGGTGCGTGATTTAGGAGCAGAGGTACAAAGAACGAGAGAATTTTTTGTTTCAGAGATGATGAATTCTGACGTTACTGGTGCAGCTGTATAAGTGCATCTCTCGGTTTTTATTAATTCGATTAGCATTCAATCAAAGCGGAATCTCTTTGTGCGCAGACTGTATTTCGTTTTCGCACAGAACTGCCCACATGTTGCCGTCTCACTCCGGACAAGTGGCTCTCTGCGGGCATTTTCTGAATCTGCTGCTGGTTAAGTTTTGTTTGAATACTGCTTGCCTTTGTTAATCCAGCGCGCGCAAGCGAGAGGCGTCCCCAGAGACAAGAAAGAAACAAGAAAGGTTCGGGAGTATTGTTCCGCAGCGTCTGTCTCGCTCCTTGGCAATGTGATTAGCTAGTCCAAGTGTTACCAAAGCATTCCGCTCCCCTCGCCAGCTACTTTCTGTGTGTACCAAAACGTGCTTCTGCCGCCAGGTCCCTCTATTGATTATTATTTCCCTGATAACGTTTAAATCCGGAGTACTTAGGAACCTGAAGCTGCTGAAGCCGTATTATTTGAGGCCTTGATCGCCCCACACCTATCTTTGGGCGTATGCTCCTCAATCTATGGAGTTTTTATGCCTCCTCAAGCCGCTAAGCTTGTCTTACGGACAACCGACAATACCGTTGCTTTTTTCAGATAAGTGAACAAGCAAGAAGTTGTCCAGTTAGCCCCCAGTCCAGTCTCAAGACAGTTTGGCCAAAGTGATTCATCCGTCCATCTTTCGTGACATGAATATTTCTTCGTCTTCTGTACTATCTGAGAGAAGAGCCGCAGTTGGTTTTTTTTTTTTTCTTGCTTTCTTAAAGTTTTGCCTCTTTCCACAGTCTACCAGTATTCTTTATGAGTCACTCATTTTACCCAAGGCAGTGACGACAAACTCGAATTTTGCCAAATTGATGTGATTTTTGGTGCTGTGTCAACGGTCTCCGAAATTTTCAGCAAATGCTAATGACCTAAATTCAGCTCACCAAATTTTCCATTCGAAGTTGTGGTATGCAGGAATTTCTGCTCAAGGCAAACAAAGAAGTCATGAAGTTTATACCTCCTCCCTTGTCGGTGGACGGTGCAGTTGGATGAACATTTTTAAAAGGGTTATCGATTTAGTATGCCTCAGAATTCATTTTAACCCATTTGGATAGGGGTCGGCGATTTGCAAGGCACCAAGACTTTATGCCAATTTTCTTATTAATTTATATATTAAATATACAAATTTGTGCATATCATAAAAACAAAACAAAAAAAGCAGACAAGTGCGCATACTCATTTACCTTGGTTAATATAAATATCAATTTCAATTCTACGTGAAATCTGAAATGTATCAACAGCCGATACCAATTGAAACGAGATATTAAATATTTTGAAACTTTTTGTTTATTTCATTTAAATCTATAAATATTTTACCGGTCAACACCAATTTTTTCACTGACGTTTCTGTAGATTTCGTAGATTAATACGAGTTTTTAAACGAAAATGTGTCATCAAAGAGAAGTTTGAAACTTTGGCTATTATACCAAAATACAAAAAGCTTTAATATTTTCCAAAATAATTGGTGAAATTCCCTTTTTTCTATAAACCGATCACCTCATAAAGTAGATAGTGAATGAACATACCAACTGGTGTGAGCTCATGGAAAACATGTCGCTCAGGGTCCTAAGTTAGTGCTATATTATAATGATATTTCAAATCAGTAGGTAATAATTCAAGTTTTCAAATTACAAATTAGTCAAAAACGATCTTTAAAAAAATACTTTACTAAAAAACGCGACATGTTGAGACAATGTTGTTTGCGAATTTGTGATTTACGGAAAAAATTCTATAGAAATGATATAAAACTTACATTAAATGTTGTGTAGTGTTTCAAATCAATCAATTCATCAATTATGGCGCAAATTTCGCTCTATTATTATAGCTTTAATCATTAAGAAAAAGAAAATTAATAAATCTCAATCAGATCAAGTCCTGGCAAATCTTTGTCTTTTTCCAACTTTAAAATATTAATGGCCCTGGAAAAGCTCCAATTACCAATTTTAAATTATTAACCTTAATATTATATTTTAAAATGTTATTGTTCGACATATCGAATTTCTGACATTAACTAAGGGCTAAAGGGTAGCAAGCTTAGTCTGCCGAGAAGACTCAAATTTTTCTTTCAAGATATATATTATATATAATACATATATATGTATTAAAATATTTTCTCAACGACTGGACTAAAAGAATATAAGTGCTGGTAAGTAAGAAGTATATATGATAATATAAAACCTATTATATAAAATTCTTACGATATTCAATATCGAATTTACCGCACGTCTGGAGTACAGAATAAAAATCTACAAGATTCAAGGGTTGCAATTGGGTAGATAAACACCTCTGAAACCTGAGAATTTCCGCCAGCAGTTCGATTGCGCGCAGCTGTCACGTGCTGCCGCAGTCTCAAAAGTAATTTTGTGTAAATGATGTGTAAATACCTAGAAATCGCATGTGCGATAAGACAATTCAGTTTATTTGATTATTTTATTTCGGCTGCTCGTCACATTTTGTATACAATTATGGAAATTTGATTCATTCGATATTTTTTTTGTTTTGCCTTTATCGATCAATTGCAGGATAGGTTTCAGAAAATATTATTGTAACTTGGTTCTTCATTATTATTTAGAACACTTTTCAGTAAAGACTAAAGGCAACGATTGAAATGTGAATACATCCATGGAAAAACAAAATGCTCTCATTTTGTACATGAATTCTTCTTGGATTATCAAGGTTAATCGGCTGTATAGTATGTCGAAAAACGCTAAACCATAAAAGAGAAAGATTATCATATAATAAAGCGATTACATTGGCATCAATTAAAGCATTGAAATTGTAAAAATTATATATTTTCTTTTATGACTTTCCATGTTGTAACAGCAGTATTATGAGCATGTGAAGAAATACTTTTGAAAATAAGAAAGAAAAGAGAATGGACACCTAAATGAACTAATAGTTGTGAAATTCATAAATTAGTTTTCTTGATCTCTGCTCCTACTTGCCCATTACTACTTTTTTAGATTTCAGATTAACAATTTGTGATTGTCTGAAGGTATTTTCGTTTCTATGTTTCATTTTTTTTAATATTTCCATTGTAACTCCATTCGAAAGTGCAAATTCGAGTGCAATCGCATTAAAGTTATCAGTTATGATAACGCTTTGTGCGCTCGTGTAAATGTTCTTTAGGTTTGATAAGTGACTTGTGCCATACGAAGTGAGTCACACCTATACCTACTTTTGAATGCAATTTGGACTTAATGTGCGAAAGTTGACGCAAACACAAAGTGTACGAGTCGAATATCATTTCTAACGGAGGTATCGTTTTTAATTGATGTTGATTGATACGAACTGTCAGCCATATCCAGTACAAAAACCTTGTAATGAAAGAAAAATTACAATCCACTTAAATTTGGTATAATTCTACTTTTATCTTGAATAATGGTTTGTTTTTGCTTCTTAAAACGCAAGGACGTCAACAGAAACCAAATGCAGTCGTAAAGTTATTTATGCACGACTATCAAACAAGTTTCCAAAGTGCACATCCACACATTATTATTTTTACTTCGACCTTTAAATTTTGTCCCGTTAAGTATTGACGATTATATCCCTCAAATGGTAATGAGACTTGATATAAATTAGAACCTTTTTTATGTCATTTTCTATCCTATGTTCTTTCTGGGCTTCAAGAGTCTGTGGCTTGTTCACGTAAAATAATGATTTTAAGTAACCCTAAAGAAGTCTGAATTAAGATTGGGTGGTCTTGCGGGCCAATATAAATCGTCAAAACGGGAGAAAATACGTTCTAGAAAAATGTCCTTCACAATTATTCCACGTTTTCGAATCTGTTTACTACACAAATGTCTATATTACACAATTTGCTTGCAAAAGCCATAGAGAATTCTTATAGGGTGATTTATTTTACGCCGCCCTGTATTCAGCCTTTACCTTGGCCTTTTAAAATAATTTCAAAGCTTTCATTTTATGACAGTAGTCTTTAAACAGTATACTTTCAGGATGGGCCATAAAAACCTGCAAGAGGTTGTATATCTGAAATATTAAATTTAATTCCAAAAATACGTGAGACTGGGACAGGTCCCAAAGAGCTCTATGTACATCAAAAAGTTCATAATTCCCCCCCAAAACCAAAAAAAAAAAAAATTAGTAAAAGTATGACTGCAATATTTCCTCAACAATTCATAAAAACATGCCGTAACATCGCGGAAATGATAATGAATTCAATGCTGGCACCAAGCTGAATGAATAATAACAAAAAGTGAAAAAAAGATGAGAATCGCTGACTGTGCTGTTGGCTGACATCGATTACGAGTGGGTCACTAGGATGAGAGCTCAGAGAATTTCCCTCTTTTGCGGTTTGCAAATCATCCGAATGCGAAACTCGCCCCCTAGCAGCAAAGCATCTATTTCTCAATTTTCAATTAGAAAATTGTTTTCAGCGAATTTTCCGTCTCGGCATGCCAGGCCTGCCAGGTCTTCTCTTCCTCCTCCTCCTCCTCGTCGGGCAAAGCATGACTCCCCCCTACCATATACAACTGCTTCTGCAGGTTTTGGTGGAGGTGCACAATTGCAGTTGCATTTCTATCTGCATTGAATGTTGTGCTGCAATGCAAATCAATTTGTTTACATTGCATACTATATATGACGTATAGGCATATAGTCCGAAGTAAACAACTTGCAAAACGACGTAAAAGCAGAGCCAGGCTATATAGCTTCTTATTATTTCTTCTTCTTTTTTTTTTTTTTTGTGAGGTAAAAATCGAAATGTGCCTCGTGCAACCCACCCGCTGATATATTCTAGCACAAGGTGCTTTGATTTCGCTCACTTTCGCAATGTTTTCAGCGCTGCCTTGGGAACTGTGTTTTTATTTCCTTGAAGTTATTACTTATGGAAGAAGCTTCTAGAGTGCGCTGCTCCTCTCTTCTCTACAACATAATAATTCAGTAATGTCCGATAATTCGGGGCGCATGTAAGCTAAACGACCTTCCCATAATTTTAAAAATTCCATCAAACTTTCTCAGAATTAACTCAAAACGAGAGAATAAACAGAAAATATTTGTGATAATACTCTTCTTGAAAAGCTCAAGAGTGATTTCGGCGAAGAGCTCGTTTAGTCAGTCAGCCACACAAATATAAAAGTGGCTTCTCTATATATTGTCTAGTATGTCGCATCAGCCCCGGCCTGAATATGATGGTGGAGTGTGTGTCGTTATTTCTTTTTCCCATTTTCTTTTCAACGATATATGGGTATTTTGCAAACTTTTTATTTTAGTAGGCCATTCGTGCTGTCCTCATCGTCACAGAATTTTTTTTCTTCCCCCAACAAAAGATATCTAACCTAAAATCCATTGTTCCATAGCTTCAGACAGCTCAGCCGGGCGAGGGTGAAGACCTTTTTTGAGCAGTCTCTGACGTCACACATAATAACCATCGCCATTTTATATACTACTCTGCCTTGTGGCTGTTACTGCCCCAAAGTAAATTATGGGGAAACTGGCAGAAGATTCGAGGTGAGGTGACTCTGTCGTGGCTAGACACCCGCCGTCGTAAAATCGATTTTTCTTATACATATATTCGTATATAGTGAATGTGTATTTTCATTAATTCTATGATTGTATGTTGGTGCTTTACGAGCCCGGGGGAACACGAAAGTTTTGGACTGGCTCCTTTACTTTTTCAAATTACACGCATCCATGGAGTTTTCTTAGAAATTCGTTGCCAGGGATCTCTCGTCCCAGAGATACGAAGTCGCCGCCATTGGCATGTTTAAAGGTCGTCCTCCATAGGGCAAAGATGGCCAAATATATAAATCTTATGCGTGCCTCGATAAAGATGTTTATTAATTAGTTGGAATATGATTAGTCTTTACTAATTAAGATGAATAACTTGAAGTCACTTAATAAAGGTCTGATCTAGAGAATATTAACCCTTTGAATTTCGACCCTTTTCCGAGTTAATGTACTAATAACATCAATTCGTACTTTTCCAACTTGTACATAGATGAATATTAATCTAAAAATAGACATATGTGTATGAATTCCATCGGACTTACAATTGCTTTGAAGTATATAGTATAGTATATTTCCAAATTATATGTATCTTCTCTATTCATATTGGATTATCACTAATGTTCCTTCTTATATTAAGACTATAGTCATGTTGTATACTTTGAATGTCATTGTAATTACATGTCCCTCGCACCTATGCATTTTCTGCTCTAAGTATCTCTTAAATTATGTTTTGAACCTATAAATTGGCTTGTGGTCGTTAAAGTATTAAGAATAATTACTTCAACATTTCATAAATATTTTTAAAATTATTTTATGATTATTAGAATCATAGGAAACTAAAAGATAAAAAAAAACTGCAAATCGATTATATATGGCTTAAAAATAATAAAAAACCAACCCTGTCAACCCAATTTTGCAATATATTCGCGATGGTTTCAAATATTCAAGTATTAAATGTCAAATATTGTGTTTAAGTACCTGCATCGTTTCTGGATTGTCAGCATAACGTCGATTTTTAACGGCAGCCCACAAAAAAAAAAAAGTCCAACGACATCAAATCACAGCTGCGCGGTGGCTATCGCACTTGTGTGGAACGTAGCGCCATCCTGCTGGAATCTGAGCTCACCCAAGTCCAATTCCTCAATTTCTTGCAAAAAAAACATAAAAAAGTTGCTGAGATCTGGCGAGTCGAGGTTCTCGGGCTTTAGGCGCATACTTTCGGTAACAACAGCAATATTCTCGGCTGAGTGCACAGGACGCATCGAGGCACGATTGGTGCATTATTTCGACCGAAATATCTTTTTAAAATTCACACTGTTTCAGCAGCATAGCACTTTCAAAACAAGTTTTCAATATTTCCCAAGTTTGTTCAAGCGTAAATCTATTAATTTACAAATCTATTCATTTTGTATCGCGGAGATATGATGATACTACATTTCTGTTGATTTGTTGAGCCCGAAAGAGAAATATGTAATTTAAAAAGAAACCAATAGATGGCCCAAGCCTATAGAATAATTCATTTCGATAACCGTTAATGTTCGCACCGCCAAAAAATTATTTGGACTTTAAACATTCATTTTTGTAACTGTGCCTTTTATACGCCATCAAATTGCCTTAATTTGCCTTATAATCTTCCAATTTAAAAACGGGCAAAATCATTAATTTTTCACCGAAAACGACTCCACTGCTGAAATGGTGTGCGTGTTGTTCATGTTTCACGCTTAAACTCAAGTTCAATAACCCAAACCAAGTTGAAACAACAAAAATTGAACAAGAGGGCGACGACATTGAAGGTCATTACTGTGCTCTGGTGCTGCGGTCGGGGCGACGGGGCTCCGCATTGCGACTCTCTTAGCCGTCGTATTTTCAATCCCAAGGTAGTTTTAATCTGGAAGCAAAGAACTTGCGAAAGATCGAATGTGCACACGGCTCGACGCTTCCGATACTCGCCTCTTAAAAAAAAAAAATACCTTCTTGTCTAGCGTCTAGGAGAAGACGAAGATCTTGCTTCTAAGGAAGGTGGAATAAAGCCACAGCACATTAGCCTTGTATTTGTAATGCAGCAAATCCAAACCGGACCGTAGATGAAATGTAGCTAAATTGATCTTATACTCTGATTTTCCCCCTCTCTGTTTACATCGTAAATAATAATAAAAAAGGGTAGTAAAATTACAAGTATCTTCATATGTTCGTTTTTATTACCGAAAAATTCGCAAGATCACTCTGTTGAAAAAAGTATTTCGTGCAAAACTACGCATCTGTTCCTGTTCCCGTCAATGACCTCAATCTGTATTTGTGATGAGGCACTTATATCTATCTATTTATCTCCCAAAAAAATATTATCATTTTTCTACGTTTCTTTATATTCGCGTGCTGCACGAGTGGATGCTGCTCCGCTCTGGGAAACAGTTGGCCTGGAAATAGTCTGCCAGAACAAAGGCCATGGCCCGCAGTAAAGGTCAGATATATTTGGCAGAGAAAATTTTTCATTGAAGAGGACTTAAACTGTTTCTTTGCGAATTTGGAAATACCTATTACATATATTTTATTCATATTATCAAATCAAATACTCCGAAGGCGATCTGAGGTGTTTTTGTGACGCATTCCGTGACGCAGTTTGGAATGTGTAAAAATAAGAAATTTCGTTTGACTTTATTTATAGAATGATTCGGTCGGTGCAAGTTGACACGGGGATTTGAATTTGTAATTGAGCAATAATTGAAAAGATATATACGTTTTTTTTTTATGAATTGAGGACAATTAAGATGATAATAATGACGTATTTGTTTACTTACTATTTATTGCTATTGATTTACTTTCTACTTAGCGACTAGGTTATGATGATTTTGCGAAAATTATTAAGGTCTGAATTCTGCAAGTCGAAACTTTAGTGACAAAAACAGAAAAACGCAATAATTTGTTTGTTGTTGTTTACTTTTGAGAGTTATATGTACTCAGGTGAGTGAACTAAAGTAAATTGAAATGACTTTTGAAGATCGCAGTATGCTTGATAGAATTTCGATCAGATTTTAAACTGCGTAAACTGATTGTGAAGGATCCTTTCGAAATTATTTTTAAGTTTTTAAATCATTTTCGAAGGTTTGAAGGTTGTCTATGTTTACAACTTTTCACCCTTATTTTTATTTAATGTTGGTGCTACTCATTAAAAAGTATTTTTTATTGCAAAAAAAAGTGTTTTGCCAATCTAAATATAAAATTGGCTTCATTACAACTCGTTAATCTTCTTTGACAATATGTAAATGTTTGATATAAGAACTAAAGTATGCTGCCCATTCGATCGATATAAAAGCCTTAATATTTAATATTTTTATAATTGATTTTTTAGTTGCTGTTGGAAATGCTAAAATTAACATAACATGTATTAGTATACTGGCGATGCGAATGTACAGTTATATCTAAAAAAAAAAAAAAAAAAAAAAATTCCCAAAATATCAACAATATTTTGTTGAAATCGAATTATTTATAAATGTCATCACTAAGAAGATTATAAAGTAGGGTTGATTTCCTAGCAGATAAAACAATGAAATCCCCAAAGTGAACTGAGTCTCCAGTCCAAGAGCCACATACGCAAATGTAGTCAAGTCGGATCGGAGGCACGTTGCAGGAAATTTACAAGTTGAAAATTGTCACATTTCGTATTTATTGGGCATTTCCTGCTTTAACAAAAGAACAAAGCAATGGCAAAAGCACGTTACTCCCACCATGAGGCAAGAAAGAGCACCTTCCAAAGGTGGACCCAGTTAGCCTTACTAGATTTAAATCGGATTGTTGCCTGTTCTGTTCCAACAATATGCGAAATATTTTAATTTTTGCAAATCGGACATATAGTCGCAGGCGAAGGGTCCGGTCCAGTTTTCGTTTTCCTCTACGAATAATCCCACGAAATATATACTATAAGTCGTGCAAAAAAACGTGATCTTGCGCTCATATTGCATAAACGCGCTCTATGTGAAGAGGTGGGAACTTTTCATAAGAAAACGACAATCTCGTCGTTTGTAACAGCAACATCGAGAAATGTTTAAAGAGTATAAATATTGAATATACTCATGAGATTTAAGACGATACTAAGTGACATGGATTGGGTTGGGTACCTTCCCAAAACCCAATGCCTCCTCCAAATAAATCTGTGTTATGCATCGTTTTGCTTCGATTTGATTTGCTTCAGCGGACAATCGGGTTGCCCCACATTCGGTGCTGCTTTAAGTCAAAAGATTGCGACGACAACTTTGACTATGGCTACGACAGCACCACACCGTATCGTACCGCACCCCACCGCATCGCAACAACTCGGCAGTCGGTCGATTCAGGTCAAGTTCTCGGTGTGACCTACTTTTATGTTGGCATTTTTGTAGCGTTAGCAGATATTCGTATTGCTTTACGATGACGAGTGTAACTAGCTGTCTTAGCGCTTATAACAACTAGGCGCTTTTAACCCCTTGCCAAGCCTTTGTTTATTAATCAAAAGTTATTTATGGCGTATCGGAAAAGCCTTTGATTCCATACTATCATTAGTAGTCTGTGGCAAAGGGGCACTTGAATTTGATTATTTTGTATAGAACATAGTTAGGAGTTATCTCTATTTTGGAATGCCTTGTAAGAGGCAGAAGGATCCTTCCTTGACGACTTCGAACAAACATTCGTATTAATCGATTACATAAGCCTATTGTAATTGATTAATTCGGATTTCTTCAAAAAGGATATTATACCTATTGTGGAAGTTGAAGTACCTCAAACCATTCTACCAGCAGAAGTTATTACAATTCTTTGAAAATTCCTATGCACATAGTGGAATGAGTTCCCAATTTTTATATTCATCATGTCAGAAAAATATTTTTTCCTTAAACTCTGCAAAGTACAGACATCCTCATTTGACGAAAATTTCAACCCACCGACCTACATTTTTGTAAATTGAAGAACAGGTAGGAATCATGTCGTGCACATTGCTGTTTCTTATGCAATTTTATGTGTCGGATATTGTTCAGTTGAGATATGCCTATACAATCTCAACTATTTTGCACACTTTCACTCGTTGAACTTCCATTACGATATCATGGATTCTCATTTGAAATTCTTTATGGTGGCCTCAATTAGAATTCCGGGATGCGATTCGCTTCGCATGCACACTAACTTTTTAATTTGTCTGAAATTTTATCATCACAGGTCTGCTGTGATGTCGGTGAATTTTGTGATGCCATTTTTCGGGAATTCGCAAAAAAAAAGAAATCTTGCAATAATTGCTAATAGGTTAAGCAATTTGACCCTTATCTCTATTTTAGATCATTAATCCAATTAACTAGTTGGAGTTCGATATCTGAAATTATTTTATATTTTAGTGTGTAAGTATATAGTCGAATTTTTTGAATTTTATGCAAAACGGCATTTTTGTGTTTTTAGGGTTCTGTAACTCAAAAGAGAGAAAAAAACGGAACCCTTAAAAGATCACTTGATCAATTTCGAATCTCTCTATCTAAATTTTATATTCAATTTTAAATTCAATATGGCGGGACATAATTTCTATAATTCAAGGGAATTAGTACAGAAGGAATTGGGAAGCATCTGATTTCGAATCTACTATGTTTACATCAATATTTTGAGATTCAAGATGTGCGGATAATATTTCTACATAATTCAAAGGATTTCCATGAAAATTAGCATAAAGGGGTTTTTAGGTTGAAACATTTTCTAGGATATACAAAACTAGAGCATTTCAGAAGTATTTAATTAATAAATATTTATGCTATGCCGGGTGAAAAATATGCGAAAATAGATGTTAGCACATTTCGAAATTTACAATTCAATTTGAACCCTCTGCGCTTTATAGAAACTACTTGAAAGAATAATACATGATATTAATGATTTTAATAATACATTATATACGTTTATTAGCATTTCTTTAAAACATACATCCCAAAAACACTTCAAGCAAGCACACCACCGTCTTCAATAATACCACTTTTATTCGAAAAATTGATTAAATCTTCTCCGATCTTAATTTTCAATCGACTTAATTGGATCCTTACCGATTCCCTAAAAAGTTATCGTTAAGACTACTAATCAAGTTGATTGAGAGATCTTTAATTAGACAATGACTGTGAAATTGAAAAAATTTAAATACATTTTTCTGAATTCTGGTTCTAGTGCAGTATTATCGTCTTTCAATAAACTTGATTAGCCCAAAACATGAATAGTTCTTTCCTTTTCGATTTGAAAACATGTTTTTGGTAGTTAAGTCGATTGAAAAGGGATTAAATTGCTTTAGATCCGACAATTGTACCCCAGATTGCCTAAAACGTTAATTTCTTGTTTCGTTACAGTTTAAAAACTTAGGGGCCGATCATATCTCATAAGGAACAACAGGGCTCCCAACAAGAAGAGAAAAAGCAACAAAGATACCAAAAGTAACGTGTACGGGAAATCTGTGTAATACGGAGAATTAGCTCTTCATCTCTTAGTTTGTAACAAATATAAAACAAGGAAACTGCACGTTTTGTTCTTTTAGTTTAGCAAATTAGAAGAAAAAGAAACTTATAGAAGTTAAAAAAAGAAAATAACAGCGGGAAACCACCAGTGTCCAGCGGCCGATTTTTATAAATTGTGCCACTCTTCGAAGAAGTTAAGAAAACTCGAAAAGAAGCAGATAGAGAGAGAGAGGAGGGGGCACTGACGACGAAACCCTTCAAAGCACCACCCGCAAAAAAACCTTCATTCCATAAACTAAGGTTTTTTTTTGTTTTTGTTTTTTTTTAACTCCAGGTGCTCAGAAGCGCCCGATTTCGATCCGATCGATCAAAACATTTTTGCGAGGGCAGGTGGTTTTCGTCTTTAGTTTCTCTACGATCAGCTTGTAATTAAAATACAGCAAATACGGCTAATCAAAGAGGACAGGCTAAAGCTGCATCAGCTGCCGTGAGGACAACTGCAAACTCGAGTGTTAATCGAGCGATATCGCCATCAGCACCACAGCATCAGCTGCAAAGTAGTAGTAATAATCAATTGGAACAGCTTAATCCCAGGCGACAACAACAGCTGACTGAACAAAAGCAGCAAGCTAGTAGCTATAAGGCACCAAGCAGCAAAGATAATTTTTCGGGAAGTTATAATAGAAATTTCGCCAAAATTCGTCAACACGATCCAGACGTAAGCCCTCGACCACGGCGACCGTATCAAAACGATTCGTCGTCGCGTTACTACACTAAAGGTGACAGTACTGGTCAAGGAAGAATTATTGCTGATAACAACGGTCGCAGCGTAGCCTCCGGTGGTGAGGAAGGCGGCGGAGGTGGACGCCATTATCAATCAAACAACTACTACCATCGCAGTGGAACACCGCCAGATCAATTAAATAAATATCACCAGGGCGGAGGAGGAGGGGCACCGCAGACACCGCCATATCAACGCCGGCAATTTGGTGGCGGCGGCGGAAGCAGTGGCAATACTCCTCCAAGGTTTGGTAATAATCGTAACAACGGCGTCAACAACGGCATTGGTGAATACTCATACTCGGCACCGAATATTAACGGAAGCAGCGGAAATAATCGAAGACGTGAAGGTGGTAGCACTGAACGCATCAGAAACGGTGAGATTGTCGGAGTCGGAGAAGATAACGCTTACTTAGAGCGTGGTCAATCCGCACCACTCAAAACGGAAGCCCCCAGGCAGCCGGGGCCAGAGTCTTGTGAACCGGGGAGGGAAAGTGCCGTCCCCCCCGCATCTAGACGCTGGGTCCCTCCATCATTGCGACCACAACATGGACTCACGGATAAGGACAAAAATGACGCTATATTCCGTAAGGTAAGTAACGAAGACTCTTCTTTGTCCCATATTTTATTTTTTGGGTGTCCCTCATAAATATACAGATAGTCACAAAAAAGTATTGACTAACCCACGTTACAGAATCTTAGCAAATTGTACATAAACATAATTTAGCGCATTTTAAAATCCATGTCGTTAAAAACATATACTGTATGGTCTTGTTTTATGTGGTAGATACGTTCTACTAGAAAGTGCATACAAACAAATCACATAAAAAATACTTTACTTACCTGGAAAAATCAATGATACATTCTGTAATTGGATGAAACTGAGAGAAAAAAACCGTGGATAAATCAAGTGAATAGAAATAAAAAATTTGTGTTCGCAAAGGAGTTTGTACTATTACTATTTTTGTGTTATTTGCCTCATCCAAAAGGAAACGCGTGTGGAGAAAATCCGAACAAGAGTACAATAAAGTAAATTTACAACCTACGATAAAATACGGTGATAGATATCTCTAGTGGTTTTGAGGGTGTATGTCGACAGCTGGGTTGGGAAATCTTCATTTTACAGATGGTATCATGGACAAAATTATGTAAATATTTAAACATCTTGAAACATAACTTCAAAGTTAGTGCACAAAAATAGTATCTTTCAAATAATTTTATGTTCCAAAGTACTGCTCAAGGGTTGTGAAAGGAATGAATTTGTGTACAATGTACCTCTAAACGACTGGAAACAGCACCCCAGTAGCCAGACATGAATCCCATTGAGCATTTGTGGGCACATCTCAAACAATTACTAACTAAACACAATATTTTAAACAAGGATATGTTAAAATGACATCTTCAGGAAGAATGGAACTGTACAGACTGCAACGTGACAAAAAAGCTGGTCCATTCTATACATCAAAGACTCAAAAGCCTTATTAACCCTGCCTTGCCGAGGCGTGTAGTGTGGGGATTTTTCGGATATTTCCGCCCGAAAAGATATATCTATTTATATAAAAATACTTAAAGCTACTTGTCTTAGCAGATTATTACTGAAATATATTCTTTAGATAATAAGTTAATTAAAAAGAGACAATTCCCTCCCTCAGTAGGAAAAATCAGCCATTTCTAGCCATTTTTTTCGTGTGTACGTCTCCCGGACGTGTGGTTGGCAATAACAGAGTAGTGAACCACGTTGGCAGTGCAGGGTTAAATCCAAGGGCTATGCAATAAAATATTGAATTCGAGTAGAATTTTTTTTTTTTTTTATATTGTGAGTATGTACATTAAACCTAATATTTTTAATGATGAACAGCCTAGATTTGAACATTGATGAACACTAGATTTCTATACTAAATTGAATATAAATGAATTACTATTTTGTAATACTATCCTTATTTTTAAATAGTGCCTCTATTCGTCGTGGCTTGCTTTTTTATATATGCAATAATGCAATCTTTGATGCCCTGATTATTTTATGTATATAATATATCCTTAATATTGTTAAGTAATGTTTGTTTGCTGGTATTCTCCTTAATATACTTTATATGTAAGTAGCTGCTATACGTTTGGGATGGCGTTTAGGTTTTGGTGAGTTATCATACCATGGCAAAAGAGGAATATTCTCGGAACTGAGGAAATCTTTGCCCAATTTTGCAGTGTGGCATGGTGCACCATGTTGTATGATGATGTATCGATCTCGAGTTACCCGAAAATCATCCAAATAGGGCAAACATTTATCCTGCAGCATTCGGACGGTGGATGTTTTACAGTCGTCCTTAAAGTTCTCTGAAGGTCGGTGGCGAACAAATATTGAAGGTAGATTCATCGGAGAAAAAAAACTGCGGTGACAAAAAAAAGTGAATATTTTTGCTTTATTCACAAATAAAAAACAGAATAAAAAGGAAATGTAGGTTTTTTCTCATTTTGCCATAGATTTCTTAAAGTTAAGTTGTGTGTAAAACTCTTCTGAGAAATACTAAATCTTATTCAGCTATATGCGAAATTAGTTATATAATAAATTGATAAAGTGTTTCTTTACATAAGGTTTATTACATATTATACATATTTCGCAATAAGAAAGAATTCCTACAAATTTCTACTTAAGGGGAATCATATTTAGTTTATAAATTTAAATAAATCACCGTACATTTCTTCCTTTTTACCATTATCAACCTTTTTATTTGCAGGTTCGCGGTATTCTTAATAAACTCACACCGGAAAAATTTCAAGAGCTAAGTGATGATTTACTTAAAATTGATTTGAATTCAACAGTTATATTAAATGGTGTTATTTACTTGATATTTGAGAAAGCTTTAGATGAACCAAAGTATTCGTCTATGTACGCACAGTTGTGCAAGAGACTATCAAAAGAAGCACCTGATTTTGATCCGCCGAATTCTACGTGCTCATTTTTGCGTTTGCTAGTAAACGTTTGTCGCGTTAAATTCGAAAATCGTTCAACTTCGTCACCAACTGCTGGTGCACCATCATCTATATCAGCATCTATTTTTGAATCAGCGAATGCTGGTAATAGTAATAATGATGACTCACTATCACTCGAAGAGGAGGAGAAAAGGCATATTGCCAAACAGAGGATGCTCGGAAATGTTAAATTCATCGGTGAATTACGAAAATTGGAGATGCTATCCGAGAATGTTTTACATAAATGCATTTTGGAGCTCCTGGACAGGAAGCATACTCCAGGAACGACTATACAGGATTGGTGCGAGGACATGGAATGCCTCTGCCAGCTTATTAGAACTTGCGGAAAGAACTTGGATACAGAACCGGTAAGTTTAAAAGTTTTAAACTTTTTTTTTTTTCGAAAACGCGTTAATGCTTTCAATGTATTCCAAATCGTATTCTTAAAAAGAGTTGTTTACAAGGTCCTAAAGATTTATGCAACATTGATAAAAGAGATAAAGTTTAAATTTCTTATAGTAATTATAATATCCAACTAGATATGATTATATTATGATTTGAATTGACTAAGAGAAAAGTTTTCGTTTTTCTGTTTGTTTTACAAAAGTCAATAGCTATTCACACAGTTCTACTACTAAAAACTATATTTTCATGAAGAATAAAAACGTTATATAAAATCATTTCTTGAGATATCCAAAAACTATGTGTCTATTTTTCAAGAACTTTGTATACACACTAGTATTTGATTGCAATCTACCGAAATACCTAAACATCAATACAAATTACATATTTGTGTCTTCAGAGATTAACATTTTTATCATTTTCTACATATTCTAAAAGTGGAGAATGCTGTTGGTAAACCCCTAATATGGTAATGGTACTTAAAATAATGAAATCCTGTCTCAGGTAAAAAACATTCTCATTGAATGAAAAGGTCATCGCATTCCTGAAACAAAATTATGTACTCAATAAAATTCTAAATTTGAAGTGACCCTTCACAGATTCCACTCAAATAAATTAATACTAAAAGTGCCCGCACTGATTTATGTGACGATTGGAATGATGAAACTTAATTTAAGTGAAGGGTTGATTTGAGAAATTCTTAACTGGGAAAGTGTTTCGGACCCTTTCATGAAAATGGAAATAAATGGGGTTTCCGAATAGACCCACATACATATTGAATTCCTAAATTCAAGCCAAGTTATTTAAAGTATTTTTAGTAGAGCTGGAAAATGGAATGTTTCTGTTTTCTCTTTCAAAACTCTTTTAATTACCATATTTATAGTTTTGGTGAATTCTACTGAATTCCAGATGGTGAGTTATGTGTGTTAAAATTAATTTAAAAAATAGTTAAAGCTTAAAACAAAAGAACATATATTTTTTTTTATAAATGATGAAAGTTGTGCCGAATATTCTTTTTAAAACTTTAAAGCATTTTCGTGTTAAAAATACATTTCACTAGCTGAGGTAAAATAATACAACAATTTAAATCCTTTAGGGCAAAAACTTGATGGATCAGTATTTTGAAAAAATAGAGAACAGATCCAAATCGCCAATGTATCCGCCAAGAATTCGGTTCATGTTACGTGATATAATTGAATTGCGTAACAATAATTGGGTACCCCGCAAAGTGGCTACCACTGAGGGTCCAGTTCCGATACGACAGATACGAACAGACGACGATAACATAATCCGACCGCCATACGTTAATCGGTAAGTAAAATTTTTTTTTTGTAATTTTTTTTATTTTTTATTACTGCATCATTTAATGAGATTTTTGAGTACAGTATAAAAGTGCTAAAGAATTTAACACTTTGGCGAACACGCTAATTAGTGTTTAACGCTTTGAATTTCAGGGAAAATTTTCATACATATCCCAGAAATTCCGGGAATTTTAAGCATGATGATAATAATGTTGAGCTAAAATTCATACACTTTACATAATATGTTCTAATAACATACTAGGCTTCCTTTATTACTAATAAAATAAAAATAACTCTCTAGGTTTAACAAAAAAAAAAGTATTTTCAGTCTTAAGCGCATTATGCACCATATACATAGTCATTAAACTTAATATTTTTTAATGTGAACTCAATCACTGGTTATTAAAACTTTTGTCATATGCATGTTTAACATATTTTATCTTCTTCAGCAATCGAGATATGCGAAATGAACGCGATAGCGACAATTGGATGAATCGATTCTCATTGAATATTCAATCTGGTTACAATGATATGTTTAGCAGCTTAAGTGTTACTGGTTCATCGCCAATAATGTCACCGTAAGTATTTTAACTCTATATCCCCAAGATAGACTGCCTTACTGACGGTAATCCCCTTCACAAGTAGAGCTTACAATAACAATCGGCATCACAACCAGCGAAATAATCAGAATAATTACAACAATCGGTACAACAAGCACAATAATCAACATAACAACAGTTCGCACAATGGATCATCATACTCGAATATGATGAATAATAAGGATCTAGCGCCGCGATTTAAGCGGAATTTGATCACGACTGCCCAGGATCCCGTAGAGAACCTCCAAATGCGTCCAGCTGCGAACAGTCTGCTATTCAAGGCGAACATCAGGAATCCTCCTATGCTGCCAATTTCTACTCCCCCGCCCAGCAGTACCTCGGTCAATTCATCCCCATCGACCTTGGTTTCGACGCCTACATCTGCTGTAAATAACAACTACCATAGCAGTCAGAATTTGCGTCCCACATCAGCTCCCAGTTCAGAGTTTTCGCAATCTTTGCACCAAACGAATCCCAGCTTCCAAAATTCTCATAAGACCATGAATGCGAACTCGGGAGGAGGAGGTGGTGGCGGAGGCGGCAGCGGTGGCGGCAGTAGTGGTGGTGTTGGTGGTGGAGGTAATACTGGTCACAACAACACCAATAATGCTCCAGGAAAGGGTACGACCGCTGTTACAAAACAGGGCTCCACTGAAAAGCCAGCGAAACAAGGCAAAAAACTAAAGGGACCTAACAAGGAAGAAGTTCTAAAGCGTGTTATGACATTCCTCAATGAAAATCTAATCAGCGAAAAAATAGAGTCTGACGATAAGAACATCGATGACATTGTGTCCAACTTCCTCGAGCTTAAAGTGCCTGACAAGTTTATGAAGGACACCTGCATATGCATCCTGAACGAGATCATCGATAAATCCGAACAACAATTCGAGCGATGCATAGAATTCTTGCAGCAACTTAGAAAGGGGAACAAGATAACAGCAAATGCGCTTCTAGAGGCCTTCAAGCAGATTGTCAACAAAATGAATGAGAAGGAGGCTACCATTCCAAGGATAGCCACATTAGTTGCTTCTCTATTAGCACGAGCGGTGCGCGCCAAATTGTGCAAACTATCAGACATCGCTGGTTATACTGAGAATGGACAGCACTATCCTCTCTTTTTGCTGGTACTTCAGCAGCTGCATAAGACCTTAGGCAAAGAAGCCCTTGCAGATCTGTTTTCCGAGAGCAAGGTTAATCTAATGAACAGCCTACCCGAAGTCGATCGCAACAAGAATCGTATGGCAGAAATTTTAGATGATAGAAATTTGAGTTTCTTATATCCGTTGCTCAAATTACAAGCCGAATTGCTCCGACAGATTCAGGCCGATCCAAATCCACAAACTTTCTACAAGTGGATTAAGACCAATGTTGATTCCAAGTATTACACCGATTCAGGCTTCATTATGGCGCTTATGACTGTCATCCTTAAGTACATTACGCAGGTAATTATTATTTGAAATCAAAATTCAAAACCAAATTAACTCTAGAACAACAAGGCAAAAGGAGTTGATTCACCTCTTTTAAGTAGCGTTTTTTCAATGACCTATATAGATCCGGATCACAGATCGTTAAAAATGAGTAAAATATATCAATGGCAATTCGCGCAACAGCTTAGCTGATAAAGGCATGATCATATTTAATTAATACTCCCAGGCTTCTGTCACTGCTTTGTGTTCTTTCAAAAAAAGACATTTCAGTTTTGCATTGTTTTTCTTCAACTTAAACTGGCCTATGATATGTAATTTCTAACTTGAGAGGCATTACAAGGAAAAGAGCTTTCAAAAATGCGAAATGATGAAACTCCTTGTCTTTATTTTTCTATGGCGATATATAAAATAAAGGTTCATTAGCGAAATTTCCTAAAGTTTTCCTTAAACTGAATAGAGATCCAGATAAAAAGCTAGATCTTCACTTTGTATGGGTTGATCTATATACATCATTGAATTACGTGCAAAACAGGTTATAAGAATTTTAGTACGTAGTTCACCGTTTTGTAATCTAAAGTGTAAGGCTCCAATCGAATAATGTTAACTTTGATTTTTACAGGAGACCACACTTACAGAAGGTACAGATCCCAAGAAACTTCCAGAAAAACCCATCATAGACAAGGAGGAAGAACTCCTTCAACGATACTGCCACATTTTGGAAGCTTTCTTAAACGGCCGGAATGACCTTCAATTAGTAGCTCTTTATGCCCTGCAAGTATATTGCTACAATGCTGAATTCCCTAAAGGTAAGGCGTGAAATTCTTTCGTAATTTTTCTTTTCTATGTTGCTTATAACAACTTTATTTTATTACAGGAATGCTAAACCGCTGGTTTAATAATCTCTATCTCTCAAACGTAATTGAAGAGGATGCATTCTTCCGTTGGAAAGAAGAGGTGACAGACGAATATCCCGGAAAATGTGTTGCTCTGTTCCAGGTGAATTCATGGCTCACCTGGCTAGAACAAGCCGAGTCTGAGGATGAGGATTAAATTCAAGCCCTCCCCCCTGGAGGAGATTTTGGGGAATGAGAGAGGGAGGAAGAGATATTCTCGAAATTAACATATTTTTTAAACAAATTCTCCTTTTTATGTTTTTTTTCATAATTTTTCTTTTGAAACAAATTTTTTGTAAGCGGTATTTACTCGAGGCCGAAGCTGGCAGAGCGAAAAGACCAAATCGTCGCAAAATTTAAACCCTTAGTTTTTGACAATGGAAGCACTGAAGCTGTTTCTTCAACGCTTTTGAGAACGATGAAATGCAATTTTCATTTTAGTAAAATTGAGGATATATCTAGAGAATCGTTGTGCATTTGTTCCTTACAATCCGGCCACATACGACTTTTCTCCTCTGTCCGGCAAAGCTTTTAATTTGAAAATTATCTTCAAAATAACAAAAAAAAAAAAAACAACAAAAAAAAAATTTAAAAAAAAAATATTTCTTTTAAACGCTCGCAAAAATTTCAGTTTTTCTTTTCTTTGTTTTTTTTTTCTTCAACTGTCTTTTTTACACATACGTTCTTAGCAAGTTGTCTGTCTTTTCTGGTCGCGTTCTGTTCAAAATTCGAATCGCTAGTGTGCGAGCGCCTTTTTTTTGTTTAATCACATTCTTGTCAGTTGAATACTTTCCAATTAAGTAAATTTTAATTTCATTCTTTAAACTAAAAAAAAAAAAAAAGTATGAAAAAAAAACAAAAAAAATATATATCTATAAAACACAAGCAGAAGCAACATAACGACATTGAATACAATCCTAGTTCAATTCTTTTATAAAACAATCCAAACTTCTTTTAGCAGAATTTACATAACAACTACACAATACCTTTATACCTCTTCATATAGTCGTTATAATACTATCATTGCTCCTTTTTATGTAAACATATCTTCTTTGGTCGCGCGATGTTAACAAAATTTATTCAGGCAGTTATTTTAAGTTGCTATCGGCATTAGCATACAAATATTGTGCAGTTTTTAGATTCAAAAATTCTCTGATTTCATATTGTAAAAGGTCATTTAACATTCAATAGGCCCTAATTGTCAACCTTATTTGGAGATATTATTTTAAAGAAGACAAAAACAAAATAAACATTATACACACACGGAAATCAGTTTTTTTATTATAAATACCTTTTCCCACTTCCTATATTTGACTCATTGGTGATAACAAGAAGATTTAGGCGCATACTTTGAGCTGGACCAAGGTCGGACTTTAGAGGACAACGATAATAGTTTATTAACATAAACACAAAAGCCCAACTTTATAATGTACGTTAGAAAAATTGAAGTGACAAAAATACGAATTAAACTGAAACATTTTTTACTGTGATGAAGTGAATGTGTGATGATAAGTGAATGCTAAAAGGTTAATTTCAACTAAAAGAAAGTAACTACTATTAAAATGAATAATGTTTGAATACAAATCTAGAGAAAAATGAGTGGGGAAAGAAAATAAACTACAGATATTGATGGCGTAGTGCTGTTCCCTATAAATAATTTATGCATCTATCGCTATTAATAACAATTTTGGGGTAAATAAAGGAAATTTTAAATAGCGGAAATTCGCCGGGGAACTCCATTTTCAACAAGACGACGCTACAGTTCACACTTCTGCGTAGTGCGGTAACAATCATCGGAGATTATTTTTAAGTTTGATTTATTCGAACACCTGACCCCCAAATGTGTTAAATTACTTTTCCACAATTGGTGTTGTTGATTGGCAAATGGAACTTTATTTAATAAAAACACATAATATGCTTGAATTCATTTATTTATTGTCATTTAAGTAAAGTTCCAATCTCTTCTTCGTTATTAAATTTTGTATTTCCGCTTGAAGTTGCACACCACTCAATTTTGGAAGATCTCGCAATTGGCAAGCGATGTACTGCCCAAAATAATAATATTGATCCTGAGTTGCACTATCCTTTAATTCCTCCAGTTTATTTAAAGTCGTATTGATGAATTCAGGTACATAATCCTTCTGTAATTTCCTTCTTTTTCGTTTTGGTGATAAAAGTACCTAATTTAATGATTTACTATAAAATGCTATAAGTTAATCAAATTAATACACACTCACCTTCGCTTTCTGTGCTTTTTCTAGTGGTTCCGCAGAGTTTGTTTGATTAGTAATCTGATGAGAACTGTTACTCTATAAAAATATACTTTTGAACCAAAATAATCTATCAATAAGAATATTTCGTGTACGCACCTCTTGGTGAGCTTGCAAGATTGCTTCGAACCCGGAATCTTTTTCACATTTTACCGACAGTAATTCAATCTGTTTAAGATTCAAAAAGTTACAAAAGTTAATTTTGAAAAGCATATCATGCTTACCAAAGTATTACACGAAATCCTACTATCACCCTTTAGAAGAAAAGATGCTGCTGTATCATACCAAATTAATTTTGTTTTGTATATTTCATCAGCAGCTGCACCAGATCTGTATGACTTTATCATCTTATTTTTCTCCGCAGTAAACGTGTCTCGTATTGATTTTAACTTTTTTTTTACTCCTTCAATACTTCCTAAATCAAACTCATTTTGGATACGCAAATAACATTCGTTTCTTTTACTTTTGTTTTTGTAATCAGAACATTCATTATTCCACAGGCATTCGCTGTTTCTGTACATTTCCACCAATTTAAGAGTATCACTCTCACTTAGTCGTTTAACAGAATATTTCCTACCCATTTTCATTTACATTGCAAATTTACATATTGAGCTAAATAAATATATCTTCAGATCTTCAATTCTTCGCCGAAAGAATGGAAATTATCAACGAAAACTCGGGGAAATCAAAACTTTTTATATGCTGATGCACCAGCAGTTAACAACAGCTGCTGATGACTAATGAATCAGCCGCTGGCTGCTAGCAAAAGTGTCAATCGGTTTTAGGGTAGTGGCACACTTGCGATTGGGACGATATGAAATTCGCATATTTAACCGCCTTGTGGTTGTTATTACGAATTCTCATTCATTGTCAACGATTTTATAATAATTCTTTTCACTTTTCGTTTTGAATTGCTCTACAGCTCTACTGTATGATATAAAGGACATCTTGTATATCTATTTTACACAATGCGTACCTAACATCGCTTCCAAAATTATAAATTACACGCATCCTTGGCTCGCTAGTTCTCTTAAACGCACAACAAATTTGAAGAATAAAGCTTGGAGAAAGTTTTGCTTCTCAGGAAACGACGGCGATTACCAGGTTTATGCTGATCTCGGTGCTCAATTTACTACGCAATCGACTTCTTATAATGATTTATATTCGAAATATTATTTGCCTGGGGACAAAAATTTGCAAAATTTATTAAGGAATTCAGAAAATGGATCCACAGAGCTTAAATTGTAATGTCTAGGCAGCTCAGGATTAGGTGAATGTCTCGAGCAACATGCTGAGAAATGCGACATAAATCTACATTATTGCCAAATTTCTGCTGTAAAAAATGCTTAATCAGCATAATAGATAATTTACAATTACTTTATTATAATCTAACACTGAAAGAAAAAACTTGGTAAAAATAACCAAAATGCGCCAAGCCATAACGCTTGTTTTAAACGACGAAAAATATTTATCTACTTTAAACCTACACGAAAGTGAATATTTTGTGCGCCATATGGGCCAAAGACCACGAGAAGATCTCCAGTCAATCCAAGTCTAAATTCTGTTGTTAGTAAATCAAATAAATAAAAATAAAATTAAGATATTGAAAATAAGTGTTGTTTTCGATCTGCCAATTCATTTGGTTACTAAATAAAATATTAGAGGCTATTTTTACAGTAACAAAAAACTAAAACTTGGCTGGACGCCAGGAGCCCCACTTCTAAAGAATTTAATGTATTTATTACGAAAAAAAAATATCAAAAAGAATAAAGTATATTATCAAGTTGGGGAAATTATTTTCATTAAAGGCACTAATGATTTTAAGGTAAAGGTTACAACCCTGCAAGAACACCAACTTCGATCGAGATAAACCAAAATTTTGCTTATTCAAAGAATTAGCAACTAATTTGAGATGTGGGAGAAGCATTTTTCTTACATCTCTATTGCCAAAGATAAAAACGGAATACAATACTTGTACAGGTAGGTAAACCTCCTAAAACGCGGTAGATATGTTCCTTCGAAAATACCGCGTTATGGGAAATCGCGTTATAGGAGACATAAAAAACTGAGATTCGGTTCTATAAAGAGAAAAACTGTCTTTTGTGTTGCAACATTTTGGTTATTATTTGTATTATATAATTGTACTCTCGTAGATTAAACAGCTTTATGTGTAAAATAAAATAATAATGAAAGATAAATAGCTACTCCTGATTATATCAGGATAATTAAAGAAATAGCCCAGTAAAAAGTGGAAGAGAGCTCAGAAACTTTATGATCTCTAGCTTAATAAATATATAAGTATGTGTGTATGAGCGAAAAAGAACTACAAAAACGTACATATTTGTGAATATGTGTGGACTATAAAATTGCGGCCAGTTGTGCTAGGGATCCGCGAAAGAAGTATGATTTTCCCTAGGAAAAAATGTGCTGAGGTTGCAACGTTGTAAGAAAATTTCTGAACTTCCCCAACCGCGTTGTAAGAGGTTTACCTATAATTTACCTTGAAATATCACCACATTTGCAATATATATATTAAGCGAAAGACAAATTTAAGTTTCGTGAAATTTTATTTTTATTACGTCATGTGGCAATAGTATTTCTAAATACCTTCAAGATTTTATAAATTCTTCCGAATATTGTCATGATCCTACATGAACTTATTCTTGAATTACTTTTACCCAAAACTAAAAATCGTTTTCAAAAAATTGTGGACATTGGAAACAAAGAAATTTGCCAGTCAGAAAAGTCCTTATAGAGGTTACCAGCGCTTTCCTGTAAATAATTCTGCAAGTTCTCGAAATAAATAAATATATAGAAAGGATTTTGATTAATTTTTCGATCTGCCCTTTCACCTCATTCTGTACACAGAAGATAAACAAATTTGAATTTCTTTTAACGGCAGCCGAGGCCTTATCGGACAAAAGCTCAAACTTGCACCGCAACCACGCGGTCCTCGTGGTCTGGAATTATTGCGTAACATGCGGCAAAATAATAAGGGCATCAAGTCAACTTCTTAATGACACAAAATAATTTAATTCTTTCGCAGACGCTTTCTTTACATGGATATCGTTTACAATCACAACACAAAATTTAGAAACTATCCACACGCGCCGTCTCTACTTTTGGACTTTTTGCTATTCTAGGCCGGCCTTCTCCAATAGAAAAGGTGCTGAAATTATGAAGGAGTTTAAGCACCAGTGATAAGGAAATTTAAATAATATTAACAGCATTAAATTACCTAGCCGTATCGCCGCACAGAGCACGACAAATGTGATTACGTTGCCTTTCACGCTCTCCCGAAGTTTCCGCCGTTCCTCGGCGGGATCAACTTGTGGAGGCATCCGGAACATTGTTGGGTAGATTAAGTAATAACGGCAATTGGATTACTTGAAATTTTATTTTATTTAATAAATAATGGCTTAACTCAAAGAATAAATATGTTTTCGTTACGCACAGGCCTTATTGAATGTTTTTGCAATGCTTTTTAGAAATGTCATTGAGAAAGGCCTACTTGAAGTTAGCTAGAATTCCGTGAATTTTTTTTTGAGTAAGTGACCTCTTGTTGTTGACGTCAAAACTAATGTAACAACATTTTAAATTTTTTAAATTCTAGCAGCCAAATTTTTGTACATAAAGAAGAATGAAAATTCAATTGAAAATCGCTTTTAAAAATAAGACGGAACTACTTTATTCTCTGATATGAAAGGAAAGAATAAATGACACATAAACCCGGATGACTGCAGAAACTGGGACGAAGTCATGTAACTGTTTTTCAACTAATTTTTAAATCGATGAAGCGAATCGAATAAAATTTCTCTTGGCGTCATGTAATTATATCGGCCGCAGAAAAATTCAATTCAATTAAACGAAAGGCATATGACTGATTCAAGTCATACTTGACTCGACTTTTGTAAACGGAGTGCTGTCCCGACATATGCAGGGTGTCTAATGGGAATGTGTGAAAACTAATGAGTCATTATTTCTTAACAAATGGAGAAATTGGAAAGTCGTCATTTTCATTTCATGTCCATTTTATTATAAAAAAAAATTACACCTATTTAATGCAAACCATTCATTTAAAAATATAGTGAAGAACGTGAATTTTATTAATGATATATATTTTTGAAATGTGAATCATCTACATAAAAGGTTTCGTTAAATTTTTGGATTTTGTTCAAGACGGAGCAGCACCTCATCGCACACAAGACGTATTTGAAGCCATCAATAAATAGGGGAGGTAGGGGAGGGACGGGCAGTCGGGAGACATAGGCACCCTCCTTTTATTCTGATCTGGTCAAAGAATTTATTTTTTTCCTAATTTGGTAGTTTACTTTACCGACTGCCAACACTGTTCATCCATAGACTATCTGTCATTTTTGTCAATTGTTAAACAACACGTTTGAAGGTTATGCGCTCGTAAAAGTGAATATTTTGTTGTGGTTTCGGATCGTACTAAAGAGAAAACTAACGAAAGGTATGTCTATTTTTTATTATATATCTATTGTATATTTACTAACTTATAAATTAAACTGAAATTCACGCTTAAATACCTAAATAAAAAAAAAATACCGATAACTTATGTTGAAAATGTATACAGAGGGAGTAATGGGCATAGGGAGCATTGGGCACTTTTGACGTAATTTCTGAAATTATCTCGTAATGTTGACTGATTATAATTTTAAGGAAGTTCTCTCTAGGATATCTAGCCAAATGTGTGGTGCAATAAGAATTGGCAATAAATGTTGATTATCTATAAAATCTGATTTTTTATGCATTAAATTGTGAAAAAGTGCCAATCCCTCCCCTACCTCCCCTATTATGGCGATCGAGTTATGGGCCCGGGTACGCTTTGCTAAGGAGTAGAATAGAATAGCCACCTTACACGTCAGACCTCACTCAATGTGATTTCCGTTTATGGGGCTACATTAAAGATTACTGCTATGAAAATAACCGAAAAGCAATAGTGGATATTATTAAAGACATCAGGAGGATCATCAATGGCATTTAAAATGAAACGCTAGAACATGTTCTTAATAGTTTTAGAAAGCATTTCGATATTTGAGGCAATTATGATGGTTAAAATATCGAAAATATATATCATTAGTAACTAACGTTCTTCACTATATTTTTAAATTAATGGTGTCTTAAATAGATTTAATTTTTTTTATAATAAAATGGACGTGAAGTGAAAATGACGACTTTCCTTTATTAATAAGTATTTACATTCTACCGATCTCTATTAATTTGTTAAAAAATAGTGACTCATTAGTTTTCACACATATCTATTGGACACCCTGTAGGTGCGAAGCTGGGCATACCGCATACCTCAGGGTTCTACGAAAGTAATTATTTTCAACTCCAATGACCAAGTTGACTAGAAGTAGATAATGAAGTTATAAAACTATTGCCGACGTGAAGTATCTTGGTGTAACTAATGATAAAGCTTCAAAGTTTAAGCAATATGTAAATAAAATTTCCACCAAAATAGCAAAGGAAATCGGTTTTCTACGTAGGATAAGTAATAACACTGATTTGAAGAAGCAAGGATGTTTTATAATATTAATTTTAAATTATTGTTGAGTCATTTTGTTTTGGGCACGTCAGATTTCTATATCTAGACTACAAGTATTAGAAAAAAAAAGAAATGCATGTGATTGCTAAATGTAACTCCAAGACTGCTTTGACGTTAATACTTTAACGTGTGGGTTGAATGTCAGCTATCTGTTAAATTTAAGTTAGTACTACTATGTGTACTGTATTGAGTTTATTGAATTTCACTTGATGGATTCTTAAATTTTAAAAATTTGTACTCAAACTAATAAATAAATAAATAATTACATTTTTTGGATTTATTTCTTTTATCACTATTAGATCTTTCTCTTTCTAATTATCGGATGAAGGATACTATATATATATGAATTCATCATTATTTCGTTCTTCATCAGATTTCGAAACATATTGGAATGGAATTTGGTTATTATTTTCCTTTAATTCCTCTTACACTAACTTGTAACCCTTCTTCAAAATAAATGAATTTTTTGCTGGAGTATGGTTTTTCCAGTTTTCGTAATATTTATTTTGTTCTTTCTTAATTTGCTCCTCAGTTTGTTGTTAATTTCTGTTCATGTCTGTTTAAGCATGGAGTTATATTTGCCCCAAATTTAAAAGAATGTTCCCCAGAATTTGGACATTGGAATTTAGCACTCATTTCGCTTAATTGTGTTTCTCCATAAAATCGGTTAGGTACTTTTTTGTTCTTTGTTAATGCAATCATTAATTTTCCTTCTTGTTGTATATTACTATTACGATTTTCTGAAGTCTTATTACAGCATTAATCTTAAAATGTTTTAAAATGGACATTTTTACTTATTTTCATTTACGTTTATAGAGGATTATTTATTAGTATTCACACACAAGTTAATCCTTCTATTTAAAATAAAATATACAATTTTATTTAATTTATTTTAATTTTTATTATTTCTGACTGTATTTGATCTCAAGAATTTCTAAACTAAACTGTTTTACATTTTTTTGTTTTCTTTCTCCTTTTCCTCGCCTACCTAGATTTTTTTATTATTAGAAATTCAAATAAACCTTTTTTATCTCCAAGCAAGGCCTACTCGGACAATTCAAAAATTATTAAAAACTTGCTTCGCTCTATTCGCCACACGTTTTTGAAATTATTCCTCAAGGCGACGAACCTATAACTCTTCGAACAAAAATCAGTCGTAAGGACTGGAAAATTTTTGGAGATTCGTCTTATATGACACCGTTTTTCGAAATGATCCCACATTTTTGGCAGTTTCGAATTACATGACTATACCTGTGTTTTAATTAAAAACATTTTCAATGATGTAAAAAATTCAAATACCACTCAAAGGATTATTTTAAAATCACCCCTAAATTTTGTATTGGTTATTGTAACGAAGAATGCTGAAATAAATGAGTCAGTCACGGTACAAATATTGTATTACAAGCACACATAAAAACAGTACAATTAGTTTGGAATTTAAAAGCATTAACTTAGTCTTCGACCTGTTCCAAGTGGTCCATGTCCAAATCTCGCATTTTGAGAAGGAATGCCTTCTGCTCCTCAGAGATCTTCCGATTTTGACCCTGCAGCTCGGTCAGAATGCCCAGTTTTTGCCGGTCGTAATCGTTCGGCTCGACCTTCTTCAGCTTGAAATCTTCCTCAAGTTGCATTAGCCTCATCTCCAAATCGTTGGCACCTTGAGCGCCAAACAGCTTAATCATCTCCTCTGTGTGAAACGAGGAGGAAATTGCGTTTCTTATGGCCTGCGAAAGATAAGATAAATGTAAAACTAAGCGAGGCATCATTCTGGCGTGCAATTACCGCTTTCATCTTGGACAACTTGTTGTCCACTGTGACGTCGCCCTTCTGCATCCGGTTCAGCGTCTCGCCGAACTCCTTGATTTGCTCGATCGTCTCCTCCTTCATCAAGTCGAATTCGTCCTCGGGCAGATCGCTTCTGGAAGGAAACATCAAAAGGATTTGAGACTATCAGGAAAAGCGGATAAAAGTTAACATACTTGCACTCCTCCAGATCCTTGAGCTGCTCCACGAGCCGCTCCAACTGGCTCTCCAAATTCGCAATCAACGTCTCATTCGCACTTGCCATTTCCGCTGGTCAATAGTTCGCCGGCGACACTTCCGCCTGTTGTCAACAAAGAAACGTCATAACACCTCAAATTAAACCTGTTAAATGTTTCCCTCCCAAGTGCTGCCAAATGGAATTGATTTGTACTATTCCGTACATGTATTCTCGCAGTAGCTTCAAACCTGTTTAACGACATTCGGCCGAGAGTCAGACACTCCAACATGCTCCACCCCATATGCAAGCCCTCACCACCTAGTGCAGGAACTACTACTTCTGTAAATTTTTATAAGAAGCATATAGAGAGAAATACACTAAAACCTTTATAACTCGAACAATGTTTTCACGAAATTACTTGAATTAAATATAATATGATTTCCCTACAATCTACTTTAAATACATATCACGCTCCGTAATTCGAATTACTAATACAGCGAGCTCTATATCTCGAGGAAACAACTTGTGAATATAACGGCCTCTGTAAATCGAATTTTTCTGTTCGTTAGACTCCATAACTCGAAATAATAAAATTTGAAACATCAAAGTTACGAAGGCAGGCTGAAAAGTTTTTAGAATAAGGACTTTTAGTTAAAACTAGTACTCGTTCAATACGTAGCTAATTAAGCGACATCCAATTTAGTACATAAGGAAAGTTTGACGTCATTAACTTTATTACACTATCAGTAATTGAACAGCAAACATCACCATGTCTGAGTCATCTCTGCATTTAACGAAATTGGAGTAGTTACCGTGCCGTCATCAAATTCCTCGTGAAAAAGGGAAAATCACCTGTATAAGGATAATTTAAACGAGATTTGTACCCGAATAGTGACCGTAGATGACTTGAATTTGGCAATATCCAGAATTAAAACAAGAGTCCATGCAGTGGATAGAAAACGGAGAAAAGCCGCTCATGGTCACCATCTTCTGAATTCTGAAAGAGTATTTGTTGTGGCGAGAAGGCGAGGAAGAGTCAGCAAAGGAATTTTATTTTTGCAAGACATTGCACCAATTCACACTACACGACTTTCGAGGCCTCCAGTGACTATTCCTTTTTAGTAATTTAAAAAAGGGCCTGCGAAGACGAAGAGCAGTCGTAGAACATTTTGAGGGCAAAGGCAAGACCTACTTTTTTAATGGGTTACAAGCTCTTTACAAGAGATATCAAAAATGTATTGAAATTGGCTTTTAATACCTTAGCCTAGGCTTAAACATTTTCGCTGGTTAGTGGCCAGAAGTTTAGTAAATGCTCAGACATTTTACTTCATCATTCATTTTCATCTGGAAATCTTTCGGTTGCAAAGGACGCCAAAATAAAAGACCCATATTTAAACATATTTGATTTTATTTCATAAAAGAAAAAAGTCTCTCCTCATGTAATACATAGGCGGTTGTGTACTTCTGTGAGACAGAGATATAGTCGTTATATAAGCCGGACAAAACTTAGATGCTGGCTAACTGTTTATAGAAAAACGCAAGTAGTTTCTCAACAACTACATTCTATTCAATCGAATTATTTCACAGTTGTTTACAAGTGACCGAAAGCAACGTTAGCTAAGATCTAAATCAGCCATGGGATGGCTGATGCGATTAATTGAATGGTGAGAAATGAAAAAGTATTATTAATGACGTCCGTGAGATTACTTCGACAAAAAGATTTATAAAGAATAAGAAGGAAAGGAGAGGGATACAGTAGCGTCAGCAAGATACATATATCTCTATATTACAGCAGCATACTTAACAGGCAGAATTAGGAGTGTGTGTGTAAATTGCAGGGCACTTATCTTCCCACGAAAACATCAAAGTATAATCAATGACTGTTTTACCCATTATACCGTTAATTAACCAAAATTTACTAAAATTGTTTTCTTTAAGTCTTCTAGTTAGGGAGTAGCGGAGATAGAAGAGTGTTTTCTTTAGCGGCCGAAAAACGAAGAATTTATTCTACGTCCATCGTCTCTTCAGTGTAGTGGTTAGACGCTGGTTTGCTCGAGTGCTGCTTATTATCCTGGTTACCACCTTCGCTGTTCACCTCACCATTTTGACCCTGTTGCTGCTGTTGATTTTGGGAGTCCGTAGGTGGGCTCTGCTTCTGTGCTGGTGGAGTTGGTGGCTTGGGTTTTGGTCGATTGATGACGGATTTAACGCATGTCGTTAGCGTGTCCCATTCATGCATAATGTCAGAGATTTTAATTGGAGGATCTGCTGTTTTTGGGGTACGGCCCAATTTTGCACGGTTATCATCGAGCCATTTTTGTGCTTTTTCTGCAGCTTCACTTATGTTGATAAATTCTGTTTCAGTCAAATGGTCGTATTTGGATGATCCAGTACGGAATTCATCAACAGCCTTTCGGGCCATTTGAACAGCATGTGAAAGCTCATCTAAGGCACCTGGTTGATTTTCATATTCTTGACACCGTGCCTTAATGGGATCTGTCTGAGTGTGAAGACCACTCAATTTATTCTTGTATGTGTCCCGATCACAGTCTTCACCTTCCTCATAGAGCCAATTCTCTAGATCATTTAGCTGATTACAAATATTAGTGCGATCGGCTTCGTTTATGTAGGCAGCCAAAGGTCCAAACTCCTTAAAGTAAAAGTATTAAAGCATTAATATGCAAACTATTTTATGTTCGGCTTACCTGGAGCTTCTCCCTCATGTCGTAAACGTATTCCTCGAGAGCATTTCGAGCATCAACTCTTTCCTTTTCCCTTTCATCGTTGGCAATCATTTTAGCCTCTTGGTCCTGGTAGGATGTCAAATCATTGTGGGAATATCCATGAGTTCTGGCATCGAGCGTCAATTCAATAGCCTTCGAGACGACTTTCTTTTTCTTATCCTTTTGTTCATTAGAGCCCTGAAATGCCGAACAACACTGAATCGTTTTTGCAAGGGGGACAAAAAACACTGAATTTGTGTTTATTTTAAGATAAAATATGAGAAGAAGTGACTTAAATTAAGCTTTGCTAGACTTTCCAATAAATAAAACGACAAATGATAAAGAATGGAGAAGCGCAACATGCGAAATAAAGGGAGACGGCACGATTTACATAGTGTTAGAGAGGTGATCTATATTAATGTGAATTGATTAATTTTTTATTTAATGTGTTTTTAATTTTTTGAAGCTACTAAAAGCAAAGTGCATAAGTGAATTTTTCATGCATGACCGTGTTTTTGACAAAATTAACTATATCGCCTGTTAGGAATAACCAACACTTGAATTAATAACTCATCCGCTTGTAACCGATAACTAATCAAAAATTAAGGCCTGCTCTTAATACTAGCTATTAAATTTAATCATTGACTGTGCGAGTATGGGTAGCCTGTATGGACGAACAATTTAATTAAACAAAAATTTGCACTAATGCTCAAAATGTTATTTTCAATAACTTTAAGAAAAATTATAAACAAGGAAAAATTCAAAAGACACTTATTTCGTTTTCAAGATCTTAAATTATAAATCCCGCAAAAATCATATTAACTCCATTAGGAATAAAATTTATAATATTTACATTACAATATCTCACACCGTCTTCAACATATTTTACAGATTTCAATCACGAAACACGACTATGCATAGCGTGCTGTACGCTAGGTCTGTAGGCCACTTTAACCTTACCAAAAATGGACAAACGTAATTACAAGTAAATCTAACTAAGCAGGACAATACGTACAATGCTTGATAAAACACAATTAGTACAATAGTGAACTAAACCTTAAAACTGTTTAATTTCAAAATAACTTCTTTTTTTCAGGCGACAAGAAGCAATAAAAATTCAAAAATGTGCACCAAAGCAGCCGCACTAGCCGACCCCATTCGTATATCCACTGAATAAAATGCCAAACAGCCCTCTCACCAAAAAGCATCCCACAAATACCTCTTCGTTATAAGTTTATATATAATGTTAGTACATTTACCATATTGATCCGTGTATTGGCATATAAAAAATCTGTGAATATTCCTAGAAACCCTTTAACCGGATGACACTAATAGTTAAACACTTTCTACATTAAAGACATTAAAATTTTAACGCGATTTGTTTTAAAAACCATTATATTAATTCCTATCTGGCATTTTTAGTGGAGCACATAGGGCAGGCACAAGCGCAGTCTTTTCTGGCGATGGTAATTTCAATAAAAACAAATAAAAGGAAAAACCAAAGAAAACTATTAAAAAAAAAAAAATAGAACAGCAAATGTCCCAAATTCAGTTAGTACTAAACAAAAATTTCAACAAGGTTTTGATTGATGAATGTTTCCTACTAATTTCTTTTTTAGCTTTTATTATCTGTGTTATTCAAATTAGACACACGTACCGAAGTAAACCATCCCTTGACCCGTTGGGCCCACCCTTGTCCTCCTGGTGATGAGGCTGTTGGCGATTCTACATAATTAGCGCCGCCGTCCCCATACTCATTATCATAACACGCCTAATTACAACACATACATATTTTCGAGATTTTAATAAAAGTATTCTTCTCTTTTTTTCATAAAAAAACAGGCTTCTGTTGGTTTTGTATTGATTCGATTATTTTAAGACGTATCCTTTTTTCCAACCGATTAAATTGAAATTTATGGAAAATGCATAAAAGCAAACAAGAGTATGCGACCGAATTGGGGGAAAAAAAAAACTAAAATAAATAATGGAAGTAGTTTAAAATTTTATCCATAATGGAGTTTTATACGGGATAATTATTTTCTAACAATATCATGGCGTATAATGATAGTGTGTACGATTCCAGCTAATAGGAAATTCCAAAAAAGTGTATGTAAAGCCAATAACTATTATTATTGATTAATTTACGATTTCCTTCTTGTTAAGTACATTTTACGAAGCCACTCTAATACACTACAGTGACAGAATAAGGAATTTCTAAGTAAAATAATTGATTTTAGAAAAGTATTATTTGTCCAATGTCTTTGACTGTACTTAACAAGTACAATTAGAGTGTGCTTTTTCTTTTCTCTTATATAACTACAATTTTTTATTTTTGATAATTAAAGTTTAGTAAATTTTATAGCTAAAATTTAGTACTTTTTTAACTAAGATTGGTAGATTAAACGATTCAAAATTAGTAAATTTCATAACTTAAACTCGTATCTTACTCTTTATTTTATTCATAGTAGAATAACATGAAATGTGTTTAGATCCGGGAAAAATAATACAACGCAATGCATAATAATAAAGGCAGGAGGTACCATAGCGAACGTCGTCCAAACATTAATCTTAATTAGCATATGGTGCTGTGGCGCAAGGTGAATAATAGGCTTTCAGTGCACCCAATCTACTAAAAAGTACTTTATTTCTTTCTCCTTCAAAGCCGCTGCTTTTTGATTATTGCTGGTAATTCTAGGAATAATATTCAAAAAATTCTAGTCCAATCACATTCAAACGTTCAGAATGGAAGATATAAAATAAAACGAATGAAAGACATGAAGAACAATAACAAAATTTAATCTAAGCTAAATTTCTTTCAAAGAAAAGTAAGAAAAGTAAACATAAATTCACTAAAACGAAAAACAAAATTAATTCATTGTCAAACTTAATTGTGCCACTAAACCTCGAAAGCAGAAAAATAATAAATCGAATCAAATTTGATGATTAAATTGATTTACTTTCTGGTAAAAGTTTTAATTACTAACAACGCAATCTGCAACTCGTAAAAAATAAATTTTGAATATTTGAAACTAGAGCCTTTGGAAGAGTGGTTTCTATTAATACGCGGTATTTTGGTAGGCTATCGCAATACGATATTTTGTTTTCAGAAAATCTCCACTTTTATAATTCAGATTTTCGGAAAATCTTTACTTTTATAATTCTCCCAGTTTTTTATATTAGTAAAAGGTATCATTAAGCAAAAATTCTTATGACTTGAAATTCAAAATATAAGTTGTAAAAATAAGCTCTCTGGTCAGTAGAATATCATTTTTTTTGCCAAGTTTTCAAGACGACATTTTCTCCGAAAGATGTCTGTAGAATTAGTCCCTAATAAAATCACTTTCTCCCTCCTCTGTTAATTTTAAAGTGACACGACATACAAACCTTGTAAATCTCAAAAATTAAAGTTTTTCAAACGCCGCGGCGCCGCTCTGAAGTACAAGGCCATTTTCCCCTGATTTCAGTAGAAGCAATATTACATAATCGTGTCATTTCTTGCTTAAGGGACTACTACCGGTTATAATTTTGAAAAATTCAAATTTTTTTTGTTTACATTTTTCAACTCAATATACCTTCAGAAATCACGTCTCAAAATTTTATTTGGATATTCCCAAAAATATAAAAGTTACAGCAGTTTAAGCGTGCCCGCCTATTATATATTTATAAGTAAAAAGAAAACTTTAAACGTGATTTTCTCAAAATGACCTTTTATCAAATGGCGGACACACTAACTCCGAATTGGCCCAACCGATTGGGCTCAAATTTGGAGTGCTTCTTTATTTGAGTATTCTGCACAGGAAAAAACCACAATATTAGTCAAAATTCAATCCAAAAAAATGTAGCAAGTGAAAACAAGTGAAAAAATAAGCGATTTTTTGAAAAAATTTTTCAAACGTCCGCCATTTTGTTTTTTTAATCATTTTTTGACATATTCTGGTTTTTTCCTACGTAAGGGACATTCCTTAATAAAATGCCGTTTGGTTTATTTGTTTCAGATTCTTTGTTTCTGAGATGAGTTGTCCGCCATGGGACGAGTCATTTTTTGAGCTACCAACTTCGGCGCCCTCTATAAACAAGGAAAAAAATGATAAAAATAAAAAAATTTTTTTTTGTAATATTTGAAATAATTATTATCACCATGCAAAATTTTAAATTGATATATAATAAAGGAGCTGAGAAAAAAATTATTGAAAATTATGCTGTTTTTTTGCAATCTAACCGGTAGTAGTCCCTTAAAAAAGAATACTTGGCTCCAAGTTAAGTGTACGATGCGAATGAATGATTAAACAGTGTTAATTGGCGTACGAAGAACTGTTGCGAAAAACATGAATCGGAAAATGTCTGTCACCACATTTAATTCATGAAGGCTCTGTGGGGTGTTCCTAGTTATTATTTAAATCTATTGTGATGTGATTATGCATTTTTGGTGGGAATAAGGCAATAAGTAACGTGTTCATAAATCTAACTACATTAAAGGTAGGAAATTAGTGAAAAAACTAAACCTCCGCAGTTTAAAAGCAATACATATTCGCGCTTTGAGTTCTTCATTTATCCCCAACTGATAAGCAATTCATAATATGTACTTCAGTTATATTCAGTAATGTTCAGGCGGATATGAAAATAATTAATGCAAAATTATTTTCCGTGATTGATGGAGAAAAAGTAAGCATGAGTTATTTCAATAACGAAAAAACAAACAGCGAATTCGCCTCATGAGAATTTGATAAGTAAATATTCTGAGTTTATGGTGCAAAAAATTATATGCGGAGCCCTACGATTATTTCAAGAATTTATATTAACCACTACTGATAACTACTTGCACGTGTTGGGTCCTTCCATTGTTATTGAATCGCTCTCTATTGGGTAGTAACTGTTATCAATAAAAATAAGCTCGAGTCGGATAAACACCAAAGAAATGCACTTCATAAAATTACTAACAGCAAAAGCTCTTAAAATTACGTCATCAATACAGAACCAACATAATCCAAAAATGTGTAAAGATTAAAATTTCAAAATTACCTCTTGAACAACTTCCATCGGTTCTTCTTGTTGCGGAGTTTGCGGCTGTGACGATTGCTGTTGCTGTTCTTCATTTGCATTTTCATTTTCTACTGTTTCCTTCTTTTCAACAAGGGATGCACTTGAGATCAAAACGATTCCATGAGGATTAATGCGGACTTTTACTTTAACTTCCTGAGCTTCGCCCTTGTCGTTTGCTTTTACATCTTTAATGTACCATCTGCCAATTATTGGATCTGGGTATGGAACTTGTTGTCCATACGAGATGACCATGTTGAAAGGTTCACGTCGGTGTAGAGTTAGCAATCGGCTAAATGGAGCTGGGTGGAAGACAGGGAAAACTTCCATTTCTCCATGTTGTCCGCCACCTTCTCCATCCCAACTAACTTTCACCGAATAATTCTGAATATCTGTGACTCCAAATTCACGAACACGTACAGCAGGGGACATAATGGCGCATTGCAATGCAGCGCCACGGGAAACTGATTCATCTTGATTAAGTGTTGTACAAGCTGGTTTGCCGAAAACTTGTTCTATAAGAGATTTTATTGAAGGAATACGGGAAGTGCCTCCAACAATTTCAACTGAGTGTATATCATCCATAGATAATTTTGATTCTTTTAAACATTTCTTCAATGTTTGATCAACTCTTTGCAACAAATGTCCACACAACTCTTCCATTGTAACTCTTTGCATACTTGAATGGACATCAATCTCTTCCATGAAACATTCAATATTTAGCGGCAACTTTGTACTATTGGCCGACATTTGCTTCTTTAATTTTTCAACTTCAGTAAGAAGACGAAGGTAAGCTCTGTAAATTCCGCAAATTAATTAAGGAAAAAAAAAAGATAGATATAATTTTATTTCACTTCCAATATCTGGCCACTTACCTTGCATTAGACTTTGCGTTTATCTTATATCTATCTTGAAATTCTTTAGCAAAATAATCGGCTAAAACAAAATCAAAATCTCTTCCTCCAATTTGATCCCAGGAGCTTGCCAACATTTTCAGTTTACCCTTGGTAAATGCACATGCGCTCACTTGAAGGGATGCATGACCGCAATCGACGAAAATTACATTGCGAGGTTTGTCGTCGGGTAGATCCTGCTTGTAGAATCCATACGACAGAGCCGTGGCAGTTGTCTCATTAAATAGACGGAGGACATTCAGACCAGCTATTGATGCCGCGTCTAATAAAGCTTTTCGTTCTGCATTTGTAAAGTAAATGGGTACTGTGATAACGCAGTCATTCACCTGTAAGTAATAGATTTTTATAATGTTATTGAATGCGTAGTGTAAACCTTATGCTTTTCCTACTTATAAGGTCAAACAATAGAAAAGAAATTTTAGATATAAAATAATTTAACTTTTAGGAAGCTCCTCCATTTATTTAATTTTTTTTTGTTTTATTTAATTATAACTCTAGCTTTATTATAAAGAAATGAACATTTTTTTAATGCTAAAGTAAACGCCTTTTGCCTGGTTTGAAAAGAACTATCATTTCCCTCTCCAAATAAAGTGAATGTGACCTGAAAATTTCTCTGAACATTCGATTAGGTTTAGACAAAAAGTATCTCAATGGATTTTTGGCGCATTTGAGTGAAACGGTCTGAGAAAAATTTGTTTTGTATTTTTATTAATACAATATTATCAAGGATGTAACAAAAATTTTATTTTTGATCACGTAATTAAAAGCTACTGATAAAAATATATGAAAGAACATTATTATGATCATATTCTGGAGACAATTAATAATAAAAAAAAAGAACCTAGATATCGACAATAACATTGATAAATTATAATAAATAACAAAAAAATATCAAAATAATTGATAAACAATAATATCCATTATAAAATCTTAAATAAATAAATAGTAAAATAATAATGTTAAATAATAATAAAAAATTTAAAAAATGTAACACTAGAAAAAAGTAATAATAATAATAATCATTCATAACAATTTTTACAAAACCAACACAGTATTATATAAACTTCTTCCTTACATATTGGACAATTTCTGACTAACAACTAATGGTAATTCACTGTACTTCTGCAAACCCATAAAAAATTAACTATGGTTGTACGTCCCTCTTAAAGTTAATGTAATTTGTTAAATATCCTAACTTCACTTTAAATATGTATAACATGGTGTTGTAAATTTTGATTGCTGTTAGTATCGAAACATTATTGCGGATTCTCTTCAAGAAATCAATTTTCTTCCCTGTCTTAAATGTTTTGTTGTCCATGTGAGATTAATAAAAAAAAACTAATTATTAATTATTATAATAATAATCTATTCTATTTTGTTTCTAAATAGATTAATTTTGCTTGCTTAATAGACTAATTTTATTTCATATAATAAGGCCAACAAAAACCAACTAATATACTTCAAAACAAAATCAATTAATATCTATATACGGAGAGAGAGTGGGTGCCCGAGAGCAGAACTAATATTTCAACATATTCGAAAATAAATTATTATGCAATTTTCCAAATTATATGTAATTTGTTTCTTATCAATTATTTATTTATAAAATTGTTATTTATTGTTAATATTATTCATGAAAATATGAAATGATAGTAAAACGATTTTATGTTAACTCCTACTACTTAAATGTGCCAAAAATCCCTTTAGGTATTATTATCTGTTGTAACAGAATTTTCAAAAAATGTTCAAGTCAATCTTGAACGCCTTCGGAACTCCAGCCGTACTTTAATTAATTAAAAGTAATAGAATCTAAAACGACTAATAATTATTTTTATTCGATTTATTGAAATCCACAAAAATAAATACGTCATGAAAAATTATGTCTGCGGAATGTGTGCCTGCGTTTTCATTTCAATTTAATTTCGTCTTATTTAGATTTCTGCCATTGATATTGTTACGGAGTTAACTTCTTTAATATAATGTTCATTCAAATTTCCGGTAAGCAATGAGCAATTGTGCGTTGTAAAGTGAGTGGAAACTCTTTCGATATTTTGCTTTAATTATATGTTTTGTTAAAATTTAACCTGCTCGGATAACCCCTCTTGGGCACCGTTCAGCTATTGCTGCCAGAACCGCCGAGTGCAAAGGGTCAAAAATAGAAATATAAACGAGATAAAAATCTAGGAGTAAAAAACACCCATAAAAATGTGCACACTATTAATACTATGAAAATAAATTAATGGGATGGCACTTTGAGTGGAACACAGTTTCTCTTGTTATGAATCTGTATATTAGTTTCAAGTTAGCCTAAAGAAAATTTTTTGAGTTCAATTGATCAGTTCTTCGTTCCAGAGAACTGGACTCAATGAGGATCATTATACTGCTTCTATAAATTAATTCCACGAAAATTCTTTTCTTAATTTTCCCATTAATTCTTTACTAAAAATAAAAAAAAAACCTCTCGCCCACATAGATTTTCCAGATAAAAACTGATCAATTCGTTTGTAAAAAAAAAAAAGATGAAAAACGAAACTTTTCAAAACACTGTTCTGCTTACCTGTGCATGTAATGCATTTGCAGATGTCTCTTTCAACTTTGTAAACAGCATCGCTGTTATCTGTTCCGGTGAGAAGACATGTTCTTCATCCAAGTAGTTGACTCTAATACCAATGCCACCATCTGGCCGCTGTTCTACCCTATATGGAATGGTGCTGAGTTCATGTTGCACATGTGGATCATTATATTTACGACCTAATAGACGCTTAAATCCGCTTATCGTATTCTTCATATTTGTGACTTGTTGATTTTTGGCTGCCACACCAAGAACACGTTTCTTTCCAGCGAATGCTACACATGATCTGTAAAAAAAAAAAAAAAAAAAATTTAAATTTATTCAACGATGCAATTTAAAAAGTAACAGAGAAGATTAAGTTCGTAAAGAATGGATTATTTATAAAGGAACTTGAGCTGAGTTGAGCTAGACTTGTTAGCGCCGATTTAAAGTAAACTGCATGTATGAAATCAATTAAGTGTTTATTAACTCGTTTTTTACTCTGGGCTACTGTTATGAAACATAATACGAATAACATATTACATATGCTACGTATCTTATAACTGCTTTACATTTAAATAAATTTTATAGTAGAAGTTGTTTGATTCAACAAATTATTTGTAGCCGACAATTTGTCTTTTCGTTTGATATCTATTGATTTATGCGCTTAGCCTTCACAAGTTTACTCAGTTTTATTAATTTTTTCGTATATATGTTTACTTTATTATTTGTCGATGTTTGAAATGAGTTCTGTTACGCACTTCTGAAGTACGTGTGGCCGATTTTTACGACACTTTACATGAAAACAAACTGGAAACTGGAAAAATCCAGTCTCTCTCTGTCACAATAATCAAGAGACACATCATTTTCCAGAAAATTAAAATTTACGAACCCTCGTAAAATTGTTTGCTAGAAAGGTATATTTATTGAAATACATACAAATCTGTTCAATGGTTTCCGAAAAAATCTTTGCTTTTAGATAACTCAATAAGCACTCAAAGATACTAAACCAAATTTCTTGAAAATCTGCCAATAATTCCCCAGAAATTTTCTGGACGCTTCGAAATGAGAACCTATTGTTTTTTTAACTCGCTTAAAACGTTGACCACTATTTAGATCAAAATAATTTTACAATTCTACAACAAACCTCACTGTGTTAATGCAGCGTATTCTCTTGCTTATGCACTATACAATTTTCTAGATTGAGCAAACTACAAACCCAGCTGCCTTTGTTCTTTTTACATTTATTCGCAAGAATTATACAATTAACTTGAATCGATTCTAATATGTGCGCGGTTGGCGTCGCCTGATTACAATTTTCATGTGCTTTACGCCGCGAAATACGTTCGCTGTTTAACATAAATGTGCTTATCATAAAATTCACATACACGATGGCTGAAGATAAGACTTATATATTACTCAGCATAGCAACGATTATGTATTATACTTTGAAGAATTAATTATTTGTAATCTTGTGAAGGTTTGTAAATGCTTTTAAATTCATAGACTACAAGTCGTAGAAGTAGTTATAAATAATTTGTGCAAATACCTTCAATCCAAGTCATAAAATAAAAGAAAAAAATTATCTATCATAGGTAATATATAACTAGCAACTGCCGATGTAGTGACTAATAAAATGTAATAAATTCATAATTTTTCAAAGAAAAAAACACCTGTGCAGCGGGGTACAGAGCAATGATCCACACTTTTTGTTTCCAAAACTTCGGGACATTGATGTTGACGATTTGTTGTTTTAGCGACCCAAGCAATCGATTTATTGAAAGAACAATTTAGCAATTTTATTTCAAGAAATGGACCTGTCAATTGGCCACCGAGATTGTGTGATTTGAAGCCGCTGGAGTATTTTTTGTGGAAATGTTTGAAGTCTTTGGTCTACACTGATAAAGCAGCTTCGATTGACCCATTGAAAGTTAACATAAGATGTGTCATTGCGGATATACGGCCTCAAATGATCAAAAAAGTGATCAAAAATTGGACTGCTAGGATGCGCTATGTGTAACTGGCAGCCGCGGTAATTCATATACTCGAAATTGAATTTAAATATTATATATTAAAAATTATCTTTCGAATAAAACCAAATTTATCACTTGCTCAATTTTTGTTTTATTTAAATTCAAAATCCAGACGCGCTTAAAAAAACGCCCATTAAAACAATAGAATTTTGAGAATTAAAAATATATAAGCATAAACACAAGGAATTTTTAAATGGGCCAATGATAAGTTCTGCTGATTTTAGCAATTACTGCACTTAACCCATTAACGCCGAAGAATCGTGTTTTTTTTTCTCATTTTCAAGCTAGATTCTTATCATCGAAAAAAAATCATTTGCAAATAAAAAATATGTTCCCTTATACTTTCGAGTGTCCCCTTTCCGAATCCGGAGTCAAAATTGAGTTTTGTCCATTAGGAAAAAAAATATGGCCGTTTTTAAACAAAAAAACCCGAAAAAATCGAAGACATTTTTTTTTCAATATTTTTTTTCTCATTGAAGACGCGCGAGGACCCCCTTTTTTCTTCAACCATGAGTGCACAAAATAGTTGTAGTTTAAGAATATATTTTTTTAATTTGTCGACATTGACATTTTCACCCCCAAAATGGCGCTTTTCATCCCTTCAGCAGGAAGACAATTTTCACTCTCGGTGCCCGACAAAAAAAATATTCAAATCTTAACGAAAATTGGTATCCCGGGGTTTTCAAGGTCGCTGATTACGATTCCGCCCTCAAAATTCGAAAATTCAAAATGGCGGATCCAATATGGCGGACCCAAATTCAAAAACTTACTTGAATCGGATGAAATATGGCACTCGGGGGTTTTCGAGGTCCTTGATAACGAATCTGGCATCATCATTTCAAAATTCAAAATGGCGGATGCAATATGGCGGACACCTTCCCATTAACACCCAGTTATTATCTAACGTTTATTGAAGAATTGACAACTTTATATATTGACAAATTTATAGAAAGTGTCTTCCTGCTGAAGGGATGAAAAGCGCCATTTTGGGGGTGAAAATGTCAATGTCGACAAATTAAAAAAATATATTCTTAAACTACAACTATTTTGTGCACTCATGGTTGAAGAAAAAGGGGGGTCCTCGCGCGTCTTCAATGAGAAAAAAAATATTGAAAAAAAAATGTCTTCGATTTTTTCGGTTTTTTTTGTTTAAAAACGGCCATATTTTTTTTCCTAATAGACAAAACTCAATTTTGACTCCGGATTCGGAAAGGGGACACTCGAAAGTATAAGGGAACATATTTTTTATTTGCAAATGATTTTTTTTCGATGATAAGAATCTAGCTTGAAAATGAGAAAAAAAAACACGATTCTTCGGCGTTAATGGGTTAATTTCAGAAAAGAGTTTAATATTTTTTCCGTATCGGTTTTACCCCAGTTTCTCCTACGTTTTTGGGAATTCAACTATAAGGTGCAATATTACGTCACTTGTAGCTTACCTACGCACATTTATATGGGAACGGCATTGAGCGCAAGAAACACGATAAATTGTTACTGAATCTCAAATCTATCAGAAGTCACAGAACTACATACTTACATTTCGCTTGACGACAGCAAATTCGACTGAATCAAACATAACCAAAGCGAAGGTGTAATTAAATCGCAGTTTTGCGGTATTAACGTCGACTAACATAGGCGCAAAAGGCTTATGTCCGAAGCCGGCGTCTGAAGTCTACCGTGAGCGCTGCACCAAAGGTTTATGTTTTCATAATGATTTAAGTTGGCATGTTTAAAAAACAAAATAATAAAATTAAAGAATATGGGTCTCAAACCACACATTGGATAAAGTCAGATCGCTACTAGCAGCAAGGTAGACTGAAGGTACACGACACCTTCCGAGATTTTTAGATATATTCCCGGGTTGTGGTTATATACTAAGCCATAAATAGCCGACGAATGGCTTGTCATGTAGCCGATGTAAATGAGTCATGATCATGATGGGTTCAGGTACTAAACGTAAGCGCAAAGATTCTTGTTCACTAGATTCACGATCACGTCGCTTAAGAAAAAGCAGAAAAATGAAAAGCACAACGATCACTTCTGAAGTAGGTTCTTAAAATGGATGAGGCACATGGGTAGAAACATAAAAACTGGTTTGCGCCGGCAAGACCATATATAAACTCAAATTTAAAATTTTTTCAAGATTGTCAGAAATATAGTGTGGCATCATAATGTAAAGTAAAGCATAGTAGCAGTGATGTACGTTAACCGGCTTCACTGCACTAATTTGAGGTAAATTTAAAGCAAGAATGAAACTATAAAGAACAACTCAATTACGCTTGATTAAATCGTGAAAATCACTACTTCAGAGATTTTTTTCTGGCGTGGACCAGCATCTTTAAAATTCATTAGATTCAGCTGCTAAGGCATTGGCATGGCCTGCGAATCCTAGAAATAATTCAATCTATAAAAATAAGTTATTTTCATAACATATAATGAATTTTTAAAAAATCGGAAAAACCGAAGAGAGTTCTTCTCCGAGTTGTGATGAAAATAGAATCGACCAGTCATCTCCCACACGTAATCTGTGCCCATCTTGCGTCTCTCCACGTCCCTCAAGCCTTCCCCTCAAGAATTGAATTGATTCAGTTTTGATTTTATTCCTATTTGATATTACGGCGTAAACGTGAAAAACTTGAAAACTGCAAATGCTGCGGGGGTGGCTTAAAATCTGTAATTCCCTTGGGCTCGGTCAATAGTGTGACAACGACGACGAAAACAACGAAAACATGGTTCCGCTTACTTCACTAAGATTAAATTGGACTGGAGGTGAGACCAAGAGTTGTTCGACTCGCAAAAAAAGAAAAAGAAAATAATGCCGGCATTGTTTACGCCAGACAATGTGCTCAATCCCAAAACAAAATCGATAGTTGACTCTGACCTGACTCCTGTGAAACATATACCGAGGTTATGTCAAAGATTTAGTAGGTAGTTGGTATTCGAACAAGGTCTTTCGAATCGCAAAATCATTACTTTGTTGTAAATTAGCGATCCCTGTCTCGATTCAGTTGCATCTTGGATTTAATGTAGGACACTTTCGGATTTCCTCTTTTTGTGGCTATATTTGGGTGACGTATTCGTTATTTTTGGTAGCAATGAGTCAGTGATCTTTTAAATATTTCAGATAAACCGATTTCGGGGTAGGGGAATAATACGCATCTACGGAATTGATCATATAAATTTAAGATATATTATATGGTCACAGCCATACTGGGAATATTTTATCGATACGAATTTTATTAGTGAATCATAAAGCGAAAAAATTGGAATGGAATTTTAATAATTTTCGTTGGAAATTCCTGTTGCTTTATATCTCTAGAATTTTGAATTTTGTTGCAGTTCTATAATGTCAGTGTACTTTCTCAAAATGTAATTTTATTCCCGGGTTTTAGAAAGTAACTAATGACTTAGAAAAAAGGAGAAGGTACAAAAAAATATCATGGGAAATTCGCCGTCAAAAAGACGAAAAAATACAATTAATACAAACGGACTCATATTTGTGATATAAGTACTGCTGTTTATATTTTAATCTCATTTTTTGTAAGTTTATTCGAGCTTTAATAAAAAATCCGTCGTACCACCGATTTTGTTCTGATTTCTTTCTGGTGAAGTCTAATTAGATATATAGAAAATTACGTTTTTTTTCTGAAAACTAGAGAATGCAGGAATTTGATGTAAAAAAAGTTATGAACATACAATTAAATGCACAGTTCGTGATAGAATAGTTTGCAGAAACCAGTAATTCTTCTGAATAATGAACTCCGATTACGAAGCGAATATTATTGTGCCTTTTATAGGTGGATTGCATGCAATATGTATTTTAAGTAATTTTATGCATGAATTTCAGAAATCAAAATTCATAGAAAATGAAACTATAAGACTCAAAATAACCGCATAAACTTTAAATTATACGACACTTCTGAGTACTTAGAAGTCGATCGTCGGTACTTACTATTATGTGTAGGGCCAAAATGAGGATGCAAATTATTTTATTGAAGCAATATTAATATATAGGGAGCGATATAAGTACATGGGATAATTGTACTTCTTAGAATCGAGGTTAACCTTTTAAGGACGGGAGTGGTCGATATATGGACCAGCCAGAGGACACATAATATTTGATGTTTTTCAGGGAAAATGTTATGCGCTAAATATGGGAAAAATAGTGTAAAAATTCCTGGAAGCATCCTTGGCCTTAAAAATTGCTATTTCAAAGTCAAATTTTTTCTGCTATTTAGCCCTGAAAGTTGGCATAGCTACCTTTTTTTATGTACTGATTACGAAAAATATAATACCATGAATCGCGAAACTCATCTGCAAGCTGAATTCAAGGTGAAAAATTGAAATGTTCACGATTTTTCCCGTATTCAGCGCATCAAATTACCTAGAAAAATACTTTCAAACCGTCGCGCCAAATTTTTTACATGGGACTTTCCGTTGCGGACGGGCCTGGTCGCGGCGTGAACGTGTTAAACGTTGTGTCCAATGAGGACTTCTGATCAGAATGTCTTCAAGTACAACATACTAGTTTCAGCCCATGACTATACCCTCTTTTCCATTTTTTTATGCGGGGTCCTATAACAAATATATTTAACACTAGGTTTACCGAGTGGTCATTTGACCCATTGTAGTTTAATGTGAATTTATTTTACTCAGTACAATGCATGCTGTATTTTCTGAAAATATATTGATTAATCTTTATAAGACATGTATACCTAAGGATTAATCAAGAAATTAATAAAATTAAAAAAAAAATTTAAAATAAACTGACACGGGTGAAAATGACCCCCCGGTAAACCTAGTGGTTAAAGGTATTAAAATAATTTCTTTAATTTGTACATTCATATTTAGGAAAAAAAACTAGACCGGGAGCAATTAAGTCGGTTGGTACACCGAATGAAAAAAAATTCCTGATATTGATATATAGGGAAAAGGGACTTTATTTAGCAGAAAATTTTTCTTAAAGCTAAAAAAGCGCGGTTTTAATTATAAACATTCTATGCATTAAGTTTGACATACTCTGTGCTTCAGACAAATTAAAAGTACTGAAGGATCTGTTTCTAATAATTCTGTTTTCTAATAATATATCTTTCATCACATTCATCAATTTCCAGTTCTTTAAACTCAGGACACTATACACTTTGAATCTTTTAATTCAATCTGTAAGCTTTTGACAATTGAAAGATGAGTTTCGAAACTTTGAATAACGGTAATGGTGTCGTCCGACGGATTTAATGAAGTGGTGAAGAAGTGAAAGTGAATATATATTTTATAAAAACACATTATCAAATATATCACACAATGCCAAAATGCCGAGCTAATATGAAATTTATTGTGGTGTGTCCGATCTTATTTTGGTGAGTTTAAAATCACTTTAAAATTTTGTTACACACACAAACTTTCCGTAAATTTGGGTTTCCCCCCACTATTTAAAACAAAACTTGTTTCTATGACGACTACAATCAATTTATAGTATATTAAAACACAATATTTGTTGCAAGTAGTGGTAAAAGCTAATAATTGTGAGATATCCTTGCAGAGTTTGCAATTTGAAATAATTTTACAGAGGTAATTATAAAACAGAAATACGAAATCTCATGATTATTATCAAAACGTATGCGACCATTCAATTTAAGCAGCAACATTTTTTTTTTTTTTTTTTTTTTGTGTTTTACATAAAAGAGAACTCCAGTCAAGAACGAGTCGAGCTCGCGCCAATCAAGGTTTCTTAAAACATTTTTTTTTTTTTGCAACTATAAGACTGAAGAAAAAAGCGGAAGTTTTCTTGTAATCTATGACTCAATACTTATTAACCCTGATAATATCAACATTTTACCTTTAGAAACCTAGATTAGAGGGCGAACAGCGCTTTTTCGCATATATTTTACACGATACAAAAAAAAAAAAAAAAAACACTTGTATTAAAAATAATTTTATAATTTTTGATACCTTAAATATGTTCGAGTCTGCTTCAAATTCCTACATTACGTCGTTTTGGAGAAAAACGTCTGTGACAGACACACGGATGGACGGAAGCAGAAGTGATCTTATAAGGTTTCTATTTTTTCTAATCTAATCAAATAAAAATCACATCAAAGGCCAGACAATGAGTAAATACTGTTAAAATTGCCCTTATGGTAGCTTTTTCTGTCATACGCGCCTCAATCAAAAGTGCACTGAATCAACTTGCCGAGAGTAGAGAGCATATCATTGTGGAATATTCCCGAAAAAATTGTGATGCTCGAAATTGCCATGGCAAAGGCAGTAACACTAGATCAAAAAGCTTTTAATTTCTTACTTACTTTAATTAGCCCTGCGGGGGATATTAAATGTTCGTGTGCTCTACATTATAGGGTAGACAGTGTGGCACATTAATAGTAGACTTCACAGTTTTGAGGTTATGTGGAATTTGGTCAGCACACAAGAGACGAATACTCATGCTGGCTGGATATGACTGACGGGGACTTCACTGATTGGAGAGCAAACCCAATACGAAATGAGAAACAGGAAGAAAATCAATTCGAACAATGCAGCCAAGCATAGATTACTTCGTTTTTCTTCTGTTTGAACTAATGCAGTGGAAAATTGAAGGCGTAGTCAGTCACCTCGATGTCCAGAGAACAGGGAACATGTGATCGACTAGAACTAGCGAGCCGACATTCGAGTGTCATTTTGATGATATGGCCATGATTCGAGAACTTTTATTGATTTTCCCTAGCCCGGTACGGGGTTATTCAAATTACAAAATAAAAAACCAAATTTAATGGGTACTTACGGTGTTGCTCTTAAACTGTAATCATTAGCTAGTGTTTCGATGCCGCCTGCTTTAGCCGCCGCAACGTAACACGACTCGTTACCAAAATCAATACCGATCACAGACATTTTTCAAACAGAATTTAGCTATGTTAAACAGTACTTTTTTTTTAAAAAAAACTGTTCAGCAATAAATAACGTCTTATTTACGTCTCTGTCCCGAAAAACTCCTGTAAAAGAGAAAAGGTTATAAGTAACACACTTCGATCACTGTTCACGATTTCAACAGTTCCCCACACGTGAGGTGATTTTGCACTAATTGTGTAGATATATATAAGCAATTTAAGAATTACTAATTATCGCAATGCAGATAGTTCTCAAGTTTCTTGCGGAAAATTAACTAGACTTAGTGTCAAAAAAAAGATTTTTATTTGCACCGCGAATGTCAATTCGTCTTCTTTCGTTAAACTCGTTCGATGAAAAAGCACTCCACAAATCCAATGAAAAACTAGTTACTTTAAGAAACTTAACAATTTGTGGCAAAAAACACGTATTTCTCACTTAATAATTGTATTTACCGTTTAAACAATTTAATCCTTTTAAAGTTTGCAGTAGTCTCGTTTTATGTTTAAAACAACTTCGCGGAACACTTCTTCACCTGTTCTCAACAGCGCGATTCGATTTCAACTGAACGAAGGGGCCGAAATTTCCCTCTGATGCCGGGGAATGCACGACGCATACAATTGCAGAATACTGCAGCTTTTGGATAGCTTTATTGTGAGGGGAGTGTGGGAGGCGGTCGAGCTTTGAATGTGTGAAGTGTATTCTTGGCCTTGTATAGAATTTTCGAGAAAAAGCTAGAAGTACACAACCTCAGACAGGCCACTGAAGTTTCATTTGGAGGGAAATTTTATCAATGGGATTTCTATGGAAAGTACTGCCACACGGAGGATTCCAGGAAGTTTGTCCGATAATTCCGATGAATATCGAGATTTATCGATGAAAAGCGAAATCACACAACTTTCTAGTTACATTATTCTATTAAAGGATGATAAATGTTAGGCAAGCGGCTGTGTCATGAATACTCAGCGTAGGTATTTATTATGAACTGAGGTTCTCATCACAAATTATTATTAATCAGCATATGTGACAACTAAAAAATTATTCTACGTGAATTAAAGCTTAGGGTGTTCAGCTTTATTATAAATTGTCAATACATTCTTCTACATTTCTACAGTAGAGCCGAGCACACTTGGCTCTTTTGACTCCCGAGAGCTCCCCCCCAGGTAGATTCTAGGAGTTCCTTTTGACTCCCTGGGAAGCTCTAGGCAGTCGAAAAAGCCTGGGGAGCTCTCGGGAGTCAAAAAGGGCAATGAGGCGCTCCTAGAATCTACCTGGGGAGCTGACGGGAGTCAAAAAGATCAATGAGAAGCTCCCCAAGTTCTCTTGAACCCCGAGAGCTCCACAGGTGGATTCTAGGAGCGCCTCATTGCCCCTTTTGACTCCCGAAAGCTCCCCAGGTTCTGTTGAACCCCGAGAGCTCTCCAGGTAGATTCTAGGAGCTCTTTTTGACTTCTGAGAGCTCCGCAACGGAACAACGGTACGGAAATATTTTACAAAAAGCGAATAATTCTGCGATCCGTATTCTTTCTCTGTATAACCCTTGCTATCCCTCTTTAATTATTCATTTTTGATACTGTTTAATTTTTCGATTTAACGTAATTTCTGATGTCTTTTAAATTCCAGAATACTGCGAGCATTTCTCATTTTTTCCTGGTAAATTTTTATAATATTTAATTGTAGAGTAAATTGGATCATATTTTAGCCGGTTAGCTTTTGATGCGAGTTTATGAATCTCCATTCTCTACTAAGTTAATATTATAATTTTGTACGCCTCTTTGTAATATTATAAATGGCCTTAGCATTTTCTATCTCTGTTCGTTGCTTCAGGTTGAATTTTTCTCTGCTTTCATATAAAATTGCAGTAGTAGTAATCCCGAGGAACTTTAAATATTGCTTTGATGGCTCTATTTAACAATCTCGATATAATTTGCCTGCTTAGTTCCATATTATTAGAACTTTAGTTACCAACCGGAATATATTGCCATTCTTAATTTTTGGTCATTCTGAATTTTTGGTAATTTGGCCATTCTCCTCCTGATGGTGTCCACATTGTTTATTATAAGTAAGTTGATCATGTAATACCATTCCTAGATATTTCCATTATAATATTCTGTTAAGTTTCCTCCCGTTGATTCGTATATTAATATATGACCTTTTCATTTTTGTTGCTTTATAATCATATCGTCGTTGCGCGTGCAATACCGCGAAAGAGCAGTTTGTAAATTCCAACTTCAAGCAAGCAACTGTACCGCGGTATTGTTTCTATGTCAAAAATGAGGTTTCTTATAGGCTAATTTAAATTCTGTGAGATCTATAAGAAACGAAACCATGTTAGACACGATATTTCAATTTTGCGCCTTTTGCTGTTACGCGGTATTTACAAACTGCTCTTTCGCGGTAACGACGATATATGTATGTAGGTTGTTTTTAGTGTTCACTGATAATTTGTTGCCTTGTAGCAAAGATCATATAAACTACAAGATGCACAATGAGCTCTCGCACTTTAAGAGCTCCTGGGTCTTGATATTGGGACCAGTGTTGCATTCTGGTTTTGTAGAGAAGGGCTGAATTTGGAGCCGAAGATGTGCCGAAATGGCTTTAAAAGTGCTGAAACGTAAATTTACCCAGCTTTGCATGTATTATGTAGAATAAATTAAAAAAGAAATAAATTAAATTTTACTTATTTTATTTCAAAAAGAAAAAAACAGAACAAAATTAAGATATAAATCAACAAAATTATATTCTTTGTACATATAGTAACACAATTATATATATATATAACGTACACGGTTAGAAATCGAAGAATATTTTATCAAATTTTCTATACATTTTAATTTATTATCTTCTTTGAAACAAAATTTCTTATCAATTTTGATATTTTGTAACTTATCTGTTGATGTTATACGCTTACGAGAATGCATTCAATAAAAGATCTTTATCAGAATTAATTTAATACAATTTTGTATATTGACTGTATACAAAATTGTATCAATTGTATAAAAACTCGGCAGAAGTGAAACAAAGATTTATCAAATGAGTAACTGATAATATGGGAAAGGGATAAATATGCGCAATATGGGACTGGATCAAACCGCATATTGCGCCTTAATATTCCTTTTTTTTATTAATTTGTCTTTGTATTCGGTTGGTGGCATTGATCGGAACTGTTTGATACAGCTTTTTTATAGCGCTTGGTAAAAAATTGTATCATTTTCATAAAAATTGGATAAAACTTAAACCAAAATCTATCAGACAAAGAACTATCAGCTGGAAATACTTAGAAGATTTTTTTTTTGTTAAAAACTTATCCACTGGAGTATTTACGCAGTTTCCAGAAGTTCGCAGAAGTTGAATTGGTGGAAAGGAATTAAGTATTACAAGAAATTATGTTCAAATTTTCTGTGAGGTACATAAATGTGCTGAATTTAATTTTAAAGTGCTGAAAGTGCTTTTAGGAAAGAAAAGTGCGAAAAATGGCACAAATGTGCTTAAAAATGCAACACTGATTGGGACCCACGCACGACATATTGCCATGAAATTTGTTTCTGAGAACATGTTGAAGATGAGCGAATCAACTTAGTCTCTCTGTTTTGCCGGCGCTGTGAAGTGGCGTGCGTCGGAACCTTTTGCTTGTGGCTTACGGTTGCGTAGCAGCCTGGACCCGGCGCTCTTGCGAGCAGACGAAAATCAATATGTCTGTCTAGCTAGAAGTAGAACAAGACGGTAGGGGGGGCAGGAGGTGCGGCGTTTGAACACACCTGAGTGTTCTGGAGAGTTCGGTGCCGTGGAATTAAGCGAGCACCATCTGTTCGCTCGGTGTGCGAGTTTCCCGGAATTTGGCATAGCAACAGTACAAGCCTACCAGGAAAAAACAGTTCTGGCGAGATTAGAATTGTTTCCTGGAATAAATGCAAAATATATTGATTGTTTACTAAGATTATTATTAGCCCTTTTTCAATCTAATATCTGCTTTATACAGTCAAGTCTCCTATAACGCGATTGATTCGTACCGCGTTATATGGAAACCGCGCTATGAGAGACTTCAAATAAATTCAAATCAGGATATGCGTTCTATGGAAACCGCGTTTTGAGAAACATAAAAATAAGATAAATCAAAATAATCTATACCGCGTTATATGGAAACCGCAATCGTGTTCTATGGAAACCGCGTTATAAGAAACTCAGAATTAATGCAAATTAAATGATTCGTACCGCGTTATATGGAATCTCAGAACACATTTAACACATTTAAAGACAATCTTAGAATAAATTAAAAGAGGGCAACGCTTTATTTTTAGCTCATTTTTAGGGAAATTCCCTATTAACTAGAATTGACAAACAGGGTAATACACCACAAATATTAACTATGTACATACAAAAATTTAACATATCGAATAAGTGTTGCCATAGATAAATTTTTCAACCATTTGAGTTGTTGGAATGTTCTTGTATCAAAAACGCGTTATAAAGAGACCGCGTTATAGGAGAACTTGTCGTACTTTTCACACCGCGTTATATGGGAATCGCGCTATAAAAACACCGCGTTATAGGAGACTTGACTGTAACTTGGTAGTTACATAAATAGAATTATTCAATTATTTTATTTAAAAATTTCCTCAAACATACATATATAAAATAATAATCTATAATAAAAAGACATCAGTTTTTTAAACATTCTGAAGGCACCTTTTTGAGCAAAATTGTTAATCTGTTGCATATAAATTTTTGCTCTGGTATTTACACAAATTTCCTAGTCGAAAATTTTTTGCATGGCCCTTTTTATTAAAAAACCCTTACCATAAACAAAAAAATGAAATTCATTCACCCCTCAGAAAAATTAAATTCAAAGCGCCGATGCTAAGAAATGTTTCATAAATACCTAATTCCCACGTAGTATTCAGCTGTGCGCGCAGTGAATGTCTTATATGCCTTCCTCTTATTCTATCTTATATACCATTAAAGACCTTGTGTAGCCCAAACAGGCGTACCAAAACCCCCGGTTTTTAAAGTTACAAGTTGTACGGAACCAAAAGAGTAATTCAAAGATTTAAAATTTAAAGATAATGGCCCTGATGATTAAAAAATAAATGTAAAGAGAACTTTTTAAGTTTAACCGTTTTATTTTCTAGAAAGTGATTATGGGTTACCAATCTGGGGTTTTAATCAGATTAATGTAAAATCGTTGGGCAAATTTAGTAGAAAACTTTCTTTCGTTTGAGCTTGGAGAAAAAAGGAAATTAACTGTTTGAAAAAATATAAAGTGAAAATTTGAAGTACTTTGAAAAAAGAAGTGATATAAACGGTTTTGGCGGGGTCACAGGGTGGGTTGTGAAAAATAATGAAACTTATCTTGATAGAGCATGCACCCTCTTGATATACAAGAAATTAATGAAATTGCGATATAACGTATTTTAGCGGGAGCAATAATAAATAAAATGGATTGTAGGGTTTGATTGTTTTTAAACAAAATATTTAGATTATTGTTGATTTACCAAAAATTATTGGATCGATCTTGATGAAATTTAAGTGGAATCAATTCCATTTCATTTAAATGTCTGAATAATCGGTGTACTACATTAAAAAAAAATACATACGATCCGAATTGAGAACCACCTCCTTTTGGAAGTTGGTTAAAAAATTAAATCTCATTTTTGGACCGACAATTTCCACGAGGACATTTGTCTTTATTGGAAGATAGTTATTTTTATTTCTCAGAAGGCCAAGTAGATCTTACAGTGAAACAAAAAACCGGCTGAAGATAGGAAAAAAAAAAATTGTTTAATACTTTAATATATCGACAACTTTATTCCTTCAATTACTTTACACTTAAGGAGAGACTAAATTACTCGTCGTTTGCGAATTCTGCAGGATTTTTGCGCAGCAAACGTTCGTGCTCCTTCTCCGTCAGATCGTAGATGAGGTATCCGATCAAGAACGCTGTGGAAAAAGAATTTTTTATATAATTTAAGTAAGCTCTGGATTGGGTTTAATTTTCAACGCATACGTGGGACAACTCTGAAGACGCTCGACCTGAACCGCCGGAAGGTGTTGGGAATGCCATTCTCGAGGGCACCAGCGAAGGCCTTCTGCTCAAAGGGGGACAACTTGTAGGTGACGATGCCGTGCACCTTGGCCAGGTTGCCGAAATGTTGGCCACGCAGGATCGATGTTAAACGCATTTTCTCGCTTCAGGTGTACACTTTCGAAGAGAACTAGAATAAGCGGAAAAGGAGTTGAGCAAAAATGCAAATTGTGAAGATAAACATAATATTAGTTCTAAATGTAAAATGGAAAATTCAGGAGAATTATGTAATGGGAGGTAACCTAGCACGGAACTTCACTGAAGAAATCTAAGTTAATTAGAGGCATTTTAAGGGAGATAATCGCTTGTGGGATATTTTTAGAATTTTGGGCGCTTTCACAGTAATTAATATTAATAGATATTATTAGTATTGTTTCACAACAAGAGAAATAAAGGTGGATCACCTGCTGCCGTCCAACTTGACGTTACGCGGTATAGAACAGACAAACAGCTGGGAAATGTCAAAAGTAATAATGCTGCTATTGACGGCGTCATCTTTTCGTTAAGTTCCAATTTTTGAGAAAAATGTAATTAGTACAAACAAATGGAGCTTTTCGAATTTTCATGTATTTTTAAAGATAAACTAAGTTCATTTTGCTACTTTCGATTTGAATACAAACTAAAATACACGTTTATAATATTTATTTTTCAAGGAAAATGTTTGCAAGTCCTCATAGAATCACATACGCCATCTGCATGGTTTTCACCACAAACCAATCTTCATGTCAAATGTGGGCTCAGAACTGTCGTTCGCTTATTGCAAAACCTGGGTAAAATGTCAACACGATGGTATCCACTTTATCGGCGAGGTAATCCACAATTACGAATATTTCTACCCAATTTCTGGATGAAAGTGATACGTCCAGCCGAGGAGCAGCCAGAAAATGTAGTTGCATTCTCCGTTTCAATGCAAATGACAAGATTTGATGTTAAGAATTACCTTGAGAAGATCTACAACGTCCCAGTGGTGAACGTTCACACCAGAATAGCCCTGGGCCCCACAAGAAGGGATCAAATAAAAGGTTACGTAATTAAAGACGATGACATCAAAATAGCATATGTTACTTTGGTAAGATTCTAAGAATATCACTAAAATTAAATAACCTCACACACCAATTATCCTTTCAGCCAAAGGATATGAAGTTCACTTTCCCAGACCTTTTCCCTGAACCCGATAAAGAAAAGAAGGATGGTGAGGATAGAGCAATTGAGGAGACAAAACAGGGATACAAAAAGTTCTTGGATAGAAATAAGCACAGGCCAGGCACACCCGGCTGGTTTTCTATTTAGTTTTTAGTAGGCATATGCTCTTAATTTTGTTGTGAAATAAAATATATAATTTTTCTTTGTGAGACAAAGTCGTTTTATCTCTTAACGGAGTAGCCCTTTTGTAGCCTGGTTAGACAATTTGAAAACAAATTTCGATGATAAATGTAGTAAAATTCGACGATGGATGGGTTTCTTGCTACAGAACCTTCAGGAAGCTAATGGAAAAAAAGTGGAGGAAAAAGAAGAAACTGAAAATTGTGCGGAAATGGTAAGTTACTTCAAAAAAGTTTTTACGGATTTTAGTAGCTGTAACATAAAGAATGTTTACATTACTGATTTTTTCTTATTATAAAAGCAGATGATAATCACATCGTGGGTTTCAATGCATTTCTAGTTTAACTATGTGCTGCGAATTTTATAATATATTGTAATTTAGCTAAAAGAAGTCCTATCGAATAATAAGCTCAACTTAAAGAATCTACCTTTCCTTCATTCATACCTTATTCAAAAATAGGCCTTCCAGGTTTTCATTTGAGGTCTTAGCAACTCTTCTTTTCTAATCTGAAATTTGGATTATTTTTCATTAATTCTTTCCCAAACAGCATACATTAAAAGGGAAATTAAACGTTAGAGCCCTTAAAGTTTATTTATTTTTCCTGATATTTATAGCTCTAGGTCAAGCAAATCTCGAAATGAAAAATACTCAAATTGCTCCTGTTTTGGAGAAGAATAGTAAAAAAGTTCTATACCAAAAAACTAATTTACTAAATTCTATTTTTCCTTAAATATGAATCTTTTGGGGATGCTTAATTTCGTAAAAATCGTTCGTAGGAGCAATCGTTTTTACATACCAGTAGACCCCCCTATAACACGGGCTAATATAACACGTATTGGTATAACCCGGCGGAAAAATTGTGGTCATGTTCTTCTAACACGCTAAAAGAATGAGATATGTATGTTGAGATTTTATTAGGTTTTAGTTCCATTTCTTGTAAAAAAAAAAACGTTTATTATATTCAACGGCCATAAAAATTGTTAAATTAAGCCTGATTATTAAAGAAAGTTATTTTGCCTTTGGTCTGTTAACGGCTCACGTATTTGTAACGTAATGGCACCGAATACCGGCCATTTAAGGATTGACTACATTTATTTATTGTTATTGAATTAATAGGAACATTTATTTCAATTGTGTTAGTGGTTTCAATATGAGAAAACGATTCTGAAGAATAATAAATTATTCCCGTTCGTTTATTTTGTCGTTGGTATATTTAAAATTAATTTTTAATAAAAAGCTTGCCATTGTTGGACTAGGACCCTAACTTCGGCCACTATCTCGTACTGATCCTAATACCGAGATTATTACATAACTAAAGAATATATGAGTCTAGAATAATTATCAAAATCATAATTAATTATTGAGATGATACAAAAACATTTCTCATTTTTCAAGTATCAATTTTTAGGATTTCATCGATCTATTGAAGCAAAATCTAACCTTCGACCACATTAATAATTTTTTTTCGCTTAACAATAAATAATTTTATTATTTTTTTAAATTAATTACAAGTACAGTAATTAATTTATATATTTTACTAGTAAAAATGAATTTATATTTAGTTTTCGCATAGATATTTATTAAATAACCAAGTGGCCGGATTTAGGTAGTCGGCCGGTATTCGGTGCCATTACGTTATAACCTAAGTGACTCTTACAACACGGATTCATATAACACAGAACGTATCTACCATGTTATAGGTAGATATATACATATAATATTTTTCAATTTAATTCCATTTAAACAATTAATTTACCATGATAATTTGTTTTAATAAATAATTAAGGTTATAATAACTAACTCAATGCCTTCCAGGCAAATTATAAATTGACTGATTGATGCAAATTATCCTAATATTTATAACTTGTATTTAACTTATTACTTTACGTAGCTTTTAATTAATTTTTTAATTTCTAGAATATTACGAACATTTCTGTTTTATGGCAAACTAGTATGTTAATTATTATAATTGCTGCACGGGTTAAGTAATTTTTAAATCGATTGTGTGTTAGACAATAGTTCCCCCATCGATGCACTTCTTGTCTTGTGGTCACGACTCTATTTCATTAAAGTTAACCTGATCGAGGATTTAGTATGATGTCTTGCAATATTGAAAATTTCCTTTACTTTTGCTACCTCCACAAGTTGAATTACGTTGAACTTCTTTGTGTCTTTAATATTAATATTTTGCCTCAAAGTCTTCATATTTTTTAGATCCGCGTTTATGAGTTCTGTTATTAATCTGTAGCAAGTAAAGCAACAGCCCCAGTATTGATCCTTGCAGGACGTCAATTTGGACATACATTCAGCAAATTGCAATTTCATTGATACTGCAATTATCAATAGGACTTACCACTGAGTTAACGAAAGTGGGATTGAGTTTACACTATCAATAATTGCACAGTAGTAGCGAAATTTCATCTTGCACTTACAGTAGTACACTTAGTGATAATGAATGAATGAATCACTAGTGCACTATAATGCAAATAGCCCAAATCAGACCCATAATTATGGTATTTTGAAAAGATTATACTTCTAAAGGTATCCCCAAAATATGTTTTACGATTTAAAAATTTTTACTAACACATATTTTGATTCGAGGGTTAAGAATCTCAGTATATAATCTATTGGTGACTTCCTGTTCAAACTCTTACATTATTATATGCCCTTGAAAGCCTCTTTCAACAGTTTACTTTCGCTTCTTTCTACTCCTTGGCAACCACAAATCATTCTCCCTTTGTTAAATCAATTCGTTTTCCCCTAACTCTATTATACATGCAAACTACAGCTAAAGTCCATTTTAACAAGTTTTTGATCCCAAAATTAAGCTTTTGAAATGGCACACGAACAGAAGCGGTTAACCACTAACCTGGTCAACATGTACGGAAGGTGGGTCGTCGTCTCTGCTTGAGTAAATTAATGAAATTCATTTATTATTTTTATAACGCTTTTTTTCATAATACAAAATTCCTCATAAAATTTGTTATTTTATTTAGCAGGATTGGACCTCAAAATCCCTACGAAAAAATAAAAATCTGCTTCTGCACCGATTTGGACAAATCCGTTTTGGTAAATAATTTCGAAAAAAGGGGATGGGCACATGTGGGTGCTGACGATGACTGGAATTTCTACTGGGCCAATGTGAATACTTGTCGTAATATTTTCAGCGTAGACAGTGGTTATAGAATGCATGATAATCAGTAAGTTTACTTCTCTTAGTCATATTAAAGTAGTGAGTAACACACATTTATAGGATAATAAATCACTTCCCGAACCACTATGAGCTATCTAGGAAGGACTTGCTTGTAAAAAACATTAAAAGATATCGAAAGGATTTAGAACGTGATGGCAACCCTTTGGCGGAAAAGAGTGAATCGAATTTTTCCGGAGGAACACGATATTTATATCTGGATTTTATACCGGTTACATTTGTCTTACCTGCTGGTACTGCGATATAAATCTATTAAATGATATAATTATTTAACAATTAATTAATTAGATTACAACATGTTTGTCGAAGAATATCGAAAGAATCCACAAAGTACATGGATTATGAAACCATGCGGTAAATCGCAAGGAGCAGGAATTTTTCTCATTAATAAATTGTCTAAACTAAAAAAGTGGTCAAGGGAGGCAAAGGGACCCTTTCATCCACAAATTGGTAAGGAGAGCTACGTAATTTCCAGGTAATTTTCAAAAAGTTTTCTCATCAGATTAGCTTAAACGATTCTAAATTTTCAGATACATTGACAATCCTTTGTTGATTGGAGGGAAGAAATTCGATCTACGTCTTTATGTTTTGGTTACCTCCTTTCGGCCCTTGAAAGCCTTTCTGTTTAAATTGGGATTCTGTAGGTTCTGTACTGTAAAGTACGATACTAGTGGCGCTGAATTGGACAATATGTATGTCCATTTAACTAATGTCAGCGTTCAAAAACATGGGGTTTGTATTCCTGTTCATTTTTCCTAATATACATATATACTAAATACATATAGGGTTTAAAAGAGTTATTTTCCAAATACTTATTTGTGGTTAAAAATATTGATCCTGAGAAACTTTTATCATAACCATAAAATTAGTATCATACCTTGTAGATGTAGATTTCGGAATATCGAAAGTTAGGATTGGTGAAATTGTTTACTTTTTGAGCCACACAGGCTAGCTCTGAGCTGTGGAACTCTTTAAAACTCACTAATATTCAATGTTGAATTGTGTGGTATCAAAACGGAGCGCCTTTAACGCTAATTGGATTCTAACTAGGGTGTCGGATCCCCACTGAAACCATCTAGCCAACAAAACTGAATATTATAGGCAAATAGCGATTTTTCGTTCAAAATTTTATGGTTTTCTGCTCAGAGTAGAAAAATGAGAGTAATAACAAAAAATTGTATAACAGATAGTTACGATTGGTAAACTTTCCGACCGAACCATTTCTATAACTTTCTTCCGTAGATTATGAATACCCAAATTAAAATGCTCAATTGAATCTTATCCTATTCTTTTCTAAAGAAATGGGTTTAAAAACTAAAAAGTACAGGAAACCGTGTTACTGTCATTTTTGAAAAATCTTTAAAAAAAATAACGAATTGTCTTAAAAACTTGTAATGTGGCTCAAATGAAAGAAGGTTTTTGCGACTTCGAAATCTACGGAAGAAATCATATAGAAATGACCTATCACTTTTTCTGCTGCGGGAAAAAGCAGTAGATTTGTTTTCGTGTGAATTAATCTGTAATAGAATGACTCTAAAAAATGTTAAGTACATCTGTTAATTGGTTTTCGAGAAATTTCCGGTACTAACTCATAAACTTTATTGGGGAAAAAGTGCATTTTAAAATTTTCTTCATTAGTTAAATTTACTCATATGATTTTTTTGGCCTTAATGCAAAAACAGAACGACTTTAATAAACATCAAAGCAGAACAAATTGTTTTCAAAACTTTAGTTTAGTTCTTCTACTGGAAGCAGAATAGAAGCTGTAGAAAATAAGAAGGATCTTGTCGTTTATTTCTGTTATTATGGCTGAATTGATGCAAAAGTTTTTATAAATTAAATAACATAATAATGATTGTTAATATTAATTTTTTTCCTTTCTAGGGTGAATATAACAATCTCCATGGTGGAAAATGGTCTGTTCAAAATCTTCGACTATATTTGGAAGGTACTCGGGGAAAGGAGGTGACTGATCGCCTATTTGGTGCAATATCGTGGTTGATAGTGCACTCTTTGAGGGCCGTTGCCCCTGTCATGGCTAGTGATCGTCACTGTTTTGAGTGCTATGGCTACGACATTATAATCGACAATAATCTTAAACCTTGGCTGGTGGAGGTCAATGCTTCACCTTCACTCACCTCAACAACTGTGAATGACAGAATTCTGAAATATAAGTTAATCGACAACATTTTGTCCGTAGTGATACCACCTGATGGTATTCCAGAGTAAGAATGCTGGAGTAAGTTAAAATTTTAAGTAAAAATGTTGTTTCTTTTGTATTCAGTGTACGCTGGAATAAAATTCCCCCACCTGAATCGCTTGGAAATTTTGAACTTCTTCTGGATGAGGAGTTGGCTGCTCAGGATGAAACTCAAAACAATTCGCAATCAAATAAAACAAGACCTGGTAATCGGTGGAAGTAAAATTATTAAGCTAGACTTATTGGTTCTAAGTTTTATTTTATACTATTTTACTTAATAAAAACGTGGACTTCATTTTTATGTTTTATTTTCCTGTTATATAAAATTTAAATATAAATTTCCTGTATTTAAAAATGCACAATTCAATTCATTTATTTAACATATTCTGCTCTAAACTTCTCGAGGTTATAACTCGGAATATAATATGTTTTTAATTTCAGTTTTATAATTATAGAAGATTTTTTTACATTATTATTTAAATGGAAAGTATTTTCTTCGTTTTAGGCCCAAGGAAAATAAATTATTTTTAGTAGTTTTGAATTTGTGGAATAACTTTTGTCGTTTTCAATTTTAGAGAAGTAAAAAAACAAATTGCAGCCTCTTATGAGGACCCTTATATTTTACGTAAATTATTTGGGATTATTTTACAATTGATTTAAATAAATATTAGAAATTTATTTAAAGTGTTTGAAGCTTTTACTTGATAAAAAAATAAATTCTTTAAATTTTGAGAGCTTATAAGTATAATTTCAAAGTAACAAAGAGAACAAGAGCGATTTAAATGTGCAATGATAAAGAAAATATCAGACAAGATTAAATAGCTATAATAAAAATTTAATTTATATAATTACTGATACGAATAATGAATATCTGAAAGTAATAGGACTGGGAGTAAAAGACCATAGAGATTAATTAAAATTACCACTTATACAGATAATGATTTTGTGGGTAGAGCTAGTCTTTACTTTCTGATTTAAAAAATCTATATATTGCCACTTGTAAAGATTTTGTGACTAATTAAATTTTTTTCAGCGGTATGATCTGTGGTGATTAACCACCCATTCATAGTTTTAGTCCAAAAGAGAAATTTAAAATTTTAAAAGATGCTATAATCGTAAAACAGCCTTTCACAGTGGAGGTGAAGAAGTAGGACTTGAATGATCCAAACATAAACCCGAGACCGCGACCAACAAGGAACAGGGAACATTGGACATATATCACAAGCGCCGAAAGGCACGCCAACAGGCGTCGTTTGAAAGTTGTCCATGCAATTCTCCACCGACAGTCGCCACCTATCTTACGTAATTCCCATTTTATAAAGATATAGAAATCCCGAAAGCATCTGAAGCCGCTGGCAGCATCTATCCAATCGGTGATAATTATTGCAGTGGTTAAAAATATTGATTAAAATCCAATCGCAGCGGAAGCATGCAAGTGAGCGTTGGAGGTCACTGAAGGTAAAATTGGCAAACTGCATGAATCAAGCCTCTATCTGGGTTGCCAGTTCATCAAAATTAAATGATTTATTGGGAGACAATACATTTATGGGAAAGAATAAATAAATAATGTTCACTATAATTTACTTTAATTACTTTACTTAAATTGAATAAAGTTGAATTAACACTAGTTTGTAAATTTTAACTATTTTCATGTCCTTTGTACGAAATGTAAGTCACATCAGCTTGAGTCTTAAATTATAGTTTTAAAATATTATATTACTATTAAGATTTGTTTATGAGTCTTTCTTCTGCCATATGATTGGTAGGTGTGGAACTCTAATGAAAAATGTGTCCTCAAAACAAACTTTGACCAAATTAACTGGTATTTTATAACAATAGTATAGAATTTAAACTTTTATTGAAGCTACGTTTTGGTATACTTATGACATCCAGTTATTTTTTAAAAAATTTCCAATAATGTTATGTGATGGCATTTATTTAGTAATTTTTTTCCCAATCAGATAATTTTAATAATAAAAGGTTTAGTACATTTTTTAAAGGATATAAAAGCTTCTAACCTAGTGTTTTTTAGATAAATACACAAGTCAGCTCGTTACTTTGTTCTTTAGACCAGATATTTGGACTCAGAACATGTAGCGATTAGATCTTGTAAGCATGAATACAACTTGTCTACAGATACGTGAAGATAAAAATAAAAAAATGTCTGGAGACACGTCTATCATTTCCGAGGCTCTTCAATTTGAGAGCGGTATCTAAAGCATTTTGTACTAGCAATAATGGAAAACGTGATGGAAAAAAATCTATCTTGCATAGTTTTTGAGATATTGATATAAATACATTTTATCTTGCCGTCCCGTTTATTATTATTATTGGTGCTCTTAAAAATATGTACCAAAATTCAAAATTTTTTAAAAAAAGAAAATTTTTTTTTTTTAGGCTATATCCAGTTTTCAGTTCCACTTTTTTCTGTGATGCGCCTCAGTGACATCTACAACATATCAAAATCCCATCCAAATCGGTCAACGCGTTCAAAAGATATTAAATTTTTTTGAAATTTTTAAAATTAATTCTCACCCCTTGGGGATTAATTATTAAGGGATGAAACTTGACCAAATTGTTACTTGTGTTAGTCCTGACAACAAAAAAATATAACGGCTATAATCGGCCTTATGGCCTTATGGCCTCTGCTATTAAATTTGATCCGGATAAGATCGTGAAAAGAAAACTTAGTTTGTAATTACAATGTTTGGGTTCAAATATCGGGTGTTAATTTGGCACTGCAGCAACTGTGTCACACACTCTTTTTGTCAAATGAATAGTTTTATGTTTTTAAAACACATCTAGTCCAGGCTACCAAGGTTTTCACCTCCGAATTTTTTGAGCATGCATCGATTTTAATGAAATTTTGACAGCATGTAGGGAATACCTCAAAAAGCAAAATCTACCCTATCCCGATGTGTGCTTTTTCCCTGGGGGTGAGTTCCACCCCAACTAGGGGGTGACAATTTTTTTGTGGAAAATAACCACGGAAATCGATAGAGGAACAAATTTTAAGCAAAAATTGTTCTTAGCATTTTTTTTGAAAACTCAATAGTTTTCGAGTTATACGCAATTGAAAATTGGCATTTTTCGTGAAAAAAACCACGTTTTTAATCGATTTTTTATGAATAACTCAAAAACTATTCATTTTATCAACAAAAATGTAAGAACCAAAAATGAAGCTTATAAAAAAACAAAGAGATTGGTGCCTTTTAATTGATTGTAGGCCTAATACAAACCGAGTAATGATTTATTGAAGGTTGAATACATTATTTGAACGAAAATTTTTTAAAATTCAACGTCAAATAACGAAAAAATGGTCAATTTTTCGAGAAAATTGCATAGAACCTTTTTCAAAGTATTTTTAAAAAGCTTTAAACTGAGGGTTACTAGAACTCTCTAGCATGAAAACTAAGAGAGTTATGGCCGAAATAAAATTGATTTATATTTTTTTTTGTAGAAATTTGTTTTTTGTTTTTTGGCCATATCTCGGTTAATTTTCAAGCTATTTAGTCGCTCAAAACGTAGTTTTAAAGGGAATTTCATAAGCTATAAGCATATAAAAGTTTTACATTTTTTGAGCCCTTTATTTTTAAAAGGGCAACGTTTAAAGGGTTCTAAAATGGCACCAGTCATACGTTAGGGCAAGCTTTGGAAGGTCATATCTCAGTTAATTTACAAGCTAAAAAAAAAATATAAAAAAAGTAAAATGTTTGTTAAAAAAAAAGCTAACTTTTTGTTCCTTACTAATTTTTACGTATATCCTATAGTTTTTCCGAAATTTTGAAAAAAAAGAAAAAATTTTGAAAATTTCGAAAATAATTTTTCGACTTTAATCATAATTTTTTTTCGAAATTATGCATTCTAAATCGTTCAAACTCTCACAAATCATTGTGAGTACATAAATAAAGTAAATTGACCATGAATTATCTTTTTATTGCAATTTGGGTACTATTGCCAAGGGTGAAATTGAGTTTTTTTTCTACAAAAAAAATATAAATCAATTTTATTTCGGCCATAACTCTCTTAGTTTTCATGCTAGAGAGTTCTAGTAACCCTCAGTTTAAAGCTTTTTAAAAATACTTTGAAAAAGGTTCTGTGCAATTTTCTCGAAAAATTGACCATTTTTTCGTTATTTGACGTTGAATTTTAAAAAATTTTCGTTCAAATAATGTATTCAACTTTCAATAAATCATTACTCGGTTTGTATTAGGCCTACAATCAATTAAAAGGCACCAATCTCTTTGTTTTTTTATAAGCTTCATTTTTGGTTCGTACACTTTTGTTGATAAAATGAATAGTTTTTGAGTTATTCATAAAAAATCGATTAAAAACGTGGTTTTTTTCACGAAAAATGCCAATTTTCAATTGCGTATAACTCGAAAACTATTGAGTTTTCAAAAAAAATGCTAAGAACAATCTTTGCTTAAAATTTGTTCCTCTATCGATTTCCGTGGTTATTTTCCACAAAAAAATTGTCACCCCCTAGTTGGGGTGGAACTCACCCTCAGGGAAAAAGCACACATCGGGATAGGGTAGATTTTGCTTTTTGAGGTATTCCCTACATGCTGTCAAAATTTCATTAAAATCGATGCATGCTCAAAAAATTCGGAGGTAATACCTCTTTTTTACCTTGGTAGCCTGGACTAATCCTCTCGAAAATGGTAAGAGATAAAGTACAACAACTTGGGCTTAAATGAAAAGTAGTAGTAGGGCATCTGGTAACCGTAGAAGCACTTGATGCTGCTTCAGCAGGTGAAGAGTCAGCATCTTTATTTGCCGAAGCGTCTGAAGACGCGCGATACTTTTACCATTTGGGTGGGTACCATCACTGGAAGTCGGCTGCAACTGGAAGTGCTGCTGGAAAAGTGGTGCATGGTCAAAGCACTCCGGGAGTTGTCGGCGCAACCGCGCGCCGTCGCGCCGCACTTTGCCCAACCGCGCAGCCTGCGCGCCGTGGCTCGAACGGCCTTCCTTGTCTGGCGGGCCGATGCGGCTGCATGCAATCACCGTCGCCGCGCGCGCCATGTCTTCGAGATATCGCCAAAGTGGCGGAAGGTAAGAGCCGCCTCACCTGAAATAGTTCACTTGTAAATTTCCTCGCGAGCGGACGCCCGTTCGGAAGAAATCGCCTTTTGCTGTGATCAGGTGCGAATTGTTCGATAGTACGGCTCGAAAAGATATCGACGCGCGAGAGATAGTCGTTTCGACCGATATATATTTATACATATTTTTTTTTTTCTTTCGGATTCAAATAAAATCGAAGAAATTTAGCGGCGCTGCTGTGCGAGCGCGGACATGCGTGCGGTGCTATGAATTTGAACGGCTGCCGGGGTGTGATTATGCAAATTTTTCGCAATTAATTGAAAGTGAAAACAAATTCTCTGAAATTTTTATGCAAATCGCCAAGTTATTCGACAAAAGAGTGCAAATCTTTGGATTATTGCAGGAGCAGAGCCATCAGCCCTCTGCTGAGGGACTACCCCAAAATCTTTCATGTATGTAAAAGTAAATGAACCTTACACGTATAGTGCACACAATTTTTTCTCTAGGATATTGTAAACTCACGTGCGGTGTCGCGTTGTTGTGGATTTTATTTAATTAAGCTATTTTGTCAGATAGACCTAATCAATCGATCGGAAAGTGATTTGGATTTTATTTTGCTGATGGCTGCGCACTATGCTTTGGCTTTGGTTTCATTTCATTCGATCGTGGAGTGTCTTAAGATTTTCGTAATTACGTAAAAATGCTAAATGAACTCAATTCAGGGGGAAATCTAAATGAATTTCAAATTTGTTTCTTTTTTTGCGAATTCACTTTGCGCAAGATATTTTGTATAAATTTGACCAAAATGTACTCTTGATTAAATATTGAATTTTTGAATCTGCATCCGTATCCGCATTTTAATGCTCGAATTTGGGAAAGTATATTGAGATATATTTGAATTTCATGCGATGCTTTCTTATTTTCACCCTTTTTATAGTAATACCGTTACCAATCATAACCAATGTGATTTGATTGGTAAACGCATTAAGATTTTATGAATAAGTCTTGAAATTTTCAGAATATGAGACAAACGCAACTAGAAAGACGCAGTATATTTTTTAAAGACGAACATTAAGGGTCGAGTGTGTACCTTTAGTTAAATGAGATTTTTTTATTTGAAAGCTTCAAGACCTCGAAAAATCGTTTCTTTGTTGTTCACACCATATTTTGGGTAATTAATGTTAATAAAGAAACCAATGGCATTGGGAGAGAAAAAAAGTTAATAATATTCAGGGAAAAAGGGCATTGGGTAATTGCAACAAAAAGTTGTAAATTGCTTTTGCTTTTATGAGTAACAATAGATTTTGACTTCAATTATTTGAGGAAATTATTTTTTTTTCGAAAACTAAGTGAACACTAGTTTTGTGTAAGTGAAAAACTAGACTGAAAAAGTTTGAAGTAAAAACAGTAATTTCCATCTGCATCAAAACTGCTCCTAGTTGGAACTTTGAGGAATATATTAAACTTCTTTTTATTAAAAATTTGTCAAAATGATACAATAACTACTTCAATGAAAAAAATTCTATTGAACCATTTTCTAGAAAGGATTGATTTGATTCTTTTAGCATTAAAAATTTAAATTACTTAATAACTATGATTAAATCTCTTTGTCTTCTTTAGGGAATTAATTTATTTTATGTCTTCTTCATCGAAAAAAATATTTAGATGTATGTACTTGTACTTAGTCTGCAAGACTACTATTTGTTTCAAATATTTGTAGTATACCCTATATGTAACTTTTAATTTAAAATTACAAATACTTTCCTTTAAGAAATAGTTTTACAGATTATTAATTAATTATTATTTGTTATTCTTATTTACACTATAATAAAATATGTGTAGTTTAAAATATTCAAGTTATTAATTCATTTTCTTACTGGGACTCCTCTGAATTAGGATAATCAAAAGAAATGATAACAAGTTTATTAGCATTTGTTGTGAAAGTCGCGTTGTTTTATAAAATTAAACTAAAAAGGTGCCAAATTTCATCGTGTTGCCTTGATAACAAATTAGTTGAGGTTGTACAGATTTTCTGTAAATTTTAACTGAACTCCAATATTGGTAGAAGAATATAAATAACCTCTCGGTAATAATCTTAGATAGATTGCGCAATGGATGCTCTTCAGATTTTCTCTTTGAATTCTTCATGAAGATTTTGGTTTAATTTTATTTATAAAGTATTTATTTTACCATTAATTTTAATACAAAAATTAGTAAGTGAAACGACTAACTTGAGCTTCGTACTAGACTATATTTTTTTACAGCGAGGCTATAATGTTGATATAATACATTTTTATAAATTTTAACAACAGCAAAATGAGTATGTTGCAAAAGAGTGATGTAATCCCGAAGGAATTCACTAATATAAAGATATACTTAATTACTTAATCAATTGATTGTTTTTAATTTGTTTTTATGTCCATTTTTATAATCAAAATGGAAGAAAGTTGTTTGATCGTTTTAAACTTGACCTGAATAAACTCCTCTAGTTGGAAAACAAATTTTATTATAATTTCTAGCTCAACAATCTGAGATATTGTTTCCACTGGAAGCTAATCATTTGTCTATAGACTAGTGTTAATACTTATATATATACAATTCGATAAATCAAAGATAAAGTCACGCCTTCTAGTGTTTCCTAATACTTAAATCGTTGTAGTGTAAAGTTTAATATATTAAAAGTTCTTTTTATGGCAACCGAGAAAATATAACAAAGCGTTTTGTTGACATCATCTTTTTGCCTCTCTTAGACTTTTTGCTATTTTTAAAATGGATATCAAAATTGAGCAACGAATTTACATTAAATGTTGTGTTAAAAATTAAATTAATGGTTCGAAAACGTTGTAAATGTTACAAACGTATTTTGGCGACGATTGTCTGGGGTGTCTGGGGTGTCTAGCAAGCCATCGAAATCCACAACTGATAACAACATTTAACAATTATTGGCCGAAAACCATAAACTGAACATCAAAGAGTTAGCGGAGAAGATGAATATCTCGTTTGAATTCATTCAAGGCATTTTTATCAACCAATTGGTTGCATCGCTGCAATACTGGTGCTGAAAGACATCGCAAAAGACATGCTTTCCGAGGCTGATTCCGACCAAACATTAATCAAATGTATAATTACTGGTGACGAGACGCGGGTTTATGAGTATGAAATGCAAACCAGAAAACAAGTCAGATATTTTCATATCCAATTTAAAAATCACAAGAAATTGAAGAGAGGCAATAAGATGATGTTAACAAAACGCTTTGCCTACTACATGATCCAGCATTATGATGCATTATAATTACTTTATGTTAACAAAACGCTGTGATTAGTACAAATGTCAGTGTCATACACCACAAATTATAGAAAAAGTCTATGAAGGTACTACCAACCCAACAACAAGAAAGTATTACAATCGGATAACAGATGGCACTGGACGATCAAAAGTCCCCTATATTTTTGATCATAGTAGTATAATTTATGGACGCTTTGGTTAGGAAAGAATTAAGATCCCTTATGATAGACTCAGAACATACCTAGGAGTAGCATTCCCTTTTATTGAATGCATCTTTGACGAGTGCGCTATTAACGAGCATAATAAGAAATGGAATGAAAGGCAAGGCTGTAGACAGTCAAAACTGTTCTTTAAGAAAGTCGTACGTAGCTTGAGCAAGCGGTTCATAAATAGAAGTAGCATCAGCTTAAAACTAGGAGTCCTCACGGGGCACTGCAAGCTGAACAGGCACCTGCGCAACCTGAAGAGGCACAATGCGCTTGGTTAACTTGCCATCATGCAAATATGAGATTGAGGAAGAAGCTATGGCACACTTTTGTGCACTTGTCCACTCTACTCTAGCGCGAGGATCGAAATATTCGGGACCTTCACAGTAGATCCAATGGAGCTATACAAACTGACGTTACGCAAAATAATGAGCTTTGTTGAACGAACCAAACGTCTAACTCTGATGATTAAATAATAAAAAATTTGTAATAATATTTGCATAAAAAAAACCTATTTTTTGGCATATTGTTTTTCTTTAAACGGTTCAGTGGTTTTAGTATAGTTTCGCACGCAAATCAATAAAAGTATGTTTTTTTTTTTTTTTAAATAGTAACCCTAAACGAATAAATGAATACCTTTCTCAAATAAATGTACATACATAAATGTATACCTGAGAAACATCGCTGGCGTAATGAAGATTGCTTTTACTAAGGCGTCAAACCATTAAATTGAGAAAACAATATTATTCGTAATTCGCACGACCTCACTGTGCAAGATCCGTGTACGTATTAAACGAATTTTTTTTGGGAAAGAAATGAGAAAAGCGGAAGTGCTAATGACTTAATTCTTCCTTATTCGACAGATGTATACCCAAAACTTTTCAATTCAAAATTTCCCCTAAAGTCCAGCTACACTGACCCCGAATATGGCTAAATCTGCTCGATCGCTTGGCCCGCTGCGATCTCTGGGAAGTGGCCCAGATGCGAAAATTGCAGCATTTGCAATGGAAAACTTGAAGCCCCTTGCACCGGCGTCCATCGCAGGCTCAAGTGAAAGGGATCTGGACCTGGTGCACGTAAATGGCCTGTGTCACGTCGATTGGTGTATGCACCACGGCCGCACCACCACCGCACTGCAGCCCGGCCTACCACCCAATCGAATTTAATTTTGCTGTGCAAAGATCGTTGTTCCCCGGCTTCGGTATTTTATAAATAGACCGCAGCCAAGCACGGCCAAATGCTCTCGGTTCGTTGGAAATTGTAACTTGTTTTTTTTTTTTTTACAATTTTTTGTTTTTCCTTTATAAGTGCTCAACATATTCTCATATATGTATGTGGTACGAACGTAACGCTTATGGCGGTTAGGTAATCGCGCAATAAGGCAACCGTTTTGGGAGAAATCGACCAGAAATGCACTCGATCTGCAGCCAGGTTGGGCTTTTTATTGTTATTATATTTTGTTATTAAACCATACTGCAGGTCGACATTGCCCAACTATATCCACAGCTTACAGCTGAATTTATGCTGCGATTTAATAGGGTTCACAAAAATGCCGCGGATGATGGGGCTCTGATCAAAATAATCGCATGCAAATTCGGCAGGTGACCTCGATATCGGTGAAATAGTGGAGCACCAATTTATCTGTGGACACCCATTAGGGCAACCTTGTAAAATTCAATTTAAACAACGTGAGTTGAGAATGCGCGGGGATTAAATTTAAGAGTCGAGCAAAACTTTCACGCCGCCACTGTCTGCAGGGTATGCCAAAAGTCGCGCAACTACCTTGGGTACTCTCTTGATTGGTTTCTTTAACAAGTTTTCATAATTAGTGCATTGCAGGTCACTTGCTGATCAGTCATTTATTACTTTGTTTATAATCTCATCCGATATTTTTTAGCACACGGTGATCTTCTTTTAATGCATTTTAAGGTTTATCCAATAACAAGCACGATTGCATATAAACATCGAATGAAACCAAAATCCATAAGCACTGTAAGAAGGCAAATTTTGCAACATCTTTCTATGGTGATGTTTGTTAGTATTATTATATGATTGAACAGAGATAAAATATAGGGCTAAAAATAAGATTGCTGACTTTTTTCTTTGGTCGGGTATTAACAAGTTGGGAATCATCAAAACGAAAGTGGCTCAAAGTTATGTTACAACATATAAAGTATAAAGAATTAAAATGCGCGTTTCTAGTATTCCTAATATTTAGAATAGCTACATCTAGTTTGAACATTTTAATTATTGTTTTATTTTTATGATCAAGAACATAACGAGTTGCTATCCAACAACTAAAGGTGTTTTGAGAAATAGTTTGAATTAAATACGACAATACTTCTAATATTTTTACATTTATTTATTTAATTAATTTAATAATTGTTCATCTTATCTCTTATAGTGCACATGTAGCAATTATTTCAATTAGAAATCTATTTTGAATAGGAATGTAATGATGCATGTACAATGTAATGGTAAATAAAATAAAATAAAGAGAAAATAGATTGATGGCTGTTAAAGATTGGCTCCACTTGTAAGCATTTCTAAGTAATTTCTCCAATTTTACACGAATCTTCTTAAGCAACTACATTTATTCTTCTGCTAGCTGAGTTTCAAGCATAATATAAAAATCGCATCAACGAACAAGCAGTAAAAGTTTTTTTCTGATTTAGGTTCGTTAGGAAGCGTAGTATTATTAAATAAATTACTGTGAAGGAATGCAGATGGTTGTTTAGTTATGTAAAAACAAGCTCAAGTAAAGGCATTAAATTTAAACTTACCTAACTGTATTTTTATGTGTTAATTTTAAATTCAAGTCGTTAAGTCTTGAAAAAAAAAAAATATACATATAAAATTCTCAGTTTATGAGACTTTCTTTCCGGATAGAATCAATCAATGTAAAAAAACGTACCGAGAAACAAAGAATAAAAACAAAATCCATCTGGGACCGTAGTCTCACTTGCTTTAGTTTCACACCGAGATGAGAGTCGGAGGACTTCTTCATGATCTTCTTTATGATCTTCTTTCACAATTTGATTGAACTGGTCCAAGGTGGAAAATACTGTAGCAAACGTTCTTACATAACGAAATCCCAGACAAGAAAATTAAAAGCGAATTTGCAGCAGCAGTGGCAACGGCAATGCGCGCGATGCTATGATCTACTGCTCACCATCTTCCTCACGATCATCAATCTTGCACAGCATCTTGAGAAGCTTTTTAACTGGCGTCTTCTTCGTGATGCTTGCGCAGAAAGGTAGGATAAGACACAAAAAACAGGTGAACAAATTGGAGTGTGATCTTCTTGTCATTACAATGTAGGAGCGGTTAGATCTTAAAAGTTAAAACTAATGGAAAAAAAAATCTTCTCCTTTCATTGAAAATTAATTGACGAGGACTTTCGAAAAGTTGCACGAAAAAAAGTTGAAAAAACGTTAAAGGAAAGTTTTCATTAGTAGAAAAATCAAGGAGTGAATTTGTGCTACTTTGAGGAACTAGTTCGCTTGATATTGATTTTTGATAGATATAATGATTTGCAGAATGGAAAACCGGCACTAGTCTTTTTGAAGATTGATGGAGACCATAATAAATCAATCCGTGATAGAAGTTATGTGTTTTATAGTATTCTTAAAATTCAAGGACTAGTTAAAAATGAAATTGCTTTTTCTCTGTTCAATACCAATTTGTGCATAAATAGTATTTTTGTTTATAAAATTAAAAATTCGTTTTCTGTTTGCCTAATGAATATCGTGAAACCACCTGCAGATTACGTAAAACTGATCGATAGTGCAATGCACTCATAAACTACGAATACAGATCGGCGATGTGTGTAAGCAATAAAATTTGTCCATCTGTCCGTTGACCATTGTCTTTCGAGTTCAATTAACATTCGTCGTAGATCGAATGCAGCCTTGACTTTGCACTCACTGCAGCGCATCCATCTCTGCTATTGTGCTTTAGCTTTATTCGAATTTTTACAGACCCATTTCACCTGCACATCTCTGGGTTGAAAAGGTGCTCAGAGAAAACGTGGAATTATAATCGAAAACCAAAGAAGACAGCCGCAGACACTGAATTCGTGAGTTATGCCCGGTTACCACCTAATGAGTTGCGATGGTAACCAAATTTCGGTGGACGAACATACCCATCTTAATTTTAGTCCAACTGACCTCTGGCTGAACTGGTGTTGTCTACTTTTTTGCCACATCTATGGCACTGGTCGTAAAAAATCAAATAAAAATAAAAATACAACAACAGCGGCTATATATATTTTTTTTATGTTGGGCACGATTAGAGATTTCAGGTGAAAGTTTTCATTTCATAAAATTGGATGGGCGACAGACAGATTTCTGAAAGATGACGGAGATGAGACCTCCCCGATCACACGGACCTCGGCCTTTACAAGTGCTGGCGTAACACCCCGCGCTCGTTTGCGGACTATTAATGAATTTGCGAATAATTTGGGCAATTTTTAGCGGACTGTTTTGTTTGAAAAGCATTTTCTTTTTTCTCTGAAAGATTTACGGAGCCTATGAGGCGTCCGAATGAAAAATGTGACATTATGTTGTTAAGCGATCTATGTTTATGATACCTACATTTACTAAATGTTCGACGTGTCCGCTTCATTGACTGCTGTTGCTGTTCGTTTTGTATTTTTTACGATATACTATTTATGTTAAAATCTCCCCGGTTTTGAGAATTTTTTGAAATGTTAAGTTATATTAGACAAATCGCTTTCTCGTCTTCGGTTTTTTAGTTTGATCTTTTCGAAAAACATCATTTTTACAAATTCGTTGTTTGTCTTCATCGTAAAGGTCAACGGCGCAGGTTGATTAAGTAATATTATTATTTATATTTTTTTGGCATTTTAGTAGATTGTGAAAAAAATACGAATGGAGCAGAAAATGTAAAATATCCGTAATATTGCAACTAATAAAAATTGAAAACGTTTTGAGAAGATATAATTAAATTCAATACATATATATAAAATTTGGCATTACACAGTGTTTTCCGAATTCAAAGACTATGAACAAGTTATTTAATATAACGGGTCCGCCAAATAACTTTTTTTTTTTGAAAATGCTATAAAAAAAAAACTACTGAATATTTTTTCAAATTTCTTTTTTTATTTCAAATTACAATCCTTCCGGTTAATGATGGAAAATAATTTCATTCAAATGGCTGCCTCGGCTGGGCATGCAGTAGCCTACACGATCGGCTACGTGCCACACAGCCGACGCTACACTTGATGTTTTGCGCCCTGTTTTTGAAAATCGCAGTCGTTTGGCCACCTCGGAGCTGCGATTTGACACCGTTAGACTATTATTTGTGGGGTGCCGTCAAAGATAAGTGTTACGCCGACAAGCCAGAGACAATTGACGCTTTAAGGGGGTAGTCCAGTGAAAAAAAAATTTTTTTTCGTTTTTTGTTTTTTTGCTTAAATCTACTCTACTACACCTAGAAAATACTCCCTTAAAATATCTAAGCAAAATATTCAATAGTTTTAAAGATACAGAGAGTTTTCGAGAGACGTGAATCCGAGCGCTCGAAGGTCCCCTGGCCTGTTTCGGAGCAAGGAGGACTCTTGTATTTCTGTTTGCTCCGCCCATTTTTTTCCGGTTTATAACGGTCTAGGTCCTTCTGCTTTGTATTTAAGGTTAGTTATGTATGGAGGAGGCATCGCGTTATGTATGGAGCAGGCATCGCTGACTAAGGTAAAATTAATTTTTTTAGCTTTGTTCCGCATAAAAATCTTTAAACGCGTTTTTCTCAAAACAGCATGTTTTGACTCGGCGGACGTCAGATCTCAGAGTCTTTTGCTCCGATTGATCTAAAAATTTAGCTGTATATTTCTTGATTGTGTATCTATCGTCGGAACTAGAATTATTGAAATCCATTGTTTATTTACAAAGTTATAAACAAATTAAGCACCCGAAAAACACCAGAAAAATTCGAAATGCCGCCATTTTGTTATTTTTTATTGAAAATTAATAATTCTAGTTCCGACGATAGCCAATGTTCTACAGATTAAAACCTCGTTTGAATTTTTTGTTTCAAATGAACCGTTGCAGAGATTCGACGTCCGCCAACAAAAAAACTTTTTTTTTGGAGCGGCCATTTTGTCGGGATGACTCATCGAAAACAAAAAAAAAAATTTTTTTTGTATATTTTAATAGTTATACTATCATATGTCAAAAAGTTTTTTAATAAAAATTGACTTCTAATATGAAAAAAAAATCGTTGAAAAAACAGTCGTTTTCACTGGACTACCCCCTTAAAGGACAATATTCGTGAAGCCATTGGTGAAATACAGCTGCACCCAATCGATAATGTACTTAAAAATTGGACCGATCGTGTAGGCTACTGCATGGCCAGCCGAGGCAGCCATTTGAATGAAATTATTTTCCATCATTAACCGGAAGGATTGTAATTTGAAATAAAAAAAGAAATTTGAAAAAATATTCAGTAGTTTTTTTTTTATAGCATTTTCAAAAAAAAAAAGTTATTTGGCGGACCCTGTAGCTAAAATTAAGGCAACATTCATTTTTACACCTCCAACTTGATATTCAAAAGACCGAATGAATTGACATTATCTGATTTGTTTTTCTATAACCTCTATTTTCCCAGATCACCTGCGGTTTTGATTAAAACAAAAAGTCTTAAGATTGATTTTGATTTCTTCATGGAGGGATGTAGCTCAAGTGCTCAATAATTTATTACTTCATTCACTAATAAAAGTTGGTTAAAACGTTCCCAGATATTACTATAGCTTGCATTAAATTTATTTGTGCAAATAACCAGCATTTAAAGTTGAGAAGTTATGAATTGTATTACAATGAATATCTGTTGTAATTTCTTTTGTGTTTTCATGTTTTATAGGTTTTGTATCTAGATTATCATGCAAGAACGATAAATGTATCTAAATAGTCTGACTGTTAAGCCTTTCGGCGTGACAGAAAAATCAATCAAAGAATAAATCAATATTTTCATATCGATTGCACGCAAGCTTTTAATTTATTGTTTGAAGAGCATTGAAGCATTAGAAACTTCGGTCGAAATACTTTCTATTGGATAATTTCAAAAAAATAAAAAATTTGCGATTATAGTGAAATTTATACGCATAATAAATCGTAGGCCAATCTGATGTCTATCTAGATTTCTACAACAATGAAATAGTGATTAATTTTCCAAACAGCCGGAAACATTTTATTGTTTTCGAATTCCAATATAAAAATTCCCTTCCGGAAGGAAATCGTTCGATTTCCAACCAATTGACCATAAATAGCCTGTAGAGAGGAGTGGTTTACTAGAATGCATCGTGCACGGCATGGTATTTTGATTTTGTATTTTATTTTTGTTTGAAAGCTTCTTTGTTTGAAAATCAACAAAAATATCGCGAATGAATTAAAACCCCGGGCAATCATTAGCCCACGTTGGTAGCTTTCTACTAGACCAAGATCGTTCAACTCATTCAAGCTGCTCATGTTGGCGTCAAACAAAACCGATCCAATTCGACATTGAACTGGTTTTCGCGGAATGTGAAGCAAAATGAAGTAAAGTGTGTTTAAAGAAAAAATCAAATAACATTTCCCCTTTCCTTTCGATTTCAGGCTGAAGCCGATTATCTCATGACGGATTATTTCAACTTTCGACCATGACGACGCTGTTGATAAGAAGACCGGCGCGCAGCCTGATCGTTTGCATTGCGTTCCTTGCGAGTGTTGCATCAATCGAGGTGAGTACAACCTTTAGCCTCAACTCACCTGGAAACGGGATCATTACGAAGAGGCCAATTTCGAAAATTGCAACCAGTTGCAACAGTTAGTGCAGTGCGAGGCAATTTCGTCAACGGCGGCGACTTGGACCTCGACCAATTAATTGAGGCGGCTTTATAAAGCAGCGTGGTTATGTCTTGTTTCTTGCAGTTTATAAAAACCTTTTTTTTTTTGTATAAAGGTTTTACGTGAAATGATCGACTTTCGCTCTGCAAGTGAATTTCGCTTTCAAGAGGATTTTGTTGGAACGTCTCATTGCTGGCAGAATTTTCACTTTTACTGATCGTACCGATCTTATATAGTCAGGGCGGTTTGCGCAGCTGTACCGTCGTGTCGCGTCAAGTCGCTGCATACGAGTACACCATGGGTGTCTTCAAAAATTCACCTCATTGAGCGGTGCACTTGAATTTTCACTTTCAAATTTGAACCTGTTTCCAGTTCACATTCGATTTACCTTGCCCGCTGGAACCCACTTCCCAAGATCACTTCAATGTGTGATGTTTTCAGGCTCTAATGTGCGAGTTGACTTATTAATTCTTTTCGCAGCTCATAATAATTTTTTTTTCTATTCACTCCCGACTAAGCGTGACATTGCAGAAGGTGAAGATCGGCGAAAGGTATTCACTGAATTTTCATATGAATAGAAGTCGGTAGCCTAAGATATCTGCAGTTTAAGATGATGCCGGCGAAATGCGTCGAAGATGCTTCACCTCATCACACGACTTCTGTGCATTGATGAGTTGCTTAATTACTTCTCTGATGGCGATTATATTTCATTTTTGCTGAAAAGTGTAGAAAGAAAAAGTAGTAGAGTTGTTAATCTGCGTTACGTTGCTAAGTTTTAATGATATGAATACAGAGACGGAAATATGAAAGTTATGTTAAAATACGATAAAATTAAAAATTAGAATATAGTTACTAATCGGTAAGACGGTTGGTTGCTTTTGTTTGTAAAAATTATGCATACATACATATATGACGAAATTTTTAATTATACCTACATTAGTCAGAGAGTAGTTTCAGAAACAAAACTTGGATCCAACTCACAATTGATCGGACAGATCTTCATAAATCTTCGAAATGAATATTGTTCCGCCTTTCTAAATCCTAAATCAATCGGAAGTTTTCGAATTCACTTGTCAGCCCTTTGGACAAGTGAAAGTCTAATAAAAACTGGTGCAAAAGTTGTTGCGCCAATTTTTAAAAACAAAGAGTCAATAACACAGGGTAACAAATTTTATATTTTTTGCCACAGAAATCTAGATTCATTTCTATAGGTTTATTTGCGTAGGTGATGAATTCGCTAACGAAAATATTCAATAAGCTGAGAAAAATAGAATTAAAAAGTGGAAAATATAGTATGTTAGCCATTTTTGAATAATCTTAAATGCAAGCCTTAGTCCTAATCTAGAGATATGAGAGAGCAATAATCTAAAGATTTTACTAAACATATTGGGGAACATAAGGGTGAAATCTTCATTCACTCTCTATTTTATGAAATAATCGGTCTATGGAAAGTGAACTTTAATGCAATGCTTCGAAAAGTTTGAAAGCCTTTCGTAATTTTATATAATATAATTATAGATGAAACTTTCATTATAGCTACATTACATTTTCGTAATTTTTATCTTTATTTTTCTCGAGAACGGATTTGATTAAAAATTTTCATTTGCGAATTCGTAATCTACCGAAAAAATTATATAGAAATTATTTCTCACTTGTTCAGCAGCTAGTTGGTGCAGATCAGTGTTGGCTATAGTACTCATGATTTAATTCCTTCAAAAACTTCATTACTTATGGCCTGGAGTACGTGACCAATAAAACTAGAATTTGCCTAACAATAGATGTAACTGAAGCAATTTACAATATGAATTATATGACAATAATTAACTTTTTGTACATTTGTTAATTTTTAAACATAAAATAATTTCAATTTGTAGTCCAAATTAAATTGATAAGGTATTTTTCATTACTTAAAATGGTCAATGCTTGTTCAATAAGCATGTATAGTCGTTGATAATAGATGCCTGCTCGAAAGTTAATTTAACACTAGAACAACTGCATCATTTGTTGAACTCTAGATTAAGTTTTATAAAACAGCTTAATTTAATTATTTTCTATATGTTTTCCTGTTAATTACTTCTAAAGAATTAAATGTAAAGATATGAGAATCAATATAGTGTTACAAATTAAAAAAAAAAAAAAAACAGGTATTATATAAGTTAGGGTTAATTATTTAATAAGTTTGAAACTCCTTAGTTTGACCGCTTGGTGGTACTAGTGTTAATAAGGAGTCACATCATTTCAACTTTATATTTAGTTTAAATAATAAGATAGTTTTAGCATTTTTAAATAGAGCAATAAACAACCACCAACCACAACCACGAAATTAGTTGTAGGAACCAGATAGATATTATTACTTCATGAATTTTCATCAGGTTTACCAGTTTTACCACGTTCTAGGTATATCAGTAAATATAAATATTTGGAATGTAGATGCGAAAAAAAATATATTACAATTCGTATTGATGTTTTTTATTGATATTTAGGAAGAGTAAAAAAAAATCAAAGCATTTTGGTAGACATTACAGGCGATAATACAAAATCAGTATCGGTTAAATTGACCGCTCCCGTCGTTTTAGTATTAAATCTGCGACTTTCGAACAATTTCATTATTAGAAATACATACATACGCACGTCTCTCAATTTATCTCTTGAAATTCCTTATTCAGATCGCAGATTAAAAATAAGCTACCTGCAAAAGTTGTCTATGTGTATATAAATATGTATGTCAATTATTATATTGGGTCAGGGCTGCCTTTACAAGTTTTATATCATAAAATAATAATAAAACAACTTATTAAACCGATCGAGAGCATCTTAATAAATTTAATATCAAATACATTATAAATAAATCTGCGAGAACTTTAATGCAATCAGTAAAAGCACTACTGCCATTATATTGTGTGGCGAATCAATTGTAGTCACATCACATTTAATTTAAAAATGATTTATGAGTCTTACTGATTGTTCAAAACTTGTTTAGACTGTCTGACTGGTCAGGTCACAACTTAGTTATGGCAGTCAAAACGCCTTTGATGGATTAGCATTAGATTAGGATGGACATATTGTTTATGACTGTTTTATAATGTACAAAACCTCAGTTTCAACAGGTTTTCTTGTAATATTTTATTTTTCCTTAATTCATTAAATCGATAAAAAACGCCGCCCTCACTTTAAAGTCTCAAGTCTCAAAGTGAAGGTAGTTACCGTCCAATTACCAGCCATCAAGCCCCCTCTAATGTTTTCCAAAATTGCCTGCGGTAGCAATTTATCAAGTTCACAGCTTCATTGCTTTAATTTTGGACAATTCTTGTACAACAATGTGTCGTTAGGTTCGCACCACAAGAGGCTATAAATTAAAAGACCAATTTTGCAGAAAGGTGAAAATTTTTACACCTGTTACAGAAGAATGAAATGTTTTACTTGCATCGAGGTAATTATGTGATCGATTTAGTCAATTGCACTGTTCTGTAAAGAAGATGATTTTCTCATCCTCCGCGATAATACCTTGAGATTCACCTGTCCGTGAAGATGTACCTACAATGGGTCTCGTCAGCCAGGTTTGATTAGTTCGGAAAGTGAAGGGGTACATGAAGTAATTATGTTTAGCTATCATATTTGAAAATGGGAAAATCGTCTTTAATTGTGGTGCATTCGATTGTTTGCCCCGACAAGACAAGGTGGACGGCGGTGCTGATGATGATTGACCATGTCCATGTCATAATCCAGAGAAAGGCGGAGATGTTGTATCTACTATATGTATCTTATTCTCTTGAACTACGTGGATTTGCACTTTGTGCACTCCTCTTGTTTTTATATCCGGTCACTTTTTGGTGGATCCACCGAACCTGGGAAATTCTTATACTCTTTTCAAGTGAAATTGAATACCTGATAAATCTGCCGCCATCATCGTCCAAGCTGTTTCTGCTGTCAGAAAAGAGTTAATCCGAGTTAAATTACTTTTTGTAGTTATGCCAGACACTGAAGTCAACTCGGTCATTACTTTCGCTGACTTGGGGCTTTTTAGGCCTGCCTGATCTGAGGTCGAAGCTCAAAAAAAAAAAAAAAAATTGTTACAATGGCACCGGATTGGTTGTTAGCACCCATGTTTGGCTCAATGGAACTGCGCCGTCGTTACCAATTTTTGTTATATTATTCCCCGGTAAACGTTCGATAGTCATGCTTCGTGTCAGCTGTTTGCATTTCAATCAAACTTAGCCATAGCAGGTCAATTTCGCAAAAAGGTGTTGCTTCGACTAATGGAATTCCTCGGCTATTTTTATGGTGGTTATCTCAAAAAAATGAAAATTTTTTAAAGATAAATAACAGTGGGAGAAGTGCCACCACTGTGTTTTTATTTTGGCAGTGGTTGCTTTTTTAGAAAGTGTTAATTCGCAGCCAACGCTTAAGTCTGAATAGCAAAATCTTGATGTATGAATATTTTGTTATTCTTAGTTATAAAAGAAATCTAAGATATTAACGCAACCACGTTTCTTTCAGTAACAACAACTTCAGAAGAAGTTGCTCAAAATGTTAAGTGCCGAACAATTTTCACTTTTTACACATCTCGTAATAACAATTTTAATTAATATGTAATTTGTGAATAGACGTACTCAACATAGTGAAATAATAATGAGCACAGTATGAGCAATTTTTCTTAAATGAATGAAATTATAAATTTACATGTATAATAGCTTTAAATAGCGTATATGTAAATTTCATGAACATTATACTTGTTCATAAATAATAATAATATTCAATTTACTTAGGTTCTGCAGTCAGAAAATAAGAAAAACATTTCTTTGAATCATAATTTTCTTTTCAATTAATGAGAAATTAAATATCAAAAATTTAATACACAGAATTTAAAAAATCTAAAAAGATTTGTTTACCTAAGTATGTCGTATAATGATTCCACATCTTTTTGTAGAGCATAAGGTTTAAAATTTTGAATTTGTATTAACAAATATTTCCTCAGTCTGAACTTTAAAAAGAAAACGGTTTCAAATTTCCGATCGTGGATTTGAATAATATAAATTCTTAATAATGTGATAAAATTACTACCAAAAATTCACCGGACGTAAAAATTTGTAAAAAAAAAAATTTAAGGTCTTAACGAGCTGCAAAATCTTAATAACTATGATTGTAAAAAATTTTAAAGCTTCTATGGAGGAAAATGAAGAAATTGTATTCCAGAGACCTGTTATTATCACATTAATTATAAAAGGTAAAAAATTCATACGAATATCATCTGCTACTAATTGTGGATATCCAATAAAAAAAACGGTCAGTGATTTGCAAAACGACTGAAGGTCAAAAACTAATTTAGAAAATTGCATACCATATTTTATCATTCATCCGATCAAATAAGATATGAGTAGAAAAATAAACAGTATATTATGTAATCAGTGATCATTCACATTGAAGTTCAACAGTGGTTGATATTATAATAAACCTCAAAATGGGATTGGGTTCAATTAAAATTGATGCTAATTTTGAATTGTGATTTTTTAGAAAGTAAGATCACGAAAATTATACGTATCGGCACGTGGCACGATCATTTGGTCAATGATTGTATTAAAATCGCCTTGATTATTGCTCTTGAGCAAAAGTGTAAAAGTTTCTCAGCAGTATACCAAAAATTGCAGATCTTTATCGATATAAATCGACGCTCCAAATAGCATTAGATTCGATTAACAACTTGTTGAGACACGATGGGTGACCTGATCATGTCTCATTGTGTTCCTGGACAATTGATATACATTTTCGAATAATCGACAGCTGCATTTGAAAATCGTGAGAAAATTGTCGCGAGGAATGATCGCATATATCTTCTTTGGTGACATCTTCTAGTTACAGCAATTAAAGATGTTTTGTTACGCATAAATATGCATAAATAATCACGATCACGTCAATGTCACTTTAAAGAGCAAGGTCAGTGCAAGTCACTTGTAGTGCTCTAGTACTGTTCACTGCACTTATAAAAAACTTGATTTAATATATTTTTGCGCGTTGCACAGAATCGATATGTTCGCTCTTTGCCACGTAAGAGTCCAAAACAAATGTAAACCGCAGAGTTGCTGATTACCTCAAGGATCTTTTCGAAAGTTGTTTCCAAGTTGTATACTATACATATATTGTTGGTAAGCGCTCTTTTGATCCGTAATCGGCCATTTCTGCATTTCATTGTTGCGACCGTTACGCTTTTTATAGAACATATGGAAATTAATGAAGTAATTGGGATAAAAATTGTTCCCATGCTATGCTAGAAGCCATTACCGTTTATATATTAAAGATAGAGATTTACCAAGGGGCAATCAAGCAGCTTATGCCGCTTTGAGTCTTGCTATCGATAACAGGAAGTGTTGTGATACAATTTCTTGGGCAACGCTGGTCTTGGAATGCGGAGCTATTTTTGCTTGGTGTGGTTTTAAACTCGATACGAGTGATAGAGTTCTAGGTGAAACTTAGAATTGGTATTACCTTGCCTGAGGGTTTTAAAGAGTTTTCGTTGCGGTATTGTGGTAATCAGAGGGGTATTTTGTAAATGAAAATGTTCACTATTTATGACTTGATGAAATGATATAAAAAATAATTTCTCGTAAGTTGACATAATAACTCTGAAACAATGGATAGTCAGAAGAAATTCCATTATTCAAATACATGTCCAATAATAAGCTAGGCAAGTAACTAAAAACTTATTATCTTTATTCCAAAGGATAAAAAACGGAAGAAACCATGGGATGTAGAATTTTGAAATTTGGCATAGTAATATAATTTTTTAATCCAGTGCAAAATAACTAGTTAACACTTTAAAATATTCATATAAGAAGTAAAGAGGGGGCAAATTAGGTACTCGAACAATTATTTGTTTAAATGTTATATATTATGTACGGTATCATTTAAAAATGTTTGTTATTTGGAATGCAAAAATATTTTTTCATAATTTTAAATAAATTATTAAAAAGATATTCCGAAAAATAAGTGAAAATAGAGCTCTGTTAATATCGAAACTACTGGACCTTAAATTTTAAAAATTCTGAATTCTTAATTTTAAGCTTATAAGAAAATTATAACAAAAGTATACCCGAATCAAACTTGTACTTGACCGGTTTTTAAGTAACAATCCCGAAAAAAGTTCCTTATATGCTAAATTTTCCTGAAATTCTAATGCAGCTCACCTTAAGTTTGAAACACTCAAAAGTTTTGGATTTCAAATATTGATTTCGATCTTTTTTCAAACGTCTTTAGCGTTATGCCAAGAAATTTTCACTAATATTCATCGCCTTGATGACCATTTGTTGTTTAGCTATTGATTTCAATATCAAAATCAATGGGTCCCAATAAAAAATTTTTTCAGTATGTTGACTCTTCAAAAAGTAGTGAAATATCAAAATCTTCTTATTCTGTCATACATATATTTGAGGTGTATCAAAATAAGGCTATGCATTGCTTCAATTTGATTCCTTTGTTGGATTATATTTTTTTGAATATGTAGGTTACGTTACACTTAGGAAATATATGCATGTTATTAAATATGATAAGAAAATGTAAAATGTGACAAGCATTGGATATTTCTATTTATTATTCAACGACAAACAAAAAAGGGCTCACGATTTTTTATTATAAAATAAATTTTATTTTTGAACCCTTTTTTTTAATTAGCTTTTATTTGACGCCAAGTTTAAAAACTACTCGTTTGACTCCTAAAATATTGAATCTAACTCTATCAAACGCTTTCTGAGAAGCATACACTGCACCGTGTGAATATTGTATCTGAATCCTGTATTTTAAAATGAAGTAGAAAACTGGAGCAGTTTTATAATTATATCAAAAATGTACACCGCAACACTTAATTTCTAATATTTGCACACACAATGTTCATTAGCAATGTCCTTGAAGCAAATTACGTCTTTTGTTGATTTCAAATAATAACGTCAGCTGAAGGTGCAGTAAATCTCCGCATGAATATAAATAGTTGTTTTTCCAGATCATTAAATATGCAATCTTCACGCCAATTATGTCGACGGCAGCACCTCCTTGAAAAATGAAATCGTAAACGTTGAAATCGAAAAATGTATACGTCGCGATTTCATCGTATTAAGATGTCTTTTTAAAAAATCAGTGAATTTCAACCAATTTTCATTGATTGGTTTAGCTAATTTTTTCTCACTCTCAATTAATGTGGAAATGAATTAAGTAACGTATTTTTTGTTTTTGGAATTTTAATGGATGGCTCATACTATATATCGAAAAGTTATGCTTCGTTAAAATGTTTTGATCATAAAACAGTTTGTCTGTTGAGTGAATTCTTTTGAAGAGCAAGGCTAAAAAAATCTAACAAAGTCGTCTTGATCGACATCAGGAATATAAACATATAAGATATGAATGAAAAAGACATCGCGTTGTAAGTTGTAGAAATGAAAAACTTATATAAATTTTAATTAGCTACAAATAACGTAACTAAACGTGAATTTTAGAAATTACCTAATAGTTATCTACTTTTAACTCTAGGCACATACTTCAAATTATCTGCAGCGATAATTTACGGTTTTTATGCATGTTTGCAACAACTAAGAAAAAGGTAATTTCCTTTCGTAAAGTAAAAGGCTTTTTATCACTCATCGATTGATTAATTAAATTCAATCCAAATCTGCTTTTTGGATGCTCATCGCAGATAATTTCGATTTGATTGCACTTTTTGTGAACACGATGGGACCGATCGGGAAGATAAAAACAACATAGACATAAATTGTTGCTCTGTCAATCATTTAACGCAGGTTACGATTTTTTATAATGACCTTAGGTAACTAAAACCATCGCCACAAATTATCTGCGGGGAGCTGCTCGCTTTAAAAACGCACAAAAATTTGTATTGATTTGCTTTTTATGTGTACGTTTTTGTCGTTGAAGTCTTTGACCAATATCGGTTGCTTCATACAATTTTCACGCGATGGAATTGGATCGTTTGATCACTAAAAATTGACCTCAAAAGACTTGCGTCAATCAGATCATTTGCTGGAAGGGGCGCGAAAATATGCAAAAAGTTTCGGAAATTCAGTGAAACTGGTTTATGCTATAGAGAGCACCTTTATGAGTTGGAAATAAATTTCCTCAGACATTTTTATTTATACGTGGTCTTAAGATCCGTCGGTGGATTGGACTTTAGCAGAAAATTATTATAAGTGCAGCCACAAGATCGAACACCTGAAAAAGATCAGCTCAACTTCATCTAATTGCTGCTTGAGATTTTACTTTCATTTCTTACAGACACTATCAAGGTAATAATAAATTGAGCTTGCTACGATTTTCTTAATTCATAAACTCATCGAACACATGCAATAACACGTGTCTTAAAGATCAGGTGAATGTCAAATTTTGTCAATAAAAATGTCAGGGGAAATATCTACGAGATTGTCCAAAAGTGCAAGCACCGTCGTCGCTGCACCGAGTGAGTGGACGCTGCGTGCAATTCCGAACTGGTTTGGATGAATGCGCAAGTATGCAATATGCTGCAGTCTTGTGCAATGCACCCGAGGCGGCTTCCGGCACTTTTGGGTCGTTTTCATTATACATTTTTTTTTATATTTCTTATTTTATATTTTTCGTTCGATTTCCAGTTTTAATGCAGTTTTCTACTTTTTATGGAAGACGCTTCTAGCCAAACGAGACTGCATCAGCTGATAGTCGAGAGAGAGAGTCAGCCCGCTGGCTGGAACTGGTTTTACGTTCACTTTCCGCGTCCAACTGGACACTGGTCAATTAATGCAAAGGGAGTTGTAAATTATGTTCACAGGCTTGAGATGGAAGTAAAGCATAATTTGCCCGGGAATTAAAATTGACTTAGTAATTTAGATTTAACTGCGAATTTCCTTTCATTACGTTGAAAAGTTGGCAAAAGCAAGTCATATGCATTTTTTATGTTTTGCTGTGGGAAAATATATCGGAAGCATCGATCAATCAAGGGAGATCGGGAAGTCTTTTAAACCTAGGTTTGGTCATTTGTTATGTAAATACATGAAAAAATACAACAAAATAAATTTTTAGGCAAACATTTGAATAAAATAAACACGAAAACTAATAAAACTTACAATTTCCTCAGGCGTCGCTTAATAGTCCTGTCCAATTTCTATGCACTCTAGACAGCACAATTAGTGATTGCGTAACTATTAGTTAATCATCTTATTAACTTTCTTATGTAACATTTATTTACATTGGGCGGATTCTTATGAAGCATCTACAAAGTTGCAAAGTTTCTCCAACACCATGTCTACTCGAGTCAATTCCATTCATTTTACATTAAGATTTGGTATCTTTGGGGATTCACCTGTCGGCGATGCTATCCAATAATCTCCCTGATTCCGCAGAAGCCATTTAAAACCGTTTGATTAATTATATTTTATAAACGAATGCAACATTGCTTCGAAAATATTTTCATAATAATCAAGTTTGGCGCCTAAGTCTTTGGTTTCATTGGCATTAATATCTTTCGAAAGTAGCACGATTTGTATATTCGGTGACATTTTTCGCATTTTAGAATTTGAAGCGTAAATTACGAATCTTAATAGAAAAATACAACACCAGGAAGATTTTCGGAAAAATAGCTTTCAAAGTAAAAAGAATTTTATGACCAGAATTCTTTAAAAAATTAAAAAATAAAATAGAAGCAAGCACTTTGTACTAGCTTTTCTTGAAAAGGTATCTTAACATTTAATTAAAAGGATTTTTCAACTGGATTACTTTAACAGTGAAATTTTAAGTTTGCGTTTGTTTTCTATAAAAGTCAAGTTAAAGTTATCGTCGAAAGAAAATTTGAAGTTAATCCATACCTGAACAGTTCGAAAATGTTTGCATCTTCCGCATAACAAACAATTCTTGAGTGATTTAAAAGTAAAAATACATCGTTGATGTTAATAATAAATAATCTAGGTCCAACAGGTCCTTGGGCACTCCAGCAGAAGTATTGTGAATCAACAATGTTACTCACTATAAAAAACTTAGAACTATATTCAAAATTTTGCTTTCATTCGACTTTTACATGCGCGTTAACTGGCCTCGATATTTACTGAATTCATTTATAATATTAACCTTTTCTAAAATATCAAATCTATTAAATAGCCTTACTTAAATACTGAAGAATATAGCATCCCAGAAATCCTGATCAAGCAATTACTTTTCATTTAAACCACTCATTCGGATGATACTGCAAATGGGATGGCACAAATTGAAATGACTTGCAGTGAAACCAGCTGGAAATGATGTTTTGAATCATTAATTTGATAGAGCAACTTTCATAGATCTTTGAAGATTTTAAACCGCCTATCAAACGCAAATAAGATTTAGCATGCCCTGTAATTACGATAAATTTATCGGCTATTACGCAAGAAACGCAGCAGGATCGACAAAATTGTTGAAAATAATGATTAAGATGCGCCAAATGATATTTTACTTTTTGAATATGTGATAGACCACGAGCTTTACAGGTGTTAAGACAATTTAGCTTAATTGAATTTAATTGAGTATATAGTATTTCTATACGATGATACTGGTCAGACTTTCTCTTCCCATAAATTTAATATTGATCGTTTCAGTAATTTATTTAATAACTAAAACTAAATAAATAATTCGAAACAAGGTTCCCTGTTGGTATAAGCAGCAAAATATTGCAACAGATCATGACCAGTTTCGCATAGTCGATCGGAACTGCCGATAGTGCAATAAAGCAGGTATGACTAATACTACATTTTGTGAGTAACAATGACTGAAATGTTAAATAATAACTACACTGAGATAAAAGCAGAGATTTTAAGCCGTTTACTAAAATATTATCCGGTCGCAGCGCAGCTTGACCGAGTCCGGATTTGCTCCGAATTCGATTTAGGATTGCGACACCAACAAGTTTCGAGTCATAGTGAAACCTGGGAAAGACCAGGGGTTTCCTAAATAGTAAGTGCAGCGACATATAAATAAAGCAACAGGTTATACCCGCCAATTTAAGCGAAGTAGGCGAAATGATGTGAACTGATTGAGCATTTAGGTTAGGCCAAATGACTTATAATAGATTTTCTACTTTTGGAATGGGAATGCAGCAAAATTCCATAAATTAAAGCTTCCATGTTAATTCCTTCTCAGTCATCCGCAAAACATTTCCCAACAAAATAGTTTAATTTCACGTTCCCAGGCGGCCGTTACATAAACTTGAAGAATCCACACGATGCCATCGCCCCCGTTGATTCGCCGGCTTGAAAAGTTATAATAAACGATAAAAAAATTTACCGGCTAATTTTAGCAATTTGAAGGTGAATTTCGAAGATCATTGAACAGCACTGATCATCAATTAATCGCTACGTCCAATAAATTCATAAGCAGGGTCAAAAGGTGCCCATTGTCGTCGCTTCGTCAAGATAATCATCTTATTCTGGTAATGATGCGCGCTTAAGTCACAACACAATTTCTCACCATAGTTGGAGTTTCGCGAATTTGTGATTTACAGCGATGATAATGATAAGTTCGAGTGAGATTTACAGAGAAACAAGTTGAAGCTGAAAGTGAAAATACGTAAAAGTGGTAGGAAACCGATCGAGGCGTACAAGTACTTCCAACGGCTTTTATTTGATGCGGTTAAGGTAAAAAAGAGATTATCTTACTTTCTTGCTATTATTTGGCTTTGCAATTACAAAATTAGTATCAAATATCCGACATTTGACCAATTTCCCATCGTATCGAAAATCATGAAAAACAAAAGACTTAGACGACAAACCTGGTTATTATTAAAACATTTTTTAGTCAGGAACTGGATCGTTTAACATATGGTTTTTTTAATTGTAATTATTTTAAAATTTTGGAAACATGCTAATTATGAGAGTTTTTGTGTCTGGCTGTGACTTAAGTAATAATCTGAGGACCATTGGGCTAATGTTATTGGGAAAAACGAAAAGAAATACATCGAAAAGTTTATTTATAGAAGACAGACTTTGCTACTTTTTGTTGATTTGTGCCCGCATATGTGCATTATAAAATTTACATATAACCATGTCAAAAAAATGCATCAACATTTTATTGATATTTTATCAAACAGCTAGATTGTTATGTAATAGTTAATTGTAGATATATTCTGTTTGTATTCAGATCATTAACATTTTCAAATTACACAAGCATACATATAACAAATAAAAATAAAACGGATTTGGGTGTTATCCTGGACAAAAAGCTTTTTCTTCTTTTTCCATATCTACCATATCAACTAACTACGCGTCTCAGGAATTTATTACCAGGTGCATTATTAAATTTAATTATTTCAATGATTTCGTTGACTTCTCTTTATTTAGATTAAGTTTTAAATCCATAGTCATATACCTTGAAAATATTTTGCTTAATTAATTATAGAATATGTCGATTAATTGAATTGTTGAATTTTGTTATAACATATTCTAGTTTGTAAGGTTATGTTTTTTGATCTGTAGACCGAATGAATAAATAAATAAAAATAATAACAGATAGTAAAAAAAGTAGAATAACAAAAGGCTGAAAAGCTAAGAAAGAAGACCTATTATTTATAATAGAAGATTAACTTATAGATTTTATGATTCCTATCTATAACAACCCACACCTCAATAAAATAATATATTAATTTTTTCTTTTAATAATGTAAAGCTTGTGAATATGGTTTCTTTTCTGTTTTCTGTTTAAAAAACGCTTGAATTTTAAGGCCGTAAATCATTTCCACAGTTTGTTAACGATAAGCTTATTTTGATTACCTTGTTGGCTTTTCATAGATGAATCTTTTAATATTATATTTATTGTGTATATCGTCTGTTTCGTTTTAAAAACTATAAATCGAATGTTAAAATATAGTGATTGATATGCATTTAATTTGTATTCATTTTTAGTCTCCATTTTCGTGTTGTCTTTTAAAAGTTTTGTGGGGAAGATTTGAAAGTGATATTTGCGATAACATTGAAATTTTGACTGTATCTTTGAAAATTCTTCCTTTTGGTCCATGATGCAGACAACAGTCAATAATTGAAATCGCTCTTTAACGACCAATAGAAAAACCCTAGAGGCGGAACTAGTTTATAGTTCAAAGGTTTTCCAAGGTCGTTACAGTGCAGTTTCAATAGTTTCCAAAGAAAGTGCATGAAAAACCAATAAATGAAAACTTTACGCTTACTGAACCGATCAGTCTTGCATAATTCGCGGTGAATGAAATGATGAAGAATTGATCGCGGAACTTTAAGCTGTTCGTTCAGTGAACATGACATGCGTTAAATTCCACACATGCGGCCACAACTCACTGCTTTGGTTCTTAGTGCAGGTTAGCTCCAAGCTCCGACCAGCGCGCGCCTAACACATCATCATGAGCACGAAGATGCTTCCCATTATGCGGTAACTTCGAAGTGACTCTCGATCAGCTCTTTTTTGTATTTCGACGTTAGAAAGTGAAAATCACTTTTCGTCTTTTTCGTTTTTGTGTCGCTCTCCACGTATATTTGTCCAGGTGATTATTTATGTTTTTTTTTGTAATTTTTTAATAATTTTTTGCTTCCTGATAGCAATTCATTGTAACTTACTGTCTATGGGCGGCCCCGCAAGTTTTCTGCAGCACAAGAAATTTGCAGGTCGTGTAGAAGGATGTACTAACCTACTGAGCACCGAGTAAAAGTTTCAAAAAGTCGTCCCAAATTTTTTTGTCTTTAGTCACAAAATTGTTTCACTGGCAAAGGTGCTTTTTATTTAATGACTCAGGCCTGTTCCGGATTTGAAAATTTCTTGCCTACTCCTCAGTATAATGGATGGGTATTTGACCTCTTAACGTATCTTACAATTTTATTTTGAATGTTGTTGTTCATCTGAATCTGAATGATGGGTACGGCTCCAATAGCCTCTGAAGTGAAGCAAACTGTTCATTAGCGGCTTTAAGTGGCCGTTGTTGGGAAGTATTCAGGTCGATTTTTTATATTTCCTAGCTACTGTAGCAGATGCTGTCGAACTTATAAGAGAGATCTTCCACTGCCGAAAAAATTAGGTAATGTGGAAGATATGCTGCTGTTATGGAATATGCTTGTAGCGGGTGCAACATTTTAAAACCTAACCGGTCGAATTAATTACCTGATATATGATCATTATTTCATATATATTAATAAAAAGCGGCAAGGCTAGACTGTTGAACTAAATCCTCATTTATGACACATCTTTTTACAATATAAAAATACCTTTTTTTAGAATATATTGTGCTACCTTGTAGTAAAACACGGTAATGGTGGGTAAAAGTACTTCTTTATTAGTCAACAACTGGGTACTCACTGGCGGCTCTACATAAACTTCAAGTATACATTCTAGAGACTAGTACTACTAGTACTAGTTCATTAATAATGATACCTTTTTAATCTATGATCTTAGTTAGTTATAAGGCATAATTTTTTGTAATTTATTTAATTATTAGAAGCTACTTGAAGCCTTTTATTCCATTTATAATTATTATTATACTATACTTTCCCCTTTCAGTTGGAGTCATACATGTTATATTTATATTGATTATATTTAAGCCATCGAACCATCAGCTCAAAGCCTTGTAAAATAACAAAATTAATCCGTAGCATATGACTGATTATTCATCATTTGGTCGAATGTTAGTAGACATGCGACCACAACCAATAAGCAGATTATTCTTCAGTGCATGATTAGTGACACAAACATGAAACAAATCAGCATTTTACCCGCATTTCATCTTATCTGATTAATAGGTTGAAAAAAGTTATAGTTATTTCTACATAAACTAGTTTGCAGAAACGACACCATCCTAAGATTGCTCTCTGAAAGTGAAATCGGCTTTAAGGGAAGCTGAATCTTTATTACTAATTAATGTTTGGTGAACAAATATTACGAATTAATGGTTGGTAGCAAATATAAATATAATAACAAATAATAAGAATTGGTCTAACAAAAGAAAAATAAAGCTGTTCGAAGACAGTCCTTTTGAACATTTTGTGAGGCCATCTTTTGATGAATCCCAACATAAAACTGGCATTAGTCACCATATAGTTGATATGTTCAGTGAAATCTAATTTGCAATCGAGGATAACTCCCAAATCACGGACAGAATGAATACGTTCGTAGAACATAATTTGATAAGTTATGTATAATCGAAACGCAGGGAGTTGCGGCCTCTGTAAAAATTCATGATTTCGTAATTACTAATATTCAGTTCTAAATTATTGTCTACACCACAAGTGGAATATATTTAGGTCTTTCTGAGCCGCGTGGTAATCGTTAGTATTTTTTATATGAAAGCATATTTTCATATGGTCTGCGTGGATTAAGATTTTATAGATTTTAAGAAGGTGCGAGATGTTATCAATAGATAAAATAAAGAGAAGTGGACCTAAGTGACTACTCTGCGGGACTTCTAACGTAACTTATAACTTGTTCGAGGTGGCACGAAGAAAATAAATCTAATATTACTATTTAACTAATAATTATCACTTTCTTTTCCTAGGCTACTTCGATTGTATCTCTCAGCTGAATGGAGAAAGCATGAATTTCGCCTTAACAGTTGCCCATCTTCTCTTTCCACGAAGTTAGAATCCTTCTTTACCAATAAAGAATTATTATCAATTTATTGTAAATTCAGAAACATTCGTATATACAATAGAATAGAGGAATTAATTTTATTTCTAGAAAGTACAAATTTCATTCAGCTACTATACTATTACGCAGCTTAGTGGGGAATAAGTGTGAATTATTAATGTTACATTTTGGGAAAAAATAATTCTCAAAACCTGTTGAAAATATATTTAATATAATATAGAAATATACCCATTTTGGGTTCGCTATATTTGATTTGCTATATTGAAATTCTGAATTCTCAATGATTTATAATATTGCCAAACAACTAAGCTTTATAAAGTAAAGTTTTGCATAAATTATTGAAAAATTGTCTGAAAGTTACAGATGAGCATACATGCATTTTTATTTATTATACTGGCTTGGTCATCTTAATTTATAAAAAAAACCATGTTAGTCATCGTGTAGGATGAGTAACCCACAACATTTCTTCATATTTCAAATTTCATATTTTTCATACGACACTTTTTTAACTTAACTTTAATTACACAGCGCGTTCAGTAAATATTACCTATTTTGATAATTACATATCAACCAAGTTAATCTGACAATATCTGTAATATAAAATTTTAAATCAACTAACATAGAGTATGTGGGTTTTGATGAATTGGCGAATGGCTTTGCTTAAAATGGGGAGCGGTCTTTAATAACGAAATTTCGCATTTCAAAGAAAAATCTCATAAAACCAAACACATTCCTCAATTCTTGCATTATAAAAAGTTTGCACGAACAAAATCTCGTTTTTAAAAAGAAAAATGTATGGACTTTTACCCGATTTTCTGTAAAGTCCTTTAAAGTGTTAGTCAATATCGTAGAAAATACTTAAGTTCAAGATGTTTTCAACTTTTCTGTGAAAATAATTCAGATATGCTTAATATAAGCACGAGATTTCCAAGATTATAGTATGTGATAGATTATATATTAGTAGTGATAAGATTTTAATAAGTGGGTTTTTGAGGACAAGGAGATTCACAAATGTAAGATTTTGGAATTAAAAAGATTTATGTATGCAAAATTTTTAAAATGAGGTTTTAATCCGCTCAAAATCAGTGAGAATATTGAAAAGAATGAGAGAAAATTAAAATAAAAATACGTTTCCTACAGGAGACAAGAATTCAATATGCAGATATACGAATTCTGATAAATTTTACCAAATACATAATTTCACATTATTATTCATATTACTCATCTCTCATCTCGCATTTTTATGTAATCAATCAAACAGTTGATGTAATAATTATGTTTTCGTATATGAGATAACTTTAATAGACTTTTAATTAAAGACGATTTCTTCTTCCTGTAATAAACCAGTTTCTGCTAATTAAAATAATTTAAAAAAAGTACCCAACAACATTTTTGAGGTATTTAAAGGCTTTTTGGCATTAAATCGGAGCTGTGTTAACCGAATAGGTGCTCTTAAAAATAAAACGCATAATGTGGAAAACTTACATTCACTCGAAAATGTAAATGTTAATTTTTTTACAATTCTTACACCACGCAACATTAACGTTCGCTTTAAAAAATTCATAAAAGACAAGAAGAGCACAATGTGATGTAATCCAGGTTAAATAACCAGACAGAGTAAGTGTTTATTTCTGTTGGGGCCTTTTCTTTTGTATTAAAAGTCCCCCTAAATATCCGCACAATCCCCCAAATTAAAGAGTTAATTATACTTTTCACATGACGGGTCCGTGGCTTCCGAAAGGCGCCTCCGTGATCATGGGGGGCCTTTTGTAAGCCGCACTAGATGCTCCAAAACAGATGTCCGAATATTGAATTCATTTCACCTCGCAGAATTGTGTAATTGTAATCGCGGACTGTAGTTGCTCGAATCAAATCAAAATTTACAATTACCCGATTATGCCTTGTTAGCGCTTCGAGGGGCGGCCGTCCCGGAGCAACGTGCTTTCAAAAATAGCCGACAGGCTGCGAATTCTCAGGGAGAATGGCCGACAGACAGGTGGACGAGTCGTGACTTCTTACTTTTTCGAGCGAGCGGCTAATTGAAAGCGATATGATTTGCGATATGAATTGCAATTTGTGATTAAAGTATTTGATGGGAAGATCGCGGTCCGATTAGATCGTTTCGGGCTATTAAGGGGAGATCATTCATAAGTGGATGTTTTTCGCTGTTTATTTTGGGAAAGTTGAATGGAATTGTATCCGAGCTATTATTTTGCACTTATGCGAGCTTTCGGAAATACCACATAATTTTGCGAATAATGAGAAATCAGTGCTGGATTGCTTCCTTGTGTTTATACGTAAGTAAAAAAAAAAAGTGGTTAATAAAACATCATATATCATCACGAAAATCAAAAAATTATACAAATATATTCAGTAAACTTCTCGAGATAGTTAAAGCATTTATGGTTTAGTGTAGTTTAATAGTTTTTGAATTCCCAAATGCTCTTGCTGTATAGTTTACTCTATTTTCACTTTGTAATTTTTAATAATTTGATTGGTTGGACTTTTGACTACGGTGAAGCCCAAAAGGTTTTCGCAATAGTGGATTGATAGGAAAAATGTTTAAAATTATCTGAAACTACAAAATGCTACCTATCAGATTTCTAATAGGAAAACCATTAATTTTTTAACACATATTTTATTAAGTTAATAGTAACATAGTATATTAAAATGCCTATATCATTATCCCAATAGATTCCTTATTGGACTAGTTTTTAATATTGCAAGATTAACATTTTAATTTAAAAATGCTTCCTTATTTACTACATGCTATATTTTACTATACATTCCTTTTGCCTAACAATTTATAGTGATACACGATTACCTGAACATGTCGTATTTCTATTAATAATTTATTTTTCTACTGATTTAAAAAATTACTATCACTTTAAAAAGTTGCTACACTATTGCAATGATGGTCGTTACCATCATATGAATATGAAAACTAATAAATTAAGATTTATGGTTTGAATAGTATTGGACTAATCACTGACTAAAATTAATGGCAAAAACTATTAAAGTCTTTTAAATATTGCATTTTTTCTAGATGTATATGTATGCACGTTTTCTTGCAGAGCATAAACTCCTGGTCTAAATAAGTTTATCGAATTCAAAAAAGTCGATTAACCAGTTAACTGTGATTGACGAGTATACTCGTCATGCGTATAAATCAGTGACCATTGGCTATTTAAATTGCAATTTTTGAGAAAAACAAAACATATTCTCAAATTTAAAGATGTTTACAATATTTTGAGGCTATGCCGGAATAAAACAAACAAGTAGAAAATATAAACAGTTTGAGATGATCTCATGCGTCCCGGTATGCACTGGTTGAAAAAGTTTACCAGTTCACATAATGAATTTATTTATGTGCGATGATAACGTTTTTTAAATGTTAACCAAAAATATGAAACTACAAGAACTCTTATCAGTCTGAAAATAATTTAGATTTTATAAAAGAATTGGAAGCTGTCGGGCAGAGAAAGGGGCTAATTGCATGAATGTCAACAAAAAACCATTCGAAATACAAAGCACATGAACTGAGAGGCACAAAATTTTCTTGGAAATTGTCTCCCTCGGTTTAGTGTTCCAAGAATTCAATCAATTTGTTTACCAAAAATAAGCAAACGATACTGACTATCCCACGATTCATTCAAAAATTCATAGAATTATCACGATCTGAGGAGAGGTTTTTGTGCATGGCCTTATCTTACCAGCGCAACTTATTCTCTGATTGACGAATATACTCGTCATGGCTCGATGAGGGCACCACAGTTAACTGGTTAACATTTAAAAACAATCGATATTAAAAATCTGTTCTACTTCATATCAAATAGGATAAAACTAAAGAAGATAAATAAGATAAACGGAGAAGAAATTAGTATTTACCAATAAATAACACTAAAAATTTATTTTGGAAATATTTTCACACAGACCTTTTACTGCCAATTAAATAAGTCTATTTAGAAAAACTCGAATTTATTGACCCTGTTAACCAAGTTCCCCATTAAAGATTCATCCCGATCGCAGTTTTATAAAAACTTAAAAGTCGTGAAGTAACAATTTGAACCACATAGTTATTATGCAATCTATAAGAAATGTCCGTGTTTTATTTAGGTCTGCGCCCATTCATTATAAAATTAAATTCAGTCAGAGTATTCTTTACATTTTAAAACTTAAAAAATGCATACAGATTTTTGATCAAGCAAAAACCAATCTATTTCTAAACATTCAATTAAATAAGCAAAATATACAAAATTAAAGAATTCAAGGGACAGAAACACGAAACACTTCAAATGGTTTAAAATCTAAAATATTGCAAACTTACATATCAAATAAAATTAATGAGATATTTTTACGATGTTAAAATTTTGAGATATTTTTTGCATATCTAGTAGTAGAGTAGTCTGTTTAAATATGAATCTAGATTTTAATGTACGCCTTGACACATTAAATTCGATTATGATCACTCTGAGTAAATTTCTTTACTAGTGAAGCAGTTAGTTTTAAATTAATTTAAATGAGATGATTAAATTGAGCAAATGACCATAATTTTAACCTTATTCGAATCTCGAAACATTTAGCATATAAATTCAATTTCCTATGAGTCCAATTTTGTCCACTTTTCCGATTTCGGTCCATATATTCGTAATGACACGTCTTATGTTGACTTCTAATGCGTTAATCGAAGCATAGATTAAATACTTCAAATATTCCGACAAAACTAGTCCAGCGATATCAAATCAAACAATCTTGAACTGACAGGCCCATTTCTTGAATTAAGATTTTCGCGAAATTGCCCTTCGAATAAATTGATTGTTTCGATTGCTGTACGGCACGTAGCGCCGTCCTGTTAAAATCACAAGTTTTAGAGAAAAAATGTTCAATAACACGATGAATAGCTCTGATGGGCCATCAAATGTACGAAGTTCTCCATAAGTTTTTATAACCGAGCTCTGATTTCGGAAATAAATTTGCACCATTTGGAATCATTGCTGCGGTATATATTTTTCCATGATGATTTGTTAGACCTTATCAAATAGAAGTGCCATTAACACTTACAACAAATGACAAGTCATTTCAAAGTTATAACTATCGGAAATCCGCCACTTCTTTAAAAACATCCTTTAGTTATAAATAAAAATACAATATCCCGCAGGCTGTAAATTAAATAGAAATAAAACCTATATATTTCAATTAACCAATACTAGTGTTCAGCGAACGACTGAACAAGGCTGAAAATATAAAAACTTTACAATACAAATAACATAACAAACAAATGAATTCACTGAAATAAATGAAACAAATATAAATGAATTAAACTATTAATGAATTTCAACATACATACCTTATAAGGTCCAGAACAGACCTTGGCTATGACGAAAACTCCCACGATGAGGTACACAATTTACACCTGATATGAAGTCCCTCGATGGAGCATATATATGCTCACGAGCAATAGCATCATATGCCTCTTAAGTCAGCTACCTGCTTGCTCATACAGGTGCTGACAACCGAATTAACGCACTTCTCAGCATTATGCTGAGAAAAATTTACCCAAACTTGAAGGATTCAAGTTTTGGGCTCGGCGGTAACCTAAAAAGGTAAACAAAGAATTAACACTAAATATTTATGAAATTAGGCAATGCAAGCATGCCAATTCACAAACTGTGGACAATATTAAGGGAATTTGCATGTCCAAGCAAATCCCCAGGTGAAAAGGCGGCGTATTCCCGACATAAATAGAGCATAATGATTATGCGCGGGAAAGGTGATAAACGCTCGGAAAGTCGTTTATCACCAAGGAAAGTTACGCCACAGCAATAATTAAAGGTAAAACTTACCTGAACTCCTGTGACATGGTGAAATTATCCCTTGGATGGCACAAAAAACACATACCGGCACCCGCGAAACGTCAAACACGTGAATGGCCGCGACATGTAAACTAACAATATCTGCCTGACAGGTGGGTGGCAGCCGGGCGTTTTGACACTCGCGGATCACGTTTGTGCCAATTTAAATTTGAAAATTAATTCGAATAAAGAAATAAATTTACATAACCTCACACATAAGGAGTGAGGGAGAAAAGAAGAAAAACATAAGGAGGGAAAATATTGGAATTTTTCCAGGATCCACAAAATGTGATACCACATGGAATGCACGGGAGAAAATGAATTTTCCGAAAATAATGAAAATAAAATTGAAATAATGAAGTCAATTGAAGGCAGATTATCATTTTAAAGTTAACGAAATGGGTCATTGATAAATGTTGAACAAGGAAAATGCATTCACATGGATTATTTGTAACATATTGAATTTGGGTAACAAGCCAACATGTGGAACCAAGAAAATTTAGGTTCCACTTGAACATGAAAAAATGTGCTAATTGGCAGGACACATTTTTACTGGAAAATTGCGCTATATAAGTCAGCGCGGACTTGAACTCGACCTCTTCGATTTGCAAATTTGGTGAAATATAAATACGCGTTAAGGATTAAATAATTGAAATTGGACTTCGACTTTGGCATTTTTTTTTTGGACAACGGCTTTGATTTTTTGGACTTCGTGGATTTTGAACTTCGAATTTTTTTGGATTTCAACGAAATTGGAACTGGGTTTAGGAAATAAGGAGGTGAAGTAGTGGATTGAATGACCCTTGTTGGTTGAAGAATCCACTTGCATGCTTCCTTGTGGTGCAGGGATTCTTAGTGAAATTAGAAAATAGAGATCATTATTGTAAATGTTAAAGTTAATAATTTTTTTCTGAAAATAAACTTACAGTAAAATTACGTGAAATTCTTTAAACTGATCTATCCAATATTCCTACTTTTTTCATTGGTCCTTCGAGAGCCGGATAGTCACGTGATTACTGTAAAATTCAGGAAGAAATTAATTTTAACATAATAATTGTCAAAATTGTACGGGTGCCGGGATCGTTTCGTAAAAGTTAATTTATAACATTTTTGCAATATGCCTCCAAAATTGGAAACATTATTAGTTTCACAGGAATTAGCTGCAGACAAATTGGAAGCTTTGTTCCAAAATATTAAAGCGGTACCAGAAGACAAATGGAATTCCGGTTTTCTTCAGACTACGAGTAATGAACTAAAAAAGAGTTGGGAAGATTTTGACCAAAGAGACACACAAATTCGGCAGCTAATAATTTTTTCCAAAATTGAATGTGATGAGCCATATATTGTGGAAAAAAAGCACGCTGAAATGCAAGCAAAATACCTGCAGCATTTAGGAGAAATTGTTGACGGAATGCTAGCAAAGGCGCCAGTAGAAACAACAGCATCTCCGCCTGTACCGACAATTATTCAGACTGGTCGCTCGGATGCTCATCTTCCAAAAATGCATATACCGAGATTTAACGGTGACTATAATGAGTGGCGATCATTTCACGACTATTTCACTTCGCTAGTGCACAATAATGCGCAGCTAGAGCCATTTCGCAAGCTGCATTATTTAAAAGACTGCTTAATAGGAGAAGCTGCAAATTTATTAAAAAATATACCGATTACCGACGGTAATTATGGCCCTGCTTGGGAAAGACTAATCGAACGGTATGAAAATAAACGGTTACTAATAAATGCGCAAGTAAAGAGGCTAATGGATCAGCCTAAATTACAAACGGAAACTAGCCACGGTTTAAAAGCAATGCTTGACACAACGTCAGGATGCCTGGAGCAATTATTACAACTAGGAGAACCTACATACTCCTGGGATACAATAATTATTTATATTTTAGTCCAAAAATTACCGGTCCAAACTATTAAACGATGGGAGGAAGAGTTAAAAGATATTAATGGCCCACCAAATTTCAAATTATTCAAGCGATTTATGCAAACTCGATACCAAATTTTAGAGTCGGTAGCACATACCACAGGAACAAACTCTAAAACAAATATAAAAATTTCTCAAGGCGAGAAAAAATCGAAGAGCACTACAGAATCATACCACATATCGACGAATGCAAGGTGCCCTGCGTGCGAACATAAGCACTATGTCGGAAAATGTAGTAAGTTTTTGAACTTAAGTATACCCGAAAGGAAACAAATAATTAAAGCATCAAAGAGATGCTTGAATTGCTTTTCCAGCAAACATAAGCACTCGGAATGCAAGCACACTTGTTCGATATGCCACAGAAACCATCATACGTTGCTTCACTCATATGAAGCTACGTCCGAATTGAGTTCTCGCCAGAAATCTAATTCACTGGAACAGAATAAAAATACTGCTTCAAATGCAGTTAAAAATTGTGATCTTCAATCAGAAAATCAAAATGATCTGAAAAATACAGATCGAACTGAAAACTTCCTCTCTACCAACGCACATAATGCACTTTTATCAACGATGATTGTAAAAGTACCAGACAAGTTTGGAAATTTAATGCCCTTGCGATGCCTGTTGGATCCAGGGTCCCAAACTTCATTTATAACGGAAGAAGCTTGTAAAAAATTACAAGTGAATACAAATAATATTTCAGTACTCGTGAAAGGACTTAATACAAGCCACACGGCACATGCAACCAAACAGGTTAAAATAAAATTATATTCACAAAAAAGTGAACCAGTTTTAACCACTGAGTTGTTAGTACTGAAACAAATCACCGGAATATTGCCCCCGAATATTATAAATAAAAAGAATTGGACCCATTTGCATGGCTTAAATCTAGCGGATCCATCATATTGGAAACCAGGGCCAATTCACATGCTATTAGGAGCTGATGTATATGCCACAATAATTATGGAAGGCATCAAAAGGGGAAACGATAATGAACCGGTAGCAATCAATACCAGGTTTGGCTGGATAATATTGGGGAAAACCAACAATATATCGCAATCGGTTTCCTCGTATAATATAACTACTGAGCTGGAAGATAATGTAGATCAACTGCTCAAGAAGTTCTGGGAAATAGAGGAAGTTCCGAATAAATCCCTTCTGTCTCAAGAAGAGCAGAAGTGTGAAGAAATTTATAAAAAATCTTTTAAAAGATTACCTAATGGTCAGTACCAAGTAAGGCTACCATTTTGCAATGATGTTCCAGAATTAGGAGAATCCAGAAATTTAGCATTGCGACGTTTTTATGCTCTGGAAAGAAAGTTTAATGTCAATAAAAATTTTAAGGAAGAATATTCAAAATGTTTAAATGAATATTTGGAATTAAACCATATGGAGGAAGTAAATATGCCGACCTCTGGGGAACAAAATTATTACATTCCTCATCATGCTGTTATCAAGGATAGCACAACGACAAAGTTAAGGGTTGTCTTTGATGCATCAGCTCTAAGCAGCAATGGAAAATCCCTGAATGAGCAATTACTACCAGGCCCCACGCTGCAGCCCAAGTTGTTTGCAACTTTATCAAAATGGCGAAAATATAAAATCGGTATGAATGCGGATATTGAGAAAATGTACCGCATGATACTAGTCAGTCCAGATGATCGGACATACCAGCGGATTTTATGGTATGATCTGAATACACAAAAAATTAGGGACTATCAACTAAATACAGTAACGTTCGGAACTTCGTCAGCCCCATATCTTGCAGTACGAACATTAATGCAATTAGCGCAAGATTGCCAACTGCAATGGCCACTGGCTGCACAAGCAGTGAACTCATCGTTTTATGTCGATGATCTACTCACTGGAGCGGACAATGTCGAAGATGCAAGGAAACTGAGAGATGAGCTCATAAATATGTTAAAATCAGGAGGTTTTAATTTAAGGAAATGGGCAAGTAATCAGCTGAGTGTGATCAAGGACTTGCCTGAAGACCAACGAGAGCTTAAAGACATCCTGAACATAACTGAGCATGAAACAATAAAAACAGTCGGTATTAACTGGCACCCCAGCTCCGATATGTTTTCCTTTTCCTTTGCGGTTCCAAAAGAAGGTTCATGCACCAAGCGTGCCATTTTATCAACTATAGCATCATTATATGACCCGCTAGGATGGATTGCACCAATAATAATTAATGCAAAAATTTTAATGCAATCAATATGGATGGCAGGCACAGCTTGGGATGAAAAAATACCAGAATTATTGCAGCAACAGTGGAAAAAATTTGAAAATAATATTGCAAAATTGCAACTTATTAAAATTCCCAGATGGATAGGGTGGACCTCTGAAGCAAAAAGTGTTCACATAATAGGATTTAGCGATGCATCGATCAAGGCCTATGCTGCAGTAATTTATATTCGAACTGAATACATAAATGGAGATGTAACTTCCACGCTATTAACCTGTAAAACGAAGGTAGCACCAATTAAACCTATTACTCTACCCCGCTTAGAGTTAAATGGAGCTGTGTTACTCGCCAGGTTAATTAAAAATACTGTAGAAGACATGCAATTAAGGAACCCAAACATCGTAGCATGGACTGATTCGATGATCACGTTGCAATGGATCCAAGCTCACCCTACAAAATGGAAAACATATGTATCCAATCGTGTTGCCGAAATTCAGGAAATTTTACCTCCAAGCTGTTGGAACCACGTAAGCTCGAAGGATAATCCCGCGGATCTAGCCACTCGTGGATGTACACCTGAAGAAATAAAAAATAATAAATTATGGTGGAATGGACCACAATGGTTGTTGCGTTCAAAAAATGAATGGCCTAAACTTACCTCAGTATTGGCTCAAACTGAACTTGAAGCAAGAACAGTCAAACCATATACTTGCATCACGAACCTCGAAGATGAATTTTTCTCGCGTTTTTCATCCTTCGATCGTCTGATAAGGGTGACAGCACGAATATTACGCTTTTATAATAAGGCTAAAAAGATCCACTCTAGCCACAGCAACTGGCTTAACAGTAACGAATTAAAAATGGCAGAGCTTATAATATTAAAACAAATTCAAAAACAGATGTTTCCGATTGAATATGCTCAATTGGAAAACCATCAACCCCTATCAAAAGGTAGTAAACTTTTAAATTTAAATCCAATATTAGGAGAAGATGGTTTAATTCGTGTAGGCGGAAGGCTTAATGAAGCATTAATATCATATTCAAGGAAACATCCAATTATTTTACCAAGTGAACATCATATTGCTTCACTGATAATTGAAAAAATTCACTTGGAAAATCTGCATAGTGGACCGACATTAACGCTCAACGTTAGTCGGAATAAATACTGGATATTGAACGCAAAGCGTTTAATTTCAAGAAAAATAAAACAATGCGTTACATGCGTACGTTATAAAAAACAGACTAGCAGTCAACTTATGGGTAACCTACCTGCTGCTAGAGTCAATATTTCGAAGGCCTTTACTCATGTTGGATTAGATTATGCAGGTCCTGTTCTGATAAAAACATCTCCACATAGGACAAGTAACAAATATAAAGGTTATATCTGCATATTTGTTTGTATGGCTACTAAAGCCATACATTTGGAAGCAGTCTCCGATTTGACTACGCCTGCATTTATTGCAGCAATAAAAAGATTTGTAGCTAGGAGAGGACTATGCTCCGACATTTACTCAGACTGCGGCACTAACTTTGTAGGAGGAAAAAATCAGTTGGACAAGGAATTAAAACAAGCAATTAAAAATCAATCCAACGAAATAGGACAATGTTTGGCTACAAAGGGTATTTCGTGGCATTTCAACCCTCCTGCGTCTCCTCATCATGGAGGATTATGGGAAGCTGGCGTGAAGTCGGTGAAATTTCATCTGCGCCGGACCCTTGGAAACACATCTTGCACGTATGAAGAATTATCAACGGTACTCACGCAGATAGAGGCATGCTTGAATTCACGTCCGCTTTGCCCCATAGAAAATAATGTTGAGGATTTAGAAGTTCTGACCCCAGCACATTTTTTAATAGGCCAGGAGTTAAATGCCATGCCAGAACCTGAGAAAACTGATGTCTTACCAGCTCAACGCTGGAAATATGTGCAATGTTTGGCACAAACATTTTGGAAAAAATGGAAGGACGAGTACCTTCACAGACTACAGCAACGATCAAAATGGTTAAAAATTCAGGACAACCTAAACATAAACGACATCGTGCTCATCAAAGATGAAAATATGCCACCTTCTTGTTGGCCACTGGGAAGAATTGATGAAATTTACCCCGGTAGGGATGGCTTAGTACGTGTGGCAAAAATTCGTTTTAAAGATAATACCACACTTACTAGGCCTATCACAAAAATATGTCGTCTTCCCGTAAGCCAGGTTTGAAAAAAAAAAAAAAAAATTGTGGCGTCGTGTCATGTTGTGTTGTCCCAAATGTTGTTTGTACAGCTCTAAAGATTAAATATTTACAGATGCAAGCCTACCAGGACGACATTTTAAATATATTTGATGACGACTTTTACTGCCCTCCCATCGATGCTGACCTCATACGCGAATATGTGCAGCCCAACATGGACATCTTGACGGATCAACCGATCACCAAGGACAAGGCATCAGCTCCACAAGGCAGGACCTTGAAGATCTCGACCGTCGACCAGTCGAAGCCAGGAATGCAGCAGCCGAGCACATCACGGGAATCGACAAATTCATCGTCGCATAATACGGGTCAACGAAAGCCGTACATCAAACCTTTATATAAAAGCATCGTAATGCCGGTAAAAATAAATGGAGTCGAAGAGAAATCGTTGGACATCCTGCGCCCATCTTCCACTGTAGCGGAAATTAAAATGAGGCTACAAAATGATGTACAACGCTTCATCACCAAAGAAGGCGAAACAATATACATTCCAAAAAAAGTTTTGCAGCGACTGGATTTTGAAAAAATTCAAGCCAGTAAAGGGAATTTCACAGTAAATCTTCCCGATAAATACCAAGTCCGGCTTAATATTAAAAAAGATGGCAAAGTTATTTTTCATCACCATCATAAAAGAGGTATAAAAACAATATTAAAGCGTGTTGAACAAAGAGTTCAACGGGCGGGAGAATGTTCAGCGAACGACTGAACAAGGCTGAAAATATAAAAACTTTACAATACAAATAACATAACAAACAAATGAATTCACTGAAATAAATGAAACAAATATAAATGAATTAAACTATTAATGAATTTCAACATACATACCTTATAAGGTCCAGAACAGACCTTGGCTATGACGAAAACTCCCACGATGAGGTACACAATTTACACCTGATATGAAGTCCCTCGATGGAGCATATATATGCTCACGAGCAATAGCATCATATGCCTCTTAAGTCAGCTACCTGCTTGCTCATACAGGTGCTGACAACCGAATTAACGCACTTCTCAGCATTATGCTGAGAAAAATTTACCCAAACTTGAAGGATTCAAGTTTTGGGCTCGGCGGTAACCTAAAAAGGTAAACAAAGAATTAACACTAAATATTTATGAAATTAGGCAATGCAAGCATGCCAATTCACAAACTGTGGACAATATTAAGGGAATTTGCATGTCCAAGCAAATCCCCAGGTGAAAAGGCGGCGTATTCCCGACATAAATAGAGCATAATGATTATGCGCGGGAAAGGTGATAAACGCTCGGAAAGTCGTTTATCACCAAGGAAAGTTACGCCACAGCAATAATTAAAGGTAAAACTTACCTGAACTCCTGTGACATGGTGAAATTATCCCTTGGATGGCACAAAAAACACATACCGGCACCCGCGAAACGTCAAACACGTGAATGGCCGCGACATGTAAACTAACAATATCTGCCTGACAGGTGGGTGGCAGCCGGGCGTTTTGACACTCGCGGATCACGTTTGTGCCAATTTAAATTTGAAAATTAATTCGAATAAAGAAATAAATTTACATAACCTCACACATAAGGAGTGAGGGAGAAAAGAAGAAAAACATAAGGAGGGAAAATATTGGAATTTTTCCAGGATCCACAAAATGTGATACCACATGGAATGCACGGGAGAAAATGAATTTTCCGAAAATAATGAAAATAAAATTGAAATAATGAAGTCAATTGAAGGCAGATTATCATTTTAAAGTTAACGAAATGGGTCATTGATAAATGTTGAACAAGGAAAATGCATTCACATGGATTATTTGTAACATATTGAATTTGGGTAACAAGCCAACATGTGGAACCAAGAAAATTTAGGTTCCACTTGAACATGAAAAAATGTGCTAATTGGCAGGACACATTTTTACTGGAAAATTGCGCTATATAAGTCAGCGCGGACTTGAACTCGACCTCTTCGATTTGCAAATTTGGTGAAATATAAATACGCGTTAAGGATTAAATAATTGAAATTGGACTTCGACTTTGGCATTTTTTTTTTGGACAACGGCTTTGATTTTTTGGACTTCGTGGATTTTGAACTTCGAATTTTTTTGGATTTCAACGAAATTGGAACTGGGTTTAGGAAATAAGGAGGTGAAGTAGTGGATTGAATGACCCTTGTTGGTTGAAGAATCCACTTGCATGCTTCCTTGTGGTGCAGGGATTCTTAGTGAAATTAGAAAATAGAGATCATTATTGTAAATGTTAAAGTTAATAATTTTTTTCTGAAAATAAACTTACAGTAAAATTACGTGAAATTCTTTAAACTGATCTATCCAATATTCCTACTTTTTTCAACTAGAGACATAATGATCATTGAGTAGGCCGATTCGTTTATCTTTAATCAGTTAATTAAAAAGTATGAAATGTCAAGGTATGTTTGTAGTAATATTCTGAAGCTATATTGAAGGCAAACATGAAACGTTGAAAGGAATTATAAGTAAATCAAAATTATTTCAAGCAAATTGACTTTTGTAATACATAATATAAATCTCGCGAAGACAATAATTTCCTTTCCCTTTCAAAACGTTCAACAAGAAACTATCAGTCCTTCACAGCGTTGCATTGCTAAAGAACCCGAAAGAACGCCTCTAGAGACCTTAATTGTTGTAGTGCAGAGCAGGAATTCAATAAAAAAGCGAATTGTTATTTAAATTTAATGGCCAATGGCCCTCCCATTTTCTATTTCCAGATGTAATCACAATCGCACCGCGAAGCAGTCACGATTTTTCTGGTGGCATTGAAAGCGAAAGTCAGGCAGGCACGCGTTCTAGGCACGAAAACGAGCTGCGAGTCACCTCCGCGTTTCTAATGATCACAATGGTCCTAAGCATGCCAAGCACCATCGGCATTCGTAGCGTAGGTGTCTGAGAACAGCTCCAATTGGTCTCATGTTACGGTACCTGCAATCTTCTTCAATGCGGCGCGGTATCGCGCGACGGTACCGTTGCTCTATTCAATAAAAAACCCTCAAACAGCGGTTAATTTTCCGCTGTTTTTCGCATCTGTCACCTCTTTCCTTATTTACCTGATTCGTTGTTTTTCGCGAACAAAACGAGTGATTTAATGCAAATTGCACACTGCAGTACTCAATGAAGCTGGCTTAAACCATGCGTACATTTGAATGTTGTTCATGATCAATTTACATTAACCTGCGCGATGTACACGCTCAGATTAGAGGTAATCAGCAGTGGCTATTCACTTCAGGTTTTTGCTCTGTAATTAGGTCCACTTGTCGAGCACCGGCACAGCCTTTCAGGTATTCATCCAAATATACGGTGAGGGCTTTTAAAAGCACTTTTTTTACGAGTGGAAAACTGATTGATTTTCGTAGAATTTGTAATGACATTAATTAATTATTTCAGGCGCAGATTTATTATTGAAAAATTGTTCCATTCACGCTATAAGACATGCAATTTCAGTATATTATGCAATTTTAAGCCTCTAACATTGCTCAGCAAATCACGCAAATCACCTTGTCCTTTTTTTTGTTAAAAACAGCATAAACCAATTTACGATGACATTCTATTTGAATTGAAAGACAATAGATGAAAACTTTGAAATGAGTTTTATGCCATTTTAATATTCCAACGCACATTCTCCAAACTCTACAGACTACTAAGATAAAATTTTTTCTTCATTCAAAAGGTTGTAAATTTTCTCCTCATAAAATCTGTAGGAATTATGCAAGGTCCATCACATCAGCCACTGCACTTAAAAGTTTTATCACAAACTGATTTATTGCACCAGCAGCGAATGGAGCCAGCAGTGTGATCGTTAGAATTTCGTGCGCTATTCAAACGAGCGACGCATTCCGGGTGCATAATTAACGCAGCCAAGAAAGCCACGATCATTGTCGCTCTGGCCGGGTAACCTATTCATTTCACTTTCCATTCTGTCCCTCCCCCGGTCTCCCCGAGATGCTGCCGCCTCTCCGTAGCATAATTTGAAGTGCCGCATATCTGCATGCAAATTAAGGCCGAATCGTACTCAAATAGAGGCTGATGTTACCTAAAACTCATCTCCGTCTGGCGTTTAGCTTCATTCACGAATCGCAAAAAAAAATATTTACCTAAAGAGGTAAGGCTTCAAATTTATTGCCTGTCGGATTAGTGCAAATCCATGTGGATCACTGTGATGCTTTCTGTCCTTGTAATTAACTTCACTATTTTTGATCTTATGCATAAAAAAAAATTGGGTGGATATTCGGTTTTATGAAGATAATTACCCAAAGCAGGTGAACGACAATAGTATGAGTATTTTAGCGAATGTGTAAGCTACTTTATTATTACCAAATTTCTGAGGTGCTCATATGCCACCAGGTTGCGTATAGCTGTTTTGTAATTTCTTAATTAACATTATGCATGGAAGTCTCACAGTCAACTTTTGAAAGTGAGATTAAACTGCCAGTTAGAAGAAAGTTTTGTGGTCGCAATAGGGTGAAAGGTTTTAACACAAAATCTTCATCCGTAGTATAGCAATACTTGTCAAGAAATAGTAAAAGCATTTCTGTAACGAATTATAAGTGCCATATATTTTACATATAACATACCTATGTAAGAGAAACTGGGGAAACCTTCTGACCCAAAATATAATACCGTGAATTTATGTTATTACTAAAAACCTTTCAGACTTTAATTTTTTGCAGCGTATATAAAAGGCTGTTATTTCGTTTTTTAGACATTTATATGGGAATGATTAAATCTTAAGGAATTTAATCTAATAATACATTTTCTTTTCCTCTTCTGGGAGCATGAGAGTTAAATTGTAACAACTTACTGTGTACTTAGGCTCACTTTCGATTGTTACTTAAATTTTACAGCTCAAACCAAAAAGAAAATCATATTCTACAAATTATCTCAGTCAGCTTAGCAAAGACAAGTGGAAATCACGAAAATTGCACTTTAAAATAAATCACTAAACAAAAGGTAAGGTGAAATTTAGATCAAACCACTTAACAGCAGTACATATTTTCTTAAATTTATTAATTTTTCAAACATCTAAATTGTCACACTAACTAAAACACTTGAATAACTGGAAAAAAAGCTTGATGACTTAAAAAGACTGAAGAACGGATGTATACAAAAACTGTCTAACCACATACAATGTACTTAAGTGTTATCACGAGATAAACTTACTTTTTCTATATTTAAAGAAAAAATCTACTCAAAAAAAAATTATCTTTGGACCTCCACTACCTCTTTACATCTCAAATTTTCAAAACTATTTTTTTCCAAGTAGTTACATTAAATACATATTGTATTTATGCCCATAGTCTTAAGAACTACATATGGTACAACTTATAATAAATGTTCACGGCCGAATTACTACTACCTTCGAAACGTTTAAACCCTAAAAGTATATTTCTTTGAAATGTTGGTCTTAAACTTTGCCTTACAAACCTTGGAATTAAGATTTTATCGAACAGGTAAATAAAGCAATTTTAAGAGTCCATAAATTTCCTCATTGAGATAGTAGCGAGCAATGCAACTACAAGTATAAATTGTGTAATTCAAAACCGCGAGTTGCGTGGAATCGTGCCTGCTGCCAAATAATCCATCTCACTGAAGATGTGAACCGCAGCGAGAGTAAACATAAAACAATTCAAGAAGCGGTGAAAATCGTAATGCAACGACAGACCTCCAATGGACCGCCAATCGGCCAGTGAACAGTGACGAGTGACGACTACTTTTTTAGCTGAATGTGGCAACCCAGTTGATCTCCTAACGATCATTCCGTGGTCTACTGCTGCAAGTTTGAATATGCAACGAGCGTAAAACTCGGCTCAACGGACGACTAACGTCTGGAGACAATTTGCCGGCAAATTACAGACATTTGACAACGAGACAGAAAACTGAAACTTTTTCCTAAAGGCGGCAATTTGAGAGTGAAAGCTTCATCAGATTATGGATGGCTGATATTATGGTCTTAACTCTTAGGTCTAGCCGCCGGTGAAGTTTGTCGAAGTCGCGCTCGCGCACACGAAAAGTACACGCCCAACCGGTTTCAGTTTTGGTTTCGATTTCAGTTTTAACGCTAAATATCGCCACTTGGGAGTTATGCTCCGCATAAGTTCACATGGAGGTCTTTTCTTGTAAGACACCGGCTCCTGTCGATTGTCTTGTCCAATGTTGTCCATAAACCGGTAATAAGGGCCAGGTTGAATTTGAATACATAGTAGCAGGTATAATCAAATAACCCGGGCAGTGTGCCAGAGCGGGCAGCGCACTGACCCTGTTCACATCAGAAAGTCGTGCAGATATTCTTGATAACCATTGGTGCAAGCTAAATAGGTAAATATGTATTTTAAAGAGCAAAGGACTACTCGTCGAAGTATGCAATTCGATTTTTGCGTCATTGCAAAATGGGTGAGGTTGAATCTGCAATGCATATTCCAAAGTAACATTATCTACTTATCTCTACATTCATAAAATACAAAGCGTATTCAAGGAGTCATCTGATTCGGTTATTTTGGTTTCCAGACCTGTACCAGTTCTAAAAAATAATCCAAGAAAATCTAAACTATGTATGCTCTTCTTCTTTTGTAGAAATCAAAGGAAATGACAGACTATTCTATGCGCGTTTGACTATTTTTTATATAGGTATATTTGATCTGATTTTCTATTCAGTTGTTGAGCCGTTTGACTCAATGAAATAAATAAACTGATGGTTCTGTCCTTTGTGGGTAGCATGAAAAATGTTTCTTCTTTGCAAAAAATCATTAGATATATTTTAGAACAACTAAGATCTGTTGGAGCGATTTTGCTGCATACCTAATTATAACTACTATCTAACTACTAACTAACTAAATTGATTTTATTTCTATTTACATACACATTACACACAAACACAGATACACATACCGACACTGTAACGAAACGATAAGATTTCATGAAAATTGGAATTTTATTTTCGGGTTATTTAAAATAATTTCTCTGTCATATAATCAATAATCTAAAAGAGTCAGCATCATGATTGTGGAATTTTAAACTCGGACTGTGAAATTTTTTTTTTTTTTTTTTTTTTTTTATACGAACCATCAGCTTAGTCAAAGCCTTGTAAAATATCAGAAATTAATCTGTAGCATATGACTGATTATTCATCATTTGGTCCGATGTTAGTAGACATGCGACCACAACCACCAAACAGACTTTTCTTTAGTGCATGCTTACTGACACGTAGATCAAACAAATCAGCATTTCTATTAACATTTAACCTCATGCGATTAATAGGTTGGAAAAAACTATAATTATTTTTCCATAAACTAGTTTGTAGAAGCGACACCACCCTAAGATTACGCTCGTTCAGTCTGAAAGTGAATTTGCTTTTAAGGGAAGCTGAATCAATACTACCAATTAATAATTGGTGAACAAAAACAGTGTCTGCAATCTCCCGGCGCTTGTGCAGAGAGTGCATATCAAGAAGCCTCAGACGATCATTATAAGGGGGGAGAAGAACTGGATTGCTCCAAGGTAAATCTTTAAGAGCGAATCTGACAAATTTCCTTTGTACAGATTCAATACAATCAATATGAACTTGATAATAGGGCGACCAAACTTGACTCGCATATTCAAGAAGTGGTCTTACAAAAGAAAAATAAAGCTGTTTCAACACAGCCCTATTGGAAAATTCACGTGACCATCTTTTGATGAAACCCAACATAGAGTTGGCCTTAGTCACCATAGAGTTAATATGCTCAATGAAGTCCAATTTGCAATCCAGGATAACTCCCAAGTCACGGACAGAATGAACACGTCGTAGAGCATAATTTGATAAGGTATAGTCGAAACGCAGGGGGTTGCGTCCTCTACAGAAAGTCATAACTTCGCATTTACTAATATTCAGTTCCAAATCGTTGTGTGTACACCACAAGTGGAATAAGTCTAAGTCCTTTTGAACCACGTGGCAGTCGTTAATATTTTTGGTACAAAAGAATATTTTCATGTCGTCTGCGTAGATTAAGATTTTACAGATTTTAAGAAGTTGTGAGATGTCATCGATAGATAAAATAAAAAGAAGTGGACCCAGGTGACTACCCTGCGGGACTCCTGATGTAGCTAAAATCTTCTTCGAGGTGGTACGACGAAAAGAAACCTGGTATGTCCTGTTGAGCAAATACGAACGAATCCACTTAATAAGCAGAGATGGAAAGCCTAAAGAAACTAATTTAAGGATTATTATGGAATGAGAAAGCTTATCAAAAGCCTTGCTGAAATCAGTATAGATACAATCTGTCTGCAGACCCTTTTGGAAACCTTCAGTAGCAAAGGTAACAAACTCAAGGAGATTCGTAGATGTAGACCGTCCCGGAAGAAAGCCGTGCTGGTTTGTTGAGACAAGTCGCTTGCAAACAGTAGAAAATTGTGAGTATACAATTGATTCAAAAAGTTTAGGAATACATGAAAGTTTCGCAATGGGCCTATAATTGCATACCTCACTTTTGCTGCCTTTTTTATGAATTGGAGTGATGAAGGAGTTCTTCCAGAGCTCAGGGAATTTCCCGGTCTTGAGTGACTTTTGGAAGATTAATGTGAGAGGTGTGACTAGCTCATTGGAACATGCCTTAAGAATGGCAGGCGGAATGCCATCGGGTCCTGATGTGAAATCAAGTGGGAGCTCATTGATATGCTTGAGGACATCATTCGCAGTAATACAGACGGATAGATTAATAGGAACAGGGTTTTGGTTTAAGTGATTAAAATTATTAAGGTCGGGTTGAAAGTCAGGGGAGAAGGATTTTTCGAAAAAGGACGCAAACATATCGCATATTGTAGATGGAGTGTCACTAGAGACCCCTTCATATTGCATATTAGCAGGGTAGTCGTCCACCTTTCTTTTAGTATTAATAAATTTATAAAATGCGCGTGGATTGCTGTAAAATTCAGTTGTCATTCGTTGTACGTATTCGTTATATAATTGTATAGAATATTCCCGAAATTTATTATAATATTCAACGAATTCATCGTACGAAGAGTTATTCCTATCCAAAAGATATGCCCTCCACAATTTATTCTTCTTGTTTCTAAGCCTCCGAAGATCGCTATTGAACCAGGGAGGTGAAGAAGTAAGGGAACGCTGGCGCTCGTAAGGAACGCACGAATCGAAAATATTGAAAAGCAAGGCATAGAACTTGGACAAGGTACTGTCAATATCATTATGAGATAAAAGCGTAGTGAAATCAATGGAGGATATTCTTCTGGAAAGTTCGTTCGTATCCGCCTTCCTAAAATTGTAAACGTAGTCGCTAGCGGCAACACATTGCTTAGTATTTTCAGGACTATAAAAATAATCGATTTGGAGAGGCGGGTGAAATTTGTCCAGAGTGGACAGAAGAATTGGACTTTGATCAACAATTGTATTGTCGCAGTCAGAGGAGAATACAAGATCAAGCTGCCGACCCATATCATTCTTTATGGAACTTATCTGACTGAGACCTGAAGAGAAAACCGATCCCAGAAATGAAGATTCTCTAAAATTCAATTTATTAGAGGGATGGCAACCATCGTCATCAGAATTGGCTACCCATTGAACATTGGGTAAATTAAAATCACCCAGTAAAATGAGATCGTCATCTGGATTCATTAAATCAATAATGATTTCTAAATTTGAGACTAGTATATCATAGATACTATGTCCATTCCTGTCAAGGGTGTTAATTAGATCAGGAGGTAAATAGCAACACATAATAAATAAAGAATTTCTGGCTAATGTTATTTTAAGATTAATTAGCTCAATGTCAGAAGAAGCAGAAAGGTCGTGTGATGAAATCAAGCTGCAATTGAGGTGAGCTTTGCAGGCTATGAGAACTCCTCCTCCTCGTGCCTCTGAGTCAGCAAACCTATCCTTGCGAAACACTTGATAGGATGAATCAAAAATCTCTGCATCATGAAAACCATGATGGAGCCACGTTTCGGTTAACGCGATAATATCAAAATTGCTAGTAGTGGACGACTGATAAAGAGTCCTAGTCTTGGTCCTGATACCCCTCACATTTTGATAATATAAGGAGATCGTCTGGGGATTTAGTTTTTTGAGGCAATCGTATTAGATGGATTGATACTCAAATTCCTTGATGTAACTTTCGAGATAGGCCTGCGAGGGACGAAATTTTTTACTAAAGCACCCGAGGGCCAAAAAGAGGTATTCAGCAAGGTGGGAGCCAATTCCTCAGACACATACAAAATGAAAGAAGCAATTGGACTTGAAGCTTTATTAATTTTCCGAGAAGTGATATTTTTTGTACAAATATTACGAGCCTTAATGTAGGAGACGATTGCCTCAGGGGAAGTTCCTGAATCTAGACGAGAGATAAATAGGGATCGTCAGTGGGGGACTACTTTTAGTGATTCTTCAACATTTCCCATAAGAGAAGGGTTGATCTCTGTTTGAGATGTTTCAGAATGGCACTCAGAGTCAGGCGTAGGTACCGAATTTTGTGAACCGGAAGCTAATGAGGAAGCGGTATTAGAAGAATTAATACCTCTAATATCTTTACTAGCTAAATTCTTTTTAAGTGAGCGATTATTTGGTCGCTTTTGTCGAAGACCGGATTTCTTCTCGTTAGAAACTGGATTATTAGAGGAGGAAGGAGGAGGAACAGCCTTGACTGGAGTTTTATCGGCTAAGATATTGGTGCACAGATTTGCAGGACTCTTAAGAGTTTCGATCTCACGCTTAATAGAACGGAGCAAATCAGTGCTCTTTGAAAACTCCGAAGACCATGAATTGACATTATTATAAACCTTCCGCACGTGATATTTAATGTCTTCAATTACAGGGGCGACCACCGCATTATCCGCTCCACAAGAGGTTGGTACTAAATTAGTAGTGATCGCGTGCAAATCGTCAAGTGTACTAGAAACATTTGAGATATTTGAAAATATATCGCGGGTTTTACATAATATGGCTTCAGAGGTGCTTGTAAATAATTCTACTGCACCAAAGAGCCTATCAAATTTTGTGTTAAGGACGCCAATATCTTCTGATATTATATGTGCATTCGCCTGGAGAGTGCTGCTCACTTTTTCAGCCAAAAGCGATTGATCGCTAGAGATCGAATTAGTCATGTTCATAATCAACCTCAGAACATGACAAGGCTTTATAGCCGTACATTCCTCGCAAGTGAAAGCCGAGGATTTAGCCCGTCTGGTAGAGAGCTGTTTAAGGCAAGTAGCGTGAAAGACGTTGTTGCAAACGCCGTCACAAGCAACCTCGTTGTCAATGATCAGATTGTCGCAGATTTTGCAAAGAGACATACTGATCAATCAAAGTGGGTGAGTGGGAGACAGATGTGAGAAAATACGAACTGATTACCTCGATGACTGTACAATCAGTTCAATAAGCCCTGTTTGCCTACTTTTTGGCTGAATGTGAACAGGCGGCCCGAAGGGGAACTCAAGTGCGATAAGCGGCAAAACCTCTCTCAGAATCAAGAGCGCAAAATAGAGGAAAAAAAAACACACAAGACGTTCACCGGGCACAATCCACCGTAAAACAAACCGATGTCACAGAAATGCTTATGAGCAAACGCGATTGAAAATTATTAAAAATAAACAAAACAGATTACCAGAAGCAGGCACCAACCAACAATACCACCACTCTGGAAAAAACTTTAAATTCACTTGGAAATCAATTAGCACAGAGCACAAAACACGAGATCACCACAAAACGACCACTCAAGCTGTTAGTTGCAACGAGACTCGGACTTGGACCTCTTTAATAATTGGTGCGGTGTTCTGTCAACTGTCTCCCTCTCAACATTAGTAAGTGCACTTTAATGTCTTTTTCCCGTAAAAGGTCTCCTTTGTACTATAGTTATACTTTAAATGATTGTTCTTTGCTGCGTGTTGATAAAACCAGGGATCTAAGGGTTGTTCTTAATTTCCGTATGTCGTTCGACGACCATATTGATGCTATTGTATCAAAGGCAAATGCTACATTAGGGTTCGTTAAAAGATGGGCTAAAGAATTTAATGATCCGCACATTACAAAGGTTCTTTACTGCACCTTTGTTCGCCCCATCTTAGAGTATGCTAGCCCTGTTTGGTCTCCTTTCTACGCGGTCCATATTAATCGTATTGAGGCGGTACAGAGGAGATTCATCCGCTTCGCATTCCGCGGTCTTCCCTGGAATGATCCGTTTTTCCTTCCCCCATATGCGGACAGGCTCAGACTGTTCCCTCTGCTCTCTCTTGAGACAAGGCGCAACAACTCCAGAATCCTTTTTGCATTCGACTGTATGCGGGGAACGATTAATTCTCCCGAATTGCTTGACTCATTTACATTTTCTGTCCCTTCTCGCACCTTGAGGGGCTATGGCTTCTTCCACATTCCCCATCATAGAACCAACTATGGTATGTTTGGTCCGACTTCGTCAATGTCACGCCTTTTTAACCGACACTTTGACGTAATTGATTTTCACCTCACCAGAGACCAGTTAAAGAATCAGCTTGGTTAAGGTTACTTTGGCTCTTGTTTTTATTGTAGTAGTCAGATGTTTGGCGAAGTTGTTTATAATAACTAAATAAATAAATAAATAAATAAATCACAGAGCATACCATACATAATATACGATACGATAACCATAAAATGTATATCATCTAAATTAAGAGTTCCAGCACAGTTCTTACTTACATACATCAGTTTTTTTAATTTATTTGTTATTAATTATAAATTAATTTCTTGGTTATTATATATACATATATTTATCTAAATATCTCATTTAATTTCCAGGGACAAAGTCGCGGCCAGGTAAAATTTACGCAAAGATCAATCCAAGATGAACTCTCATTATACGACGATGATCTAAGCCCGTATGCAGACAGAACTCCCAGAAACAACAAAGTCCGGGCAGCCAGCTATGAGAGCTCTTTGCGAACTTCGGCACTTCAAAGAGGTACAAGTCGATATCGGGGAAGAGATGAAAACTTTGTGCCAGAGGCTACCAAAAAGCCTAATCCTGTCCGAAGTAGGACAGAAAAGCCGAGTGATATAATCACAAAAACAAACCCAATTAGAAGTAGAAACGAACGAACGAGTCCGGCTCGAAGTGGAGATGTTTCCAGATCGAATACACCTCGAACAGTACCTGAACGTCCAGTAGACATTAGCCGGTCTAATGTTGTTAGAAGTAGGGTTGAAAGACCTATTGAGCAGGCTCCATCCAGTTCTGGAAGAAGTAGAAACGAGAGATCGAGAGATCAGGTAAGATCAACCCCTAAAACTGATACACTGGCACGATCTAGGGTGGAAAGACCACTTGAACAAATTTCTAAATCTCAAGTACGAAGCCGGACTGAAAGACCATTTGAACAAAATTTGTCTACTCAGCCACGGACCAGGGTAGAAAGACCTATTAGTAGGAGCAGAATAGAAAAGCAACCTATAGAGCCTGGTGTAGCTAATCAAATTCGAAGTAGAACAGAGAAGCCGGCTGTTTCTACAGTGCCTCCTCAAAATCATAATCGAATCAATGAAAAGCCTGTAGAGTCATCGGATTGGATTCCAATTCGAGCTGGACCAGATCAGGTTATTGAACAGGTTTCTCGGAGGCAAGATGTTTCAGTAGCAGACGTTGTTTACACTAGTAGCAGTAGTAAAAATCGACAGCGAATAACTTCTTCTACAACCAGTTTACCACCGAATGATGACCAACCAACAAAAATTCAAATACCTACAAGAATCGAACGTACAAGCGTTAAGAAAAGCTCTAAAGAAGAAACACCGAAAACGAGTATAGAAACTGAAGTTGAAGTTGAGGTTACAACTGAAATGCGACGTAGTAGAAGTCGAAGTATAACAAGACCATCTTTAAGGCATTCAGAAGAAAAGCCTACGAAAGAAGTTAAAGTAGTTGCAACAACGACAAAATTAAATTGGCGAGATGCAGCGAGAAATCGAGGTACAGGAAAACCAAAATCTACAAAAAGGGAAGAAGATGTAATAGGTGCTGATGATATAGAAGACGAGAACTATCCAGAACATTTCAAATTATTGCTTAAAGCTAAACAAGAGAAGCGTTCTGAACCTGTAACAACTCAAAAGCCCAACGATCTTGTTGAAGTGCTACGACAACAAAAGGCTCTTTTCAAACCAAGAAGGGCAGAACCGTATCGTCCGCGTCCTGCAAAAACTGAAAAGATCTCAACAACTACACCGAAAACTGCGAAAAAAGTTGAGAAAATTGATAGTCGTACTCTGTATAAGCCAAGGATAAATCCTAAACTACAGTTTCCTACATTGAAAACAAAATCAACTACACCAAGCACTGAGAGCTACGAAGAAGCTACTTTGGAAAATGAAATCCAGGAAGAGTCGCCTGTTCCAGATAAAGAGGTCAAATATAGTTCAAAATTTTCAACAGAAGCACCAACTTACTCCAGAGGGCCAAATTTAAGGAATAGAAGTCTTGGAACGGAGAGGCCAATAAAAAAGGATCCTCCTCAAAGGCAGGTTGATCCAGCAAGAGGACGCAGTTTGGTAAGTATTAAAAGACTATATAAGGTAATGTGGTTTTTGGGAACCTTTGATATCACCGGATTTGATATCAAAACAGTTACAAATTAATAGTTAATTAAAATATATGAGCAAAAGTGATGGCCCGACAAAACTGAGATTAGTTTATTAATAAAAAAACCTTTTGTGAGAAGTTAAACCAAAAACGGGGAGGTTTGTTTGTTTCTGTGTGGCAAAAGTGTCTATTAACCAGTACTAAAAAAGTATTTCAAAATCGGCATCAGACCTCTTTTTCATCATGTTATATATTTTTATCTGTTGATATTTCTATCAACATTTATAAAAATTATTTCCAGCCTATCTATTTGGTGTTATGAAACAATATGTTTAAATATTTCCAGTTTACACCAACAACAAAATACAGCTCCAGATATCGTGGAGAAGGTCTTCGCGGTCAGCCGAAAACAGAAAAACTGCATCCAGTTTATACCCCTACAATTCCCCCAGTAACAACAGAATCGGTAAGTTAATCTTTTCAATAAAGCCCTTGCATATTTAAAAAAAAAAATATATCGTAAAAAATAAAAGAAGAGCCAAACATTAGTGTGAATTTCCGCTTCTTAAATTATTTTTGTAATAAATTTTTTAAGAAGCCATGTAATCTGGTAACACTAGACAGTGTAACAGAACTTAAAACAGGATGTACAGTACACAGGTAAAACAAAATAACCATACATTAGAAATTCCTGAAGATTTTTCAGACGATTGACTCAAAGAGGATGACCTTAACTCTGACTAAGAACCTCTGACGAAGTGTTACCAGCATCAAATCAACCATTTAAACACGCATTTAGCATTTACACATCTCAAGTATTTTAGACTAGCTTAGCTTAAAAGTCATTTTTCAAAAGGCATTTGGCTGGGAGTGGTCAGTGAATCATCCACCCCTATCGCTTGGTGCATACTATCCTGATGAGCGGATGTACCATCTCCAGCACCAACTCTTCGACCAGCATCTTCAACAAAAATCGAAGCCGCAGCATCATCAGCAACAACAGCATCTACTGTCCCACCAACAGATTCAGCGATCTAGACCAAAAGCCACGCCCAGAACGCAAGTCGACAGAGCGGAGCCTCGCCTGAGCTCGCCGGCCCGACCTGTTCCAAGTGGTAAGACTTACTTGCACCCAACTTCGTACGCATCCCACAGGATGTTCCCGGCCAGCAGCAGCAGTAGCGGAGGCGCTTTCAATGAGATCTCAAGCACCGAACTGCCCAAAGATCTCGAGGATTTGTGGTCCTTGATGCTGGTCCAGCCAAACTGGACATTTAATCGGCTCTCCCGCAGCAACTTCAGGCCATTGTTCAGCTCATTTTGATCACGCTATTTTTGCTATACTCATTTAGCATACACAGACATTATGAAATCATTTAATCACATTATTTATGTAGCGCCTAACAGATAAATTATTTTTGTTTCTGGTTGGAGGTATACTAACTCTAGTGTAGGTCGTAGCGAGTTAAGTAGTGTTTTTTGTGTCCTTTCGCTTTCTTCCTTTGTTTTATATTTTCTGTTTAGGAAATAAATCTCCATTCATTTGTTCAACTTTAATTTATTTCATCTCAAAACTAGACACTAAATTATTATTATTTTATCCATGTTTGATATTTGATTATCGACAGCTTTATTTAAATGTAAATTAATTACCACTAGAACTACCGGCATAAAAGCTAGTGATTTTAATAATTTTCTACAATTTTAATGGCACTATGCTTTCAAATGTGAATTAGTAATTATAAATGGAAAAAGCTTTTTGAATAAGTCATAATTTAGAATCTTAATAAACTTTGGCTTTCCAAGATATAATTAATTCAAGGAAGGAATTGAGTACCAATAAATTTGACTGGTCTTGGTAGTTCTAGTGTTGATGAGAATTGGAGAAGTAGGTATTAAATTTTCAATAATATATAATTCATTTATGCAATTCTTCGTTATTTGCAGAGTTTTCCACTTTTTTTCATTTAAATAGAGCTCTTTAAATAATATACTAGAGATTAGAGATCAGGATTTCGTAGTTTTAGGCTTATAGATAACAAATTTCCAAATAAACTAAATCTTATTATATATAGGCAATTAACTAGATTACTTAAAAGTTCATCAACAATTTTTGACCTGGTGTAAAATTTGCTCATGCTAAATTTGTAAAATCGTACAAAGCCATCATTATAGATTCGTCCTGTTTTAGTCCAAGCAAAAGGTTACAAATTAAAATTCGCCATACTGATTTAAAATTTTATTAATTTCATTACTTTTATTTTCCGGGGTAATAAAAATGACTAATGCAATTATAATTCCAAGTAAAGAAGTATGGAATTATAATATCGCATTTATTCCCACGGAAGTCACAAGGAAATCACGGAATCAGGACTTGAGAGTAGACTTTAATTTATTAATTCCTTATAATTAAAAATATTCTCAAACTTTTAAACCCTGTAACCATAATCATAAACAATAGAATATTAGAACAATGCCAGTTACACTTTTTTTTGTTATAGTACTCTAATTTTAGTAAGTAATAAACCGTCGGTAATCAATTGTAGAAAACTATCAATTTCAAGCCTATTACTTGAAGATTCAAAAAGTTTAAAATAAAACGGAGCACCAAGTATTCACATATTTTACGTCTTCACATTTGGACATACATTTACATCTTTTCTTAAGGACCTTTTTTCATCCTTCTCATATATTTGCCGAATAAATACTTCATACACTTAACTCATTAATGATTTTAAGTTTCACTGCGCGCATTATTTTGTGTAATTTTCGACAACCATCTAGAGTAATAATTTGTGAACTGTACACTCTGTAAATACATTTACATTCGCACTGATGTTTGGCTTAAAAAATAATAATTCCAAATTTTGTTTTTATTTTATCTCTGAAAAATAATTGGCAAAGCTCCTCTTTTAAATCCGTGTTTTTTTAAAAGAACAAATGTTAATAGAAATTTCTTTTATATATTTTTCATACTAAAACGCGACACACAAAACAACTTACACACACGAATAAAAACAAATCACAAAATAAAACACAACAAACTCAACAGCAGCAAAAAGATTTTAAGACCACAAATGCAGCTGAATTGGAATTTGATTTAGAAAAGGCAAAAGATGTAGCCGGATTGTGGAATTTAATTGATCCAGTACCAGATGGTCTAATGAAAAGTGAAATAACTGTTGAAACATCGGATCATTCGTCTCCTGTAACTGTATCAATATTTGGTGCTTTATCGGAAATTTTATCGAAAACTACCGAAAGTTTGGATTTTCTCACAAGTACGTCGACAACGACGTCTACTACAACAACAACCACAACGACGACAACAACAACAGAAATTCCTGAAATTCTGTTGAAAACGCAGGTACCAGTTAAAAAAAATGATACGGATAGAAGTTTTGTGACCGCTGTAAATACAAATGGGAATGAGAGTGATATGGATCGAAATGTGGATGGTGGTACTACTAATAGTAACAGTAACAATGATGATGGGCCTAGTGTGGATAGACCGAACAGTTTAGATAATAAATCCATTGATTCTCCCCTATCATCAACCATAAATCCATTGATTGAAACCAGTTTTACCCCTGCACGACTAAATATAACAGAGACAGATGATACACAACAGACAGCTACATTTAACACACAGGAAATCAGTTCCACACAAGCTTTTATTAATTTAACAATGCAACTACCTTCCATGTCATCCGCATTACTAACTGATAATATAGAATTAACAACGGTTGCAACTAATTCAATAACATTTCCTACAAATTTACCAACTAGCATACCACAACCGGTAATAGAGGTACGTCTAACAACTCCTGGTAGTGATTTAATAACAAATCCAAAGTTTACAGCTAATTTGGATACTTCCGTAAAAATTGTTTCTAATATAACAACAGCAGATCCGACAAGCTATACACCAACGACAACCAAAACCACTATTTCGACTGCTTCTACACAGATTCTACAGGGGGATGTGACTAACATAACTGAGGGTGCGAACACTGAGTATACGATATTCACGACAACAGGAACACCTATTACCATTTCTCTCGCTGATTTATTTACAATAAAGCCTAAAAAGATTAACCATTCTACTGAGTTAACGCTTGATATTCATCCAGTTTATGTGGAACCTGATTCGACTACGGCCTTTACAACCGTACAGTCAAGTGGAACTTCGTTAATTAGTTCCTCTGAGGCCCCTTCAATTGCACGGCCAAGTTCAACAACTTCTTTATCTATGACTTCCACACCTGAACAGTTAAGTAGAACTTTAATGATTACTTCCTCTACGATCCCATCAACAACACAATCAAGTTCTACAACTTTGAGAACTACCTCATCTTCGACATTTTCAACTTACTTTATACCATTAAAGGAGGAGATTACAAAATCCACAAGTAATATATCCACTGAAGAAGAAAATACCACTTCTTCTACAACAGTCCAATCTGTTAGTCATGCTATAGAGAGTACTGTTAGATCTGGAGACTCGGGTACCAAAACAACGTCTGCAGAATTTAAAATAACTTCATCAGATGTGAAAACTTCTTCAATAATGGCACCCTCCACAACGATGATAACAACAAGCACGACGAGAAATACAATTGAGGAAGTTTCTAAGGGTGCTTCGCTAGCAAAAACTCAATACAATAAGGCTGTAAAAACCTCTAAAATAGGTGTTACAGACGATGCAAATACTTATCAAACAACAATGAATTTGGGCAGTCTAACAAATACAACAGAACACATAATTCCAACACACACCCCATTGCACACAACAACACGTTACACACAATTAAACAGCTTTGATGCAACGGACAAGGGCAACACTAAGCACACTCTGACTAAAACTACCGTGACGCCTGACTTTAGACAGACCGCAATACCTAGCTATCCCGAAACAAGTTCCACAATTAACAGTGAAACGCCTGACTATAGACAGAACGTAATACCTACTTATCCCGAAACAAGTTCCACAACTATTAATAGCCAAGTGAATGATTCTTCTTCCACACAAGAAATAACAAGCCCATCAACCAAACCATCCACATCAACGACATCGACATATAGACCAAGGTTTGCCCAGCGCATACCCATCCTATCGCCAGGAACAATGAGTTCCACAAATGCTCCACCAGTAGTACCACGTCGGGACTTTGTCGTCTATGGAATTCTGCCGAATAATACAGTCGTTCGTAAGCGACCGACGCAGACTCCGCGGCCTGGCGATAGTTTAGCCGTTTATGGAATATTGCCGAATCAAACAGTGGTACGGAAGTATCCAAATGGCACCATAATATCAGTTAATAATGTTAACAACGATCTCGAAATACTTAACATCGATCCAAAAATGCTGTTCAATCCGTTCAGTGAGTTCTACCGAACGACTTCGAGCAGCAGTCTGGATAGAATTAATTCGATCACTACCAACGTTGCAATGACTGATAGTGGTAGACTTATACCAATAACAACTACTAGAAATCCTACCAGTACTTCTACTACTACTACCACCACCACTACCACAAAAACCTCTAGCATGGATTTCATTGAGTTATCTAACGGACCAGTTAGTGAGAATGCATTTAATTCTACTACCAATATAATGCCCACGGTATGGAACCACTTAACTTACTTTTTTAATATCCCGTTTATTTTATTGGGTAATATTGCGACAATTAGTGGAAGGATTGAATTTTGTTCTAGTTTTACTTCCTCTTCTTCCACTAATTTTGCGTTTAGGTCAAAATTTAAACCAAATAATTTGGTCATTGTAAATATCTTAATTAATTGTCAAGTCAAAAAAATTTAAAAAAGAGCGGAAGTTTTAACATACATTCCACATGGCCACTGTTCTGTAGGAAAGCGCACTTTTGGATATTCTCAAGAGGAAATATATAAATGCTGATGTGCCTGCGAAATCTTCAAACGTTTTTAGCCTTACAACATCCAGAAATCCAAGCGGATCGAAAGCAGCACCAACAAAGAGTATAAGTAACAGTGAGAGCAATAATAAAATTGTAACTTTAGACGTAGATACTTTGGTAAGTGTTTTCTCGAATAAAATTAATAAAATTAAAATAATACGTACCATTTGTAGACTAATCGTATAATGAGCGATACAGCGGCTGGATGGAAATCTTCCGTGTCCAGCACAACAGACAACATTCGAACATTGACAACTACAACACCATTACTTTTAGACAGTTCTAGTAAACGTACTCAAGACAATACTGTTCCGGACTCAGACCACTCGTATCGAGACGGTTTGATTAATGATAAATCTAAAGGTACAACACCATTTATAGTCCTACCTGAATCACCTACCACAACCACAACTACCACTACTACCACTACCCCATCAACTACATCTACTACACCTAGTACAACTACTAGTAGCACTACTCCAAGCACTACAACAACTACAACCACAACTCCAAGCACTACAACTACCACTACTACACCGAGCACAACAACGCCAAGTACAACAACAACTACAACAACGCCAAGTACAACAACGACTACAACTACTACACCGAGTACTACAACGACTAGTACAACTCCGAGCACTACAACGACAACAAGCACTACTCCTAGCACAACTACAACCACCTCAACAACTCCTAGTACAACAACCACATCCACAACACCAAGCACTACAACTACAACCACAACTCCCAGTACAACACCAAGCACGACAACTACTACTACAACACCAAGCACGACAACGACTACATCAACAACAAGTACAACAACGCCAAGCACAACTATAAAAACCACCCGCATCGCAACAGTAGCGCCAAAGAAACATTCCCAGATCCAAGCCTCTTCTTCGAAAGTGCGGCAAGTGTCAGTGGCACAGCTCCAGCAGAAAATCGAAGAGAGCGAACAAGCTAGCTTAGAAAGAAATTTGCGTTTACTTCAAGAATTACTTGGCCTTCAAGCCACTTTGCAGAGAAGGGGATCGGAAACAACGACAGAGAAGCCTACAACCACAACTACACCGACGACAACGACTACTACAACAACTACGACGACAACTACCACAACACCTCATCCTAGAACCACTTCTCGTCAAAAATCTGGACAGCTTTCGGATGCCGACGATATAAGTTTTCTCAACAATTTGGTGAGTTGATGAACCTAAGAAGTATATTTAATGATATTTATGGTTTTTATATACTTTAGCGACTATTGCTTTTCGGTGGAGGAGCCGGCCAGACAACAGGTCGTACCACCATTAAAACAACTAAAAAGCCGACAACAACAACGACCACAACTACAACTACAACAACACCCAAACCAACTATTCCAACACCAAATATTGAGGACTTATTGAGTAGTTTCCAGAGGTTGACAACAACACAGCCACCCAGGCAAACTACAGCTTCAGACGATGAAGATATAGCCTTTTTAAATTCATTGGTAAATGGTTTTTATTGTTGTAAACAAATTTCGTTGGTGAACATTTATTTTTCTTCCTTAAGCGCCAAATTGCCAAAGTGGCTAAAGTAACAACAGCCAATCCACCAACATTTGCAAATCGTATTATAGAGATAGCACTTAGTAATAGGGTAACAACGACTACTTCAACAACACCAATTCCACCATCGCCACCAAGTGCAAGCCCGCTCGATATTCAAAGGCATAAACAAGAAGAGGCATCTTTAAGTGCTGATCTTCAATTGCTTTCAACACTTTTGGGGCGACGAATTACGCCCAACGATATTCCTAATTTAACCAAACAAATCACCAATATGAGAAACGCTCCAGTTCCTCCAACAAGGAAAACTACAACTACACCCAAACCAAGTACTGTTAGTGCGGATCAGCTGCAGATTGAGCGTGATCTAAAGTTGTTATCTTCACTACTTGGAAGATCAATAACTATTGATGAATTGCCAAGTTTAATGCAGCAGTTGCGAGGTGAGAGAAAATCAGGAACGACGCGGCAAACAACGCGCACTACAACAACAACAACGACAACTACAACGCCGCCCTCTACAACGAAAAAGGAAGGAATCAACAACGAGGAAATTTTGGCACTTCTGAAGGATCCTGCTATTAGCGGTGGGAACGTTGGAAAAATTGATTTGTACGGGAAAACTAATGAAGCAGTATTGGCGGCCATCTTGAAGCAGAGAGGGATTGGCCCAACGCACAATAATGTTCCAATTGATGTAAGTTTGCGCTTTAATTCCGTTACATACATATGAGTGCAAGAAACAGGTCGACAATAAGACTTTTTTAAATGCACAAGCTGTTAATATTTCCTTCTGTAGTTGACTGCGTAATTCAGCAATTCATTTTGCTAAGCTGAATTAAGCAGTCGACCGTAGAAATTGCATAATGCATTAACTGAATATGCAGCCGAATAAAATCAGAGAAATCTTGGTAAAGGTCGAAGTAAAACGGCAACAAAGCTCGTTTTTGAAGGTTTTAAAAATTTGTTTATCTCCTTCTGCCAATGTTTTTCTTATATTATTTATAGGGACAATTTGAAAAAAAAAAAAACGTAATATTTTCTTAACAATTTTAGGAACTATTTAGCCGAGGACCCACTCCTACGCCATACACAACAACTAGAGCAACACGAAGACCGCGCCCTCCGCAAAGACAACCTAGACCACTTTTGGATGGATTAGCGTGGCTGTGGCGAACATGGCAGGACACAGCACCAGGCCCTCGTCCAGCACGTCCACAAAGGCCACAGCAGCGGCCACGTCCAGTAGCAGAGTTTGGGGTGAATACTCAAGGGCTGGACTTCTCAGCGGTAAGCCTCAAACTGAATTCCCCCCAGAAGCTTTTCCCCTGCCCTGCTTTTTAGCGACTTACAGGAGATTTTCAAGAATTCAGTTTCTGTAGGTTACTGCACAATTCAGCAAATACTTTTGTTTAGCTGAATTGAACTGACAACTGTAGAAACTGATTTTTTGAAAATAGCCAGATAGCTTATATACATATGAGTTTTGTGTGAAAATGTATTTTTTTTCGTTTTTTTTATTTCCAAAATACCGTATGCTTTTGAATGCTATGTTTTGTTACCACTTGGTTATGGCCACGCTATGTAGAGTGAGCAGGTGGCAGAGTTGCCGCCAACCACAAGTATCGTAGAATTTAACCCCGGGGGCGGATTAATCACCGCAGCGATAGGTGTAACTAGAGCAGTTACACAGTTCCTAGGTGCTGCCCTTCAGGTAAGTTGGCGGGCTATCTAACGTCCATTTTAAACAGATAATTTTATCGACCAGTCCCACACAGTTTTGCTACATTAATCCTTTCAATTTCAGGGAGCAGCCAAGTCAGTGCAGTCAGCGTTTTCTGGTCAACCAGCCGCAGACAGCGGGGATCTGGATTATTACAGCTTGAGTGCAGGATAGTGTGTCTCTAGATTTAGATATAAGGGCTGAATTGTGTAAAATAAAATAGAGTAGGGTTTACCCAAAGGATGGGAGCTCCGCCCTCAATCTATGCCTAGTTTACTAAGCGGAATCTGGAGACTGTTTAACTAATTTTTAGAGATGTTTTTAGTTTTGTTGTTGAGCAACATCATAATAATCGCCTGTGTGTGATTTGCTCTTCCAATGTTTTTTCTTTATGAAGAAAAATTCGCCAGTCCCCCGAGTCCTTGAGGTGGTGCATATTTTTTAAGCGCGTGTTGTGATTCCTAGTTTTTTAAGCCATTCCCTTTTTTGTATACTTTTTTATTTTTAAAAATATTTAATGTTTTTATTTTTATTTTATTATTGTATCATAGCTGGCATGTATAATAAAACATTTAATTTATTGAGAAGAATTTTTGTTGTTTTAAACGATATTCCTAGGAGTCAAAAAATATGTTTGACTTTGTTCGAAATTTTGTTTGATGTTTCAGGTAAAACAAATAAACAAAAAAAAAAAAAGATTAAAAGTCGGATGTGCTTAAAAAACCTATAATTTCTAGCCATTTTACGAAGAGTTCAGCTTGTAATTTTCCGTTTAAATATTCATGTTGTTGCTTAAAAAACAGAAAGAATTGAAAAGAGCAGAAAGTTAATCGGTTAAGCAGTTTAGTTTAGCCTAAAAGCATTGTCTGAGAAAAATGAATTTGAACCTTCTACAGTTTTCGATATTTTATATTACTTTTACGTTACTTCTTTGACGCAAATTTTTTTTGGGGGCCAGGGCAATTAGGGGATATTTTATTAATGTTTTCATGTACATGCCATTAAATTTTGAAATCATTTCAGCCAGAAATCGCTGATTTATTACCAGTTCTGCACGGCATGTCTTTATACGACTTTTTAACTTATATGCATTCTCGGGGTCGTAATTTTTATTTGAAATCAAAACCAATGTGCGTAAATTATTAACATGTTTTCCAAGAATATGAACTAATCTGCAGTAAAAAAAATTGATTGAATTGAGTGAATGTTTGGTGACTTTAAAAAAATAAGGTATAAATTTTCACCATTTTTTTTAGCTTTACGCAAGAAAATAAAGTACCTTAAACTATGATATCATACTAATTAATAGTTCATATTCTTCGCAATTCAATAAGGTAAACGTATAACAAATTTTAAAAGGATCGGTCATTTAGTTTTTGAGTAATCATGGACGGAAATTTTTCAACTGTTTAAGGTAGTTTCCTCCTTTAACAAAAAGTTAACACAACTTTTCAACTCTCATGGATAACTAATGATTTGTTTTCTAAAATAACACTTTACTTTGTAATTTCTGGATTGCCTGCTGTTAAAATGCCTTACTATCTCGAAAAATATCTTCATTTCCTGTTTCAAAAAATTTTGTAAAGAAATAATATTTTAAACCTTGCTTCTTACAATAGTCGGATGTTTAATAATAATTTCTAACACTGTTGATTTAAGTCTGTATTATAAAATCTCAATTTTTAAATTCCAATAATACAGTTCTAAGTAAAAGGACAAACTAAAGTACGAATTCAAATATTTTATGAATTTCAAAATATAATAGCATGTGATACTGTTTAACCTTCATATATCCAACATTCATGAAAATGTAATTCAGTTATTTGGTTTTGAAGCAAAAGCCATCCAATGGAAAATAAATAAGTTTAGTTACCAAAAGCGTACTTGTGAACTTTCAAGATTTTATAATGTTTCCAAATAAAAAGACTTCTTTTAATGTGTTTATGGCATCTTATTTTCCTCTATAGTTACAGAATTTGTTTATCACTTAGCGCCTACACTACGTCTAATCGCAAATAAATAATTAAAAGCATTACAACATTGAACATTTTTCAACATTAATAAACTAAGCATAAGCCTAACCTGAGGTAATTTTATTATTCGAAGTCGTTGAACTATACAAGAAATACTCGCCGAGCGTTAAATTTAAGTAAATTCTAATGTGATATCACAATGGCAGCGAATTTGTTGTGACGGTAGGGCAGTTCTAAACGTTCCTAGTTCCTAGAGGCTAACGTCCTGGGGATAAATACCATCACTGGTTGACTCATAGTGTCCATTTGTGTTATTCGCAAACCGAATTCTCCTCTTCGAATGGACCGGACAGTTCTCCTGGCCGTAGATGAGGCTAATCCCATCGGTGGAGGTCGATTCGCCATCGGTCAACTGCGACTCGTGTCTAAATTCGCTCAAGAAACTTGAATCGTAGACACGAGCCGCAGGTAATTGTCAATCGTCCGGATCTTTTAATCTTATGTACAGGCAGCAGGATAGGATCATACCTATAATTTGGATAAGACATATGCCAAGACCGACAGCACCGACGATAGTCAGATGCTTTCGCATTTCATCGCCCAGTCGGTAAATGCATCCCTGAAAAAAAAAATTAATTAATTAAAATTAACATAGGCACTAACATATGTTAAACGTACAGTGTAGGGAATATTACTTGGATGATCTCGCTTTCCGCAACCATCGGAAAAAGTAAAGCAGCAAGAGTCCGGTACTCGTCTGTTTTCACTCGATCGTAGAAGATCCTTTGAATCTGATCTGTGCCATACACTTGCTCGCCAATCTTCGAACCGAACCGCACCACAGCAAACAAACTACAATGAATAGAAATATTTAGAAATATCGTACAATCCAAGGAAAATGTAATATCGCTTACATTTTGCTGTATGCGATCAATGGCATTGGTTCTGGTCTCGTCGACGCCGTAGCTCGCTAGAAAAGTGGCGTTAAAGTTCATTTGTAGCTCCTCCTCGATTTGCGTTTCGTAAACGTACGCGAGCCCTCCCACAATAGCTTCAAGGAGGAAAACTAGGACTAGAAGGAATGTGTACTGAAATGAGAAAGAATTATGAAATTAATTTAAATGTTATGTAGAAGTAAAGCGCCTATACGTATGCAATAAATACGAAGAAACGAGATCTTGATTTCAATATGGCACACCCTAGGCAGAAAAAAGTGCCTATCTAATTTTTTAAACCTTGGTCTCTTCTCTGCAACGTTCCCAAAGAAAATATTTGTAGTCAAGAAGACATATAGGTGAATAGATGGATAATTTCCCATTATAAGCATGACAAGAATCAATCTTACTTCTTATTCATATTAACTTAAGTCACGCAATTTGCTGGTGAGCCGAAATTTTCTTAATTATAAGCATGACAAGAATCAATCTTACTTCTTATTCATATTAACTTAAGTCACGCAATTTGCTGGTGAGCCGAAATTTTCTTATACATTCCCTATTGTGAAATGAACTCTGACGATATCTAAATCATTCTATTGATTAAATTAATATGATTAAATTAATATGCATTAAATATGTCTTTTTTAGATTTTTGTCATTTTCTAAAGATTTTTTTTTTTTTTAACTTTACTTTGGGAACTTTACTTTTTTGTTCATTTTAAGTGACATATTATATGTTTTTATGAATAGAAAAAACTCTTAAACGATCGTGTTTCATTATGATATTACAAATTAAAATTCTATTACAATAACTGTTTAAGATATGCAAATATCTCAGAAATTATAGTTAATACTTTTGTCGCCAAGGCCAGTATACTGTCATCTTCTTTCCTTCCTACATTCTACATTTAAAGAAAATTTGATCATAGAGGTGATATTTTTAAATTGTCTTTTTTACAATCCTTTCTTAATAATATCCTGGAAAATTGGAAATGGATTTTAAAAACCTTGAAAATTCTAAGAGGTCTAACGATTAATAGACAGGTGCATACTGTGCTTAAAAAACTTAAACCAGATAACTTAAAAGCCATTTAATCGATTTGAATTTGCGGGCGCTTAATCTCTTCGGTTGGAACTACAATTTTTAAGATCGGTTGATATTTTCATATTTTGGGTTTTTTACCAGTTTTCAGGTCCGGAAAAAAAATCTTCAGGAAAAAAAATTTCAAAGTCTTTTTACCACTTTATTCCTCATAGATAAAATAATTATAAGATATATCTATAGTAAAATGCCATTATTTAAAAAAGTAACCAAACCAGGTATGCGGTCCCGGCTAGTTTAATGAGAATACTTCCTTAAATAAGCAGCGTATTTGATTACGACAATGAATGCTACACTTGCATAAAGTCGGTCGCTTTGTACAAATTGTTAACAAATTATTGTTTTGATCACGTTGAGAAAGTAAAAGAATTTACAAACAATTTGTGTACTATATAAACGTAAACCACATATGTATATAATATTGAAGTTTATTAAAAACTTGCTTTAGTTCCTTATATCAAAGAAATTTAAATTTTGTGATATTAATAAATTTCTGAGATATAGAAAAAGATCTTATGTATGTAACCTTGAACAGATCATAAATGAATGGAGTTCTTTTTTATAAAAACTTTTTAGCTTTTTAATAATTTTATATAATACTTCACTTATCCTATATTCAAAAATCTAACGAGAATTTGTGGTTTGCGTAATTTACATTAATTTATTAAGCTGGATTTATTTTATCTTTATGTTTAATTTTGAGATTCCTTTAAATTAAATGTTGGAATAACATGAACTGAAAATTCTTTAGAATAAAAAACTAAACGAATTTAAATATAATATTAAAAATAAAATTAAAATTATATTAGTGTTCAACAGTATCCAGATATTTTGGATATCCGACATAATTTCGGATTCTGGATCGGGATATCCAGCCTATCCGGATAGTGTTGGATCCTCAGATCCGAATCAAGATTCAGAAGGGATCTCAGATTCGTCCCATCCGGATATTTTAGATTCCAGAAATCTAAATCAGGACCTGCTCCCTTATTTAATTTGCAAATATCAATTGAAATGGGCGATGTAATCGAATTGATATGTATTTGGAGAACATCTAAGATTTCTCGAAGATCAACGTTTATACAACAATAAACACGAATCCGCAAAAAATGTTGATTGTTTTGTTCCAAACATCCGCAGTTTCCTGGATTTTACGCATTGGTACGTAATATTTAATTTTCCGCACGACATATTAGTTTAATTGATATTTATTTCAACATTCGGATATCTGATTTATCAACACAATCCGGATATCCGAGACTGCATTCGGATTACATTTGAAACACTAAATTATATGATTTCCAAATAGGTATATCTAAATCTAATATGTGTAGCTGATCTTTAAGAGAGTTAAATTTCAAATGTTATACATAAATCTAAACCTGAATAAGAATTTCGCAATCAGTTGATTCATTAGCGGGTTACATTACAAGGAGGCGTATAAAACAACAAAATTCCAAGTGAAAGACATCGAGTTTTTCTTTTGGTCGTGGGTACAAAGTTAACCAATTAGAAGTGCCATCACACAGGACTAACGACTTTTGAAAAGAGCGACGAGGCATTTTATTTTGACCCTCAAAATGAATTCAAAGCATGTCTGTCTGACCACCCAGGGCGTCGCGGGAATTCCAACTCCCACGGTCCTCATACATTTTTCACATTTACCCGCTTTTCCCCGATTTTCTGTTCAACCACCAGGTGATTGTCTTTTGAGACAAAAAGCGCACCTTTCCGAGTGATTAATCAGATCAGACGAACCGCAGCTGAACATGTCGTGACGATATCGAGCGGCACAGAAAGATGTGACACCTCGGACGCAAATCTGAAGAGCTTAGCACGCTTCGGAGTCACGTCCTCCCAATCTTACTTCCTCGCCCGAGGCACCCATCGACTGGTGGCCTTTCTTCCAAGACGGCCGTGAACAAAATCGCCCGGCACGTTCGGTTTCTTGAAGATCAAGGAAAGTACCTCGATCGAAGACACTCCGAAGACATGCCGTCGCCACCGTGGAGCATGCACGTCGTCTTCGATTCGAGATGCAACCGAGGAGGTGATTTATTTTTTGCCTTTGTTGCTCTTTTGAAGGGCGACAAGGCTGAACTGAAGATCTTAAGAGCGGCCAGCAATCGTAGACACACGTGACGTCTTCATCGGGGGATTAGCGTGATTTAACCAGCAGGTAAAGGATTAAACACCGGGAGCGACGGGGTTTCCGGCTAATTCGATTTGCTTTGACCGTCCACGTCACAATGGAATGCAAGAATGTAGCAGATGACCCACTGAGATCACTGAGTAATCTTCCGAGCACGATTTCTTCAACGCATTTTATTGCGTGATCTTTTGTTGTACAGGTGATGCAGGGGGACAATTTTATTAATTATCATTTTGAGCATTTTGGGCAGATTAAACAGTGTAAGGCAATTTAAAAGGGTCATTAATTGAATGCAGGATTTCTTAAATACTTATTGCCTAGTATTTGAAAACTAGATCTTAATCAAGGACAGTGCTGCCGATTATAATACACATTGACGTTTTTTAAATACAGGGCATCATGTTAAAACTTTTAAGTATAAAAGTCGTTTTGAGATATTAGAAATAGCCCTGCCATTTTAGCGGAACAGGTCAAGCGGCTTTAAAAAAAATTAAAAAATTAACCTTTAAACGCAATTTTCTAAAAAAAACGATGTAATGCCATTTAACATCATAAAATCCTCATTTACACTAGTACGTATATAAAGGGTAAGCCATGGGCGGGTTTCTCCTTAAAAATGCTATAAAATAAGCAGTGGGCAGTATTTTTCAAAGTTTGTTGATTTATTGAAAAGAGTAAACCTTCCGATTAGTTATGGAATATGGTTTCATTTAAATGACTGCATCGGCTGGCTTGGCAGTAGTCCATCCTACTAACCCAATTCTGCAGCACATTTGGGATCGTATTTCACGAATGGGATAATGAAAATTGTGTTTCAGTATCTCAATCATCAAAAGCGTCAAATCGCAGCTGCGCGGTGACCATGGCACATCTCCAAAACGGCCGACTACACGATAATTGAACTTAGTCCGGGAAAGACCTATTGTTGCACGGCTTGTGTGGCACGTAGCGCCCGTGGCGAGTATATTTTACATCTTTACTGATAAAAGAAAGTCCTATAGACATAAAAACTGTTGCGTATGTTCCAATTGAAAAAAATAAGTAACTTTTCTTCTACCTCGCATTATCTCTACCATAAAAGGTGACCTACTGGCGGGTCATACTGACTCATATTTTCTATTTTCATTTTTTATGATATGAATCTTCTAAGCTTACAAGTAAGTAAATGCCACAGTTTAAACACGCTAAAGACAAATATTTACCTCACGAGCTACCGAAAATTGAGAAATCAAACACATCTCCGTGGGGCCAGTCTTCCTATAGAAATTTTTCCCAAATCGATTGCGTTAATCATACAAATAAACATGCGTGGAGTCTCCGAAAATAAACCCAAAGATATGCTCAGATCGATCGTGACTTTCATCAGAAGATAACAATTTCTGCCGTCGTTCATTTGCCTTTCATCAACAACTCATCAATCATTCATGCATTTATCCACGAAGGCTAGCAATTTGGTAGCAATTTACTTAACAAATGCCGAAACCGGCTCATACCTTTTGTTTAATTTTGGGGGTCGAATGTGCTAATTATTGTTTCTTTCATTTTTTTATTCAGGATATGTTAAGTTCAATACTTACACAAAGAAGGATTGCTCTCTGCTCATAGAAGACTCCGAAGCAACCAAAAATGCCGCCGATGATTGCAAGAAGACCCGCGACTGCAAAAGCGTAGATTCCCACGACATAGACAAGGGTGGGCAGGAGGGAAACGTATTGGAACTTCCAAAATATTGTCCATACAGCAACTCCCAGGACAGCTCCACCTGAAAGCTGAAAAGGACAATAAAACGATAAAACCATAAAAATCTTTTGAAGACAAAACCATTCAAATTTAGAATGCAAAGAAAAGGGTTTGAGACCTCAATAAGCGCTGAAGAGTTCGACTGAAGAGCACACCTTCATTTAAATGAATTTGTTTGATGAACGATAACGCGCAATTTCAGATAATTTCGACAGTTGGTCTTATCTGGGAGGATTATCATCCGGGAACAGTTCCCGGGAAGCGTTTTGTAAACACTGCACGATATAAAACTTATGTACTAAAGTGTGAAGTCATTAAGGGGGTAGTCCAGTGAAAAAAAAAATTTTTTTCGTTTTTTGTTTTTTTGCTTAAATCTACTCTACTACACCTCGAAAATACTCCCTTAAAATATCTAAGCAAAATATTGAATAGTTTTAAAGATACAGAGAGTTTTCGAGAGACGTGTAATCCGAGCGCTCGAAGGTCCCCTGGCGTGTTTCGGAGCAAGGAGGACTCTTGTATTTCTGTTTGCTTCGCCCATTTTTTTTCGGTTTATAACGGTCTAGGTCCTTCTGCTTTGTATTTAAGGTTAATTATGTATGGAGGAGGCATCGCGTTATGTATGGAGCAGGCATCGCTGACTAAGGTAAAATTAATTTTTTTAGCTTTTTTCCGCATAAAAAACTTTAGACGCGTTTTTCTGAAAACAGCATGTTTTGACTCGGCGGACGTCAGATCTCAGAGTCTTTTGCTCCGATTGATCTAAAAATTTAACTGTATATTTCTTGATTGTGTATCTATCGTCGGAACTAGAATTATTAAAATCCATTGTTTATTTACAAAGTTATAAACAAATTAAGCACCCGAAAAACACCCGAAAAATTCGAAATGCCGCCATTTTGTTATTTTTTATTGAAAATTAATAATTCTAGTTCCGACGATAGCCAATGTTCTACAGATTAAAACCTCGTTTGAATTTTTTGTTTCAAATGAACCGTTGCAGAGATTCGACGCCCGCCAACAAAAAAAAATTTTTTTTGGAGCGGCCATTTTGTCGGGATGACTCATCGAAAACAAAAAAAAAATTTTTTTTTGTGTATTTTAATAGTTGTACTATCATATGTCAAAAAGTTTTTTAATAAAAATTGACTTCTAATATGAAAAAAAAATCGTTGAAAAAACAGTCGTTTTCACTGGACTACCCCCTTAAGGGAGTGATATTGCGTGAAGAGGTGCGGGCTCGACTGTTGATGTCACGTGTATTTAATATTTATCGGTTTTATGAGGGGATCGTGATAACTGGTTAAGGCATTCATCTAGTGTTTCCCAGAATTTAGGGATTTGTGCGTGGATTTGGACACTAATCTAAATTGATGAAGGTTAATTGAATGTCTATCTTTCTGAAAATTTAGTTTTGTTATAGTATAAAGAAAAGCAGCAACAGATTCTCGTGTACTTATTCTTCAGAGAATCAATTCAATTTTGATGAACGACTTGATGTGATTGCTCATTATCCTAAATTAGAATAATGTTAATTCAGATTTTTTCCTCAGATTTATCCTTTCCCAAAAAGTACATAACCAGGTAAAAAAAACCTGTTCCTTAGAAAACCCTGTCTAGTACCTAATTATTTGATTGCACTGTAATAAGGAAATTTATAAACTAAACAAAATTTCTAAGAAAAAGGGTCGAAAATGTTTGTTTAGGTTACACAGGTAATTCATTTTAATTACTGCTGAAAACAAGTTATAAAAAGTTAGTGTAATTTATTATATTGCCGTTATGAACTTGTATTAGTCAGTGTTCACACCCAAATATCCTGACGCTATCATTTTTTACCTTGGACATGTTGTACCTTTTTGGAAAGGTAATAATTTGGGCAATTTAATTCAAGAAAATAAAATTTCATAGAAAATTTCCTGAAATGTTGAAAATCCTGAATTTTAGGAAATTGCAAAAATTTTTTTCAGTTTGACAAACGAATGTACCTCCAGTGGTAGGTGGTAGCTCAACATTTTTGATATTTTTGGAAAGGATATTGGGATAGTAGTTTTTTGGCGGTAGATCGATGCCGCTGTATTGAGTAGATCAAAAGATAAAAAGAAAGTAATGATGTGTACTACATACACACTATAAATATTTAGAATTTATGAATCACCCTGTAACTCCCAAGCGGTTGATATTACCGTAAAAATTTCTTATTTGCCTAAGTGAGATCTTTCACATCACTTATTTTGGCATACGCTATACGAAACAGCCTGTGTAATTATAATGCAATTAAAAAAATCTCCGAAAATACAGTTACCGATTTCATATCTCAGAATACAATTTTGAGATATTAAAATAAATACTTTCGCAATGAGAAAACATTTAGTGGTTACTACAAGTATGTATTTTAGTCAGTAAAAACTGAAATATTTGGGAAAGATACAACCCGTTTTAATCTGTAAAATTATGTAATTTACTATTTTTATATAAATAGCGTTATAAATATTTTTTTTTAAATTTGTATTTTGAAATAATTCATAAATAAACCCATATTTATAAAAAATGGTAAATATTTCCTTCAATATGATTAAATAATAGAAATAATACTATTAATAAATAGTAAAAGAATTTGAAATATCAGTCCTTTTGAAATCTGAAAAATAGTTTAAAAAAAGGAAATTAAAATTTTTTTTTTACTGTAAATTCTACTCACCATTAGAGTTTATATGGCTTTAGCTATAATTACAAATTTTGATTAAATTAATTAAATTTTTTTATAAAAAGTTTTATGCGGAAAAAATAACGATTTTTAAATTTTAACTTTAACATCGTGGAATAAATAAATAAATAAAATAAAATAAATAAAATGTTTTAGTCAGATTTTCCTACGAAAAGACTTATACTATATAATATTGAAAATTAGTTTGAATATTTTACTTTAAATGTCATAAATTGAGTTCGTCCAGTATTATTAATTAACTATAAAGTTGTGCAAATAAATCTTCAGTAGTCGCTTTTAATTTTTTGTGTAGTTAGTCGGAAAAAAATCTAAAAATCATGTATTTTGTATCTATTTCAGTACTGCATCAAAACAAAAATTTCATTTCTTTTTAAGGGTCCAGAGCTATAACGTCTCTTTTAATCAGGGTTAGGACGGTGAACGTAAATTTTGATTTATCCGTATTTACAAAGGTGTGAAGTCATTATTATTAGTCCCACAATATTTTCCACTTCATAAAAACCAATAAACTTCTCTTAAAAATACATAAAAATACTGAGACATTCGGAGCATACGTACACAAACTCCCTGCGATCTTCGAAAAAATTTCAAGGGCCTCCTACACACGAAGCGATCGCTTTCCTGAAACTCAGAAATATTTTTAAAGTGTCACCAACAGTAATTAAAAAACGATAAAACCGTCAATGTGGGCTCGTCGCATTTAAAGTAAAATAATTGAAACGGCCCGTCATAGGTGTCGCACCAAAGGAATAATTCAAAGCGGCTGAAAAGCGATCGATCCGCGGCGGGCGGATGTCGTTAACGATAATGTTTCTGTGTCGTACGCATGTGGCATGCGATGCGACGAAGATCCATGAAGATCCAACGCACTAAAACTATTCGGCGGGCCACCCAAATTAAACCGCGCACGCATCTTGCTTTGCGAGACGTGACGCAGTAGAAGAGTGGGTGACCAATCGACCGACGACCACATGAATTTCGGAACGGGCAGTCAGTTCAGTTGGCAAGATCACTTAAGATCCAGCCAACCAAATGAATAATTGATGGATTCCTAGGGATTTGTTTTTTAGCCGGGCAAGTTCGGCCAGATAAGAGGCAATTTTGAGAACTTGCCAGCGATCACAAAGTGATCAACCAGTGCGTTTCGGCTCTGCGCTTTCAGATAAATATTCTAACGATCTCGAGTGGTTCCAGGCAATTGATCTTTGTTAATTGATTCGAGACGATCCGGGAATGTTTCCTACGCAATATTTGCTCGAACTATTCTTGGAACTGGTTCCGGATAGGGAAACATGACAAAGCTGTGAATGCAATCACATTCCAGAGATTTTTTCATATTAATATAATACACTGAACCCAGCGGGATCAAAGTGATTTGCATAGTTGATTATACAAAAATCTTTTTTAATAAACCACCTAGAGCAAAAGGTGCGATTTGTCATTTTTATGTAGCACATTGGTTTCCTCGTGGTCATTGCGTCGATTATTTAAATCAGCTCACCTTTCGGTCGATACCGACACGTTTTCTGCATGTTCGCAATCGTCAGCACGATCGCCTATTAATCACTTTGTAGTTGCCCGTACAGCCCCTTCTTTAGAATTTGTATTAAGTCTCATGCCGCGATAATTGTTGGGTGGTTCAGGCAGGTATTATACGATGACAGACCGATCACTCACAATTACTTGAGCAAACGAGGGCAATAAGTAGCAATTTAATGGCAAAATGAAATATAGTTGGCTTTTTCTAAATATCATTAGTTTACTTATAGAGTAGTTTTGTACTATCGCACGATCGGCGGTAAGCAACGAGCTTTGAAAAAAGAGTATGTAAGGTATACTTACTTCTGTAATTTGTTTGGCATAGTTGCAATTTGCGCTTGTATCTATACTTTATTTGAAAATGAGTCGATGCTAAAAAAAAAACCATTCACCAATAAAACTAACAAATAAATTGCTAAAACAATTGGCTATTAACAAAATTAGTAAGGCTTTGCGATCACATCTTTATAAAAGATCGTCAATATACTGGTCAATAATATTTAATATTTAATTTTGGACAGAACAAGTCATTATATCATTTCTATAGGATTTTTTCCATAGATTGCGAATTTGCAAAAAAAAATTTCCTATCACGTCAAGTTTTTGTAGGTTTGAAAAGTACAAAATATGGTATTTTGGCTATTTTGGAAAAATCATTAAAAAATGGGGGCACTAGAAAAGAGCTTGTAACATGACTAAAAGGAGAGCCTGAATTTTTGTCTATATAGGGTCAGTTCGCCTGTTCGCGTCCATCGCCCAATTCGCGTCCATTTTACGGAAAAATCCTCGAAAATAAGTAAACTAACACACCAATAAAACGAAAAGTCCTTACCGCTAATACCTCAATGTATAAGAGGCACGCACACATGGACAAAAGGTCCGTGCGCCAAACCAATCCCGTTTAGAAAAAATAGTTAGTCTCGGCTGTTCATCAAGGGAGTGCGTACGCGCGGGATATTTAGATAAAAAGTAGTGTGCAGCGGCGCGTTCGATGGTAAGTTTTTTATTGTTTTATGTGAATTTTAGGATACATAGCTGTTTCTAGACTTTTATAATGAAAAAAGGAATAACATTAATTATGAATTTGCTTATCTTTTTTATATTTAACGAATAAAATAAGGTGGACGCGAATTACTACATCGAATTTACAAAACTTCCACTTTGCGTCCACAATGGACGTGAATCCAAATCCACAGTCAGAGTTGAGATGGCACGTCATGTTTTTTTCCTAACCTCAAAAAATTAGGTCATAAATATCGATTTCCAAAAGCCAACCGACTTTCGCTAAATTCGGTGTGTGGGGGTTTTAGGGGTTGCTGATCACGAATCTGAAGTTTAATTGGCAGAATTAAAGATGGCGGATCCAATATGGCGGACGAAATTTTCGAAACCAACCGACCTGCGCCAAAGGGTCTAGCCGGTTAAGGAGGTGAAAAGTGCCCCCAGCGATTTTGAAAAACAAAAAATATCCTCATGTAGTACATGAAAAAGTAAATCTTTGCTGAAATTTTCAAAGCCATAGACACTCACATAACCTCAAAAAAAATTAAAACGTGATTTTCAGTGTTTTGGCGATATCTCGGCTTCTTGTAGACTTACAAAATTCTTTTTTTTCTCAAATTATAGGGTTTTTTGTCAGCTACAAAATAATATTTTTTTCAAAATTGTTGGCGGGAAATTCAAATTTTTATACAAGTTCGAAATTTTCAAAATTCAATTAAAAAAAAACAAAAAAAATAGAAACGACGAAAAAAAAAAATGTTATTCTCTGGATGTCAAGCTATATCCATGAATTATTTCAGATTTTTAGATTTGGTGCAACAGTGTCAAAATATTCGGTATTTTTACATCTTTTTTAAGTCTGAATATTCTTTAAGTATGCATTTTTTTTAAGTCATTTCCTACCTTGATAAATTCACAAAGAGATCATATTTTCAACCTGGCGTGACATCATGGCTGAATTACACTCACCCCACCGTTCATCCATATTTGTCATGCACACTTTTCATTCACCCATGTTTGAAACTGAGCGGAGTAATAACAATTCCAAATAATTGCAATATATTGCTTAATAAAAGACCTCACAAAGTAATAATATTGCTCCACTCTCTTCTGCACTCACTTATAATATAAAACTGTATTATACAAATTAATACGTATAAAAATAAATATAGGATCACCTGAAAAAGAACAAAAGTTTGAAAACATACATGTATTATACCGAACCTGAAAACATAAGACAATAGATAAAATCCAGTATTTGAGATATGAATCGGATAATTAATCTTCATCATTATCTTCTTCAATAACTGGTTCAACACCTTCGGTTTCAAATATTTTCTTCAATTTAAATTTTTTAGTTATATATCATGCATGAGATAAGTAATATATTACAGCTGCTACATGCGAACAGGAACCGAGGGGGTATCCCACTCTAGAGGACCTTGAATTGAACGTTTTTTTCAGGGAGTTGAACAAGAAAATATAAAACATTGATAGTTATATGAACATAATAATCCTTTTATTATCTGATCTTTAATGAAAATTTTGAGAATTTTTTTTTTTTTTTTTTTTTTTTTTTTTTTTTTTTTTTTTTTATTGAGTAGTTGGGTCAGGGCAGGCCTGCTACTGGGACTCATAACTTATGAACGCAAGCTCATGGTGTGTGCCATAACAGCCAAACAAATAATCCGAAAAAAGTGATATTGTACATTAGTACTCTTTATATATGTGGCTATGGCAAGAGTGTGTCACATTTCGAAAAAAAAATTTTTATTCATTTCTTTAATTTTGCCTACTTATTCGTTATATTTTTTAGTTGATTTTTACTGTTAAAACATGGGATACAAGCTATGTAGATGTAAAAATGCCTGATTTGCTCCACTTAGGTTATAGAAGCAAAGCTAACACAGCTTTTACCAAAATCTGAATTTTTTCGCATCAAGGGTTTTCTCAGAATGCTGCACACCATTCATCAAAACGGTATTTTGAGAAAAATTTTGGCGATTTAGCAGAAATGCTAGTTGAAAATGATGAAATCAATCCACAGTATTTAAAAAAATCAAAAGATATAATTAAGACACAAGTTCGTTCCGGGCACATTAGCAGTAAAACTTACAATTGTTATATCCATTATAAACCGGAATCAATAGGTTATAACAATATTCTCAGATACTATTGGGAATGTGCAAATGGCTTAAGAACAGTCCGTTCCCGTAAGCTGTAATATATTACGATTTTTTCCGTAGATTATGAATTCGTAAATGAAAATGATCAATCAGCTCCCGTTTTCAAGGAGTATGTGAGTGAAAAAGTCAAAAGAACTTATTTTGACCATATTTGAAAACTCGTTCAAATATAACGGATTATTATAGAAGCTTGTAACGTGGCTAAAACCAAAATTAGAACCTTGAGCTATTATCTCAAAAAAGTAAAGGTCTTAAAAATGTTCGAAAAATGCTTTGAAAATCAAATGTTTGACCAAACCCTATGATATAATGGGTGCTGAAAGAAGACTATAATAAATACACACTCATGAAAAACTTTTTCGCGAGAATGTTTAGACAAGCTATAGAAATTAGTGGTATTCGGTATTTTTTAGAATAAGTTTCATACTTTGATTTGAGCCATATTACAAGTTCCAGTGACTATCTGTTATTTTTTGATGATTTTTCAAAAATGGCAAAAATACGATATTTTGAATTTTCCACCCAATTTTTCTCGAAAACGGGAGCTGATTGAGAATTTTCATTTAAGAATTCGTAATATACGGAAAAAATCCTGTAGAAATGATCTGGTACTCTTTCGGAAGATTGTTGATGTTATTGAAGAATATAGTGATGCAGACTAATTGTCCTATTCATATCTCAAATACGGGATTTTATCTATTGCCTTATGTTTTCAGGTTCGGTATAATACATGTATGTTTTCAAACTTTTGTTCTTTTTCAGGTGATCCTATATTTATTTTTATACGTATTAATTTGTATAATACAGTTTTATATTACAAGGGAGTGCAGAAGAGAGTGGGGCAATATTATTACTTTGTGAGGTCTTTTATTAAGAAATATATTGCAATTATTTGGAATTGTTATTACTCCGCTCAGTTTCAAACATGCGTGAATGAAAAATGTGCATGACAAATATGGATGAACGGTGGGGTGAGTGTAATTCAGCCATGATGTCACGCCAGGTTGAAATTATGATCTCTTTGTGAATTAATCAAGGTAGGAAATGACTTAAAAAAAATGCATACTTAAAGAATATTCAGACTTAAAAAAGATGTAAAAATACCGAAAAATGCTGAAAAAACGGTTTTTCGATATTTTGACACTGTTGCACCAAATCTAAAAATCTGAAATAATTCATGGATATAGCTTGACATCCAGAGAATAACATATTTTTTTTCGTCGTTTCTATTTTTTTTGTTTTTTTTTAATTGAATTTTGAAAATTTCGAACTTGTATAAAAATTTGAATTTCCCGCCAACAATTTTGAAAAAAATATTATTTTGTAGCTGACAAAAAACCCTATAATTTGAGAAAAAAAAAGAATTTTGTAAGTCTACAAGAAGCCGAGATATCGCTAAAACACTGAAAATCACGTTTTAATTTTTTTTTAGGTTATGTGAGTGTCTATGGGTCTGAAGATTTCAGCAAAGATTTACTTTTTCATGTACTACATGAGGATATTTTTTGTTTTTCAAAATCGCTGGGGGCACTTTTCACCTCCTTAACCGGCTAGACCCTTTAGCATGTGGGGGTTTTTGGGTTCGCTGATAACGAATCTGAAGGGAAACTTGCGGAATTCCATATCCAACATGGCGGACGAGATTTTCAACAGTCGACTGATCTACGCCAAATTTGATATGTGGGGGTTTTAGAAGTCGCAGATGACGAATATGATATTGATTTATGGTCACAAAGTCTACTTTAAAGACGTTCATTTGAGGAAATATGTCTTTCTACCCTTTTTCTTCTAGTAGGCATTACCACCATAAATAACTTCATCAGAATCATGATCAGCGACTCCAAAGACCTCCACATTCCAAATTTGACGTAGATCGGTTGGTTTCGAAAATTTGGTCAGCGATATTGGATCCGCCATCTTTAATTCTGCAAACTAAACTTCAGATTCATGATCAGCGATCCCAAAAACACCCACATACCAAATTTGGTGTAGATCGGTTGATTTTTGAAAATCCTGTCCGCCTTATTGGTCTTGAATTTTGCAACTCTAACTTCAGAATCGTGATCAGCGACCCCTAAAACCCCCACACACCGAAATTAGCGTAAATCGGTTGACTTTTGGAAATCGATATTTCTGACCCGCTTTTTTGAGTTTAGGAAAAAAACACGACGTGCCACCTCAACTCTGACGGTGGTTTTGGATTCACGGAGTTCTTTTACATGAAAATACACATCTGGATATGAAAAAAAGAAATGCCTGTATTTTTCCTTGTACATTTATCCGGATTTTTGCTATTTTTTACCTGTTTTTTGACCAACAATTCTTCTAGTTGTATGATTAGACAAAATTGTTGTATTGTTTTGTTGCTTTAATCTTTAACTGGTGACATGGGGTCTCACAGGCCTCGCGCGTTCTGCCACCACTGACTGTTATACTGTTTTTTTTTAAATATTTGATAATAAAAGCTGGTTAAATGTACTTAATGTTTTTTATTACATACCAATGGTTAAATATCAACACAGTTTTAAAACATCCAAATTGATTTTTATAACAAAAATTGACTTTGAAAGTAGTAGCCTGTGTTATACATTTTTCATGTCACTGGTTAAAGGTTAATATAGCCAAAAACTTATTATTAATCAAGGCTGATCTTTAGCAATAATAATATACCTTGTGATTTTAAGGTAAAATTAACAGAACTGATTACTGTTTATTCTTAAAGGTGCAATCATTATTTACCTACTACTTACCTAATTTTAAGTTCAATCAATGTTGAGAAGAATTATTTTTATATTTTTAAAGTGATGTTTTTAATGATAATAATGTTGATTTTTAATATTTATATTCTTAAATAAAGAAATTGTTAAAATACAATGTTTCTTTACAAATTCTTAAAAATATCATCCCTATATTCCTTTTCTAAGCTGGTGGACGCTAAATGGTCCACGGGTGGACGCAATTTGGATTCTGTGGGCGCAAAGTGGGTAAAACGCCTAATTCTGAAGTTTATCTATTTAAAAAAAAAACACAAGATGTTTCGAACAAAACTGAAAGTTAATCTTAAAATAGGCTATATAATGAACACATTACATATATTTTTCATAGAAATTAGTGCTGGGATATTTTTATTATCGCCGTCAAACTTGCCAACTGCACTAAATGGACGCGAACAGGCGAATTGACCCTATATCAAATATGTATGTAAAATCAATCTACAGCACTTACAAAGCATCTTTGGGAATAAGATTTTCATTATTATGCGTCAGTTATGATTTTCATGCAGTATCATCTATTGTATGAAGTAATTGGTTCATGGAAAAAGGTGAATTCCACGGAATGTTTCAGAAAGTATTAAAGCTTATATTTTAAAAGACTCACACTTTTATTTGAGCTACAATATTTTACAAGCTCTTGTGACAATCCGTTTTTAATTATTGGGTGTACAAATAAGTTTCCGACCTTTTCAGATAGGTGTCGTTAGTATCACTGCTTGCATATTATTCAATCGGGCAATACATGTTTTTCGGAGGTTAGATGTCAAGCTTGAATAATTACTAGTGAAATTTGTTCAATGCGTAAACAAGAATTATTTTCATGTAATTGAATCGAATTTTGTGCCGAAAAAACAACATTTGCGGGAAGTTTTACTTCATTATTTTTTGTTGAAGAAAAGTGCAGCGGAAACAAATCGTTTGCTTGTGGAAGTTTACGGTGAACATGCGCCATCGAAAACAACCTGCAAAGAGTGGTTTCAACGATTCAAAGTTGGTGATTTTGACGTAAGAGACAAAGAACGTGAAGGCAGACCAAGAAAATTTGAAGATACAGAATTGGAAGAATTGCTTGATGTGGACTCTTGTCAGACTGAAAAACAATTGGCAGAAGAGTTGAATATTACCCAACAATGTGTTTCGCAACGTATACGAGCCTTGGGATTGATTTCGAAGATGGGAGCTTGGGTGCCACACATGCTGAAATAAAGGGACATGGAACGTCGGAAAACCATGTGCGAATTGCTGCTTCGACGACAACAAAGGAAGGAGTTTTTGCATCGGATCATCACTGGGGATGAAAAATGGATCCATTATGACAATCCAAAGCGTAAACGAGCGTGGGTCAAGCCCGGTGAACCAGGGCCGTCGACACCAAAAGCAAATATCCATGGTTCGAAAGTGATGCTTTGCATTTGGTGGGATGTGAAGGGTGTCGTATATTATGAGCTGCTGAAACAGGGTGAAACCATTACGGGAGAAGTTTATCGACGACAACTGATGGCTTTAAAGCAAGCTCTAGCTGCAAAACGACCGGAATGGGACAACAGGCACAATAAAATTATTTTGCAACAGGATAACGCTAGGCCACATGTTGCTATACCTGTCAAAAACTACTTGGATGGGCAGAACTGGGAAATTCTACCCCACCCGCCGTATTCACCAGACATTGCTCCCTCTGACTACCACTTGTTCCGGTCGATGCAATCAGCCCTGGCACAGCAGCACTTCACTTCACATGAAAACGTGAAAAAATGGGTCGATGACTGGATCGCCTCGAAACCACAAGACTTCTTTTCCCGGGGAATCCGTTTATTGCCTGAACGATGGGAGAAGGTTATATCTTCCGAAGGAGCATATTTTGAATAAAATATTCTTTAATTTTCTACACGAACTAATGTCTTTTATTTCAGTAAAAAAGGTCGGAAACTTATTTGTACACCCAATAATTTCAAAAAATTGCCAAAATACAGTCTCTTGTATTTTTCAAACAATTTTTTTTTTCAAAAACGTGACGTGAAACGACATTTTTGTTTGCGAATTCGTAATCTAAAAACCGTATAGAAGTGATATAAGACTTGTTCCGTTCAAAATTGGTGTCGAACAATGAATAATTTAAGTAAGGGGTATATGTAAATTCTAAAGGTGATAAAAGATTTTTTGCTACGATAGGTTAAATACTTGTGATCAACAAATAAATATTTTTATCAATTTCTTGGTTTTCTGGGCTGTGATCACCTCTCCAGAGTTTCTAGGGGATGACGAAAAGAAAAATAAATTGTAAATACGAAATTACAAACGACGCAACATATAAAGATATATAACATGACACATTGCATGATGACATGCCACATGATATGAACTATGAGGGATTTGAACTTAATTGATTAACTAATTTTCGGAAGTGTTTTTTTTTAAAGTTTTATTGCACATAAAATACTTTTAGAAATTTAGCATTAGAGGCTAATAAAAAAAAGGAGTAAATAAAAAATTATACGTGATACCTAAATTTTGTTGGGATATTTCCTCTGCATGCTATATAAAATATATAAAACTAATTTCAGTGCAATGAAAGGTAAAAAAAAAATGTAAAAAAGTAAAATAAAGAAAATCCATTTATTATTTACGCGCAAAGATATTAAATATTTTCTTGCGCCCTGTATTGAAATTATTCAGAAATCAAATCTCTCTAACGTATCTTAAAATATGAACACTGGAGCTGCTGATTTAAACCCTTTGCTGATACATACACATATCAAATTCTGCGATCTGTTCATTTTCACTTAATTAAAAACGATTTTGATACTCGAAATTAATCTTGGTTAATGCGTTGATTTTAAGTGGCATGTGCAATTAGGTATCACACTAGCCTTATTTTTATCATAATGTAATCAATCTTACCAATTAAAAAATTTGCAAAAAATATTACTAAAATACTCACCATGAATACAACGTTAAATATATGCAACATCGATTTTACTAAGCTAACACTGCTGCAGCAGGCATCGGAATCGCGCCTTTTTCGCTTTGGTGCATTGTAATGTGCCATAATTTTTGCAAACTTCCACGAAATGTACTGCAAACTGCCGGTTTGAAATGACCAAAATGTTCGTCTCCTTATTAAAATTCCAAATCACCAATTAGTCGCGAAACACTGAAGAACGGCCAACGATCGACAATATCAAAAGAACTGAAAAGTGCTCGGCCCTCATTTAAAATTCAGCCCTCTGGCTAATGGCTTCCATTTTGGGTGAACTTGTTCGCAATCATCGCATACATCATTGTGTCGGTCATGTTTAATTGGAGACTTCTTCTCTGATTGATCCCAATAATTCCTGCTGGGCCATTGATTATTTGCCGTGTGCGGGGATATGGCGGCTAGTGTTATGCACGCGCGCGCGCTATTTCGAATTTTGTTTTTAACGAACGCACGCAGCAGAGCAATTCAATTGTTTTGCCGAACGCTTTGTTTTCTCCTCCAGCTTTGTGCAACAGAGTCTCATGATCGTTCGCGATCACTTCCCATGTCAATGGCTTTACGTTCCCTTCGAGTATCTTGAATCTGATTTGGCTCCTCACTGAGATAGACAGGTCGGGGCTGGCTCTTCTTCATCTGGCGACAATCGCAATCGCAAAAAACAATCGACTCAGCCGACCGACGACGATCCAATCATATGATCACTGGCCAGTGGGACTATCTTTTTGGTGCATTCGATGAATCTTCTAAGGCGAGATCCTCCTTTTCCTTTGTTCGTTATGAGCTGATGTGATTATCAGCGATCCGCCGGCGCCTTCTTGATTGATCTATAATTGGAAGAAAAAGGCAACAATGAGGAAATGATACTGATGATCACAGAAAAACTTGATGAAAATCGAAGGGAAGAGGTGAACAACAAACGACAAACGAACCAATAGTTAGACAGTTTATTAACTACACAACTTCTTTCGTGATGAATTTTTTTCGATAATATCTAAGACCAAGTATCTCGTTTTGTAGGGAGACGATAAATTGTTTGAGTAATCACTTACAAAATCGACGATCAGTGGATTTATGGACTGATATCGATAGCTTAAAGACATGCGATCGTTTTTGTTTTTATGTTATGATTGGTAGGATTCTTCGTTCTGCCATGATCAAATGTGCTATGATATTCTCGCTATGCAAGATTTCCTTTAATAAAAAATTGTTTATTATGTACAGCCGTAGGAACAAAAATTAAGAAATTTTAACAAGTTTCAAATTGCAGATGATCAAATCACACCGAATTCTCAACTGATCATCCGCACGATTCAATATATTTTCAATATAATGAGAAATCTAATAAGATTTTCGATAACTATCATTTTTCATTTCGAGTCATCGATATTTTCAATGATAAAACGTGATATTTTTTGATCTTATCCCGAATATATGCTGAAAGGTAGATAGTACACATTTTGATTTCGAAGCTTATTATTACTCTTTTTATTGTTCAATCTTCTAGTGGATTTTCTTGTCTTGAATTCTTTTTCAACAAGAATATTTAAGTTACTGAAGCAATAATCAGTAGTAGTCCCAGGAATTATATGGAGGATCCAAAATGACATCCTATTGGTCCTAAATTCCTTTAACTCAATTGTTTAACTGTTTCATGTCGTGTCTGGTGTTCCACAAGGAAACCAACTAGGCTCGCTGTTATTTTTAATTGCTATCGAGGAAGTTGCTGTTTGCTTTAAATATGTAAGATGACATTGATCGTCTTTCCCTCTGGTGTGTTAATAATTGCTTTCTCTTTAGTATTAACCTGTGCTACTAAAATTCTATTTAAGGGGGTAGTCCAGTGAAAACGACTGTTTTTTCAACGATTTTTTTTTCATATTAGAAGTCAATTTTTATTAAAAAACTTTTTGACATATCATAGTACAACTATTAAAATATACAACAAAATTTTTTTTTTCTGTTTTCGATGAGTCATCCTGACAAAATGGCCGCTCCAAAAAAAAAATTTTTTTGTTGGCGGACGTCGAATCTCTGTAACGGTTCATTTGAAACAAAAAATTCAAACGAGGTTTTAATCTGTAGAACATTGGCTATCGTCGGAACTAGAATTATTAATTTTCAATAAAAAATAACAAAATGGCGGCATTTCGAATTTTTCGGGTGTTTTTCGGGTGCTTAATTTGTTTATAACTTTGTAAATAAACAATGGATTTTAATAATTCTAGTTCCAACGATAGATACACAATCAAGAAATATACAGCTAAGTTTTTAGATCAATCGGAGCAAAAGACTCTGAGATCTGACGTCCGCCGAGTCAAAAAATGCTGTTTTCAGAAAAACGCGTTTAAAGTTTTTTATGCGGAAAAAAGCTAAAAAAATTAATTTTACCTTAGTCAGCGATGCCTGCTCCATACATAACGCGATGCCTCCTAAATACATAACTAACCTTAAATACAAAGCAGAAGGACCTAGACCGTTATAAACCGAAAAAAAATGGGCGAAGCAAATAGAAATACAAGAGTCCTCCTTGCTCCGAAACACGCCAGGGGACCTTCAAGCGCTCGGATTACACGTCTCTCGAAAACTCTCTGTATCTATAATATGTAACTATTCAATATTTTGCTTAGATATTTTAAGGGAGTATTTTCTAGGTGTAGTAAAGTAGATTTAAGCAAAAAACAAAAAAACGAAAAAAATTTTTTTTTTCACTGGACTACCCCCTTAAAAGAGAATTATCTGCCTTTTTTCGTCGTCTTCTTGACTTTTTTTTCTGTCATTTCTAAGTTTTAATTATATTTTGCCAATTATTTGTATTTCAGTTATATATCTTTGTTTTTCTATTCGTAGTCTGTAATAGTTTTTAATCCGTAGATGGTAATAAATAAATCATTTTTTCTGAAATCTCAACAAAAATTAGTACGTCATATCTGGTGTCGACTAAATATATGAACTAATAAATGCAAGATGTCGAACTTTATACTATAGATAAAGTAAAGAGTTAAATTTTTCAAAACTAATAAAATGCTTATCTTGTGTGTTTCTTAGCCAATTCTAAGATATTTTCCCACTGTAATATAAACTGACATCTTATCTAGACTAAATCGATCAATACGCTTGATCCTTTGATCTTTATTTTGCGATATGTTCTTTTTATGCGATCGTCGGGAAAAGAGTTTAGACCGCATGGATCATGTACTTTATAATTAGCTGATATCTGCATAAGATATTAAAAAAATCTATGATTTTCCCAGGTAGCCGTTCAGGAATTGAAACTAGATCTTTAAGGGAATACAGTATACATCGAGAATCCCATGGACTGTCAAGATCATTTATTTTATTGACCGTGACAAGTTCTCTGTAAATCACGATCATTTTCTCATTGTCAGACCTGTAGTAAAGCATTCCAATGCGGGACATATTTAAAAGAGCTCATAACCATGATACTCGCCGATTAGAAAGATCACCACAATACAAGTGAATCTGCCTCTGCGGCAAAAATAAAAGGAACAAGAAAATAAATAAAATAATCATTCTAAATGCGATCGGAGTAATTACACAAATGAAACCGCGTGCTGATGATGGCCGTAAAACCCATCGGAGCTCCTCAACTGAATGATGCTACAAGAGCACTTACATGAGTTTTTCTGTACCTTCGAGTGTAATTCAATCGTTTGAGGTTATGAGAAGCATTTTTCCATACATTGGCAGCAATAAAAGGTAACAACTGGCGGTGAAGCATTTAAATTCCAGAGGCATCTTCACATCACCAGTGTGTGAAGGCACTTAAGAGGGATCAAATTTCCATGCCAAAGAAGATCACTAGATCGCCTCTAAAGTAGCTTTGGCCGTAAATGGGCACACATTTTGATGATGATAGAGGGGACAAGACAAGGACTGCTTGATTGTGACGATTTCTTTCAATCTTAAAAGTGTGTGCCATACGGTGGTGCGCACAAGACGCTCAAGTGAAAGTCGCGTGCTCTAAAGGAGTGATATTCGTGCGAACAGACGATCTCATCACACATATGGCAAATTCTTGTCATCGGAAGCATCATATAAGGCATAGGGCGGGTGGATAGAGCCACTGCACGCCGCCGACTTTCTTCCTATCTGGGCCTGTTCATTTTCTTCGTTGTCTTTCGGATCGTTGCAACATTGTCTTTCATCAAAGATCCCAACTAAGGCGCGCGTCAAATATCAATTCCATGGGCACTGCAGGGAGGGCAATTATTCGGTCACCGCGCACCGCCTACATAGGCCGACATAAATCGATGTGCTCTTGCAGGTGGGCTTGAAATTTGCTCCGTTTGTGTCCAAAAAATGATTGCATTGAGATGCATTTGTCCCGGTGGAACGGTGTCACCCATTAGACATGGTCTCGACATGCATAAAAGGCGCGACCAAACTATATTACTTTCCATGAGTTGAATTTCCGGTTTGATGCGCGATTTCAACAGCATTTCCCATCACTGAGCCCATACGGGAACAGGTTGTGGGTGCATTACCTAACACGATCGCAACCCGCCAAGAATAGCCATTTTAACGCTAGGTCACTTGCCGCGCTGCTGCGATCACCGCGAGATCATTCATCCACCCACTCGGTCAGGTTTAAGAATGTGAAAAGAACCTGGCTTATAACTGCGCGCATGCGTAAGTAAGCTCAATGCCTGGCTTACCTTGTCCCGCTCAGCTGATCGTGTACTGATGGAGTGGTTCTAGCAATTTTCTGGGATGGTCACTTGGTGAATTGATCGTTTACAGCTCCCTCCCCGGAGGCAGGTGAGCTGTTAAAATACAAAAAACCTTGAGAAGCCGACAGCTCTAATAATATAAGCTACACAGGCGGCCGCCATTCACAGGAAATAGGATTGATGTCATATTCATCTACCTTGCGAAAATATTTTGCCTCATTAAACAATTCTTGGTAAGCGTCTTTAAAAGGGGACAATAACCAGGTGACTCGTTTTATTTGAGTTTCAAGCACTGGCAGAGGCAGGGTATGGTTACATGCGTTTCCGAAAAATTTAAAAGCCGCTCTGCTTACTAATTACCTAAATATTTATTTAGTTTCCTCAGGATGTGATGCGATCGGTACCTGGATCTCTTAGAAATCTGTTTACCTTTGACTCACCTGTGCAATCTGCGAATTTTACTCTATTTCTTTTTATTAACAACAAACAAAAGCATTTCGTGTGAAGGTCTTCAGCCTCTCTATAATATGTATGTAGGTAGTCATAAATCGTGGCTGCTTTTTCAATTGATTAATTGCACAATTTTTTTCAATTAGCTTGAATTAAACAGAGAGCTTCTATGAAATATTGTTTTCTCACTAAGTAGGTATTTGTATGTTTATCTTTTTTCAATTAAATCGTGAAAGTATTTCTGAGGTAATAACTGAGAATAGTTAAATTAAAGTCCATATGGCTAGATGAGAGAATAATTATTATTGCAAACTATTGCTGTTTTATCATTCAATATAAATACACGTAATCGAAGATATTTTTAATGAATATGAATTCATTTGCTATTCATCACCAGATGTTAAGATCATAGATGTAAAAATCACTTATTTAAAGTGAATTAACTAGGAGATGATATTACACGCACGAAATAATTTTGATTATCTTAAAGCCAGCTGATGCTGATCACAAAAAATATGTGTGTTCTTTTAGCTTGCCTTCAATAGAAAAGGAGAACAAATCGGGAAATATAATTAATATAAGGAAAAGTTTTCTAGAGATTACGAAAACCGACTTTTTCAAACTTAATTCCCTCCTTTCTGCATATTATATGTTCAATGAGTGAAATGTTTTTTAGATTTACTAAAATGTCAAAATGCCATATGACTGGCACAATTTTACAGAAAAAGTATGCTTCTTAAATACATATATTGAATGCCACATCTATATCTTTAACTTTCTCTAATTTAACCAGCCTCTAGTAGTCTAGTAGGATCTATATCAAAGGAGATTCGACAGAAATTCGTTAAATTAAAGTTACATATCTATGTATAAACATAAATTTAAGTATAAACTATATTTTTTATAAACCCTGGTCAGCGGTAAAGACATTTTACGATCAATAAATGTACAAAAGTTGGCTGGGTATTAACCCATTCGAGACGAAGCATTTTCTTGAAAATCAACCCCAGGATCGAAGCAATTTTTGTTGTTTGCATTAATTATTTTGTATTCCCGAAGATCCTGGCTGTGGGTGTAATTCAAAACCAATGCAAACTTCAAGCTTTACGCAGCTTAAAGCTTTAATTTGTCTGAAAACGAACGTATCTTCACTACTGCTTTTTAACTAATGACTGATCATTGAAGTTCAGTTTCATAACACACACGGTGTTTTATTGCTCGTGGTGAATGGGTTAAAAAGTTGACGACCTCTGTTTTGAAGAGATATTAAATATAAAAAGGGTCTGAAAAAGGTATTTTTCACTTAAAATCGATGCGATCGAAAATTATTAATATTAACACGTTCGGTGCCACGTGTACCAAAAACGGTTCACAAATGAAAGCTCTCTCTCGTCAAATGCATTTTACATGCAATTCTCTCACCAAAGCTTTCTTGAAAACTTCGGCAGGGAACGTGTTAAGAATATGTTAAGTAAACAGATATTTATTTATTTATTAATATTTATTTATTTTGACTTCATATTAAAATTAACATAATTCATTCCTTAAAGATTTCTTAAATTTTCGCCATAATGTGTTTGTGTTTCTCCTGAAGAAATACCCTTACTTTTTGAAAATATTTATGACATTTGATATCGACATTTTCAGATAAGTTGCAATTATAAAATGGAAATGGTTAGCTGAATGACTAAGTACTCAATCGAAATTTTTGAAAAAGGGTGAAGTTTTATTAATTTAAAGGAAAAATTATTTGTTTCTTCAATTTAATTATATATTTTTCCATATCTATAGATTTTCTGATAAACAGCTCATAAGAATTATTTGGGTATTATGATTATAGGTAATTGCAATATGGAGAAATCGTATTCAACTATAACTGTAACAAACTTACTTTTGGAAGGATAGCTCAAACTTTTTTTTTACAGTTTTCAATAAAAATTTAACTGAGAATTGTTAATTATATTATTTCCTTAAATAAACAAAAAGTTGTTGCTGAAAGTTGCGTTCTTTCTATTGATTTTGGTATGGAGTACAAATTAAAGTGCAGGGCTTATCAGTACTTATCAGCATATAAAGTTTTATAAAGTATGTGCCATATACTTATAAATTGAACATAAGTTGCATTGCTTCAGAAATGATATACCATTAAATAGGCTATCGCCGAGACGTTATCGTTCGCACACCTTAATTATTCCCCGCGATACCCTGTTAAAGTGTTCTTTCGAGAAAGATTAGAAAACAAGCACTCCTCGAACTAGGTGAAATGTAAACACAACACTCTAGCGAATGTGCGATAAATTATAGAGAAATAGTTTATTTCCCGCAAAAGCAAAGCAAGTGCAAACATAGACGGCCTCGTTCTGCATTCGTGCTAAAAGCTAGAAAACATTAAAACATTTGTCACAGCCCGGGAGATTGACACCGACATATAGTATGCAAAATAGTCGCGCGCGCAACGACTGCACTATTTTATACAGCTGAGCATGAGCTGAAAAAGTAAAGATAACCCGTCGTTCTACTTTGCCTCAAGCCAAATGCGCAAGCTCAACGAAAGCATTAGTGCAGTCGGACCATCTTATCAGACGCAGAGGGAAAATTTGCATAACTCGGCCCACCAGCCGGCGATAGTGTCGATAACGCACGCGCGCCAGAAGTTCTGATAGGCTTAGAACGCTGGGAGGGGGGAGGGTCACCATCGGGAATCGGGTGCTCTTTCACTTCGAATGTTTTCTTTATGATCTCATTATGCGCTCGAGGAAAAAAAAATTAATAAAAAACAACGAAACAGGTTTCTTTGGGTCAAAGCCGCTAATTTGCGTTTTAAGAGTCGCTCGCGAATGCGCATACCAATTTTCATTTGCAGAGAAATTAAAAAGTATGTTAACTACTACCGCCAGATGGAGTATTTCCAATTAGCAAATATCGATGAGACAATTTTTTCCCTTTGATTTGATACCGCCTAGTTACAATAAAGCCCTATAGAGGAACTCAAATTTTGGGAATTGGGATTTTCTCTGAATGAATAAACGGGTTTTTGTCATCTTTAGTTACATTTTTAGACTAGACACTAGACAGACTATCGAACTAATATAAAAAAATAAAACAAAAGGAGCGAATCTATGCGAGTGGCCTAAAATACCTTCAAAATACTTAGGTCATCCGAAAATAATGATAAAAAACATCTGTATCTCCGAATTTAAGCTTTATTCTACTGTGTAATGCACGCTTTTTTATTATAACTTAGAAAAAATAATTTTGAGTACGATATTTATCTTAAAAAACTGTCGTCAAACTTTGGCTTTCTAAGAAATACTCTTAATTTAGACCTTTTGAGATTTTCAAAAAGAGCGAAGGATTGAAGTACTTTTATTTTATTTTTATAAAATAAAGTACTATGTAATCTAAAATATATTAAAAATGCATAGTGCTTCGCTAAATAATTAAATTTTGCAAAAATGTCTTTTGATTATATTCAATATATGTTTAATAATCTATTGATAGTAGATTCGGAATCAATTATTCCGAAAATCCCCATTCATTTTACTTCGAATCCCTGAAAGCTAAGAAATTTTGATTGAATAAGTCACTTCAAATGTTCAAATGTCGATAACAGAATAACTTCAAAATCCTAATATAGGATGGGTTATTTGTTGGTTTCTTTTTAAATTACATGTTATTTTGAAACAGATAGCTATTTCGTGCTCAAAAAGTTTACGGAAAGACAGTATCATATCTCCACGATACGAACTGAATAGATTTACGGTTGAATAACGTTGGGAAATATTGGAAACTTATTTCCTAAGTGAGTGCTGTTTTGTCGAAACAGTGAGAATTTTGAAAATAACTTTAGGCCGAGATGTGCGATGGCCACCGCGCAGCTTCGATTTAACGCCGTTGGACTTTTTTTCGTGGGGACCGTTAAAGATCAATGCTGTGCTAACAATCAGACACATGCGTACAATATTGATCGAGCTATTGGTGAAATTTAGCTCCAAACCACCGAATATATGCTGCAAAATTAGGTTGATAAGATTGGCTACTGCCAAGAAGCCAGCCGAGGCAACCATTTAAATGAAGTCATATTCCATAACTAATTGGAAGCTTTACTCTTTTCAATAAATCAACAAACTTTTAAAAATATTGAACAGTGTTTATTTTATAGAATTTTTAAAAAGAAATCAACCAACGGCCCACCCTTTAAATCTTATGCTCACGCTCATCCCTTGAAAGTCTTTTCGATCAGCATCTCTGTTGCATTTTGGTATCCTGTATATCTTACCAGAATAAATATATATATATGTTATATTGGATAATTCAGTACCTTCATCTTCTTCATGTGGGTGTAAGGAATAAAGAAATAGGAAAAGAAATTATGCGCTCGAAAAATAAAGCAATGAAACATGTTTCTTTGGGTCAAAGCCGCTTATTTGCGTTTTAGATCTCGCTTGCGACTGCGCATAGTAATTTTCGTACGCGGGAAATATAAAAAGTAACTACCGCTAGAGGGAGTGCTTCTAATTAGCGAATATTGAAGAGGCAATTTTCGCGCTTTTACCTTAACACCGCCTGGTTACAACTCAATTACTGGAAATCAATTCCAAAAGTCAACAACGACACTGCAGTGGCAACATTTAGCCAACGAACGCAGCAGGTTCGAGTGGCTCGTACGTATGAAACTAGATACTTAGATACTTTCGGACCAGCAACAAAGTCCGCGTCACACCGGTGCGGTGGTGTGCCGTAAATTCAGGCAATTTGCAGTCAGCATGACGCCCGCTGTCGAAGTAAAACATCAGATAAGGTGCGGTCGATTTTTTTTTATAATTCCTTTTTTCGTATGTTTACTCACAAATAGAATAGAAGCTCCATTGTAGAGGTCATGTACGGGAGCTGTTGATAAGTAATGCCAGGTGAAGCGGACTGTAGACCATGGCAACAGCTAACAGCAGCATCTACTTTAAAGCTAACGATCTAATTCTAGCTTTTTGTGATAACTACCAGCACAAATTACACAATTTCTCGGCCAAAAAATGCTCCGGATTAAGTTAAATGATAGAGGCCGCATTTCAATTTGTGGCCATTGAAGAATACGGGCGAAACCAGAAACTAATTAATGCACGCACGCGTCCATGAAGCAATCCAGCGGGTGTTTGGTGATGTAAAACGCATGGGATTTACTTGATCCCTTGATATTGAGATGGATTTTCCTGATTAGAGGGGCTTGAGAAATTAATTGACGCCTACAGAAGCGATGGTTGGCAATGGATTTCGAAGAGAAATTCATTTGCGTGAAATTTAATGCATTCGCCACCGGTTGGGCATGCTTTGTTGATGGTTTAAGCTTTAAGTGGCTGGAATTAAAGGGAGTGAAAAACTGGTATAAAACGTCAATCTTTATAAAGTGGTTGCAAAGCATAAAGCATTCAAACAAATTTAAAACTATTGTAGAATCCTCTAAGAGTTCAAACATATATTTAAGATCATATCAGATAGAAAGATCAGAAAACTCGCAAGACTTGAATCCGATCGGATTATAAATTACGTAATCAGCAAACAAACCAAGGACCAACGGAAGCTAATTATGACAATTCAAAAATGATTCGACATCTAACATATTTAAAAATTTTAAAGTGGTGCATTTTCTATGACGTGAAATATGTACTATATATACAAAACGATGTAGACTGATAAACAGAAAAGGCCTGAGATGGCTACCTTACGATACCCCAGAGCTGTTGTACATCCTAGCGGATATAGCTTCAAAATAAACACAAGAAAGAATTTGCCGGATTGACAAACACAGTAGGAAAACCAAGTAGTAAAGTAGTAAATCTATCGAAGGCTCTACTGAAATATATTGAATCGCTTGAATTAATTTTCGACCTCGATATAATCGAAAATTTTTTAGTCAGTTAGTAATACATATGTATTAAAACTAGGTATTTCAAAAAACGTAGCGATAGAATTTAGATACCCCAACGTTTGAATAAAACATATAAAAGTAAAAAGAGACAATCTGCCCCTTTTGTTTTTTGATACCTTATCGATGTAAAAATTCTTTATGGTAAAATTAATCAACGGAAATAGATTTAGTATGCAACTTTTATGATAGACAGACAGGCATTGGAAAAAACATATTTGTTTTGACCAGAATGGAAGAAATTTAGTAGTAAAAATGTTGAAGTTGTTTACCTATCATAGGTATAGAAAGAAAGCAAATACCTTTGTGTACTTTTAAAATTAACTTTTTATTTTTCGTTTCATTTCATTTGAACTATTGTTCTAATCTACGTGCCATAACTCAATAGAAGATGTAGTTCCTGCTAAATTTGTTTGCCATTTCTGTTATAAGTCCATGACGGCCCTATATGAAAATGAAGACCACCTCAGGCCTGTTTATAAATCTATGCGCATTAAAATTGCTTCAATGTTTGTCTTTGGTGCGGTTCGTCTGCCATTCGAATTTTGATTTCATTCCCAGAACGCTGTAAATAAAGCCCAGAGGCTAGAGCTAGAGGTCCTAAAATAGACTACGGAAAAGACTGGCCAGTGCCTTTCCTAAGAAAACAGATGCATCGGACCATGCCAGTATATTATGCAGGTCTGCACCATAAGTAAAATATTGTATTAGTCGCCTTCAATTTTAATTACTTCTATCGGCCGAATCGGCTGTAAGCTTCCTGTCTACCTCACAGCTAAGTCGGCGAAACTTCCCGTCTACGAATGCGCGCTCTTCTTAGAACTCTACCAAGAAGAGTAATTAATTTTTGGCTCAACGAATGATGTTGATCGTAATTCTGCGACTTAATTGCAGCCAACATGACCATGATTAAATTTCTTGCTCTGATTTATGTATATAGTATATGCCTATTACGCGCATATTTGTTTATGAATTCGTTCATGTGGGGCGAGCATATTTTTTTTCAATGAATCAGCGAACATTGAAAATTGAACCGACTTGCCTGCCCTTTGTTTTAATACTTTGCAGAGGTTCTGGAGAGGAAGGGGTTCTTTTGTTAAGGCCAAGTCTGATCGCTGCGTATTAAAATCTTTTTACACAGCTCATTTTGCGTTGTTTCCCAATCAACGAGCCCAAAGGGTGGTTGTGAAAATTTTAAAATAGGGTCTCTGATTGGAACAATCGTGCTCTTTTCAACAGGACCAGAAGTTAATTAAGAGCACGAACAGATGGAACTTGTTTGTCCGTTTCGAAACTAAGAACATTAAAAACCCCTTCATAAGAAAATGTTTGGAATGGAACATTCGGTCCACTTTACATAGTGGCATGGGCCACTCCAATCGTTTGGGATAATCATGTACATATGTTCCTTGCTAAATTAGTTTATAAGATAAACTGTTTGCGCTTACTTATTAACTTTTAGCTCAAATGCGTGCTTGTCAACAATTCAATATGCTGAGATGAATTAACGAACGTACGAATTTAGGATTTAAATTAATAAATATTTATTATAGATTGTTTCGGGAAATTAGTTTTGCCTAGAAAACAACAAGTTATTAATTCTAAAGTCGACTGTGATTGATAAAAATAATTTTCTGCCACATCGCCAAATTCAAACTATTTTTAAGTAAGTGCAAGCAAATATTTTAGGGTTGTTATAGTCACTTAAGTCGATTTAAAATTGAATTATGTATTGTATTATGATTATTATAGAAAAATGTGGTCGCTATAGTTCAACTATAATAATCCGTTTCATGAAATGACTATAAAAACCTTAAAACTTTTATAGTAATCCTGATGGCCAAGAATCTTGCTCTTTTGCAAAGTTTTCTTCTTCATCTTCATCGTCATTTCCTTTAATCAAAAAACGGAGGGAGAGACACGAATTTTTCAAAAAAATCAAGTATTTCTCATATTCTTACATTTGAAGATCCAAAATTTATGGCTGTCATTAAAGACTGCTAATCCAAATGAGACAATATTATTTTTAAAATTTTAAAAAGTTATACAATATCAATTTTCCTGTAATAAACTGGCCGGCCAATATTTTAAAAAGTGATATTTTTGAATTCAATCATTAACAAAAATAACTCTGTGTAATTCTTATGTCACTGATTACGCCCAATAAATAATACTCTTCTCCGAAGTTATCAAAACACATTTGTAAATTGAGCTCGTTAAATTATTTTTTCCTTTTAATTTCTTTTGAGGTCATGTTTTATCAGCTTTTTCGTGCTTATCATCTGAGAGAGATGTACATCGATACATTTGTTCGTAGTCAAATAATTATGGGAAAAGCAATTATATTTTATACTTTTAAGCTTCACTACGAATTCGCGTTATTGATTTTTTTTAACAAAATTTAATCATTCCCCTCCAAATTATTTGCAAAACATTCAAAAATTTCATTCTTTTTATATTTAAGTGAAATCATCAGCTTTTTACGATCACTGAAGCGCTGGCGTTTTCATTTCTTGGCAAATTAGCGCATTCACCTCCATGCGATTTGAACTCAATTGAAATTCTTGCCAAGAATTTTCAAAATTAAATGGCATGAAACTGTGACGTATAATATGAATAATTTTGTATGGTTATAGAGAGACTTCGAAGTGGCTATTAGATATTTTCTTCGTAAAAATAGTACACATATACCGAATGGGGTTTTGGGAATTAAAGGGTTTAAAATAGCAATTTGGATATATGAAGCGTAAGACATTTTATGTGTTTTGGAGTTAACAATTGTAAAAAGATATAGATATTTCCGAAAACATTTTCTTTAACTTCAGTTTCATCCAAATAGTTTTTCCATTGTAACGTCATTTAATTTTTATTTATTGTAAGTTTTCTTGAAAAAGAAAATCGTTACTTTCAGAAAAAAAATCGAAAAAATTCCAGTTTTCAAATTAAAAGGACTATAGTTTTTCAAGATTCTGGGTTAGAGAACCTATTAAGAAATTAATAAGAAACCCTGGAATATCAACTATTGAATAAAGACTCATTCGTACCCACAAGGTGAATAATAAGAAAGGAACAAGATGATTTATAAAAAACCTACCCATAAATCTTAATGTGCAATTATTACGTATAACGTGTGTCAGATCCAAAAATGGATCTTGTGAATTCTTTGTGTTGAAATTAAAAACTTCATACAATTGTAATTTGGTGGGAATTAATTCCAACATTCCGGCAGGAAGAGACATAAATATTTTTTATTCGAAAGTTATAGATATCTAGTGTTTTATGAGAATTTAAACAGGTCTACAGAATGGAATTAACTCCAATTTAGAAATTAATGGATATCGGATAGGTATGCCAATGTTAGGCTTAATTAAGCGCAACTCTTAAGATTTTAGTGATGTGTTTATTTTCATTTCTTTGGTTGACTTTAGTTTGTTAAAATTTTGAATATGCATCGATTATCTGGTCTCCTTCTACAATCTACGCGTATTGAAGCTATTCGGAAGTCTTTCACTAATATCGCGTTACCAAAATTGAACTGGAATGTAGAAGAAAAATCGCAGCAATGTTATTTATTCGAGATATTTTATGTTATCGTATCATGTCTCCAGATCTTCTAAGTTTATTGAATATTTATGCCACTGGAAGTTTTCTTAGGTACTATACATTCCTTAAAATTCGTAGGCATAGAACTAACTATGATCTGAATTAGCCTACTGCACACTGCTCTCGGTTCGTTAATGAAGTTCAGTTGATTTAGGATAAATTATCGTGATTCCATTAGATCGTTCTACATATTCACCTAATCACTTTGCTTAAGTAGATTTTTAAACGGTGTGCTATCGGGTGGTTTCTTTTTAAAAATGCAAAAATAAAATAAAATAAATACTGTTCAATATTTTTCAAAGTTTTTGATTTATTGATTAACTATGGAATATGATTTCATTTAAACTGTTTGCAGTAACCCATCCTGTTTGGGAAGGATTTTCCAATGTTATTTAAGCATACATCTATTAATTTCGTACCGCAAGGATATGATACTGTGTTTCTGTAAATTTTTTCAGCGCGAAAGAGCTGCCTCTTTCAAAATAACATGTAATTTAAAAAGAAACCAATAGATGGCACGCCCTTTATTAGGTTACGTATACAATTTAACTTTGCCTTTTTTTGATTGATTTTTGCTTCTGCAGTGGTAACTTTTTTTATGTTTAATATTTTTATACTCTCTACATTCACTATAGTTATAGGAACAATTTCCTTGCTAACTTTTTTTTTGCTTGGCGTGTTGAAATTATGTTTTTGTAGGTAAATGAAATAAATAAATGATACTTTACATTAGGGCCTAGCAGCGATAATAGACATTAAATATAACAATGCTAGTATGACGTGGCCCTGTTTAAAGTCTATAAGGTTGCTAATTGAAAAATGATGTTTTTTAACCAATCCCCAACAGATAAAACCCTTTAAAAATGTTTGAGTCTATAAATATCACTATCACCACAAACATATTTAAGTTCAAAAGTGGATCTATCAATACCAATTTAAATGTTTGTTTAGAAAAAATTTAAAAAAAAATAAGGAAAAAGAAAGTATGCATATTTCGAAGCTACTGTATAATTAACTAAAGCATTTCCGAACAAATATCTTACCTAGTTCACCTTCCCATCCGAAACAACAACTAATTAATATTTCATACGAATTTTATAAATATTAAAGCGGAAAATTACGCGCTAAAAATTCAACGCCCCTAATCCCTGAGACGTTGAGCGGCAAGGTACTCTGGAAAGCGAAAAAGCTGCAGCTACTCGCAAAGTAATTTATCACATATCTTTGGAAGTTATCAACACCATAAAACACGCCGGCATAATCTTATATCCACACAGCATGAGCAACCTTTTATTTTATTTTATTCACTAAAAATTGTAAAAAAATATAGAAACCTTGAACGTGCTGTTCCCGCGAAAAACCACCTGAGTAATCCGCAGAATAAGCTTCGCTAATTATTAGACACAAAAAACAAACTCCTTCAGCGACAAGCAAAAAAAGTTGAATAAAATCAATCAATGGCACAATTGCACTTTAACAAACGGATCCACGTTAACTTTTTAATTTCAAAGACGCTTAGAATTTTTCTCAAGGTGTTTGCACTTTCGTTTTTGAGAATGAAAAAAAAAAATATTCGCACAAATAAAACTATTGCTGGGGTGCGCCAAAATCACTTCCTTGTTCCCAGCTTCGGCCTCAAAACACACAAAATTTCTACTTTTTTGGCAGACAACAAAATTGTCCACAGTGTTGAATTAAGCGCTCAAAATAGCCGCGAACGAGAAATAGAAAAATATACGCAACTTCGCCGGATATTGACCGATCGCGCGATTAGCTTCAGTACGTCGCACGCCGTCCGTCGCATGCGATCTCATCCAGAAGACTGGTTGAAGCACACCGAAGTCAACGAGCAGCAGGCCAACGGGCCACATTCAATTTCCATTCAGCTTTGGTTGAATGTCGCGTTGAAAGCGATCTCTTGTTTTGATCTGCTCAGGTGTTGGGCGGTGAGAGATAAGCCTTCAGCAAGATCGGCGGTCGGCGTCTTAATTAACAAACGATTTGCGTTGTGATGCGATTATCTGGTGACAGCTTTAACTTCAGATGTGGGCAAAAATTGGGCTTTTTTACTTTTACTTTTTAGACGAACGGTATGATATCATTTCTAGTACTATAAATGTTTTTCATCAGATCATTAATCGTTAATTTACACTTTGGAGTCCCGCAGGGATCGGTGTTGGGAGTCATGCTGATCCTATTATATTATATTTAATTATGTTTATACTGCTTTGAAGCTTAGCAAACTGAGTTTATTTGCGGATGATACGTTATTGGTCATCACAAAGAAAATTAACTTTGATTTTATTAATCAACAAGACCATTTTAAATTTGAATGAATAGGTATGTGATCAACCACAAAAAATTAAAAACATGTAATTTTTTGAGTTTATTAACCCATTAATGCCTGAATAACAAAAAATTGTACGGCAACTTCGAGGCGCTAACTTTTATCGAAGGGGTGGTCAATTCTTATCGAGACCAACTTTTCTAGACGTATTTTGAGTCGCCCGACACGATCCAGCCAAAAAAAAAAAGTGAAAAAAATTATTATTATTGTTTTTGTGCAATATTATGTAAATAAATACGTTTTTCACGCAATTTTTTTTCGAAAAACTACTGATTTAGTCGGGAAAAAGCAACTTTTTACTGCAATAAAGTCCATAAAACGTGTTATTAGGCCTTAAACTTCAAAAATATGCAGGCATTTAATCAGTAATCAGTGACCCCAAAAACTCCGAATACCCACTTTTTTTTCGAAGAAATTGAGAATTTTGCCAAAAATTGTTCGCCATCTTGGATCCGCCATTTTGAATTACGAAAATCGGATAGCAAATTCGTAATCAGTGACCCTTAAAACTAGTGTATATATATTTTTAGGAATAGTCGAACATAGTTAGATAAAAAAAGTGATCGAAAGTAATGCAAATATTACATTGTTGCAATTTTTATGGAGCCTAATATTTTTAACGAAAAAAATGCCTGCATATTTTTGAAGTTTCAGTACTAATAAATAACACGTTTTATGCACTTTATTGCAGTAAAAAGTTGCTTTTTCCCCACTAAATCTGTCATTTTTTCGAAAAAAATGAATTGAAAAAGGTATTTATTTACGTAATATTGCAAAAAAACAATACTTATAATTTTTTTCACTTTTTTTTTTTAGTTGGATCGTGTCAGGCGACTCAAAATACGTCTAGAAAAGTTGGTCTCGATAAGAATTGACCACCCCTTTGATAAAAGTTAGGGCCTCGAAGTTGCCGTAAAATTTTTTGTTATTCAGGCATTAATGGGTTAAAGTTCTACAGTAAAAACTACACATCTATAAGTTTACATATTTTATTAAACTTAAAAGTCATTCCCTGACAAAATACTTTCATTATTGAATTACTTTTAGATGAACATTTAAGGTACGGACACACCAAAAGCGAAGCGAGCGAAGCGAACAATTTAAAAAATTTGGGTGCCGTACAAATCAATTGAAGTGTCCGAATAGAACGCGACATGAGCGAAGCGTCTACTGCGACAGAATGTTCCCAAATTTTAAATTATTCGCGCCGCTTCGCTCGCTTCGCTTTTGGTGTGTCCGTACCTTTAATGACGAATAAATCAAAGTAATGGCTTTCAAGATAATAATAGTGAGAATGTCTATCAAAATTTTAATTAATTAAACTTGCTATTTGTTTTCTAATATACATTTTTGAATTATTAAGTATTTAACAACATAACATTGTTAACCAAATCTAAACTAAAAATCAAACAAATTATAAAATAATATTAAATCGTAAGGAACTTTTATAGCAATATTGCACAACAAATTAGTGCTTTTCGAAAATATCGATATAATAATACTGGAGATGCTTTTCTTTCAGTTCCAGTGTAGGGATAATTTTGATTATTTTTTTAAAAAGTTATATTTCTTTGGATTCAAGGTTTAAAATGTTGGCACTATTGCGCACAGATTTTTAAAAAATGACTTTAATTATCTCGTCATCTTCAAGACTCGTCTGACTTGTAGTAACATAGGTATCTGTAAAAATTTTTATTTTTTTGAGTTGGTACTTTAGTTAATAAGAACGTCTGTTAATGGCAGTTAAAAATATACATTTATAGAACAATGAACGTGAAGAGCGCAAACTTTAAGGCCGTGTTGAGTTTTCCTCCTTATTTTAATTTTCAATACGCTCAATTATTGAATTTCGAAGTAAAATAATTTAGATGACATTAAAATTGAACAATATGGTAAAGTTGAAGTACTTATTTTTAACAATAAAAACTGTATTTATCATTTTATGAGCTGCCGAAGCAAAGAGTGACCGCAAAAATCGCTTAAAATTAGCCTGTTTTTGCACAGTTCATAGCAATCTCAAGAAACGAGTTAAAAAAAATCTAAAAATAGGTACATACTCGTCGTGAAAAATGCAGATGAGCATATTTTTTTGATTTTCAAAATTATTTAAAAAACTACCCCTTTCAGGGGGTGTAAATATCAAAAAATGGTAAAAATAACTACCTTTGAATAATCACAAAAACATTGATTCAGCCTCATTAATAATAAAATAATCTCATCAGAATTACAACAACTCATAGTATTGACCCACCTGTTGATTTTATGTGAATTTCTTCCAAAAACTCACCCCCTACAAGGGGTTGAACCACCCCCAACGCTATAATTGTGTCCAGTATTTTTAAAATCTGTTGAAAAAAAAAAACATATTGGAGGAGAAGCATCTCAGAGGCAATATCTTTGATATTACTGCAGAAAAAAACCCTGTATGGGGGTGAAACAACCCCTAATTTTCAAAATAACGACATGGTGATAAAACGAATCACTCTTTTACCATTTTTTGATATTTACACCCCCTGAAAGGGGTAGTTTTTTAAATAATTTTGAAAATCGAAAAAATATGCTCATCTGCATTTTTCACGACGAGTATGTACCTATTTTTAGATTTTTTTTAACTCGTTTCTTGAGATTGCTATGAACTGTGCAAAAACAGGCTAATTTTGCGGTCACTCTTTCCCACCTTCGCGATTTTTTCCCATTTGTGCTTATCTATAACTATTTTTTTGAAGCTAAAACTCGTCAAAGAAATTCTACGTGTAATTCAGCCACAAGATACGCAACTATGTAATGTGATTATTTTTGTTTTTTTTCTTTAATACTAAGCGAAGTCTTTACAGCATCTATCCCTAAGCTTTACCATTGAAAAAAGGGAAAAGATAAGTATGTGTCGCGATTTTTTTTTTTTAATTATATTCTCAGAAGCAATTCATAATCTATCTCTCTCGGACCCCACAATAATTGCTTTTCCATGTAATTCAGAGCATAAGCCTCGTCGCATCCATCGCCTCCAGTGGAATTTTATGATCCATAAGCTTCCTAAAACCGATCGACTCCACTCTGACCCACGTTACCCTCAAAATTTATTCATAACTAGGCCTGAGCACTCAAACTGGTGTTCGACATGAGAAATATTTCATATTGCCAGCCGTTTATCGGGGAGCCCCCACTTTGGGTGTCATCAATCAAAACGCACTAGAGCGCACATCACGCATCTTTGGGGCCCACCAGCCACCGCTGCAGTACGGTCAGCGCACGCACACACACACGCACACGCACGGCGCTGCTATCTTGGAGCGATCTAGCACGTGGCATCGATCGAGTATATTTCGACTTCTTCAAGTGTTTGCCGTCTGTTAGATCTACTTAAAAAGGGACTCCAGAAGTTCCTGGAGACTTCGACTGCATAAAAATCCGGTGGAAGTCGAAAGTGCACTTGATACGGTGCAGCCGCTGGAAGTGCGTTTGAGCAAGCAACGCATTAATGCTGCATTTTTGAGACGCTCACCTATCGCCGCATCTACAGCCACTTCATTTGAATGCTGGCTGCTGCAAGAGTGGTAGCGCATTCCACCGAGATTAAGTTGTTTCTTGATATCTCTTAATTTCCACCTGCATTCAGTGGGCCTGTCCATGTCTATTAAGAATTATGAGATACTATTTGATATATGCAGTAGTCTTTCTTCGAGTTTTAAGTATTAAACAGAAACTATTTTCGAGTATAATCGAATTTGAAACGATGTTAATAAAAATTAAACATAAAAAAACCTTTTAAAAACTAGCTTAATAAAAGTACACTAAAATTAATAAAATAAACATAGAAGTCAGTACTATTATCTGATTTTTATTAAGACCCAAACTAACAAGAGAACTAACTGAGTGCATTAAACATCATCAAAAGTATGTTAAATAAAAAAATCACTCAAATCTAATCATTATGTCAATGTTTTATACGATTTAAAAGCTGTCGAAAGATTTTCGTACCAATTTAATTAATTAGAAATACAATCATTTCAAATTACAAATCTCGCAACAAGCTTTTAACACTAGATATATCAAACCGGTCATTTTGACCGGTTTATATAGGAAATTTCATAGGTGTAAAAAGCTTCGGTATACCTAGTGGTAAGTCGAATTTTTACCAAGATGAATACATTTTGGAAACTATACAAAAAGGATAGCAAAGCAATAACATCACTTTAACCAATTTATTTGAGACACATCATATCTTTGAGAAGAAACATAAAATCTGGTATTCAGAGTTGCTATCCAGTTTTCTTTCGACTTAATTTCTACTAAAGCGTTTTACTCGCTTTTAGCAATACGTAGAGTTTTAGTATTGCTTTCTTTTTATCGAAATAAACTCCCATATCCAAGTAATCCTAGTGTTCGAATAATAAATTCAAAAATCGTTATTTTTTACATTTATCCATACTCCGTAGAATCGGTATATAAAAAAGTATATTTTATAAATTATGGTCTCTTTATTTGTACCTTTCCATTAACTTTCATCTTAAGATATTTAGAGGTTGGGCCATCTATTGGTTTCTTTTTAAATTACATGTTATTTTGACACAGATAGCTCTTTTGCACTTAAAGAACTGACAGAAACACAGTATCATATCTCCGCAGTACGAAATTAATAAATTTACGCTTAAATAATGTTGGCAAATATTGAAAACTTATTTCCAAAATGAGTGCTGTGTTGACGAAACAGTGCGATTCGGTCGAAATAATGCATCAACCGTGATGTACGCAAGTTTATGAAGAAAGTTCGTTAGATTGACAAGCTAATTGATAACATAAGTTATCCACGTGTTCATCCTGTGTGCTCATCCAAGAATACATATATTACCTTAACTCGCCACAGATTTCAGCAATTAAAATTTTTTTTCCCGAAACTGAGGAATTTCACTTAGGCAGAATGGCACTATGTACCACACAAGACGTACAACAATCAATCTTTTCCCCACTACGTTCAATAATTGTATATTCAGCCATTTTAGAGAAGTGTCATGGCCACCGTGCCGCTGCGATTTGACACCGTTGGACTTTTTTTTTTTTGGATCGATGTTATGCTGACAGTCTAGAAACGCTTCAGGCATTGAATCATAATGCTGATCGAGCTATTCGTGAAATAGGGCTTCATAGGGTCAGTTCGCCTGTTCGCGTCCATCGCCCAATTCGCGTCCATTTTACGGAAAAATCCTCGAAAATAAGTAAACTAACGCACCAATCAAACGAAAAGTCATTACCGCTAATACCTCAATGTATAAGAGGCACGCACACATGGACAAAAGGTCCTTGCGCCAAACCAATCCCGTTTAGAAAAAATAGTTAGTCCCGGCTGTTCATTAAGGCGCGGGATGTTTAGATAAAAATTAGTGTGCAGCGGCGCGTTCGATAGTCAGTTTTTTATTGTTTTATGTGAATTTTAGGATACATAGCTGTTTCTAGACTTTTATAATGAAAAAAGGAATAACATTAATTATGAATTTGCTTATCTTTTTTATATTTAACGAATAAAATAAGGTGGACGCGAATTACTACATCGAATTTACAAAACTTCCACTTTGCGTCCGCAATGGACGCAAACTATACCTACAGAGGATAATAATAAACCAAATTGCGTCCACTATTTTCGTTAAATACAATTGACTTCCTAGTCAAAATAATTTAAAATGTATTGATTACACAGCCACACAAAAAAGAAAAGTGGTCTGTACTTTACATGCGATATATGGTTTTCGATGTATTTTCGCGCGTTGAACACGAATCTGGAGTCAGAATTGAGCTATCACATCACAGTTAATTCCTAACCTCAAAAAACAGGTAAAAAGTATTAAAAATCCGGATAAATGTACAAGGAAAAATACAGGAATTTCGTTTTTTCTTATCCAGATGTGTATTTTTATGTAAAAGAACCCCGTGAATCCAAATCCACCGTCAGATTTGAGGTGGCACGTCATGTTTTTTTCCTAACCTCAAAAAATTAGGTCATAAATATTAATTTCCAAAAGTCAACCGATTTACGCTAAATTCGGTGTGTGGGGGTTTTAGGGGTCGCTGATCACGAATCTGAAGTTTAATTGGCAGAATTAAAGATGGCGGATCCAATATGGCGGACGAAATTTTCGAAACCAACCGACCTGCGCCAAATTTAGCATGTGGGTGTTTCTGGATTCGCTGATCACGAATCTGAAGGGAAACTTGCGGAATTCCATATCCAACATGGCGGACGAGATTTTCAACAGTCGACTGATCTACGCCAAATTTGATATGTGGGGGTTTTAGAAGTCGCAGATGACGAATATGATATTGATTTATGGTCACAAAGTCTACTTTAAGGTCGTTCATTTGAGGAAATATGTCTTTCTATGCTTTTTCTTCTAGTAGGCATTGCCACCATAAATAACTTCATCAGATTCATGATCAGCGACTCCAAAGACCTCCACATTCAAAATTTGGCGTAGATCGGTTGGTTTCGAAAATTTTGTCAGCGATATTGGATCCGCCATCTTTAATTCCGCAAACTAAACTTCAGATTCATGATCAGCGATCCCAAAAACACTCACATACCAAATTTGGCGTAGATCGGTTGATTTTTGAAAATCTTGTCCGCCATATTGGGTCCGCCATCTTGAATTTTGCAACTCTAACTTCAGATTCGTGATCAGCGACCCCTAAAACCCCCACACACCGAAATTAGCGTAAATCAGTTGGCTTTTGGAAATCGATATTTCTGACCCGGTTTTTTGAGTTTAGGAAAAAAACACGACCTCAACTCTGACGGTGGATTTGGATTCACGGAGTTCTTTTACATAAAAATACACATCTGGATATGAAAAAAAGAAATTCAAGTATTTTTCCTTGTACATTTATCCGGATTTTTGCTATTTTTTACCTGTTTTTTGACCAACAATTCTTCTAGTTGTATGATTAGACAAAATTGTTGTATTGTTTTGTTGCTTTAATATAGCCAATGCTGATCTTTAGCAATAATAATATACCTTGTGATTTTAGGGTAAACTTAACAGAACTGATTACTGTTTATTCTTAAAGGTGCAATCATTATTTACCTACTACTTACCTAATTTTAAGTTCAATCAATGTTGAGAAGAATTATTTTTATTTTTTAAAGTGATGTTTTTAATGATAATAATGTTGATTTTTAATATTTATATTCTTAAATAAAGAAATTGTTACAATACAATCTTTCTTTACAAATTCTTAAAAATATCACCCCTATATTCCTTTTCTAAGCTGGTGGACGCTAAATGGTCCACGGGTGGACGCAATTTGGATTCTGTGGACGCAAAGTGGGTGAAACGCCTAATTCTGAAGTTTAGCTATTTAAAAAAAAAACACAAGATGTTTCGAACAAAACTGAAAGTTAATCTTAAAATAGACTATATAATGAACACATTACATAAATTTTTCATAAAAATTAGTGTTGGGATATTTTTATTATCGCCGTCAAACTTGCCAACTGCACTAAATGGACGCGAACAGGCGAATTGACCCTACTATCGAAAATGTGCTGCAAAATTGGATTGACAGAATAGGCTACTGCCAAGCCAAGAAATCATATTCCATAACTAAACGGAAAGTTTGCTCTTTTCAATAAATTGGACAATGTTTATTTTATAGCAATTTTCAAAAAGAAACCAGCCGATGGCCAGCCCTTTACATAGAGAAGAGTAAATTATTGAAGAATCCCTATGAAGTATGTACCCAAGATAATTAACTGTATGTTCAACACACAAACTGTCTTGTAGAAGTGTTAAGCTATCTTGCAAACGCAGATTACCTTCTTATAACCCAATGCAGTTCTTTTCATTATACTTAAACACCGAAGAAATTTAAAAAGAAATTTCTTTAACGGTACTCTATCGGCGAGAATTTTAATTGCATACCGAGTAATTATCCACAAAAAAAAAAAAAAAAAAATTTACAATGTGTTGAAACACGGATCTCGCTTGTTATCAGAAAACAAACAAGTGCCAGACGGTTAAAATGTTTGGCCTTTGTTGGAATCAATCGTCAATTTAGCGGCGCTGAACAGAACAAAGAGGCTCCAAAGAAGGCCATTCATCAAAATCCTGCGCTCTGGGTGTTGAATAGGCTGGACAAATAAGCGGTCAGTAAATGGGCGTGAAAAAGGCGTAAAAATATCATTTACTCTTTTGCTGTGAATAGAGAACAAAGGAGGAATCAACAAAACATCCACGTCCAAATTCAATTAGACATCTGTGGCTGCTAAATAAAAAGGCGCAATTTTCAAATTTCGAATTCGGAGTGTGCTCCAGGGCAAGGCTTAATAGCATTCTAAACGCCGTCGCAGAGACATCAAAACACCAAGGCCATTTCAGGAATTAGTACGCAGGTGATGATATGCTGATGCGACTCAGGTGAAAATTACTTCTTCATAACAACGGTGCTTGTTTAATTTGCATTTTACAGCCGGCGATAGAGCGGCGAGTTAAAAGCGAAAAAAAAACCGCTGAAGGGACCTAGTTAAGCCCTTTTCCGGGTTGTAAAAATACCTGAGTGTAACGCCCACCACTTCAGTGTCAGATGAAGAAATTACGTAAACTCGGTTTAGAACTACCTCGCTCAGGTGCATAGAAAGGTATAAAGATATCCAACGATCATGCGAAGACCATGGTTCAGATGGGAATGAAAATGAAACTGGCTTGCATCTGGAGATTATAAACGTTGTGATTCCTCTGATTCAAATATTTAATGCTTTTTTCAAACCTGTTTCGACTAACGAAAGCTTGTATTTCTCGACGAAAGTCGTCTACGCTTTTATCTTATATATTTACCATGTTTCCATGCATTTGATTGAATTGGGGTTGAGTTTTAGTTGAGTTAACAATAACAGGACTCAAACCAATTTGTCTCCATGAGCATTTGTCGGGTTGATTTGACAGAAATTGTGAAAAGTGGATGAAAATCAAAAACTTAATATTCTGTACCTAGTAATACAAAAGTAGAAAAATTGCAGTCAGAGCTACACAACTCAATCCGACTACTTTCGTGAAGTTTTAGCCAACTTAACGAAAACCCATGTTTCCATCGCACTAACTCGAGTTCCACCCTGATTCACCGCGCATGGTAACATAAGCTAGGTTTTTTTAATGATCTGGATGAATTAAAATTTTTCAATAGTTAATCTTAGCAGTATACTTTTTAATTTCTCTAAAAGAACATCAAATTGCATTGATTGTGCCCGTTTTACGTAAAAGAAAATGAATTCAATATTTTCAGTTAAAGATTTGGAGTTTGGATGGGTAAAAGTCTTGGGTATAGTTCTGTCTATTTAAAAGGCCAAACATTTAAGAATTGTACTTATTTTTTATTGTATCTAGCACGCATCGAAGTATGAGATCGAATCTTAAACAATTTATCAGTGAAAAGTTGCTGGAACTGGAAAGTTTTCGATGACAAATTTCCAGCCAAGCGACAAAGTGCTAACTTCCGGAAATACGTTTTAAATCTCTAAATAAAAATTTTAAGAAGCTAATTTTTGTATTATTTTGTGAAAATATAATCTCTCCTAAAAATGTTATCAAGAAACTCGAATTATTTTAGATTCTACAGAGCTGATTGGCTGATTTGAAATTTCATATTAGATTTTCATTTTACAAAATGGTGGATCCAATATGACCACCACTACAATAAAAAGTTTTTTCTTTGCAAATGTAGTGCATGCGGATAATCATTATACATGTTTTTGAGGTCGCTGATTTCAAAAATCGTATCACATTATTATTTTACAAAATGGTGGATCCAATATGGCCACTGCAATAATAAAATGCTCAATTGCCTTCAAATTCCATGAGTTTTTAAAGTTTTGCTGTGCGTTTGCCATCTGTAATGTTGCTCGACTCTCATCACGAAGAGATGAACAGAATGTACTATAGTTTTCTTTCCTTCATTTTTAGTTTTCAGTTCTTTTATAAAGTTTTATTCCCATAAATTGATAGCCATATCTTCAAGGCTTTATAAAATTTAATATTTCGTGCATATGTTTTTTTACTAAACTACAATAGTGTTTTTTTGTTCAGTAGTTTTTTGTTTTTATAAATTCCTTTCTTTCAAGTATAATGACTATCCGCATGCACTATATTTGCAAAGAAAAATTGTTTGTGGTAATAGCGGCCATATTGGATCTGCCATTTTGAAAATATTTGTTACTAACATTTTCATGTACTATGTTATTGTTAGACATTCCAAAGATACAGTATGAGTAACTTTAGAATGTAATTTCTAAGAATAAATTAATACTAACTGGACAGTCGATCCTTCAAGTTTCGGCATCTTTGGGCGGCCATATTTACTTTTTGATAAAAAATTGTTCAAATCTGATCAATATTTAAAAAAATACTGTTTTAAGAAAATTAATTTTAAGTTTCTACTTGAAGCAATGATCTAAAATCTTAATAAGATATTCTCAGGCATTGCTGCTATTGATTACAATAATTTATGAGGAAGTAAAATACACCAAAAATAAAAATCCAACAAAAAGCTCTATGAGTTCAAGAGTTAAACTGAAAATAAATGTCTTTATCGTTTTTGTTCGCTAAAATTATTAATATGGAATTAAGAACGCTGAGGTAAATTTCACCCCAATATTTTTTCATAGGGACATAATGTTAAGTATATTTTAATTCAAATTCGTTTCTTTTACTGTGTGTTTTTAAATTTAATTTATTTTAGACATAAGAAAAGAAAATGAAATTATTTACGAACAGTTGAGTCAATTACTTTAAATAAATATCTAACTTATTTTCTACAATTTTTTTCAAATTAATTTTTTTTGCTTTGTTTGCTTCAATAACAATTGCCAAAAGTGATATCTGTTGAAATGTGTTTAATTGTGTGCCGCAACAGCCCGTGAGAGAAAAAGATTGACCTTTCCTAGTCCATTCTTGTGAAATTACCTAATACTTGCGAAAATTAGCATACATTGTTTCTCAAAAGGAAATGAGCCCAGATTTGCCAAAGTTAAGACGAAGATCTGACCAAACAAGAAAATTGCGTAGTACTAAGAAAATATTTCAATGTCAGGTCATTTGGCTGGAGCCTAATTTGCCGTTTGTGGCTGGGAGTGTTCGGCAAACAACATAAAATTCAATTTTTATCACGAAGCACAAAAGGGTGTCAACGATAACGACAATTTAAAAATCTAGTAAAACAACTTCATTCGGCTTCATTTACCCGGAGTGGAGCACTCCTTCCTAGTTTGCGAAATTTCACCTGAAAGCTTGCAAGAACTTAATGCTTCCTTAAACTGGGCGCGAGCATTTTAAATTGCAATGCGATTTCTTAATCGATATTAAAATCAAAAAATTCTCAAAATTTTTAATGACTTTTCACTTTTCGTTGAAGTCGCGATCATGTTTATTTTGAAATAAAAGATAGATTACCTCTAAAGAATTGCGAAAAACAAATTCACGGTTGGTTGACCTAAACCCAAAAGTGTGACAACTTCTTCTCATTACAGTATCGATAAAATCTGTATGCCCTTTAGGTTAATTAAGCGCATTGAACTTGATATCTAGAATGTGTTGAAATGTCTTCAGTTAGCTAGTTTAAAAGGCCTTGAGCATCTTTAAGTCGATGACCATATCAAACACCCTTCGGAATTAGTCGCGAATTACTAGCGCGTGCTCGCGCTGAACATTTCGACCGGTCTCTTTCACGAGTGTGACAGAATTATGGACTAGAAATCATTTTTGCCAGCTTTAGGTTCACATTGACCCCGCTCCGATTGCTTTGACCGAAACTAAGCTTCATTCATTCTAGCGTTAAAATCCAGATTTTTACCAGAAGCTGGCTGACTCTTATATATGCAGGTGATAGCTCGCGCTCGTCTGTAGATTGATTAAGTCGGTTACAAAAATAAATTTTGATGAGACAACGCTCGGAGAAAAATTCGCGAGAGATCGGTACATCCTATTAGCATGATTATTTGAAGATAGGCAGTTATGAGACGCGTTTATCGTGTGGACAATTTTTTTGAAGGTGTAACCAATTTTGGAATAATATTCAAAAAGAGTTAATGTGATTATTTGAAAGTGGAAATTCCAACTTGTACTGATTCCAAAGTAGATGTATCTGAAAAATGATGTCGTTAGTTAAACAAAAGAAGTTTATTCTTTTTGGAGTTGTGCTTACCTTTTCCTGGGGATTCGTGGATACAACTTTCTCTCGCGCGTTCCTCCGGAATGCGATTCACTTTCGCGAAAATCAGTAAGTGTTGAATAAAGTGTTGTTAATACTAGCCGATAATGTTCTAATAAAATTATAAGTAAAATATTTTAGGGTTAGTAACCTGCATAAAATTAACCGTTAAGCTTCAAATTCATTTCTTCTACCTTAATGGGGTTGTTGTTTATTTTTTCTTTTGTTTTGCGAATTCTTAATGTATTTCAGTGTCATCTATAACCGATTTTGGTAGTATATGTCTTTAACATATTATCATACCTATCAGATTTCAGAGTGAAGAACGAATGGAACCATAGATACCGGATATTTTTAGTACACCTGAAACTCGAAACTCATACATGCTAAAATTAGGACCACTGCTCAAAACCCCCAACGAAACTTTAAGTTAAAGCGTTGATTATTATCAGTTCCTTGTTAAAAAAAAAAAAAAAAAACTGTGTGCTGTTGATGAGCATTTTCTGTCACTCTTTTTTTTAATCCATTCATCTTAAAAAAGTAAATTTTTTTTTAAATGCATACATACATATTTTCCATATGTGCCTCGAATCATTTGATTTATAATTCGCGAATGGTTTCAATTTCTCTAGATTTCTATGTTTAGTACAACTTTGTTTTTAGAAAGGTATGCTTTTGTTGAATTTGAAGTTTGCTATAGGTTTTTCCATGAATTATATATTTTTATTTTTTTAATATATTGTACATACTATAAACTATACGTAATAATAATATAAGTGGTCCAAACAGCAAAATAACTCTTAGCCCGAAGGCGTTTTTAACATTTATTACTCGAATAGTGGTAATTTGTGTCCGGGCAATTTAACCTTTTGCGGCCGTATTGTTTATAACATTATTACTTTAACCTTTTAAGGACGGGGAAAATTACGTTAAAAGTGACATTTTATTAGACATGAATATTATAAATAAATTCAATGAACTTCTTATGTGGAGTCCCCCCCTCCTTGCTGGTCGATATATCGACCAGGCCCGTCCGCAACGGAAAGTCCCATATAAAAAACTTGGCGCGACGGTTTGAAAGTATTTTTCTAGGTAATTTGATGGGCTGAATACGGAAAAAATCGTGAAAATATCAATTTTTGACCTTGAATCTACCTTGCAGATGAGTTTCGGGATTCGTGGTATTATATTTTTCGTAATCAGTTTATAAAAAAAGGTAGGTATGCCAACTTTCAGGGCGAAATAGCAAACAAAAATTTGACTTTTAAATAGCTATTTTCAAGGTCAAGGATGCTTCCAGGAATTTCTATACTATTTTTCCCATATTTAGCGCATTACATTTTCCCTGAAAAAAATCAAATATTATGTGTCGTCTGGCTGGTCAATATATCGACCACTCCCGTCCTTAAAAGGTTAAGTAACAATAATACGTAATATTATACATATTATAAAGGAAAAACAAAATTTATCAATTGCATTGTAATTAACATTTCCGATTGGGATAACTGTGAAATAAATTGTCATTTGTTTTATGTCATTTTTATTCGGTAAGGTCTAACAAATGATCATGGAAAGATATACACCGCAGCAACGGTTCCAAATCGGGGAAATTTGTTTCCGAAATTACAGCTCAGTTATAAAAACTTCGTGAATTTTATTGACTGAATAATCACCCATCAGCAACTTTTCTCTTCAAAACTTATCATTTCAGCAGGACGGCGCTACGTGCCATACAGATATCTAATTTATTGAAAGGACAATTTGACGAAAATTTGACACCACTGGACTTTTTTTGTGTGGGAACATTTGAAGTCTCTGGACTACGCTGATAAACGAGCATCGATTGTCGCATGCTCATATATCCGAAGTTGAATTTAAATATTAAAAAATTATCTTTCGAATCACTTGCTGAATTTGTATCTCCTTTACTTCAATGCAAAACTCCCTTTAGTAATAAATTTTAAAAAATTTTATTTTTTTGTTTTTAGAATCTCTGAATTGTATTTTTTTAACACATTCGCGGAGAGTTTAAATTTGCGTAGGGCATTAATATGAGCGCTCTCAATAAATTTAAGTTGACTTATAATAGGTACTGGGAAAGTTTAAATAATAATCGTAGTGTTTAATTATTGTGAGGGGTTGGCAATCCTGATGGTTGCCAATGATGAAGAAAACTGGGCGCCATCACGATAAAATTAATGATCGAAATTGTTAATACGAAAGATTAATGTGAACCGTAGTTAAATTAAAAATGTTCGGCCTTTGGCGCCAAATCATATTTGAAAATTGATTGATTTAATGTTGTTTCTGTTGTTTTTACAACGTTTATTTTTCTCTGTATGCTTTGGTGAAGACAAAAATGGAAATTATCGTAACATAATTATATTATTTTGTAGTAGACTATCGCTAATCGTCTAAATAACAAGTATATTAATATTTAAAAATGTACAGATAACAAGCCTTCGACAAACAATGCGATGTTTTAATGTTAGAAGGGAGTTTTTCCTTAAACGAAAAGTTACTTTGTACGATAGTAAAATTACTTTTTTTCTAATTAAAATAAAGTCAATAAAATGTTGCCCGCATCATTATTATCAACATTACCCATTTAAAAAATTACTTTTATATGAACAGTAGAGCGACCTTCGTTTTTTGGTTTAAAAGTACTAGTTAGTAGCTAGCATTGTTAATGTTAATGTAGCGATTCGTTTTAAGAGCTGTAAGTCTTGTTTTGTTCAATTTTTGCTGTTGTATGCAAAAACGACACTCTCCCTTTTTTAAATGTAAAAATATGTATATGGTTGACACAAATAAAATCTAAAATGTATAGCTTTTGTAGTTCTTCTAATATTCTTTTTTGATTGTCTATCTGACTCAAATATTCAGATAAAAATCATACCTAGAGTTTTCAAAATGTTTCTACATTTAATGTTCTCATATTAAGACTGATTAAGATCATACGCATGTGCTTATCGATCCATATCGCTACACCAATTTTGCATAAAATTCATATTTTTAACAGCAAGGGAGCCGGGCTGATAAGGCCAATTTTTGGCCCACTAACTGGGGGTTATCAAGAAATTTTTTTACATAGTGTTAGTCTTAATAGTTATATAATAAAAATGAAAACAATAAAAAATGAAAAAAACATCTCTAATTTAATTTATGGCAAAAAAAAAAAATTAATGAAAGTCAATATCTTAAATCAACATTTTAATGATTTCAAGCGATTCGTTATTATTTTTAAGAGTATTATTGTGGCATGACGGATAAAATAAACTTTAAAAGGAAATATAATCGAAATAATAATAATTAGAAGCATTTATAGTGATTTGTTAAAGCCATGGACTGATTGCAAATTTTAGGAAATGAAAATTTGTCTTCGGTTTCCGTGTCCTCCGCCGTTTCGTCTTCACTTGACTTTAAAATTTTTTTTTATTTGATAGCGTATAAATCAAAGATTAGTATAATGAAAATGATACGCTGTGCACTTCTTATTTATAAAAAATTCTGTTTCTCAGAAAAGAGAGTAAAAATGACCGAAAATTGCTTTTGACCTATATAAGTGATATTATTTTTGGTTTTTATCGACATTTCCAAATTAAAATGAGTTTGTACTTACAAAAAAAATATTGAACATTATTTAAAAATAAGATCAAAACATAACTTTTGCTAGCTAATCGATTTTTGAAGGTTTGAAAGTTAATAAAAGATTGCTAGGTAGTTTGCTTTGCTTTGAAAAGTCTTCACTCTTCATACAAATCAAGTACGTTAGCATTTAAACATAAATCAGTAAATTCAAAGCAGCGATCCGAAGCAGATTCCTGAAATTAATTTCTGATGCTATAGCAGCAAGTCTTCATAAATCGAAAAAATTAATTCCATGAATTTTTTCAATATTTTTAAATTATTAAAAGCGGATATGGAAATTCCACTTTCAATCTTTTACAAGAGTCCTGTCAACGACTCTTGTTTATTAATTCGCACAATCAGTTAGTTTTATTTTATTTCAAAGTAATTCTAAATAAATAATAATCATTTATTTTCCTTTTTTGAAGATAACTGCCAATGAAAAGCAAATACATATATGAATTGACATAATTGCAATTTTCGAAAAGAGTAAACTATGTCGACTGAAAAAGGAAAACATTCAAAAGGATGAATTAGTAACCGACAAAAGTTTACCTTTCTTAGTTTAATTCGAAAAATTAAGACTGTTCACCTCGCATCACGTAAAAACTACTAACTACACTTATGTAAGTACGAGAAGCTTTCAATTTAACTGGAGTGTGTTTTGGATGAAAACGTTCTCATTAAATTTCTAGAATATACTAAAGTAGAGCATTTGAAAAATGTTTAACCCATTAATCCCTGAATAAGACAAAATGTTACGGTAACTTCGATGCCCTAACTTTTATCGAAGGGGTGGTTAATTCTCATCGAGACCAACATTTCTAGACGTATTTTGAGTCGCCCGACACGATCCAACAAAAAAAAAAGTGAAAAAAATTATTATTATTGTTTTTATGTAAATAAAACCCTTTTTCACGTCATTTTTTTCGAAAAACGACTGATTTAGTAGGGAAAAAGCAACTTTTTACTGCAATAAAGTGCATAAAACGTGTTTTAGAGTCTCGTTGAGAATTGACCACCCCTTCGATAAAAGTTAGGGCCTCGAAGTTACTATAAAATTTTTTGTTATTCAAACATTAATGGGTTAATAAGTATTTAGGAAACGCTGGGTGAAAGCGGGTAACTCTGCAAGTTTTAGATAAGATTAATTAATTTTTGTCACTTTCCCATGCGTTCCAGATTTTATTTAGCGTTTAGGGACGGAGCCAAATTTATCCCCGACGGGTAATCTCAGTTGGTGAAAATTGATGTTTTAGCGTGATTTCTCGTTTTATTTTGCACGTCTTCACGAATATACTTGAATAATTATAAAAACATATTTTCACAGAAATACTGAAACACCAATGCAGTAGTAATAGAAGTAAATACATGTACTTATATTTTGTATATCAAAGTTGAAATTTGTTTAAATTTATCTTCAGACTGTGCAACAATCCGAAAAATGACACAAAATATGCGATAATTGTGCACGGTTGGAAAGAGACATGCAATTCAAAGTGGATACCAGAATTGGAAAAAAGTAAAAATATACCAATATTTTCCCTCTCATAAATCTGAAATAAAAATATATATATTTTAGAGCTGAGCAAGCATCGTGGAGGTTGCATCATTTGCATGGATTATCGTTTTTTTTCCTTTTGGCCTCATTATTTTCTACTTGCCAAGTATACACCAAATATTGCAAGAGTTCTGAAAAACAAACTCGAAAACTTAGAAAATGAAGGATTCAACCCAAATAATGGATACATATTTGGATTCAGCTTAGGTGGAAGAATAGCCCTAGAAGCTGGACGTCAATACGGATCACAGAAAATTGCAGAAATTGATAGTAAGTTTAATTTTACAAATAATTTGTTTATCTTCTTTACACTTTTTTCAGCTTGCGATATGGCCGGCCCCGGTTTTGATAAATATAAACAGCCAGATCCAAAAGAATCAGCACAAAATGTCCAGTGTATTCATACAAGTGCGGATAAAGGGACATCTCAGCGCAATTGTCATCAGAATTGGATTATGGGACTATGTGGTGTTGAGCAACTTGCTGCCAACGTAGCACCAAATGGATCACATGGATTTTGCCCGATTTTCTATAATAAAGCATTTGAGAACGACTTTTATGCGGAAGCAAATCCCCGACAGTGTGAAGTTGGCCGTTTGAAAAGATACTGGCCAAAAAAATTCAAAATGGGTTACATGGAGACTAGAAAAAATAGTGTGACGGGAATGTTTTATGCATCAACAACTCGTTATGCTCCGTATACTAAGAAAAAAGAAAGCAAAATCAAAATACCGGAGGAGGCAGCACTTGAATTCTGGCTGGATGGAAAAAAGTACTACATAAATTGAGTAAAGGATGTTTTCGTATTCCGGCGGAGCTATACCAAAAAATAGGATTTTTTTTCTTTTTAAGATAGTTATTTTAAGTTGAGTGCCAATAAATTATTTTCGCCAATTTTGTAAAAAAAGAAATCTAATATTTCTTGTTGAATTTTTTATGTTGTTCTATATGTGGACAATTAAATCCAATACATACCTACCTCATATCTTACCAATTTTTAAGTGCTTTTGTTTTTTCCTAATCGTTGTTATATAATACATACCCCAGATTTCAGGTTATTTATTAAAAAATTTTCCCAGCACGGTAATCCTAATTCAATTATTTAAAATTTAAATTTAATAATCGCGCACACTCCGCTCCCTGCACTAGGCATTCACATTCTTTTTATTCCTTCTGGATTTCTGCTGAAAAGTACTTACTTTTTTTGTTTTTGTGTAGTAACTTTTGAAATCAACGACCTTGTTATTACGACAAAATTGGTTGTTTGTTCTAAAACTGATACTTCCCGAGTTATACCTTTGACACACATATCGTATTAATATTATAAATTCCAAAAACCAAGTTTATACTATATGTCTTTCACCTAATACTGGCAATAGACCAGGTAAACAATCAAATATAAGCGTAGTATTGAGATTTGCAAAATTTTAGTGGTATCAATGTAGTATACATACATAATTTTTTCTGTGTATAGCGCCAGTAAAACAGGTGTAATTGCAATCAACTCTTGTTATTTTTGGGCATTTTACTGAATAAGAGATTCCGAAGACATAAAGCAATAATAAAAAAAAGAATGATGTTAAACTTCTGTGAAATAGCGCTTTTCACATTTCAGTTTTAGGGCCCTATTATGGAAGTCGATTTCGGTCGACTCGACTAGCGAAGACACATTTTCAAGCCTGAAATGCTAAGGAAATTAGTGTGTTCGCTAGTCGAGTCGACCGAAATCGACTTCCATAATAGGGCCCTTAATTTTTTCACCTGCTTAAATTTCAAATGATACACACTACTCCGCATACTAGGTTTATGTGTGTATCGGTTGTGAAGACATTATGATATTACCTAAATTATGATATCGAAATTACAATACGAATACCAGATGTGTGTCATAAGTATTACAGCGCGCCAGAATTATGCCATTATGAATCAGTTTTTTTTTTTTCGACAAGATACCTGTGAAAATTATAAAATAATAAATAAAAACAAATGAGTTAAAGATACTTGTTATTTATTTATATAAATAGACATGTATTTCGCATTTAATATCATTACAGTGTCTTAATTTTTGTTATACTGTATAAACCTTATAAATCCTAAAAATTCTAATAAATTCCTCTTTGATTTTATACAAATAAAACATCAATAATAATTACACGACTTACAAATATATAAAACTTTTACTTCAAAATATAACATCAATTTAAACACGTTAATACATAGTACAAATACATTTATAATCTATGAAAAATTTTTAAAAATTGCCGAAAATAAATACTAAGCGTGACCAGAAGTAGAGTAAAAATTAAGGCGATATCTTCCGGCTATGCCCATTATGCATTTTACAAAAATTTCGTGATTTTTTTATTTAATTCTGTTAACAATTATGGAACTCTAAACGTCTCTTAATTGTATTTTTAATTAATATAACTTTCGCGTCTACAAATCTTTTGGAATGACACTACTTTGATGAATAAAAATTTTAAACAATCAGAGTAATATTAAAATTTACAAAATACTTAAAAATTAAAAAGGCATGTATTTGGTGATTTTCTTTTTAATTATATAACAATATAATGGATATATTGTAAACTGTAGAAGCTTATATCAAAGCAAGAATGCAGTTTAACTACATACTCTGATTGCAGAAGGTTCAGTTCTTTCATTTAAGGTCAGTCAACAGGATTAAGCTTCTGATGCAAAAACAAGAAAAAAATAAAATTAGTCCAATAAGGTTTTCGCTTATAGTGCTGTGTATTATAATTAAAATTTAATCACATATATTTTCAATGACAGTATTAGTTATCTCCCTGGTGATTTTTTTTTTTTTTTCAATTTTTCGGGATTAAAAAAAAGCATAAAGCACAATTCAAATGGCTTATACCTACCCTTTTAATTACAAATATATTACTACCTCTTTCAATAATATTCGACAACATTTATGAAATAATATGGGAAGAATGTAAAATTTGATAACTTTTCCCCATTACACATTTAATTTTTAATAATATTTCATTTGTAATACCTAAACAATCCAGAGTTAAAAAAAACAAAATAATATGAAAAATCCTTTTTAAAAGAAGGCGTAACCGTAAGTAAAATTTAACAAACATTTCAAGTTCAGTTCGTAAAAGTACAAGTTCGAAACTGATGAAGAGTTTTGAATTGTGTTGAAATTTATAAAATGGGAATAAATTAGGTTTTTTATGCGTTAGAGCTTTTTCCTCCTCAGAACAAAATTCTAGTTTTTTTCTAGAAACTTTTCCACAGGGACCCAATACAGAATGTCCAGCAGTTAACCCAGAACTGTTCACCCTATCAGAGATGGCTGAGGCGCATGACTCTGGCTGGTTCAATTTACTGAATTCAGTTCACAAGGCTGCAGGCTGGGCGGCTATTTCTCAGGAGGAGTTTGACAAGTTCCGCAATCTTATTGTAACAACTTCTAATGATTTTGTTTATCAAGGCTTTGACGCAGCTCATATCATGTCCCTCTTCATGAAGGCAGGAGGTACAACGTGGTTGACAGATTTAATGATGTTACTGTCAGTCTTTTTAACAAGAGGTACTGACATAGATAAGATTCGTAAGTCCTTACCTCAAGAACAGGCGAACACTTTATCAGCCTTACAATCCAAGTACTCCCTAAAATCCAGACTATCTAGAGGAGATAGGAACACCTTGACAATAGGCAGATTGGCATCGTTAGCACCAGCACACGTGTATTATGTTGCTACTAACATTTTAGAAACAGTAAGATGTGTTGCAGGATTTGAAAATTGTAAGTTGGCACAACTGAGCGCATTTTCAAGTCTAGTGGAAAATGAGAAGGAATGGTTTGTCGCACTGACATGTGCCATTAAAACTGATTCAGTGTTCACCTCCACTAGAGGGTCTAATAAAGACAGATTGTTCAGAGTTCACCAGTTCGTAAAGGCTGCACAAATCTCCATGGTGATAAGTTCAGCTCTTGAGAGACGTGTTAAGGAGGCCATTGGAGTCTACAAAATAGCAAGTGAAAACACCTTTGAATTAACCACTGATTTTGAAGCACTCTATGAAGAATGTGTAAAATGGACTACCTCTGAGGGGCTTGACCTTCCTAAAATGACTGAGGCTGTTGCACCAAAAGGTACTTCTGGACCGCCTTTCACCGATGAAGCATTGTTCCAGATGTTGGAAAAATTTGCTAATAGAAAGTAATTTTTATCCAATATTTAATAAGCATACATTTATACTAAAGATTTATTGTCTTTTATTTTCTCCCTCTAATTAGATCTAAGCCACTCATTGTTTGTAATTTAGATTAAGATCAATTAACCAACTTTTTAGCATTACAAAGTTAGAGAATACTAACTACATACTATGTTATTTAGCATAAATAAACATAATATGCGTTACTGGAACTCCGACAATCCAAGGGAACGGCATCAAAAAAGTTTGCGCTGCCTCAAAACGACAGTATGGAGCGTGATTTCTGCTCATGAAATAATTGGTCCCTATATTTTCAATCAGAGAGAAACTGTCACTTCCTCAGTATATTGCCGTGTGGTTGACGAGTTTTTGATACCGCAATTGCAAGTGTTTCACAGACGCAACAATATGACTCATTTTCAGGAAGATGAGCCAACTTGACACACTGCCATCCTCGATCACCGGAGTTGTTGCCGTGTAATTTTTTTTGGGGAGTTACCTTAAGTCTAAAGTGTACTGTAATAATACCCTATAAGAAAATATCCGATGCAAAATCGCTTATTTTTAAGAACTGAAATTCGCAGACTCTTGTTACATCATAAAAATATAATAAATGTTCTAAAAATTAATTCGTTTATTTTTATTTGATTTCAAAGTCGAAAAATGTCTGCTGGACACTCTTAAGGTACCCGAAATCAGTCCGAGTGAGGACTAGCCGTATATATTCCAGAAATTAAACAGTATATTAATAAATTGCTGTATGAAGAAAAAAAATATTATCAAAATCGAATTGCGATTATTCCACAATTCTACTAGCGCAGTACAATTTGTTTTTCTTCTACAAGGAAGTGAATGATTATTGATAGCATACTCAACATAGGGAAAAGCAAGACGTTGACAAATTCAAATCACAGGAAAATTAGGCCAATTGAGGTTCTTGGATTTAGGCGCATACTTTCGGCAACAGCAACAATAGTCTCAGCTAAACGCACAGGGACAAACACGAGGATAACTTGTAACTAAGTAAAATAGAACTACTCAGTTGTCAACGAATTATAAAAAAAAGCTGCGCTCGTAGCCGGAAAATGTTTATTGAAATTTTTTAATTTTTTAAATATTTTTCAGATAGTGTTTACAGACGAATCGATGTTCCAATGCCTTACAGAAAGAAGCCAGTGGATTTGTTAGACGACGTACGGGAGAAAAGTTCGATCCTTCATGCGTGGAGAAAACCGTATAACATCTGCCATCTGTAACGATATGGGGAGTAATTACGATTAACAGGCCAGGATCACTTTATTTTGTCGAGATAACTATGAAACAGAACCAATACAAACAAGTTTTGGAGACCGTAGCGCTCCCATATTTTAATGAAATCGGTTTCTAGACATCTTTCACTTTTATGCAACACAGCGCCCCATGCCATACCGCAAAATCCATAAAGAAATTCATTTCGGAAAAAAATATTCCTTTATTACCATGGTCAGGAAATTCACCCGACTTGAACCCCATAATGAACTAAGCAACTCGTAAAATTTTAATAGAAAATATTAAAAAAAAATATGCCAGGGGGCGACCGAGATAAAAGTACATATTAAAGCTTACGTAGAGAGTATGCCAAGACGAGTGGAAGCAGTTAAATTAATGAAAGGTTGCAACACTATATATTAATGATATATTTTTAAATTTTAATATTTCTTCCTCAATATACTTAAACTTTTGACAATAATGTAAGATTTTCTATTGAAAAATATATTTAAATACAGACTTTAAAAAATATTGGCAGTGTGTAATGTGTGAGCGGGAATTATCTCACTTTTATTGTAAACAAAGAAATGTCACGATGACGTCCCTTTAGTTAGGCAAGTATATCGTTAGAAGTAGGACGTAGCACATAACGAACGCCATCTATATCACAAAGCGTGCAACGACAATACCTTACCCCTTTGAGACCCAGGTGTCACAATTGTACAACTTTTTTTCCAATGCTATAACAAATAGCCAAACAAGCAGTGGAGCGGTCAGACCTACCTCACATGATTGTGACACTTTTGAACTGCTACTGTAATTCTTATTGGGATTTTTCCGTGGCGTAGGTTGGCAGCACTGCAGTTTGTTTCCTTCTGTGTCAGCTGTTTTGACCACAAGCTGTGACTTGTGTTTGTGTTTTTATGTGTTTCAGACGTTGTTTCAGTTAATGGGTGGTGTGAATAAAAACTGAGTGCGAGTGTTCACTGAACATTTTTAAGAGAACACTCAATTTGGGGTGAATAAAAACCATTTTCGTTAAGCTAAACGAAAACACTCCACTCATACTTTTTGACATTTGAGAGCACTCTCTACTTTGGTGTGAATAAACTTGTAATTTGATCTCTCTCTTTGAGAGAATACTCAAGAAAAGTTGAGGGTGGTGATTACTAGACTCAACGTGGTGGTTGTGTGAAGACCTAAGTTATAAAAATGGAGAAAGATATATTGAGCGAAATTGAGGACGAAGAATTCCTCGATCATGTAAATAAGAAAAGAAAATGCTTAAGTGATGACGAATTTGTGAGTTTCCTAATGAAGCGTCCTTGTTTATTTGAGAAAAGCCAGACGCCTCAAATGAAACAAAAAAAGAAAAAAGCTTTGGTTGAAATGGAACAAGACATAGAAAAATATAGTGGAGTTGCAATAAGCATGACACATGACAAATTAAAAAGAAAGTTGAAAACATGAGAAGCCGCATAAAACAAAAATCCGACAAGGCAATTTGTGGTAATTTTTATTCACACCGAATTGAGTGTTCACTCCGAACGAAACACTCTTCTCAAGAGAATTCTCTCAGAGTGTTCACTCAGTTTTTATTCACAACACCCAATATCACATGAAACTGTGTGTGTTTTATAACTAAAGTGTGCTGAATACAAATGCATTTGTGCCGTTTCTTTTAATTAACATTTTGATGGCCAAAATCACGTTTTTTTAGTGACTATCACAATTGTGACACTTAGGTCTTAACAGTACCTAACCTGAAAAGTAAGAGTAAGTGTCGTTGCTTGTGTTTACACTTAATTTTTGCTGTAAAAAGTAAAACAAATGGATAACTTTGATGGCTTACATGATTTAAATGGTGAAGACATATTAGCACAACTTGAAAACTCAGACGTTGAAGATCTACTAGACGATGACGACCTTGACATCGACCCTGCCTACCAACCTGACGGACATTCTGCTGGCGAAGACGAGGAACCAACGCCAACGAAGACGACCCTGCTTTAGATGCTGATCCTGGACCTGGAACTTCTTCTTCAACTAATCAAGGACATAAAAGTAAGGCAAAACCTAATTCTTGGCTAGTACAAAAGACGACCCCATTCAAAACTATATTACCACTGAATCACAGGTCTTCAGGCCAGCTTACTACTTTGAAAAATACTTCACTCCCGAGCTGTTTGAAATTTTTGCCTTTTTTACTAACCAGTATTTTCAACAGCAAAACGGCAAACCCATGAATCCTCCCTGTAATGCTGCTGAAATTAAGAAATTATTTGGTATCCATGGCTTAATTGGTATTTTTAAATACCCTACTGTAAGAATGTATTGGGGAACTAGATTTTAATTCAAAGAAATATCTGACTGTATGTCCAGAGATAGGTTTTTCAGCCTAAGAGTGAACCTACATTGCGTAGACATTCTAGATATTGATGAAGCTGCCCAAAAAGCCAATAGTTTGTGGAAGGTACAACCTGTCATCGCAGCTGTTAGAGAACGATGCTTACAATTAGAAAGGGGTTCAGGCTCCTACTCAATTGATGAGCAAATGATTCCGTTCTTAGGTTCATGTCCTATTCGACAAGTAGTAAAGAACAAACCTAGACCAGTTGGTTTAAAAAACTACGTCATCACTTCAAGCAATTGATTTCGAAATATTGCAAGGAGAAAGTACACCTTTCCCAAACAAAAGTCTTGGCCACGGACCCGCCGTAGTCCTGCGACTTGTCCAAACCCTTCCTGAGGGTAGTTCTGTTTATTTTGACAGATATTTTACTACACTCCCTCTCCTGGAAAAGCTCTCTGACATGAAAATCGAAGGTACTGTGACTCTACAAGCTAACAGAGTCTTAACCCTCTCGGTACACACTGGGTCTACTGGACCCGAGCATTTTATTTAAATGCGCGCCATTTCGGAACGAGTGGACTTAGGACCATGAGACTGGTAACATAAGGTAGTATTAGCCTCACATTACAACGCCCTCTTGAGCCAGCGCCAGTGCTCCATCAGACGCAGCAGCGTGAAGGAGCGAATAGAGGCCACGGGTCCAGAATACCCAGTGTGTACTGAACGTCACAAAAACGTCTAATTGATTTTAAGTGGTTATTATAAGTTTTGGTGAAAAAAAAGAGTATTGGCGGGAACGCATATCAAGGTACTCAGCTGTTCGGCTTCGGAATGTAATTTCTTCATATTTTCTAATAAATACGTGATGAATTGAGTGTTTTCTAATATTTTTTATTGATTTTATTCATAAATCATAAAATATTCATTAGGAATAATTTATTACAGCACGAAGAATTTTGTCTGTAGCGGTATCTATTTTTTCATTGAGTAGGTGCATCATCACAGTAAAGGTAATAATTAATTAGTTATGATTTTTTTCAAACGAAACAAAAAATATATACAGTCCCCGGCCATCGAATTATGAACACGTGCACAAATGTCGCTCTTGCACTTTTTACCTGCTTTTATGACAATTCGAGTAATTTTACAGGGCAGTAAAACCATATTACATATTCCTTGAATTGTTAAGGATGACTGATTGGAAATTTGAAATGTTTTTACGATTCCAGTAATAAATATATCGCATTTTAGGTAAAGTGATCATTTGAGTAGCAAATTTCAAACAAGTTGTGTCTCCTAATTAGTTCGTTTGTTTCCTTTGCTTAGTGGATTTTTTTTTGTATAGTGTATGCCAATTGTTTGGTACAAGATATTATAAAATATTTTTAACGGTAAATCCCGGTAATTGTCAAAAGTGGTGTGATTTTTTGAAAATTGTGCTCTTAAACTCAGTCAGTGTTATTTTAAGCAATGGGTAAACGGCCGGATTTGTCAAATGAGAAAAAAGCAGCTATTAGAGCTTTATTGCAAGCAGGACATCTAACAATGCGCGAAATAGCAAGACAAGAAAGTGTTAGTGTAGGAAGTGTAGCGAAAATTAAGAAGAACTATGAAGAAAATAAAGAGAATGAACCCCCGGGCAGACAAAGATGTAGAGGAATCCGAATGACTTCAGCGAGAACGGACCGTAGGATTATTGCAACACTTGCCGCACACCGGAGATATTCCTTTAAGGAATTAAAAAGGATTCTAGCTGAAGAAGGAATAGAAATATCTGAGCGTACACTCAGGCGAAGGAGCAAAGAAGCTAACTTTCATTGTAGACGTCCAGTCAAGAAGCCTCTGCTGACAACCAGGATGCGAAAATCGAGATTAGACTTCGCCAAACAATTTGAAAACCTTACTGTTGCAGATTGGAATAAGGTATTTATTATCCTTCTAAGTTATCGCTAATAAAAATTTGTCATTTCAAAAAATCTAAAAATTTACATTTTTGCAGATTCTATTTAGTGACGAATCGACTTTTCGTGCACAAACGGAAGCGGGCAATTGGGTTAGGCGGCGACCTAGCGAAAAGTTTAATCCCTCCTGTATACAAACAAAAGTAAGACATCCTTCTTCAGTAATGATTTGGGGTGTCATTAGTGGAAAAGGACCCGGACCCCTGTATATCGTGGATGGAAATATGAATAAGGATCAATATTTACAAGTACAACGAAACGTCCTTTTACCTTATTTTAACCAATTAAGAAGAGAACACTCCGATATAAAATTTATGCAAGATAATGCGCCTTGTCATACGGCAAAAATAATAAAAGAATTTCAAATTTCAAAAAATATCCCAATAATTCCTTGGCCCGCTAATTCTCCGGATATTAATCCAATAGAGAACGTGTGGAGCTACATGAAAAGTAGAGTTTATAGTTTGACAAATCAAAATAAAGATGATTTGGTTAGAAATATTAAAAAAATTTGGAACGAAGATGTTTCATTAAGGGATGTTATCACAAGGTGCATTGAGAGTATGCCGGATAGGATTAGAGCTGTTATTAGAAATAAGGGTGGCGCAACAAAATATTAGATCTAAGCTCACTAATATTATATTATTAATAATCTTAACAATATGTACTTTCAGAAAAATGTTTACTGAATTTCTCTATTTTGCTTCAAATACACTTTTTTTCATACAAAAACGTATTTTTTAATACTTTTGCAAATGTTCATAATTCGATGGCCAGGGTCTGTATGTATTAATTTATGTGCAGATGATGACTCGTAGCAGACAACGCAGGCCAGAGCAGATCGAAGCTATGTTTTCGAATGAGAACGATAGCGATGATGAGATCGAAAATGGAGAAGAGAGTGAGACAGACGATGGCCTGCAGAGTGGTAGCGCTAGCGACTCCGAAACAAATGCTGAGTATGCTGAGTCATCAAATGCGGCCAGCGATGCCGAAGCCGAAGAGGAGCAGCTGTCAGGTGCGCCAACGCGCAGCCGCAAAGCAGATGAACCGAAAAAGAAGCGCGGACGCCCTTCGTATTTGAATTCGAAAAGTGGTTTGAAATGGAGTTTAAATTTTCCTACTGTTCGTAGTAGTCGTAAGTCAGACACGCGTCATGCTCCTAATACGAGAGGCCCCGCTGCTGATACAAAAACACCCTTAGAGTCGTGGAGTTGCCTAATTACTGATGAGATTTTAGAAATAATATTGATGCATACAAATGAAGAGATTGAACGTAAACTTGCGAATCTCGAAGAAGCTAACACCCCGTTACAAACATATCATTGTAAAACAGATCTTATTGAATTAAAAGCTTTGATCGGGATGTTATATTATGCGGGTGTGCAAAAAGTTTCTAAATTAGACACGAAACAGATGTGGAGTGTACACTGTTTCCCTTTGTTCAGAGCAACAATGTCTCGTAATCGATACTTATTTTTAAAAGTGTGCCTCAGATTTGATGACAAAAATACGCGCTCTCAAAGAAAGAAAGATGATCGTTTCACTCACATTCGTGAAATTTGGAATATTTTCATAAAAAACTGTAGAGAAAACTATGAGCCCGGTCAAAATTGTACGATCGACGAACAACTTCTTTCTTTTCGCGGACGATGCATATTCAAAATGTATATGCCAGCCAAACCCGATAAATACGGCTTGAAAATTGTATCTGTAAACGATGTCGAAACTCACTACATGTTTGACGCTATACCTTACGCAGGTTCTGTAAAAGAGAAAGACGAGGCTGAACCTGTACCCAACTTTTATCTCAGGATATTAACTGAATGTATACACGGTAGCGGGCGAAATATAACATGTGACAATTGGTTTACGGGTATTCCAATTTGTGATAAGTTGAGAAAAGAGTATGGGTTGACTTTAGTAGGGACGCTAAGAAAAAATAAGCGAGAAATTCCTACTCAGTTCAAAAGCGTTCCCTCGGATGGAAGTAATGCGCAATTTGCTTATGCTGATGGGAAAGTTTTACTTTCTTACAATCCGAAAAAGAAAAAAATTGTATTAATACTTTCTTCACTTCATTCTAAAGGTGAAATTGATACTGAAACAGGAAAGCCTCAAATTGTTTTATTTTATAACAAAACTAAAGGTGCCACAGATAGTTTCGATCAAAAATGTCATCAATATTCTGTAACTATGAGAACTCAGCGTTGGCCCATTCGAATTTTCTATGGCATGTTAGATCAGGCGAGTGTGAACTCATTTATTTTATATTCATTAAATTCGGACAATCCAGCTATGGTAAGAAATGCCTATTTATTAGAACTCAGTATGGAACTGATAAAACCTTATTTGATAAGGCGGCTTGCCAAACCAACTCTACGCTCGAATCTTCGAGCCACCATTGAAGAGTTTGTTACCAGAAGAGATTTGCCTGAAGAGCAAGATATTAAGCATTACCTTGGCGATAATAAAATGTCAAAAAAAAAGAGATGCGGCCTTTGCCCATCTTCATTAGACAGGAAAACCACGTACAAGTGTTTGAAATGTGATTTGCCTATGTGCAAAGACCATGTGGCCAAAATTTGCGTTGAATGTAGTGCTAACAATTAATTAACATTTAAATATGTAATAATAATATATTTTTATACTTTTGTAAAGAATAAAACCACTTTTGCTAATAATAAATGAATTGATATGTTAAAAAATTATTTCACCTCAAAAATCCATATATTTGATTTTTTGTTTTTATTGCTACTTTCAATTTGCAAAAAAAATATACTTTTTGGAATAGATCAAAAAACTAATAATTCTACCTTAAAGTTGAACTCTTTAGCTATCCATTTATCAGCTTAGTAATGCAAAAATATTTATTTTTGATAAAACTGCAAGCATTTGAAAAAAAAACAAATTTTTCGAAAAAAACGAAATTTTCTTATCAGTTTTTCGTAAATAATTTTTTTCCTGTTTCATAAAACACAATTTAAATATATTCATCGTTTTCCTGAGAAAATTTCCTATCGATTGAGTAGAAAAAACATTAAGATTGATTGATTTGATTAGGAAATAGGAACCTTCAAAGAATCGCCGGGTACAAAATACCCATGTGTGTACTCAACGTAACTTTTTTATAGTGTGTACCGAGAGGGTTAAAAAAAGATCCTCAGTGTTGCATAGCGAAATATCGGCCTAATAATCCGATATTTCGTAAACAGAAATATTACCGTGCAGGGTAAAATTATCTTAGAGATGTATTCTAAACAAAGAAGACATTTCTAAGAAGATATTAACCCAAATAAACATTGCACAAGTTAGTAACAGTAGATTAAGGTGAAGCACTTTCGAAATGCACTTTAAGCCAAAAGGCATTTTTAAGGCGCTTCACCCCAAAAAATATTGCAACATAAAGTCTGGGCTGGATGACCCAAAACAACAAGCGGCTCAAGTTGCGAGGGCAAGAACACCTGAGAAGTGCTTGACCACGCAACTTGCGCAAGAATTTGGGCCCACTCAGCGATCGACTGGAATTTTCCGATCGATCGACCGAGGGAACCTTAAGTCCCCTCGGTAAAACAAAATTGAGTCGCGTTTTAACATCCAACGAGGAAAGTTGTTTTGAGTTCCCAACAAGAAAGGTCGTAGAAATCAGTCAAGTGCGCGGACGCGGTTGTTCCCAAAGTAGGAACAGAGAAACGGGATCGGTATTCGTTTATCAATAAGAAAGTAGAATAATTGTCCGGTGTAATTATCCAACGAGTAAATAAAGTGAGTTCCTTTATCTCAATACTTCTTTGATTCTCGCCCGAATCCCCGCACCCGTCCGTAGCAGTGTTGGCAGTGCCAAGTGAAGCAACTACAAGGTCACCTAGGAGCGACGTTAAGTAATTATCTCTTCCCTTCGCATTCAGGGAAGAGATCGCACAAAATTTATTTAACAAATTGGCGCAGCCGGTAGGATAGAGCAAGCCCGGTTAAGTAAAAATACCGCAAGTGCTTGAAAAAGCTCTATCCATCGAACAAGAGTTCTTCAAAAGTACTTAAGTGCTAAGCGAAACTTAAGCATTTTGTTTCGCCTAAAATCTGAAGCTAAGTTCGGGTTCAGAGGCACAAATTAAGTATAGAACTCCACCGCTCCCGGGTAATCAACTTTAGTTGCCTCTGCTCCAGGCGAGCACGCAATTACCCGGACAAAGGTACTCAACTGTAACTGCCTCTGCTCCAGGCGAGCATGCAGGTACCGATTTAAGTGCAAAAGGCACCCACGAGGGATTGTTTAGCGATTCCAGATCATTCTCTCAAACCGAATTCACTGAAGGAAGGAAGGAAGGAAGAAATCTATGCCCGGAGACGAGCCACATACCGGAGCAATTCCAACGAGGATCAGCGAGCCCAGCACCTCAGCAGAATCATCGAGGGAGCAACCCAGCACCTCAGCAGAATCATCGAGGGAAGACAACGACCCAGCGACTCCAAAGAGGCCACCGAGGGACCAATCAACTCCACGACCACAGCCGAGATCAACAGGGACCAACCCTACAACTTCTACTCCTCACCCCCAGGAAGGAATTCGTCTGCGAAGCGGAACAATCATCCCCAAACCCGCAGACCAAATAGCAGTAAGTTTAGCAGATAATTTAAGTAATATATGGGAGAAAGCGCGAGTATCTGGCGAATTCACTATTGATCAGTGTGACGAGATCGATTTGCAATTAGATCGACTCCGCGAGCAAAGAGACGCTCGAATAAAAGCACTGACCGCCGATACAGAGAGATTCAGGGAAAATTTACTGAATTTCCAAGAATACTCGCACTCGCTCCAAATAAGTAACAAAGAATTAGAATTAAGCAGTGATATAAATTTAAGTAGTGAAAGTGTAATTAGCGAACAGCCGACGGCGGCTGAAACTGTGATAAATTGGCTGAGCGAGACAAACACGAGCTCACAATCCGAAAATTCGCGCGGTGTAAATAAATTGTTCGAGAGTAAGACATTCGCGATAAATAAATTAAATAACGAAAAGATGGATACGGGAAAAGTGCTTAAACTCGTGACGCAAGTAATCCCAATATTTTCGGGCGAATTTAGCCCCCAAGTGAGCCAAGAGCTCCAGACTTTTCTGTGCTGCTGTAAGCAAGCGCAAGCCTGCCTGTCTGAGGAAGAAAAATTAACTTTTCCGCGAATTCTGCTCACCCGCCTTCGGGGTGCAGCATACAGATTGTTCGCTGCAGATCCTCCCTTATCATTTGAGGATTTTGAGGCACGATTAAATCGGGCATATCTGCCCCGGGAAAACTATCTGGAATTGATGAATAAGTTAATAAACATTAATCAATTCCCGATTGAGCCCCTGAATGCCTTCACGGCAAGACTACAACATGCGCTGGCCCAATGTAAAGAGGCAGCGGAACAAAAACATGGCCCGGCAGAGGCGATAACGATAAAAGCCCAATTAGAGGAATTCGCGAAAAGCGCATTCCAAAAAGGGGTAAATAATCCTTACCTGCGGCAGTACCTTCTGACTCTGAATGAAAAAACTCTAAATCAGCTAGTCAGCAAGGCACTGGACATGGAGAAACTCCAGCATGGCTCGATACCCCTCCAGAATCCGCTAACGGGCTGCGTGCATAGCCCGGAAACACATTACGGGCAGCACCCATATCAAAACAGCACATATCCCAATGTCTACCAAGCAGCCGATTTTCACGTTCAAACTCTACCTCACTATAATGCCATGCAAGCCACATACGCGCACCCTCAAATAAATACACCCACCAATTTTGGGAATTTTGACACGCACTCGCGCCCGCGGAATCAGAGTTATGTCGATCACTTCACGGCACCCCCGAAGAAAACGCAAAATTACGCGCGCAACAACACACACGACCGAACAAAAAGTATGCTTGCCGGGACGATGTGCAGTTTCTGCAACAAACGCGGGCATACTTTCTCTGATTGCGTAAAGAGAAGGAACACACCGGTTTGCGAAAAATGTAAAAATTATGGACACACCGCGAACACATGCCGAGATAATCGCGGAACAACTAGCATGGGGTACAAGGCAAATGCCCAGTCGCCCACAGCCGCAATGAACACTGATCGTCGTGTTTACAACGTGAGATCAGATTGCGAATGGTGCGGACGGCGGGGGCATACCGAAAACACTTGCCAGCAAAAACAAAAATATGTCAGCCGGATTCCGGGAAACGACGTACAGTCGAGCCCGAAATCCCCGGCCCGACTTTAAATTTTAAAAAGAAAAATTTGGGGTATACTCAGCCGCCCAAACCCAGTACCCCCGTGGTGGAACTCCCCCTAGATATCGGTCGAGATAAAAAGACTCAACTAGTGGTGGACACGGGCGCTGAGATAAGTTTACTTAAACAAAAGGCCTTAAAGTCCCTCGAGTTAATAAACACCGAGAAGACTTATACTCTTCAATCCCCCTTTGGCCTGGGACATACTCTGGGAAGCTGCCAGGCAAATATTGTTACAAAACTCTCAAAAAGCCGAGAGATAAAAACCCCCTGCAGATTTCAGATCATCGAAGATCTACCAGATCTGTCCCATGACGGGCTATTAGGGAATGACTTCCTGTCACAATATTGCATTATTGACGGACCCAATATGCAACTTCGATTTCCCAGCACGGAAATCAACAAAGAGGAATTCTCATATCCGATACTGCCCGATACAAGAAAAAATCGCTCCCAAAATGCAACCGAAAACGAAGAACAGGCTGAAGAGATGGAACCCGACGGGGCTAATCGATCTCCAATTCAAGCTTTCGTTGCATCTAACGATGCCGGTTGCCGGGCTCCAGCAGAGCCATGGGAAAACGAGAAAACAATTCCAGCACACATATCTCCGATCGACGAAATCAGGCAGCATACCGTAGCCCTTAAGGAGCCAATATGCATACCTGCGCGATCGCAGTTGGTAGCTAGAATACCAGTAATATTGCCGGAAGAAATGCTCTGCTTATCCCAAGAGATAAGCGACGGAGTCTTTCTGGCAAACAGTATCATTTCCTCAAATGAAGCTTTAATTGGGATTCTCAATGCAAACAATTCGCAAGTAGTTCTGCACAACATAACTTTACAGTTAACTCCAGCAGCCAGCTACTTCATAGCCCCAATTCCTAGCAGCCGCGCCTGCAAACCAAATAAATCAAACGAGATTAAAAAATCAGCAACGATGCAAAATAGCACACAAGGTAAAAAAGAAATAAAACCTGTACGTCACGGACTCTGCAAACCAGGGCCACAGAACATAGAATCAAGTAACAAGAGCCACGGACTTCGCGACAGAAGGCCACAGAGCTCTCATATAAAAACTCAAGGCCAAACCGCCCAAGTAATGAGGCCACAGGGCTCCCATATGATAAATCAAGGCCAAAGCGCTACCGCTAGAAGGCCATCGAACATTACAGTAAATAAAGTTGCTGAAATAAATTGTGTTAAATACCCAAAAGCAAACAATTCTACCGAAACCAAACGTATGGCCAGGCTAGAGGAAGAACTCGACCTGAGCCCTATTTTAAATAAAAACGAAAAAGCTGAGCTATTAAAAGTATGTAAGGAATATAACGATATATTCCATTTAAAGGGTGATTACCTCACATACACAAATGCTATCACCCATTTAATTCCGGTGGTGCAAGATCAAGCACCGATCAATCAAAAAATGTACCGTTTGCCAGAGAAGCAACGCGACATTATAAATGAGCAACTACAGGAAATGCTCGAAAACGACATAGTGCAGCCAAGCAAAAGCCCTTGGAATTCGCCACTACTCGTTGTCCCCAAAAAACCGGGACCAAACGGCGAGAAAAAGTGGAGAGTTGTCGTCGATTTCCGTAAATTAAACGAAAAAACAATTGGCGATGCTTTCCCCCTGCCACGGATCGAGGATATATTGGACCAATTAGGCCATTCCAGGTATTTCACCACCCTCGACCTGGCCAGTGGCTACCACCAAGTTCTTGTCGATCCCAAAGATCGACCTAAAACGGCTTTTAGCACAAATTATGGGCACTATGAATTCAAGCGCATGCCGTTTGGACTCAAAGGAGCTCCAGCGACTTTTCAGCGCCTAATGAACTACGTGCTCACAGGCCTTCAAGGCCTGGATTGCTTTGTATACCTAGATGACATTGTCATTTACGGAAAAAATTTAAACGATCATAATACTAAACTGCGAAAGGTCTTCGATAGGTTGCGAGAAAACAACCTAAAATTACAACCAGAGAAATGCCAATTTCTCCGCAAAGAGGTAGTCTACCTGGGACATAAATGTTCCAGCGAGGGAGCACTACCAGATCCCAGTAAAACGATTTGCGTTCAAGAATTTCCAGTTCCACGCACTGTGAGACAAGTCCAATCTTTTTTAGGACTTGCAAATTATTATCGAAAATTTATCCCCGATTTTTCAAAAATTGCTCGTCCGATAACGAATTTGCTCCGAAAAGACGTAAAGTTTAATTGGACCGAGAAATGTCAAGATGCATTCCTGAGCATCAAAAAATCTTTAATTTCACCCCCTCTTCTTATTTATCCCGATTTCAATAAACCATTTAATTTAACAACAGATGCTAGTAACGAGGCATTAGGAGCTGTCCTCTCCCAAGGTGAAGTTGGAAAAGATCAGCCTATAGCATATGCCAGTCGGACTTTAAATAAGGCTGAACGCAATTATTCCACAATTGAAAAGGAACTATTAGCTATTGTTTGGGCAACGAGAAATTTTAGATGCTACCTCCAAGGTAGAAAATTCACGGTCTACACAGACCATAAGCCTCTCAAGGGAGTCTTTAATGTAAAAGACCCCACTTCCCGTTTGGTGAGATTTCACCACAAACTTTCCGAATTCGATTACACCATCGAATATAAGCCTGGGAAGTACAATACTAATGCGGATGCACTAAGCCGCATCCCGCAGCAAACAAACGAGACAAGTTCGGAAAATACCTGTACGATAAAAGCCCAAGTGCATCACAGCATGGAATCTGATATCGAAGAAGATCGTGATATTAAATTCCCTAAACATGCTAAATGTAATGCTTTGACTAGAGCTCAAGCTCAAAAAACTCAAAAAGCCGACCCGATCTCAGAAAAAACTACAGAAAATGCTGTAGTTAACGAGAAAAATGGGCCAAACACTCAAAGAAAAATCACGGATCAACTGGAAAAACTTTCTGCTAACACGGAAACCCCTGAAATGATCACAGACCCCAAAGAAATCGAGACAATTTTAAAAGATTATCACGATTCCCCTTTCGGCGGTCATCAGGGAGTTATAAAAACCTATAAGAAAATTAAACGCAAATATCGCTGGAAACACATGTTAAGCGATATCCAGAAATATATAAAAAAATGTCCCAAATGCCAAAAGCTGAAAGCGTCTCCGCAATATAGAATGCCAATGGTAATTACGGACATAGCAGAGAAACCATTCGACAAGGTCTACTTAGACATAGTGGGTCCACTTGAAGAAACGTCTTCTGGAAATAAATATATCCTAACGTTTCAGGACAACCTTACGAAATTTGTAGATTGGTACGCCATCCCCAATGCGGAAGCGGTTACAATAGCGCAAATTTTCTTCGACGAAATCGTCACGCGCTACCGCATTCCCAAAAAAATCGTCACTGATCAAGGAACGAATTTCCTCAGTGATTTATTCAAACAAGTGTGCAAGCTACTGCGAGTGAAAAAATTGCAAACGTCCGCATACCATCCACAGTCAAATGGAGCACTCGAACGTGCCCATAGACCGCTGATAGAATACCTACGCACCATTGTAGATGAAGATCCACAAAACTGGGACCAATTTCTGCGAACTGCTGCCTTCGTATACAACAATAGCACACATGAGGGCACAAAATTAACCCCCATGGATTGCCTTTACGGCTTTACAGCAGACGTCCCTTCAAATTTAAAGCGGGACCCCGAACCCGTATATAATCACGAAAGTTATTACCATCTATTACGATATAAACTCCAAAAATCGTATGCTACGGCGCGGAAAAACCTGTTGAACAGCAAACAAAAATCCAAGGCTCTGTACGATAGAAATGCACGCCCTTTAGTCTTCCACGTAGGTGATAAAGTCCTCCTGAAGAGCGAAAATAGACAACATAAGCTCTCAGAAATATGGATAGGACCTTATCTAGTAACTGCAGTCCCATCACCGGTAAACACAGAAATAAAAATCGGTAGACGCACCAAGGTGATTCATAATAACCGCCTCAAAAAATATTTTGAATGAACAAAAAAAAAAAAAGAATATATATATATATATAGATATATCTACGTAAACAAACAAAAAGCCTTTTAACAATCACGATAAACTAACGATAGGAAATAAATGTAAATAAATAAATACACTAAATAGTAGATCGGCAACCTTAAGCATTTGAATCCCGAAAAAACAACATTTTCTTTGGAACAATAATGAATTAAAAACCACCAAAACTCATATCGAAACTTCAAACTTCTCCATTTTCCACCTGATAACCAAATAAAAAAGTAATAACCTTGGCGAAATAATTCGCCCCGAACCAAACCCCTGGTGAAAATTAAATTCACCCCGGATCCGACAGTCACAGGAACAGAAAACATTCGCCTCACCACAACGAAAACACAAAACACTGTACGTTATTTTTTCCTTTGACTTTTTGATTTATTATTCTTTTTTTTGGCCACATTCATTACTTAAACTCGGACGGCACAGCATAATCCCACTCCGATGGGCTGACGGGACGGGCATCCGAGGGGCCCCGAACCGGGTTCCACTCCATAACGCTCGAGCTCCGGTCCAGGCTCCAATCTTCTCCACTCAAGCTGTAAAGTCCTTGATCGCGGGGAACCGGGTTAGGCCAATCCTGGTCGTCGATGTCAGATGGCGGGTAATAAACATACCCGCCAAGATCCAACCAGCAGCCTGGAAAGAAAAGAAAAGGAGAAACAATAAAAATCTATTAAAAATAATAATAAAAATAAAAAACTTACCCAAGGCCTGCAAACGGCTGCCCACCGGCAACCAACCAGTAAGAGGGTAAAACCCCTCATCATGGTGGGCTTGCGCCCACAACAAACCGCGATATGACCCAGAAGGGTCATACCAGCGCAGGCGTAGCGGCCCACGCCAACCGGGTTTAACCCGGGCCACGGTTAGCCCGGTAACGGTCCAGTCACCATATAAGGTGACTGGCTTATTGAAAAGTTGCAGTAAATCAAACATTCTAGTGACAGGTTCAAAGACTCGCGGATGAATGAAAATAGTTCCCGATGGCAAAGCTCCCGTAAACATATTCACAAACAAAAAAAAAACAACAGCGAATTTTCGCATTACATTCCCGGAAAAACTAATTCCTAGATCGCGGATCCAGCACTTTTCTTCATAAGCGCGATTAACTCAAACCCACGAAATAAAGAAGAAACAAAGCGTTACCCGAAAGTAAAATCATCTTTTTCACACAAAGTACCCAAAGAAACAGGCGAGCACAACACAAAAAAAAAAACAACAAACGGAAGCAATCCGAAACTTACACGGTACTACACGATGTCAAACGCGGTGCAATTGCCGTATAAACAGCAATGCAACCCGATCTCTAACACAAAAAGAAAAACAACAACCAGATTCGCTCGCCCAGCCAATGTATTTTTTTTTTATTCGTACCTCCTCGAAAATAATAACCTTGCAAGCTAACATCTGTTCTAATTCAGGGACAATGATAAACAAAGCAAATGACCCTGAAGTATATAAATGTAAGATAAATCAGGGCTAGCTAGTATATATAAATATATATAAATAGATTAATAATTTTAATTCTCATATAAGTAAACTGATATTTTTTTTTTTTTTTTTTCTCTCTCTCTCTCTTCTTTCTTCCGTTTTGCTATAAACTATGAAATTTATATTGGTTCTTTTTGCTAATCTTTTTCTTTTTCCCAAAAAAAAAAAAAAAAAAAAAAAAAAAAATATATATATATAAAGTAATAATATAGTAATAATCATAATAAGATTTTTAGCATATTAAGCGTTTTAAATTTTAAGAAATTTGTTAGAAAAATATATATGTATACTATAAAAGAGGAAGTACAACCAACATGTAAACAAAAAAAATCTCTAGTATACTATACAATTTTATTATAATAAGCCGAGGTATTGAATTATCAAATATAGTTAAACATTTTAATGTAAGCAATATAACCTTTATAGTCATAAAAATTATACTAGAGACTTAAGAAATCCATTTTTGTAAACGACAACCGATTCCGGATCGAACGTTTAACTTTTTTTTTATTAAAAACTATACCCCGAGAATTATTCCTCTTCAAAGAATAATTCTCTTTTTCATAGGGGGAAGGAAATGTTGCATAGCGAAATATCGGCCTAATAATCCGATATTTCGTAAACAGAAATATTACCGTGCAGGGTAAAATTATCTTAGAGATGTATTCTAAACAAAGAAGACATTTCTAAGAAGATATTAACCCAAATAAACATTGCACAAGTTAGTAACAGTAGATTAAGGTGAAGCACTTTCGAAATGCACTTTAAGCCAAAAGGCATTTTTAAGGCGCTTCACCCCAAAAAATATTGCAACATAAAGTCTGGGCTGGATGACCCAAAACAACAAGCGGCTCAAGTTGCGAGGGCAAGAACACCTGAGAAGTGCTTGACCACGCAACTTGCGCAAGAATTTGGGCCCACTCAGCGATCGACTGGAATTTTCCGATCGATCGACCGAGGGAACCTTAAGTCCCCTCGGTAAAACAAAATTGAGTCGCGTTTTAACATCCAACGAGGAAAGTTGTTTTGAGTTCCCAACAAGAAAGGTCGTAGAAATCAGTCAAGTGCGCGGACGCGGTTGTTCCCAAAGTAGGAACAGAGAAACGGGATCGGTATTCGTTTATCAATAAGAAAGTAGAATAATTGTCCGGTGTAATTATCCAACGAGTAAATAAAGTGAGTTCCTTTATCTCAATACTTCTTTGATTCTCGCCCGAATCCCCGCACCCGTCCGTAGCAGTGTTGGCAGTGCCAAGTGAAGCAACTACAAGGTCACCTAGGAGCGACGTTAAGTAATTATCTCTTCCCTTCGCATTCAGGGAAGAGATCGCACAAAATTTATTTAACATCAGTTCAGGGACGTTGATCTAAGTAAGCAAAGGCAGAACCAAATGAAAAGAGCGGAATATGATGAGTACACAAGAGATGATAACAAGATGGCTCTCGTGATGTGGAAAGACAACAAAGCTATTCAGCTATTCCACAACTTCAGGAGGAGAACCAGTCATTGATGTCAAGCGTTGGGACAAAAAACAGAAAAAATACGTTGATGTTCGCTGCCCTTCAGTTGTAAAAAGATACAACTCAAACATGGGAGTTGATGTCCTTGACCACATTGCTGAATTCGTTCGGATCAAACTGCACGAAAAGCTTCCGATCGAATATATGGATAGGCTCTTCGAATGGCATTATCTTATACACAGAGAAGCTCTTCCAGGAACTTTACTCGAGGGAAGCTTTTGCCCTTTAAAAACACGTGCGCGCCGAGAGCTGATCGAGTTTTCGTCTGAGCTTGTCAGAACTACAACTTGTCTGAGTTTGGTAAGTACCCAGCTGAGTTTGCTAATTCTTCCTTCCTTCCTTCACTTATTAGACTGATATTGTCTAAAATATTCTAAGTCCCGCCTAACTTATCCAAAATATTCTAAGTCCCGCCTGACTTATCCAAAATATTCTAAGTCCCTTCTTATTAGGCTGAGCTTGTCTAAAATATTCTAAGTCCCGCCTGACTAATCCGAAATTACTCTAAGTCCCTTCTTATTAGGCTGAGTTTGCCTAAAAAATTTCTAAGTTTCGTCCGTATCACGCTGAGTTTGCCGATATTTTCCAAAATCCTAATTTGGCTGTGTTTGCCGAAGAAAAATTCCATATCCAAATTCACTTTTAACAAGAACTGTGATTGTTCGTGGCCGTGAACTGTGTTGTTCGGGTGCAGGGAATTTTTAAAGGCATTTTAAGCAAACTATAACGCATAAATTTAAATTCATCCCTGGTAGACTGAAGATTGGGACGGGCACACACGAAGGAGCACCGGAACTAGATATTTTCTGGATTCATAATCATTTTTGGAGATTATTTTATTTAATTTTTGTGTATTACTTCACCTGAATTTCTATTTATTCCTTTTATTTTTTTTTTTCAACGTGAGTTTAAGTTAAAGAACCTGAATTATATATCTTATTATAGAGAAAATATATTATATATTAGTATCTGACCACGAGTTTGATGTGGCGACCATATTTCTGGATCCACCTTTCCTTCAGTCATTAAATAATTTTGATTAAATCTTCCACGATTTAACAGTAATAAATATAGGTTTACATTGCTATAGTAACCTAATGTACATATAATGTTTTGTAAATTCTTATTGTTTATTTGTAAATAAATTTGCATAAAACTGTTACAATTTTTACAGTTCATTTTTTGGAAGCCTTCAGACCCAGGTGTCACAATTGTGACACTAGTCCCCCACCATTACCAAAGGGGCAAAAAATTTTGAAAAACATTTGCGTTTTCAATTTAGACCATAAAAATGCAAATTTTTGAAAAAAATAAAAAAAATTCAAATTTGCCTTGCTTTAGGCCTGAAAGGGTTAACTTCCCAAGCACATTTAGCTAAAGCTCAAAACCTTTTCCACGATCTCTTCACGAAACATCTAAACCTTACTATATTTATTGTTCATCTCGACCAGGGTGTTTAATACAACAAATTAACTAATTCGAAAGTCATTTTCCTTCATGGGCCTGTACAATATGATCATTAAGATCACCTTACCGAAAATATGAAATATGATTTAAAAGATGGGAAACAGCATTAAACCCGGCACCCACTTGGGTTGGCCCTGCAACAGCCAAGAAGGGCACCCATAATTTCCGGCTCCCTCGTGTTGTTCTTTTGCGATTCAGAGCCGAGGAGGAAGGACATATATTTAAGTAAGGAGATCAGGGAAGACGGAAAAAGAAGAAGAGTTAAACAAAAGGAGAAGCGACAAGGTAAGGGAAACCTCGAAATATAATTGTGGAAATTGTAATAAGGAAGGAGGAGGACTGAACAAAATTGTCCTTAAGGGAAGGGCCTATTAAACACCTATAAAATACCTATAGAACTTCTATAAAACGGCTATTAACACTAGATTGCCCAAGGATGTCATTTTGACTGCTTTTTAATTTCAATTAGAAAAACAATTACGTATATAATGACACAATTTCTTAGAATTTGTGACTTTTTGTACAACATATAAATGCGTTTATTAATAATTGTAGTTACCTCCCCCCTCCTTCATTTCCGTTACCTTTTTCAAGTTTTACATCTACATAGGAGTAAACGACGAAAAACAGAAACACTGCGTGCACAAGTGAGCACGAAGAAACTTGTTTATGCGACCCAAATGAAATTACGTGCTGAGGAAAAGGCAGATGCCGCAAAGGTTGTACAGGAGGTTGCGATAGGAAGTCCAACAAAAGCAGAAATCTGCCGTGAATCCATGGGAACATCCAAAGATACAAAAGTATTTACAGGTGATGAAGCACTTTCTTTAATTATTGAATTAAAATTATCTAAAAACCAATATCTACAGTTGCGTAATGCTTGCTTGAAAAGGAATGTCATACTTTTTCCATCGCATAAACAAATTACGGCTGCAAAAGAAAAATGCTATTCAAATTGTGGTATCGAAATGAGTGAATCGAAGGTTGAAGTGACAGTCAAACCATTGCTAGATCATACTGCTCATCGAATTTCACATTCTCAGTTTGACGTTCTGAAAATGTTAAACGAGGATGAATGCAAAAATTTAATTTTAATTTCTAAATGGGGTTGTGACGGGAGTTCGTACGTACAATGTTATGGTCAGGGAATCAAAAAAAAAAATCTGAAATCGCAAAACTTCCGTCTTGAAATTCCTTTTTTTTTGCTTGCATTCGCCGACGCCTATGGCCCTCGGCTCCAAGTTGCCCCTCAATATCCAATAAATTTTAGTAACGGCGGCACTGTTGACTACCGATCGGAACTCCGCCCCTTGAGTTTCGAGCGAAGAATTTTTGTCGCTGTCCTAGCAGAAATTTCAACAAAATTCGCCGCCCGAAACTCAAGGAACGGTAAAAGAAGAGCCAAAAAACTCCGACCGAACACCGTCTAGTCGTCTATATTTCGGTCGGATACAAATTTTTTCCCGGACCGAGCAAGAGGTGATGCGGAAAGCTTGCCGGCCAAGTCCTTCGCATCACGAGTGGCAAGGCGCGATCCCGCTGCCGCTGGCTCATACAGCTGCTGCGGGCGCACGATTGGCTGACAGCGCAGCTGTGTGAGTGGGCGACACCGGGACCGCCAACGGCCGATTTGGTGTGGCGTCGGGGAGTTCGGATTGAGCCTTGATCGTGGATGGACGTGAGTCCGGAGAGTGGCGGGTTTTGCTTTGAATGGAAAAATTGGAATTTAACGTTTAACTTCGGACTTATTGCTTTATGTGGAATCGTGGCGACAGAATTTGTGCTATATTCCGGAAGAAACCCTATTTGACTTACTCTGTTGTTTCGTAATTTAAAATGTGGCAGATCCGAAGCGGGAAAATCTTCCTTTTCTTCATTGGGACACCTATAAAATTTAATTGACTTCAGAATATTATAACTTAACTCTAACGGCATATTTACTGTGAGCCTCGTGGCGAATCTAAACTTTTAAAATGTGGCAGATCCGAAGCGTGAAAATTTCTTTTTTTTTCCATTGAGACACCTATAAAATTTAATTGACTTCAGAAAATTATAACTTAACTCTAACGGCATATTTACTGTGAGCCTCGTGGCGAATCTAAACTTTTAAAATGTGGCAGATCCGAAGCGTGAACATTTCTTTTTTTTTTCCATTGAGACACCTATAAAATCTAATTGACTTCAGAAAATTATAACTTAACTCTAACGGCATATTTACTGTGAGCCTCGTGGCGAATCTAAACTTTTAAAATGTGGCAGATCCGAAGCGTGAAAATCTTCCTTTTCTTCATTGGGACCTCCCCTAAATTTTGGGCCTGGGGAAGGTCATTTGGGCGGTTTGGGGCTAGGCCAGGTGGGGGATCCCTTTCCATCTAGGATCCCCCCCTGAGAGTCAATCACGGGCAGGAACAGGGGTTCCTCCTGCACCATTCACTCTTCCCTTACCTTGCCGTTTTTGGTTCCGTCGCGGGAGATTTTTTCTGTTGTCGGCGGTCCGATCTGGTGGCAAGACGCGGCATGTTGGCAAACCCCCCCCACACTACTGCAATGCTAGCCTGCCAGCTCCCGCAGCCGCAAACCACCAGACGAAAGGTGCATGCCGGGCCCTTTCGAGGACGCGACCCACAACAAATATGGCGCCCAACGTGGGGCCTTCCTATTCCCTTCCCTTTGGAGCTAGGCTCCCCAATTTTCTCGCTCCTTCCCCAACTTCCTTCGAGGCCCTATCGGCGACTCCCGTGGCTGGGGTTGACTCGAGGCCTCTCGAGAATTACGGCAGCTGGCTTCGTCAGCCAACCAGCCGTCTCGAGGTCTCGGGAAAGCCCCATCCTAGGGATGAGCTGGTAGTGGGGGACTCCTTCTGGGCAGACCCTGTGGGTTCTGCGTGGTGGAGACGTCCGAGGACCTCCCTGGAACTACAGGGGTTGGCGGTCGTCTTGCCAACCACCTGTCCGGGAGGATGCCTTGGTCGTTCTCCGTCTCGCAGCCCCCACCGGTGAAACCGAAAAAGGGCCCTTCCCTTACCACATCCTTTCTGCAGTGGGAATGCTCGGTGGCCTGTGATTGGCCCTCAGCATTTAATCGTGTTTTCTTCGAGGTTAATGGAATGAGGCGAGGTGGACCAGGGAAATTTTATGACTTAGATTTTTTTTTTTTTTTTTTCTCTAAATTTTTTGTTATGAAATATTAATATATTGCAAAATACTTTTCTTGTTAACACGTAAATATATCTTTGATAACGTAACGTACATATACATTTATTAACGTAGATTCCTTTCTTTTTGGCTAAATTTTCTCATGGAATATTAAAATATTGCAAAATACTTTGCTCGCTAGCACGTCTTATATCCTCGATAACTTAACGTTCATAAAATTGTATAACTTAGATTTTTCTTAGATTTTCTTCAAAAATATTAAAATATTGTGAAATAATTTTGCCGTGCTAGCACATTTGTATATCTTGTATAACCCAATATAGGCATATATTTTATAACCAAACTTCCCTAAACTTTACTACGAATTATTAAAATATCTTGAAATAAATTTTTCCCGGTTAGCGCACTTACATATATATACATATATAGAATAATAATATAGTATAAGTTTTTTTTGTAATATTCTCAGCTTCACACACTCGGGCCTTAGGAATTGAGGTAGAAAGAACTCACATTCGTAATTTTTTTTTTTTTTTTTTTTTTTTTTTTTTTTTTTTATTCACGCTCATTTCTCTTTTCCACTCTTGCTTTCCCCCCATAATTGGATATTCTAAACATACATAAGATTTAATTTCGGTCAAGACTCTGTTGGTTCAGCATTTTTCTCACGCCCACGATTTGGCTCTTGGATTGGTTTATAATTTGCAGGCTGAAATCGGTCTTCAATCTTCCGACAAAGCGTAATACTTTCTTTTCTCGTTCCACTCCTGCTCCGTAAGTTAGACCTTCGTTCGCGATGGAGAGCAAAGAACAGGGTGCGGTGCCCAAAAAGTATAACACTCGACAATCCGCGCGGGAAACCGTTTCAAATACACCCGACACTGTTAAACCTAGTCGGACGCGCGATATCGAACCCGCAGCAGAAGCTGGAGCAACCGCAGTTAACCCGGAAACCGAAACCTTATCAATATCCCACGCGAAGGAAGCTTTAGACCGGGGACTTAGCTTTAGAGTGCAAGATCTCGTGCGAGCGGAACTGGCAAAAATTGAGCGTGAGGCCAATAACTTAGCTTCGGAAGTAACGCCTAAAACACCTCCCCATACCCATCAGCGACCTAATTTCCCCTCTGGCGATCGGCCATGGCTCCCTCCACGAGCTCCAAGGCAGCCAGAATTTAACAGTAGTCCGTACAATATGCAGCCGCGACCTCAGTTTGGTAATGAACAATGGCCTAGTAGTCCTATTCGCCATTGGAAAATTCAGTACGATGGTAACAATTCTCGTCTTCATCTGGAAGAATTTCTATTTAGAGTTGAAAGCCTTACACGGGGTACGCTGCGCGGTAATTTCGATCACCTGATCAATCATTTTCACCTTTTACTTAGTGAATCGGTCGCAAACTGGTATTGGACCATCCGTAGGAGTAACGTTAACATTTCCTGGCCTGACCTTAAATCTGCATTGAGAGCTGACTGGGGAGAACGCACGCGTGACGTAGACATTAAGCGGCAGATGCTGGGCAGGCGGCAGCAGCCTGGTGAAACGTTCACGACGTATTACATGGACTTGGTAGCATTGCGAAATCGGCTTACTATTCCCATGCACGAAGTGGAATTCGTTGAGATGGTGAGAGCAAATCTGCTTCCGTATATTCAAGAACAGATCTGCCTCCATCGTGTTTATTCAATTGCTCACTTGAGAGATTTAGTCACCGAAGTCCAGGTAACACGTCAACGAACCAGAAGCACGCTGTTGCCGGCTGCTCACCGTCCCGCTCGTGTTGAAGAAACTTTTGCTTTTAATGATTTTTCGGAAGCCCTACCTGAAGTTTGTCCGGAGTCTGTAGACGCGTTAGTGAAATTCCAAGCACCTGAAATTAAATGCTGGAATTGCGACCAGCCTGGTCATTATTATCAAGATTGTTCGATTGAGCCTACAGGTTTTTTCTGCTATGGTTGCGGCCGAAAAGGAGTGGTCAAGCCTCGCTGTGCTAATTGCGCTGAAAAAAACCAACGTCGGGTCGGGAGCAACAACATCAGCCCTCGACCACAGCGTACGACGGCAATTACAGCAGGACAGGCCACGAACACTCCTTCTCGTCCCCAAACATAGACCCTAATGTTTTAAATTCCCATTTACCCATTTCGTCTGATACTTCCACAACACCCGTTGACATTGAGAGTTCAGTCAATCCGGATGAGTCATTTTCACAGCCTCTTGCTGTTGTACCAGAGGAAGATCCGAGCCAGAAGTTTTCGATATTGCCTCGACCAATTACTGATCGAAAGCCCACCTTTTTTCCAATTAAGCCTTACCATCTCAGGCTTAAAGAATACCAAGCGGCTCGCGAAAGAATTTTCTCCTCTGCGGTTGATTATCCGGACGGTCATTCCAAACCCTTGATAAATTTAAATAAACCCCATAAACCCAAACGATCTACGTTACGATTAAGAACATTTTGGAAACGCGTAAAAATAAATCGTCGAAGACTAGCCTCGGCTTTCGTATCGGTCCCTAAAGACATAAGACCCTATGCAACCGTTAAAATTTTAGGAAAAGATCTGGTTGGACTGCTAGACAGTGGTGCTAGCATTAGTATTTTGGGTAAGGGATCAGAGAGCCTATTAAAAGGAGCCGAAGCGAAGTGGGTCAAATATCATTCCGCGATCGAGGTGGCCAACGGAGCCAGACCGGAGGTGCACGGTCACGTTGAATTGGAAGTTCTTTTTCGAGGGGAGTCTAAATTTCTACGGCTTTATGTCGTGCCAACTCTCACTCAGGAGTTATACTTAGGAATAGATTTTTGGAAGGCTTTCAATTTAGCTCCGGACATTCTCGGTCTGGTCTCTTCGTTGGACACCCCGATTTCGGCGAAGACCAGTTCGTTAGAACACGCGTTATCTCCTGATTTTCAACGACGTTTGGAACAGATCAAAGCGCTATTTCCATCTTATGCAAATTTGGGTTTAGGGAAAACACACCTATTAGAACACGTTATAGACGTAGGTGATGCTACACCAATAAAACAACGATTCTATCCAGTCTCTCCAGCAGTACAAAGTTTGATGGATGCTGAGCTGAGCCGAATGCTCTCGCTTGGAGTGATAGAGGAGAGCCAAAGTCCGTGGAGCTCTCCAGTTGTCCTAGTTCGGAAGCCGGGCAAAGTCCGACTATGTTTTGACGCCCGGAAGGTGAACGCGGTAACAAAAAAGGATGCGTATCCGTTGCCGCAGATTGACGGGATTTTGAGTCGCCTTCCGCCGGCAAAATACATAACTAGTTTGGATTTGAAGGACGCCTTTTGGCAGATTCCACTAGACAAGAGCTCCCGGGAAAAAACAGCCTTCACGGTCCCTGGTCATCCCCTCTATCACTACACAGTGATGCCATTCGGTCTCTGCAACGCTCCACAAACTATGTGCAGGTTGATGGATAAAGCAATACCTTACGATCTTCGAGAAAACGTGTTAGTATATTTGGATGACCTATTGATTTTGTCTCAGGATTTCGATTCCCATTTATCTCTTCTCGCACGGGTTGCGGACTGTCTGAGGAGGGCGGGCCTCACTATTAACGTGGAAAAGAGCAAGTTCTGCTTGAGGGAGACCAAGTACCTAGGCTTCATTATTGGGGAAAATGGAATGCGTATGGATCCCGATAAGATTTCTGCAATTGTCGATTACCCTGCTCCCAAAACCGTACGACAAGTACGTCGATTCATGGGGATGGCAGGATGGTATCGAAGATTCATTCCGAACTTTGCAGATCTCTCGGGACCTATAACTGATACGCTGAAGAAGTCTAGTCATTTCACGTGGACTGAAGAAGCACAAGTCGCGTTTGTCAAACTCAAGCAGCACTTGACCTCTGCCCCTGTTTTAGTGAGCCCCGACTTCTCCAGACCGTTCGTCATCCAATGCGATGCGAGTACCCTTGGAGTAGGAGGCGTTTTACTACAAGTTGACGAAAATGGTAACGAACGGCCAATCGCATACGTGTCTCAAAAATTAAATTCAGCCCAACGAAATTATTCCGTGACAGAGTTGGAATGTTTGGCGGCAATGATAAGTGTCCAGAAATTTCGCCCTTACATCGAGTTGATGCCTTTTAAAATTATTACTGACCACGCTAGTTTGAAATGGCTTATGTCACAGAAAGATCTGAGTGGCAGATTAGCGAGATGGAGCCTAAAGCTTCAACGCTTCGACTTCACAATCGAGCACCGTAAGGGGAGCTTGAACGTGGTGCCGGACGCGTTAAGGCCCGCGCCCATAGAGTCCGGAATTCGTCCGACTCCGGCAAACGTAAGTTGAACTACATGCTTTCTTATGGGAGTGCACCCATAGAAACGCGTTGCCGCAGTCGCAGCCGGATTGAAAAGTTGAACATTTCTTAACTTTTGATCCGTACTACATGCGGCAAGGAAAGCTTCAAAGCTTTGCTTAAAAGGTGTGAGCCTTAGCTAGAAGTCAAACTTCAAGTTTATAGAAAAATGAAAATATGTTAATACCTGATACATTGGTCGCACCCAAAAGCGGCGCCTTTCCTCCAATAATAAAATAGTAGAAGTCCCATTAATAGAAATTTAATTACTCTATTAATATACATCGTTGTCTTTTCATTTGGTCTTTTTCAATGACCATGATAAGAACCACTTTGAGCGCTTTTAAGTCAAAATGACAAAAATGTTGAAAGCTTGCCGCAGAAATTCCGGATTCTATGGGCGCGGGTTTGTTTGCCGTACGGCAAAAGCTTTAAGCTTGCCGGAGTCGGACGAATTCCGCACGAATTCCGGACTCTATGGGCGCGGGCCTTTATCCCGAGTAGAATGCGACGCTCTGACAGCTCCAGAGGATTTCGGTCCTGAAGTTGATCTCAACTCTTCACATTTTGCTTCGGCAGAATATGTGGAGCTGGGACGACAAGCAGAAGAAAATCGAGCTAAATTTCCAGATTTATTAGTACGCGACGGTTATATCTATGTCCGCATCAGCCCACGTTCAGGTGATCCGGTGCAAGAGGACGAAGCGTGGAAGCTTTGGATACCTCCAGGGTTAGTTTCCGACGTAATTACTCGTGCCCATGATCCTCCATTATCTTCTCATGGTGGCATTGGTAAAACTTTAGAAAGAATACGTCGACATTTTTATTGGCCACGCATGGCATCGGATGTTAGGTCCTACGTTCTATCCTGTGACACTTGCAAGGAAATTAAAGCCCCAAACACTACACTTCGACCACCAATGAAAACCCAACCAATCGCTGAACGTCCATGGCAAAGAGTTTACATAGATTTGCTAGGTCCTTACCCTCGTACAAAATCCGGTTACGTTTATATACTGATTGCTCTAGACCACCTGTCGAAATTTCCTTTATTGAAACCTTTACGTAAAGCTACGACATCTCAGATTTGCACCTTCGTCGAAGAAGAAATTTTCCATATGTTCGGGGTTCCGGAAACAATAGTCTCGGATAATGGTACTCAATTCCGCTCGGCTCAACTCGCAAAACTTCTGGAACGCTATGGAGTTCAACACATGCGCACTGCTCTCTATTCACCTCAGGCTAACGCTTCGGAGAGAGTAAACAGATCAATTCTTTCGGGAATTCGTGCGTATATTAAAGATGAACATCAAAAATGGGACGAAAACCTAAGTATTATTGCCAGTTCTCTTCGGAGCTCTATTCATCAGGCAACCGGTTTTCCTCCTTATCGAATGTTGTTCGGACTTCATATGATAACGCATGCTTCCAGTTACGAGTTGTTACGCCGCTTACAAGGAATAGACGAACCCTTTAATATAGATACCTCCGACAAACTCAAACTCATTCGGGCGAAAGCTCAAGAAAATCTCAAAAAAGCGTTCGAGCAAGGTGCAAAGACTTATAATCTGAGATCAAAATCCGTAGAATTTAAAGTTGGCGAAGAGGTTTATCGTCGAAATTTCCAACCGAGTAATTTTGAGAAGCAGACTAGTGCTAAACTTAGCCGTAAATTTCTGAAATGTAGAGTTCGAGCCAGAAAAGGAAATGCGTTGTACGAGTTGGAAGATCTACAAGGAAAACTTATCGGAACATACCATGCCAAAGACATTCGCAGGTGAGAATGAAATCGTCGAGACTTGGTTTTTTTTTCTAGCTTATTAATCGTATATCATGAAAGACTATATAGATACTTAATCCATATAGAAGTAATATTACTGGTCGGTTGTCTTATTTGAAGAATACACAATTTTTCAATCCGGTAGCCCTAATAAGGCATCCGGTCCAGCCTCACTGGTAACGTTAGTGTGTTCATAAGCCGCCTCTGCTTGGCATTGCGGTGGACACACTCTTGCACCACCCTTACCCACTCCTAGTTAGAGTTCCCTTTCCTTAAACCCTATCCTTTCCCTTCCCGTCAATTTTTTTTCTCTGCTCAATCTCGTTTCCCAAGAGGCCCTGTCTGCAACACTCGGGGTTGTGGTCGACTTGAGGCCTCTTGAGAATTACGAAGTTTTGGCACTGTGCTAGACATTCGTCTCGAGGTCTCGGGTTGGCTACGACTTCGAGTTGCGCAGACAGGGAGAGATCGTGCCGGCTCACTCTTCGGAACCTCGGCGTTGGAGACTGCCGGAGAGCTCCCTGGAATTACAGGAGCTGGCTAATTTGGTGGGCCAGCTACCTGTCCGGGAGATTTCTCCGGTCGTCATCCGTCGCGAGTCTTTCGTGGAGGGGGTCGGTAGGATTTCCTTTCCTCGAGGAAAACATTCATCCCACTCGGTGTCGCTAGTGCTTCGGCTCTAGCTATTCCGCTAAATATTCAAAAATTTTCTACCTTGCGCAAATTCCCAAAGACATGACTGCTAAATGGTCATCCACAACAATTTACTTTTTCTTCACATTAAAAGTCATATCTAATTGGTAAAGTTTGTTCAGTATTCCTTTTGGCAACGATTTTTTTTTTCTCGGTCCGCTATTTCTTATAAATTTGGTATCAGTATCATAGTCTTCACGATTTGATTCTCACTGGGTTTGGTCATCCAACTCGGAGTTTCTCTTGGGTTTTCAAGTAGTTATATATTGCGTCGTCGGAATATCAGCGTTCTCTCCAGCGGTTACTCAATTAGCTTATCTACATACTATCTTTTTTCCATTCGTCCAATTTTTACCTCCCAATTTTTTCATACCCTTGTTTAATGAACAATAGCAGCGCCCTATCGCTGGAGCCTGGAGCTATGCGGGTCCGCAGAGCGGGTGAACCCCATCTTGGGACTGGGATGGCTGCGGGGGGTTGGGCCACAGCCACAATTTTTTTGTTTTTTTTTTGTCCAGTTAACTTCACATTTCTTCTCTCTCTTCCCTTTCGTGGGACGACTCGCGTGCTGAGTCTGCTCCGGATGGGTCAGCAGCTTCTTCCTTCTTTCAGGGAAGCCACCTCTCATCAGGGTTGGTTTCCGCTGAGGGAAGGAAGCAGTGGTCAAGTCCACACTGAACCATCCGACCTCTCATAAGGGTCCGGGGAAGTTCAGTGTGAACATCTGGCCGGCTAGCTCAGTCCGGGGTAGATTTCTCGCGTGGGTCGAGCCACATGTTGGACGCCCTCACAGCCCGACCATTTCTCAGCTCCGTTGGCCACGGTATCGAGTCCAACGGACCTGTGCTGTTATGGTCAGGGAATCAAAAAAAAAAATCTGAAATCGCAAAACTTCCGTCTTGAAATTCCTTTTTTTTTGCTTGCATTCGCCGACGCCTATGGCCCTCGGCTCCAAGTTGCCCCTCAATATCCAATAAATTTTAGTAACGGCGGCACTGTTGACTACCGATCGGAACTCCGCCCCTTGAGTTTCGAGCGAAGAATTTTTGTCGCTGTCCTAGCAGAAATTTCAACAAAATTCGCCGCCCGAAACTCAAGGAACGGTAAAAGAAGAGCCAAAAAACTCCGACCGAACACCGTCTAGTCGTCTATATTTCGGTCGGATACAAATTTTTTCCCGGACCGAGCAAGAGGTGATGCGGAAAGCTTGCCGGCCAAGTCCTTCGCATCACGAGTGGCAAGGCGCGATCCCGCTGCCGCTGGCTCATACAGCTGCTGCGGGCGCACGATTGGCTGACAGCGCAGCTGTGTGAGTGGGCGACACCGGGACCGCCAACGGCCGATTTGGTGTGGCGTCGGGGAGTTCGGATTGAGCCTTGATCGTGGATGGACGTGAGTCCGGAGAGTGGCGGGTTTTGCTTTGAATGGAAAAATTGGAATTTAACGTTTAACTTCGGACTTATTGCTTTATGTGGAATCGTGGCGACAGAATTTGTGCTATATTCCGGAAGAAACCCTATTTGACTTACTCTGTTGTTTCGTAATTTAAAATGTGGCAGATCCGAAGCGGGAAAATCTTCCTTTTCTTCATTGGGACACCTATAAAATTTAATTGACTTCAGAATATTATAACTTAACTCTAACGGCATATTTACTGTGAGCCTCGTGGCGAATCTAAACTTTTAAAATGTGGCAGATCCGAAGCGTGAAAATTTCTTTTTTTTTTCCATTGAGACACCTATAAAATTTAATTGACTTCAGAAAATTATAACTTAACTCTAACGGCATATTTACTGTGAGCCTCGTGGCGAATCTAAACTTTTAAAATGTGGCAGATCCGAAGCGTGAAAATTTCTTTTTTTTTTTCCATTGAGACACCTATAAAATCTAATTGACTTCAGAAAATTATAACTTAACTCTAACGGCATATTTACTGTGAGCCTCGTGGCGAATCTAAACTTTTAAAATGTGGCAGATCCGAAGCGTGAAAATCTTCCTTTTCTTCATTGGGACCTCCCCTAAATTTTGGGCCTGGGGAAGGTCATTTGGGCGGTTTGGGGCTAGGCCAGGTGGGGGATCCCTTTCCATCTAGGATCCCCCCCTGAGAGTCAATCACGGGCAGGAACAGGGGTTCCTCCTGCACCATTCACTCTTCCCTTACCTTGCCGTTTTTGGTTCCGTCGCGGGAGATTTTTTCTGTTGTCGGCGGTCCGATCTGGTGGCAAGACGCGGCATGTTGGCAAACCCCCCCCACACTACTGCAATGCTAGCCTGCCAGCTCCCGCAGCCGCAAACCACCAGACGAAAGGTGCATGCCGGGCCCTTTCGAGGACGCGACCCGCAACAACAAACAAAAATTTTCCGATGAAAATTTATCAGATGAAAGTGTTTTTTCTTTTTTTTACTTCAATTGTTCCATTACAACTTCAACATGTAAGTGAAATAACTGGGAATACCGTTGTTATATGGAAAGATCCTCGACCTTCGTCTCCAAGATATTGCAGACCTATTAAAATTGAGTTCGTTCATGAAAATACAGAGACTATTAAGACATCAGTAGATAATATACCGAAGCAAACTAATGAGCTCGTTTCTTATGATACTGTAATCGATGGCAAGCAAGTAGTTGTAAAATATAAAACGGTTTTGGTGTATGATTGATGGCAAAGTGAAACGCTTGTTGGAACTAAAAGAAGTTTGTCATGAGTCTATGGAAGCCAACAACAATTTGAGAACGGAAGAATGGACCAAAATTGAAGAAATTTGCAGACTTCTAGAGCCGATGCATTCAGCAACTATAAAAGTTCAAGATAGTCAGTTACTTATGGCTGCTTTTTATAAATTTTGGATTGCACTGAAATTTAAAATTAAAGCCATAAATACCCCACTATCTATAGCATTAGTCGATTGCTTAGAAAAGAGAGAAAAAACAGTTTTGGAACATGATGTTATGTACTCCGCTCTCTTTTTGGATCCACGTCTTAGAGGAACTTTAAATAAAGAAAAAAAGGCTTCCGCGAAAAAACATTTGAAAAGGCTCGTTCTTCAGATATACGCAGCTAAAAATGAGGTTATTATAATAATTAGTAATTAAATGTGATATTTTATAATAAGTAATTTTTAACACCAGCAAACAAAACCAACAGCAACATCATCACAACAAACATCAACGTCGGAAAATTGCCCGGACAATTCATTTCTCTTTGATGAAACATCTACAGCAAGTTCCACCGCTTTTCTGAGAGAATGTATTAGTAGTTGAAATGTTCCTGATGCGTCTTCTGATGAGAAAACAGACTCAGTTCCAGTTGCGGAGATTCTGCAGGCAAATAATGAAATAGATACATTTCATAGCAGGGCTGATATTGCCGTGAATCTTTTAGAGTTTTGGTTGGGCAAAAAATATAGTATGCCACATTTAAAAAAGGTGGCTTTCATTGTACAAGCGGTACCAGCTACACAAGTAAGCGTTGAAAGATCCTTTTCAGCCTTGAGAATAGAACCGCTTGAGATACAATTTATTTTCGGAGACTCTTAAGATGCTATTGTTTTTAAAATTGAATAATTTGTCATAGTAGGTAATGTATTTTATAACAAATTCTTCTTTCACAATTTATAATTGTTGAGACTGTACCTTTTCAACGTGCGATGCGAGCACTTGTTGTCGACACTGTACATGTGCCGACTGCGGCTAACTTCCGCCATCTTTTCAACTTGCGCGTCCTTTACCTTTATGTCTCGAATGTCCACGCGTCTAGATGTGCTTTTGTACAACTCTTTCCTAATAAATTGGCATCAGCCATCTTGTGCTTTAACTTGTTCGTTTTTAGTTTATCACCTATTTTCCGCTTCACCCGGCACGTTTCCCCAACAGGTTATGGGCCCAGTAGTGCTATTTTAACCCAGTGTAAAAAGGAACAACTTTAAGTAGCAATGTGTGCTGCAAGTGCGAACGTGTCGCGATTTGAGTCGCTAACGCGCAACAATTACGACACATGGAAAATCCACATGGAGGCCTTTTTAGTCAAAAACGAAGAATGGGACTATGTCAGTGGTGAAAATGTGAAGCCGGAACCGTTCGTAGGTGAGGGGACAAGCGCCCACAGCGCGGAAATCAAAGCATGGGCAAAGGGCGACGGCAAGGCGAGGGCGACCATCATCCTTTCGATAAGCGCCGCAGAACTGAAACAGGTTAAAACGTGCGCGACGGCGCGGGAGGTCTGGCTGAAGTTGGAAGGCATCTTTCAGTCAAAGGGGACCCGCCGGGAAAGCCGCTCTCCTGAAACAAATTATGTTGCATCGCATGAACGACGGCGATGACGTGCGCGAACATGTCGCGCAGTTTTTCGATGCCTTGGACAAATTGAGAGACATGGACGTCGAAATCAACCCGGATGTGCTCGCAATCGCTTTGTTGTACAGCCTGCCGGCAAGTTATGAAAATTTCCGATGGCGACAGGCCTCCAGTTAAATAGTCGTCCAGGCTAAGTGCTTGCTCAAAAAGGTTCAAAAGCGGTTTCCACAGTAACATCAACTGAAAAAGGGGAGACAATAACCATTATAGCCTGCTGCAATGCTGAAGGCACTTTTTTGCCACCCAGTTGTATAATGAAGGGCAAAAATAAGAAAGCAGAGTTAGTAGATGGAATGCATCCAGGATCAAAACTGTTCATGTCTCAAAAATCAGCGTACATGACTTCAGGGGTATTCTTGGAATGGTTAAAAACACACTTTGTTCCAAGAAAACCAGTTGGAAAAGTTGTTCTTTTGCTGGACGGCCACTCAACTCATTGCAATTCCGTGGATTGTTGGAATGTTGGAATACGCTAATCAGAATGACATTATTTTGATATCAATGCCGAGTCATACGTCTCATTATCTTAAGGCCTTGGATCGGTCGGTATTTAAATCAATAAAAACTAACTTCTACGTAGGCTTTGGCTAAAACAAAACCCAGGATCAACAAGGCTTGGGGAAAAGCCGCGTCAGCGGAAAATGCAATTTTGGGCTTTAAAGCAACAGGAGTGTATCCTTTTAATCCACAAGCGGTAGCATACTACGCGTTTATTCAAGAATCTGAAAATAGCTCATCTAATATAACTATTGCACGAGCAATTCCACAAACTGTTGTGGTCAGTCAATTTTTTGTAGACCTGGCAACACTGCCGAGGACTCCGTGTCACCAAGTGGTTGGTGCCGGCGAAGATTTCCCGCTGCAGCGCACCCAGGCAGAGGCACCGAGTGCTCCGTTTGCCAGCTGTGGCATCTGCCTGAGTGGGCTGCACATGAATCCCGAAGGGTAAAAAGTAGCGTGATCTGGCGGCTTGAAGACGACGGAGTGGGTGAGGCAGTCGGGGAAGAGGAAGTGAAAGGGAGTCGATGTGAGAATTTGGTCGTCGATAGATGATCGGCTCTGAAGATTAAAGGCGGTAGTAACGAATAACTAGAATTGAAGGGACCTCCCCTAATTTTTGGGCCTGGGGGAGGTCATTTGGGCGGTTAGGGCTAGGCCAGGTGGGGGATCCATTTCCATCAAGGATCCCCTCCTGAGAGTCAATCACCGGCAGGAACAGGAGTTCCTACCGCACCGGCCCCTTTCCCTACCCTACTATTTTTTTTGTGGTTCCGTTGCAAGAGATTCTCTTGTTGTCGGCGGTCCGTTTCGGTGGCTAAGTGTGGCCTTCGGCAGATCCCCCCCCACACTACCCCGAAGCTAGCCTGCCACTCTCGCAGCCACAAACCACCGAACGAAGGGTGCAAGCCGGGCCCCTTCGAGGACGCGACTCTCAACAAATATGGCGCCCAACGAGGGGCCCTCCTGTTCCCTTCCCCTTGGAGCTAGCCTCCCCGAATTTTTCTCTTTCCCTTCCCAATTCCCTTCTAGGCCCTACTGGCGATTCCCGTGGCTGGAGTTGACCTGAAGCCTCTCGAGAATTACAAGTGTTTGGCAAATTTGGTGTGCCGAACACTCGTCTCGGGGTCTCGGGAAAATTCCATCCTCGGGAAAAGCTGGTAGTGGAGGGACCTTTCCAGCGGACCCTGTGGGTTCTGCGAGGTGGAAACGATGGAGGTTCTTGCTGGAATTATAGGGGGCTGGCTGATTTGGTGAGCCAGCCTCCTGTCCGGAATGAAATCTCAGTCGTTCTCTGTCTCGCAGACCTCATGGGTGAAACTGGAAAGGACCCTTTCTTCACCAAATCCTGTCAGCAGTGAGAATGCTCGGTGGCCTGTGATTGGCTCTCAGTATTAGTTTCGAGGCTGAAAGGGAGAGCGAGTGGGACCGGGAATTTGTTATTGAATGGTATACTCTGCAAATTATAAAAGAGAATTTGTTTGTTATTGAAGGTATATTCTAGAAATTATAAAAAGGGTATTGACCAAAAAAATTCAAGTGATTCTGACAAGTGAAAAAGAACAAACTATTTGAATGTTCTAGAGTCTAAAGTATTACTTAAAGACTTGGAATTTTTATTGCGAGAAACTTATAACTGGTTTTCGCATTCATCCGTACGCCTTCATAATTACCAAATTTTGTATAAATTAATTAACAATGACGATAATCCTTTAAAAATACCTCACATTTGTAATACAAGGTGGTCTTCACGATTCCATGCAAATTCGAAAATTTTATCTCAATGATTGGAGTTGTCAACTACTTTTCAAATTGAAAAATCAAATTGTAAAACAGCATATTTTTTAACCGAAATGTACAATGAAGAAAACAAAATTTACCTTATCTTTTTACAACAAATTTTGGGAGAAGTAGAACATGTAAATAAGTCGTTTCAATTAAAAACTGTTGATTCTTCAAAACTTTTAAATTACGTTATTAATTTAATTAAATCGTAATAAGTAAAAATAAAACAAAAAAAAAATGAAACAAAATCTTTCATTACAAAATCACCTTTTTAAAATAAATAAAAAAATAAAAAAGTTGGTTACAATGCTTGCGTTTTTAAGAAAAAAATCTGGTAGCTGCGCGCGAAAATTCGTGTGCGGGTTGATATGCAGCTGCGTGCGGTGGAAAATTTGATTACTAAATCTATGTTTCGGTTTAAAAATAGAAAATTGTAGTTGGTATGTGAAAATTCTTATTTGCGCATGGGCATGTGATTTCTTGACCCTGAGATAACTAAACCTGAAGCTCATCGCATACTCCAGCAGGAGGGTTATCATCCATTTCACATGCAAAGGGTTCAGCAGTTAAAACCTCAAGAAGAGTTCAATTCTGTGAAGAAATGTTACGCCAAACAAACAGAAAATGAAAACTTTTTTTAAACTACTTTGTGGATTGACGAATCCAATTTCGACGAAATGGAATTTTTAATATGCACAATTACCATTTGTGGAGTCTCGAAAATCCTCACCTCGCATGCCCATCAAACTTCCAACAGCAGTTCAATGTCAATCTATGGTCTGGGATAATCAACGGAGAACTGATTGGCCATTTGAAATACCAGACCGCTTGAGTGGTGAGTCATACTTATATTTTTTGACCGAAGACCTCAATGGGCTTTTAGAATATGTCGATCTGGAGACTCGCAAGCGTATGGTATTACAAAACGATTGTGCACCAACAGCTGAAACGTACATAGATTTACTACGGACGGTAGCAGCGGATTTTGATGAAATATTGGGAGGAACTTGTTTGGATTTTTCAACAAGATCTGGATTCAATTCACACTGCTCCTTGTGTTAAAGACTGGTTTGAGGCAGAAGACATCAGAGTTTTAGATTGGCCATCACTTTCGTCCGACCTCAACATGATAGAAAATCTCTGGGAATGGTTGTCCACGAAAATGTACAACAATGGCAAGCTAGAAACAATAAAAGAAGCGTGGGCGAATATACCTCCACACATTTATAAAAACTTATATCAATCAATAAAAACTAGATAATTTGAAGTCATTAGGAATAATGGTAAAGCTACCCATTACTAATCAATATAATATATTGTAGCAATACACTTGTATTTAATTTAATTAGGGGCCTATTATGGAAGTCGAGTCGACCAGAATTTCATCAAAGTCACTTGTTTTCGTATTATAAATGCCGACCTAATTGCCTTGCAGTCGACCTTGTCGACTGGTCGACTAAATGTGGCATTACGTATATCGAGTATGTACATGATTCTGATTTACGAAAATGGGCTTTACACGCTAAAATAAAAATAGGATTCGATGATATCCGTTTTCAAGCTTCTAAAAAATACTTGTCATCATTCAAGAAAGCTCACCGTATAGTTTCGAGGAAAATTAATAAATTTGTAACATCGAAGACAAAGAAAAATTGTCAGAAAAATCGAAAGAATTCGTTCTAAATGTAAAGAAAAAATAAAAGCTTACAGTTTATCAAACATTTATAATTCTGATCAGAGCGGATTTCAACTTGAAATGCATTCAGGGAGAATGTTAGCAGTGGAAGGTGAAAAACAGGTTGAATGTTTGGTACAATCAATTTCTTCAACGACTCATAGTTATACTATACAACCCACAATATCTGCAGATGCAATTCAATAAACTAAAGAGAAGTGAATCAAGTTAACTTAAGAAAAAGAAATTAAATAGGCTTTATCAACTTATTAAAATAATAAGAAAAATTAAATACATATAGGATGGAAAATTGTTTGGCCAGGGCTAGGCAGGTTACGGCAGTTAATAAAACAAGAAAAAAAAATTAAATGAAAGTAAGTACAGTGAACTAAGTAGGGAATTAAGCAAACTAAAAATGAGGAAATTAATCAAACCGGAAAAAAAGAACTACCAAATGATCAAAATGACCGGTTGTATCAGTTGCTCGCAAGATTTTCTATTTAAATTTGATTAAATATTTTCTGATTATGACTTTTTCTAATTTTATATATTTCATAATATTATAGATTGTTTTTACTTTTCACTTCCATTTTTATGATATAAGTATGTGATACACCTATATATACCGACCGGTCGTAAATTCTTCCGCCTTCAATATGAAAACAATATAAAAACTGCTCAAGAACTACTTCAAGCCACCACTACGGCGACGGCGAATCAATATTCCTAAAAATGTAATTACAATTTTTTCGCAGAATTTCAGAATTTTGAAAGGTTTTGCGATGCATTTTTATTTTCATATGGGTAATGGGTAATTGCTGTATATATTTGAAAAGCACATAGTACTCAATCACTTTCGTACTGGCAGTTGTTGTATACGTTTGAAATAAGAGTGATTGAAATAAGTGTATACATATATATACGTACAATATTAGAATAAACCTGTGAAAGTTGTGTTGAATATTTCTTTCAATTTAAAATTATTGTTACTCACATTGTAAATAAATGGTGTATATTTTTATTATAATAAGGGAAAATATATTTACTATTTAGAATATTCTTATCTAGTTATAAAACTTCACCCTAAAAATGCCAAGACGTCCGAAAGTACCCAGACTTTTAAAGGAGATAACAAATAAAAGGGAAGATTTTTCCGATATTGACGAAGGTGATTTTGATCCTGAAAATAGAAGAAGAGCCAAAAAACCGCGACCGAGCGCTAATGGGCCTTCTATTTCTCGGTCGCATACTAAATTTCTCAGTCCGACCAAGGCGCGACGCGAAAAGCTCACCAGCAGCTGTTTCTGTAACTAGCAAATAGAGAATTTCTCCACTGACATTCTCCATTTCACGTCATTTTGACGTCATTCTCCACCACGGTGTTTCTGTACGAAACTCTATTACAAAACTCTACTGACCACTACAGAACTAAATTCACCACTTGACTTGACAGCTGGAGGTGTTTCTGTAATGTCTGAGTAGAGTTTCACTTCTCTATCAGTTGAGAATTAATTTCGGTCGAGTTTGGGTGGTTGAGTAGTGAAAATTGAATTTGTAAGTGAAAAAATGGAGAGGAATTTGGCGAGTAAAACAGCGGTAAGTTGTAATTATTATAATTATAAATTTTAGTAAAGTATTTAGTGAATTCATTTTAATTAATAATCCTTTGTATTGGATATTTTGCTTGAGTAAATGTTTTCTTATAAGAATTTCTAGGAAAAGCCTTTCCTGGAAAAGCCTTTCCTGGAAAAGCCTTTCCTGGAAAAGCCTTTTTAAGAAAAGCATTTCTAGGAAAAACATTTATAAGAAAATTTTAACATATAAATTTTTTTTTTATTTGCAGAAAAAATTAACAGGCAGAGTGGGAAAGCAGCAAAAACTTAGACTGCTTGAACTGATGAGGGAAAATCGAAGTGTTTGTCGCGGCCAATATTCGATGAAGAGCAGCGCCATTCAACATGAGCAATGTTGGAAAAATGTTGCTCTGGAGTTGAATGCGCTTAGCGGAGGGAAAAAAACTGCTGAGCAATGGAAAAGAGTAAGTTTAAAATACTTTTTTAAGGCTGAAAGTTATTTATTTGTGCATTTATTTTTCCAGTGCTGGATCGATTGGAAAGCCAGCGTAAAAAGACAGTATGGAAAACTCAGGGCCTTTAAAAATAGAACTGGCAATCGTCCTCTCAGCGAAGGACCAAAACCCTTGGAAAAGATGGATGAGGAAATTATTTTTTTTTCCGAGGATTTGGTTGAAGGAGACAAAACTGCTCCTGAAGCAGGATTTCCTCACGAAATGGTAAAAATATTTTACACACATGTCACCTTAAATTAATTTATTTTTCAATGAGCAGGAAGGATGTAACTGAAGCAGGGCCATCAACGAGGGACGATTTTGAGGACGCGGGAACATCGACGAGGGACGACTTTGAGGACGCGGGACCATCGACGAGGGACGACTTTGAGGACGCAGGACCATCGACGAGGGAGGATTCAGCCGCCGCGGGACCATCGACGAGGGAGGATTCAGCCGCCGCGGGACCATCGACGAGGGACTATTCAGCCGCCGCGGGACCATCGACGAGGGACTATTTGAGGAGGCGGGACTAGCATCAGGAACTTCAAGAAGAGGATGTAGACCAACTGGATCATCAATGAGAAGCTGTTTTGAGGAAGCCAAAAAATATGCTGATGAGCAAAATAACTTAATTTTGTTAGAATTAAGAAAACTTAATGAAAACATGCAGAATATTGCGAAGGAGTTAAAAGAAATAAAGGAAAAATTAAATTACAAAACATTGTTTTATTTAAATTCTTAAATTAAAATATATTACAATTATTGAAGAAAAAAAAAAAAGAAGTAAGGCAACAAACTACGCACTAAAATAATTCCTAACAATTCTTTCTCTAATAGCCCTGCCCCGTGTTAAGTATGAACTTTGCATTTGCGATTCTTCTCTATCTGTTTCCTGTATTTCATCAGTATCTGAAGGTAAAGGCAAATTATATTTTCGTCGAATATTGTGTAGAGTGCAGCATGCATTTATGATGGAAGCCGATAACCAGCAAATATCTTAAATATCTTATTTCATTCATTTCTTTCATCGAGTGGAGTGTTCCCACATTTTGTGCCACACGCAGCGACACCCGAGATTCGGCGCGAGGGTTTATCGCACTTAAGTGCACTTTGCACATGGGAAGTTGTGGCGTCAGCGTTTTCAGCGTTTTTTTTGTTCTCGAACTGAAGGCAGGTGCGACGACGGTGCTCACCAAGATGGAGAGTTAAGTCGCGCATCGAGCGGGTCGGTCGATTCTATTTTTCTAACTTATTTTTACATTGCCATTTTTGTATCCTGGTCCTTAAATAAAATACTTGCGAGTGTTCGTGTATGTTTTTTTTCAAGTAATTAGCACCACATATTCTGGTGGCAGCGGTGGGATAAGACAAGTTGGTCTATCCACTATTTAAATTTGTGTAATTACTTTGTTTTCGACGCGAAACCGCGAAGTGTTAATTTTTCAAGCGACCAGCGTACTCCGTCGGCACCGACCCGCCGTGCAATTCCTTTTTTTTTTTTGACTACTCTCACCGTCGACGTAATAATCTTCTTCAGGGCGCAAACAGCATCTTTACATTCGCTGCATAACACGGCGATATCCTCTCGTCATCACGTTCTTCTGCGCTGATGGGTCATCTCATCATCAATTCCAGCATCTTCATCATCAATTTCATCAGCTCCATCGTCAATTCCAGCACCTCCATCATCAATTCCAACATCTCCATCATCAATTTCATCATCTTCTAGATCGACTACATTGTTTTTCCAGCGTCTTCGGCACCAATTTCATCGCCAACATCAACAGCGGATAGGTTTTCTCCAGATGCTATTGTAAGTAACCTATAGATCTTTCCTTTTGTTGCTTACCTATGAGTGTTAGATATTAAGAAGTGAAAAAAAAGAGGAAAATTTGTCTGCTTTGTAAATTGTTTTGTAATAGTGCGCGGATAGCTTGCTTTTCTTCCTAACTTTTGAGTAGCACAAGTGTCAGAACGGCTAAAGAGATAAGTAAAGTTCCTTTTCCCGTCGATCTTCGGATTTTATTATGAATACAATTAATTTTAATTAACTAATGGTTCAGTTTTCGGGCTCGTTATCCGTGTAATTCGCCGTTAAAGTCATACTATTTAAAGTATCCCTTTTCACTGTTCTACGAGTATCATTACTCCGTAATTATTGGTATCCCAATTACTATTTCAGTTTTCTGGCTCATCTCACGCGAACTCTTCTGAATTTATTTATTTTTTTTTTCCTCCCCCTTGTGGGGGGGGGGGGGGGGGGGGGGGGGGGGGGGTTCTACCGCCTTAGGCAGATCCCTTCCACACTACCGCGAAGCTACCCTGCCAGCTCTCGTAGCCACAAACCACCGAACGAAGGGTGCAAGCCGGGCCCCTTTGAGAACGCGACCCGCAACAATGCTTGAATTTTATTGCCGGAACAAACAGAACCAAAGCACGTAATTTCTCATACCGAAACAAAATTTGTTCAGTTGGCGGTGCCGCACTCAGAAAACATTCCAGTTCCGAAAAGACAGCGTAACCCACCAACATTTGGAACCGTTGACACCGGAGAAATATTTGTATCAATGTACCAACCGTCTAATGCAACTCCATCATGCAATCACATCGAAATTACGCAAACCCGTTTCGATATTATGGTACGCCGTCACAAGTTATCACAGCGACAGTCGATTCTGTTAGCAAAGGATTTGAAACAAGCGAATATTTTAGCACCAGATGTCCGGATATATTCATCAATCGGCCGTCATCGTCCATTTACGAATTTTTTCAAATCAGTTGAGAATAATTCATTCGCTTTTTGCACCGATGTTCGTGGTTTGATTTTAACAATGCACCATGAATATAATCCCGAAGATTGGAGATTGCTTATCGATTCCTCCAAAAGCAGTTTGAAGGCAGTTCTCCTCCACGTTACCAACTCAAAAAATTCTATCCCGGACAGTGAGACGCCGACTTTTTCAATCTGGGCTATACATAATTTTCTATATGTACATTTATATACATTTTTCAATAAATTTTTTATTTGATTTAAATTATCTCTATTTTTTGAACAGGTTGTATTCAGTGACGAGACCATGGTAAGTTTGACACTACCAATGTCCAGGACTGGTCGCCGATCGAAAAGAGAGTAGTATTTACCTTCCTGTATCCAACAGCAGCTCAAACAGCCAGTAAGGGTCATAATTTGGTTAGCAATATCGGCCAAAGGATTCTTCCCACTCTACACTCCACTGCAAAATGATAAGACAACCTTCAATTTCTTTAAGTTCTGGGAAACTATTCCGAAAGGAAAACCCTAGCTACCTGTATTAATGACCTGTTGAAGCAACATGGATTTTTCCGTGGAATAACTCGTTCTCTAATTACGCCTTAATGAGTTTTGCCTTGATCGTTAGTTATTGGCTGCTACAAAAATCTAAAACAATTTTCGAGATCTCGCACTTTTGTGTTGTGTATAGTGAAGTGAGGCAAATAATAGAGAATATTAAAATAAAGCGTGTACAAGTAATTTTGAAGTAAGATGGGACGAGGAAAGAAGATGACCGACGAAGAAATTAAGATAATACTTAATTTGAAGAAGAAGGAGTCGATGTGCGATAATGAACCTCCTCAAAGACCCGGAAAATCATGGTCGACCAAAGGCTCTTAGTCAACGAGAAGAGCGTGCAGTTTTAAGAGTGGCATCGAATTCAATGTGTACTGCAAGACAAATAGCTGCAAAAGCTGGCGTTAGTTCAAATATTTGGAACATCCAAAGGACCATAAAAAGATCTAAGCATCTGGAACATAAGAAAATGCAGAGACGGCCACCGTTAACTCCAAAACATAAGGAAGACAGATTGCGGTTTGCCCGTGAGCACCTGAAATGGAAAAAGCGATAGAGAAAAGTTATTTTTACTGACGAAAAACGTTTTTGTTTGGACGGACCTGACAGTTGGACACACTATTTCCACGATTTGCTATTTTCTTTTGATTCTATATTTGAGTTGTTTAGCATCACAACAAATTTTTGTATCCAAATGAAAATTTAAAAGGTAAGAAAAAGTAATTTATTGAAATAAAAAAAGGGAGTACAGTGGGTGATCAACGAATTACGATCACTTACTTATTTTCTAGAAAATATTAAAACTAATTGTTTTATGATGCTATTAAAGTATAATTAGTTGTCAACTTCGCCGGAATGGGTTCCGGGAAACTTCTGCAGGTAACCGATATGTCCTTTAATGACCTCTCAACAGGTAGAAACCCTTAATTTCGAAGAAAGTAGAGGTAATGCTCATCCCACCTAAACTACTTTCTTAGGTAGAAGTACCTCCTACTTAAATTAGATATAAATACTGAGATTGTTCGTGGATAATCCTCTTGGGTGCATTGGAGGACGACAGTCACAAGATAAGCAATGCGAAAATACACTTCCGCTTGGGTGTATTGGAGGTCGACCACAACAAGACGGCGAAAACGTGCTTCCCCTTGGGCTCGTTGGAGGTCCGCAGTTACAAGAAGTAGAAGAGATGGAAAGAGAGAAGAGGGCAAAGGCGTTTGTCCAGGTCAATAGGGGCACAACACCCCTGAGGAGTAGGCTGTTGGAGGCCATTAATTCGATTGAGAGCTGTCCCCGAGTCATAAAGAAGTTTGAGAAGGCTACCGGCACTACCCTTGCGAAGGCTAGAGAGGACATAACAAAAAAGGAGCCAGACGTGATAGGGACAAGAAGACCTATACTCTCGATCGATGAGGCGTATAACACTTTGGGCATGGCCGGCTACAGGGTCGACGATATTAAGAAGGACCTACTGAACCGCCGGGGTGAACAGCTCAATTATTCAGAGATGTTAGTGGAGTGTTCCCTGCTGGCGCAGCGTACACAGAGGAATTTGAATAACACAATCAAAAGCGTAAAGACTGAGGTAGCACCGCAAATGGAGCATATTACAACGGCCTCGGTAGTGGTAGAGCTTGAAAGCACCCGCAGAACGTTACTCGGCAACAAGAGACAAAAAGTTGTCAGAATCGAGGAAAAACCAATACCTGTTGAGGAGGTGCAACCGGTTGTGGGAGGTGCAGTGGTAACACTCAGTGGAGGTAAGGCCGCAGCATTGTTGCATCTGGTGACAGAATCAGAGGGGCCCATAGGAGAGAAAACAAAAGACGAAATATTTGAGCGTTCAGTGCTTACTGCTACATTGGGGGCATATATGGACATTAACCACGAAAAAAGAGAAATGTCAAGGGAAGAAAAGGTAGCCAGCAGGATGAGTTATCGTGAGGACGAGAGACCTGCAATGGTTACTAGATCCTTTAAAACTAACGCAGGAGAGGAAAGGTACCGCACAAAGGACAATAGCCTGCTTAACAGAGCTATTAAGATGGCTGCTTTAATGGATGGTGATAAGTACCGTATTGCGGCCTTTATGGCGGCCCACAGTAATAATAGGGTATGGAAGCGTGCAGTGGCAGTGCAACTTTCAAAACGGTGGGAAATACGAGGATCAGTAATTCTAAACAAAAAAGCAACACAACCGGATGGGATTCATGAGAAACAGGCCGTTTTGGTAATATCTACTGTTAGACTCAACGCCAATGTGAAGGTGAACGCAGATGTGGCGAATAACCTGGAAAAAGAAGCGACAATAAGACCGGATGGAGATTACGCAGTGGGAAGGGAGGTCACGGAAAATGAGATAGCACCCGCGGAGGCGGCTAAGGCTTTTATACATAACGTATCTTCGCTGGCGAACAGCGCCCTTAGCACGCGCCGTGTGTGTGTATTCTGTCTATACAAGTACGTTAACCCGGCCCACAGTCTAAACTCAGATGACATAATCAGGATCGGAAGGCAGTTGGATGGCTATGCGGCATGTTGTGCTAAAAAGCACAACAGTGAAATGCATAGTCAGAATGGAAACACCTACAACAGAGTGTCATTGCTGGAGAGGTATAAATCTGAGTTTTGGGAACAAAACTTCAGGATGATAGATTACCTTGCCACTGATCAACAGCAGCACCAACATTACATAAACAACTTGGACACATACGGTTTTGTGGATGAGCAAAATATGTCATATGTGTTCATAAGTAATCAGGGAACGGTGCATCAGTCAGTGGGCAGTTTGGAACACCTCAGACACAAGGTGAGTGTAGAGGAAGGGGCAGGACCAAGTACAAGTGTAAGTACAGAGGACGATGAGGATGAGCAGGATGAGGAACGTGCACAATACATTAAAGATAGGTCCTCAGCTACCGGATTTAGAAAGGCAGTAGCCACCGGCACTGCCTTTAGACACGACAAAGAATTGACTGAAGAAGTGAGATCAAGGGCCTACTGGGTATCCGTGGGCCAGAATGAGCACACGTCACATGGAGTCATACGGGTTAACTCAAATGCAGTGTCAGCGATGACCGCTATAGAGAACGCAGACACCAGTAATCTGTTAATTAATGACGCAAGATCTCACAATATTTGGTCACATTTATCTGGAACGCCACTAATTGCCGGCGCAGCAGTACAGGGACACGGAGGCGAGAAGCATGATTGGAGGGGGATTGGATTAAAAACCTCCCTTTATGACATGCAAATGGACCCTACTTGGACAGACCCGACAGGAATAGACTACAGCTTCGGAAAGAAGGGGACCAGAAACACAGTGAGAATAAAGAAAATAATTGCAAGTGAAGTTCTGTTGAGAAAAAAAATATTTAAAGTGGTTAAAGTACGCGCTTGCCATCTTAAAGTCGAAATTAAATTTTTTTTGAAAAGTCTTAATAATGGGACGTGCAAAAGACATTAGTGAATTAAAAAAAGTTGCAATTTCAACGCTTTTGAAACAACAAATTTATTCCTATCGCGAAATAGCCCGAAGAGAGTGCGTTTCTTACGGAACAGTTGCGAAAATTGCCAAAAATTTGGAATTAGGACTATCTCCACGTACAAATAGACGCAAAAACTGCCGTGGAAAACGGAAGACAACACCCCGTATGGACAGAAAAATTATTAGTACCGCTCTGCAACATCGTAACGCACCCATTAGAGCACTAAATGCAAAAATACGAGAAGGCATAAATTTATCTGCAGTTACAGTACGAAGAAGACTTTACGAAGCCAACATAAAATGTAGGCGTCCCGCTAAAAGACCACGAATAACCGAAGCGATGAAAAAAAACGGTTAATTTGGGCGAAGCTTCATAAGAACTACACGGAAAGCGATTGGGATAAGGTAAATTAAAAAATAACATTTGTTGCTACTAACAGATCGCTTAATATTCGACTTTTTGGTATTACAATTTTTTTAAATTTATACAGGTCTTTAGCGACGAGTGTCGTTTAGAGGCGTTGACGGAATCAACACAATTTGTCAGGAGACGACCGCAAGAGAACTACCATCAAGCCTGCGTGGTAACAAGGGTGAAACATCCCCCCTCAGTGATGATATGGGGTTGCATAACATCAGAGGGACCAGGACCATTGCGTTTTGTAGAAGGGAATCTGCGTCAAGACCAATACAAAACCATTTTACGCGCTGAGCTTTTACCATTTATGGACTCCTTACCACTTGGAAGATCGGAATACACATTCATGCAAGACGGGGCACCTTGCCATACAGCAGCATCCATCAGAAATTTCTTTGCCGAGGAGGAAATCATGATTTTACCTTGGCCAGGCAATTCACCGGACATGAATCCCATTGAAAATTGTTGGGCACATCTGAAAACCTTAGTGTATCAACGGCAGAACACTAATATTAATATTTTAAAAGAAAACATTCAAGATGTATGGGATAACAACTTAGATTTTAAGAACTCTGTGATTAAAAATATGAAAAGTATGTCAAATAGAATTAAGGAACTTCTAAAAGCAAAGGGGGGCTTTACTAAATATTAGTATAAAATGTATTTTTGATTAAACCTACTCAAGTAAGAATATATTTGTTAGTTTCCATTAAAAAAAAATTTTTTTTTTCATTTTTGTAAGCTTACGAAATAATTAAAGTCGAAATCGTGAAAAATTGCAAAGTGATCGTAATTCGTTGATCACCCACTGTATGCTAGAAATTATGTATTATTTATTATATATTACTGTGAAGCTAGCCTACCAGCTCTCGCTACCGGAAACCACTGGACGAAGGGTGCAAGCCGGGCACCTTCGAGGACGTGACTCGCAACACTTTTAGCGAAAATAAATCTTTGAAGTAATATACGTATTTCTAAGGCAATGGCAAGGAAATATTTTCATTCGAATTCTTGATTGCGCTTAGGTCTTATTGCTTGAGTGTTTCCTCGAACAGTCGCGCCGCGTCCGCTTCAACTCATAATGGGGTCGGGAAAAATAGAATCAGCTGGCAATTAACGGCGGCTTATAAATTTTTTTACCACGCTCAGAACTCGGCCAAATCGTAACCGATTTTCTTCATTCAAATTTTCGATGATAGCTCGCAATGATTGCCATCTCCAGTTATTATCACTTATCCTTTCCCCCTAAATCACTTCTTAAAGCCAAGATTAGCTTTTGTGATCTATTTTGCTATATTTTGAAGTGTAAGCACACCCAATTCGCCTCCCCACAAATTGATCTTTAAATTATAGATATTGTTAATATCCACTGCCCCTCCTAAGCCGAAACCAAATTGGTGAAATATTAAATACAATAGCCAGCAATGAGCTGGCAAAGAAAAAAAAATTATACATAATAGTCCTTTTAAATCAAAAGGCTAATCATGTTTCTCAGTGCGGCTAATAAATTCTATACCAGTTTAACCACTTAGGGCGGCTTGCAGCTATGATTTAAAACTAGGTTAACGTCTTGCACATCATCGATTTAGCTTAAATCTCGATTTAAATAAACGTCAAAGTTAAACTGACACTTATGTCGGTTTAAGTTGCAAAATCTCAATTTTGTTGAGAGACGTTGGTAACTGGTGCGTTATTGTCGAATTATTTCTCTGTTTATATTTGTGAAAATGCATTTCTATTGCGAATCGGCTAAACATCTGAATTTCATTACTTGCAAAGCAAAGAAAGAAGAGTTTCTTATGGCGTATTGTGACCGTAGATGTTCAAAAACAAAAAAACAGCGACTTTTAATGCAACCACCCAATACATTTGTCATCTGAAGGTCTTTCATGTCGCCAAATATCGACGCGACTCAATATTGGCCTAGGAAAAGTTGCTAGACTACTGAAATACTGCAGTAATAATTGCCTATTACGACTTGCTTATACCACCGCTTGCACGAATATGTCAAAATCACTTGACTAACATATCTTTGGAAGATATGTATATCTGGTAGAGTGACACGCCGCCATTTCGATTTTAATGCTGAAAATTATCTACATATTAGAAACATGTATGTTCTGGCACTAGAACAAAGAGCTCAAATAGATTTTGAAAATATTGACGAAGTAACAGAGAGTGATCTACATTTCTGGATCGGATTGAACCACACTCAGTTCAATCAACTGCTTAATCAAGCACCGAGCTTGCGTAGAGGTTCAAGTATACCACTTACAGACTTAGGCATTTATCTCAGCAAAATAAGGACTGGAGAACCGAGCATACGATTAAGTACAGTTTTTAACAAGTCAAGGCAAAGTCTTGACAGAAAAATTCATTTTACAAGATGTCTATTCAATGATTTTGTTCCCATGCATTTGGGACTTGATCACATTACATGAAACCAAGTAATCGAAAGAAATAGAGTGCTACCAAACCATATTTTTGGGAGTGGTGAATCACCTAAAGCTATTTTAATATGTGATGCTACATACATCTTTATACAAAAGAGCTCGAATTTCCTCTTTCAAAGGAACAGTTACAGCTTGCATAAATATCAAAGCCTGATCAAGCCGTTTATGGTGGTCTGTGGGGACGGATACATTTTAGACGTATTAGGGCCTTATGATGCAACGACCTCTGATGCATCAATTATGCAGCAGATCCTACAAAACCACGATGGTCCTATGGAAGAGGCCCCCATTAATTATTTTTGGGAAAAAGGTGACGTATTCAGACCGTGGATTTCGCGATAGCATTCCTCTGCTAGAGTCATATGGCTATGTGTGCATGTTCCCCTGATCAATTGTTATCAAGAGCCCCACGAAGATAATAGGTACACAGATGAATTCATAGAAATACTTAATAATGTCAATAATCAGTATCATTTATGTGATTACGTGCTTGAGCACAATTTAAATCGACAAAGGGTGGCGTTTATACGGATGCAAGCCGATGATCCAGACTTGAGAGACTTCCCAAGGCTAACACATGAAGATTTAATACTAATTGCTGTGGGCACATATCACTTGAAAATCGCCCGCTCTTATTGCAGTGAGCACATCAAACAAACAGGTGTTTACGAACTTGCAGCTTTTCGTCATCCTGAGGACATCCATATGAATGACGAAAACTGTGTCCTAGGCAAAAGCCTAATGCATGCAGAACAAGTAAAATATGCATGAATGAATGATGCCGAGCACGTGTTTTTAAATTGCAAGCCGTACACTGATAATTAATTTGCTTATTCGCCGAAAGGAATGAACGAATCATTTTTCTGTATGACTATAATCGAGTTTAGGTTGCACAACATTTGACTAAACACTTTTGCGATTGTGTTAACACTTGGCATGCGGGCAACGTATTTTTACGTTTTTTGTAGTCTGTCACTGGAGCGCGGTCACGTAAAAATACGTATTTAGTAGATTTGTGGTGGTTAGCGAGTATCCATAATTACATGCATGTGTGACATTATATGCGTATTGTGTGCGTTGCTAGGCAACGCTTTGCATTTTTTCTTCCCACAAGTTATGATTGTTGAGTTACTCAGTCTTTGCTGAGTTATTTCGTTTTCAGACGAATTCCTAACTCCAGAACGTACAAGTCGTGTTTTATATGTAGCTTTTGCCGTGTTCCTCTTCACAGAGGAAAATGCTTTGAACGGTACCATACTGTAAAAAACTATTAACGTGTTATCAGCTCTATTTGTAATTGTAATGAAAAATATTTTTTAATACATTGTAAAATTTTAAAAATCATTTATTTTTATGATTTCGTAAAAATATCGTTTTTTTTTTTTTTTTTTTTTTTTTTGTTAAAAAATAATACAGTATATATTTAAGTGTGAAATAAAACAAGTTTCGTTCATAAAACGAAGTAGTTTTCGTTTTACTGCGATTTTTCTGAATATCCAAACTTCCGCGCGATTCAAGAAAAAACGCCCGCTGCACGCGTAATTCGGCGACGAAGTATACCCGCATGCCAAGTGTTAAGTCAATTGTGGTTTGATTGCAGAGCGAAGTAGTTGTTTTTAAAAGTGAGAAAAGATGTACCTATATATTTTCATAATGAGAAGCGATCCAGAATTTAATGTTCAATTTGTGCAACTAGTGGAGCAATTCCCGCAACTATACATTAGATACTTATTCCAATAAGCAGGAAGTGGATAAGGCTTGGAGAGAAATTTCAGAGAAGTTAAATGAAACATGTAATTTAAATCCAAAATCCTGCCCTAGTAAGATGTCGAATACAATCGAGGCATGTAAGAAACAGGACGTATTATATGTACCTATATCACGAGGGTGGGACTACGGCACACAGTGATGAAGGTGGCTCTTTACGATAAGTAACATAATAGGCAACATGCCATATCATGTTAAGCGCCATACTTTTATATTGTGAATTCCGCTTCGTATGTTTAGAATCTTCTTCAATTTGACTGTCAAGAAGATCAGTTGATATTGTTTTGCGCAATTTCACGTTGATTATATGCGCAGCCTTAGTCAATTGATTTATCATTAGTGTGTATTTACAATTGTGCTCACAATTCGTAAATGATTCAATGTACTCGTAAAACACCTGCAATGGAAAATATCTCGATTAAATTGAAACGCAAAACGCCGTCTATTCCATTTAATATAAAATATTATCAATTTCAGAAGCAACTAGTACGCCCGTCGTGTAATGTAGAAATACCATTAAAATTTAGTGACTTATTAATTCCTATTACTTATCAACATGAATTTTTGCCATTTAATTTATTTAATAATCTAAATCAGTTAACGCCATTAGAGTCGGATACATCAGACCGTTCTGGCAGATGATTCCAGTCGGGTACATCAGACCAGTCGGATACATCAGACCATTCCGGCAGATGATTCCAGCCGGGTACATCAGACCATTCCGGCAGATGATTCCAGTCGGGTACATCAGACCACTCCGGTAGATGATTCCATCCCGGCACATCAGACCATTGCGGTACGTCACTTTCTATAAAATTTAATAAACTACATACATACAGTATAATAACACATATCCTTTATAGAAAGCAGCGATTGTTGTGAATAGTCCGATATGTGCTCGAATGGTCAAACCATATATGGATACAAATATCACGGCATTAAAACTATACATCATGGCGTCAGTTTGTGAAGGAGTCGTTAATCCGATGGATTCTGGATTTGGTGGTGGTTTTCAACTTAATTATGTGAATACAGACTGAAGAGACGTGTATCATATACATATGAATGCTAGAGAAATGGCTAGTACCCACATCAGTTATCATCGCGCGAAAAAAGCTGAACAAATCGGTGTGCCAGGTGTTTTAAAAGGGATATATCGAATTTTGGAGCTGATAAAGAACCTAGTCGCAGATGAGTGTTTACCAGATGATGGATTTACATTGGCCGATTTATTGAGACCAAATATCGAACTCGCGAGAAACGGCTTCGAGAGTTCACTGGAGTTGCGGACTAAGCAATCATTGTATGCCAAAAATAACGCCACGCACACGTTTATATGCCGTATCTCGCAGAATTTATGGAAACAATAATTGCTGAATACCCAAATGAGACCTTATACGACCCTACTTTGGACTCAACAAACAAATTTATAGCTGAATTAGAAGGAATCGAGTCTTTGATAGACTATACTTCACTCACGAATTACAGAGCACGGGTGAATTATCAGCATGGATACGAATGCGGCAATTTTACACTTTATGTGCCTACAAAACCGACCGATCAGTTAGTTGGGATTGTAGCATGTAATGTTATTATGCAATTAGCAGATAAAATATCTTGGGACCAAACATCTCCAGAAACGTACAATAAAATATATTTGCATTTTATCAGAGAACTTTATTCTCTTAAAACATTGACAAGACATGCGTTTGTGCCGTTAAATAAAACAAAAGTCATAATTACTACAATTGTGGATAGAATCATCGCAAGCCAGAACGACTCGTGGGCTCGTGGAACGCTAAAATCATTTGGCATCTCCACGGATAGCATTAATTATACTAAAATAATGAACGAGAGAATTCAATATGATTTTCGTAGTGACACGAGCAATATTTGCATAATGAAAAATGGAGAAAATCTTTGCGCTACCAGTTCTATTAACTATAATTTTGGCAGTGGGATACAAAGCCAGTTTGGATTTTATTTAAACAACCAATTGGAGGACTTCGAATTCGCTCCTACAAGTTGGCTCAGACCACATCCATACGCGATACCACCCACGTCTATGATGCCGATACTTTTGGCTAAATACAATAAAGTGGTGTTGGGTATTGGTGGTACTGGTGGCTTTCGAATCACTGCAGCTGTTTTCACAACTTTATTTACTCATATCATCAAGAAAGCGAGTCTAAATGATTCTATTGCAGCGCCTAGATGTTTTGTGACACTTCAGCTGAACGATGAAATATGGTATTGTGAAGATCACTTCGATCGGAATTCATTTTATTGGTTAAAGATGTTTACACAAGTTGACCATGATATTATGGCAGTGCGATATTCAGCAGTAACTGGATTTTCTGCATTGCACAATAATTTCGAAGCTGCATTTGACTATCGGAGAGGTGGTGGGAATGTAATAGTAACACAAAATCAGACACTGTACAATGAAAACCAGTTATCTTCGAAATTAATTCCAATGACAACGCAAGAAGCACGCGATTGTGACGAGATGAAACCCCCAATTACAGACGCAAAGCCAGTGTGTAAAAACCCACACCATTTAAAATCGTATAATTATTTATGGTATAGCCAAAAAACTCTTGAGGGCGTAAATGTGAGTTTAGATAGCATGAAATTAAACCAAATCGGAGAAACGATTATAAATGCGCCACAGTTATATGTGTGCATTCAGGCGTCTGATATAGACTTTATGAAACTAAATATACCCTATGGAGAACGTGCTATTATTGCCGAGAGTTCACTCACAACTCTACACTCCCAAATAGAATACATTTTATCCAGATTTCAAAATTATTTAAAAGTAAACATAACTGTTTCTGGACCAAAGTATGAAATCGCGAAATGTCACATGAAAATTATAGTAAATCATTATTTGTGGTCTAAAGTAGACCTAGAAAATGGCGTTTGTATAATTCGACTACTAGAGCTACACGCAACAAATCCAATAGAAATGTTTAGTGAATTAGCAGAAAAAATTTCCGAATGCTTAGGTTTACCACAAGAAAATAGACGAGCACCACCACGTAGATCGAATTTTTTATTCGCAAAGGAAGACCTGAAGTGGTTAAGCACAAAGTGGCGAATCACACACATGTATATTGATCCCAATAGGTGCAATTATTTATTGACCATGCCACTTTCATACGGCAGACGTGTCTGCACACATCCTGAAGAAGTTACTGCGTATGACACAAAGTGGTTCAGTTTGAGTACTGTGAAAGAGTCATATGTACCGCGTAGCGGGCCAGTACTTAATTAACACATCGGCTGATAAGTTCCCGGTCTGACACACAGATGGCGTTGCAATCGCTGAACTGATGCTTGTTCTAGTAAATACTAACCTTTAGAAGGTAGCAGAAAAAATTTCGTGACGATTCGCCGTGTCGATAAAAAGTTATAGTGGTTTCAGTTGAAGGACTTTGTTGATAAACAAAAATATGGACAAACAAGAATTTCGTGTTTTGATAAAACATTGTTTTTTGATGGGCAAAAACACCGTTCAAGCAAAAGCTTGGCTTGATAAGTGTTATCCGGACTCTGCACCAGGTAAATCAACCGTTATTGACTGGTTTGCTGGATTTAAACGTGGTCGTACGGACACCAGTGATGCACCCCGCTCTGGTCGCCCCAAAGAGGTGGTTACTCCGGAAAACATTAAAGAAGTCCACAAAATCGTTTTGGGAAACCGAAAAGTGAAGTTGCTGGAGATAGCTGAGACTTTAAAGATATCTAAGGAACGTGTAGGTTTTATTTTGAGTGAACATTTGGCTATGAAAAAACTGTTGTCAAAGTGGGTGCCGCGCATGTTGACTTTTGACCAAAAACAACAACGAGTCGATGATTCTGAGCACTGTTTGGAGCTGTTTCGTCGCAATAAAACAGACTTTTTGCGTCGATATGTAACCATGGACGAAACATGGATCCACCACTACACACCAGAATCTAGTCGACAGTCAGCTGAGTGGACAGCAGCCGGGGAACCTCGCCCAAAGCGGCCAAAAGTGCAACAATCAGCTGGCAAGGTTATGGCGTCTGTATTTTGGGATGCGAACGGTATTTTGTTTATCGAGTACCTAGAAAAAGGCCAGACAATCAACAGCGATCGCTACATGGGCCAATTGGATCGTTTAAAAGAGGAAATATCGAAAAAACGGCCCCACATGCAAAGAAAAAAATTGCTCTTTCACCAGGATAATGCACCCTGTCACAAGTCCTTGGCTTCGATGGCGAAATTGCACGAATTACATTTCGAATTGCTTCCACACCCCCCCTATTCTCCAGACTTGGCTCCGAGCGACTATTACCTGTTCGCAGACCTAAAAAAAATGCTCGCAGGTAAGAGATTTGGCTCTAATGAGGAAGTGATCGCCGAAACAAACGCCTATTTTGAGGCTAAAGATAAATCGTTTTTTAAAAAGGGTATAGAAATGCTAGAGAGGCGCTGGATTGACTGTATCGCTCTAAATGGAAACTACGTTGATGAATAAAATTTATTTTTACCAAAAAAGTTGTGTTTTCTTTATTAGACCGGGAACTTATCAGCCCACCTGTTATATCTACAGTCGTGTGAAAAAGTTTAAGACCACCTTAGTTGTTGACAAGATCTGTAACGGTTAGTGCATGTGCATGGGTTGTATGAATCACAAGAGTCAAACGAAAACCATGGCATTGTATCTTGAAATGTCCTTTATTGAAATAAAGAAGTTATTTGTATAGTTCATTTATAATGAAAGAAAAAAAAATGACTTTAAATAACCCAGTCCCTGTGAAAAAGTTTAAGACCACACAGAGTTAATAAATGTCATGTTCAAATAACGGGAAATTTCACTAGAAGTTCCCCAAATCGTACACATTTCCGCTTAGGATTCTTTACAGCACTCTGTTTTGCGTGTTCTGAAGAGTATTAGTTCAATCTAGATATCCCATCTGCGAGTATTGAACATAGAACTTCAGTAAGTTGTTATAATAGTGTTAAGTCTTCCAAATCTGAAAATATGGGGAAAAAATCTGTGGATGTTTCGATTTTATGGCAGGTAACCATGTTTAGCAAATATTGTTATCATCTTCAATAGATTAGAATGCATTTTAGATCATTGGCTTAAAATCAGGCGGTGCATCGGAACGCCAAATTGTATCAAAATTGAACGTGAGCAAGACCTGTGTCCATCAGGCAATAAAAAGGTATGAAGAAACGGGTACAGTTGAACATCGGCACAGATCAGGACGCAGATCTCTCATCACACGCTCAGTAAAAAGCAAACTAGTGTCCTTATGTAGGAGTAATAGGACTGCTACCAGCGCAGATTTGGCTCAGGAGTTGAGACTATCGCGAGGAGTGAACGTTAGTTCTTCGACAGTTCGAAGAATCTTATGCAAAGAAAATCTAAAAAGTCGACCAGCCATAAGAAAATGCTTTTTACGTCGTACAAATGTTTCTAGACGATTACTGTGGTGTCGGGCTCATAAAGACTGGTCACTTGACAATTGGAAAAAGGTCATATTTTCCGACGAGAGTACTTTTCAATTGTTTCCAAATCGAAAAGTTTGCGTTCGAAGGCTTCCCCATGAGGCATTACGTCCAGAGTGTATAAACTACCAAATGCAAGGCGGCGGGGGAAAAGTCACTGTATGGGGTGCTATATCTTGGTATGGCCGAACAACTCTTCATCTTTGCTCGGAAACTGTGGATCGGTATTCGTATGTTGAAATATTAACCCAACATCTGACCCCATTTATCGAAGATGAAATGCCTTTGCGAGGGACGATATTCCAACAAGATAATGCTCGTCCCCATGTCGCAGCATACACACTCTCATGGTTTCAGGAAAATCAGATCGAGCTTCTTCCGTGGCCTGCTCAAAGCCCAGACATTAATATTATTGAAAATGTGTGGAAGATCTTGGGTGATAAAGTCTGCAAAAGAAGACCACGAACAATAGAGGAGTTAAAAGCAACACTAGTGGAAGAGTGGAACCAAATTAGTGAACAGTTAATTCATACCCTTGTAATGTCTCTGCCACGTCGTGTAAAAGATGTGATTAAGGCTAGAGGGCAACATATAAAAGGATAACGTATACGATATTAAAGCTGCTTTGAACAGGTCTTAAAATTTTTCACAGGGATTGATTTATTTAAAGTCATTTTTTTCTTTCATTATAAATGAACTATATTAATAACTTCTTTATTTCAATAAAGGACATTTCAAGATACAATGCCATGGTTTTCGTTTGACTCTTGTGATTCATAAATCCCATCCACATGCACTAACCGTTACAGATCTTGTCAACAACCACGGTGGTCTTAAACTTTTTCACACGACTGTATTTAGACAGGTGGCGCGCAAAGAATAGAATTGATGTTTGTATGAAATGGAACGATTCTGAAATTATTAGTAATTCAACTGTAAATTATAATTTACTACGCCGCTCTTTACTACGAACCAGGTATACACAGGTTGAATACATCTTATCTCGACTCAGTGTCTATCTAGAAGTACCAATATATATTTATCCATCAAATGAAACACGAACAGAACCTTGTGAAATAACTATTGAAAATAACTTAAATAACCCTTATTATGCAGGACTCGCTGATCCACCATCAAAACGCAGGTATACATGCGAAATAAACTTGAATCCGACGTTAGAATACGACATTAAAGAGCGGTTTCGTACCATTGCTCACGAAATAGCGCACTGCTTTGGATTAGAAAATATTGAGAATGATCCTGATCTTCGCAGTGTTATGAATGTCAGCATGACATTTCATCGAAGAAATCTCAGGTACGTAAAGAGTGCATAAATTTGAGATTTTATTTAAATTTTTTGATTAAAAATAAATTACTGATATTCTCTCAATATTTTTATTGAAAGTTAAAATAGAAATGTTGCCGTCTATTATGGAACACAATATCTGATAAGTGACTTTCTCCGCTAGTGTTAGCGTTAACTCCATAAAACTATAAGAAAAATTTCAATTCATTAACAGTACATCTGTCGAATAAGAGCTATCACGTTTAAAGAATATCGAATAACAAGAAAAGGGACACTACTGCTTATGACACACATGTGGTATAAATATTAATTTCGTTATCATAATATCAAAACAGTAGAACCGTCACAGTGTGCGGACGTGTTGTGCGATCGCTCTTGCTTTGATTTTAAATTTTTGCTTTGATTTCTCTTGGTTTCATTTAGACTATATTTTTGATTTGTTTTTAGACTTTTGTTTTTTATTGTGGCCGTAATCTGACATTGTTTAGTTTAATATTATTCTTGTGTGACTTTATTGTGAAATTAATTTAAATTTTTATCATGGCTACTGACAATTGCAACAAATGCTGTAAGACAGTTTTCCATGACCTGATAAAATGTGGTGGTTTCTGTGAAAAATTATTCCATCCCTCCTGTCTGGGAATCACTAATGAACATTATAATATTATCAAGAACTTGGATGGTTTTGTTTGGCTCTGTGATGGTTGTGTCGATTTCAAAGGTAAAATTCTTAATTGTATGACTTTAGCTTCGCAAGTTGAAAACCTGTGCCTGACTGTGTCTAATTTAACCGCGAAAATCGACAAACTGTTGCCACTCATTCCTAAACCGCCACACGCCGATCCTTCCATTCAGCTGAAAGATTTAGACGGTTCCACATTGGGATCGCATCGACCATCAACATCAAAAATATCTGCGCTGATGAAGAGGAACGGCCCTAAAACTACTATTGCTGCAGGTGGAAGAACATCACCGCAGGTTTCATCCGTGCCCTCGGCTGGGACATCTAGTGCATCCAAACGAATTACTCGTTCGAAGGCTACAGCGGTTGCTGCCACAGCGCATCGTTCAGCTTCTGTAGTTGCTGGGCCTTCGGTTGTTATCATTGATGATGTCACCAACTTATCATCTGCTAACATCGTTCCGAGTGCAGTATCGGCACTGGACAGCTCAGCTGAGTCACCCACGGCTCCGTCCGGGCCTGCCGTTACGCCGTCTGCTGCTGCGTCTGTGTCACCCACCGCTCTGGCCGTCCCTGCCGTTACATCAGCTGCTGCTGCGTCTGCATCAACAACACCATGTAAGAGGTCAGTGACTCTCAGAGCAGCTGTTGTGCCGAAAATTCTGTTTATTTCTCGTCTGGAGCCTGACACCAAAGTAGACGACATACTTAGCTATATATATGGTAACTCAGCTATCCCTCGGAATTCAATTTAATGTATGAAGCTCTTCTCAAAGGCGCGGGCTGGTCTTGTTCCGCTCGTCTCATCGTTTAAATTGTTTGTCCCCCAGGATTACTTCTACTTGTTGTTGGACAAGAGCTTCTGGCCAGACAACATCATAGTAAAGGAGTTCGCACCGCTACAGAAACATCGTAGCCATTCATCTAAAATGCCAAAAAACGGATCTGCTCGCTCAGTATCCACTATGCTAACGTAACGGGCTTGCGTTCTAAATTGCAACACTTTTATCTTTCTGCTGCAAATTCTACCTTCGATGTTGTCTGCCTTACGGAAACCTGGTTATCTGCAGATATCCTAAACGCTGAGCTCTTTGGCCCTGAGTTTCAGGTGTTCCGTCGTGATCGTCATCGGTCTCAGGTTAATGCTCCAGTTGGAGGTGGGGTGCTCTTGGCGGTTAGGAACTGCTATCCGGCTACTTTATTTGACATTCCGGACATGAGTGACCTGGAGTGTCTGTGCGTCGTCCTGGATTTTCCAAAAATGAGGCTGTTCATCATCAACGCATACATTCCTCCCAACTCTCAAATTGGACTTTATGAGTCATTTTGCAAGGGGGTGGAGTTTGTATCAGATCTGCTGCTGCCCTCTGACGATTTGATTGTTGTGGGTGATTTCAACCTTCCTCACCTTGTTTGGCGCGTGGAGGAATCTACCGATTTTCTCTCTGTATCTGAAGCATCGTCTACCCGACAACGTGATCTTCTCTTCCTCGACAGTATTCAGGGGTGCAATCTTCGACAAGTGAATTCACAACCAAATAATTCTGGTAAAATTCTTGATTTAGTCTTCACTTCCAACATCGATCACACCGCGTTGTCCAGATGTATTACGCCTTTAGTGAATGAATCGCATCCTCATCCAGCTCTTCATATTGATTTTTGTATTTCACAATGTCTGATAATTAATGATTCTGTTTCTGGTACTTCATTTAATTTTCGAAAAGCTGATTATTCAAAATTGAATGACTTTCTGTCGGGATGTGACTGGTCTCCTGTGTTAACGGAAAGCGATGTTAATGTTGCTACTTCTAAATTTTATGAGATACTTTCCGCCTCCTTTTTTTCATGTATTCCTATAACACTTAACAAAAACTCGAATGCGCTCCTGCCATGGTTTGATACGGAATTGATTCGCTTGAGGAACTCTAAGACTAGGGCCTGGAGGAAATATTCGACGACTAGGAACGATGAAGACTTCCTTGTGTTTTGTAATCTTCACAAGCAATTCTTCGAAAGATCTGAGGCCGCATACGTTTCTTATTTGTCAGATTTGCGAAATTCTTTGAAGAGTGAGCCGAAGCGCTTTTGGAGTTTCATTAACTCTAGGAAGTGCTCTGACGGTTATCCTGCTTCCTTCTGCTATAACGGTGAGCGCAGCAGTGATCCAACCAGAATTTGCAATTTCTTCTCTGCTCTATTCAGCTCCTCTTTTATCTGTGATAATTACGCTGCTCCTCAATCTTTTTACAATTTGACGAAGCTTCCATCCACCACCTTAGAACCAAAAGACCTTTACTTTGACCATAAAACTATTTTACAATATCTTGACAACATGCCCTCTAAATATTCGTACGATCCCGACGGTGTTCCTTTAATAGTTTTAAAGTCTTGTGGTTTGTCCTTGGTGAACGTTATCTGTTATTTATTTAACTTATCCATGATTTCTGGTGTCTTTCCTAATTGCTGGAAATTATCTTATATTATACCCTTACATAAGAAAGGAGCTAAGGATGATATATCCAACTACAGGCCTATTGCCAAACTCTCGGCTTTACCTAAGCTTTTCGAAGCTATTGTCTGTGATATTTTATACTTTCACTGCAAAACTATAATAAGTGATTGCCAGCACGGGTTTGTGAAGGGAAGGTCAACTGTTTCAAATCTTCTATGCTTTTCGTCTTTCTGCATCAATGAGATTGAACGAGGTGGACAAGTTGACTGCATTTACACGGATTTCAGTAAAGCCTTTGATAGAATTAGCCACCAGGCGTTGATCCTTAAATTGGCGAAATTCGGCTTCCCTGAGGTATTTTTGGATTGGATATCATCCTACCTAAGGGATCGTTTTCAGTTGGTTTCTTTTCGCGGTGTGTTCTCACCACCTATCCACAATACTTCCGGGGTTCCACAGGGCAGTCACTTGGGACCTCTACTGTTTATTTTGTTTATAAATGACGCGAGTAGTGCATTATCACACTCTAGAATTCTTTTATATGCTGACGATGGAAAAATTTTTCGCTCTATTCGTTGTCTTAATGACTGCCTTCTGCTTAATAATGACTTAAATAATTTTTCAAGGTGGTGCGCCTTAAATTATTTGCCATTAAATGTCAGTAAATGTTCTTTGGTGTCTTTCACACGGAGTAAAACTCCAATATGTTACAAATATTTTACGGATGGTAGTGAAATTTCACGACTAAACTTGGTGAAAGACCTAGGTGTTACTTTTAATTATAAATTTGACTTTGACGAGCACATAAACATAATTATTAGCAAAGCTAACTCGATGCTAGGATTTATTAAGAGGTGGTCTAAAATTTTCGATGATCCTTACGTGACAAAAACTCTTTATACCACATTCGTTCGCCCCATTTTGGAATACGCAAGTCCTGTATGGGCGCCTTCTTATAACATCCATTCTGACCGCATTGAGGCTGTGCAGAGAAGATTTTTGCAATTCGCACTCAAGGGTTTACCATGGGCTGACTCTCTTTGCTTACCCCCTTACAGAGATCGCTTAAGGCTTATTTCCATGGAAGCACTAGCAGATAGGCGAATGATCTCCAGGATCGTTTTCGGCTCCAAAATTTTGAGCGGTGATTGTAACTGTTCGGTACTGTTGTCTTTGTTTACGATATCTGTTCCTCGCCCTGGTCTCAGAGTCAATAAAATAATAAATATACCGTACCATCGCACTAACTACGGACTACATGAGCCAGTCACATCTATCGCCAATTTGTTAAATTTACACCATAAAATTTTTGATTTTAATTTACCGTGCCAGAAATTGAAAAATTTACTCAGTTTTCAATTTTCTAATCTACATTGTAAACTATAAATTTTTGTTTTCCTTCATTCATTGTAAATTTAATAGATATTGTATGTCTCACTGCAAACAAATAAATAAATAAATAAGCACGACTTGAGCAAGATTTATTATTTGCGTGATCTACAAGCAATGCACCGAATATGGTTGAATTCATAAGATATCAATTTTTAACAATTGTTAAATTATTCCGATATAGGAAAATAATGTTAGACGTTGTATATATAAAAAGAACCATATGTATGATGTAATTGTATAATACCTTTATGTAACAAATAAATTATTTTTCATACTTAATAGAAATGTTTTTATATCAATTCCCCTTCTATGCACTTAAATCTGAATCTGCAAGTGTAAATTTTTCCGTTCTGCTTTCTAATCGAGACAAAGTAAATGTGAAGGTTGTGATAAAAAATGTGTCCATAGCCGATTTACTTACGGACGCTCTTAATGATAGCATCGTTCACTACCCAGAACCAGTTCTATGTAATCTCTATATCGTATCAGACCTTAAATTACCTGAAAACATATTTGAAAAATTATACACACGAATAAAATCGTATAATTTTGGCTTCGCGTTACTTGAAAACGATTTTAGCTACAAATATAAATGTTGGAAGAATTATAGCTCCTTACAGAATTGTTTAAGATATCATTCTGATATTCTTTGTACATATAGCCAATATAGTAATAATGACCCTATGTTTGAATATTATAACATAAAGGGAAAATGTGGTTAGTTGTCGGTGAAGTGTTGAGAAGAGTTCTTGTGAAATAAAAATGCCAAAAACAAGTGAGTTGTCATTGCTTCAAAGGAGCAGGATCCAGTTTTTACACGAGGAGGGTAAATCGCAGAGGGAGATTGCGAGGATCGTAAAGTGTTCACGTGGCGCTGTTGAGCACACTCTCAAACGATTTGCGGCTACTGGTTCTCATGAAAACAGGCCGAAATCGGGCAGAAAAAGAGTGTCTACGTCTCGTGAGGATCGAAATTTAATTCGATCCTCTCTACGAAATCGGAAAAAAACCTCGTCTGAGTTGGCTGCTGAAACATCGGAGGACACTGGACGACAAATATCGGCAAGGACTGTCAGAAGAAGACTTTTGGAAGCTGGATTAAGAGGGTGCAAAGCGAGGAAAAAGCCATGGCTTTCCAAAAAGAATATTAAAAAACGGCTAGAATGGGCTCAACGCTATAAGGACTTCACAGAAGAGGATTGGTCAAAGGTGGTCTGGTCTGATGATTCAAATTTTCAAGTAAGTTGTTGCTTAATAAGAAAAAAAATCAATTTGACACATTTCAAAGTTATTAGGCCTCATTACGGTATTTAATCCACAACCTCATTTTTTTAGATATTTGGAACTCCTGGTGCAACGTTTGTACGAAGACGCGTGGGCGAGGAATACAACCCAGAATGTATTGTGCCCACTGTGAAACACGGAGGAGGCAGCATCATGGTCTGGGGCTGTATGGCGGCTAACGGCGTGGGCGAAATGTTCATTTGTGAGGGTCGCATGAATAGTCAGCAATACATAAATGTTCTAGAGTCCTGCCTTCAGCCGTCGTTTCGGAGGATATTTGGTGACGGGGATTACAACGACGTCATATTTCACCAGGACAATGCTCTCTGCCACACATCTCGGACAACAAGACAATGGATGGAAGAAAACAACATTCGGCTTTTAGATTGGCCCGCTCACTCACCGGACTTAAATCCGATTGAGCATTTGTGGTCTACTTTAAAGGCTAGGATCAGGAATCATCAAATAACAACAAAGGACAGCCTGAAGACAGCTCTACGCGAAGAATGGAACAAAATTAACGCAGAAGATTGTAGGAAATTAGTTTGTAGTTTACCAAATAGAATAGATGCTGTAATAAGGGCAAGGGGGGGGCCTACAAAATATTAATAAATTTGATGTATAATACTTGTCTATAAGTACGTATAACTTAATTTTATTCCCACTCTATATTTATTTAAGAAATCCAACATTTAGTAGGTGGCTTGACACTTTTGGCCAAGGCTGTACATAATAGTCCTTTTAAATCAAAAGGCTAATCATGTTTCTCAGTGCGGCTAATAAATGTTATAGCATTCTTAACCATATATCCAGCTATGATTTAAAACTAGGTTAACGTCTTACACATCATCGATTTAGCTTAAATCTCGATTTAAATAAACGTCAAAGTTAAACTGGCACTTATGTCGGTTTAAGTTGCAAAATCTCGATTTTGTTGAGAGACGTTGGTGACTGGTGCGTTATTATCGAATTATTTCTCTGTTTATATTTGTAAAAATTCATTTATTTTCGCAAACTGATCACGATATCAGACGATGACGAGGAAATACTGCAATATTTAGAAACTCCATTTTTCTCCTGAAGAGTCTTCGTAAGAGGTGATATATCCAATAAGTTAAGTTGTGGTTTGATCGCAGAGCGAAGTAGTTGTTTTTAAAAGTGGGAAAAGACGTACCTATATATTTTCATAATGAGAAGCGATCCAGAATTTAATGTTCAATTTGTGCAACTAGTGGAGCAATTCCCGCAACTATACATTAGATACTTATTCCAATAAGCAGGAAGTGGATAAGGCTTGGAGAGAAATTTCAGAGAAGTTAAATGAAACATGTAATTTAAATCCAAAATCCTGCCCTAGTAAGATGTCGAATACAATCGAGGCATGTAAGAAACAGGACGTATTATACCTATGTCACGAGGGTGGGACTACGGCACACAGTATGTTTAGATTGCCATTAGATCCAAGCATTTTGGGAGGGGGTAATATTAGTTGGAATAGCCAAAGGGCACAGTTATTACGTGAAGCATCGTGCATCATTTGGGATGAATGTACTATGATAAATAGGGGGTCGGTAAGTGTACTAAATAATTCACTGAAAGATCTTTGTCAGTGTCAGAAACCTTTCGGAGGAAACGTCATTATTTTTGCGGGAGATTTCAGGCAAATTGCGCCAATTATAGAATACGCTGGGCCAGACGAAATTGTTAGAGCTTCGATTAAATTTGCACCTTTGTGGCAAGGCATAACAACCTTGCAATTAGTAGAACCACAAAGGACTAGAGATAGGGAATTTTATAATTTCCTATTATCTATTGGGGAGGGAAGAATACCAGAAGCGATACTTAATGATACTAGATTAGTTGCCCTCACTGGAATTAATAACGTCACCTCCATCGATGAATTGATTAACTTTGTTTTCCCTGATGAAGTACTTTTGCGTCCTGAAGACTGCATCTCTAGGGCCATGCTATCACCCACAAATGCTGCTATTACTTTTATAAATAATATAATTTTAAATAGGCTGCCTGGGGACATTAAGCAACTGCTTAGCGCCAATCAATAGTTCCTATGGACGGCGTTACCGACAATCCCGCTTTCGGTTCGGAAGTCCTTAACGGGATTTCCGAGAAGGGTGTCCCCGATCATAAGTTGTGTCTCAAAGTAGGTTCAGTTTATATTTTAATTCGGAACCTAATCTTTGAGCACCGGTTAGTCAATGGTACTAAATTGATAATTAGATCAATTTGAAAGTTCTTCTTGGAGGCATCTGTTCCCGGACGTACGGAGATGGTCACGATACCGAGAATATGTTTCAAATTCTCGGCGGGGCGATCGGGGATCGAGATGATGCGACGACAATTCCCGGTAAAGGTGGCATATGCTTTGACTATAAATAAAAGTCAAGGTCAGACTTTAGATCGTATAGGGGTAGACTTACGTAGTAATGTATTCGCGCATGGCCAGCTTTATGTAGCGTTAGGCAGGGTTCGATCTTCTGAGCATTTGCGGATTTTAGTGCCAGAAGACAACATTAGATCAGGTAAAGTTTATACAAAGAATGTAGTTTATAGGGAACTTTTAATATGAAAAATATTAAAAAATATATTATTATAGTAAAAATATAGGTGATAGAAATAGACTTTATCTATGCTTGGGTATTCGAAAAAGAGTTAGATAGTTATAATTGTAAAGCTGGATGTTTGGTTTTTATGTAAGCTCTATAGGTAGTAAAAAATATTTATTTTGGGTTTTATTGACAGTACTGGAAAGTATTAAATCAGAAATAGGAACATTTGAGGATTTTTGATAACTTTTTTAATTTCTCAGTTAGTATGCATTTGTCTGGCAGTCCATTTCTTCTTTTAGAATATACGGTATAGGAAAGTCTCTGTATATATATATTGTATATGCATATAATATGTAGTATCACATTTCACATAGAGCTACTTCAAGATTTTATAATACGCACTAATCTTTAAAAAGTGATATTAAATTGAATAAGCGGACTGCTGTAATTTCATTTGATAAACAAATAAACCTTCCGTCTCTGATAAATGTATGCAAATACAAACATAATGTACCATTGCATGCAGTTCTTATCAATGAACGTGTGCAACAAAATGCATATGCTATAAAAGGATGGTCGCTTTCTGGATAAACATTTTATAGTGAGTCCCGATCTAACTGACCGGTTCTTAAAAGACTTCCTTTAATTTAAGAATTTATAAGTTTTTAAAGTCGATATTTGATTCAGTACGCGGAAAAGATTTATGTGCAATATAAAATTATTCTCAGTTTAATGAGTTCCTGAATCGAAGGTAATTCATTGTGTGGAAATTAGTGAACACCATTTTTTACATACATCATTTAATAATAGTTAATATTGTGGAAAAGTTTTATGTGTAATAACGGCCAGTTTAGTGAACACACATCCTGTAGTATCAATCGAAGGTAAGTAATTGTGCGGTTATACAATTATTCTCAATTGACTGAATTATTTTACGCCCTATTGTAGTATCAATCGGAAGTAAGTAATTGTGTGGAATTCGATTTCTGATTCGGTACACAGGAAAGTTTTATGTGCAATAACGACGTTATAAAATTATTCTCAGTTAAGTGAATTGCTGCATTTTTACTAAAGGCAAACGCATCAATCAAAGGTAAGCGATTGTGCGGCAATTAGTGCATATAATAACACCGTTTTTGCAGAAATTCGCTAGAGACATCTCCATGCGCACTACAATAGAAATATTACACGTACCGCGAATATTTTATGTGGCTTAAGAATTGTTTTTCTTAGTAGCATACGTGGATAAGCAAATTGGTAATATAGAATAATTGCAGTATTAATAAGCGTGTGGGTGTGGGATAATTGATAAATAATCATGATTGTGACCGATACCTGTTTCACTTTCACACAGCGTGAATTATTTGCTAAAAGAAAATTATCGTTCGATGATTATTCCACCATTGCTTCTATTATTGCTAAAATACATAACATGACTATAACTCTGCAAAGTGCAAGTGACCGGAAGTTGTATAAAAATGCAGAGGCGCGTCTTCAGAAATTTCATAACGAAGTGCTATGCATTAAATATAATAAAGTGACACAATCCCATTTAAACGCGGATAAAACCTGCAGAATTTGTAATAGTGCGTTTCATGACGGTAAAGTAACAAACGCCAATAAGTTTTATCATTTACGTTTTATTCACAATGAATTGGCGCACGTTGAAATATCCCCGGATGAATTTTCTGAATATCGGCGCGTAAAATTTACACCGAAAAATAAACGAGGGGCCCATTTCCTAATATTGATGGCGGGAAGCCAACGCCGCAGAAAGAAGCAATGGTCAAGTCGGAGGAAACAAACAACAACGGTACGTAGTATATGCATATAAGCACAATACCTAATTGAATTATAGGTGTTTAGTTTGATCGCTAATAATTAAGATTTTATTTACCAATTTTTACTTTACCAATTTTTACTTTACCCGACTTCTGTTATCAAAACCCAGACGATCTTGCCGTACCATTTTGCTGCCATAAGCACTTTTCTTTCCCGCGGCTCTCCAGTTTATGCGGGCCTTATGCTGAATAGTGACTTTGTTTTCTAGAAGCTTTTGTTTTATTTGTACCAAGAACTGTAGGTGATAAGTAGGAAAACCAAAGAATAAATTTCACTTGCCATCCAGAGTTCGAGCGTTCAAGTTGGAAGTCGTGTCGGTCAAACCAATTTCTCGAAAGTTAGTGATAGCAATATTGCCATTTGTGTGTAATCATTTTTTGTGGAAATAAATACATTAAAAGACCTTAACTATTTTGTGCTACCAAGTTGTGATTTGAACAAGGGACTTGATTGTGCCGTTTGTTTTTTTGAGCTGCTGAAATTCTTTCTCCCTTCACTCGTGCCCTGGTCCATGTACCTGTGCACTCATCACCAGTTGTGAGGTACAAGCACCCACATAATATCTGAAGATTTCGATTCGGTTGATAACCCGCCAGGCGGGTAATAAAGCAATTACTCGCGGTACAAAACAATAGGCATACACATATGTATATATGATTGTAATTATTATCATTATCATTTAATAGGTGCACATCTTCGTGTCGGTTATTACGATGATATTTCCCTGATGGTTAATGATAATTTGTTACGTTCATGCAATAGCGGAAATATCGACACCCAATTTAATATAACAACAGCTATCACCCAATCCATAAATATGCATCAACTTTCCGCGAAAAATATTCGGAGAAATGAGCACCCTGAAACTAACGAGTTGACAGACAAAGGGACTGACGAAGGAGCCCAGCCTGGAAATAAGAATCCGCCTGAAAATAATGGGTCGACGGGTGAAATCTCATCCTTTACTTGTGCACTGTCCCATCAAATATCCCAGGAATCCACGATGACTCCATTAATGCACCAGGTGTATCAATCCACAGCGGCACCAATATTATCCAATTCACAACAGGTAGCGGCATTAGTGATGAGGGATGAAATGAATCAATTAATATATTATTCAATTCACAACAGGTAGTGCCGTGTCAACCCACAGCGGCATCGGTGATGAACAATGAAATTAATCAGTCCATAGTATACAACTCTAACCAATCAATAGTATACAACTCGCAACAGATAGCGTCATCAATGTACCAGTCGTGCCAATCCACAGTGGCATCAATGATGAATGATGGAATTAACCAATCAATAGCATCATACAACTCACAACAGGTAACGTAACGCCATCAGTGATGAACGACGAAATTAAACAATTAATGTTATTCACCTCACAACAGGCAGTGCCGTGTCAATCCACAGCGGCATCGATATCATACAACTTACAACAAGTAGCGTCACCAATGCACCAGGCATATCAAGCCACGGCGGCGTCGATAGCATACAACTTACAACAGGCAGCAGCGCCATCAATGCACCAGGCATGTCAAGCCACGGCGGCATCGATAGCATACAACTTACAACAGGCAGCGCCATGTCAATCCACAGCGGCACCAGCGATGAACAAAGAAATTAACAACTCGCCACCAGCGGTAAGCGATGTTTATAATTTTACTACGATAAATGAAGTAGACCGAGAAAGTTCTACCGTAGCGACAAAATCATCTAAAACATCTCTAGGGAATAAGAGTAGAAAAACAATAACAAGAACCGCGAAACGAAGCCGCACCAACCTTAATAGTTATTATAAGTTAATAGATAAAGAAAGGGCGAAATTCTTGAAAGATCAATTGCGCATATTGAAAAAGCGAAAGATGTTTAATAGAACCAAACATAGCCCACTTATTACCAGCGATCAATTATTTGATCTATATTGTATTTATAGAGAAGACCCCAAAAATAAAAACATTATTAAGACTTATTCAACCGCAATTAAGACATCATTAAACACGTTGTACCATTTGAACGCATGTATTGTAGCGGCAAATGAAGCAAAAGCAATTATAAATAAAGGAATTTGCGATAACGAAAGAATCATGTCATATCAAAAACGTTTAAACGAAAATGAAATTTTACACAAATATGTGCATATTTCTGACGTTATGTTGCAAATTTTAAATAAGCATCTACCGGATCCCAATGTTTTAATATCTATATCATTTTCAAGGGAATTTCAAACATTCGTATTAAAATGTATCAGCATATTTGTATTTAAACTTAATTATGTTTTATGTTCAATACACGATAGTAGTTCGTCTCAATTAATCCGGCCGCGTGAATTTTTCTTGTGTTGGGATATTTTAACTGCAATAAATCAACACGAGGTAGCTTTGGAAGAATGTGATTTAACTTTGCAGATGGAACGCATGCTACCTTCTGATGATAGAGTCTTGCGGTTATTATATCAATCTTTATTTATAAAATTACAAAATAAACCTACCTCAATTAAAGAATTGTGCGATATGTTTTTGGTCAAGCACGACCCACAGATATGTAGAATATTTAATATCAAATATATGCCTTTAGTTGTAAAACATATAAAATTTCAAATTTATCGGTTTATAGTAATGATAACTAATAATATTAGGCATTCGTCACATTTCATGGAAAATAACGACGAAAACTATAAAATTACTATGAATAATTTCCTTGAAAACATTTATGATAAACAGTGGTGTGAAGTGCTGATGTTAAATTCAATTGAATCGGTATTAAATGACGAAAGTGATTGCAGTATCGAATTGGAAAAGATGCTACATTCGTGGGACGCGGTGTCAACGTAAACGCTCTGTAATTGTTGTTCAGTGTTTAATGGTGTATAATTATTGTGGCGTTTGCAATGTTTAATGTTTATAGTTTTATACATTTTGTAGCGTTAATGTGAGTTTTATAAATATTGTAGCGGTAATGTAAGTTTTATAAATATTGTAGCGGTAATGTAAGTTTTATAAATTTTATCAATATTGCAGCGATAATGTTTAAAGTAAAATAGGTTGCTTGTAGTAATATCATTTACCGATATGTAATCGTATAATAAGAAATAAAATTATATTTTATACATGAGATAACATTGTTTTTTATTATTGATTCTCCATTGTTTTTATTTTTGATTCTCCGTTGTTTTTTATTATTGATTCTCCGTAATTAATTGCCAATTACAGATCGCATCCAAATGATCTAGCGGAATGATTTTAGGGAATAGATCAATGAATTTGACAACATTATACAGGGTGGGCCAAGAATTCGTTAACATTTAAATGTAACTTACCGCGCAAACTATTGCCGCGCGGGGCGCGGGCGGGGGCACTAGCTCGCTTCTTGGAAATTTAGTCGCAATGGATCGCTTCACGGGGCCGCAACGCGCTTACTGGGTGAAACAGTTTTATTTAAACAACTTTTCGCTCATTACTGTGAGACGCTTATTTCGCGTTGAATATGGTTTACACGACTTAAGTCAGTGTCCAAGTGCTCCTTTAATAAAGAAATGGGTGAAGAAGTTCGAAGAGACGGGATCTACACTAAATGTGAAACAAACCGGCGGCCCGCGGACTTCTCGGAGCGAAGAGAACGTGCAGCAAGTTTCCGCTTCTGTTCGACGTGATCCAGATTTATCGACACGCAAACGTTCGGCTGAATTAGGATTATCCCGCACATCATTACGCCGTATTTTGAAATTAGATTTGAAATTATATCCATATAAGATCCAGCTAGTGCAAGAACTAAACCCTAATGATTTAAATTTGCGTAAGTCATATGCCGAAACAATGTTAACTCGATTCAGTAATTTTCACAACATCTTATTCTCTGACGAAGCCCATTTCCACCTAAATGGACATGTAAACAAACAGAATTGCAGGTATTGGAGCAGCGAAAATCCTAAAGCTAAACATGAGAGGCCACTTCACTCTCCCAAGGTAACTGTATGGGCTGCAATTTCAGCAAAAGGAATCATCGGACCTTACTTTTTTGAAGATTCTCGAGGCCGTTCAGTTACTGTTAATTCTGCCGAGTATGTGAAAATGTTACGGGAGTTCTTAGCACCGATGCTACTGGAATTTGCTGGCTATAATCGTAACACATGGTTTCAACAAGATGGAGCCACGTGTCACAGATCGAACGAGTCCTTGCCGGTGGTCAAAGACATGTTTCCGGAAAAGCTGATATCCAGACGGGGTGACATCCCATGGCCACCCAGAAGTCCAGATCTATCACCAGCAGACTTCTTTTTATGGGGTTATTTAAAGAGTCGTGTCTACATTGATAAACCGAATACACTGCGTCAACTTAAAGAAAAAATCATCGAAGAGATGTCGGCGATCTCGCGGCCTCTTTGCAGAAGAGTATTCGAAAACTTTAGGACTCGCTTAGATGAGTGCAAAAACCGAAACGGTGGTCATTTAGACGAAATAATTTTTAAAAAATAAATTACAACTAATTAGCTTTCTCGTAAATAAACGATTTCTAAAATATGTTAAATGGTTTTTTTTATACGATTTTTTCAAATGTTAACTAATTCATGGCCCACCCTGTATAAACTCGGTTGTTCCTTCAAATCGGCACTCATTGATTCTAGGATGTCCCAATATTCAGAGGCGTTAACCAGAGCACTGCGAGTTGTTGTATTGCGGTTATACAATTATTCTCAATTGACTGAATTATGTTACGCCCTATTGTAGTATCAATCGGAAGTAAGTAATTGTGTGGAATTCGATTTCTGATTCGGTACACAGGAAAGTTTTATGTGCAATAACGACGTTATAAAATTATTCTCAGTTAAGTGAATTGCTGCATTTTTACTAAAGGCAAACGCATCAATCAAAGGTAAGCGATTGTGCGGCAATTAGTGCATATAATAACACCGTTTTTGCAGAAATTCGCTAGAGACATCTCCATGCGCACTACAATAGAAATATTACACGCACCGCGAATATTTTATGTGGCTTAAGAATTGTTTTTCTTAGTAGCATACGTGGATAAGCAAATTGGTAATATAGAATAATTGCAGTATTAATAAGCGTGTGGGTGTGGGATAACTGATAAATAATCATGATTGTGACCTATACCTGTGATTTGGTCAGTTATTCCACATTGGAAAATGTGGACAAATTCACTTTCACACAGCGTGAATTATTTGCGAAAAGAAAATTATCGTTCGATGATTATTCCACCATTGCTTCTATTATTGCTAAAATACATAACATTACTATAACTCTGCAAAGTGCAAGTGACCGGAAGTTGTATAAAAATGCAGAGGCGCGTCTTCAGAAATTTCATAACGAAGTGCTATGCATTAAATATAATAAACTGACATAGTATTTACATCAACAAGAGGCTCCAATAAGGACAGACTTTACCGAGTTCACCAGTTTGTCAAAGCTGCTCAGGTTTCGATGGTAATTAACTCCACCCTTAAAAACCAGATAAAGGAAGCTATAGGAGTCTATAAGAAAGCAGGTGATAACACGTTTGATTACACCTCTGATTTCAATGCTCCTCATGAAGAGTGCTTAAAATGGATAAGCTCAGAAGGATTGAACCTACCCAAAATGACAGAAGGCGTTGCTCCAAGAGGAACATCTGGACCGCCTTATACTATTGAAATGATCTATCAAATGTTGGAAGAATTCAAGAAATAAATACTTGGTTTCCTTAACATTTTATGAGATTTTTACTTTTTCCTATTTCTCTTTGTAGACCTAAGCCATTTGTTAATTGTAATTTAGATTAAGATCTACTAACCATCCATTTTGCAGATCGAATTTTAAGAATATTAAGCATACACTATATTATCTAAGTGCCTTTTGAATTGTAAACATTACTTTTAAGATATATTCTTTACTGCAGAATTTGTAATAGTGCGTTTCATGACGGTAAAGTAACAAACGCCAATAAGTTTTATCATTTACGTTTTATTCACAATGAATTGGCGCACGTTGAAATATCCCCGGATGAATTTTCTGAATATCGGCGCGTAAAATTTACACCGAAAAATAAACGAGGGGCCCAGTTCCCTAATATTGATGGCGGGAAGCCAACGCCGCAGAAAGAAGCAATGGTCAAGTCGGAGGAAACAAACAACAACGGTACGTAGTATATGCATATAAGCACAATACCTAATTGAATTATAGGCATACACATATGTATATATGATTGTAATTATTATCATTATCATTTAATAGGTGCACATCTTCGTGTCGGTTATTACGATGATATTTCCCTGATGGTTAATGATAATTTGTTACGTTCATGCAATGGCGGAAATATCGACACCCATTTTAATATAACAACAGCTATCACCCAATCCATAAATATGCATCAACTTCCCGCGAAAAATATTCGGAGAAATGAGCACCCTGAAACTAACGAGTTGACAGACAAAGGGATTGACGAAGGAGCCCAGCCTGGAAATAAAAATCCGCCTGAAAATAATGGGTCGACGGGTGAAATCTCATCCTTTACTTGTGCACTGTCCCATCAAATATCCCAGGAATCCACGATGACTCCATTAATGCACCAGGTGTATCAATCCACAGCGGCACCAATATTATCCAATTCACAACAGGTAGCGGCATTAGTGATGAGGGATGAAATGAATCAATTAATATATTATTCAATTCACAACAGGTAGTGCCGTGTCAACCCACAGCGGCATCGGTGATGAACAATGAAATTAATCAGTCCATAGTATACAACTCTAACCAATCAATAGTATACAACTCGCAACAGATAGCGTCATCAATGTACCAGTCGTGCCAATCCACAGTGGCATCAATGATGAATGATGGAATTAACCAATCAATAGCATCATACAACTCACAACAGGTAACGTAACGCCATCAGTGATGAACGACGAAATTAAACAATTAATGTTATTCACCTCACAACAGGCAGTGCCGTGTCAATCCACAGCGGCATCGATATCATACAACTTACAACAAGTAGCGTCACCAATGCACCAGGCATATCAAGCCACGGCGGCGTCGATAGCATACAACTTACAACAGGCAGCAGCGCCATCAATGCACCAGGCATGTCAAGCCACGGCGGCATCGATAGCATACAACTTACAACAGGCAGCGCCATGTCAATCCACAGCGGCACCAGCGATGAACAAAGAAATTAACAACTCGCCACCAGCGGTAAGCGATGTTTATAATTTTACTACGATAAATGAAGTAGACCGAGAAAGTTCTACCGTAGCGACAAAATCATCTAAAACATCTCTAGGGAATAAGAGTAGAAAAACAATAACAAGAACCGCGAAACGAAGCCGCACCAACCTTAATAGTTATTATAAGTTAATAGATAAAGAAAGGGCGAAATTCTTGAAAGATCAATTGCGCATATTGAAAAAGCGAAAGATGTTTAATAGAACCAAACATAGCCCACTTATTACCAGCGATCAATTATTTGATCTATATTGTATTTATAGAGAAGACCCCAAAAATAAAAACATTATTAAGACTTATTCAACCGCAATTAAGACATCATTAAACACGTTGTACCATTTGAACGCGTGTATTGTAGCGGCAAATGAAGCAAAAGCAATTATAAATAAAGGAATTTGCGATAACGAAAGAATCATGTCATATCAAAAACGTTTAAACGAAAATGAAATTTTACACAAATATGTGCATATTTCATTTAAGCATATTACTGACGTTATGTTGCAAATTTTTAATAAGCACATACCGGATCCCAATGTTTTAATATCTATATCATTTTCAAGGGATTTCAAACATTCGTATTAAAATGTATCAGCATATTTGTATTTAAACTTAATTATGTTTTATGTTCAATACACGATAGTAGTTCGTCTCAATTAATCCGGCCGCGTGAATTTTTCTTGTGTTGGGATATTTTAACTGCAATAAATCAACACGAGGTAGCTTTGGAAGAATGTGATTTAACTTTGCAGATGGAACGCATGCTACCTTCTGATGATAGAATCTTGCGGTTATTATATCAATCTTTATTTATAAAATTACAAAATAAACCTACCTCAATTAAAGAATTGTGCGATATGTTTTTGGTCAAGCACGACCCACAGATATGTAGAATATTTAATATCAAATATATGCCTTTAGTTGTAAAACATATAAAATTTCAAATTTATCGGTTTATAGTAATGATAACTAATAATATTAGGCATTCGTCACATTTCATGGAAAATAACGACGAAAACTATAAAATTACTATGAATAATTTCCTTGAAAACATTTATGATAAACAGTGGTATGAAGTGCTGATGTTAAATTCAATTGAATCGGTATTAAATGACGAAAGTGATTGCAGTATCGAATTGGAAAAGATGCTACATTCGTGGGACGCGGTGTCAACGTAAACGCTCTGTAATTGTTGTTCAGTGTTTAATGGTGTATAATTATTGTGGCGTTTGCAATGTTTAATGTTTATAGTTTTATACATTTTGTAGCGTTAATGTGAGTTTTATAAATATTGTAGCGGTAATGTAAGTTTTATAAATATTGTAGCGTTAATGTAAGTTTTATAAATATTGTAGCGTTAATGTAAGTTTTATAAATTTTATCAATATTGCAGCGATAATGTTCAAAGTAGAATAGGTTGCTTGTAGTAATATCATTTATCGATATGTAATCGTATAATAAGAAATAAAATTATATTTTATACATGAGATAACATTGTTTTTTATTATTGATTCTCCGTTGTTTTTTATTATTGATTCTCCGTTTTTTTTATTATTGATTCTCCGTAATTAATTGCCAATTACAGATCGCATCCAAATGATCTAGCGGAATGATTTTAGGGAATAGATCAATGAATTTGACAACATTATATAAACTCGGTAGTTCCTTCAAATCGGCACTCATTGATTCTAGGATGTCCCAATATTCAGAGGCGCTAACCAGAGCACTGCGAGTTGTTGTATTGCCGTTTGTTTCAGATTGAAATTGTGTTGACATTAGCTGATTGTATTTAGCCATATATTGCTCCTATAAAAATAGTATTCTTTCTTTATCAGACATCCAGTAAGATAGCAAATAAGGATTCATGTCTACTTCTTCGTTATTTAGTTCTTCTAACAATTCTTGTGGTAGTCGTGTAAATTTTAATTTAGAACGGTCAGTAATATTTGCTAAGTTTGGATATTTATGCAAATATTTTTTCACTAGTTCTGACGCCTTTCAGCATATTTGGCATTTTCCGAATTTACAGCACGATTACCAATTACCAATTGATTTAATTTCTGGATGGAGTTTAGAAAATTGTCATCTGGATTGAAAATTTGAAATACCGGTGATACGAGGTTCGACACTAGTTGCAACCAATAATTTATTTTTGATTCAGGTATAATCATGTATATGGGAAATGCTTCATCTGTGTAAGTATGTATATTTTTGTGCAACCGCAATGGTTGATAATTTTGATATATTATATAGGATTCGCCGTTTGTAGTTGTAAATTTCATATCAATGATTGGATATTCGCATTCATCCAGAATTACGGTATTTTTAGTCTCATTGATGCTAAATGAATTCATGATGATGTATGTATGTACATATGTTCTCGTGTTCTAACTACTTAAGATTGCGACTACGTAGGGCTCATGTAATATATTGGTTGACGATTCTAAACGTCTCAATGGAAGCTCTTACCACATTGGCAGAAAAATAATATGAAGGGTAAGAATAGAATTGTAACCTAGTACACTCTTTACAGACAAGCCAAGACGCGGAGATTTCGTTATAAAGTACACCATGCCATCACGCAGCAGCAGCAGCAACAGTGGCAGCAACGAAAAAGCGCACCGTTATCGCTATGTAGCTATCATCGAGTTAAAACATATGTATGTATGTATAGTTTAGGATAAAAAATATCTGAACCTGAACATGAACCTGAACGTAACGGGGTTGCGCATTAAATGGTTATATAAACCAAAAGTAGATACGAACTGTCAGTAGTAGCCTGAAGAATATTATAATTAAAGCATAATAAACGAGAAAATAATGCTGTATACAGGTTTTGGGGAAATACAAAACGCACATGGTTGCACAAACGAAGATGGCATCGTACTTGACACCACATTCGTAAATAATGGGCCGAAGAAGCTAATATCCATAACGTTAAATCTTAAATTCTACGAGGCGACCGACAACGACTCGAGGTCTCTGGTGGATTACGTCCTCGAGTTGCGCAGACAGGGAGGGATCGTGCCGGCTCACTTTTCGGAACCTCGGCGGAGAGCTCCCTGGAATTACAGGAGCTGGCTGATTCGGTGGGCCAGCTACCTGCCTGGGAGGTTTCTCCGGTCGTCATCCGTCGCGAGTCTTCCGTGGAGGGGGTCGGTAGGATTCCCTTTCCTCGAGGAAAACATTTCATCCCACCCGGTGTCGCTAGCGCTTCAGCTCTAGCTATTCCGCTAAATTATCAAAAAAATTTTTTTTTACCTTGTGCTAATTCCCCAAGACATGACTGTTGGATAGTCATTCACAACGATTTTTCTTCACATCAAAATTCATATCTAAATTTGGAAGGTTTGTTCGGTAAATTTTTTTTGGCAAGATTTTTTTCTATTGGCTGTTTCTTATAAATTTCGTATCAGTATAATAGTGTTCACGATTTGATTCTCACTTGGTTTGGTCATCCAACTCGGAGTTTCTCTTGGGTTTTCAAGTAGTTATATATTGCGTCGTCGGAATATCAGCGTTCTCTCCAGCGGCTACTCGCTTAGCCTATCTAATATCTTTTTCCATTAGTCCAATTTTTGCCCCCCCCCATTTTTTCATACCCTTGTCTTAATGAACAATATAGCTGACTTGGAGTCCTGCACTCCAATTTTCCCTCCCCTTTGGAAAGACTGCATAACAAGGGATCTGGCAGGGGATTCCCTTCTCGTAGGTTAAGTTTACACCGAACATTTCACGGCAACCTCCACGCCAAGGCTCCCGTGGAACAGCAGCGCCCTATCGCTGGAGCCTGGAGTTATGCGGGTCCTCAGAGCGGTGAACCCCATCTTGGGACTGGGATGGCCGCGGGGGGTTGGTTCACAGCCACAATTTTTTGTTTTTTTTTGCAAGTTAACTTCACATCTTTTGCCTCTATTCTTTTTCGTGGGATGACTCGCGTGTTGAGTCTGCCCGGATGGGTCAGCAGCTTCTTCCTTCTTTCAGGGAAGCCACCTCTCATTAGGGTTGGTTTCCGCTGATGGAAGGAAGCAGTGGTCAAGTTCACACTGAACCATCCGACCTCTCATAAGGGTCCGGGGAAGTTCAGTGTGAACATCTGGCCGGCTGGCTCAGCCCGGGGTAGATTTCTCTCGTGGGTCGAGCCACATGTTGGACGCCCTCACAGCCCAACCATTTTTCAGCCCCGTTGGCCACGTTATCGAGTCCAACGGACCTGTGCTGTTATGGTCAGGGAATCTAAAACCCAAAATCCCAAAACTTTCAGTCTTAAAAATTTCTTTTCGCCGACGCCTATGGCTCTCGGCTGCAGGTTGCCCCTCAACATTCCATAAATTTTAGAAACGGCGGCACTGTTGACCACCGCTCGATCTTCGTTTCCGGACATAAATTGACAGCAGACCTTTAGACATTTTAAACAAGGTAAAATTGGGAAATAATGTGCTATAAAAGGTAAAATTGGGAAATAATGTGCTATAAGTATTAAAGTAAAAATTTAAAACTACGGGAATTTGTTTTTGCTAACCGTTTAGACATAGAAATTTAAATACAGTAAAAGTGGAAAAAAAAATGTGCTAAGAGTATAAAATTGAAAATTTAAAAACAATTTAAAACTACAAGAACCTTTGTTAACCATTTAGAATCAAAATTTAAATAAGTTGAAACTGTAAGAATTTGCTAAGAGTATTAAAATAAAATGTGACTACAAAAAAAAACCTGTGCTAATACTTCGGAAATAAAAATCTAAATAATTTAAATGCTCAAAGGTATAATTTAAGCGCTAAAAGTATTCAGCAAAATTTAAACAATCTTAGGAGTTTAAATAATTTAAAATTGTCAACAGGTGCCAAAAGTATTGAGTTTGAACATAGAGAGCTAAATAAGTAAAATGTGCTAGGTCATTTGGGCGGTTGGGGCTAGGCCAGGTGGGGGATCCATCTCCATCAAGGATCCCCCCTGAGAGTCAATCACGGGCAGGAACAGGGGTTCCTACCGCACCATTCCCTCTTTCCATACTCTGCCGTTTTTTTTGGTTCCGCTGCGAGAGATTTTCTTGTTGTCGGCGGTCCGTTTCAGTGGCTAAGTGTGGCCTTAGGCAGATCCCCCCACACTACCGCAATGCTAGCCTGCCAGCTCTCGCAGCCACAAACCACCGAACGAAGGGAGCAAGCCGGGCTCCTTCGAGGACGCGACCCTCAACATATTTTCTTTTCTTAACCGTAGAATTTTATAAAATGGGGAAAGGTAAATCTTGCGACGAGAGAATACGAGCGTCACATAGCAACTACATTAAGTTGTTCCAAAAAGATGGTTTTTAATGCTGTGCAGTATTTCAAAAAATATTCAACGACGAAAAAAGTTAATCGGAAACCTAGAGCTCACATAACAACAACGAGGGAAGATAAATTAATCGTTCGTGAGAGTAAAACGTTCCCTTTCAAGACAGCGAGGGAAATTCGAGTTGCAGTTTTTGGTGACAACGACAGCGGACCATCTCTGGATACGATTAAAAGACGATGATGTGAAACCGGACTTTCTGCCTGTGTTCCCCGAAAGAAACCTATTTTGTCGGCAAAGAATCGGAAAAAGAGATTGGAATTTGCCCAAAAATATCGCCACTGGACTGTCAAGGAATGGAAAAACGTTTTATTTTCTGACGAAACTAAAATAAATAAAGTTTCTTCAGATGGGAGAAAATACGTGCGGCGTCCGAAATTAAAAGAATTCGATCCCAGATATACTCTCCCGACTTTAAAATATGGAGGAGGTAACATTATGCTATGGGGTGCCATGTCATGGCGTGGTGTTGGGCCCCTTCATAAAATTGAAGGTCGTATGGACAAATTTCAATACACCACTCGTAATCCCGACCTGAACCCAGTAGAGAACCTTTTAGCACGCAAGGTCTATCAAAATGGTAGGCAATTCAATACGACAACAGACTTAAAAGCGGAAATTACTAGAGCGTGGTCGTCAATTTCAACAGAACAGCTACAACCGCTGATATCATCATCTATGCAGAATCGTCTAACTGAAGTTGTGAGGAATAATGGAGGCTCAACCCACTACTAAAAGTAAAAAATATTTGGGGATATTTTGAAAACCGAAGGCAACCTTTTTTTGTCGTGTGCTTAATAAAATTTCCCTTAAAGTTTTATTTTTTATTAAATATAACATATAAATAGAAGTTGAAGAACGAACCGTGACCGTACAGTGACATATCGAATGAATTTTACTCGGCGGTCAATCGCGGAGCATTTCTCAACCTGATTAGTTTAGTGAATTTTTGCGGTGCCGCCTTCCACGATTGTAAGTATAAAATTGTTGATTTTTTATTAATAGATCGGTTTTTATTACTTAAAAACATAATATTAAATAGATAATATAAAAGTTTCAATCGATAATTGCATTGAAATAGCTTTCAACGACGCCGCAAATCGTTAACGAACTTTACTGAAACAATTGTATTAAACAGGGCCGTACGATTTGTCTTGTATGTTTGTTTTGTCATATGTTTTTTCATTATTTCACAGAAATATACGCAATGTTGCGCCGTTTCACGGAGGGAAGACATTGTGGCTTTATTAAATGGATTTGGGGACGAGGGCAGTGACGAAGAAGAGCGCTCCGATTCTATCCCAGGACCCTCGGGAGTGACAGGAGGATCAGATTCTGCGCCCTTAGCGACAGAAGACGACTCTTCGGACGACTCGGACGACAACTTACCGATAAGCAGGCTAAAATGGAAAAAAAGAAATTCAATAGCAAACAATTACCAACGGAAACAGCTACAGAGCCAAACCCAGTGCGAAGCCCTGCAGAGTACTTTCAGAATGACTTTTTTAATTCAGTTTGTTGTTTGTTGGGTTTAATAGTGAAAACATCGAGTTTTTTTTTTGCTTTTGAGTCATTTTGTGTGGACTTAAGCCAGAAACAGATTGCCATGCAGTGCAGTGCCAGCTGATTTAGAACTAATGTTATCGTATGTGGGAACACAGATTCACTGCACTGCACTGCAAAGCATAGCCAAATTTCTAAAACACTGCATCAGCTGATGTTGTTAGCAAATGTCATTTGTCAGTGAAAATGGATATTGACGAACGGTTAATCGAACTTGTGAAAGAAAATCCATTTTTGTATAACAAAAGGGATGGGAATTACAAAAAAAACAAAACGACAAAAAGAAAGAAAAATGGAAGGAAATCGCAAGAGAATTATATATTACAGGTAAGACTTAATTTTTCATTGAATTAGGTGAAGCAAATGATTGGCACAAATTAAGTGTAAAAATTGTACAGATGAGGCTGTTAGAAAGAGATGGCGGATTATAAAGGACAGGTATAATCGGTTGAAAAAGGAGTCAAATTTGCCGTCAGGAAGTGGAGCCAAAGGAAGGGAGAAAAATTACAAATTTTCCGAAATGTTATCCTTTTTGGACGAAACCCCAACAGTAAAATAAAGGTATCGTCGTGTTAATTGCTTTATATTAGGAGCGATTTAGTTTTTTTATATATTTTTATTTTCTTGTAAACGATAATTTCATCAGAAATGCGTTTTATTCGTCTGCTGAGTTGAAATTAAGTTTTAGAAATAAAAAAACAAATAAAAGTTTATACTCATTGTTTAAAGACTATTAAAAAACTAAAAATGGCAAGAAACAAGTACAAGGCCGAAATTAAATATAATATTATAAGTTATTGGAAACACGGTTTATCTCGACATGAAATTAGTAAAAAATATTTGATCAATAGATCCTTTATATCGCGGCTAATTAAAAAATATGAGGTGACGGGTCTTGTCACTCCTTTAGATTCTGGAGGAAGGCCGCGTAAAACTTCGCGTGCTGTAGACTCTTTAATTTAAAGAAAAATTTTAAGTGACCCTACAGTCTCTTCCAATCAAATTGGATAAGATTTGAATTTGTCAGTAAGTGCGCGGACAATTAGGAGAAGAGCAATAGAGGCCGGTTTATTCAGTCGCAGGCCTGCAAGGAAACCTTTTGTTTCAGAAAGGAACAGGAGAGCTAGATTAGAATTTTCCAAAGTTCATCTGGATTGGAGTGTACAGAAATGGAAGACTGTTTTATTTTCCGATGAATCGAAGTTTAATTTAAAAGATTCTGACGGAATAAGACATGTACGGAAACCAAAAGGACAACGATTAAATCCGAAGTACTGCGTCCCAACAACCAAGCATGGAGGAGATAGTGTCATGATCTAGGACTGTTTTTCCGGGCAAGGGATTGGACCAATTCATCGAATCAATGGCATTATGGATCGTTTCATGTACACCGACATATTGAAAAACACAATGCTGCCATACGTTGAAGAGAAAATGCCACTGAGATGGAGGTTTCAGCATGACAACGATCTTTGCTGTGCAGGACTTGGCTCCAAACAAATAAAATAGATGTTTTGGATTGACCTTCGCAATCTACCGATCTCAACCCGATTGAGAACCTGTGGGAGATTGTTAACAGAAGAATTAACAGGGAAAATTGTAGGACAAAAGATTTATTACGGTGGTGACCAGAGGTCAGTTTCAAGGAATATCCTGGTCAACAGTGGAAAGACTCCACTGTGGTTGAAACTGAATGACTCCCTGAATAGCGTGTCAGAGTTCCCAGCTTTAATAAAAAGACTAGAGAAGCAGGTGCAGATGACCGAGAGGGAAATGAGGGAAGCATTGGCAGTAGAGGAGCCAAAGAAATTGGGAGAAAGGCGGCCAATTCTGAATATAGACATGGCAATAAACAACCTGACGAACGCCGGATACACAGAGGAGGAGATTAAGAGGGATCTACGTGCCAGACAGGGGTTAGAGCTGCCTTTTGCTCTGGACTTGGTGGAGTTGGGAGGACTGGCAGATAGGTAAAGTTTGTTCATGCTGTTTTCCTGTAATTATTGGAGTATTCGTCGTACTTTACAAGGGGGTGCTTTAGTTTTAACCAATACTGTATTTACCGTATTATTGTTGAAGAAAAAGAAAGTGGCTCTCTATAGCTATTTCCTCTTAAATATGTATTTTTTTTCAATAACTGTAAAATGTTTCAACCACTTTTAATTTTATATGTGTAATTACATGTATCATCAGAATATATAACCAACACACTATGATTTATGTGTTTGTTCGCTTTTAGTTAAAAAAAAAAAAAAAAAATTCCTATTTAAGTGAGTGGCTTTAAAGCTATTTCCTCCACTGTATCATCTTCAACTTCTGGAAAACTTACGTCAAGTAAAAAATTTATATTGGTTTTTTATAATCATACCGAATGCTCAAAAATTATTTTAAATTTATTTTATTTTAAGGACTTTTTAAAACGTCGATTTAAGAAATATTTCTATCAGTTGTGGAAAAAATCCAGTTTTTTTTTTTGCTATACCCTTGGAGTGAACATTGTTCTGAAGTCGAAAACAATATTAAAAAGATTTGCTTCGGGTTCAGTAGACCTCAAGATCAATTTGATCTCTTCGCCGCGAGGTCCTTTTGGTGGGTGGGTGGTGGATTTTCGGGTGCGATTAGCTTAATCAAAATTATTATTATTCTGATAATCGATTATTTCATTGCTTCGGGTTCAGTAGACCTCAAGATCAAATACTTTCTCCGCGAGTGATTTGTTAATTTTCAATGAAAAAAAAAAAATTAAGGTGTAAGCGCCCTTAAAAAATTTTTTTGTTTGTTAGTTTCTCTTCACCGTGTTGGCTGAGAGTGGATGGAGAGAGAGGACCAGCGTAATTTTGTTTTTTTGGATAATTCCAAATATCTTTTAATATCGAGTAAATTTATTGGTAAATTTAATTAATTTTGTAGCAATATCATTGGTAAAAAGTTTTTTTGGATATTCCCAAATATCTTTTAATATCGAGTAAATTTATTGGTAAATTTAACTAATTTTGTAGCAATATTATTGGTATGGTAAAAAGTTTTTTTGAATAATCCCAAATATCTTTTAATATCGAGTAAATTTGTTGTCAAATTTAACTAATTTTGTAGCAATAGCATTGGAAAAAAAAAAAAAAAAAAAAAAACTGAATGTAAGTTTGCTTCACATATTATAATGTACTGATAGTTTGTAAAGGTAATTTAACTATTTATTTTCCTCATTAATACGAGTTCCTTGGGCAGTCCGTGCTATTACATTTTATACCACTACTTATATACTTGGACGCGGAGAATCTAAGCGTTGCAGGCATTGTTAACTTTTCACCTTTAATCCACCATCGTTTTCTTTATTGCTCTGGGTTAACGCGATAGACAAAATGCCGAAAAAGACGGGGGCGTCCCCTAAAAATCAGTACAATACGCGGCACGCGATTCGCCAACGGCTATTTCCCCCTGAGGCTGGACATGCTCAGAATAACCCCAAAAATGACATATGTAATCAAAATTATTATTATTCTGATAATCGATTATTTCATTGCTTCGGGTTCAGTAGACCTCAAGATCAAATACTTTCTCCGCGAGGTCCACTTGGTGGGTGAGTGATTTGTCAATTTTCAATGAAAAAAAAAAAAAAAAAAAAAAAAAAAAAAAGGTGTAAGCGCCTCTTAAAAAATTCATAGGACATGCTCAGAATAACCCCAAAAATGACATATGTCAAGGTCAAGACACAAAGAATGAAAAATAACAAATGGTTTTTTGATATACAAGTACACTTATTACTACTGTTATACCGTCGAATAAATTGAAGATGCGCTATAGGGTAATTTTTCCTGGGGTGATTTTGGAAAATTCCTGAATCACGTTGACCTTATTTTTAATATTTTTTTTTAAATTTATTATAGAGATCTCGAATTCTTTAGACATTTTTTCGATTTTAGCCCTTGTTAAGGGATGCTTTAGGTCCCGTACTTATCCTTGGCTGCTCTGTTTATGTTGCCTCAGTGATTTGTTTTTTTGCTTACGACGGGCGTATTAAATATAAAATGACGTAAAAATATGAGCTATACTGGGAATTTAATGATACGCATAAATTTTCCCTTTAACACTCCTTAAAGGTGTGATCGAGCTAGGAGCAGGTATTTGGTATATAAACGTACGCAGGAAATCATAATATTAAAAATATTATCCCTTAGCGCATTAACAATCACTGCTTCATCGTAATTCATGTCAAAATAAAGAAATTATAGAAAAATATTGAATGTATCAAATTACTAGACAAAACTCTACGTCCTGCTCGTCGCCAACAAGATCCGTTTATACCAGTTCGAAAGGTTTGGGATATGTTTATAGCCCAATGCAAAATGAATTACTCTCCCCGAAGTAATGTCACTACTGATGAACAATTACTGGGGTTACGCGGTAGATGCCCCTTTCGAATGTATATACCTAATAAACCAAATAAGTATGGTATACAAATTCCAATGATGAGTGATAGTGGAACCAATTATATGATAAATGCGATGCCGTACATTGGAAAAGCTACAAATACAAATGGTTTACCACAAGGCGAATATTACTTGAAAGAGCTATCACGGCCAATTCATGGTACCAACCGCAATATAAGTATTTTGTTTTCGTTTTTTTTAAAGTTGCATTACCCGTTAACATGAAAATTATACTAGTATGAAAGTTTTGTTTCAAAATCATATGGTCTACCAAAATCTGACAAATTGTTTTGTCCAGAAAGTTGAGCGGTAGAGTGGCTTAGTTTTATTAAGTTAGAGTTGTTTTTTGCATTTGTATAGGCTACTGTAAGGAGCACCATTTTATTTTTAATAATACGCGTTTAAGTTTGCAAACTTAGGTAATGCGACGATAAAGATTTACTATTGAAACTTGAGTAAAATGAAGATTAGACGATTGGCTGCAAAAAGTTATAAATATTTTGTTTGGTACTTTAATTCAGTACACTTTACATATAAGGGTATAAGACATGTAAAAGTTGATAACGTGTGACAATTGGTTCACGTCTATCCCTGTCTCAAAATCATTGCTTGCTGAACCATATAAATTGACGATTGTGAGCACGGTACGGTCAAACAAAAGGGAAATTCCCGAAGAACTGAAAAACACCCGTTCTACACTGAGAAAAATAACGCGTTGTTATTTCAAAATTGCGAGCTATTGACCATAACGTTGTTAAAATTCGTTGCAAAGCCCTGTAAAATCAATAATATCGTAGTTAAAACAACTGTGAAACATATTAAATAAAACATTCAACAGAACTAATTCTTGATTTTACTAGAATAATTATTAATTCAAATACTTTTCTTCTTAAAATTTTTATTAATGTAGATTTTACAATTTCTCATTTCAAATTAAAAATAAAAATTGTTGAATATATTCTTCTAAAATAAGCAACACGTTGTTTCAAATACGTTCCATTATATCGCGGCTAATATGACTAGCTATTGCAGTTTTGTTGTTATTCACAGTTCCAGAAACTCAGGCAGGCTGTTTGTGTGTGAGTCGCGAGCCTTTTCCTGCAACTGCTTGTGCACAGAAACAATAGTTTTCATTTTTATTTTTACAACACACATATTGAAATTAAATGGAAAGCGATTAAACCGATGAAGGAATTCTTCATTAACCGAGTGTATCTGAAGTAAGTTAGTTCACTATGGAGGAAAGTGCGTTGGATTCGGTTGTTTTTGATGTTGCAGATAATGCGGACTTATTATTTGTCACAGTGCCACAGGTGTCTTCAAATGCTTCAACTTCTGAGATTGAGAAAGTGTCGGAAAGTGACAAATTATTTAATGTTCTAAAAGAGTGGGACCTACTTGCGATTTTACCGTACTTGCAAGGTAAAACACTTGTTATTAAAAGTTTATTATACAATTTAATTTCTTATTTAGCTGGAGCCATTACATTTCGGAGCTTACGTTATTTAAACGACATCAAAGAAATTATTCCAATTGTTGGTTTGAGGGCGGAATTTCGCGAGAAGTTATTTTTTTGGAGAAAAAAAGAGGTGTACTCAGCTAATTCTTTTACATTCAATTTTTTTTTTCAACTTATTATTGCCTCAGTTCGACATCGACGATGAAACGCTTTCCTGGAACTCCAAAGTAAAAACTTGGGTAACAGATTTTTGTAAATCTCAGTGTGTAACAACGCCTCCCCAGTCACCATCACAATTAGGTCAAAGCAAAAAGGTAAAAATGATACAAAGTGCTGAATAATTAACTATTATTTTACAATCTCAAAGGATCTAAAAACCCTTTTGGAGGAGTGTATTAAAGGGAAAGCGTTGTTTCGATTTTATGCAGAAAATCGATATTTGGAAGATCCCCATAGGCGTGATCTTATAAATATTATCATTGAGGATATCGTCTTAAATGAGAGGAGAGTCCAACCACAAGATTTTAATGTGATTGCAACTGAAATAGTTAATCTATTTCCAACTGAAACAAAGGTAATTTTTTTTTTATATTTAGATGCGCTTGTTGTACAATTTTGAATAATTGAATTATTTTTTATTAAACCCTAAGAAAAAGAAAACAAAATTATCCAATAAGCAAATTGCCCTTTTAATAGATAAGTAATTGATTTTTTATCATTTATAAAAATTAAAAGTTTTCTCTACTTTTCGTATTACATTTTTTTTTAAAGGCACCATACCATGCCTATTGATTAAATAAAAATTGACGAAGCTGTCTTTGTTGCCTTCGGTTTTCTCCAAACAATATTTTTCCAATCGGTAACCGTGATGTTTAAAGAATTCTTAACCATTTTTCATCTAATTTTGTGAACTTAATTTGTTTATTTATTTAATATTAAAATATACATATATACATATAGAGTGAAAAAATAATAATAATAATAAAAAATAACAAAAGAGATGACACAATTTTGTCGGTTTCCGAAAATAGTTCTGACTAGGAGAAATTATATGTGCTACTAATAAGTTTTATATGATGAGGGGACATGGCTTAACGAATTTATATATATGACTAAGCCAGAATTGTTTTTATGATACAACTCGTCTTAATATTGTTTTACATACTTGAAAACATTTTTCTCTAACACATCGAATTTCTTGTTTTTCTACTTTAAATGACTTCAAACATTGAGTTAAAGTATAACCAATAAAATAAAAATTAATCAATAACAGTTAATATTTAATTAAAATTTATTGGTTAATGTTAAGCCATTATTCACATTTTTTTTTGGTTATGCGATAAGAGTTATCAATTAATTTTTATAAAAGTTATTATCCGACTTATTCTTATTGGTTACTGGATAAGAGGTATCGACAGACTTTTATAATTTTTTTCATTAATGGAAGTTATTTCTGGGTTTTTTTTTGTCTTAGAGGTACTTGTTTAGGTGGAAAAAGCATGAAAATTAGAATTTGGCGATACAACAAAATTAAATTCTGGATAATGGTTATTCTTTAAGACAAAAAAATAAAATAAATTAATAAATAAAAAATAAAAATCCAGAAATGACTTTCATTAATGAAAAAAATTATAATACTTAATCGGTAAATCTTTTCTGGTAAATAATTAAAATAAATTTCCGAAGAGTGGTTTTTCGGTAACCAAAAAATAAAAATCGAGAAATAAATCTCATTATTGAGAAAAACTATAAAAGTTGATAACTCCTATTTCATAATCAAAATAAATAAATTGTAAAATAGCGGTTCAACGACAACCAATAAGATTTACAACAAAAAATAATTTTTATTGTCATAAAACTTATAATCATTACGGTTCCTGATTAATATTAGTTTCGCTTATTAATATTTCAATTTTTCATTAACCTTCATAAGAATTTAGGTTCTATCAAAATTACCACTGGTTTCAGTGCAAGCACTAAAAAGAGAGAAAATTGTTTTCAAGTACGTAAGAAAATTAATCAAGTATTGCTTCATTTTTATTAATTTGTCCCTAATTTATTGTAGGATTATTATTACATACCAAGAGAGAGAAAAAAGAATCCTAGGGGGCGACTTTATGATAAATACACTAATTGCCGATCAAAACTAAAGAAAGTTTCTCAATCAGCACAGATTGCATTAACCGATGCTTCTTTAGATGCACCAAAAGAAATTGCATTGTTAAATAATAATTTCGAAAATCTTGAAGAACTGCAACATTGGTTGCAATACCATTTATCTCCTTGGAATGAAGTGGTAGAAAAATGGAAGCAGACTTTTCCCCTACGAAGAAAAGAAATACTTTTCGGTGAAAACTCGAATGCAGAATTTATAAAAAAATGGCCATTAATTAAACATGCGCAGGGATTTTAATTAGTGAGTACATTATTTAATGCTTGCGTAGCTTATTTTTCAATTGTTTATTCCAGATAGATTATGACTTTGCGCTAATACATCCTGGAAAAACAAACTTTTTATTTACAAAATGGGAAGAATTTAAAAAAAAAATCTTAACGTTTTACAACTGTAATATAAAAGATAAAGAATCCAAAAATCTTCTGGCCAAGATTCCAGAACTGAATAATAAAGGTAATGCAGCTTCCGTTTTTCTATATTTTAATCTAAATTTTGATTTCGAATTTGTCTACCTTTTTAGATTCAATAGATTACATCACAGCTATTCTTCTCAACTCTGTTATTTTACCCTCCGGAAGGTATGACGATAAGAGCGGGAGGAACAAACGGAAGTTCACAATAAAGGACGCTCAGGAGAGCTTTACCTTACACGTTGCAGTAGTTAACGATTTGCGAAGAAAAGTAGAAGAACTGAGGACAAAGGCATATAGTAGTGGCATTACACTACAGCCATTTATAATTACGGTAGGAGTTGACATTTTTCAACTTAAGGATTTTTATGTTTATATTGACGGCACACTTTATAAACAAGATACATGTATTGCTTCCGTCGATATTTGTTTCAAAACGTTTAACACCTTAAATTTAAAATACCCTGAAGCATGCTATGGAATTTGGCTTCTAATACAAAAATATTTTTATAATATTGAAACAAATTTTGATACGAAATTATCAAGTGTAACATCTCTTATTATGTCCTTAACAAACACAAAGAAATGAATTACATTACAAATACTAATTTTACACATACGCTTAAATAATATATCTCAATTTTAAATATCTTTCTTTATTGGATTAAATATGCTTTGTTTTGTATGTCAGAATAATTTCCGTAACATTGATGAATTGGTGACTCATTTAAAATATTTTCACTTGATTTCAAATCACAATACAATTCAATGCAAAGAAAATAATTGTAACCAGTTATTTTCTAATTACAAAGCATTTAAGTGTCATCTTAGAAACTTGCATAACGACCAAAGATCCGCAGGGGTGGAAACAGTTAATGAAAATAATGAACATCATATTGGGAATAGCGCTGATGACATACTAACTTCTTTTAATCCAAAACATTTGGAATCCAAAGAAAATAGCAAACAAAAAAACACATTATGTCAGTTAAAGCGCAGCGTACTTTATTTTTGCATTCAATTATACGCAAAAAATTCGATGCCACGAAGTGAGGTAGTTCAAATACAAAATATGATAAAAACTCTGTGTTCAGCTATAGAAATTGCAATAGAAGCGGAGATAACTTCTGTTCTTAACTCAAGAATTTCTCCAAATTTGCAATCCCTATTGGATTTTTGTAAAGATCCGTTTAAAGAAATCTCGACCGAATATAAGTTCTTTAAGTTACTTAAAGAATGTGGATTATATGAAGATCCATACTACCAAGAAATTAGTTGTGAAATTATTGAAGTTATTAAAAATAATACTCCGTCTTTAGAAAAAAAATTAATTAGTGCTTGCTTTATGCCTCTGCGTTTTCAAATCCAAACTTTCTTTGAGTTACCAGGAGTTTTAGATACAATAATAAAAAATATGAGTTCGCTCTCTAAAGACCCACTTTTACTTTGTAATTTTGTTAATGGTGAGAACTATAATTTGAAAAAACAAGCCTTACCCGATAAAACACTTATACCTATTTTCATATATTTTGATGACTTTGAGGTGAATAATCCTCTGGGGCCCCATTGTCTTTCAATTTGTGCAGGCTATTATTCCTTTCCAACTCTTCCTCAATATCTTTTGTCAAATTTAAATTTCATTTTTAATTGTGGATTTCTTCAAACGAAGGATTTAAAAAAATATGGCAATGATGCCGCATTTCAATATTTAATTGATGAACTGAACTGTCTTGAAAAGGAGGGTATAAAAATATTAACAAATGATGGTATAAAACAAATATATTTTTCAGTAGGATTATTTTTGGGAGACAATTTAGGGTTGAAAAGTTTATTTGGATATGTTTTATCATTTAACTCAAATCGGTACTGCAGGGTTTGCCGAAGAGAAATAAAGGACATGCGTAAAGATCTCATACAGCACGATAGCTCATTGAGGAAAAAAGAAAATTATATTGAAGATATTTCCCTTGACTTACCGACAAATACAGGAATTAAATGTAATTCAGTTTTTAATAATCTTGATCATTTCCATGTTACCGAGAATTTCAGCTTTGATATCATGCATGATCTCTTCGAAGGAGTTTGTGTTTATGATATTTGTCATATTTTGCTAGACTTAATATCAAATAAATTCATAACAATAGATATTTTAAACAACAGAAAATCGTTATTTCCTTACGGTAAGACTGAGATAGGTAATATGTCTTCTCCTATTGATATAACCAGGTTAAAATCATCAAACCTCAAAATGTCTGCTCGGGAGATGTGGACGTTCGTGCATTTTTTGCCATTAATAATTGGCGATTTAATTCCACAAGGATCGTCTAGTTGGAGATTGCTATGTCTATTAATAAAAATTATAGATTTAGTACTTAAGTCGAAATTTTCATCTTCGGATGTCACATGCTTAGAAAAATTAATTGAAGAACATAATCAACTATATATTTTATTATACAATGATACACTTAAACCAAAATTTCACTTTTTAACCCACTATCCCACAGCCATAAAAAAATGTGGCCCGCTTAAATACCTTTGGAATTTTAGGTTTGAAGCTAAGCATAAGGAATTTAAAATGTACTCAAGCAATATTACGTCCCGTGTTAACATGCCTCTTATACTTTGTAAAAAAGCTGGTTTAAAATTTTCACAATTTTTGGTTGATCATGAGAGTGGAATTTCTTCAGAGTTAGTATTTAATGGGGAAAAGATTGATATGACAAAAGTCGATTATTTCTCTTACATAGTAAAAAGTGAGCTGCCTACGAATCTAAATTTTTCAGAAGTCAATGTATCTAAAACCGCTGAGTTCCAAGGGACACGATACGAAAGTGGATTTTATTTAACCTACTGTACCATAGAAGAACTAATCTTATACAAAATTAAAATCTTAATAGAAGTGGAGAAAGTACTCTATATGCTGTGCAATAAAGTCAATGTAGTATCTTTTTCTGAGCATTTCCAGGCATATGAGGTAGGCTTTGAGGAAGATTTGTTTTACCTAAAAGAAGTGTCATATTTCACCAGCCCTCCTTTACACATTTATGAAATAAATAACCATAAAACATATTTAAGGAACAAGAATTTGTAACAATTTACTGCAAAGCGATATATTTTTTCATGTTCTGAAATGGATTACAATTTTTCATTGAACTAAAAATTTTTAATTAATAACAAAGATTTTGGATTAGAGAAAAGCACATAAAGTTGTCGTGAAGTTTTAGAGATGTAAATTCAAGACAATTTTGTGTTCTTTGCGCAAAATTATCTTTGCTATGAATAACTGATAATAATTTTTATTTCAAACTAAAATGTATATTTGTACTAAATTTTACTGGATCATACATGTTATTTGTGTATATAATATGTATAAATAGATATGAAGAAAAAAATTATTTGTGTATCTCAAATATGTAAATAGCCTTATGTATACAGGGTGTCCCAGAACTCAACGTCAAGCTGAAACGGGGTGATAGGATGGATTGTTACCATCATGAGAAAAATCAGAAAAAAAATCTATCCCATGCAGTTTGAAAATTATGGGTATTTAAGAAAAACCTAGAAATTTGGTAAAACTGTAACCATTTTTCGGTTATTGTGGTTAATTTTTATTATTTTTGTTATTTTAAACTTTGGAACCGTATCCCTAAATATTATTTCTAGAATCACAGTCAAAAATAATGACAGAATTGCCCCAATTTTCCTAGAATTAAGACTATTTGCTAAACTATGAATTTAACATTTTCAAAATTTGTCGACTTTGAAAGGCCCTCCTTTAAAAAAAATGTACTAGAGCGCCTTGGCAAGTGCCATTGAAAGTTGGCCCATTTAATCAGGATTGTAAAAAGGTACAATACTTGTTAGTTTCATACTAAAAAAAACGAGTGAAAAAATAAAAACCACAAGTAACCCGATTTTTGCTAACCCGTTTTACTCAGTTAAAATGTTTTTTATTTGCACAAGCTCTTGGTAGGTTCTTAATTTTACGGCAAAATGATAAGAGAGATGGATAGTGGACATGTTTGCCATGAGTGAGCGAGACAGATAGTGACGCCACGCAGTGAGACGAAGATGCGTCGTTTAAACCAGTGCGAATGAAACAGATACAGACGCCATACCAAGCAAATGGCTACGCTACCAGTCTGACACCAGTTAGTACGTTTCGCTCATTCGTCTACTGCGCACCTTTCCGTATTCGCTTGTGTTGATTTAGTACTGACAACTTTGGCTTCTCTTTATGGACTTGGATTTTTCTGAATTGGACTTGTTGATTACGTACCGGCAACTTTGGCTTCTCTCTTTATTTTAAATAATAGTTGTTGGCTTCTCTCTTTTGGAATTGAACTTTTGTGTTGGCATCCTTGTTATCTGCCATGCCTACGCGCTACACTTCACAAGAATATGCGAACATGCACCTCATTTATGGGGAATGCAGATGCAACGCAAGTGCCGCCGCTAGACTTTATCGTGAAAGATATCCAAATTTAGAGCGCTATCCGGATCACCGCGTGTTTGTTAATGTGCACCGTTCACTCACGGAGGGCGGTCATTTCCCGAATCAAATACAGGCTGGAGGTAGACCTCGCTTTCCTTACGAGGAAGAAGTGTTAGAAGAGGTCGCCGATGACCCAAGTATTTCCGTTCGTGGAATTGAAGAAAGAACGGGAATACCCAAAAGCACAGCACATCGTATTTTACAAAGAGCCGAAATGCATCCGTTTCACGTACAACGAGTTCAAAGGCTTCTCCCTCGAGATTATCCTGAAAGGATTTCACTTTGTAGAACAATGCTACAGAGGCATAATGAAAATCCCCAATTCATCGGAAAAATTCTCTGGTCAGATGAATCTACATTTAAAAAAGATGGTTACATAAACTTACACAATTTTCACGAGTGGCATGTGGAGAATCCACATTTAATGCGAGAAGACAGATCCCAGTATCGCTTTAAGGGGTTATATACAGTCAGGAGGCCCAAAAAAGTCGATTTTTCAAGAATTTCTCTTGAGATGATCTTTTAAGTTATTAATGTAAAATTCTGTACACATATAACGGTAACTCTTGAGTGTATTTTAATGTTTTTTATTTGTAAAAATAATTATTTTAAAAGCTGCTACAGCTGATCTCCGGGAGCAATTGTAAAAAAAAGCGTTTTGCGGTGTGCACGATATCTCTAGACTGGATCATCCAAAATGGAAAAACCAAATTTATTTCGTTAGTATATTGTTTTATCTCGTAATTAATCGAAGGAATAAGCAAAATACGAATTTTTGACAAAATGGCGGCTTCTTAAAAAAAAAAATCGATTTTTAACAACAATTTTCGCTCTAAATTGTTTATAAAATGGAAAATATTTATCGGTGAGCGAAAAGCTTCGATTAATTACTAAAAAATATACTTAGGAAGCTTATGTTACAATTTGAAACTGATCCGTTCAGCCGTTTCCGAGAAATCTTGCTCACCGACTATAAGAACACAGTTTTGAGAAAAACGCGTTTAAAGTTTCATAAGCATTTTACATTTAGTACAAAAACTCGAACACGTCATTACAAATATGCGTGTAACTTCGAGAATATTCACCGGATTGACATGAAATTTTCTGTGGGTGTACTTAAATATATGTACATTACAAAAATAAAATAATAAAAAAATCGATTTTCTAAAAATCCTGACTGTATATAACCCCTTAAAGTAAACCTGTGGACCGGAATTTTAAACGGCAAAATTGTTGGGCCTTTTGAGCTGCCTGAGAACTTGAATGGCACGAATTATCTACATTTTTTACGAGAAAATTTACCAACTTTGTTAGAGGACGTACCACTAACAGATCGTCGCCACATGTGGTATCAACAAGATGGCTGCCCAGCGCATTACGCAGTGCAAGTAAGAGACTTCCTTGACCAGGAATATCCGGGAAGGTGGATTGGACGTTCAGGCACTATCTCGTGGCCAGCCCGTTCCCCAGATTTAAATCCCCTGGATTTTTTTTATTGGGGCGTTCTCAAAGAAAGAGTTTATTCAAAGCCCATTGAGAGCGTAGCCGAGCTGCGAGAACGAATTTCTCAAGCTGCTGAGGACATCAACTCTCGAGGATATGCCCGGCTAATAACTAGATCTTTTTTAAGAAGATGTAGGGCGTGTATTGAGGCTGATGGTAAACAATTTGAACATTTGTTGTAATAAAAAATGTTATTTCCCTATCTGACTTTTATTCTAATAACCTAAACTAAACTAGGTCAAGACTTTTCATTATTTTATTAATTTTACTTTTGTTGACTTTTTTACTTTTGTTGACTGTCTCGCTCATGGCAAACATGTCCACTATCCATCTCTCTCATCGTTTTGCCGTAAAATTAAGAACTTACCAAGAGTTTGTGCGATGAAAAACATTTTAACTGAGTAAAATGGGTTAGCAAAAATCGGGTTACTTGTGGTTTTTATTTTTTCACTCGTTTTTTTTAGTATGAAACTAACAAGTATTGTACCTTTTTACAATCCTGATTAAATGGGCCAACTTTCAATGGCACTTGCCAAGGCGCTCTAGTACATTTTTGTTAAAGGAGGGCCTTTCAAAGTCGACAAATTTTGAAAATGTTAATTTCATAGTTTAACAAATAGTCTTCATTCTAGGAAACTTGGGGCAATTGTGTCATTGTTTTTGACTGTGTTTCTAGAAATGTTATTTAGGGTTACGGTTCCTAAGTTTAAATGAACAAAAATAATAAAAATTAACCACAATAACCGAAGAATGGTTACAGTTTTACCAAATTTCTAGGTTTTTTCTTAAATGCCCATAATTTTCAAACTGCATGGGATAGATTTTTTTTCTGATTTTTCTCATGATGGTTACAATCAATCCTGTCACCCAGTTTCGGCTTGACGTTGAGTTCTGGGACACCCTGTATATATATATGTTTAAATAAAAAACCAAATAAAAATTCAAATAGTAGACTTTTATTTCAAAGTTGAAACTATTTAAAGTGTATGAAAAACAGTTTTGATCTGAAAATGTTTCGTAGTAAAAGTAATCATATCACGTAGTCAAATTAAAAAGCGGATAATTTAAAATAAAACTTTTAACTATTGAATCAAACACGTTAGAATGTTAATTTTGCTACGAAATGATTTGTTTTAAAATGTAAATATTTTTAATTCAATAATGCGCGTAATCAAAAATCAAAAATAAAACGTTTTGTTTTAAAAACGTTTAAAAAGTTGTTTCAAAATGGGTTTTTATTGAATTAACGGGTGAAATTATTACTTTCAAAGTTAAATATAAAACGTTGTTAAATTGATATTTTTCACCATTGGCGCCAAATCATATTTGAAAATTATTGATTCAATGTTGTTTCGATTGATTTTACGACGTTTTTTTTCTCAGTGTAGACCAGTGGGTACGTCTATGTTCTGTTTCGATGGACCTTTGACCCTACTATCATACAAGCCGAAGCCGTCGAAGATGGTGTATATGTTGTCCTCATGCAATGAAGGCGCTGTTATAAATTCTACAACTGGTAAACTTGAGATCATTATGTTCTACAACCAGACAAAAGGCGGCGTCGACACATTTCACCAAATGTGTTCTTCGATGTCAGTAGGTTCATATTCATATTCATATAACTATGTATCATGCTTATTAGATTAAAAGCTTTTGATATGCATTCGGCAGCGTTTTACAAATTCAGACAGTTTTGTTTCCATATCGCTTACGTTTTTGCAAGATTATAATCTTTATTACATTAAAAGCTTTTAATATGCATTCTGCAACGCCTTGCAAGTTCAAAAGTTCAAGCGCCGTGTTTTTTCATTTGCATTCAGCAACGTTTTGCAAGCTGAGGTAGTTTTGTTTCCATAGCACTTATGTTTTGAATAAGATTATCATGTTTATTTGATTAAAAGCTTTTTGTTAAAATAGCAAATTTAGTGCTTAACAAACAGTTTTACATACACCCCTGGCCAAAAAAAAAGCCGATTTAGATTTTTACCTGTTTTTTTTTAGAAATGAGACCAACCCTAATAAATGGGTAATGATGAAGCATTGTAAAACAATTAAGGGGTTATTCTACTGTTAAACGAGTAAAGAGCAGTATCTTTTTAAAAGTGTTGTAAAAAAAAAACTATTAGAGATATCAATTTGAAATTTTGCATGCATCTTTATTAATGAAAAAAATATATAATGGCATAGTTGATATATCAAAAAAATCGGTTAAAAAAACTTTAAAAGCGATTTACTCAAAACGTGTTGTTTTGGTGCGCGGTACATCGTAGAGAAAAAACTAATGAAGCGATTTAGCTAAAAAATTTTTTGCATAGTTATATATCAATTTTACACAGACTGAACCTAAATTGAGCCATAAAAATTGAAATTTGGTTATTTGGGAGCACTTTTTTCATCGAAAAAACGTCCAAAATCGAGCATGCTATTTTCCAACACTTGTCAAATCGCGAAAATTTAATATTTATGGCTCAATTTAGGTTCAGTCTGTGTGTTTTTAGCTAAACTAATAAAATTTCATCGTTAAATTGATTGCAGATCACCTGGACGAACTGGACAATGTACCGCGCAAACGACTCTGGCCGTCAGCGCGCGCTACATCAATCATAAACCGAAGCCGCCATTTTGTTTTTTTTTTTTAATCAACTATGCCATTATATATTTTTTTCATTAATAAAGATGCATGCAAAATTTCAAATTGATATCTCTAATAGTTTTTTTTTTACAACACTTTTAAAAAGATACTGCTTTTTACCCGTTTAACAGTAGAATAACCCCTTAAGGTAATTGTTCCATGCACCAACTGGAGGGTCGTCGTCCCGGACGTGCTGACCGCGCTCGACAACGGTCATCAACCGAAGAAAGTAGGACTGCTGACCTATCATCGGTGGAGTGAGGTCTACGACCCGGCGATCACCCGTGCCGGCCGGCCAGCAGGGAACCCAGGGGAGCTTCCAGCGGCAGTCGTCCGTCGATAGTCCCCGCGCATTCATTCACTCGTAATTTGTAATTTGTAATTCGCAATTTGGAATTTGTAATAATTTTCTAATTTTAATAATTGTAATTATCGGTGTTGTGCTGTTTCATTAGAATAAATTAAGTAAACTATAACGGTTTTGCGTTTTCCTTTCCCGAAAGTGTGCGAAAAGTGTGTGTTTTCTTTTGTGCTGGACTAAAGGAAAAAAGGAAGCCAGGATACCCACAACAGTAATTATTACACTTCCTACCTGCAGGAATATATAAGGGTGTCACATTTTCAAGTGATGTTTGTTGTGATCAGGCGATTGAAAAAGTTACATCTCATAAACGAAGTAGAAATTTTAAGACGAAAATGGTTTTGAGTGAACGCGAGAAAATTAAAATATTACGTTTTCGGACGCAGGACTGTCAAATGTCGACATAGCTAAACGGATAAAGTGCAACGAGTCATCCGTGAGACGTTTTTTGAAAAAATTTCGGGAATCAGCAATTATCCCGGAAAAAAGGAAGTGGTAGGAAGCGGAAAACCACTCAAAGACAAGATCGGCTATTGGAGCGGTTATGTTTAAGAAATCGTTTCGCAAATTCAACCCAACTGAGAAGGGACTTTGTGGAGGAAACAGGAACAACGGTATCAAGCAGGACAATACGCAGGAGGCTCACCGAAGTTGGACTTGTTGGCAGGAGGCCAGCAAGGAAACCGCTACTTACACAGATCATGAAGAGAAAACGGCTGGATTGGGCGAAGCAGCATGCAAATTTTACGGCTGCTGATTGGAGGAATGTCATTTTTTCAGATGAATCCAAATTCAACCTAATAGAACCAGACGGGCGGCAGGTTGTTCGTCGCAGATCTGGGGAAAGATATAACGCCGAGTGCATCACTTATACTGTGAAATTTTCTCCCTATGTTATAGTATGGGGATGCATCACAGCCTACGGTGTGGGCCGAATTATTCTTCTGGAAGGATCAGTGAATGCTACGAAATATAAAGAAATAATCAACGAGGGCGTTTTACCGACAATAGAAGAATTATCTGAAAATGTTGATGAACCAGTTTTTCAAGATGATTCTGCACCTTGTCATCGGGCAAAAATGGTACGTTATGGTAGCATTATGATTACAACAATGACTCAATTTAATATTCATTCCATACAGATAACTGATTTTAAAGAAACTTTGGGTATAAAGTCACTTCCTTGGCCATCTAATAGTCCCGACTTGAATTTGATTGAAAATGTTTGGGCGATAATGGGGAAAAAAGTTGCGGACAAAAAGCCAAAAACAATAGCGGAACTGAAAATTGTACTCGAGGAGGTGTGGTACAATGACGTCGACCAGGATTTATTGTCAACACTTTATGATTCCATGCCTCGACGAGTTTCCGAGGTGATAAAAGCAAAAGGAGGTTCTACGCGATACTAAGGCAAACAAAAGTGTATTACTATTATAAAATCGAATGTTTATGTATTAATTACTACTGTAAAATAAATTAATTAGTAATTATCTTAAGGCCAATAACTAGTTTTACTAGTTCCTTTGTTAATTGTATTGCTGGATGGATTTTCAAACAAATGCAAAAAGTCTCTCAGCAATATTTTACAGATTGTTTTATTACCCTGAACCCAGGTAGGCTAATTCCAAGTATAGAAATCTAAATTTTCCTGATTTATCTTTAGGACATAACAATTAAATGTGTATTGCAAGAATTTTTGGTAAAAACATTAGCACTTTCTGAAGAAACCATGTTGTCTGTAAAAAATTGAAAATTTATTTGCTCGGCTTTTTTTTTTTTTGCCAGGGGTGTATATGTATTACTATAAATACTACACTGGTTGTAGAACACTTTAGTTTGGCTCAACGACGTGTAACGCGCATTAAGGTATCTTTCTGGTTAAAATTTTCCAAACAATTTTTCGACGGCGTTTAACGTGCATTGGGGTCTTTATGGTTAAAATTTTCCAAAAAAATGTTTAAAAAATTTTCTTAATAGAAAAAAATAAAGATATCGTTTTAGCAAGTCCTGATACCACGGCGCGGCTATTCAGACTTTGCGTTCGGCGTGTGATTCGATGTACAATTTTCTGTTAAAAATAAAGAGTGAGCTATATAGCTCAAATAAAGTGTCTCTTGGTGTTTTTCATTACCAACTGCACCTTGGAGGCGCTTCATATGTTTATTAAATATTAAATATTATAAAAAAGTTTTTTATATTTTTAAAATTGTTTTCCAGTATACTGAATTTTTTAAATTCTTTTTCGGTATACTGAATTTTTTTAAAAACACGCTTTTTAAGGTGGTGTGTATGATTTAAGAAAAATTATTTTTATTTAAATTAAAAGGTTTACTTGGTAGTATGATGTATTCAAATTGGAGTATTATATATATGGTTGTGTTACGCATTCCGCGCTCATGGTTTCATTACTGATTTATCACCACAACAGCACGGAGCGGGTAAGTAGAATAATAGGACCCTATTATGCAAGTCGATATAACTCGACTCGACTAGCGAAGACACATTTTCAAAGCTGGAATGATAAGAAAATTAGTCGACAGAAATCGACTTTCATAATAGGGCATTTTAGAATCATGTGTTTATAATCATGTTTATTATATCTAGATAAAACGCTAACTACAGAGCGCGATTGAGTGCCATCCGTTAAAACACCCGAAAACACATTTTTACTTCAATAGGGCACGGGTAATGTTGGCTCTCAGACCTATTACTATTTTGGTCAAAATAATGAAAACAGAATTATTGATAAAATGGAAGTGCAGGTGCGCATACGGTTAACATTAATGCGGCAATTGCTAGAAACCTAACTTCTAATCATAACTGGCTAGCAGACAGATTATTAAAAAATTCTTTGGCATGGCATTTCCATAAAATTTCAAATACAACCTCTTTTAAGCTTGATCCTCAAAATGGTTCTCAAATTAATCATACAGATTTTCAAATTAATTCGCAAGCTGCAGCTGTTTGAGTAGAGAAATTAACATCAGCACAAACTGAGAACGCCGCTAATAAAAACAGTACATAATAATTATATAATTAGCCTAAATTCGGGCTCTGCAGCGACCAATAATTTGTGGACAAATGAAAAAGAGGCTTTAGTGTAATGTAAATGCGATGCAATCGGCCTGAGACCAACGCACTCGACGACAAACCGGCACACCGCCGAAAACGCGCGCCAAGCAAAATAACATGCTTGCACCGATTAAGTTACGAAAAAGTACTTAACGCGGTGAGTGAAAAACTTAAGTGCAAACGCGATATGGGTCAACCCGAGCGGTGCACTTGAAGCGGGCCAGGTCAGTTGCATCACATAAAATTGATGATTTATGTTAACCATTAAGTAAGTATTGGAAATATGTGTGACCCTTAGGTAAGTGAACAATTTGTATAAATAGGCTAAGAATTTTTGAATAAAGGGGGATTGTTATACTGACAGCAAGACTATACACTTGGTGTGAGCTCCAAAAAGCGGCACCTATTAACTATCCCGAGGAGTTCTGCTCTTTAGCTTGCTCCTCAAGGAGTTCTGCCTTTCGGCTGGCTCCGAATATTTTCTTTCAGGCCCACGCAAATGCTATTTGGCTGGTAAACGTCTTACATTCCGGGACTGCCCTCTGGGAACTATCACATGGCGACCGTGACTCTTTAGGAGATCAACCCGAAACCAGCAGCGCATTTATAGGCATATGGCAAGCAAGGCCATAGATAAAAAATTCAATAAGCTGTGCAGGCTAGCGCAGAAAAATCTACCGGAACAGTGCACCAGCGAACTTTCCTTATACCCTGGAGGACGTCTACTGGAACCATATGTACCCAAGCCAGTAACCACAGTCGCAGAAGCCACAGAAATACCTGAATACATCGCGGGGCCGAAGAAAATTACTATAGAAGAGTACCGAAGGAGGACATCAAAAACAACAATAGAAACAACGAAAGCAGACCAGAAGGCTCGCAAACCAACACGAGGAGGTCAGAGAGCTCGACTAAGTAAGGACGTACACAAGTACCAGGAACTCCTGAAATTAGCAGGAAATCTGCAAGAGAAGATTAAATACCAAACCCTTCTAGCGATAGCTAAGAGAGAATTAAACAGGCTAAAGAAGGGAAAGAAAATTTAAAACCGGCATGTTTAACTAATTAGTTTCTGTCATATTCTTACAGTTATATATATTATTATCATAATTGTACTATTATTGTAATCGTAATTATCATAATTATACTACTATTGAAAAAAATATATATAGATGTATAACATATAGAATAAATAATTGAATTAAATATGAAAAAACAAGTGTAAGCAATATGGGTGGAACGAGTTCAAAACAGTCGGACAATAACGGAGAAATAGTGAATAATCTCGTTATTGAGGATACAATTAGCGTTGAAAACAAAGAGATCCTCATCTTGCTTTTCATTTTAGTAGTCGTGAAAATAATTCAAGTTGTATATACGCTTTATAAGGATCACAAAAGAAGTCTGAAAAAGAAATATTTGCAGTCACCAACGGTATTAAAAGTATAATTATCAAAATGCGAGATTTCATCATAATAATGATCGTGGTGGTCAGCGTGACAGCAATAGGATTTTTACCAGTAAAATTTGTACTTGATAAAGTGTTAGAATACGTTAAAAATCATCCATTGCGGTTAAGTCAATAGCGTACACTAATTCGGATGGAAGAACTAAATATAATTAAAACAGAATTACAGAAAATTCAAATCAATTTTAATAAGAGCAGAAATCGGCCGTATACGGACAGAACATTACAAGAGAAAGAGCAAATAGTTAAAGATCTCTACGAAAAGGCTAAAAGATATATTAGTGTAACAGCTAGTGCGGAAACTATACTCCTACTAAAATCTATATTCCTGCAAATCAAGGAACTTGTTTACAACATATTGGCGATAATAGAAAATCAGAGACAATCAAACAAAATGGCATTTGATATAAGAACAGCAACCGCACTCGTCCAACAGTACGACGGAAATGAAGAAAATACTGAAGCATTCGTCGAGTCAATAGAATTGCTAAACGAACTTACGCCAGAGGAACATAAAAGTGTAATGATTAAGTTCATTAAAACGCGAATTACAGGAAAGGCTAAGCAAGCGATTACCGCCGAAACAAACACCGTATCCCTGATCAAGGATAAAATCTTGAAGAAATTTTCAGCGAAAATTTCCTCAGATGCTGTGCTGGCACAACTAAAGTCCTGCCAACAAGGGAACAGGAAGCTGGCGGATTTCTCTGCTCAAATTGAGAACTTGTCAAGGCAGCTCACTAGAGCATTTATTTCAGAAAAAATAGCGACGGGTGAAGCAGCAGAGAAATTGGCCGAAAAATTCTCGATTCAAACATTCGCGAATAATGTATCAAATAGAGAAACTTCACTGATACTAAAGGCTGGCAACCTTACCTCATTGGCTGAAGTAACAGCAAAGGCAGTGGCCGTAGACAAACCTCAGCCAAATAATATACTGCACTATAATAGCAGACAATCACGAAGATTTACAAATCAGAACGGACCACGTTACAAAGTAGGATTTGACAGGAATAGAGGACGGTGGTCAAGACATCCAGATCAAAGATTTGATAATAACAGATGGCGAAATAGACAAAGTTACGGAAACCAAAATAATTATCGCAATAATACGGGTAACACGCAAGCCCATGGACAGCAACAAAATAACAGAAGTCAACAAAACAATAGAAATATTCGTTACTTTGCATCGGGGGAACAGCAAACCCCCCAGCCACAAGAAGAAACACAACGGTTGGGGGAGGATGCGCACCTAAATTAAAAATTTATACTTTCAATATAACAGTTACAAATTTTGTTAAAGCGTATGCAGATATGTGTAGTTCAGTATGCACATTCATTGTCGACACCGGGGCCGACATATCAATTTTTAAGCGAGGAAAAATAAGTAATGACCAGCTTTATTATCCCAAAAATACCTGCATGATTCAAGGTATCACTGAAGATGCTAAACAATCGATAGGGGCAACATATACCACTCTTACCTTCAACGATCAGTTTTCGATCGAGCACTTATTCCAAATTGTTGACGATAGTCTAGCCATAGAGGCAGACGCTATTTTAGGACTGGATTTCCTAACCAAACTCAAAGCTTCTATTGATTACGACACTTGGACGCTTACACTAAATGCGCCCGGCAAATCAGTAGAAGTACCCATACTGAGTGGCCCAGCACCAAATTCTATCGTGCTACCACCGCGATGTGAAATAGTACGAAAAATGTACCCAATAAAATCAGACACTGATAACATTGTCGTGAATAGCCAGGAAGTTGAGCCAGGCATTTTCGTCGGAGGAACAATTACCTCCGCAAAGAATCCCTTAGTTAGAATATTAAACACGACAAACGAAACAATTACACTTCGAGAGCCCAAACTCTCAGTACAACCACTTGCTGATTTTCACATACTCAAAAATCAGCATAAAGATAAAATTAGATCAGCGCAGGTAATTGCAAAAATCGACCTTAACTCAGTTCCGGATTACGCAAAACCACAGTTTGAGAAATTGTGTCAAGAATACGAAGACATTTTTGCACTTGATAACGATGCGCTTACTACTAATAATTTTTATGAGCAACAAATTGAATTATCAGACCAAGTACCTGTGTATACTAAAAATTACAGAATACCAGAAGTGCATAAAACGGAAATTAACAGCCAAGTAGAAAAAATGTGTAAAGATAATATTATCGAAAATTCAGTTTCACCATTTAACTCTCCTATATTACTAGTACCTAAAAAGTCCACTACTCAAAACAAAAGGTGGCGTTTAGTAGTTGATTTCAGGAATCTAAATAAAAAGGTACTCGCTGATAAATTCCCATTACCGCGAATAGAAGAAATTTTAGATCAGATGGGCCGTGCAAAATATTTTTCAACTCTTGACCTTATGTCTGGATTCCATCAAATACCACTAGAGGAATCTTCCAGAAAATATACAGCCTTCTCAACAAACCAAGGCCATTACCAATTTACCCGCCTGCCATTCGGACTCAATATTAGCCCGAACAGCTTTCAGCGAATGATGACAATCGCTATGGCAGGCCTGATACCAGAAATCGCATTTCTATACATCGATGATATAATAGTCATCGGATGTTCACAGGCACACCATCTCAAAAACTTATCGGCTGTATTCAAAAGATTACGAGAACGAAATCTCAAACTTAACCCAGAAAAATGCAAATTTTTTCAAACCGAAGTAACTTATCTTGGTCATACTATTTCCGCAAAAGGGGTTAGCCCTGACAATTCAAAATTTGAAGCAATTAAAAATTATCCGGTACCTAAAAACGCCGATGAGGTCAGGCGTTTTGTAGCATTTTGCAATTACTATCGTCGTTTTGTACCTAATTTCGCAGATACTGCACTCCCTTTGAACAAATTACTCCGTAAAAATATAAAATTCGAATGGTCGGAACCTCAACAAAAGGCCTTCGAGACGTTAAAAGCATCACTTATGTCACCCGCAATTCTTAAACACCCGGATTTCAAAAAACAATTTATTATTTCCACCGACGCGTCCAACACCGCGTGCGGTGCAATTTTAGCGCAGAATTTCGATGGGCAAGAGCTACCCATCGCATACGCAAGTAAAACATTTACACAAGGAGAACGCAATAAATCAACGATAGAGAAAGAACTAACAGCCATTCATTGGGCTATCACCTATTTTAAACCATATATTTATGGCCGAAAATTTATAGTCCGATCAGATCATCGCCCGTTAGTATTTTTGTTCGGGATGAAAAACCCTACATCAAAACTAACGCGCATGAGACTGGATCTAGAAGAATTTGATTTTGAAATCCAGTACATTAAAGGCAAAGAAAACTCTGGACCCGACGCATTATCCAGAATTAAAATTGACGTAAACGACCTAAAAGAAATCAGAATCTTGCAAGTAAAGACGCGTGCAATGACGAGAAACCAGACACTAACAGAAAATGAAAAGTTACAAGCCACATCCGAAATATCGCAGCCTGATCAACTGCGTGTCACGGAGACATTGGTACCATCTGAAGTAACGAAATTACCTGAATTAGAAATCGACGTCGAAGAAAACATAATCGAGCTCAAAATGAAATTAAAGAATAAAATATTATATAAGCGGTACGAAGCATTAAAAGATACCCAATCAGTAGAACTTGCACTAGAGCAAGCACTCGAAAAATTGGATGATTATTGTGATAACGAATTTCAGGCCAAGAACCTGAAACTCTCTGCAGGGAGTCGAATTTTCAATTTCATAAATATAGCCGCATTTAAAAACCTAGGTAACAAAATATTAAAGAGAATAAACATTACATTATATAAGCCGCAAATCGTCATCAAAGATTCTGCAAAGATACAACAAATATTACATAATTTTCACCAAATTCCCACAGGAGGACACTTGGGACAAGCAAGAATGTACAAAAAACTAAAGGAAATATACGTGTGGGAAAATATGAAAAAATCAATAGCTAAATATGTTAGCAATTGCGAATTGTGTTTAAGGAACAAACATCAGAAGCACAACAAGGAGCCAATGGTTATAACAACTACACCTACCAAGGTTTTTGACATAGTGTCAATAGACACAGTAGGACCGTTTACAAAATCTCAAAATGATAACAGGTATGCCGTCACCATTCAGTGTGATTTAAGCAAATACATCACAATTATACCTATAAGAGACAAAGAAGCAAATACAGTTGCTAAAGCAGTAGTTGATGGATTCATATTAATATATGGACCAATGAGTAAAATCAAATCCGACCTGGGAACGGAATATAAGAACCAGATTTTCTCGGAGATCTGCAAAATGTTAAAAATTGAACAACTTTTCGCTACTGCAGCGCATCCAGAAACAATCGGAGCGCTTGAGAGAAATCATAAATGCCTCAATGAATACCTAAGATCATTTGTAAACGAGAATAAAGATGATTGGGACAGTTGGATACCCTATTACACTTTTTGTTATAACACTACTCCTAACACGACACACGGTTATACTCCATTCGAGCTTGTTTTTGGTAAAAGAGTCTATCTGCCTTCAGAATTGACTGTTGACCATCCAGATCCGATATACAATCATGAACTATACAGCAAAGAACTGAAATATAGACTTCAACAGACGATACATAAAGCAAGACAGCACCTTGAATTATCGAAGCAAAGTAGAAAAATCGCAACTGACGCGGACAGTAAACCCTTATTGCTAAAAATTGGTGACAAGGTACTAATTACCGCTCAGAATAGGAAAAAGTTAGACCCATTATACAATGGACCATATTTAGTTAAAGCCTTAGATAACGTAAACTGCACCTTAGAGGATAAGAATAAAAACATAACTATTACAGTACATAAAAATAGATTAAGGAAGGTAGATAATTAAGAAGCATTAGTTAAGTAGACGCTAAATACTCTAAGTTATGTTAACAATGAAATAAAACTAAACTATAAAGAATAAAGATATATATTGTTATAAGTCAGGTCACACATAAGTAATAACATAATATGACAATCATATAACCAATTAATTTAAGGAAGTTAGAGTATAATACTGACAAAAAAAAAAAAAAAAAAAAAAAATTTGGGAAAATTTTTTTTTTTCCCCGTAAAGGGAAAGGTGTAATGTAAATGCGATGCAATCGGCCTGAGACCAACGCACTCGACGACAAACCGGCACACCGCCGAAAACGCGCGCCAAGCAAAATAACATGCTTGCACCGATTAAGTTACGAAAAAGTACTTAACGCGGTGAGTGAAAAACTTAAGTGCAAACGCGATATGGGTCAACCCGAGCGGTGCACTTGAAGCGGGCCAGGTCAGTTGCATCACATAAAATTGATGATTTATGTTAACCATTAAGTAAGTATTGGAAATATGTGTGACCCTTAGGTAAGTGAACAATTTGTATAAATAGGCTAAGAATTTTTGAATAAAGGGGGATTGTTATACTGACAGCAAGACTATACACTTGGTGTGAGCTCCAAAAAGCGGCACCTATTAACTATCCCGAGGAGTTCTGCTCTTTAGCTTGCTCCTCAAGGAGTTCTGCCTTTCGGCTGGCTCCGAATATTTTCTTTCAGGCCCACGCAAATGCTATTTGGCTGGTAAACGTCTTACATTCCGGGACTGCCCTCTGGGAACTATCACAAACAAAGATAGATCAAAAACTGGAAAACCTTCGAGATGAGCTCAAACAAAGTATGCACACGCTCGTGCATGAAATGGGAGTTTCGCTAGCAGCTGCGGTTAGTGAAAATTTGCAGTCAATAAGTAAAAATGAAAAGCAACTTTCTAAAAATATATCTGAAGATGAGTATGAAGATGATGATGGAACATTGACTCCTCAAGAGCCCGTTTTTAGTTCTGCGGTTCAATCCTTTTTTAAAATTAATGGTGCTGTGGTGGTTGATGTCTAATGTAGTGTGGATTTGTTTTGATTTTTGGTTGCTATAGAAATTACTTTGTGAATGTAGTACTGTAGAGATTTGGTTTTTATGTAATCTAGTGAGTGTAGATGTAGTACCTACGCTTGATTGTAGAAGTATATTTTTGTTTTAATAATTGTTGATGCAGCGCACGCGCGTCCGGCACAGGGCGTCGAATCAGCCATTTCGAACTGGAACAGCAACCTTTGATCGGTCATCGATCAACAATTGAACAATTGGCAACCTCGATTCTCCGCGGCACGAGGCACCGGGTCAGCACCTTTTTCGGCAAACAAGGAATCGATGATCGATCGGGCAGTGGCAAGAAGACAGCGCGCGCGACATCACGTAGAAGTGATCGACTTAAAGTTAATAAAGTAAATTCAATGAAATAGAGCTGTTAAATTCAATAAAGTGTAAATTAAATGAATAGAGCTGTTAAATTTAATAAAGTGTTTAAAGAAATTTTTAAATCGAAGTTTTTATAGTTTTATTCATTTCCCGAGTGCAAAAACATTTTCATAGTTTTGTTCATTTCCCGAGTGCAAAAACAATAATTGAAAATAGTTAGTTCTTTCCAGTCAGTCAATGAAACTGCTTCTTTAAAATATTTTGAACTGATTGTTTCTTTTAGAAGAAAATAAAATAAAAAAATATAAATAAAAAGAACATAAATAAGCTTAATTAATTTCTTTTGGTGTATATAAAAAGTGTTAAAACTTATAATAAAAAAAGGCAATTAAAAATAAAAGGAAATGAAATTAAATCAAGACACCAAGGAAGAAATAAAATAACATCAAGACAAAGACTACAATTAAGGTAGTACTACAATTTTAGCACTACAATTTGGTGACCCCGACTACGAACAGCATAATAAAATATTATCACCACATTTTGGTGACCCCGACAAAAAAGAAAGCAATTCAACAACAGCCCCGACAAAAGGACACAGCAAAAGAAAAATAGAGCCGCAATCATCTACCGGTCGGCGGCCATTCGGGCATGGCTTTCCGCCCAAGCTGTCGACCGACAATATAGGTACGTTGGGCAAGGGGAGTTTGTAATAACTTCCCCGACGGTACCACCTCGCTCCCCATTGCAACGAGCAGCAACATCCAGCTCACCATCATCACCATCGAACCAAGCGTCATCACCTCCAGTTAGCCCATCGTGCCACTACTACCGCCCAGTTGACCTATCGTGCCACCACTACAACCCTCAGAGCCTATCGTGTCAGCATCTCAGCCCTCAGAGCCCATCGTGTCAGCATCTCAACCCTCAGAGCCCATCGTGCCAGCATCTACCATTTATCCCTTTCATAAGTTTCGTTAACACGTTAACTGCTAGGCATTTATGCTAATATAATACCACGAGTTAAGTCTTAATTGGTCTAACTTATTTGATTATACATTTAATTAGTACGAACAGAAAATAATAACTTCAGCAGATTACATAAAAAGTTTGCCTGATTTTCGTTATTTTTTATAAAAATTAAATGCTGTTTTGGATGATTATGCATTAGATCGGACGCGTATTACAGGTGTAGACATTTTTGGAAGTAAAGATGATGAGGAATTTGTAAATATATCGGAAATATGTGTGTGTATTTCGCAACATTGCATAATATGGTGTTGAGTCATTCATCTCGCGCCATGGGGAAGGGTGGGTCGGGAGGAGAGAGGTTCCCTATGACATCATACTGGATACTCAACGTCTCCTCATAATGCGTGCATACAATATTTCGTACATTCAGGATTCGAATTCTTTTTTCTATGTACATTTTTGTTCAGTGTATCCATTGATATTTCATTCTAAAAATAACTTGTTATTCTGAAATCCTATTTCTGAAATAACAAAACAACGCATTATTTTCGATCAGTTATATTTGAGACTTTCTCACGATCGCACAACATTTAATAACTTTTCTTCACAAGTTAATGAGATAAATTAAAATCATCAAATAAGTTTAGAAGTTAAAATACGATTCAGTTGTTTAAAATTATTATTATAATTCCACAATAGTGTTGTGAACACTTAAGTATGTTATAAAATTGTTTGTGTGATACTTATTGGTTAATTTTATTTTACAAATTTACCTTCACAGTGTCAGTGCTCAACGTATTTACTCAAATAATTGCATATTTAATATCGATTCAGCTACAGTCGACAACGAATAAGTACAAAACGGATAAGTGAAAAATTCGTATAACTGCAAATATTTTCTAAGCCCCAAGTTGTCTTGCTTAATTTCCAATCGGATAACAGCAATACGGTTAAGTGCAAAAACCGCATAATTGCAAGATGATTTATAGCCCCAAAAGCTCATTTCTTTGCAGTTTCACACTAGAAGTGCAATTTCTTTTCTCTAATACAATTTTCCTTCTAGTACATACATACATATCATATAGTTAAAAATTCTTACAGAAAAGCTCTAGATGTGTTCTATTGCTGCTGATTCACGTAAATTATAAAATTTTTGTTTTGTTTTTCTCCCAAATCTGATTTTTCACTAATTTTATTTGCCTGAATGTACATTGTACATACATATGTATTAAAAGTTCCAGTGTGGTCATTCTTCTTAAGTTTTTTTTTAAGTTTTGAAGTTCCAAGATTTTCTTAAATAAATTTTGTTTCTAATTTTTTTTTTCTTTTTAATGCAAACATTCAAACTTCAAAAACTTGTGCACTTGTTGGTAAATGCAACAAGATACAGTTACCCTTAAGTGCAAAAAATGCACTAATCCGTAAGTGCAAAAATATGCACTTATCCGTAAGTGCAATTACTGCTTAAGGGGGGGGTAAGGTTTTCAGCATGAAAAAGAAACACTTTTTTTGCGATTTTTTTTTTAGAAATATGGTTTGAACAAATTTATTGAAATCTTTTGTATATTATTAAGTATGATTTCAGCAATACTCAGTAATTTTTTTATGCGAAAATATCGACAGACAAGCCGGTGACTGAACTTTTTCAAAACCACTTTTTAAAAGTCCGTGTACACTGCTATTTAAAAACTACATTACTGATTCATTTCAAACTTGGTACACACTTTCTATATATAAAATACCTCCCCCCAACGTTGAGTTTTAAATTTTTTTTTTTACTTTAAGGGGGGTTTCCACTTACAAAATGACGAAATTTTTCGTAAAAAATAGCAGTTTTTACTTTAAATGACCACCAAAAATTTATAAATGAAAAAAATAATAATCAGAGAACGTTGGAGGGAGGATTGAATGATACTCTGACTAAATTTTAAATGTTTTTAATTTCGGATAATTTCCAGCTGAAATACAGTGTACACCGCAAATTGTCTATTTCCAAAGACGTTCTTGGAAAAGCTCCGTTACCGGCTTGTTTGTCGATATTTTCGCATAAAAAAATTACTTAGTATTATCGACATCATACTTAATAATGTACAAAAGGTTTCAATAACTTTGCTCAATCCATATTTCTAAAAAAAAATCGGAAAGAAAAGTGTTTTTTTCACGCTGAAACCCTTACCCCCCCCCTTAAGGGCACAAATTTATTTTGCCTGAGGGAGTTGCACTTATCCGTTTTCGACTGTATAATAATTGCAAATTCGTACAGTTATTATATGCAGGAATATGCAATAAGCTGATACTAACTGTAACTAATTCTAAATTTAATAAGTTTCAGTTTACTTTTTTTAAAAATGATCGTAAATCCACTAAATGTCATTCAATTGCTTCTGTCAGCATTCAAAGGTTTAAACATAGAAAATACACCAATAACACAACAGGCAATTGAATTAAAAAATAGCATCGAAAAAATGTTATTCGATGCTATGCGTGAATTCAACAATATAGAAGTAGTTGAAGATGAAATATTAGATTTTGAAGAGCCATTCAAAGATGTTCAAATGAAAATAGTAGAGGATAATGAAAAAATTTGGACGGAAGATGAAAATTTACAGCAGTGTACAGATGATACTGAAGAATTGGATCACGATTAAAAAGCAAAAGCAGTAGAATTTTGGAGAAGTGGAGTAAATAAAAATCTTGCACTGCAGACTGTTCAGAATAGATTTCGCAAAGTGCGATCTATAAATCATTGGAACGCTGGGCCAAGACTCTTAATAAAGGTGTTATTTATTTATTTATTTATTTTCACAGGGACACTGGACTAAACCTAAGGCCCTGTACTAACAAGCGCACTCGGGAGCGTACCCATATGGCGCATGGAGATGTGTACCTATCTACTTATTAATACTTAAACTAAGCAATCTTACAAGGTATAAAATAATTCATTTTGCTAATAAAGGTGGAAGATACAGAGAAAAGATAGGAAGGATTTGTTCATTTGTTCTTTGGAGTGACGAATCGAAGTTTCAGATTTTCGGATCTAATAGACGTGTTTTTGTGCGCCGGTTTAAAGGAGAGCGAGCTTCAGAAGCTTGTACAGTGCCTACTATCAAACATGGTGGTGGTAATGTCATGGTTTGGGGGTGTTTCCGGGTTTACGGAAGTCTTGTGAGGATAACCGAAAAACTAAACAAGGAAGGCTATTTGAAAATTCTTAAGGATTTCGCCATACCCAGTGGATTGAATCTCATTGGTCCTGGATTCGTTTTTCAGCAAGATAACGATCCTAAACATTCGTCTAAACTGTACCAGAACTTTTTAAGGAAGAAAAAAGATGAAAGGATTGTAAAAATCATGCAGTGGCCGTCTCAATCACCTGATCTTTCTCCCATTGAACTTGTTTGGGATGAACTAGATAGAAGGGTGAAAAATCAATCTCCTACGAGCTCAGAACATTTGTGGCAACTATTAGAGAGCGAATGGAAGAAGTTAGATCAACAGTATTTTATGAAATTAATTAGTAGGATGCCTAGAATATGCAAGAAGATATTTAAAGAGAGGGGTGGACACTTCGATGAAGCTAAAATTTAATTTAATTTTTATATTACTTATTAAATTTCACTATTGTAGAAGTGTGTTTTTGTCTATTTTGTAATTCTGTATCAATAAAAAAAATTTAAGATGGCTTACTTTTATTTTATTTGATTTTATCTTGTTGCTTCCAAACTTTTGGACGGTAGTGTACATTTGTGTTTAATTAACTTCTTATTAATCTAAAACCTCATTGAAATTAGAATAAAAAGAATAATAATTTCAGTTTGTAAATAAATAGGTTTTTAATATTGTGCGCCTCTCAGGCGCATGTTTATCTTTTCAGTACTATAAAATAAGGTTATCTTTCTAGGGTTAATATTAATTCTTTCCCTTAATTAGAGTGCCCACGAATTACTCTGCTCGGCTGCAGCTGAAAACGCGCTTATTTCTGTGACATCGTTGGAAATAAAAAAAGAATACCTCATCAGGAATTTTAAGCTGGTAAGCACCAGATTTGGACTTCGATTGACGATCCATTTTTATGATGGTTCATACTGCTATCTACCGCCGCGATTTGTGGAAAAAATGAACACCAAGGTGCAGGTGGACGAGCTGAACACCATGAGCAACATTTTGATATATGAGGGAAAAGATGACACCAAAGGTGGCTTCTTAAAAATTAACTTTATTAAAAAATAATTGTTTTATAAAAATATAATATTTAATAAAAATTGTATCGATTATTTTTTGTTTTATTTTGTGTAAAATCTGTGCCTTGAAATTATTTTTCTTTCAGCAACAGCAGCAGCCCAGCAATCACGAAGGGGCGTGGAGGAAATTGGAAAAATTAGAAGCGGTTTTTTGGGCAAACTTTCTCTTCCTGCTGTTAATTCATAAATTGTTGTTGTTTTATCTTTTTTTGCAATAATTATCTTATTTAATTAACAAATTACTTGAAGTAGGTATAAAAGATGATGTATTTGGAATTTCTTTAGTTTGTCTAATTTTCAAGATGCTTGAAATTAGAGCTTTTCCGAGTAAACTTTTAGACATGATAGACAGGTATTATTGGTTTAGTGTTATAATTTGGAATTATTATACTGCTTGGGTATCCGACGAATGTAATGTAAAATCAACGAAGACTTCAATCAAAATTGATCAAAAAAACCGATTGATGGTACCAACGAACAATGCAAGAATATCAACCATCATCTCTTCAATATTTGGCCCACCAACATTTGTGGAAATCACCATTCTATATGAATCGTTTTCTTAATTTACCTCAATATTATCGAGAAAATATTTTTCATTCTATTGATCGGAGCATGGAATTACAATGCTATCTTTCCCTCCATTATTCCGAGCAATCCTTTATCGCTACAAAGGTCAACTCTATCTTCTCCAACATCGGTGGTCTTCAGTTATTATCCGACGACATTACGCAGCTCTATCAAAAGTTGGACAGAATTTTGGATTCAACCGGGCATTTCGACACGAACTCATCTGAAATTCTTTCTAAATTTCATACCGTTGCTAATAAAATTTCCTCCGTCTTCTCATCTATCGATGACCTGCGGGAGCATCTCTCCGAGTTTGCCCAGACCACATCTCCGGGTTCGTCCACTTTGATTCCTGTTCTCGACGACCTACGGAATTGTTCAGCCTCGCTCAACTCGGACCTGGTGCGCTCACTCACTGCCGATGTGAAAAGTCTGTTGGCCCGCTCTGCGGTCTCTACACCTCCAGCACCTTGAACCGGATCTTGTACCTCCCTCCGCCCCAGCCCCATCGATTGTAATATTCGGCACAACGTGGACCAAAGACGATTGGCTTTATAGGATTTCCAGGCTACGCAATAATAACATCCACACTCATGGTGACTCTTCGTCATTCTTCGTAAGTGGGGACCCCCGCTACTCTGATACATCCTGGATACCGAGCTTCTTCAAGCAGCATTTCTCCTTTTATCCCAACAGCTGTTTTAAAATCTCGTCAGCTGGTCAATCAAATTGCTTCCGTGCTCACGTCCCATTAAAATACACCTGGCTCCTCACCGACCCTTCTAGACGCTGCATAACTATAGATAACGTCCGTATCTCTAAGTATATTGTATATTCAAGAACTTTATAAAGATGTGTCCTCTCAAATAATTAGAAGATGAAATTCTTCATCCTACACCAGATCCACCGTTTGTACCAACGAATGTATGTATAGAAGATGAAGAGGATTTATCATTTGACTATAAATCAAGAGCGGTAAAGTATTGGAGAAGTGGGAAAAAACAAAACTTGAGTTGAATCAGTAAAGCAGAAATTTAAAGAAGTTCCTTCTTTAACACAATTACGAGGATGGCCTCATGCAATAAATAAGGCGACACTTATAGAGAAAGTGTTCACGCCTGAACAGAAATAATTTATCCAATTCAGCAATTAGAGAAGTTCATTGATTTACTTCGCAAGTCGGGTCGTCGTAACAGTTATCAGAAAAATATGAAACATGTACAACGAGTACAAAGTCTGCTACCCCAAGACCACCCAGAGAGAGTGCGATTTTGTCGAACGATGTTGCAGAAGTACCGAGAGGATCCGCGATTCTTTGAAAAAATTCTATGGTCCGATGAATCAACATTTAAAAAGGACGGTTACATGAACCTCCACAATTTGCACGAATGGCACGTGGAAAATCCAAATTTGATGCGGGAGGACAGATCGCAGTACCGGTTTAAAGTAAACATGTGGACGGGAATTTTAAATGGTAAAGTTATTGGTCCAATCGAGCTGCCGGAGAACTTAAATGCCCAGGCTTATTTGGACTTCTTACAGAACCAATTACCAGATTTATTGGAAGAAGTGCCACTGAACATTTACGGCAACATGTGGTATCAACAAGATGGCTGCCCAGCGCATTATGCTCTCACAGTACGAGAGTTTCTCAATCGAGAATACCCCGATAGGTGGATTGGGCGGGGCGGTACAATTTCGTGGCCGGCCCGTTCACCAGACTTAAACCCCATAGATTTCTTTTACTGGGGTACGATAAAGGAGAAAGTGTACTGTAAACCTATCCAAGATTTAGATGAACTGCGCGAAAGAATTTCAGAAGCCGCTGAATACATCAACTCGAAAAGATACGCCCGTCTTATCACGCGATCATTTTTAAAGAGGTGTAGAGCTTGCATTGCAGCTGAAGGCAAACAGTTTGAACATTTGTTACATTGAACATTAAATCTGATTGAATAAAAATCATAAGGAAACCCAACGACTAAATTTTATTTCAAATGCACCTAAAACTAACAAATTACTTTTTTAAGTAGTGGTACCCTTTGATCAAGGTACCGTCACTATCCTCGCTCACTCTTATTAAAGCAGTAAGTCACGTCACATTCATAAAAATTTTTTTTTCCTTAATTATGAAGAAGCAATTAGTAAGTGTCATACCATTTTGGAATCCAGACTAAACGCGCCATCTTTTAATGTTACTTGCCAAAATAGTGTAGTACATTTTTTTTACAGTACAGTCGGTTAAAGTTGAGTAATGTAATTATTTTGCATTCAATGTTGGGCAAAAATCTAACTTTTTATTTGAAACTGAGGCAGTTATATTCTAACTTTTAACTGTGTTTGACAGAAGGGTTATTCATAGTTATACGGTAGAAAAAAAAATGACGAAAAGTTAATATTTGCAGTCACAGGACTTGAAAGATCATCACATGGTGTCAGTTTTTAAGATTTATTTTTGAATCCTTATAATTTGAAAAGTACATGACCAAGATTTTTTTTCATATTTTTCTGATAACTGTTACGACTTGGCCTAATGCTCGATTTCGGCTTGACGTTGATTTCTGGGACACCCTGTATATTTGCAACCTTGCACTTCCATAAGTCGCGACGGCCGACCCAACATCGACCCAGTTACAAAAAGTAAATCAGTGAACTCTGTAATTGTTTTTAGCATAAGCAAAATTATTATATGTAAATCATATATGTGTTTGTGAATTGTTGTCAATATAAATTAAGGTAATAGCGTTAATAAAATCAGAATTCATTCAGAACCATTGCGTTTTAGTTTGAATTCCCCGCCGGTCTCAAAGAATCTTTGAGACACAATCTAGCTTCACAAAAACGATCATTTTCAAAGAACCTTTGAGAAGATCAATTTGTCGAGCTAAGTACAGAAAGGATTGTTAGAATTTATGATTTCACTTTACAAAATTTTAAGTCAGCTCTTAATGTTGGATAAATAGTTCATGATAACGAACTTCGTAAATGGGCCTTGTAAACGGATAAAGAAATAGGTGCAGATGATATACGATTCAGAACATCGTCAAGTTGGTTAAAAAGATTTAAAAGAGCACATAGAATTGTATCTAGAAAAATTAACAAATTCGTTACTAAAAAAACGATTGAAAATATTTCAGAGCTGGAAGAGTTAGCAAAAATCATAATAATTAGATATATTGGGAGATATTTTTTAATAATTTATTTCATTTATTTAATAAAAAGTTATACTTTTAAACGAATATGGCCTGCGCAAAAGTTTAAAGCCACTTAGTTAATTTGGCAACGCTGTAATGTGCAAAGGTAATTTTTGTGTACTTTGTGGAATTGAGTCAGAAAACTCACTCCGTTTGAATCACTGTTTAGAATAGCAAAATTCAATTTAGATTAAAGTTTTCTGCAACAGTTGTTTGTTATTTTAATGTGATTGAAAAATACGGTCGGTAGACGATGGGGAAAAAGGCTGCAAGCTCTGATATTTTGTGGCAGGTTAGTGTTATTTTATCAGTTTTTTTCTCAAAAATGTAACTGTAATTTTGGATTTAAAATTTCAAGGTGATTGGGCTTTATAAAAAGAAGATACGTGGAAGAGCGATAGCCGACTTACTGAATATTAGCAAAACGTGCGTCCATCAGACAATAAAAAGGTTCAAGGAAACAGGCTCTGTTGTCCACAGACATCGAAGTGGGTGCAGTGCAAAGCTTACACCACGCGTGCAAAGAGCTTTGCATAAATTGTTAAAGCAGGATCGGAGTGCCAGCAGCAATAATCTCTCCAATGACTTACGAGAGAAAACTGGTACATCCATCTCCTCTGGCCATGTACGGAAATTTTTATGCAGTGTTGGCTTAAGACGAAGGACTGCAGTAAAAAAACCGTTTTTGATTAGATTGGTGCAAAGAACACAAATTTTGGGGTCTAGAGAATTGGGAGAAAGTGCTTTTCAGTGACGAAAGCACATTTCAACTTCTCCCAAATGGCCGAAAGACAGTTCGAAGGTTTCCATCGGAACAATTTAATGTTTCTTGTGTGAACACACAAACTCAGTATGGCGGAGGCAAAGTGACAATTTGGGGTGGTATTTCCTGGTATGGATACACTCCTTTGCATATTGTATCTGACTCCATAACGGCCAAAATGTATGTTGATATTTTAGCAACAAGCTTGTTACCGTTTATGGAAGAGGAGATGCCACTACGAGGGACAATATTCCAGGAGGATAATGTTCGGCCATACGGATTCATCAAATACTCCAAAGCAAAATGAAGGGTCGAAAAATTCGCAAATTGATTGTGAATTCCTCGATCGCCAATTGGTGGGTTGTGTAGCGGTAAATGAAAGATTGAATGTAAGTTATCATTCAATTTTATTGAATCAATAAATTTTAGTATAAACTTAAATGCTATAAACTAGTCAATATTTGTTCAATTATTACTTAAGTCTAATCAATTCAAAAAAAAAAATATATATAAATTCAATATTCAAAATTCAAAAATACAAAAATCCAAATACTCCTATATAAAACAAAAAAAAAAATAAAATAAAAATTCAAATGCAATTCAAAAAAAAAATATTAAATTCAGTAAAAAAAATTAAAGTCTCAAAAAATTCTAAGTCGCAAATCAAAATTATTCTAAGTCCAAAAAAAGTATCGCGGTACCGAAAAAGATTCTAAGTCCAGACTGTCCGAAATATTCTAAGTCACGGACGAAAAAATATTCTAAGTCCGGCTATCAAAAAATATTAAGTCGTGGAGCAAAAAAAATTCTAAGTCCCTAATGTGTGCTGTCAGCTAAGCTAAGCCGATTTTTCAAAATTGCATTTGATGGCAAACTAACCTTTTTAGGAATATGTTGCCTTCCTGCCAATTGGAGAAAAACCAGGACGAACATCCGTGAGGCTTGGGCTTATATACCCTCAATTTCCCCTCAAATTTCAATTCTAAGAATTTTGGGGAATGTCCATAATTGAATTTTCTTTGTTGCTATTCTCTAAATCCTGGCATTTTTGGTCTCGCTTGTTGTAGAATTAAATTATCTACCTTGCGATGATCATATGTCGGAAAATAGTTTTATTGATTTAGAGAAATGATTAAATGTTTTTACAACCATAAAAATGGCGGAGGGACGCCATCTCTCCCAATTCGCATCGTTTCCGTCGCCATTAAACATATCTTTAGTGGTCTCTTTCGCGCCTTCCCTCTCTTTCCCTCTCATTGGGAAATTAAATTTCTTAAAAAAATCGAATATTTAATTACCTGGGCAATTCACCGCGATTCTGGTAATACCATTAAATTCGCCAGTCGCGATTGCCCCAGGTACAGCTGACTTCTGTCATCGAGACATGAAGTTGCGCGAGTTCCGCGGTTTTTAAGTCCGAGTGCGCGGAGTGCCTTATTTTTCGTAGTGCAAGTGGTTTAAAGTGAAAATTATTGGGTAAGTACCTTTAAAATGTGTTTATTGTGCGTTGTGTGTTATTAAATAAGTTTTTTACACGTAAAAATCGGGTATTTTTGTGCACCGGCGACGAGTGTTTACGACCTGTCACAGGTGGGAAAACTCTCGTAATTTTTCACCTGTGTGGGCTGCAAACACCTGTATGGTGCTTCTATTGTATTCTTTGTGTTGTGTTCTATGTCTTTATGTGGTTAAATTACATGGGAACATGAAGTTCGTGTAAATAGTTACACTTCCTCTTTTCCCATGTAATTGTTGTTGTAATGGCCAAGAAATTTGTTTACTTGGCCGCAACAACTTCCCTTTTGTTTAAGTTGCTAGTTAATTAATTAGTTATTTATTATATATTTTTTCTTGCAGAGTTGGGAGGATGTACCTGTGCCAACCCAGGTACGAGGTATAAATAAAATTCGTAAATTATTTGCAGATTCAATTCTTTCTTTTTATTTTCAGTTCATCGAACATTGGGAGACAGAGTTTCAAAACGGAAGCCAAAGACTGTAGACCAATTGAAAAATTTCTTGGAGGAGGAGTGGAAAAAGCTTCCATTAGAAACTGTTCATAATCTTTTTCAATCCATTCCACGAAGAGTTCAAAGCTGTATAGCAGCTAAGGGGTTTTATTTTAGAGGATAGCTTGACTTTCAATTGGCCTTAAACTTTTGCGCAGGTCATTTTTGTTTATGACTATAATTTGTTATTGAATTAAATATATTAGTTACCAAAAACATTCTTTTTTATTTAATTTCATCGTAAATTCGAAGTGAGTTTAACTTCTTTTAATAAAAGTTTAAACTATTTGAAACCGCAGTTTTGAAAGTTTCTCTATTTCAAAAATGCAAGCCGGCCTTAAACTTTTGTGCACAACTCTATAATTAAAATAAATCAAGAAAGGAAAAACCCACACTGGTGACCCCGACGTGATTGACGACCGAAGAATTATTAGAAGACTCTCAAAAAAAAGTCTCCTCATGATAATTGGGAAATTCGTCCCGACGCACTTTCACACAGCGAAGAAAATAAGAAAGTATACCAAGAAGCAAGAAATAGAACTCAAGGTCGGTTAGAATCCGAGAATATTTGTTGGCTCTTTCGAGTTCGGCAAATCGTAAATATAGATACATAGGGAACGGAAAATACAAATTGGAAGATCCTAGGCATCTTCTTTCTTCTCCGCAATATTCAACAACGTTAACAGGACATCGTCAAAATAATTCAACGAGTTCATCTCCACGAAGAAAATAAATTTTTTTTATTTTGTTTAACTAAACTGATAATTTCTTACTTAACCAACCTATACTTCAATTATTCAGAGATTTTATAGCTCAACTCATAATTCAATTATTCAGCGACCTTACTGCTCAACTCATAATTCACCTATTCAGCGTCAGTTCAGTTTCAACACTCAACCAGTGCGGTCGCTTTCAGTTTTTCGAATTAATCCATTAAGCTCTGTTATTTTTATAAACTGTGTCACCTTCTTTCTGCCTCACCTGCGTGAATAATCAATTATTATCTTGCCGGCTTTATTAGTGCTGCTCATAAAACATATTTCTTGTTTGTGCTATTTCTGTCCATGTTTCTGTTTGTTTGTAACCTGCAGCAGACTTTGTGATAAATCATTTCACGCGGCTTGCATTGGAATTAACAAACGAGCCTTGATCTATTTAAAAGATATTAAAAACTTCTTTGTCTTCTACTGCGCGGAATGAATGCAGGGGAATTTCACTTGCAGACGTGCTGCAACAATGTTTTTCCCAGCTCCACCCTGAAGCAGCAAGCCTGCCTGCAGAAAAAAAATCGTTGTATCGACTTGCTAAGATGTAATACATCGCTAAGAGGATAGATTACCTTACGCCGATGGTCGAGTTTCTTACGAAATTTAATAAAGCAAAGTTACTGAACCTAGAGAAGTCTGTTGGCCCTCGATACTTCGCATAACTCCGTTCTCGAAGTGTGTCAATAAGCTTCTTAGCGATCTGAGGAATATTCTTAACCCTTCGTCTGTAAACCTGGGTATTTCGTGTGCGAGCCAAACCTGTTTAGTTCAATAATTTTCTAACGAGCGAATAGATAGAGCTACTATCAACTAAAAGTTGAAGGTCTCAATCCCTCCTATGCAGTAACAGTGCGCAGTTGAAAATCGGAACGGACACGAAATACCCAGGTTTACAGACGCCATATACTGAACTCGCAGGTAAATGAAAAACTTTTTTTTTCATTTTAACTTGTTTTTCGCATGAAAGTACAGAATGAAAAGAAAGTTTATTTTTAAATTACATACATTTTTCTCAGTGTTAGTATAAAATGGAACAACGGTCGGCTGATAAGGTGGCACGTGTACTTCGCCAACGAGAAGTAATTTCTTATTTTGGAGGTGAAGACAGCGAAGAAGAAATCGATGCTATGAAAGAAGCTGATAATGAACATCAATGCATAAAACCGGAAAAGCGTGTGAAGAGACTGGAGAGCCGAAAATGATTGAATTTTATAATGAAAATAAATGTGGCACAGATGTTTTTAACCAGCTCTGTAACAATTATTTCTGCGCCCGTACAACCAACCGCTGGCCAATGCGTTTTTTCTTAGGCATGCTAGATCAGACCAGTGTTAATGCATGTATTTTATACAATTTTTTGCCTGAAAATTACAATAAAAATAGAAGACAATTTTTGAAGGAACTCGCTCTCTCTTATAAAACCGCATTTACATGATCGCGCAATGAAACCAGGATTACATAACTCGTTAGTAAACAACATCAAAGAAATATTGTCTTCGGATGAAATTGGCAGACCAACATTAGGAAAGGATAAATTAGAGAAGAGAAAACGATGTTATTTTTGTAAAGTCGACAAAGACAGAAAAACGCAGTACTGCTGCGTGAAGTGTAAAAAAGCAGTCTGTGAAGAACATCGTCTTATGTGTTGTGTAGATTGTGTAGAATAAAATACTTTTACAGTTAGTTTAATTTAGATATAACAAATATAAGTTCAAAATAATTTAGTTTGTAAAAAAAAATGTTTTTTGATAATTAAATGAGTTTATACTATTGTTTAATACATGTTTCATTGCCTGTTTTACCTGTCCAAACTTTTAAGCATTTATTGATAAAAAAATAAAATAAAATATTTTTTTTCTGAAAACTGCATGATTAACCTTTAATTTGCTTTTTTTTCGTACGAAATACAATACGAAAGGAAGACCCACATACTCAACCAAAGCAATATCAAAACCGCGGCGAAAAAGTTCTATTGTACTGCTTTTGGGATTCTCAGGGCATGCTGTTTTATCAATTATTACATAATGAAAAAGTTAATGCTAAAACATATGCGGCGCAGCTCGATAAACTAGCCACAGCTATCAAAGAAAAAAGACGAAGAAGAGCCAATGTCATTTTACTTCATGACAACGCTCACTCGCACACTGCATCCACCACCCGCCAACAACTGCAGGGCTTAGGCTGGGAGACGGTACCTCATCCACCATATTCCCCAGACATTGCCCCTTCGGACTATATTTATTCAGAGCCATGAAAAATGATTTGCGTGATAAACGCTTTAACACTTTTAATGAAGTTGAAACCTACGTAGCCACCTTCTTCAACTCACGGCCCGCTGAGTTCTGGGCAACAGGCATCCAATCCTTGCCTATACGTTGGCAAGAAGTCATAGATGCTCACGGCGAGTATTTGATTGACTAAATGTATAGTAAAATAAAAATGTTAGAATTTAAAATGTAAAAACAAACTGTCTCATTTCTTTCGTGCCAACCCGATATTACTACAAGGTAGGACTATAAATAGTGAACGCTACTGTGATATGCTGGATAAGGTAGCCATGAATCTCAAAGGAGAACAAGGCAATGTATACTTCCTCCACGACAATGCCCGCCCTCACACCGCTTCGATGACATGTAAAAAAATTATGGAGCTAGGCTGGACTTCCTTAGCCCATCCTGCATACTCGCCGGATATGTCGCCTTCTGACTATCACTTGTCCCGATCGTTGCAGGCTCACATTAGCGGAACATCTTTTGATGACCGAGATGCATTGGAACAGTGGTTGTCGGAATTTTTTATCTCTCGTGAGATCAAGTTTTACGAGAATGGAATAACATCGCTTCCCCAACGTTGGCAGGAGATCATTGATAATGATGGACTATATGTTCAACAAAATGTTAAGCTAAATTGTACAAAAATATCAAAATAAAGTTTCTTAAAAAAGTTATCAGATTATTATGTTACAACCTAATATCATTAGTCGACAACAAAATACCCTTTCATCCACGTGCAAATTTGGACCCAATGTTTTATATTATGATAAAGGCGTTTTCAGTAAAAATTTCGCATGCTTGCCCTGCCATGCTCTTTACTTCGAAAATTCAAATTCTCGTATTAGAAGCTTACATTCCGGAATACATCCGACTACAAGTTTTTAATTCAATCCATAATTTATCTCATCCTCGCTTTCGATCAACAAACAAGATGACAACATCTTGTGGAGGAGGCGACGTTTTTTTTTAAGTAAGCGATGATAATACTTCGCTTAATTGCTTAAATAGCCCAAAAATGGAAAAACCCTTCTTAAAACTAGATATCACATAAGAGACGAAATTTTTATGGCGGGTGCACTAAGGTAAGGGGCAATTAAAATAAACTTACCATATGCACCGCACCATTCTAAGGATTTTCAGAAAGAGGTAACATTTTCAAGTGCCGGTAATCAAGTGTCCGCCAGTGTATACTATAAATTTGAGCGAAATCGGTGATGACGAGTACGAACCCTCTCTCCTTGTAAGTGCGCCTATAGGCAGCCACGACAACCTAACCTAACCTAACTTACTTGACAGACTGTATTCTTTCAAAAATTTAATTGCTGACCTATCTGAACCATCAGCCCTATCTTGCTTGTTACCAAATAAGGCACCAAAATTCGTCATTGACCTTGAAAATAAGAAAAACATCCTTATTAGAGCCCAAGGTTCAGCGACAATTTTCCGCGCCGTGTTCGCTCGCTGACATTGTTCATCAGCTTTTCTACAATGGGATTTGATTTATTAAAACATTGTTATGGTCAAAACATCTTTTTGACTCGGCGAGTCAAGTTAAAACGCACCCAAAAGTGCAGAACAAGGATCAATGTGAAAATTTACCGCTGTAGCCCACTCAGGACAGAGGCACAGAGTACCTCGGCTACCTGCATTGAGTGAGCTGCACCGGTAGCTTGAACAGGCTCTGGTGACGTGAAGCGCCGGCTTCGGTGGTTTGCGTAAAAAAATAAATAAATGTAAACTCCACGTCCGGAGTTGGCTCTCGGACGAAATTATAGAGCTCGTTAATTGTCATTTCTGATGTGTTGTTTTCCAGGGTTATTGGGGCTGTTTCACTGATTGTAAAATTTGTTTTTATGTTAGTTGGGTGTGGTGAAAGGGTGGAAAGGGAAAAAGTGGGTTGTTGTGTTTTTATTGTTGTTATTTTGTGATTTTTGAGTGTTCTTCGGTTGTGTTTTGTTTGTGCTATTTTGTCCTGTATTAGATTGTATAATTGTGGCGGTACTTACGAGCTTGGGATTATTAGTACATAAGGTGGTCCGTTTCGAGTGCAAGAAACTTTAATGTTATATTCTTTGGCACTATAACGTTTTTCAGATCATAAGAAAGGTATTCCTACCTAGCTATAATTAGTAGAACATCATTTTCGCGTAAAAGTTATAGTTTAACAGTTCAGGTGGCATACTTTGGGGTCTACCACCATAATAAGCAATGTTATTTCGCGGCGATTGTCGGACATCAATGCATGTGCATTTCCTACTTCACAGGTTATTCTATATGGATTCCCTGGAGTTGTCATAACGACTCTACGAATGTAATTAGTAGTCGTAGATGTGGGAATTGCTTCAATCTTTCCTGTTAAATCGAATGGCGAAAGTAAAATAACTTTTACTTCAATTTAAAAAAAAAAACCAAAACAAATCAAATCAATTAAAATATTACATTACTTAATAATTTAAAAGTAACAAACAATACTAACTTAAAGAAGGAACAATCAGATCAGGTAAGAAATTTTATGAAGAAATAACTACCTGACTCTACAAATACGATATGAAGAATAAAAACTTCTTTTTTTATTTAAGGTTCTTGCATTAAGAGCTATCATTTTTAATATGGCGCCATTTTTTACCTGTGGCAGATAAAGCTTGAGCAACGCGTGGAAATAGTAGGGGTTCGAAACTACATAGACTGATTTTATTCGCAGAGGGACCAAACAAGCGCTCTTCAAAAAATTTAAGAGACTACGATATAGATGGGCAACTGAAGCTCCACCAACGTATAGAGTATTTTCTTCGCCACACATGAAGAAGCGATAACATCATAATCATTTTTTATAGTCCTAATTCTATTGTAAATGTTTATAATAGCTACAGCAAAAATTATGTTATGAAACAATTTAGAATGATAATTAATGTTTTTTTGCGCTATGAAAGCCAGCCCGAAACATATAGAAGATACATCACCCATTTTTGATGCTTGTTGTAAAGCTATTACACTTCTATCTGTGTGTGCAAATTTATATAATTCATTTTGCAAGGATTGCAAAATCCAACTAGCCATAGCGAGTAATTAACTACTATGATTAATTAAAATCCGTATAATGTTTCCAATTAATACCGATTGAAACATGCTAATTATTTAGAAAGTAGCAGATTTGTCATCAAAACTGATAAGCTTTCGAAGTATATATGACAGTATAAGGAGAGTAGTAAAATACCTTCAGTCTTAAAAGCAATTGCTATTGGAAGTGTTTCTGAATAGTGTTCTTTTTTGTTAAAATTGAGTGCTAGTAAGGGTGTTTTTTTAAAAATGATCGACTGCCAGTACTTTTAGAAACATACAAGATTATTTTGAGAAAAAAATACTGCTCAGTTGAACAATGAAGATGTGCCAGTTTTAGGCTATTTCACTAAAAATAAAAGATGTGGGTTACATATTTATTGTGCTTTATGTTCTTGTAAAACTAGGTATATCCACAGTTGTATTCACATTTGATGGCGTGGTAAAATCTCCTACAACCCCAGGAACAACAGCTTCCAGCATTCTTGACAATATTACCGAGCGACCTCTAAAAATGCATACTCAAATGGATCGCGTAAAACTTTCCATTCTTAGTGAAGAAATATTACAAAACCTGAAAAACGTGACGCCCAATCGAAACGCGTCTCGAATGCAAAGACAGAATATTAAATTCGGGAAAACCAGACTTGTAAAAAGTTATTTAAGGCAAATCTTTTGATGTTGTAATACGTAATTAAATAATTAAAAATAAAAATAAATTCTAACCCCTTCTTGCTTCAAACTTAAAGGGATTTTATATTTTTTTACCTTCCTAGAACTCATAAGTTTTAAAAATTGGATAATTTTTCAATACTGTTTTCTAAAAGAATTTGAATTGTTGATTAACTCTAAATATATTACTGAAGTTTACTTAAACAATTGATTCTAAAATATCCGCAAAGTTTGTATGTAATGAGAAGTAATTTTATAGTTGTTTCCTCCACTGTACAAGGTTTGCCCGACATACTTCCACAACAAATAGTTGCTTTTGAGTTGAACTTTCCATTCTTAGTGAAGAAATATTACAAAACCTGAAAAACGTGACGCCCAATCGAAACGCGTCTCGAATGCAAAGACAGAATATTAAATTCGGGAAAACCAGACTTGTAAAAAGTTATTTAAGGCAAATCTTTTGATGTTGTAATACGTAATTAAATAATTAAAAATAAAAATAAATTCTAACCCCTTCTTGCTTCAAACTTAAAGGGATTTTATATTTTTTTACCTTCCTAGAACTCAAAAGTTTTAAAAATTGGATAATTTTTCAATACTGTTTTCTAAAAGAATTTGAATTTTTGATTAACTCTAAATATATTACTGAAGTTTACTTAAACAATTGATTCTAAAATATCCGCAAAGTTTGTATGTAATGAGAAGTAATTTTATAGTTGTTTCCTCCACTGTACAAGGTTTGCCCGACATACTTCCACAACAAATAGTTGCTTTTGAGTTGAACTTGGTAGGATGTATTTAATCTTTTAATGATAATAAGCTTTAACAATGCCCTCACTGAAAACGCACTTTGGTCGCGATTATTCTGTCTGTATATTAAGTTGTTTGTGCTACAAAGGATCCCGAACCTCATTGAAATATGCGATGAGACGAGATTTTATTGATTGTCGAACAAGATTCGAAAATAGATTATAATGTAATATAACTATGGAGAAGATGAAATAGAAAGGTTGCACTCCAAAGTATTGTTCATTTGAACCCTCAGTATGCCAAAAGTGAAAACATCATTCTAACTAAACGAGTTTACGTGCCTTGAATTCAATTGCAAAGATTTTTACAATAAAAATTAATTATATTTTAACATTTTAAATGCTCTGGAAAATATTCGCTTATAATTTTTAAAGAGAATCGAAACCTTATTGGACCTTGAGTAACTGCAATAATCCTTTTGACCTTAAGTTTTATAAGCTCGAAATTAACATATTTGCCAAACCGAAGGCGAATTTAACAAAATAAAAGAATCTTTTAACATACCTGTAGAAATCATTGAAAATGTTTCTGAGCCTCCTGCAATTTTACTATAATATTCTGATAAAAATTAATTTGAGCATCAATAAAGTCGCTCATTGTCTTTTTCAAATGTTCATCCCTTTCGGTTCTAAAGTGTGTCAGTTCCGCAAGTACCGCATACGATATAATATCAGTACGTCTTCCCACTTCAACTAATTGTGCATTTCCCATTTTTTGTTCAGCTGCCAAGCGTTCACATTCTTTACGTTTTTGCATTGCACCTTTGTGTGTTGATAGAATATCGGGAAAACTGCCGAGAATACCTCTATAAAAGAAAAAATGTGTTAGTTTTTTCTCCTTCTAATTTCTTAAACAAAGATTTTTATTTACCTATACACATGCAATCTATCAGAAAATGGAATCCAATCTAACTTTGGTTGCTCTCCGTACATTTGCCCAATGCTGATGAACAGTCCGCCTGTTCGACCAATACTTGTAGCTAAGGAACTTGTAGCCGGAACGCGTCTTTCATCAATTTCCAACGATTTAGATAAATCAGCTAGGCCGTCCCCAATTCTTTGAAATTCCTTTTTCATTTGATGCCTCTTGGCTTGCTCGGCTGCTATAGCAAGAAGATTTTTAACGGCTCCATCCATTGAATGAACAAAGCTAGAACAGCTTTCCATCTGTCCGTCTACGAAGGATTGGAGCAATTGCTTCTCTGGCGGGAAAATTGCTGAACAGTACGTAACCCCAACTAGGGAATCTTTTTCAGCACTTCTTTTGCCACTTTTCCATTTTTTCTCATCAGTACATGTCAAGAAATGCATCCAAACTTCACATTTTGAAAGAACTGGATGACGGCACATCCAATCTACGAATTCCTGCAGTTGTACCCTACGATGCTCAATAAATTGCTCCTCATAACGGCCGGATATTTGTTTGTCTGGCAGGGGAGGTATGGGAATAAGGCAGAATTTATCGACTAATCGTTCGTGCAACCAATCAAAATGCTTGTACCGACGAGATACCTAATTAGATATATTTTACTGTGATTATCTATAGAATCAGATAAGGAAATTGCTGCGTAAAACATAATTAGTAGAGCAATGAAAGTTATATCTGGATAGCCAACTATTCTCATGACCTCACTTTCCCCGGTTTTCCAGATAATATTTGAGTTTTTCCACTGACCTTACGTTGTATCATAAAACTATTTAAAGAATTTGAAAAATGTTGTTTATGCTTTTATATTGTGTAAATAACATAACAGATCAGGCAAGTCGATGCGTACAGACCTTTTAATGAGTTTTATGTAAGAAATAATAGATCAATAAATTAAAATATATAATAATTAATAACTGAATGGCAGTCAACATTTCCTATTGGAATAATATCTATAAAAAATTTAATTTACTGTATTTTGTTATCTATCGATTTTACGGTATAAATTTTTACCCTGCTTGGTATAAAAACTTTATTTACACACTTCTGTTAATAATACTATTCTTTCTTTCTACCTATGTATTTATTTGCTCAAATATTCATCAAATCCGGATTACTGTAGAAGAAAGTGAATTTAAATAAGATTAATTTGAAGCCAATTTTTCAAATAAGGAACGCAAAAAACATAAATTTTTAAACAGTGAGACATAGATCGAAATCAGCAACTCGGTTAATTACTTGCAGGATGTCAGAAATAAAGATATCACGTCTCTTTTCAAGCGGAGGGCGAATCTAAGAAATCTACGCTGAGTCGATTCAATTCGGTTAACATGCGCTGCGTAGAAAGGAACCCAGGCCGGACTAAAATATTCCGCAATGGATCTGACAAAGGTGCAATAGGGAAGCTCGGTCTCATCAAGTCTAACTACCACCCTGAGATGAATTATAAGGAAGGGAAGACATTTGTTAACATTTAACGATAGAAATTCTCTTTGTCATTTTTGCGCATAGTTCCTGATGGTAAAAGCCATGCGCAAGACAACAAAGACAAACTGAGAAAAGAGAGAAAGTAGGAGACTTGGAGACTTCACTGTGCTAACATGAGACATCAGAAAATAATTTGAATATTACTGATGAAAAAATTCCGATATTTCCCTGACTACTTAAAGAAGAAAATGGCCACCCTGTATATTCTAGGTTGATCTAAGGGATAGACGATCAACCTTCTACCCTGAAACAGAACAGTCTCACCTTCTCCGTTTTGATTTTTTAAAACATTTGAATACTACTTTTTCTTAAAACTAACAGTTGCTTGTAGGTTAATTTATTTTTTTAGTATTTTTAGGTATCAGCAGTTTACATTCCGGAGATGTGGCGATTTTTAGTTTGAAAAAAGAAACCATATTTTCAAACAAGACCAGGTAACTTCCCAAGAAATGTTTATTCGGTCAAGCAAAGACGGGAAAAATCGTGTTAGTGAGTGTACTTCCTCGGGCACACACAAAATAATCAACTAAAAAAAACGTGTTATGAAAAAGGGATTTTCACAAACCATTCTAGAAGGCCTTAAATAATGAAACATTGCTCTACTAATTATTTAAAAATTCATATGTAACTCAAGATAACGTTCTTGAACTACTACAAAGTGAAATGTGAACTTACCGAAATATTGTTAAAACTCGGCGTCAATTGATATGCGATAAAGCTCTTCATTCCTTTGAATTTCGTCTCCTTTTTTGGAGATGCTACCCTGACTGTGTAGGGCTGCGTTATTGGTTCCCAACTGTATAAGCCGGGGTCCACTTGCACTATACAAGCCTTTTCACTCTCCGGCACAGGAACATTTACCATACCGAGGATGTAAGAATCACCCGCTTTTGAAAACATCCCGGATTTTCGAACAGTAGCTGGAGCACCGCCAGACATGGAAATTGAATCTTCTGATGGAGTTGGTGGTAAATGCATGCTGGCGTAGTTATTTTGTTGCTGGGTAGTAACAAAATTCTGTTGCCTAGCTGCCATGTTGTTATTTTGTGAAGTTGCACTGGGCCCAATCTCGGAGTAAGTATCATTGTCATCGTCCCAGTCATCCTCCCAATCATCCTGACCGTCATTCCATTCTTCGCTTGTTTGATCGTATCGCTGAGTTTGCGGTGCGGGTGCGAGTGCGGGTGCTGATGGAGCAGTGGCTGAAGGAGTGTTCTGATTAAGACCATTCACTTGTTCAGCTACTTCAGCCGCTGACATGACCTCAACGTAGGCAGCCGGAAACAAGCCCACTTGTCCATGGGAGTTTTTTCCTTCCCACCATCCCTCTCCAATGTCTGTTCTAGTCACCGTCAGGATTTCGCCGGACACGATTGAGATTTCTGAGGTGTTCGGCTCCCCTGCGAAGTCGTACAAAGCTCGTACGTATGAAGTCATTTTTCTAGTCCCACTTTATGCTCAATTCGACTTTTTGTTCCTTTAAAAATCTCTAGAAAGACCACAATTCACCGCATTCAGTAAATACTCAACTCTAATACATATATGCGCAAAACAGCATGGTCTTCATGAACAATGCCAAAGCAGTTAGTCAACACGATTTACCGTAAATTGCACAATATTTATAAAAACAAAATTATTGAGCAAAAACGGACAATCTTTAAACTTTCGATTGAATTCACACCGAAATGCATGAAAAATGCTTTCCGCTTTGAACTTAATCTTTATTTTATTTTATCGCAAAGGCAAAACACACCCATTGCAGCACGAATTTCGCGGTGAAATGATAATTTTTAACTCGAAAGGAAAATCAAAAACACTAGGCCATGACGTCACGCATTATCACTGATACGGGCAAAGAAACTTTTGTTGCTGCCCCCATCATTGTCATGTTTTCCTTGGCTGATTTTTAGCTGCGCTTCTTACCTGTTTTGATTCCTACGATGCAAAAGAATACTTTGTTCTTAAATTTTCATATTCTTGTAAAAGAATATCGCTTATTTACGATAACCGAACGCGACTCTCCCACAGAAATAATTACAGGTCGTAGAAGTCTTTTCAAGAACTTTGATTGACATGACTTGGAAGCTGTCAAATGAGTCATAGTATCAACTATTCACCACCAGGGCCCATTACCAAAGAGCGGAAGATTTGAATATTTCTGTCTTCGAATTTTGTTTCGATGATGAAAAATATCAGTGAACATTTTCACATTCATTTTGCTGATATGTGTTTATATTGCCAGCAACAATAGCCTCTAGCCGTCTGGCCTATTACAAAAAGAAAAATAAATAAAAATTTAATACAAAAACATTGTAAAATAAAATTAAACAAATATAAACAACTAAAGTGTAAAACAGACAAACAAAATTTCCTTTATTTGCATTTTTCTCAACTTTATGCTACTAAAAACAGATTTACACGAGACCAGTTGGCAGGCAAGGCTAGTTCCATTTGTGAACATTCAAGTTGCCTGGCAAGCTGGTAGACAAGGCAAGTGAATTGACCGGAGTTCTATTTTTCAAGCAAATTGCCTTCCCCATCACAATGAGCAAGTTATCGGCCTCTTTACTTGCCAAGTTTAAACTCCCACTGACTAGTTGTTTAGAAGTTTGTTTCGTTATTTTTTCGAAATCGCTTCTTAAGTAAGAAAAAAAACCCACCAATTGGACTCTGCAATTACAACCGACCAACCACACTGTGTGTAGACACTACTTGACACAGCACTTGCCTGTGCTTATTGACTTGGTAGAAGCTTCATTGACATTCTCTATATTTTCAGTGTCATCACAGGCATAATATATATAAAGATGGACAGGTCAATCTCCTGTCTCAGGCGTCTGACAATTTGATAACTGATCTGCCCCTGTGGAACTAGAGAAGATCAGCACTATATACTTTGTCTTTTTTTCGCAATGCAAGGATAAGATTTATTAGGGTGGGATCGGGAAACGAAACCGGTTGCCAGAATTAATTTTTGTTTACAATTAGATGCTGTCCAAATTTTATCCGAATGATCTTAACTTGTATTTTTTAAATAGTGCATCAACAAAATATGGATAACATTTAATATGGTCCTCGAATTACACGATTTTCATTGATATATGTTGGATAGCAATACTGACATATAAGAACTGAACTGCCAATCTCGTACAAAAACTCACTTTGAAAATAAGAACAAATTTTTACCGAATTCCAACTATCTCGCAAATAGAAAGTAATTTTAAGGACCGGAAGTTAAAAATTAGTAAAATTCATCACAATTTCAGCACTCCCGCTGTGGCTTCACTACTTCAGTTCCAAAGAGAGGGAACAAAAAACGCACCATCCGATTCTATAGAAAATCGTACAGGCGAGCAGTCAATTATAGTAAATTACTATGTTTCCATGCACAGGGTTCGGTTCCAAAGAGAGGGAACAAAAAACGCACCATCCGATTCTATAGAAAATCGTACAGGCGAGCAGTCAATTATAGTAAATTACTATGTTTGTTTTTATTGCACAGCGTTTAGTTGGAATTGAGTTTTCATCGAGTTAAGAAATTGGCCGCTAAACCTGAACTGTTTCCATGAGCAACTTTGGAGTTGAGTCGACAAAATAAACAGGAATGACATTTGAAGCTAACCTCAACCCAACCCGATTAGTTTTGTAGAGTTAACTTGGGTTTAACGAAACTCAACTCAACCCGAGTTTCCATGACCACTAACTCGAATTCAACTCGAGTTGAACCCTGCATGAAAACACAGCATGTATATGTCAGTAGGCTAGCTTCCAATCCGCTAACTGAGCGTATGCAACGTATTTTGTTCTATTCAGAATGTCTACGACAAGGATTGCAAGAGCCAAGGGAAGTGTCTGAAAACGGAGACAAGCCTCCGTTGATTAGACAATATGCCAACATAGTTTAAGGATTAATACTACCCTGAGTGCACGAAATCATTTTTAAAGTTTAAATGGTTTAACATAATGTAATTCGGTTTTGTGGACATGTTAATATAAATCTTAAAGTAATTACAAAAATAATGTTAACAATTTTTTAGATCCAAATCCAGAGTGTAGCAGATGTCGCAGTTGAATCTTTTTTCCTTCGTTATCTACCTTAGCGTACTTCTGGCGTTTACAATTTTATACCGATTGATCTGAAATTTTAACTGTAGCTTAATACAATTCCCAAATACTGATTAAAAACAAAATGGCGTTAGTTTTAAGGTAAACATTTCTTTATCATGTCTATCATGTAGACAACTTTCTAAATCTCACTCTTAACAGTAAGTGTTTTTCCATTCAAAGCAATTTATTTATTAAATTGGAGAGAATTTAAAGTGGCATTCCTAATAGATAAACATTTGTGTTTTATTTATTTAATTTTATTAAATATATTTTAAACAACATCTTTAATATCTGCAACAATAAAATTATTAAAAATGATATATGAGATTGCATATTCTTAGATTTGTGAAAATGTATGGAATATAAACCAATTGCATTAATTTTAACCAACAATTGAAATATAAAGACATCGCCAGCATAAGCGGTTGTAATTATTTCTAGCAGACTTGGGGGGAGAATCGGAGACTATGAGCCGACACTGGCTGAGATTTTCTAAATCACCAGAAAAGTTCAGGGTTTGACCGACGTTAGATGCCATATTTAAATAACAATGGTAAATGCAACGAAGATAAGATGCTAACATCTAGATAAGCCGAATAATCCTAGAACCTTCTCCGAGCTCTAGTTAGGTATTCAAAACTTCAGTGGCTATCGCTAATAAATTCATAAAATTTCTAAATATAGTGTCGAGAGTTAACTTGACCTGAACCCCTATTATATATGATTTATGTAGCTACAAGTGGGCCAAAACCGCCGTTTTCTGGCACAATTGAAGGCTCGGCCCATTTCTCCCAAAACCTCCACTGTTTTGAATTTCGCGAATTTTACAAATCCCAAACCAAAGGAAAAAATACTCCGCTGAATTTCAAATTGGAGACAGAACAACAATGTACCCTTTTAATACACAGTTCCCTCACCAAGAACACGATAAGGGCAATAAGCCTTTATAGTTTTCTGCCTGATTGCCAGTGACCTGGAAGACAGCGGCATATCCATTGCGTGACTCTCCCGTTTGAGGGAAACTGGGCCAAGAAGGCTGGCCGCTGGGATAAAAATTCCTAAAGGTGCGGCAAATATAAAAAGTCATCAATCCTTCACGCGAAAATGAGGAAGTAAAGAAGTTGCGCAATTTTGCACTTCCCTTTCAAATTTCAATAAAATCAAATACGCTCACCTTGTTTTGATGCGCTGTGAAGGTCCAGAAATTTACTCAAGCAATTCTCACGTCAATTTAACTTGTTTCACATATTTTTAACAATCCCCAATCATGTTACCACTGTTTAAAATATTGCGACGCAATTTCACAACAAATCTTACCGGGCACGAGCTGCCGGCTTGGCGGGTCTGCACTCTGCACGACTTCCGTTATTTCCCCCGGGACGCTTCTTCGTGCAAATGCAAAACAACACGCAAAACAAAAACACTGGAGGAAGGAATGAGGTGAATTTCCCCTTTTTAGCATGACAGTTGAGGAGAAAAAGCTTTCTGGTAAAATAGCGCTGTAGTGAAAACAAACTGAATTTCATGTATATAAAATGCTATTTACAAAGAAATGGCGTTTCTTTTTTTAAATATAATTTCATTCCCTGCTCAATTTTCTTTCAACTTTTTTATAAATATAAAGAAAATTGTTTAAATGCTTTTCACCTTAAACATAAATTTCGTCCCTCGTAAGATGTCTCTGCCGTCGTGAAGTGGAAAGCTCATTCCACATTCGTTTCCCCCTTTTGTTTTGATCGCCGCCGACGAGTCGCGGATGGTGAATTCCGTTAACTTCGTCTTTTGTTTTGGTGTTGACATAAGCAAAGTCGTCTTCCTTTGCGTTTTTAGCAGGAATAAACAAAGTTTTTTTTTATCGAAATGAACAATTTGAACAATTGTGTCTGCTTTAGAGAAAGCAAAACTGTACTCTGCCTAAATTGTAAGCTGTTTTCTGGAGGAAGAATTCATATTCAGTGTCCTCAGCACAGAAATGTAAGTGGATTTGTTCAATTATGTTTATTTAAAATTCTTTCCTTGTTTAGTAAGCTACTCTATTAATTAGCAGCAATTTGTTAATCATAATTTTTACACGAGTTTATCCACCTTGCAAGTATACCTTTGAAGAAAATAGTTTTCTATTGCTTTGCAATTTCTCCCTATTTGTTTATAACTTATTTTATAAAATGATTTACAATAAATTATCGATGATTTCACTGCTGCAAACTGAAGATAATTATTAAACTATTCACACATTCTTTCCTATGCAGATGACGCCAAAATTTCCCGTATTAAAAGCAAGTGAATTCGAATTTTTAAACTTTTACGACACTTTATCATTTGGGCTCTTTCAACTTACCCTTAAATATAAGTAGATTTACCGTTATGCCTTTTTCTTGTAAACGGTCACTTGTTAATTCCTGTTGTACTCTTGACAATTTATCTTTATTCCAACTTGAAGCCGAAGACTTGGGTGTATTATTTAATTCCCGTCTATCTTTCAGTGATCACTACGACACTATTATTGCCAAGGGTAGCTCCGCTTTGAGTTTTGTTAAGAAGTGGTGTAAGGAGTTTGGTGATCCTATTATAACGAAACTCCTTTTTTGCGCTTTTATTCTTTCTGTATTGGAATACGCAAGTCGGGTTTCGTCTCATTTTAACGTAGTTCATATCAACCAAATCCAGGCCGCCCAGCGTAGTTTTGTACATTTTGCACTTTGTGGTTTACATTGGAACTATCCTTTCGCGCTTCCGCCTAATGAAAATAGGCTTTTCCCTTTGTCCTATTTCTGCTGTTCCTCGTCGCTCTTTTAGGAGTTATGTATTTCTCCATGTTCCACGTCACGGATATTTACGTGGTGTACATGCGAACCTCTTCTATGTCTCGTCTTTTCAATTAATTCCATTAATTTAGAAAATCAGCTTTGTTAAGGTTTAATTTATCTAAATATTTTCGAAATCATCGTTGGGAAATTATTTCCCGTGAATATTTTAGAAAAACATTCGGTTCATTGTTTTTCCTCCCTTTTACAGTGGTGTGAAAAAGTCATCGGAATTTATTTATTCTAAGTTTCAATGTAAGAAAAAAATGTCTGTGTGTAATCTATTTATACATTGATTTTATAATATCCTTTTTTATGCTTAACACTCGCTGCTACGTTAATTTTGGAACTTTCTTCAAGGAGCCACATTACAAATTTCATCTCAGCGAATCAATAACAAAACGATAAAAAACTGCGCAAGGTAATAAAATACTAGAATAATCTTGCTTAATAACACAATTTTTTCATTGTTGGTCATTCATTCATCTAACATTTCAACTCATCTTTAGACCAGATCTGGTCCTGATATAAAATTAAACATTCAATAGTAAGATATCGCACTTTTTCGTTTATGAAGTTATTTTGCGTAATTCACTAATGTTTATTCGACAGCGGTTGTCTTAATTTATTCAATTATTTTAAAAAAATGAGTTTGGCTAATAAGGCCAATTTTCTGCCCATCTCACAAGGACACCGGCAAGATTGTCCGCCTCCGATTTCAATGATTTTTATATATGTTGTTATATTTGAGTAAGTGAATAATTACCCAAAATTAATTCACGCAACGCTCAATAGCTTCAAAGTTGCTTCTACCAAGCAACTTAAATATAAGTTCAGTTTGCATACGGTTGGCAAGGCGGTGCGTAGCCTAGTGGGCAGCGTGATGTGGTTTGCACGTAGACGGTAACAAATAAATAATGTAATTAATTTTTCCTAGTAATATAAACAGAAAAAATATGAATAAAAACGTTCATATTTTTTGAGTAAATTAAAATAACATATGCTGCTTTTATAAAATTCGTGAATACATTTTTTAATTTCATTCACACTGATTTTAAATTTTTTAGGCTTCAAAATTTTCTTTGCTTCAAAATTTTCCAAGTAATAAACAAAGAAAAAAATATCAATAAAAATGTCGATAACTTTTTTGTAAATTAAAATAACATGTATTTCATTCATAAAATTGATGAATAAATTTTCTAATTTCATAAAAAAAAAAAAAAAAAAAAATTAAAAAAAAAAAATAAAACGAATAAAATAAAAACAAAATTCCATTAGCAGGAATCGAACCCTGACCGTCTACGTGCGAACACGTCACGGTGCTCACTAGGCTACGCCGCCGCCTTACCATCCGTATGCAAACTGAACTTATATTTAAGTTGCTTGATAGAAGCAACTTTGAAACTATTGAGCGTTACATGAATTCCTTTCGGGTAATTATTCACTTACTCAAACATATATATCATTGAAATCGGAGGCGGACAATCATGGCGGTCTCCTTGCCAGAATAGAATAATTTCCTTTTTTTTTTTGTATGTCCATTTTGACCATAGTGTTAAATAATTGAGAATATGCATTTTTTAATCACATACTCATATTATTTTGGCAATAACGAAAAGCATAAAAAATAAACACCTGTATTGCGATTGTCCTGTCGATCTGAAATCGAATCGACTCAAGGGCATAACCTTGTAAAATTTATCAAAATGTCATTTTATTGTGAATATTCTTCAGTTTTTTTAGGATTGTGGGTTAAAGGTGATTTGATTGTGAACAGTTAAAGTGGTCAGTTGCAATTATCTCTTTTTTTGTAAACTTTCTGCTATATTTTCTTTAATGCAATACAGTAATCTGTTGAATCCTAGATGTAACTAATGGAATTGAACCCGAAATCTTGTCCAGGTGGGTTTATCGCTATATTCATGTTTAATAAATTAGCTACCCTCCCTTCTGTCCAAACTTAAGACAAACTTTGTATTCCAAGTTATAAATTTTATAAAATTCAGCCATTAGTATCACGGGTAGGAGAATCCAAACTATATAAATTAAAATACACATTTAAATAATCCACAATTAAAAATTTTATTTTATTTCAATTCCTTCAAATTCGCCTTTTGTAAATAAAAATTCCACAGCAGAAATCGTCGATTTTATCCACATTTGCCACTCGATATTGACATTCATAATGCGATTTTAGCTGATGATAATAAAACGACGATCGCAATAGGGGTGAATATCACTAATATAGATCAAAAGTTATGTTTGGCAATTTTTACCATCTTTGAAATACGTAATTTCTCTACACAGTGTATCATTTTCAATATTGACCGAGCTCGCAATTGCAATCGCTTGAGCGAGTAGATTTCGCTCTGAATGCTCGCGCGAAAGATCACAATTTTGGACACAACTACAGCTGTACTGAAAATACTGAATTTATATAAATGTTTATACTACCACTTAGTTTAAAACCTTAGCTTGTTCTGAATTCATTTTTACTACTGAAGTTAATTAGTATTCGCACTTAGAAGTTGAGAGCTAGTTTAATAAAAAAAATTATAAATAAGTTTTCGGTTAGGTCTGTTTAATCGGTCTTTACCAGCAGATCACACAGAGCGTGCTCGATTATGATCTGCTATCTACAGCATTAAAAATCTAATTTTTGTAAGCTCATTTTGAAAATATAATTAACACTAGGTTTACCGAACTGAATCGTAAACTAGATTTTTAGAATTCATATAAGCTTGAGGTAGAGGAGTTGTAGAAGCTTTTTTTTACCCATGGACTTAGTGAGGACAGCAACCCAACCAACCACAAGAACTTAAAATTTTGCTTCAATATACTTCGTGGAAGCAGTTTTGTGAATTTGTAGCATATAAGGAAAATTCAAACAGCAGACCATCGGAAGTGTGTGTCTTCTGTTTGTGATGGCACGTAGCTGGACATTGATCGTGACAGTGTTTGCAGATCTGCTCAGTGGCATCCGTCACACTAATGATAATTTCCTTGGCAGATGACCGTGGAGGTGATTGCTGGTTTCCCGTTGCACGGCGACGGGCCGTACGCACGGTGTTGTCACTTCATACTGGCAACCGAAATCCGCGTCAGCTCCAGGTCTGCCACCCTTCAAAATTTCTTGGTTAAGTAAATTTGTAGCTTAGCTTCGGATTTCGTTAAAATTTGTTCAGAACACTTCCATATCATGGTGGCACTGTCGAGCAGTATGCCCATTCTTTTATAATTGCACATTTAATTAAAACTCAAACCGTACTGTTTTTTTTTTTTTTTAAGTATGCATAAATCATTATCATCCTAAATTTGTTAGATAAAATTTATGATTTTTAACCCTTTCGTCCCGAAATACATTTTTCACAAATTGAATTGTTTATAGGCTTAAATTAATTTGGTGGTCACCTCCTCTCATTGACGAAATTTTGTAGAAACGTTCATTAAGTGTTCTAAAAGTGTCGCTTGAACTTCCTGATATATTTAAAACTACTTGTTCCCGCGACTTACCTGAAGATATTCTTCATATATTCAAATATAAAATAAGTTACAGAAAAATGGCACTATCAAATCATTTTGTTGCATAATATCGCATACCGAGATTTAGCTTGGTCAGGAACTTGGAATTTCGAACATAGTGGATGGAGATAAAATTTGTTCATAAGTGACGTATCAACGTTTATTTCTGTAAGGAAGATATGCAGAAAAAAGTATTATTCCAAACGCTGATAGGTTCTTATACATGTATCATGTCACGTGTTGTGATTTGTCATGTTACGTGTCATGTCCTATCACATCGTGTCACGTTACATGTTGGGTACAGCATCAGTTACTATTATCTGTGCTACGCAGGCACCGACGCCACACTATGGACTATCTGGCGTTTTTTTTTTTTTTTTTCAAAAGTATTTATCTCGACAAGGAATTAAGACATCGTATTCCAGTATATTACTGGAAAACTTTTAGGGAATATGCCAAATTTTGATTATTTAACAAAAAATCTTCAATATAACTTCGAAACAACTGACTTTTGACTTATATTCGATTTAAGAAGATTTTTTATTTATTCGGGGACGAGAGCGTTAAAATAATCGGCGGGACCGATAAATTTTAAGAGGAGATACAAACTATGTTTGATAATGAAACATATTTATTTTTACAGGTGACATTTTTGTTTGATTATCAACATTGCCTAAACTGCAAAGCACCGAAAACGTCTCTAAAGGAAATTGACGTTGACTTTCCGACTATAAAAACAGCAGTTGAAGTTACAATGAAGTGGGCAGAAATGGCAGAAATGAAGTCGTATTGAAATTTTTATTATTTTTTTACTACATTTGTAAGGTCCCTTAAGGACCACAAAGCTGAGCTTATTATTTCTAAAAAATAAAATAAAATATTTAGAAAAATCAAAACATTGTATTTTTTGCTATAGACGTTTTTAAATTACCCTCTTTTTTTTAAATTCCAATATTACATGCAACACTTCGAGAATAAAGTTTCTGCAGTCGATTTCCCAATTCAGCAAGTGCTCTTGTTATACTAAATTTCTCAAGTGACTGCAGAAAACTGAAATCTCAAGCATATTCATTTTTAGCACTAGGATAAAAAAAAAAAAACCAAATTGCTGCTGTTCATTTTTTTTTTTTATTTCCTATTAAATATGAAACATATTTAGGCTTTTGCATATTACAATTGTCACAATAAAAATAAGAGCTAACACAAAATATGAAAATAATCAACAAACATCACAATCTATTATAATAAATTCCCTTCTTGTGTTTAAGCGCCTATCAATGTTATTTTGCTGCCATTTCAATTTCTCTAAGCACTTCCTGTTTATACTGATTAATACCGCCTTCCATAGCCTGCACGTTTCCATTACCGCAGACCCACAGCTCCTTGCAGACGACATGGATTAGCCGTTCGTCGTGAGATACTAGAATTACTCCGCCCTGTTTATTCAAATAAAAAAACTTTGTTTAGAAAGGCAAAGATTTTTGTCTCCAATAACGTTACCTTAAAATTATTTATAGCCCTTCCTAATGCACCGATTGTCTCAATATCCAAGTGATTAGTAGGTTCATCAAGAATAATAAAGTTTGGATTTGCTGTACAACCAAGAGATGTTATTTTTCCATTGTTTTCTATATGTCTCCGGAATATTCTTACCCATGCACATTTTAGCAAATGCAACGCGAGATTTCTGTCCTCCTGAAAGACTTCCAACCGACTGAAGGGCGAGATTCCCTGAAATACCGAAACTTCCCAACTGTCGCCGATATTCTTCATCAGATTTCCCAGGAAATTCAGCTTCCAAAATTCCGACACATTTTAAATTCATATCCAAATTATCAACATGGTGCTGAGCGAAATATCCAATTCTTAGCCCACGATGCATGTTGATGATACCCGCTGTAGGGGTTAACTTTCCAGTGATCAATTTAAGTAGGGTCGTCTTACCAGCGCCATTTTCTCCTACCTTTTTGTTTTTTTAACACTATTATATTGGTACTTTTAAAATTTTAAATTATTTCTTACAATACATATCCTTGACTCTGAATTTGCGGAAAGGCTCACGTTAGTGAAGATTTTATTTGTATCACTGTAGCGGAAGGAGATTTCATTTAGTGACAAAACAGGTGGATTTAGAGGTTCAACTTCTGGGAATTTTAATTTAACTTCAACATCTTTCTCAATTGGCTTAAGCTCCGGTCTGTAAAATATTAATTTTTTTACAAAATACCTAAATGGTAAATACTATTAAATTTTCCTCAACTAAAATTATATTTCTGTTTTAGAAATTCCTCTCTTTAATTGATTCAAAGTGATTAAACTTCATTTAATCGGACTTCTTACACTAAAATAAGTTTCCGTCCAGAAATATAAATTTTTATTGTACTTACAATTTCTCCAGCATTTTAATCTTGGACTGAACGCTGGATGCTCGATTAGCATTGTAACGAAATCGATCAATAAATTCCTGGACATGAGCGCGATAAGCCATTTGAGCTTCATATTCCCTCCTTTGTGACTTAAGTTTTTCCGTTTTTGTCTTATCAAATTGTTCATAGTTACCCCTTTAAAAATGATAACATTATCAAAAAGAAATCTCGTTTGATTCTTCCGCTCTTAACTTACTTGTATGTATCTAACCGAAAGGAATGCAAGTGTATAATATCTGTTGGAACAGTATCCAAAAAGTTTCTGTCGTGAGATACCACTAAAAGTGTCGTTGGCCAGTTTTGCAAATAATTTTCAAGCCAAATAATGGCCTTAATATCCAACATGTTTGTGGGTTCATCAAGCAGCAGAAGGTCAGGTTTCGAGAACAATGCCCTGGCCAAAGCCAATCGCATTCGCCATCCTCCAGAGAATGATTTAGTGGGTCTCGCCTGCATGTCTGGTGAAAAGCCCAAACCTCTCAGAATAATTGAGGCTCGTGAAACTGCTTTATCGGCTTCGATATTTTGCAGCTGTGCGTATATTTGGCTGAGTTCCTCACTAATTGTCATGTTGGCCATACCCTCGTTGACAACAGCTAGTAGCTCTTTCTCCCTCGCAAGCAGTTCATTTCTTACCGTATCACACTCCAAAACACTGTCCAAAGCTGCAGTATCATCACCAACAACTTCCTGCTCTACATGCAATACGCTGATATGGGGTGGGATTTTTAGTTGTCTGTCTGATATCATTCTCAAAAGTGTTGTTTTTCCAAGACCGTTTCGGCCAACCAGACCATAACGACGCCCAAAACTCAATACCAAATCAGCGTTTTTTAGCAGAACTCTGAGAAAGTCAAATTTTTAAGTATATATTCAAAAGTTGTAAACAGAAATAACTGATTTACTTTTCGCCAAAGGCCAAATCAAAGTTCTCTATCCGTATATCCATGCTGCGGTTTAGTCCTTTATTATTCAATTTATTATCCTTCTTGTTTATCACCTGTGACGCTGTTGCTGACTGTAATACGGGCGCAATTGGTGTCTTTGGAATATTTTCACGTTTTTCCAATTTCTGTTGGAGTTTGGCTTCAGCTTTTTCAAGCTTCTTTGAGTCCACTTTCTGCAAAAATAAAATGTTTATAGAATATTAAAAGATAAAATATAAACGATGTAGGAATTACATTTGAAAGATCCCTGTTGACCACCCAAATGCTTTTCATATCGGTTGCATTATTCTCCATATCAGCAGCCATTTGGGCAATATTCACAGGTGCACTGAGCATCTTTTGCTTTGTGGTTTCGGTTGGAGGCTTCATTATTTTGAAGAATTGCTCGCATATGTCCCTAGGGTAAAAAGATATTAGGTTTTTGTGAAAGTTTGTAAGGAGGTAAATTTTACCTGATAAAGTTTTCAGATTTATCTGAGCTTATCTCATGCAGTATATCTCCGATAGCGTCAAAGACGTCATCACATGATCTGAAATCGTCCAAATCTCCACAGAGGACACCTGCAAAAATTGAGAAGTTTTGTTTAATGGATAAGATTAAAAATATCACCCACGCTTTGAGGATGGGAATTAATCGTTCAGTTCTCTGCATGTACAATTTTAGTAATATTTATTTTTTAAATAAGCTTGAAATCGTTAGATGTAACATTTTATTTATTTAATCGAATGTTATCCATAGGGTGACTCAAAAATACCCTATCTAATTTAAAAAAAAAAAAAACGTATTTTCTTTAAAATAACAACTCTAGGCTTCAAGGTTATCCAATGTCACTAGAATTTGTCCTCCTTTCTGCTCTATAAATTTGATATTGGGTTCTATCTTCTTATCTCCAAGGATTTCCGAGAAAAATCTACTGAACGCCACCAGACTCTCCCTAAATTTTTTTAATTTAAAGTGTCAATATTTTGTCTCAGAACAGAAATTTAAAAAAATTATGAACTTTATTAAGTATGCGGAATAACGACATAAACTTTTTTTATTTTTCTTCATTTTAAAGGACATAGTAGGAAGTAAAAAGCCGTTGAAAATACTTTTCAGAATCCTTTTTAGAAAATTCAAAAGGTCTTGAAGGGACAATTTTAATGTTGCTTAACAGCAATTAATTGTATTGTATTTATTTATCCCAAGAAATATAGAAAACCACACAAATAGAAAGTTTTATACAATAAACTTTAAATATAGAAAAGGAAAATCACAAAAAAGAACTAAAACGACTTCTACAAAAGCAAAGATATCCCTATGAAAATGTATAAAACCTCAACGACACAAATCCTAATTTCAAGCTTAAAGAAATAAATAGAGAATAGAGAAAAAATAAAACACTATCCCATAAAATAATAAGCCTATTAAACGCACAAAAATTTCTTAAATTTATTAAGCTAAAACTACAAAAAAGTATACAATCCAAAAATAACTAAGCTTAATAAATAAATAATCTAAAAAAAAGCCCTGAATCCGCGCTTAAATAATTTAAAAAAAATAGTACAAAATAGAGGAAGAGACTACATAGTCGTAAGTATAAGTTCGGAACGAATCCTTGCGCGATTTGTTCTGACACGTATGGTATTTATTGCGCTTACAGCTGTGAGATGAAACTGCTTTTACATATTTAACAGCACAGACAAAATCCTTTTTCCCAGTCAATATGACTGAGCTTTTTGTAATACTCTTTTTTAATATTACAGAACATAAGTTTCCTGTATAAGCATTGCATATCTGAATATTATTATAATTAGTTTGCAACTTCTGTAGGAAATAATGGTTATTACGATAACTGAAATATTTTAAATATTATTTATTATGGGTATAATTAGAATCATTTTTGGAAAATTTTTGTTTTGTTTTTAGTTTTTCACCAGGCATCACGTAAAAATTGTTGATCCGACTCGAATGGAGTTTTCAAAGTTTTTTATGGCTTAATTTGAATTAAAATTTAGTTTTTATTTAATCCAATCAGATCACTCAATCAGAAGATAATAAAATTTGTCAATGCTGTATGCGATATAATCTTACTTTCCGTTTCTTCAATTTGTTTAGAATTTCAATCTATTGTCCATATTTCCAAGTACAAATAGCTTTCAATTTTGCTCGGGGTATATACAATCTCATTAAATTTCTAGAATATACAAAACTGGATTATTAGATAAGTGTTTAATCAGTTTTTACACTACGCCGGAGAAACCGGGTAACTCTGCTAGTTTTAAATAAAAATGTATACCTTTTAATGTAAATTGTACTATGTTTCAGATGCAGTAGTTTTTAGTGTTACTCTTGATTTTTTAAGAAATGTTTTCGTGTAGTATTACTGCAAAATTAGTAGTATTGGAATTTAAACTTTAAAAAAGATGGAAACATTAAATTTGGAGATTTCTCCTTTCGCCTTACTGAATGCAATTTCTTTACAACAAATATATTAAGAATAAAAAAACAAAAAGCGAATTTCACTGATGGCCCTAGTCCCACATTCTGCCTTCCTATAAAACCACATGGTTTTAAGAAACTCGAAAACCAAATTCTGGGTTTTCTGCCTGCTCTTTAGCCAGCATGAGCTTCATTACGTTTACGTGTTTGATTTAATCAAATACCTACCACTTGGCAATTATTTAGTTGACTAAAGCGTTACAGCCTGAAAACTTGTGATTTCGCAACGACGCAAAACTTCTTGAAGTCTGAATCTTTAAGAATCGTATGAGACTTTTGATTATAAAAATATCTTCAATTAGTTAAACCCGGATTAGTAAGCACATCTGATTGTCTTCTTCATTATAAAATAGTCTAAAAGGATTTAGTTTCGGGTAGAAATTTCTGTTGCGGTGTGAGTCTTTGCAAATTAATAAGATTTTTGTGGTTAACCAAAAATTAGCACTGTTGTTTTTAATACTGAAGCTGTTCTAACACCTAGTTCTCTATTCTATTAAGATTTTAAAAGCAAATTTAAGAAATATATTATTAATAAACACGAAATTTCCTAGCCACTCCTCCGTGAGCTTCAAAAATCTGCAGACTTTGGATCTTCGACACAATTTTTTTCAGCTTGAAAAAAATTATTGAAACAGACAGAAAATGAACATACCTTCAACGTAATCGACAACATCATCATCAATTTGAGGGAATTCACGTCGCAGAATATCCGTATATCCACTCATTATTTATTATTTTCGAGCAAAACGAAAATGAGCCTCAAACCACACGTCTTTAAGCAAAAGAGCAGGACAAGAGGATGACAGCACTTCAGTGACAGTTGACATTTCGCGAAATATGCCAGGAGTTATGTTCTTTCTGCAAAAGGACATAGCACTTAGTGAGGCAGAAAAATCTTTAAATTGAATGCGTTTATAGTTGGCTTTTCTGGTTTTATTTTGGTAATGTGATTATTTATTGTTAATTGTTTGATTGTAAATCGATTTTAACACATTTTTAAATGTATGATATTTAATAGAGCTCAGAAAAAGGGTTGTTGCAAAACCACCCCTCACTGTGGACTCACCCTTGAATTTGATGTAAACTGTCAAGGTGCTGGGTACGCCATGATGTACATTTGGTGGGCATCCATGTTTGCTCCCAGGTGAACGAAGTGTTGTGTGGTTGAATTCAAACTCGATTTAGGCAAATATCAAGCTTGTGATAATAGTGAATACTGTAAGATTGCAGCCAGGCTAACGATTCGTACAGAAATTTGGTGAAAAACGGAAGCGGTCATGGCTTCGGAAGAGGAAAATGAAACTTTTCAAGGTAAGCGTTCCTGTCAACTGAGTCCCCGCAAAATTTCCTCTGCTACTTTGGTCAGGGGGGGCCCCGTGCGAAAATCAAACGACTTTTGCCTCCAAGCAGTTACATCGATTTTATGCCGATACTGGTCAATGTTTTAAGTTATAAATAATAACTTTCTTGGTAAAAACATTCGGATGGACATATACACGAAATGCGGTTAATTTGCCGGCACAGTGAAAAATTGAAAAATTGCACGGGCATTGCCCTCCTTTTCCGCTTTCTGGGCAAGATGCAGATTTTCTCGAGGCCAATTAAAAGCCCAAAAAGAAATCTTATGCAGCATTCTAATTCATATTCCGTTGTTTTAGTTTAGTTTGGTAATAGTCTTCTCATGATCATGTAACCTGCGAGCTCCAATGTTTCTTTCTGTTCGACCGCCTCGGGCGTCCGTGGCCCCGGAATTTGCATATTGCCGCAGTTATCTCCTGATGAATGTCAATTCGTTGCATAGGAAGAAAGAATTACATTTGAAATCGAAATTACAGATTCTTTCGCGTCGCGATAGTTTTTGTTGTTGTAATTAGACCTTCGGGCTATTTTTGGAGTTTTCCGTCCTTTGAACACATGACTTTTTAACATGCAAGAAGATAGATCTAATTTCTAGGGTAAGACTACCAGCACCGAACACCCTTAAGAAAATATTTATTTATCTATTATAATTTATCATTCGTAATTAAAAAACTGAATCAATTTAGCACTTACTGAATGAGTAATCTTAGAGGCATGTTTATCAAACTAGATAAAATTAAGAATTATTGATTAAAAGGAAATTAACAAATAATTAACCCCTTTGCCCAGTAACGAGCACTCTAATTTTGAGGAAATTAAAACATGAAATATCTGAAATATCATGAAAATATTCTTACATTATAGAAGTTTGAATTTATAAGATTAAGAACTAATTACATATAGGGTGTTTTTATTTATATTATCTTGATTCTGTTTCCTTTTTTTACAAGCTATTTTCTTTCTTTACTCTCTGGACTTTCTTTTTTCCAACTTTTCAAGTTTTCGAAGCTCCTTTTCTTTTTTCGTTTGTCTTTGAGTTGTTCTTTTTCTAACTGTTAGAGGGTCCGTATGTCAAAAGGAAAAACGAAATCCTTATAAGATCACTCTTCCGTCTGTCCGTCTATCTATTATTTTTTAATGATGGTGATTTCGGCCTTCTCAAATTTGTATTGTTTGAAAGGGCTTCCAAAAAATATATATAGCCCAAAATGTGCTAAAAACATCGTTTCCATTCCCTGATCTTCTTGTTTTCTAAAGCTAAAATTTCAGATATGAGGTTAATAGGTTGAGATTATATATATAATAGATGAGTCATAGATAATAGGAAGATGAAGAAAATAACGATTTTGTGGCTTAACAGAGAAAACTTCCTTAAAAGCTTTTGTTCTTTACGCATAAAGCAAGGAACACTTCACAGACGATGAGACGGGCTTGATTGACTTTTGAATTATGCAATTTTATTTAAGCACACATTTTACCAACATTTAGAGGGATATAAATTCTTTTGTTTTACCTACTGCCATGAAAGAATGTTTTTTATTACAACTCACAAGAATATACCCTCACAGATTACTCAAATTACTATTTATATGAAATTTAAAATTTATCGTATACATTAAATTAAAAAAGAAGGAGAAAAATCACCGCTGATTTTATTAAAACTGAAGTAAGCTAGCTGTGAATGAAGCAAAAGAAAACCGAAAAATTTTACTTGTTGTTGTTCCCAGTTTGTCGCTAACATAGTTTTTAATATTTGAATAAAGACAAGAATCCTCATCTAGAACAACAGAAGTAAAATCCATGCTTCCTAGTGATGCCTCTGAAATTGAAATTTTTTTTTTAATTAAATTATTTTATTTTAATTATTCTAGACGATCTATTTTTCTGTGGTTACATTCAGTTATTTAAAATCGTAAAATCGTTTCAACTTATAAAACGCTGCAAGAATTGAAGCATTCTAGATACATTTCACGAAATTGATGAGCCTGATTTTGGTATTTCGACAACGTAAAATTATTTAAACACAATTGCTTTGTAAGGTGTCCAAAATTTCTCAGAAACAACTGAGTTGATTAACTTGAAGTCTTATTTACCGATAAACGTTGAACCGTTGTTCGGAGAAAAAATGTTGAACACACTCCGGTAGTATTACAGCCCATCGATCATCATTATATGATGAAACATAGCATTGTTTATGGTAGCATTGTAGTACCAGTGTGGTGCCATCGAACTTATCATTATTTCGCTTTATACACTTTATAGGTAATAGAACACAATATTTTTAATGAAAACATTTTGTTTATACATATTTCGTTTTTGTAAAAAAAATTATCAGTTTCATCAGCTTACTATAAGAACGTAAAGTTGTTCTGTATTACTATTAGATTACATCTAATAAAAAGATCATAAAATGATGAATATTTCCTCATCGAATATTCATAACTTAAAAAACACTTATTTTATTCTTCCATGGAAAGCAGAATTCTTTTCTAGAGTACCTTAAAAAAATGTTGTTTTTGCATACCCAGAATCTCCTGAAAGGGATAGATCAATTTACCTATTTATTATTAAAAAAAGGTTTACTTTTTTAAATCATACCCAACTTCTGCAAATTGTGGAAACTTAATCACCATTCATACCTTTTAAATATATCTTACTTCCAGAAAGAAAGAAATGATTACGGTGTACGAATTTTAAAGATGATGAAGAATTGAAGTCTACAATTTTAAGCTATTAGGAGAAATTCTAAGTCATTTTAACCAGTTAGATATTTTTCACGAGAAGAGTCGTTATGAAATTGCAGTACTTTGTGTTGAACTCGTAATGCGTAAAAAGTAGTTATAATTTGCTGGTTAAATTGCAATTTTAGTGGAAATGGAAACAATGGAAAGTAACGCGTGTAATGTTCTTGCTGGAATGCATTGAAAACACAATTACATCATATTAAATTGAAACTATAAAGCCAACACGAGGTCGACCAACTAAACCCATCATTATACGTCTAATCTTGGAAACATTTTCTAGATTATATACCAAGAACATCTTTTAAAAGAAATCCTAAACGAAGATTTGTAGATTGTTACAAAAAGAATATAATTGTTGCTTTATTCAATATAATATTAGTGTAGATTATTCCACAACAGCTTAATCAATCTAACTAATCACTTTCCTAAATGATTTTTTTTTTTTTTTCATATGCAAACTATATATGTTTAAGTAAATAAATAAAAGTTAGTAATAATGCTTTTTTAATTAATATTAGACGGGTAGATTCGTCATCACTTAATTTTTGCGACAGAATTTAGGTATACCATTTTCAAAGAGGCTCCAAATTTTGCTATTCGAACTTACAAGAGCAAAGAGCAAGTTTTGAATTGTATAAATTGACATAAATAACTGAAAATGTTGTTTAGAAATCAGATTTAAAACAAAAACATATCTTAAGTCTTTAAACGTTTTGGTAGATGAGGAATAATTGTTTAAATTGTGCTAATTTTAGATATGTATTAAAAATAAAACGATACGACTCTTATGACTGAATTACGTATACAATTTGTGTACGTAATTCAGCCATCAGAGGCGAATTTTTTTCTCATATCGTTCTATCCTGTCTTCCAAAAAAAAGACTCCAGATATCCTGACTTTTATGATAAAGTAACTGATTTGAGTAATAGTTGGCAAGTGAATGAAAAATATATTTTTGGTTTTAAAATTGTCATTATAATAACAAAACAGAGCAAAGGTATATAAATAAGTGAAGTACTAGTTGTACATATAATTCGAAAAGATTTTTGTTAAGAATTCTAGAAACGTAATTCAGCTATAAGCTGTAACGTGCGGGAAGAAACCAAAAGTAGACGCCTTAAAAATTACTTTTTATATAATATGAAAAACTAGACGTCGACGTTTCTAATTGAAAAAATATGGAGGTTGGATAGATTTTTACAATAATAAATTCAGTTTTAACTCTATCTACAGAAGAAGAAGAGCCGCAAGATGAGACAGCTCCTAATCCTGGCGAAGTTTCTGCGGATTCTGACGAAGTTCCACTGAAGCCGCCTAACGTAAGTTAGAATTGTATTTTTTTCCCAAAAATATTTTTTGATTGTTATTTTGTTCGATAGGATGAAGATGATGATTATGATCCAGATGATTCTCGCAAAAAGAAAAAAGGCAAAAAGAGGAAAACTAAAAATGAAAAGGAAAAGACTCGCAAGAAGAAGAAGAGGAAGAAAAATGATAGCGAGGAGGATAGCGATTTTATGCATGAGGATGAGGAAGAGTACTCGGCTCCTAAAAAGGGAAGAAAAGGGAAAAAGGAAGAAAAGAATAAGGAAGCTTCAACTTCTGGGGGAGGGTCAAGTAAGTTTTATTTCTATTAACTCCTTGCACTCCTACCGGCGCTTCTGGCTCGCCATTCAGCTATTGTTTACGCAAAATTTTCAAGTGCAAAGGGTTAAATTCGTTGGTAATTTTTTTCTTTAGGAAAAAAATTCTTACCAATTCACTTATCATTGTCGGTGAATTTATGAATCTGTTCAACAGGTATGCCAACAATTGAAGATGTTTGCAGTGCATTTGACTTGACCGATGTTAATATCGAGTATTCAGAGAGTGACTATCAGAACTTGGTCTCGTACAAAATGTTCCAACAGCATGTTAGGCCTATTTTGCAGAAAGAAAATCCCAAGGTTCTTATACAAATTATTTAAAAAATACATCGAATTAAAAGACCGATTTTCCCACAGGTTCCAATGCCCAAACTGATGATGCTTGTGGCAGCCAAATGGAGAGAATTTTGCGAGTTGAATCCAAATATTCAGAATGAGCAAAATAAGGAAGATGATGAGTATTCGGAATACCAGGGTAAACCGGCACGTCCACGGTCTTCAAGGAGTGAAAAGGTTTTTTGTTTTTGAGAATATCGTTTAAGTTTCTTGAGATTATTACTTTTATCTTATATGAATACAGGTAGAAGAGCCCTACGACGAAGAAGAGGAAGAAGAGGAGGAGGAAGAGCCTCGTGTTAAGAGGAAACGTGGCAGAGGAGCTAGCAAGAAAGGTAGAAAGACAGGGAAAGTGCCGACTTTGAAAATAAAATTCGGTAAGAGAAAGCATGGAAGTTCTGATGAAGATCAGGATGCGACTGGGGGCTCTGAGCGAGATTCTGATGTTGAATTTGAGAAAATGCTTCAAAAATCTGAAGAGAGCAAAGAAACTGATAAAAATGAGGAGAACGAAGAAGAGACACCACAGCCTGTAGTTAGGAAGAAGGCTAAAACGAAGATTGGCATGAAATTTAAAAAGAAGAAAAAAGTTAAAACCACTAACAAGTTCCCTGATGGTGAAGATGGAGAACATGAGCACCAGGACTATTGCGAGGTTTGTCAGCAGGGCGGTGAGATTATTTTATGCGATACATGCCCCAGAGCTTATCATTTGGTATGTTTGGAGCCCGAATTGGAAGAGGCTCCTGAAGGTAAGTGGTCTTGTCCACACTGTGAAACTGATGGGCCCGCTGAGCAGGAGGATGATGAACATCAGGAATTCTGCAGAATTTGTAAAGACGGCGGAGAATTGCTGTGCTGTGATTCATGTCCATCGGCATATCACACATTCTGTTTGAATCCTCCTTTAGAAACAATTCCGGATGGAGATTGGAAGTGTCCGAGGTGCAGTTGCCCACCGCTAGCTGGTCGAGTCGATAAAATTCTAACATGGAGATGGGCTGAGTATAAAACGAACGAACCATCCACTTCAAAGAAGAGTTCCCAGCAGAGAATGAGAGAATATTTTGTTAAATGGCACGACAGATCTTACTGGCACTGCGAATGGGTTACTGAAGTCCAATTGGACGTGTATCATCCATTGATGATTAGAAACTTTACTAGAAAGTATGATATGGAAGAGCCTCCGAAATTCGAGGAAACACTCGATGAAGCCGACAGCAGATATAAGCGAATTCAGCGGCACAAACAAGCCCATGGTGCTGATTGTGATGAAAATGATTTGGTAGATAAGTATTATAAGAACGGTGTTAAGCCAGAGTGGCTTATTGTTCAGAGGGTTATCAATCATAGAACTAAAAGGGATGGGACTACTTTATATTTGGTCAAGTGGAGAGATCTTCCCTACGATAAAGCTACTTGGGAGGAAGAATCTGATGATATACCAGGAATTAAGCAGGCCATTGAATATTACTATGATTTGAGGTCAGCTTGCTTTGCCGAAACAAATATGCGAAAGAAAGGTAAGAAGGGTAGGAAGAAGAAAGATCTAGATGATGATAGAATTACGGTCAAACGATTCACTCCACCACCTGAAAAACCCACTACCGATCTTAAGAAGAAATATGAACAACAGCCAAAATTCCTTACAGAGACAGGTATGCAACTTCATGCCTACCAGTTAGAAGGGATTAACTGGCTTAGATATTCCTGGGGACAAAATATCGATACAATTCTGGCCGATGAAATGGGTCTAGGAAAAACTATCCAAACAGTTACCTTCCTCTATTCCCTTTACAAGGAAGGGCATTGTAAAGGCCCATTTTTAGTCGCTGTTCCCCTTTCGACTATTATTAATTGGGAGAGAGAATTTGAGGTATGGGCCCCAGATTTCTATTGTATCACATATGTCGGTGATAAAGATTCCCGTGCTGTTATCCGGGAAAATGAGTTATCATTTGAGGAAGGCGCTGTTCGGTCATCTGGGAAAGCATCTAGAATTCGAGCGAACTCTATTAAATTTAATGTTCTACTTACGAGCTATGAATTAATATCACTTGATGCTGCTTGTTTAGGATCAATTGATTGGGCAGTTTTAGTCGTTGACGAAGCGCACAGGCTTAAGAGTAATCAAAGTAAGTTCTTCAGAATATTGGCGGGATATAACATCCAATATAAACTTTTGCTAACTGGTACACCGCTTCAAAATAACCTGGAGGAATTGTTTCATCTTCTTAACTTTTTAAATAAGGACAAATTCAATGATTTGGCGGCATTCCAGAGTGAGTTCGCTGATGTCTCGAAGGAGGAGCAAGTGAAACGTTTGCACGAAATGTTGGGGCCACATATGCTGCGTCGTCTTAAGGCAGATGTGCTTAAAAATATGCCAGCTAAATCAGAATTTATTGTTCGAGTCGAATTATCGCCCCTGCAAAAGAAGTACTATAAGTACATTCTCACAAGGAACTATGAAGCGCTTAACCCGAAAAGTGGTGGAAACGTTTGTTCATTGCTCAATGTAATGATGGACCTTAAAAAATGCTGTAATCATCCATACCTCTTTCCGGCTGCCGCTGAAGAGGCTCCTCTAGCAGGAGGTGGCTATGAAATTACAGCCCTTACTAAAGCAGCTGGAAAACTTGTATTGCTGGCGAAAATGTTGCGACAATTGAAGGAGCAGGGTCATCGAGTTTTAATCTTTTCACAAATGACAAAAATGTTAGATATTCTTGAGGATTTCTTAGACGGTGAAGGATATAAGTATGAAAGAATCGATGGGGCAATTACAGGGTCATTGCGTCAGGAGGCTATTGATAGATTTAATGCACCCGGAGCCCCACAATTCGCTTTCTTGCTCAGCACAAGGGCTGGAGGTCTTGGTATTAATTTGGCCACTGCCGATACAGTTATTATTTATGATTCCGATTGGAATCCCCACAATGATATTCAAGCATTTTCACGTGCCCATCGAATCGGTCAAGCGAATAAAGTTATGATTTATCGATTCGTCACTAGAAACTCAGTTGAGGAGCGTGTGACTCAAGTTGCCAAGAGAAAAATGATGTTAACCCACTTGGTTGTGAGGCCCGGAATGGGTGGTAAAGGGTCCAATTTCACTAAGCAAGAGTTGGACGATATTTTGAGATTTGGTACTGAGGAACTTTTCAAAGAAGATGGTAAAGAAGAAGAGGCTATTCACTATGACGATAAGGCCGTAGCTGAATTATTGGACAGATCTAACCGTGGTATTGAAGAGAAGGAAAGTTGGTCCAACGAATATTTGTCCTCGTTCAAAGTTGCTTCTTACGCAACTAAGGAAGAAAATGAAGACGACGATACAGAGATCATTAAACAGGAGGCTGAGAACTCTGATCCAGCGTATTGGGTGAAACTTCTTCGGCATCATTATGAACAACATCAGGAAGATGTAGGAAGGACTCTAGGTAAAGGAAAGCGTGTCCGCAAACAGGTAAATTACACCGATGGACTTGTAGCGGCAACAGAACCAAGGGATGATAGCAACTGGCAGGAGAATGTTTCTGATTATAATTCAGATTATTCTGGCGGATCTGATGAGGATCGTGAGGATGATGACTTCGACGAAAGAAATGAAAACGGCGATCTTAGTCGCAGAAATAAGAGGCGTGTTGAACGACGTGAGGATAGAGATAGACCACTTCCACCACTTCTTGCCCGTGTCGGTGGCAACATAGAAGTCCTCGGCTTCAATGCACGCCAGAGGAAGAGCTTCTTGAACGCTATCATGCGATACGGAATGCCACCGCAAGATGCTTTCAATTCGCAATGGCTTGTTCGAGATTTGCGAGGCAAATCTGAGAGAAATTTCAAAGCTTATGTTTCCCTATTCATGAGACACTTATGCGAACCAGGCGCTGATAATTCTGAGACCTTCGCTGACGGTGTTCCTAGAGAAGGACTAAGTCGTCAGCATGTTCTTACACGGATTGGTGTTATGTCTTTGATTCGTAAGAAGGTGCAGGAATTTGAGCATATTAATGGGTACTACAGTATGCCTGAGCTGATTAGGAAGCCCTGCGAACCTGTTAAGCCAGCGCTGAATGAAGGGGACAAGAGTGCGACCACAAGTACGAGTGCAACCCCAGCAACTAGTGCTGCAGCCAGCCCAGTTCCACCATCTGAGAAGGAAGAGGAAAAACCCAACGATGATGACAAAGCTGTTAAGGAGGAAAAACCTGGTGAAGAGGCAAATCCAGAAAGTACACCAACCACTGCCGAAAATTCTGCTAAAACCGATACTGAGACAACAGAGGTTGACTCATCTTCTAAGGCGGAAAGCAAGGAGAAGCCACCAGTAGGCGAAAATCCAGCAGAGCCGGAAGAAAAGACCCCAGCGCCTCCCCCACCACCACCACCGCCAGCCAAAAAGCTTGAGGAGGATATCAAACAGGAGGATGACGATGACGTGGTAATTGTTAAGGATGATGGAGAAATTGAACGCCCCAGAAAGGAAGGAAAAGCCGAGGAAACACTTGAGGTGCATAAGCGCAATTTTATGTTTAACATCGCCGACGGAGGCTTCACAGAACTTCACACACTGTGGTTGAACGAAGAGAAAGCAGCGGTCCCGGGGAGGGAATATGAAATTTGGCATCGTCGCCACGACTACTGGCTTCTTGCGGGTATTGTGACTCATGGATATGGCCGCTGGCAGGATATTCAAAACGATATTCGTTTCGCGATCATCAACGAACCCTTTAAAATGGACGTAGGAAAAGGGAACTTTTTGGAAATTAAAAATAAATTCCTCGCCCGCCGATTCAAATTGCTGGAACAAGCACTTGTTATTGAGGAGCAGCTGCGACGAGCTGCTTATCTTAATCTCACCCAGGATCCCAATCATCCTGCAATGTCCCTCAATGCTCGATTCGCCGAAGTTGAATGCCTCGCAGAATCTCATCAGCATTTGAGTAAGGAGTCTCTGGCTGGAAATAAACCAGCCAACGCTGTACTGCATAAGGTGCTGAATCAGCTTGAAGAATTGCTATCCGATATGAAGAGCGACGTCTCAAGACTTCCCGCCACTCTGGCCAGAATCCCCCCCGTCGCACAAAGGCTTCAGATGTCAGAGAGATCGATTCTATCCAGGCTTGCTGCCACAGCTGGCAATCTGCCAAACTCTGGTAAGTTTCCAACTCCTCCATATGTGCAAGATTGTCTGGACACACTAAACAATTTTACAGCACAACTAATGCCACAATTCCCAACCGGATTCCAAGGAACCTCTCTACCGGCCTTCGCTGGAAATACAGCATCGAACTTCGGCAACTTTAGACCGCAGTTCTCGGTCCCTGGGCAGCCGTCAACAAGTTTTAGCAGTAACAACTAGACGTAGAGCTAATTTATAATTTTACCCTATACTTAGCTGTAATTTTATATAATATTCGAGTATAGACCGAAGTAGCTTAATAAACAGTTGCGCCACCAAATATTTTTTAGACTCGATCGCTGCAGCGTTTCGCTTTCAATTCCAGTTTTATTGTACTTGGAGAAATCGGAAAAAAAACTTATTGAAAAATAAAGGCAGATCATTCCACAGATATGATAGTTTTTATTTGTTCAGTAGTGGGATATAATTTTTTTCAGACCAATTTTCCAGGTTCGACAGAAAAAACATGTAGTCCTCGGTGATTTTGGAATCTATGCAACTGAACAAGGAACACTCCTGTTTGCATCCAGTTCTAAATTTCAGGTTTGTTGCTTTGTTAAAGCTGTTAATATCGTAAGAAAAAGAATTTTTTTGATTTTCTCTAATCTGAGGACTTCCTGGAACATATAAATATGTGAAAAGTTTCAAGATAAAATAGACAGGAAAAATTTTCTTTTTTATCTTTGTATTCAAGATTTCTCGAATTTATTTTCAAAAACACTTCAAATACTTCTTAATGAAAAGTTAAAACTGAGGTTGACTGCAATAGCTTATGACATCTGTGCGCTCGAGGTGCCTAATTTTTAATTGAATTTAACCAAAAAAAAAAATAAACCAAGGCTGACTATTACAATTAAGAAAAATCTAAAAAAAGAATATGTGAATCAAATCAGCATAGTTAGTACAATTTCTTGACAAATTATATTTTTGAAATGGTTCTTGTTTAGTAATGAATCATGAAAAATTTGTAAAACCTTTAATACAATTTAAAGTGTTTTCTTTTCAAATATTTTATTTCAACTTTTTCTCGGGAAATAAACTTTCTACATTTTACCCTGCAATAAAGAAATAAGGAACAAAGTTTTGAAAGTATTTCAACTAAAATAAAATAAAATAAAATAGGTGATTGTGCTGTCATTAAACAGGCAAATTTGAATAAAATCAAGTAAAATAATTTTGTTTTGATTATGTACATGAATTCGAAACATGGAAAATTAAATTCTCTAAAGATCTGTTAAAAAGATATAAATTTTTATCAGCCCTTTTCATTTTATTAAACATAAATAGCCAAAAACTCACATCCCAGTGATTTTAAACAATTCTCTGTTGCTTTAAATACGCTGCGCGACTTATCTCCGCAGAACTCAGATTTGAATAAAATCTACGATCAGAGTAGTAACATATTTGAAACTTCAGACTTACGAGGAAACGTTCTCATGTGTGTCTCACCGATTTTGATGAAATTGCAATATGTTATAGAGTATCGAAAAATAAGAGACACGTATTTTTTTTTACCTGCGGATACGCACATTTAGGGGGTCCATTTATTTATTGTTTTTTTTTAATAAAAATTGGTGTATTTTTCAAAAGTTTGTCCGCCATTTAGATCCGCCATTTTGAATTTTTTCAATTCAACATCAGATTCGTAATCAGGGACTCCAAAAACTCCTTAATACTGGTTTTCACGAAAAAAACTGATGTCTGAAATAATATACATCATTTACGTATTAGTGCTAGGGGTTGTTTACCCCCTTTAGGAGCTTTTTTTACGAAAACGCAAAAACAGGCCAACTTTATTTTTCAAAATCGTATGTAAAAAAATATTTTTTAATGATTTTTAACTAAAACTGTTATTTTTGGGACGCAAAAATTTAAACAAAAAAATCGTTTTTCTGCAATAAAAAATAAGGTTTGCTACCCCCGGGAACCGGATTACTTACAAAAGTTTAGTATATTTATTAGACATCTCCATTTTGTTTCATTCGAAAAAATTCATTAGAACTTGAAATATTTAGGAAAATTTGGGGGCAAATTTTAAGGGTGGTTTTCACCCCTTAAATGTGCGTATCCGCAGATAAAAAAATAATACGTGTCTCTTATTTTTCGGTACTCTATAACATATTTCAATTTCATCAAAATCGATGAAACACACCTGAGAACGTTTCCTTGTTAGTGATTTGTTGTTGGAAATGAATTATTTTCCTTTAAATTTTGAAAATATGATCAAAGAGAAAGTTCCCTATTTGTGTGTTTTTTTTCAGGTACTGGAAAATATGTAAGTAAATGGAAACTATGGTTTTGCTTAATATCCATTGTTTTAAAAAGAAAGTTTGTGTATATATCTATATACAGGGTGTCCAGGAAGTAGTGCGCCAAAATTAAGGGGATGATAGCTTGGGTCATGACCTACCAGAAAATCAAAATATGACCTAAGTGGAAACTTTACCGTTTTCGAGATATTTGGGTTTTTATGAAAAATTAAATTTGATTTAAAATGAACATGGCAACATCTTGTTATTCATGAATAAAATGGGTGATTCTGAAATCTGCATTAAGCAATTTTTTGAATTGCTTTCCCATCACTGCCTAGTACATTTTTTTTTCACCAGGGAAGGTCAAAGTAGCGTCAAATAATTTTGAACAGCAAAAAAAAAAAATTGATTATTTTTGTTTGCGACGGTCTTGTGTTAATAATAAAAAATGACATGCTTACCAGGTAGGGCAACTTATCTAGAATATTTTAGCAAACAAAAAATGAGAACATGTCTTTTTATGTGCACCAACTAGTCAATAATCTGAAATTTAATTTTTCATAAAAACCCAAATATCTCGAAAACGGTGAGGTTTTCACTAAGGTCATATTTAGATTTTCTGGTAGGTCATGACCCAAGCTACTATCCCCTTATTTTTGGCGCATTATTTCCTCGACACCCTGTATATAAAAAGTTTATAATAAAAAATATGAGCTAAATACGAAAATAGGAAGAGCAGCTTATTGAATGGCAAATAAATAAAGCTTTTTGGAATAACTCGTTATGTATTATCGATATAAGTTGAGACCCAAAATATTCCTTAATTTAATAGCAAGCACACAGATAACGATGTACATAAATCGAAATATGAGATACTTATTCCAAAATAAGAAACAAACAATCGATTGTAAATCTATCCGACGCATAACGAACAGGGCCCTTATTTGGAAATTCGACCCTATTGGTCGATTCAAATCGATTTTTGACTCGACTGTCGATCGGGTCGACATGAATGAAAATTATGAATTATTACCAATTTTAAATATTTCAATGTAAGATACAATTATTATATTTGGTTTTTATCTTTGGTAATTATAAAATTAGAAAAAAAATACGTTTTGCACCCATCTACGTCTCGCGTAGGGTGATTTCTGGAGGTTAAAATCAGTTGCTATAAATTAGTTTCCATAAATTAACGCCATTTGTTTTAGCTTCGGCAGGAAATGCAGATTTTTAGCAGTATGTGTGTTCCTGCAATGAATGAAAGAAGCACGAGTCTCGTATTGATGCAGTGTCGTAACCCTTACCTTAAAAAAACAATCCAAACTGTAACACTTATGCCTGCGCTTAGATTTGGAAATTAACTAATTAAAGGAAGCTCAATCTTATAACAAAAAGCAAATTTACTTACATTTTCTGTTGTTTTATTTCAAATCTACTTCATACACGATAAAAGCAAACTTATCGTTTGCCCGGTGTCGAAACTGTGTTGCCAAATATCAAATTATCAATATCGACTCAAAATGTAATCGAACCGAGTTGCCAATTAAGGGCTCAGGTCTGAACGTGCGTATGCACCTATCAGCTTCAGATTTTATCTCAAAATGCTTATGGTACAAAATTTGTCCCCATAAGTCGTAACATATGTAGTTCTCTTAAAGATATTTACTTAAAGTCCAATAAAAAGTGTTAATAAAAAAATTGAGAGGTTTTACTAAAGTAACAAATTTTTCAAATAAAATGTATACGCGATTAATTAATATTTCCTCAGTGTTTAAATAAAAGTCTGAATGAACTTCCGTTTGTTATGATCTTCATTTACAGTGTACAATAATCACTTTATGCAAAAAATTAGTATTAAGGAGTATTTTAAAAAGTATTAAAGCTCTTCGTATTTCGATATAATAAAGTTCAAACCTTTATGTTGTTCAATTAAAAGCTCTTATGATAACCTGCTATTTTTTAATGATTTTTCCAATGTGGCCAAAATGTGGTCTTTAATACTTTTAACAAATGTCATAACTTTTTCCTTATCTTTGCATATTCAATGAAACTTATAAATTCACTAGTAGTGAAAGTTAAATTAATAAATTTATGTATGAATATAACGTTTATATGCTTTTCTTGAATTTAAATCATTATTCCATAGCTATTGAATTCATTCTATTTTTGTATTGATCATACGTTGACAAAAAATCCTTTCTTTCAAATAATTTCTAAATTCCTTTTTAGAATGAAGAAAAACGAAATAAGAAGTACAATTCCTTGTAACGGAATTAACGAGTAATTCAAATCCATTACTGACTAGTAGTTGATCATTACCAATACAATTCCTCCTAATGTAAGTGAAACTTGTTCAAGTCCAGTACTAAAGAATTCAAAATATCATTACTTAGAAATACTCAGCATTACCCAGCATTGCTTCACAGTACTAATCATTACCTAGAATTATTCGTCGTATATTTCTAAGTAATGCCAGGTAATGCTTCTGAAGTACGGTAATGATGAAGTACCAATATCATTACCTGATAATGGTAATTAAGTTTATTTATTTACTTCGCTTAATACAAGCTACAAAAACTTAAACTCAGCTTGGACTAAAACTAAAACTAAACTAAAACTACAACTGAAAAAGTTAAAAGGTAACAACTAGGGGGGGGGGAGGGGCAATAATTATGGTGGTGGGTCATGCTGGTAAAGGGCATGTCTGAGGAGGTTTTTCTAAATGAAAATCGAAGGTGGGAGAGTTGTTAGTTTTGCGTAAGTTCTTTGAAGTACCAATGCTAGGAATGGTACTGGTAATTGATCTTGCTTGATTTACTTGTCCTGGTAATTGTAATGGTAATCATAGTACTTTGTTACAGCCCTGCTTTGTTTATACGAATGATTTTGTTTATTTTCCAAAAAAGATCTCCCCACGAAATTTTGTTAAATTTGTACAATTTTCTGGCGGCTATGCTAAAATCGAAGTAAGTTAATGATTTTTTTTTCTATAGGCTGTAGCAGCTAAAAACTGCATAGATGGACTTTAAGGGTAAAAAAATATCAAATAAAATTATTAAATGAGTTCTAGAGCATTATTTTCATGCATGCTGCACTTATAAATTTCAACTTGTGTAAACGAAATTTTCTGTATTCGAGAGAAAAAGAATTCTGCGGCACCACAGCGCCAGGATGCACCCAAATATGCTAATTTTAATATCCAGCACGAGTGCCCTCAAAAATAGAGCATTTTCCGCGTTTTAGCTCTTGTTCTGCAAAGACAAACATCAAAGTGTTGTGCTTAGCATCGTATTTATTCATTTTTTTTTTGCACTTCTGTAAGAAACCATGAAAAATGTCTTCTTTCAGCGATTAGAGGAGAGCTTCTCGCTTTGATAATTATTTGATATTAAAATGATTTTACGAGTGGCCTCAAGAGCCCCCTCCCCGTCCTCACCCGCGTGTCGGGGCTCGGCAGACATCCTTGGGGCTGTGGTAATTGCACATTTGATAGTCAGGTGTAGCCCCCTTTCGCCGGCTGCTGACGACGGCCCAGAGGCATGAGAGGACAGCTTTTTTTCGGGCCAGTAAGCATGATGCGATGCGATGCGAGGCGCACTTTAAATCTCAACGGAAGTTGAACTTTATCCACTTTAAATTGCAGGAAAATAGGGTTAAATGTTTTTTTGATTATTTCGACTGGTTGGTTGACCAGTTGATGACAAAATTACTTTTCACTGCAATAGATAGATCTGTTAGCTAAACAGAGCAAGTGTAATTAAATTAAGAAGTACTTTGTCATATTTATTTTCATTATTTCCTCAAAAGGAAATTTCTCTATATCTTTTCTTTCTTTCTTACTATTAATAAAATTCTAAGAGGTAGTTTTGTTTGTCTGTCTGTCCTCTCAAAACTTCTAAAGCATTCAACAGATTTAAGGAAATATAATGGCGATTATTGGTCAAAGGATGGGCTTAAGGGGTTATTCTACTGTTAAACGGGTAAGAAGCAGTATCTTTTTAAAAGTGTTGTAAAAAAAAAAACTATTAGAGATATCAATTTGAAATTTTGCATGCATCTTTATTAATGAAAAAAATATATAATGGCATAGTTGATTAAAAAAAAAAATCGGTTAAAAAAACTTTAAACGCGATTTACTCAAAACGTGTTGTTTTGGTGCGCGGTACATCGTAGAGAAAAAACTAATGAAGCGATTTAGCTAAAAAATTTTTTGCATAGTTATATATCAATTTTACACAGACTGAACCTAAATTGAGGCATTAAAAATGAAATTTGGTTATTTGGGAGCACTTTTTTCATCGAAAAAACGTCCAAAATCGAGCATGCTATTTTCCAACGCTTGTCAAATCGCGAAAATTTAATATTTATGGCTCAATTTAGGTTCAGTCTGTGTGTTTTTAGCTAAACTAATAAAATTTCATCGTTAAATTGATTGCAGATCACCTGGACGACCTGGGCAATGTACCGCGCAAACGACTCTGGCCGTCAGCGCGCACTACATCAATCATAAACCGAAGCCGCCATTTTGTTTTTTTTTTTAATCAACTATGCCATTACATCTTTTTTTCATTAATAAAGATGCATGCAAAATTTCAAATTGATATCTCTAATAGTTTATTTTTAAAACACTTTTAAAAAGATACTGCTTTTTACCCGTTTAACAGTAGAATAACCCCTTAAGGGGGATAGCCACTGTGACGGCCGAAAAATGAGTGATTTTCGAGAATTTTTTTGACCGGGTAAATAAAGGAATTCTTGGATCGGGTTTTTTTTATTTTATTAAGTACACATCCAATAATGTTTCCACAAATTTTTATTGAAAAATATAATATAGTTTTAATAATATTGACGATGCCGTAGAACTTGAAAAAAAATTCCCCCTCCATGGTCGCATCGATTTTTCAAAAGCCGGTAATCAAAAAAAAAAAAAAAAGTTTTATTATAATCTACGTGGATGTAGTTATCGTTGTACGTAGCCGTTTTTTGTTTTTTTTGATTTTTCACAAAATGGCGACCGATTGAAAATACTTTCACTTTTTTGACCGTTTTTTTTTGTTTTCAAACAGTTTAAAAAATAGTAAAAAACAAAATTTTCCGAATCGGCTACGCTTAACCTTAGCCACTACTAAGACGAACGAAACAAAAGAAAAAAATTAAAAATCGGTTAAGAATTGTCCGAGCTATCAATGCGACCAGTTTGAGAAAAGTCGTTTCGAGAAAAACGCGTTTAAAGTTTTTAGTCCATTTCTCTCGCAATGACATCATATATCTTTTAAAATTTTCATACCTATATTAAACTATCAAGTCCTGGACCATATGACGGTTCTTCCTCTTCATCTCCAGGGGTATTGTTGGCTCTTTTAATTTTGCGATTAATAGCCCACTGCGTCACATAATAGAAAAGACCTTAGAGCGAGGGACTAAGAGGCGTAACATTCTGATCGGGAGGTCACGCGGAAAATAATCGGTCTAAATGCTCTCACTAAAATCGCTGTAACTTAGTCAATTTTTGAAATTTTGACCTGCAATTTTGTATACATATTTTTGAATGTGTAAACTTTGATTTAAGCAAAAAAACAAAACAAATTTTTTTTTGATCCATCACAGTGGCTATCCCCCTTAAACTAGGCTTCAGATAGGCTTAGGTTGGTTTGAGCTAAACTTTAATCCGACTCTAGCCAAGTTTATTCCAGTTTGAGCCCGTCTTAGGCCAGGTTGAAATAGGACTAAAGCAAAGCTTAAGTCTAGCTTGAGCCAAGCTTGGACCAAACTTCAATTAAATTTGAGCTTGGCTTTAGCCAGGCCGTCGAGACTTATTAAAGAATTTTTTTGCTATCCTTCAGCAGCTGACTAACTCCAATAGAGTTACTCTCTGCTGGGTATCGGAAAACTCCAGCATTGAAGGAAATGAGGTTGCTGATGAAATAATTAGGAAAGGTTCAAAATCTCGGAACCAGGATACTGAAACCTTTGGCAACATTGGCTGATCTTCGGCTAAGGCTGTGATTGAAGAATGAACTAGACGCCAACAGTCTATATACTGGGAAAATTAACCTGGGATCCGCCAAGCTAAATGGTGTTCCTTAGCGTAGCAGATTGTCTTTAAAGGGGTTTCGGGAAACAATATCTTTCGGTCGCAGTGTTCACCATAAAGGTCACCCCCAACAAATAATAATAAAAAGAGCCAGGGTGAACTTAAGCTCAGGCATGAAATGAGCTTAAGTGAGGCTTGAACCAGATATCGCTACGGATTTACCGACTGAAGATTGCTTCAAATTTTATACTCGTGCATACATTAATGACTTGGTGAAACTATAGGCTTTATATGATCTTGATTAATTGATTATGCTAATTCAAAATAAACAGTTTAGTAAACGAAGGAAATCGAAATTTTCATTTAATGTGGACCTCATGTGTAAATTTCTTTTAGATTTACTTTTACAACGATTTTTAAAGAGTGTTTTTGGAAAAGGCTTTAATCAAAGGTTTTATTAAACAAATACATTATGCATGTATATTCAGACTACTCATTTTAATAGCTTTTATATGATACCCCACATAATAGGATTTAAAGAATAGTTTTAGGGCGCAACCGTAAGTCTTTACAAATATCTGGTCACAAAATTCCAAAAACTTTTTATACTTTACAATTTACATCTTTCGCATATAGACAGATATGGAGTTGATTCCCTAAGTACATATTCTGTTCTTGAATATTTTTTAAAGAACAATGAAAGCAACTTATATTTTTATTAATTTTCGGCAAATTTAAATTTTATAAAAATATCTACTTTTCATTAGACCCTAATTACTTACTTTAAATTATTTATAAAAATGTTTTCAAAGTTTAACAAATTTATGAATATTCTGTGATTTTTTAAATCAGATCAATTGGTCCAGATAGCTCAAAAATGTATAATTAGTTTTCATTAAGAACATTCGTAACAAAAATTAACTGGTTTGAACTAGTTAATTTTAAGGTATTGTGACATGACATTTTTAGTCGGTTGGTGTCAATTGTTTAAATTTAAGTAATTGTTTTGTGGATTTGAAAAAGTATAGGTACTAAATTGTTCATCAATCAGTTTTTCTTTATTCTTGTTCCTCAGTGTTATGAATCCACAGACGAAAGTTCCACCATATTTAAGTTTAATCTGGTTTCGAGGAAGATAGGATTAAAAATTACAAGGTTTTAGAGTTTAAACTTTCATTTGATTTTCGTTTCGAATTTTTACGATGTTGCTTTATTTTATGGATGAATTCTATAACACTTTTTTCCGAGGTATTAAATAAACTATATATTTTATATTTGGAATAAATACAAATTATATAAGAAATTCGCATTTATGTAATTACGTTTTCTTATAAATTTATTTTCTATGAGGAGAATTCATATAAATTTAATTTAAAATTTTTTAATATTCTGCAATTCATATAAATTGGCCCATAGGAATAAGTTTAGGAGTTTTTAGTTACAAAACCGTCTTACCATCAAACCATCTTACATTTATAATTATTTTTTTCTGTTCTGTTCAATGTATCAATTTAATATATTTTTAGTGAAGTCTGATTATGTTATATATAATACCAAAAAAAAAAACCGGATTAACATCAGTCAAATTTTCGTACTTCTTATACGAGGAAAGATAAATTGGATACTATTAATTATGTAATATCCCATTTTTATCTGAAATAGTTATAAATATTGTCATATTATCGTCAATATCCGGGTAAGGATAGAGCGTAGTCGGGCGGGGCCTGGTGTGCCCCTTGCTCTCTGTCAGTATCAATCAATAAATTAAAGGATACCAATTGATGATTACTAAAAAAGATATTTCCTGATATTTGTTGTATAATGTTCTTATTCCTATTTGAGTTTTAAACTTTTACAAAACAAGTTCAGGCACTAAATATATTAAAATGTTAGGAATGAATTTTGCATTTTGGTAACTATTCTTGTGACGTTTTTTAAACGTTAAAAACTTATCTATGCTCAACGATTTTACAAACACGACTCATTAACGTGTAGCTTTGTTACGCTTTGGAAATCGATTTGTCGAAAAATTCGATTTCGTTGATTTGTTTCGGGTATTAGACGATGGCATTATTTAACCTGTTTGAATCTTATTAAAAAATAAAAAGAAAACATACAAAACAATGAAAAACGTTACGTTTGTTGTTCGATCTCACCACCCTATTTTTCCTTCTTAAGTAAGTAGTACTAAAACCGGTACTGATTATCGTGACATAAACTATACACTATATAGTTGCGTAAATTGTATACAAATACTTTTATAAATGCTCTTCGTATTTTGAGAATACAAATGTACTACATTATTTCAATAGTACAATCCTTTATTAATCTGTATCAGAGCTGTAAAAAAAGTATTACCACTATTATTAAAATTACCAGTGAAAGTAAGCAAGTAAGACAAATTACCAGTAGATACCACTATCAGTTTTTGTACTTCAAAAATGTAATTACCATTACCAGGTAATAGTCCGCAGTCCATCGCCCTTTTTTTGTGTTGATTACTAACAGGCTAAATTTTCGTGAGCAGCTTCCTTTCGCCGAGACGCCCAACTTTTCTATCTGCGAAAATTCTCGAAAGTGGTAGCTAACAAATTGCGGAGGCATGAAACATGTCGATCTGGTGAATGTAAAAATTTTAATACTAACCGTTATTTTTATAGTTGAATCTAGAGATAATGTGATAACAAACACGACAAAACCTTTGTCCTACAAAACCGATGGTTGGACGGCGGTAGTCCCCCAACCTCAACATGTCGAAATGAAGAGTAGTCCAAACTGACTACTAACCACCTGAATTTTTTGGTATCGCTTAATGAATGTATTTTAAATTAAATGACAACCTTGTCCTACAAATTTAGCGGTATGTTTGTCCAGTCCTACGAGCGGAAGTTGTAATAAAAAAAAAATTTACGTTAATTTGACAACTTCCGCTCGTAGGACTGGACAAACATACCGCTAAATTTGTAGGACAAGGTTGTCATTTAATTTAAAATACATTCATTAAGCGATACCAAAAAATTCAGGTGGTTAGTAGTCAGTTTGGACTACTCTTCATTTCGACATGTTGAGGGTGGGGGACTACCGCCGTCAAACCATCGGTTTTGTAGGTCAAAGGTTTTGTCGTGTTTGTTATCACATTATCTCTAGATTCAACTATAAAAATAACTGTTAGTATTAAAATTTTTACATTCACCAGATCGACATGTTTGACGCCTCCGCAATTTGTTAGCTACCACTTTCGAGAATTTTCGCAGATAGAAAAGTTGGGCGTCTCGGCGAAAGGAAGCTGCTCACGAAAATTTAGCCTGTTAGTAATCAACACAAAAAAAGGGCGATGGACTGCGGACTATAATGGTATTGATACTTCACCATTACCGCTTTATTTAGCATTACCAGGCATTAGTCAGCATCACCTAGCATTGCCTAACGGTATTACTCGATGAGTATTTCTAAGTAATGTCACATAATGCTGAGTAATGTCAGGTAATGCTTCTAAAGCATGGTAATGATAAAGTACCAATACCATTACTTGGTAATGGTAATAACATTTTTTAAATTACCAATATTTTGAATGGTACTGGTAATTCGTCTTGCTTGCATTACTTGTAGTAGTATTAAGTATGGTAATGCATTCCAAGAATAATGCTTTATTTTACAACTCTGATCTGTATACTACCAAAAATTTTAAAATATATACTAAATTTTTCAACTGTGCAGGCAGTATCAGTTCCGGAAGAATTTTATGGCTGTAGAGATACAGAACAACATTTAGAGGCAATAAATTCGCAAATCCTTTTATAGTGCTCTTGTAATGTGAGGATTTTGGGGATTTTGTAGGATATACTGAAAATTCTTTGAATTCAGCACACATGGAAGAGGAAAGGAAAAATCTTAAAGTGCAAACAGTCATCGGAAAGAAAAACGCTCTCTTTTACATGAACCAAAAATTCCATTCCGACTCGGTGCACAATATTCCAGTGCGGCGGCATGACTCAACAATTCTTTTTTTTTGGAGTATCCGGGCAAATACTGGCACAATTGTAAAAATTTCTGGCGGTTTCCGGCTAAAATTAATCAAAAGCTAATGCCACTTTGTCGCCAAAATCGTTCGAATGGACACCGAACAGATCCACTTTAAGGTGGGCGCACACGGAAGCATCCTCCCGCTCCAGTACGACTTCAAGTCCATTTCAAACATATTTCAGAGGAGGCGAAGTATATTTGATCCACTATTGATTTTATTCCGGGGCTAGTTCGCTGTGTATGGGGCCACCCACACCTCGGGCTCCCGATCCGAAGTAACTTCCTGTGCGATTGGGCGCACGGGAGGCCAAAGAGAGCGCTGCCGGAGCTCTTATCCTGCAATAGACGGCAAGCCCGACCAGCGCCGCTTATCATGACAAATAGGTGCTCCCAATTGGAGGGATAAAATAATTTTATCCCGGCAGACCAAGCCCACTATCGCAGGGGCCGCGCGCACCGATGCCGGAGCTCCAGCGGGGACTCGCATGCGCTCCCAGGCCCGGGCGCGCCTCAATAGCCAGAATTCGTTGCTGCTGCTGCCGCCGCCGCTGAGCAGAGCAGCTCCGGGAGATTTATAGTCCGTGGGTACACAATGCCAGCTCCAATTTGAATTTCAAATGATTGAAGCGATGCTCGCGGTGATAACTCCGTGATGAATAAGCCCAGCAGCCAGCAACATATGTTCCTGCTGGAGACCAGCCGCTGATGCCCAGCGGCCAGCCTGGACATAGTAAATCTCTCCGGCTGGGGCACAATAGTTGCTTTATCATTTGCCTGCCCGTTTTGGGGCCAAGAACAAGTCCCAGAAGGTGATGATGCTGCAGCAATACCGCGGAGCGGAGAAATCAATGCGGGACCGAGCACCAGTTCGCAGGCACCCTGGGAAGTGGAAGAAATCGAAACGAGCCCCAGGAGCCAATTTTGGACTGAATTACTTAGCAGCTGACAGGTTGCTTCTGTAATCTGTGCGAACCTTCTGGTCACAACATGACCCATAGGATTTTTTAGGGTCCTCGTACATGTAACATTTTAGCTTCAAAAAAGGATGTCACTTTCCTAGCAAAATTGAAGTATAGGCCGATTTTGTTAGGAAAGTGACGCACTTCCTTTAAGGGGAGGTTCCTTTGATCGGCGATGAAAAAATCGATTTTTTTTTTTTACATATTATCAATCTATGTATAATATGTTAAAAACATGATCCAAAAACCGTTTTGCGTTTTATGCAGTTTTTAGAAAGTTACAGCGCTTCAAAGAGAAGCGTGCAACTGTCAACGCGGCACAACTAGCGAACAAGGCGAAATTGGTTCTAAAACTTCAAACGCGTTTTCCCGAAAGTTGATATTTTCAGTGCGCGGGACAGTGTATCTCGAGAACCACTGATCGGATCCACTTGAAATTTTAAAGTCATGTGTAAAATTCAATTTCGGAGCCCTTGAACCATTATTAACAATATATTATAATAATAAACAATGTTTACGCCTGTCTTAAACAACTAAAACACACCCCAAAACACGACCTTAATTTTCAAGGGGATAACTTTCTCTGTTTTTTTATTAAAATTTCGAAATTTTTGGTTGAAGGGCCACTACATATGTTTATTTAACTAACTTAAAAAATGTTCATGTTTCAGTGACCCCTACGACCCTCGGGAACGTCCCGCGCAGACGCATATATGGCGCGCAAGGCCTCGCGGAGATATGGCTGGAGCCGCCATTTTGAATTGAAAGAGGGGGGAAAAAATAAATTTAGGGACTCTTTTTATCAATAAACATTGTACAAAAAACCGTTTGTTCATATCCCATTTCTTTATACCTCAAAAAAATTCATAAAAGTGACGAACTTTTCAGAGTCGATCAGAGGAACCTCCCCTTAAGTATTATAGTTCCTAGGCCTCGTGTGAACTCAAACTCAAAAAGTGTTTTTTTTTAATTCTTGAATTTTGCATTTTGCAATGATTTTTTCCCCATTCTTTTAAATTTATAATTATCAAAATCTAATATTTTATAAGGTTGTAGGGTATCCTTCTAAAGGGCAGTGTTCGAGTATTTAAAATCTATTTTTATTTTGTTTTTACCTTGATTTGTCTTCGACGAATTTTCAAAAATGTATTGAATTTCAAAACATATAACGCTCCTTATCTCCTAAACTTATCTAATCTGTAGTTAGAAAGATTTCACAGACTAGCTAAATGTAACAGACCTTCTAAACCTAAAATTAGACTATATTTTTCAGTAGGTTTTTGATGCGCTGAAACCAAATCCGACCCAGGAATTGCTCAATCTCGTAAGATGTTCGAGATATTCTAACCTAAAAGTGGAACAAACCCGGTTTTTCGCAATAGTTGAGGTTATGTTAGATAATGGGAATCAACGCTATAAGAAAAGCGGATCTCAGATTGTTGGTAGGCTGCCTAACTGGCCACCATGGGCTTAGATACCATCTACATAAAATAGGTCTGCCAAATAAGACGGAATGTCGTCTGTGTCATGAAGACGACGAAACTACATCACACATTCTGTGTGCTTGTCCTGCTTTAGCACGGTTAAGAAGAAAGATCTTCAGTCAGGAGTTCTTGGATTCGGCTGAAACTCGTTCATCTTCTGTTAAAGACCTTCTGGCGTTCCTTAGGGTAGCAGACCGTCTTTTACTGTAACCTGTTACCTTTCGGTCGTGAGGGTCACCCCTACTTATAATAATAATAATAATAGATAATGAGTTGTTGTTATATTGAGAATTAGAATAATTAGAACAAATCCAAGTAAATAAAAAAGATATATATCGATATAAAAAAATGGTGTTTATATTATTGTTTAAAATAAAAACGTAGTTTTAAGAAAAATGAGTTTAAACTTTGGATTAGATTTGTTTTAGGTTGCCAGCTTTTCTATAAAATATCTAATATATTTTCAATATTTTGAAAAAAATCTTCCACATATATTTTGTTGAAAGATAATAAAATTACTAAATTCAATAAAATGTAAATAGTGGGCTATCGGGTGGTTTCTTTTTAAAAATGCTAGAATATAAACACTGTTCAATATTTTTCAAAGTTTGTTGATTTCTCTGAATCTTCCGATTAATTACGGAATATGATTTCATTTAAATGGCTTCCTCACGTGGCTGGGCAGTAGCCCATCCTGTCAATCCAATTTTGCAGCACATTTTCGGTGATTTGGGGATCTAAGTGCCTGAATGATTTCTGGATTGTTATCATAACATTGATCTTTAACAATACTCCACAAGAAAAAGTCCACCGGCGTCAACTTCGATAGAAACTTCTTTTCAAAATTCGCACTGTTTCGGTAACACAGCACTCAATATGGAAATAAGTTTTCAATATTTTCCAATGTTGCCCAAGCGTAAATCGATCTATCATTTCTTGCTGCGGAGATATGATACCATAGTATATCTGTAAATTTTTTGAGCGCTAAAGATCTGTGTATTAAAATAACATACAATTTAAAAAAAACCAACAGATGGCTCATCCTATATTGCCATAATGTTTAATCGATTTAAAAATTTAAAAAGTATTTGAAGTGTAACGAATTATATATTTCAAATAATGAATAAAATTGTTACAGAAAGTATGAGTATAGGCATCGTTTCCGAAGCCTATCTTTTATTTTATTTTTATGTTGATTTGTTTCGGATATATTTGATTATATATAGAGCCGCGTAAGCCCAACTCGTACTCGGCTGTTTTTTTTATGACTTGCAATTGATCTTTCAGAGACCCAGGGAAGGAAGCTTTATGTCTTCTCAAAAAAATACCCCTATGCCTCCAGCCTGTCTAGCACACATCCCAATAGATGTTATGTTTCTGGGTGTTCCAACAGGAGAGGCGGGAGGAGAGAAAGGCAGCAGTAAGCCCGCTTCCCATTAAGTGGCACCAAAAGTTCCCACATCACGAGGGTTCCTGCATCAAATTGAAGCGCTTAACTCTAATCTCTTCATCAAGGGTGATAAGACAGAAGGCACAGAATCCCGACTAAAGCTCGCTCACTCCCGGTTCCCGAAAGTGTTGGGGCTCCCGGGACCGGGACCGGTACGCCTCGAATTGAGTGATAAAGCGGAATGGCAACATATCGTCGGTGGGTGGCGGCAGATAACAAATGCTCCCGGGTGAGTCCTTCGGGGGAGTCGGGAAGGTTGAGGTATGTAGGTCATGGTAAGGACGAGGACTCGATGTGTCGTCGTCGTCGTCGTCATCCGAGGGGGGAGCTCGATTTAAGGAGTTCAGGGATGCTGAGCCCCGCCGCCACCGTTTCGGGTACGGGGATTAAAATTAGAAAGCCAAGTGGTACTAATTGGCGGCAAGGGACTGCGTCGGGGCAGACAGAAATTAGCTTATTATTTCGTAATTAGTCTTCAGACAATTGCTACGCTTCGGAGCTAGGCCCGGTGTAATCGAGCCTGTCTTTATTGATTTAGGGAAAGGGCTCACCCTGCCAATAGTTGTTTTAGGCTAATCGCACGCTGTTGAACAATCTGTTTGACAAATAGTGGGGAGCAGGCTCATTAATTACATACTCTTGTTTTAGAAAGTTATTCTAATTATCCTCACACCACTGCTCTGGTATTATAATTGTAACAAGCTTTTGGCTAACGCTTCGAATTTAGTTGTATGCATATATATTTAGTATCAGGGAATAGCTATTTTAATGGAAGAGGAGAAGATAAACTTTGATATTTCCCGACCTTTAATTTCAAAGCCTATTATTGACTGATGTTTGACTTTTGAGACCGAAATAGTTGCAGAGGCCCCGGACATATAGTGTAGTGGGGTCCCTGAAAGTATGCTCGATAATTACAATTTTTACATTCGACCGGAAGGGCTACAACAAAAAAAACGAAATTTATGAATATATTAGGGTCAAGTGGAGTAAATACGAGTACTAAAATTAAAATTATAAAAGATATTCTATTTAACGTAGATCAAAGGATCAAAGTTCAGGTATTTTATCTTTCTTTTTTTTTATAACTAATACATACAGATTTTTTACTTTTAAAAATTTGAAACTAGTGTGTTTTTGGTTTTGTTAAATCACTTATTTCTAACTATTCCATTTCTAATTTCAAACATTAATTTCACTATGTTAGACAACTAAAAATGAGTGATATTTATAATCTTAATAATAGTAATTGCAATTGACCTTGTATTAAATGCTCAAAAAAATACTGCGAAAATATTCAAAGTATAAAAACAACTTTATATAATGTAAAAAATATAATTCAATTAAATAGCTGAAGATGCATCAACTAGAAAAGATAAGAAATTGTACATCAAAATAAAAAAAAATCTGGTGCCAATAACTATTTTCGTGGTATATTTAACTATTTTCGCTTATGATTTTCACCTAAAAAGATTGATGGTTAGCATACCAGAGAAATCTATTTAAAAATTATAAAACTATCCTGTTATTAAAACCATATATTGAATTGAAACGATATGACGGAATTCAGACAACAAGACTCATTGTTAAATTGTCAAATTGGCGGGTCTCAGCCTTGTTAAATAATTTATCCTAAGTTATACAAAACCTGATATTTTATGACATTGTGACATTATATTGATACTCATTATATACAGGGTGTCCGGTAAGTAGTGCGCCAAAATTAAGGGGATGGTAGCTTGGGTCATGACCTATCAGAATATCAAAATATGACCTTAGTGAAAACCTCACCGTTTTCGAGATATTTGGGTTTTTATGAAAAATTAAATTTCAGATTATTGACTAGTTGGTGCACATAAAAAGACATGTTCTCAGTTTTTTTTTTTTTTTGCTAAAATATTCTAGATAAGTTGCCCTACCTGGTAAGCTTGTCATTTTTTATTACTAACACAAGACCGACGCAAAAAAAAAAATAATCAAATTTTTTTTTGCTGTTCAAAATTATTTGACTCTACTCTGACCTTAATTGGTGAAAAAAAATGTACTAGGCAGTGATGGGAAAGCAATTCAAAAAATTGCTTAATTAATGCAGATTTCAGAATCACCCATTTTATTCATGAATAACAAGATATTGCCATGTTCATTTTAAATCAAATTTAATTTTTCATAAAAACCCAAATATCTCGAAAACGGTGAGGTTTTCACTAAGGTCATATTTTGATATTCTGGTAGGTCATGACCCAAGCTACCATCCCCTTAATTTTGGCGCACTACTTACCGGACACCCTGTATATCGGGGACCTTATTTCTTTACAAATAATGGGGAAAGATAGAGAATATACATAAAATTAAGCTATTTTACAGAAATTAATCTAGAATTCAATATTTTAGGCCACAGTTATTCTCGTGTTAAACTAACTTTCGAGCAGGCCTCTAATATGTAGTAATGTATAGTCGTTGTTGAAACTAACATCGACCATATTATGTTACGAAGAATACCCGATCAATTTAATTTGGACTAAAAGTTAAACTGAAGTTAAAAAATTAATTCCTATTTCAAAAAAAAATATAAAAAAAAACAAATATTTAAATACCTAAATTAAAATTAGGAAAAAATGTGTATCAAAATACTATGAATACATTTTTTTCGAAGTACACTCTTCCCTAAATTAATATGGTATGATACGGTCCAAGAAAAATCGTTTAAATGGCCATGGTTTCAAGACGCCGCCTAAAAAAATAGAATAGGTTCAACTGACCATATAAATCGAATCAAAAAATATAAAGAAAAGTCGTAGATACATTTATAATAACCGTGTAAAGTGAGATACAGATTTTATGACACAGTAAAGATTAGTTTACTCAATACTAAGCCTCGAAGTTGATACTCTTATATTCATATAAAATATTAAAAGACTCACACTTTTTACACTACGTCTGTACTATTTCAATTCATTTATTAAAACGAAAAAAAAAAATCAACATGAAAATAGTAATGTTTCCTAATAAAAAAAAAAAAATAAATAAAAATAAATAAAAATAAATAAATAATAATAATAAAAAAATTAATTCATAGAGAGGTTTTACTGTGACATTTTTCCTCTATTTTAAATATTAATAATTTACACATAGTCACAAAGGAAATCATGGTATCACAGGTGTAAGGATATTTTATAAAATCCAAACTCTGCATGTAAATAATAATAAGAAATAAACATATTGTAGACTGCTGGCAACGAATAAATAAATAAATAAATAAAAAAAATAAAATAATAAAGTGTTACCAAATGAAATCTTAAAAACATAAATCTACGCTACCTGCGAGTGATTAACATGTGCATGCTTTCAATAATAATTCTATTGAATTTGTGGAAAGAGTACGTTCAATAAATAATATATAGGGATGAAAAATATTCGAAATAATATATAAAAATTAATTTTAAATCTAAAAACCGTGTAAAAGCGAAACTGCGTAAATCAAGTACCGTGCAAATATAATTTTCCACTGAATAGAATTTTTTATTCCACTTTCGAAAATAATGGCGTATATGATTTCCTTAAAGCCATTATTTATTATGTTATAGTATAATTAATAATATATTTGTATCCTCTTTAAAGCTGTGCACTTCCTCATTGAAGGCTACAATTGATTTTTTTTTGGTCGCACGTATTTATACATTTTTTCTTGCATTTGATGTGTCAGTTGTTTGGCCTCTGAACATTTTGACCTCACTAAATTTGAGTTTTGGGTCCAAGTCTGCTTAAAAATCATTTCTTACTCTATTATATAATAATTTAGTATTTACATTTACTGCGTGTATTAAGCATATGTTGCGCTATTCTTTCAAGTAATTGGTTAAAATTAAATCACTCCATGAACAGGATGATAATTCAAGTTAAAGTACCATGGTTCATCTATTATATTTACCAGGTTTATAGGGGAAAATGTAAAAATTTTATTCAATTACTTAACAGTGCAGATTGCTTCAAATCTAGAGTAATAGCAATAAACTATGCAAATGGAATTACTCGTTTTTATTTCAAAATGATCAAGAGAAAAGTTACAGAAATATGTAAGTTGGCGCATAGTTCAAAAAGTACCTAAAACATATCAGAGATTGCAGCACCTTACTTCATTATTCGCTTCATGCTTCCGAGGGCCTCAATTATATTATATATCTCAATTATGTAATACACCTCAATTATATTATATTGTTGCAGGTGTAGCTTATATTACATGAGCGAAATAGAATAATATAAATACCTTCATATAATAATTTCAGTTTATTTAATGTACACTCTCCAGTTGTTGTCCCCGAGATTGGTATGCTGATAAACAAAGGTAAGCATATGCAGATTTCAGGTAAAACTAGTTGCAGGCCTTTGTTATTTATTTTATTTAAATAGTTTTCCCTCCAAGTTCAACTAATTCGATCTCCTGACAGAATAGAAAATATTTGATCTATGTTGCTCATTGTCTTCTTTAAACTCCAAAGATTGGAAAAACATCTATTACTGGTATTATTACTTCTGTTTCTTATTATTGTTTAAGAAAGTACTCTTATTTGTGTATCCAATTCCTGTTTGTCGATCATATTTATTCATATGTTAAGAAGAATTTTTCAAAATTTAATTCGTTTAAAAATGATGAAATGATGGGCGTCAAAGTCGATCAATTAAAGGCAATGCCAGGCATATACTAGAACAAATAAATAAGAATACAGATTTCCAAAAAATTTTGTAAATTTTGACAAATTCAAATTCAGCTATGAAATTTTAAGTTTCAAGGAATTTTGGTAGCCAGCAGCTATAGTAATAAATTGAAAAGATAGTAATTTATTACTTTTGACTCCTCGTAAGTGGTATTCAAATTTGTTTCGTTTATAACTTATAAGATATAACGTCTTAAATAGTAAGTGATTGGGGGCTTCATATAATGCAATGGTTTCAATATCTTATGACTAACCATTAAAGTATAAAGCAGGATTCAAAATTAGCCGATATTTTCTAATTTTCAAATTTTCATACAAAAAGGCCACGCTGCAATTAAAAAATATTTTAATGGTAAATGAATTTTTAAGAGTACTAGGTCCGTTTAAAATTTTAATTTTTTAATGAAAGCCTAAAAATATACTTTTTTAATAAAAGTCATACATAAGTCAGCCAATAAAAGCCCTTTCTAATAAAAGTACTTTTGCTTTTTTGACTTTATTTTTCTACTCAAATAGTAGTTAAAGTGGAATATGCTAATGTATAATTAAAAAATTGTTTGTAAGAAATTTAATACGTTTTGCTTCGAATACGAAAATTAAAATATTCTTTAATAAATTGCTTTTATTATTTGATGAAATATAAAAGTAAAGAAATTACGATAACTATTAGACTAGAAAAAAAGGAAATATCTTTTTAATTTAATTGTTGGATTGTAAATAAAATTATAAAATTAATCATCGCTAGCGTAAGGTATTGCAACTAACTATACCGGGCATATTACGTTACGAAAGTTCTACAAAACGAGAGTTACAACATTAAAAGTAGGATATATCTTTCTTTACTCGGTGTTAGTGAAAACGAAATGTGTTGATAAAAAACAACTTTTTAAAAGATAACCAGGTCAATGAAATTTTTTTTTGCCGTATATGACGATTTTTCCCTAGATTTAAAATCCGAAAACGAAAATTTTCCACCACATCACGTTTTTGAGTAAAGTAGGGTTAAAACCGGTATTATAACCATTTTTAAAAATTTGGTAAAACGTGCTGAAAACCTAAGCTATGTATATAAAGTGTACTTTAACTACAACTCTTAGTGATATCTTATGTGGAGACCAGGTTTTCACGAAAATGCTCCAGTTTTAGCCTTAATCCAATACGTGTTGTATGACATAATGCCTTTATAAAAAAAAGTGAGTTTCGTGGAATGTTCTGTGAAACTTTTCAAGGTTTTTGCATTCTTTAAGACATAAACTTGCCAAAGGGGAAAAATTAGGCAAATTGGTTCAGTATTTTCTGAGATTACCTCATACATATAAACAAGCTCTTTCTGTTTTTATATATTAGTATACTATAGATTAGTACACATCAGTATAGAATTAGTTTAGATTAGTATAGATTAATATAGATTAGCTTCTTTACCTATATTGATTGGTATTTAGTCATTTTTTAATAAAAAATAATTTTTTGTTTATTTATTTATTTTGTGAGGTCAATTATTATCTAGTGTTATTTCATATTATAGAATGGGTATACTTTTTTCTATTAAGATATATTGTATATGTTTTTAGTTCTATAGAGAGCTTAAAGTACATGGTCAATATATTGGGATCATTTCCTCTGCAAACTCTTCCTTATCGTAATTTTAAGGTTTAATAGGTTTAAAATTGATGTTTTCATGTGCCTTGTAACACAAATTGCAAATTAAGTTATCGTGCAGCCTTAAGCCCACCTAAAACCCATCAGGCAGCAGGTCTTTAACTCCGAATCGACTAGACCTGTTTGAATTGAATCGTCTGTCCTCCACGCCCAAGCAAAAGACATGCTCTACAACTTCCTCTGAGGCAGTCTGGACTCAGAGGAAAACGTTCACTTCCGCGGATCGATAACTTCGCCTTTATGAACTCGTCGATGTCGGGTGAACGTTTGCTCGCTCGGAGTGACCAAAAACCAAAAACACCACATCGCAGACACCAATGTCCTCCTGTGTGAAGCTTATGTTTGCTTAAAGCTGTGACCACAGCTGGGGCACTTTAATATGTTTGTTATGCTATTCATTTATTTTTTTTTTTTAAAGGTGTTGTTGCCCGCAAAATTTGCAATCATCACTATTTGGGATCACTGGCACCTGAAAATCCATCGATATTATACACCCTAAAAAAGGAGCATGCGCATTTTGGTGCAGAATCGAGCATATTTAAAGTGTCGCCGTTTTTCTCCTGATAAAGCACCGCATCGCTTAGCACCTTCTGATTGTCGTTACAACAAAATTGCTCGGTGATTTAATTAAGCGCTCTTCGGTTCGTTACGGTTGCATAATGAGCCCCATCGTTACGATGGCTGCAAAACAGTCCTTTCTGGACCCAGCCTAGCCTCTTCCTTATTGAGTGGGCCTCAAGAGAGGGAGAACCAGTTTTTGTCAATTTTTACTCGATCAACACCTCGCTGTCTGGCCGTTTTCCAGATGCCAGACGGTCTGACTACAGAAGAAAATCGGAATGATGCTCGTTGAGCAGAGCCTTCTGGCGGCGACGGTGGCGGTGATAAGCTTTTCTATGGTTCTGATTCGTCTACTTAAATAAGCCTATAAAGAGACGATGGTGTCTTTATCAACGAACGGGATAAACCCACCATCTGAACGACTATCCATTCGTCGGGCTTGGCCAATCCGGAGGAACAACGCCCTTGTTACGCGGCTGCGGGGCGGAGCTATCGGTGGAAAATCAAAGAAACCAGGGCGGACTCGACGGCTCCGATGCGGGTGCCTCAGTGCGAGTTTATCCTTGGGAATGGTTTGAGCTCACCTGGAGGAGCTGACGGGCGTATATATTTTTTGGTGGATCTCTTTTCTTTACTCCAGCAACAGGAATAACAATAATGGGGACCAGGAGGCCAGTGAATAAATTTCTTTTATAGCGAAATTTTTCCTTGTGATTAGTGTGCAGTGTGAAAGTGCGGTGGATAACTCGAGTGACAAGTGATAGCACACTCTCTGCGTGATTATGGAAAATAGTCCCTTCGGTGCCAACCACCTACCCTCTCAAGCGCTTGTGGTACTGTCGGAGGCAGCATCTGGATTACACGAAGCATTGAGGAATCAAAGGCCATTTCAGTCGCGAGTAAGGATATTTTTTATAAAAACTACATTTTATGGATTTATTTCGATTGGCTGCAAATACAGATTGTGATTAAAATTTGTGTGTAATTATTACAAAAGCACAAACCTTCAAAATTGATTTTTTCTGCAGTTTTGGATATTACATTTCGATATATAGAATCTGTAAGACAAATAGATTTTAATAAAAATTCCTGTGCAAAGATACAGAGCTAAAAAGACTCAACTGTACAAAAAAAAATCCCAAGCTTGAAATCTCTTTAAGATGCGGGTAAACCCCTCTATTCAGCCCCACCCACCGAATGAAAAGAAAAAATCCATGTTAAGCCTCGTAGGGCCGTAGAGGGTATGAAGGGCTGAATATCGGCCCGACAAAAGATGCCCGGGGCGTAATTACCTTTAGTACGTAAATCAATAGCTCCCAAGAAGAGTCTCACTTGCAGCTGCGAACCTGGACCTGAACCTGAACCTGGCTGGCGGTGGTGGTTGGGGCTCGCGGCTTTGCACTATGTGCACCTAGATGCATCGGCATTCGTGTCCTCGAAAAGGCTTATATTATTCAGTGGACTAGGGATGCTGTATACAATTTGAGAGTCAGCAAATAGTCCTCCACGTCTGGTGGTGGAGAAGAACAATATGCTGCGGCTTCTGCTGTGGCGGCGGCGGCAGCTACGAACCAGACCTGATTTATTGCCTTTAATAAACCCAAAGTGTAGGAACTCTTGTTTTCTGGGAACATCTTTACTGCCACGACACGACAAAATGTTTTATTCATGGAAGACACCGATTCGGGAAACAATGCGCGGATTCGATCTCAAATTACGCGTTTTATTGTGTTTGGATTATGTCGCGGATGTCGGACAAGAACGCGCTTTGCTTTATGTAAATTCCGAACAAATAGGCACACCGAAGGGCTCCAGGCTTGGGCCTGTACTGTGCGCTGTGCGCACTCTCGGGAGCCTCCGCTACTGCCCGCCGCCGCCGCGCCGTCCGGCCACGTTCGCAGCCGCAGCCAAGCTTAGCAAGCTATCGAGCCAGCGACACCGAGGTATGCTGACAGCGTGACAGATTTGATATCCTTTCGCGAAAGATTTTAGCATTACTTTCCCTGATTGATGCCCTGGACAGAGTGGAACGGGTCGCTTCGTTGTCCGCAGCATTCATGGTCCAGGGCGCATTTGAATGCGAGACGGGGGAAGCGGGGGATGTGGGCGATGCTCAGGCATCAGCCTACAGGATGAATTTACCCTGCAGGAATTTCTAGATGACTTTGAAAGCCGTTCGCCTGCCGTTGAGCAATTTTGATTTCACGAGGGGAACTCATCTTCTCGCAACTTTTTGTTTTGGGGGTGTCGAGCTTTTTGGCAAACTGGCAGGTGGACCCGTTAATAAGCTGTGTCAGTGACACTTTTTCGGTTATGTAACAGGATTACCAAGTGGGGGCGGATTAGAGTGAGGGTAAACTTTCTCAACTCGTAGATACAACATGTTGACGCCGCTTGTTGTTATTTGTTTTTGCCTTATATGTGATCCTTTATTAGGTGGACTTTGAGAACAAGACTGTGAGAGAGACACAGTTAATTAGATAACACCTGTTATATCTATCTATTGTCTTGTTTTCTTTATACTTTGGATTCTTATGAACTATTTTGTTGGGTGGGCTAACTGTTGGTTTCATTTAAAATTACATCTTATTTTGATATAGCCAGCTCTTTCGTAATCAAAAAATTAACAGAAACACAGTATCATATCTCCGCGGTACGAAATGAATAGATTTTGAACAATATTAGGAAATATTAAAAATTTATTTCTAAAGTCAGTGCTGTGTTGTCGAAACAATTCCAATTTTGAGGAGGAATTTCGGTCGAAATAATGCACAAACAGCACTTCCTGTACGCAGCTGCGATTTGACAACATTGGACTTCTTTTTGCGAGGTGTTGTTAAGATCGATGTTATGCTAACAATCCAGAGACGATTCAGGGACTTAAGCACAATATTGGTCGAACTATTCGTCAATTTGGGCCCCAAACCACTGAAAATGCGAATTGAGGCAGCTATTTAAATAAAATCATATTCCATAACTATTCGGAAGGTTCACTCTTTTAAATAAATCAACAAAATTTGACAAATATTGAACAGTGTTTATTTTATAGTATTTAAAGGAAAAAAACCACTCAATGGCCCACCCCTATATGACTGCGAGAAAATACGTTTATTTATAATACAATTTTCTGAATTTTTCAAAAACTATAAGATCTATAATTACCGCTTAAGTTGTTTTTTAAACTTTAGGTAAACTTGTACTAACCCTGTTTTCTCATAAATTTAGCTGTATTATTTTTGGAGAAAAAAAGACAAATACCTCTAAAACTCTTTTAAAACCAACTCCAAAACAAAAAAATATATAGTTTTTAACCGACTACTACTATAAACTAATAAAAATTCTTATCGTTTCCTTAATAAAAAAATATTAAGAACATTTTTAATTATTATTAAGTTTTAAATATGGGGAAATGTGCGGATTTGTAAGCTTTATACTATTGTAACTTTCTACATCAAAAAGTCTCTGAGTAAAACAGTGATGTCAGACAAACAAACAGATCGATGAGTGAGTGCATAAGAGTTCCAATTTTTACTTTACTATACGGAACAGAAACCTAAAAAACATTTTTATAATGTACGTTGCATAAAATATTAAAGAGATCATTATTTTCCGAAGACATAACTTTCAAAACATGTATATATATATTTTGTAATAACAGTCGCCAAAATGTAGGCAAACTATTTCCACAACTATTTTGAAATATGGTATTTAAATAAATCTAATAAAGATGATACAACGTAAAACTATCAATTTATTTTTATACCTTCAACTTCAGAGTATGTATGTGACCAGTTTACCAAGAAACAATCAACCAACAAACAAAACAAAACAATTCGTAAACCCTTAGAAATGTGCTCAACGACTCCAGACGATGTAGGTTGCGTATATTTTTTCGTATCCAAAGAAAGCATAGAACACTTGTATAGAATAAATATGTTGTCTATCTGTTTGTGACACCTTTTTAAATTGTTTAATCTACAAATTAGAAAGGAGTGGGTGAATGTGGTCAATGATCTGCCAAATAAAGCAAAATTCATACCATTCTGTGCCTTTTTTGTATAATGGTGAGAAAATTTTCCTCAAGGGAAATAGAATACATGGGTGCAAATTGATTTTTCTTTTTTAATTCAAGAATATCGTCACAATTAAAATTTTTCAGTAATAATAATTTCAGTATTTGAAAGTCACATTTATTAAATTATTTAAACGAATATGAGTTTAGTCATTTCATATTTTGAACACTCTTTTACTTAGAAAGGGTTTTTAACGTATCAAATAAATAACGAAAATGGGGCTGTAAAAATATGGAAATATATAATAATAAACTGATCATATGAAAGCATGTATACACAAAAATAATGAGATAGAGATCATAAAAAAATAAAGTCTATTTTAAGCAGAAATCTTTTGTTATGGTACTTTAACGAAAGTTTCTGAGTCTATAGGCGAAGTTTAAGCTAATTATTGTATTATATTGTTTCCTTTTTTGTAGATTATTATAATGAGTACAGCACTAATTCGTAAGAAAGGAATATTAAAGTTATTGGTATTTCAGTATTTTTTCACTTAACATTTATGTATTATTCTTAACATACACCCAATGAAGTTCACTACTAAGGTGTAATTTGAAAAAGAGCTCTATCAATTTCACCATCCATCATCGCAAGCTTCGGCTTATCAAATTTCAACCTTTTCGGTTTAAGCCCGTCCGAAGTATTTACAAAGTTTGGAATTTTGAAGATTTGAAACTTAGGAGTAGCGACGTGATTTAGAACTCGTTGGAAAAGGTGAAGTTTACTTCAACAAATGACACCTTAGGGACTACTTTTTCACCTAAAAAATAAATCAAGCGCTTATAAATTGCTTTTATTTATTTCTCCTCCTATTTTAGGTTCAGAATCTCATTAATTTTGCCTAATCTCCTTTATGAGTTATAAAGTTAAAGTAGGGTTGGAGTTGGAACCTAAAAGATCTATCCTTTTAACAGATAGTTAATAAGCAAAAGAAAATTGTTTTTAAAGTCCGAAATGATGAAATGAATAAAAATGTTTGTTTTTAAAATTGTTCTACCTTTTCCTTGTGTCACCTTTTAGCATAATATGAAATTGTTAACATTATTTTTTTTCTTAACTTTGAAAATCGGATCGAATTTTTAGCATACGAATTTAAAAAAGTTTATTTATTATATGAAAAATGATTTATTGTTAGTCTGATTGCAAGTTTGGTTGTATCTACCGAAATGAATTAGTACCCTTATGGAAAAATTCTGTATCACAACTAATGAAAACTAGATAAAGCAATAATAAAAACTAGAGGGTTTACGAGTGTTTACTCTTTTCCATGAGAGGAGTCCTAAAATGTTTATCGTTGATATAGTCTAAAATAGAGTAGGGTTCGTACGAGTGCTTAAAAATATCCTGACATTTCGTATATCCGGATATCCGAAATAATTTCAGATTCAAGGCCCGAAATCCGGCCTATCCGGATAGTATCGGATCCTCGGATCCTAATCACGATTCAGACCGGATCTCAGAGTCAACCCATCCGAAATCAGGGGCTAAATGCGGATCTGTTCCCTTATTTCGTTTGTAAATATCAACTGAAGTGGACCCATTTCTAAAAACACGTCATCAACAATTTTGCAGATATTTGTAGCACATCTAAGATTTTTCGCGGATTCACGTTAACAATGTAAACGCGTATCCGCAAAAAATCACAAATATGTTCCAAACATCAGCAGTTTAATTTCCTGGATTTTACGCATTGGTACGTAATACTTAATTTCCCACAACAGCTTTTAGTTTAATTAATATTTATTTCAAGATTCGGATATACGATTTATCAACACTATTCAGAACCTAACACTATCCGGATCTCAACTGGTATAGTAGTAGTGATTGTCTTTCTAGTGGCAGTTAGCAAGTAATCCTTTTTTATTAGTGGCTTCGATTTGGGTGAAATTGGACATAAACAATATAGTATGAAATATCTAGTGAAGATGACTACTAACTTTTTTCCAATTGCTTTCATTTTTTCGGTTCAAAATATAACAATTCTCAACTTTGGATTAATAGTTTACTTGAGTTCAACGCGAGAACTATGTTGTTGCATACATATATGAAAAATATGCGAAGCTTAAACAGGCAACATGTTTGTAATGTAGCTACTGTTCTAGTAAATACATATTAAAGTATTTTATTGAAGATATCAATCATAAATTGCCATAACAAGCTAGTGTTTCTGAGCGAAACATTAAAATGTTGTCTAAGACAAAATTCAGAATGGGAAAATGGATTTAAGTTTTAATTTAGCAGAGTGCAGTTTTCGTTTTTATTTGCGGCAAACTCAAAACTTGTCTACTATTCGAATTGCAACTCAAAGAATTCCAGCGGCCAGGCATTATAGTCAATTTTAGCGAATAAATCATTAGAACTGCTTAATGGCCGGCGAATGAGGTGCACTTCCATTTTGGCCGAGGTATTGGAATCGAAAGATGGTTAACTGCTGCGACAACGAGTAAGACACGAAAGGTAACATCATGATCAGGTGCCTCAAAGCAGTGTTCACTTTCGCAGTCGTAAAAAGAGTGATTTATTAATGTTTTGTGTTTCAATCACCGATCCGCGGTGTCCGTCTCGGCGGGAATAGTTCATGCTCCTGTGTCCCGCCGCGCGCCGTTCCATTCCTAGAACGGTCGAAGATCGGGAAATTTGCGTTACTCTTGCTATTTTCAGATTTATTCAGCGAAGCATAGTGTGCTAGAGACCAAATTTAGCAGGGCTTAAATCATACTTCTTTTGTTTAATCCAAAATGTAATATAAAATACTTCAATCTTGTGTTTCTCGAGAGGATAGATAAATTTTTGGTTGTTTTTTTACATGGCGGTTGAACGGGTCAAAATAGGTAAAGGAGTTATTTAATTTATTAAACAAAATCACGTTGCATATTGCTTCAGATGTTTCTCGATACGATAGCACTTCTTGTACTCGTTTTTATCTAGAAGTTAACGAGGCAAATATAGAACATATTAGGAGGATTCTCTAGCTTTAACTCTTTAATAAAAGATAATCTCAGAAATGGATTTATCATCCCGAGAAAAGTCTCTAAAAATATATATGACAACTTATTATTTAAAAATCTCATTCCTTCTATTTTTAAGCATTTAATCCCTCGATAAAGTAAATGATCTGAGAAATGGATTCAGTGCTCCTGAATTCTGTAAAATTGGAGAAATTACTGAATATTTGTTGCAAAACACAGGGAAAAATCATTCTAATAAACTTGACCATGATTTTGTGTTTTTTAATTTATCTTTAAATTTGTAAAGACGAAAACTGGAAAAATAAATTAAAAAGAAGCTGTTTGCCAATTCATTAGTTTAATGTAAACTAAACTAACAAAGCTTAGTTGCTAATAGCTTCCTTAATTTAATTTATTTTCAATTAGCATTTCTCAAACTTAAGTAATTTAACAAAATTTCGCATAGTTTTAAAAGCAAGTTAGTCCTTAGTATCGTAAAAAGTATCATAAGATATTAAAAATCATAAAATATTAAAAATTAAAAGGCTCCTGGGAAGAATAGGCCCACAATTTATATGAGCGGACAAAAATATCATCATTTCTACATAAATGATCTTGTTTTACTGATAACAGTCTTCAGCCAATTTGTTTATAATAGATTTTTCGAAAACAAAATATTATTTTGCAAGATCCACTTTCTTTTGTTTTGGTATTTAATTTTTCATCATTATTTATTAATTAACCTTATCAAGTAAAAAATCGATTTCACCTTCTTCGCTTTAAAACGCTCTGACTATCTATAAAAAGGATACTGTTAAGGTTGATATATGAACCAGCAATGCTTTAAACTTTTAAAAAATTTTAACTGCATCAAAATTTGTCTGCTGGACACAAAATGCAGGGTCTGTCTGCCTGCCTGTCCTCTTGAATGACTGTTCAAATAAACCTCGGGAACAGTGGTTCCTAAGACATGCTAATGACATTTCAGTTACCTAGAGAATGAAATTGAAAAAGAAACCGAGTATAAATTAGACTTATATATATGCACTTTTCATATATCTTTTAAAAATATAGGTATATAGGTGAAGCCTCAGGCAGAGAGGCAGGTAGTACATGTATTATATTAGAAACTTACATTTTCTAATATAAAAAAAAAACAATGTAATAATATAAGAAAGTCATTGAAAGTATCACTGTTATGAACAAAAGCTATATTATATTTTTGGTCATTTTATTACTCTTGGCTCCCGCGATTGTGACGAGTTTTGAATTAAATTATCGTTCTATGAATTTCAACGTTTAGTAAAGCCTATGGGCCTGACTAACTATGGAATTTTTCTAGGCTCCCTTGGTGTGGACCAGAAGGAATTTATTGAAAAAATTGAGTGTACATTCCTAACAAAAAGGAGTGATATGAATCACTCAAGCTGAATAGTGAATAGTATGAAATAATCAATCACACGCATATTTGCAAACAGATTCAATGTTGCTCAGGCCATAGTATTTGTAATAAAATGTATTACATTTACAGGAATACCTAAAATTGAAGCTTGATGTTCAAATAACAAGTTTTTTTGTGGTTTCGAAAAATAATTTTTGAATAGGATATTTTTTATGCTATTACTATAATATTCATCATTACGATTTTCTTTACAAATCTTTGTTCTATTTGGACAAAGGCTCACGACTGAATTTTAGATAGTGATAAAGTATCCAAGCTACATAGTTACCTTTTGATGTTCAAATACTGACGATCTTTAAAAAAGTTAGTAATTATTTTATGATTTACCCAGATTTTTGCAAATGACACTTTGAGTTTTTATTTTAATAAGTAATTTTACAAAGTTATCGGCATTAGACGATGATAACCTCCAAATACGAAATGTATCGATTATGTATTTCTTACGAAAATCATTCCTCAAAAAATATCACCATTTTCATCTGACTAAATAATTATATACGCTTCCATCCGTTAAAATGTTGGCTACTGATTACCAAAAAAATATTTATAAAATCCCAAAAAATAGCATTTTATACTGCGATTTTCCAGTTTTGGGGGGTTTACTCGGCTCTTCTCCTGGGTTAATCTTACGTGCTAGATAAAAGTAGAGTTTACATCTGAAATTAGCACCCCAAAAAACCTTTAAATCAGTTGACAAAATCCCAACAGGGCTTTCGGAACTTACGCATTGGCGGTAACGATAAAGGAATCATTAATTCAGAGTTAGTTATGCTAATTTCTATGAATCAGTGATTCCGAAAGCCCTGATAGTGTTGTGGAGGAGATGGCAGCGCTTTCAAGAAAAATTAGAAGTAGGCGTTTTTTTAAAAATAAAAAGTTTGATATAAAAATTATTTAAAATAAAATAATAGTGAAATAAAGTAAATAATTATTAATTGAAGTAAGAAATGTGTAAAAAAATATAAAATATAGTGAAAAGTATCCACTATAATTTGGTGTTCCCGACTGCGAACAGCATCACCCCGACATTGGCATTAAGTCAAGGAACACCGGGGCTAAATCATCTCTTGCCGCATCACCACTTCCTGCGCAACAACAAAAACATCTACCAGAGCCCATCGAGCTAGCAACGCCCAACAATAAAAGAAGCCAACAATGCACCTCAACAACCAGCAACAACCACACCAATCAACACCCAGCCGCAGATCGGCTATTAAAGCAATCAACAGCTGCAGATCGGCTATTAACAATTTACCAGCCGCAAATCGGCTTGATATATGTACATCCAACTAACTTATCAACTAATTCATATTCTTCGCATTATTTCACCCATGGCGTTAGCACTGAGGGAGATGGCAGCGCTTTTAAGAAACATTTGAACTAGGCGTTTGTTTTAAAATAAAATCAGTTTTGGATATCTTTCAATAAAATGAGAAATAAGGAAGAAATCCACAGTGTCTTTGGCTTTTTGAAAAACATGAAATAGTCATACGACGGCTATGAGGGCTAAACTTGAGTACAAATGACAATGGACGCACCTCGGCTGCACCACGGTCGAACCAATTTATATAGATAATATATATAGTATGTTTATAAAGTGGTTCAGCCGATGGTATGGTCGAGGTGCAGCCGTTGTGCTTTTAAGTGGCATAGTTACGGCCTTGCATGTATTAGTCCCATTTTTTTATATATATTTTATGTATACATATTTGTAAGTGCGGCCGTCGTGCGGGCGACCATGCGGCCGAATAAAACATTCAAAGTGCAAATCTCGTGCGGCCGTTTTGCGGCCTTTTTAAACGTTGTAGATATTTTTACTTGGGAAAATGAAGCACGACGGAGTTTTAAATAAAAATAAATACGAAAAACAAATTCAAATGTACAGGCTTTGCAATCCATATGAAGGGCTTGAAAAGAAAGTTTTAAAAAATCGTTAAATTTCTACAGAATGTGGTAATTTGGATTGTATGGAATTAGGTTAAATATACCATATACTTCCTTCGATGAATTTAAAAAAAACGATTTTTTTCCGTCTAAATTAGGTCCCGACACACGGCGGAATCTATCTGCGATCAATCGCGCCGAAGTGTGAGCGGGTTCCTCGGGGCTAGGATATGAGACATAAATGCAGGTGCTGGACTGCCCGGAACGTATCTTAGTGCAGCGATGGCATACCTTCCAAATACTTTCCGAATATATTACTTGATTGGTTAACCCAATCAATCAGTAGTTTTTCTCCGGGTTGATCCTCTGTCACATGCCTTCTCCATTCATTGTATACCTTAATCGAGATCAGACGACAGATCGGCATCGCGCATCGCGCTCGCGGTGCCTCTAGCACTGCTCATCTCACTTGCAGGCATCCGCGCTGGAGCTGTCCGCGATCTTGTTTCTCGCTTTGCCGATGCCTTAACAATGGTTATTGTGATACAGATGATGTTTTATCTGCGGCTGCTCCCTTTTTATTGTCCTCATTGTTTTCAAATTCGTGAATAACTTCGAATTAATTCCTCACTAAATTGAACACATTCTTCACAGGTTTTTTTTGCGTGAATCGCGTCGCGAAATGTTCCTATCGCCCGGCCCCAATGTCTGTTTTAGTAATTTTGACAGGCAATTTCTTTGTATAATGAATGCCAAGGACAATCCCGAGGCATCCGTAATGATTTGAGCAGCTCCCGCAGCTTTTTTAGCGCCTTGCAGCCTCCGTTGGCATGCTCAAGTGTCTTCATTAAATGCGAACATAAATAACTTTAGCCAGAAAGACAATTGCACCGATTTCAGTTGAATTCGCTTCCGAAACACTGCGGCTGCGGTTGTTTTTCGTCTCATCGAAACCTGTTGAAATTTTGATCGTGTTCGCAAAAAGATGGATTCTTTTGGTGTTTCGATTTCACAGGTTTCTGTCGATTGGCTGTGATTTCTATAGACTTTCTAAATTTTTGCCATCTCTTTAGATCAATATTGATTTTTTATTAAGTTTCATATCAGGTTTCGTGTAACTTCGATGAGGATAGGCGGTTCCCATCAAAAGCAGCAATACAGATTATATATATGTATATATAGTAAGTTCCATTGAAATTGAAATATCTGAAATGTATCAATATCCACGAGCATTCTATAAATTTATTAATATCACAAGGAAAGGGGACATTACCTCCTGCAAATGAGTTAGTGTTGCCCCTAACATTACTCTTCCAAAAATCAGCACCGGAAAGTTTCCTTTGTTCGGGAAGAAAGCCTTCATTATTCTAACTCACAAAAAAGGTAACAAGAATGAGGTTTGTAACTATCGACCCATAACAAAACTTTCGTGAATTCCAAAACTTTTTGACTCAATTTTACACTTACAAATATCAAGCACTTATCGATGCTATGTCTGTACAAATCTACACGGTTTCCTTCAGGATCGTACCATTTTCACAAAACTTCTTGATATTATACCTTTCGTCATTGAGGGCTTCCAGAATGGTTACCAAACCGATTGCATATATGTATACTGATTTTAGCAAGGCTTTCGATAAACTATCCCATTCGAGTGTTATACTCAAATTAGGAAGTGTAGGTTTCTCATATCTGTCCAACAGGTTATCAGGTTAGTTTTCGGAATAAAACTTCCAGGAAAATGGTATCCCGCAGGGTACTTATCTGGGCACGCTTTTATTTATTTTAGCTATTGATGACATCACATAGTTGCTTAAAGGTTGCAAAATCCTATTTTATGATGATTAAATTATAGTAGAGAAATATTAACTGCCACATGATTTAAAGAGATCTGAAATCATTCCAAACGTGGTGTGTTTACAACAATCGAGAATTAAACATTAACAAATGTGAAGTCTTATCTTTTAGTAGAGCTAAGCTTTGATTGTAATCTGTTGAACCTTACTCTTAGACGAGTTCATTTTATTTTTATTTATTTATTTTATACTTAGGCGTTTTCCTGGATCGTAAACTGGATTCGACTGAACACATCAATTGTATGTTGACAAGAGCCAGTTTTATGCTGGGATTCGTAAAAAGATGGTTCCGCGAATCAACTACTTGTTGGTAATATTGAATCGCCTTCTCTTAAAAAGGAAGTCACATGCAGACTGAATGAACGAAACTTTAGGCAATTCCCAATTCTACAGACTGATTTGTGTAAAAATAATTATAGCTTCTTTCACCCTATTAAACGCATTAGGTCGAATGTCAATAAGAATGCTTATTTGTTTGATGTCCGTGTGTGTAAGCATGCATTGAAAAGAGATTTTCTTGTTGATCATGTCTTTATTAACAACGAACTAAATGATTAACAGTCTTATGAAGCAGATTCATTCCTGCTGCTTTAAAGCTTAGACTAAGCTGATGGTCTGATTTAAAAAAAAATACATAGTCAGTCATATAGTATATCTATGTCCACTATATAATAACAATTATTATTGAATATAATTATACAGTCTGAAATCTTCAAATCCCGTAAACTTAGGGGCTTTAAAACTATTCATTTAAACTGCATTCCAAATGTACCATTTTCTGGAAAGTCATTATACTTTTTAGATTAGAAAAAAAGAGATGGAGGTTTCATAAGTAGTGAAACACTTGAAAACCTGAAGTTTCTTTTATTAATTAAACTGAAAATCACGGTCATAGCGTTTACCAATAGTAAGTAACAGGGTATAAAAATCAGTAAAAGAATATTAAAAGCCCCGTTTTCCCCAAAATTGTTTTATTTTCACTTAATATAATTCCCTTACATTTTATATGAGTGAACCACTCTACAGTTTAAAGGGTTTGCTTTACTTAAGTATTTGACAATAAAAACCATAAAATTAAAGTATATATATTAAAGACAAATGTTGCTCAGAAACTCAAGAATTCAAATCCCCAAGCTCCACCATTATTCTCTGATTTTGTTTGAGCAATTATCCATTTCCCTAAATTCGTCCCCAATTTTAATTTTTCTATTTAATACGAAAAACTAACTTTGCAGCCACATAAACATCTTAATATATCATAAGAAAAAACTTCGTTTCGTCATTTGAGATAAAAAATACGGACTGAATCATGCCCACCACATAGCCATAGAATTTCTATTGCTTTTTTATTTCTCTACAAAACCCTAAGTCAATAACTATGATCTACAAATGAATAACTTTTTCAACAACTATAAAATTTAGGATGATAGGTAGATCGTTGAGAACAATTTGAAATACTTTGGATCGACAAAAGGCCAAAACACCTTACTTCTAATAAGCTGACAAACATCAAACTAGTACGAATTGGGATTATTTAATTTTACATTACTGTAGCTCCGTGAAATTTAAATTAAAATAAGTTTACAGCCAGTGTTTGGAAACGGAAATTTCCTGAGAAGTTTGATAATGCAATTAGTTTAAGAAAAAATATTTTTGCTGTTGCGAATTTGAAAGAGCGTATGACTGGCTTAGTAATAGAATTCTTTAATAAGTTGTTTGACGCAAACGAATATTTGAAAGATTCTGTTAATGCAGGAATGTAAATCAAAATCAAAACACAAAAACAATTAACAGAATGCTGTCATTAGATTTATTGCATACCTTTTGGCGTTTATTTTGCAAAGCTAGTTAAGATGAGTTAAATTTTACTCTTTGCTTTATTTGAGAACGAAATTATACAATTAATTTATTTACACTTTTATATTTATTATTTTAGGAACTCAGACACTTATTGACAATGAAATTTTGACTTTAACAAAATTTCCGTTAAATTACATAACACGAACATATCTCGTTTGTTAACATGAATTAACATGAATTTTTTTCATGTATTAGGTGTGGTACTTAATTTAAAAGGACTTCTATAATAATATAATCTTTGTGAAGTTAAAGTGCTTAATATAACCTATAAACTGTGATTAGTCACAATGTCCAATTACATACCAATAAAGCAACATTTGCGAGCAATGTTACTTTTGTACTTTAATCAGAAGAAAAGTGCCGATAAAAGTCATCGCTTTTTTGTGGAATCTTACGATTAACAAACTCTGTCGATTTCAACATCTGAATATTGGTTTAGGTCGTTTAGGAGAATAAGAAGTAGCGATTTCAATGTGACAGATTAATAGCATCCAGGTCAACCGAAAAAAAACTTGAATATACAGAATTGTAAGGATTATTTGATGAAGATCTAACTCAAATACAAGAAGAACTTGCAACAGCATTAAATGTCACTCGAGAAGCTATAGATAAACGTCTATGAGCCATAGGAGTGAGTTAGAAGAAAAAGCAAACCACCTGATTTGAATGAAAGAAGTATTGAAAAACGTTTCAAGACTTGTAAAATCTTGCTTCAAAAATAAAAAAGGAAATTACTTGTACGTCGAATTGTGACTCGCAATGAAAAAATTACCTGCTTTGATAATTCTAAACGAAAAAAAGTATATGGAAAAACAGGCGAACCACTACCATCAACGTCAACTTCGACACCAAAACGAAACATTATGAGGTGTGTTTGGTGGGATCAGAAAGGCATATTGTTTTATCAGCTGTTAAAACCTGGTGAAACTATTACAGCCGATCGTTATAAACAACAATTAATCGCATAAAACCGAGCATTGAAGTAAACATTTTCTAAATATTCCAAAAGGCACGATAAGATGATTTTTTTGCACGACAATGCTCGCCCACATGTTGCGAAATCGATTAAAGATACATTGGAAGTGCCTAGTTGGGATATCCTACTTCATCACACCGTATTCACAAGACATTATTCCTTTTGATTATCATTTGTTTCGGTTGAAGGATATTCAATTTTCTCAAAGTTGAATCCATCTGTAAATAAAATTAAAATCGTTATACAAGGTTTGTATAACTCAAAGAACTGAAACTGAACGAGATGGAACTGTATAAACTTATCCAATAACTTAGATCAATCGATAATATGGTCATCCTTTTTAGGTTATATTTTTAATGTTTGAAAACAGCAGTAAATAGTTGAAGAATGATTTTCATTTTAAATTTCAGATACCAGACGTAAAAGATATTCACAATATGTCGTTAGTTGGAAATTATGGTTCACACATTTTGCACAGTTTCCACCCGCACCTTCTGCAGTCGCTTAATTCGAACATGCTTTCGAACGGCGGCCCGGGCAACTTCTTCGCCTCGGACAGATCGATGTCGAAGCCGATTCTGTCGAGCTTTCAGCTGCCGTCGGCGTTCTCCCCACCGAAGTACATAGGAATCTCACTAGACCAGGTAAATATGATCCGCTCCTCCCGCTGTCCAGTAATTAGACTTAAACAATCACCAGAATCTATTTAGTGGCAACGAATCCTTCCGGACCGACTCGGCGAGTCCCACGTGCACGTCCGTGTCCCCGCTGACGAAGAACGACTCCCTCGAGGGCCAGAGCGAGTACGAGGGCGACAAGGGGGAGAGTCCGCGGAGTAATCCGGATATCAGGGATTTTCGCCGTAAGTAGATGTTGACAACGTCTCTGCATTTATGTTTTATTAAGCGATTTTCGGACTGTTTTACTGGCTCCGCTAAGCCATGAAATAGGGAGAACTGCGGCTGGTTTTCTCGAAATTTGTTCTTCGTTCGTTGGACACTCGAGATTAACGCTAAAATGTTATTTTTAAGGGTTTTTACATAAATTACTTCAAAGAGTATCATAGCATTTGACTCACACCCACTAAATATAAGCCGTTTCTATGTTTTTAAAGTACTTCACAAAATAAGCCTTCTCTATTGCCTTCTCTATTCGGGGTATCCTTTATGTTTGTATGTATGCTATGTTCTACACGGTAAAAAATTTTGGATTAAAAACAAATATTTTCTGGATTGGATATAAGTCCACACCAAAAAAGTATTAGATTTTAATATTTTGAAAGGATTAAAATGAAACTGTAATATTGGCAGGTATTAAAATAAAATCTCTTCAGTATTAAATTACTTTTAATACTAGAACATTAAAAATCAATACTTGTTGTATTAAAATGTAATATTACCTAGACTTTACTTCTAATCCACTATGGTTTTAAGAAGTTAATACTAATGTATTGTTTTAATACAAAAATATTGAATGGTAATCTTTTATTGAGGTTAAAAATTAATATTAACGATACTTCACCTCGAACCTTCCATGGTTTTAATGAGTTAATACAAATTGTATTGCATTAATCCATTGATACAGTGACAGGGATTTTTTTTTGTTTTTGGATTCAGGGAATATTTAGGTTTTATGATGTTCATTATTTTTAAAAATTTAAAATTTAAATTTTAAAAATTTATTAACTTTTTTTTTCATAGATTAAATACAACATTTTAACTAATTTAATTCATTTTATTCAAATTATATATACAGTACACAGAATAATGTTAAAAGTAATTACTTTCATAAAATAGAGCTCATAGCTCTGTTTGTTTGTCAAGGAGTTGTATTTGACAAGGAATGAATTTGAAGTTTTACTTACTTTAAAACTATTTAAAATCCGAGTAAAACCGTGTGTCAACTATTTTGTTAAACTCAAGTATAAACATTTACAATTGAAATATATTAGTGAAATTTGGCCAAATGTAAATCAGTGAACTCTGCCCGCATTTTCACTTTCCACTCGCACTGCATCTTTTTCTAAAACTGTGAATGAAATGGTTCACTCAAGCCATTACCAACGCGGCAACGTGACACATTGTGACACAAAAAACTTAAAATTCAATCTACTTGGATTGAAGTAATAACTTTTAATCTAATTTTAATTCAATTAATATTGAAAATTAGTCCAAAAAGATTACAGAGCATTTTAACATATATTTTGGATTACTTTTTAATACAAAAATTATTATATTTTTGAGTAATATTCGATGAATATTTACTTTTAATTCGAAATGGATTGAAAAATGGCTGTAATACAAGCAAAAGATTAAATTTTACTCCAAAATTTTTAACCGTGTATGTATATATCTAATGTCTGAGATTTTTCAGATAAAACTTTCAAATATCTCATGTCAAAATGTGTTGAATAGTTTTGGTATTACCTAAAAAGACCGACTAAGTTGTGTAAGAATAAATACCTACATAAAAAAATAATAATTATTATTTTTAATATTTAAATATTTAATTATTATTATTTTAATCTAAAATTACGAAAACTACGTTACTACATCTGCAATACTTTTGATTTCTATGAATAATACTGCAATACTTTTCAATTTTTCAAAATTTTTGAGAAGGTAACTTTGCTTCAGTGTCAGTTATAGTTTTTATTGAAAGTTCTTTCTAAGAGCTTTATTACTGCAATATTTGAAATTTTTTACAACGGTATTTAAAAAGTTAAGATATGGAAACACCTTGATAACGACTTTGAAACCGAATATCTCGCGACTGAACTGCTAGAATTAAAAAATTTCAGTACACTTTTTATTGCATTTTTTACCCGTAATGGTCATATGGAGTCAAATTTACCCCACGTTAACTTTACGTCCATATATTTTTTATACAGACTATTCAAAATCGATCTTTTGGCCCCATCTGTCTTTGTTTTGTGTTAAAGCCAAACACTATCCGCAACTCGGCATGACGTCAGTTGGTCGGCATACATCGTTTTGCGTGAACGTCAATTAGACCGCATATGACTGTTGCGAAATTGAAAAAATTTAAATTTTTTTTTTTTTTTTTGTTAAATTGCAGTAGAAAACAGTATTAGTGCACATACTCAAATAATTTTGTTGTTGTCAGTAATTAAGAGCTATAATGTGTGCCTGATAATATTCGGCCTCATAATATCAGTACTGCTCTTATAGAAGAGAAAAAAATTTATGGATGCATCGATGGCGAAGGTTCGGAAAGTGAAGACCATGTCTCTGAAGAATCTGAGTGTTCTGAAATGGAAAATGATTCAGAAAAAGCTCGCATACACTTTATTTTGCATGTTCAAACTTCCTCTTTGTTTTTACTATTTTTCGGAACATTGGTGATTTCAGACTTGTAAATAAATATACTTTTTGCAAAGTTCAGTAAAACTACAATTTTTTTTTTTTAAAACATACTATTTCAAATGTACAAAAAATAAAATGTTTATGAATTTTTTTGTAAAAAAGTCAAATTTTTCAAATTTGTTTTTCTTCTTATTTTCACCATTTTAAAATTTAAAAATGTTTATAAAAACTATTGGATTACAAAGAACAGACATTACCTAAAGTCTCTGCGTGGGGTCAGTTTGACCCCATATGACCAATACGTTATTATTTCGAGGTATGATCATTACGGGTTAAAGATGGATCCAACGATACCCCACTCGATGGGCTAAGAAAAAAAAATGTGCTTTTCACTTTTCACTGTATTTTGTTGGTTTTCGAGCTAGATTCAACCATCTAGTAAACTATTGTAATAAGTTAAAATTATTTGATACTTTCTAGAACATCTAAGATTTCGAAGAGTCTAAGGTCTTATCAAAGATGTATTAAAATTCGTACAAGATGTCTTAAATTGTTGTGAAAATCTGACTGATATTAATTAATTATTCGGCAAACATAACTAAGTATAAAATCATAAATAGCCAATTTGGTTTGAGATTGAGGACGGACTCATTTTTATTTAAAAATTTTAACTATTAGATTTTAACTATTTGATTTTAGAATTATAGGAGCAATTTGAATTTCTTAACGATTTCCTTTCTAAAACTCATAAACGTCGACATTTAAGACGTCATCAAGTGTGTTTTCCATCATCCACCCCGTACTCTTTACTTTAAGCCCCTCACAAATTTTCATTGGACCATTCCAAGATCATTAGATCAAAGAGGGCTGTTCCCAAGCGCATCTATTGTGCGAGAGAACTATTAGCGGGCATCATCGTAACTTGAATTGTACTTAAAATTCCGACGGCAAACAATAAATAAACCACACCGCGTCAATCCGGTGATTGTTTATTTTCGTGGATTAAAGGAGCGACCATAAACAGCATATGGACGCAACTGCTTCCCCTTTGACTTTGGTCATTGTGTTATTTTTGTTCGCAAAGCGATACTCAGCTCAAGGAAGACACATGAAGACGTTTGTTGTTTCTAATCTGTTTACATGCTCCTTACACCATGTAAGTGGAAGGAAATTAGCTTGTCGTTTATTTGTCGGATAATTCAAGATATCGCACCGCCCAGCTGGATTTTTCGATTGTTTTACTTTTTTCGTTTTTATTTTTTTTTGGAAAATAAATAAATTGTATTATTTTTCGAAACACATTTACTATTTTCTGTATTTACGAATTTTGCTCAAAATAAGTCAAAATAAATTTTTTTTTATTAAAATGAAATCAATTTAGCACTCCAAAAGCGAAATTTATGTATTATGTAAAGATGATATTCTACATTATTACTGAATTTTATATTTAAAAATATTTACAGAATAATGCTCACATAATGTTACGATTTTATCAAATTAATGTTGGAACCTACAGTAATTTGAGTTTAAAAATTTGCCTTGGAGTCGGTGCCACCAAAAATAACTGAATAGATATTGTTAATATTTAAGTATCAATATTTTGTATATTGTCCTTTAAAGCTCTTTTCTTTAATACGTTCGCTACCGGAACCCGAGAAAAAATTCTTGTTCCACAGACGAGGGAAATTTTTTCTAATGTGACCAATTGGCATTGGAGTTTTCATCATTATATTTATAATATTGAAAATAAACAAAATAAGCAATTTTCCAAACTGACGCATATTTGTTGTTTTATAGCTCATAACGAAAAAAAAAGGAGGGGAAATTAAAATGAGTGCAATGTATTTTCATAAATTGATAAACACACGTCGCACATTTGCGTCGCCGGTCTCACATTAAAAAAATGAGACGTCGCATATATAGTAGCGAACCTGTTAAAGTAATAAGAAATATAATTTTTGACTTTTAAGTTTAAGTTTGTACATGTAGGCAAAGTTTTGAAGTTGGTTTTTATTTTCTGTAAAAAATTATTTTATTTTTTGATTTTTAGCCAACGAAAAGTGGGTCAAATTCAATAAACGGGATCCATCCCTAATTTTCCACCCTTAGAGGTGGTATATTTTCTTGAAATTTAAATGGAACCTCCTTCGAGATGTAGCCCATTCAATAAAAAAATAACCAAAAAATCGGTTCACAATCAGTGAAGATAACGCTTAACATACACACAAAAAAAAAATACAGCTGAATTGAGAACTTCTTCCTTTTTTTAAGTCGGTTAAAAATAACACCTGCCTCATGACCCCCCACTACCTGGACCTGCTTACTAACTTTTACAAAAACCTCCGCCCTTTTTGTCCTACTTTATAGATATGATAGATAAATTTTTTTTTTTTTTTTTATTAAAGGGACATTATATTGTTAAAGTGTCTTAAGACGGACTACGGAAGAAGAATATATTGTACGAATTTTAAATCAAAATTTGGATTTCGTTTTTGTGCTACAGGCATATTCACCGTATCAATTCTTAATTCGTGAATTATGTGCACAAAATGCCTTTAATTCATTCTTTTCAGCGAAAGTTTGAACACATAATTATTATTCTGCTACATAGTTTTAAGTCATAAAATAATGATGCTATTTATTTTAAAGCAATATTCTAAATATTAAAAATGCTACGATTGTCTAAAACCTCGTTCTTTGTGTTTCAAATTTGCTTACAATTTTGATCGGCTTGTTTTAACATTTTAACATACATTTTTGAAATCTATATTGCTCTGAAGTACGTAAGTTGACAGAATTTGTTTGATTCGAAGAAAACGTACAAAAAAAATTAGATGATTAAGGAAAATGGCCTGTATGCTACTATTTGCACCTTGACTTAAAAATATATTTTTGCACTTAAATATAATATTTTTTCTTTATTATTTTCAAATGAAGTTATTCATTATCCCTCCAAAAATCCCTAGAACTTCAAAGGTGGCGTTATCCCTTACCCTAGATTTACGCATATTTTACCCCTTACCACTAGTTTTACGCATATTTCATTACGAAACTAAAAACCAGCATATGTTTTAAAAAAATAATATGTATTTAAGTTTTATATATACAGCAATAAAATTCGAAATGAGTGAAATTGGCTTAGTCCGTAAATCTAGTGTTAAAGTAAAATCACAATGCATATAATTTTCTTAATTTATTAGTCACTGTTCACCACCAGGTTAAAAAATGATTTCAAGATAAACTCGTTTAAATTTTTAACATAATTTTGTAATCACATATATACGTAATAAATTGTATATGTTTTCAATCAGCTTTCAAATGACTTATTCTACATGAATACTTGAGTGTATCTTAAAAATAAAGAAAAATCTATTTATAAAATTTTAAAACTATTTAAAAATCCATTAAGACTGATAAAATGTATAAGTTATAAAAAATCGATTATTAAAAAAACTGAAATTAACGCTAGTGTTTAGAGGAGTTAAAATAATTAACGTCAATTTTACCTCTCATAATTAGCTTTAAAATATACAAAGTTTTATTTATGATCTACAAACAATCGAATTATGTAAATTAATTCCAATTAGCACTGTCTTTTATTTATTTATTGAATTTAAGCCATCCAATTCTCTTCGAATCTTCTTATAAAAAATGTTAAGAAAAACTTGCACGCGTGATAAATTGTATTCAATGAGAATTTTTCATCAGTTACTTATAGGGAAATATACAAGGTGCACGACAATTGCAAATAACATTCATTGGAATTTCTTACCACACAATTTGCATCCGAGTGCACAAATGGAATTTCAGCTCGTTTGTTTGATGTTTATTGAAGCGAAACAGATGATTTTATCAAATTTTGTTATTAAAAGCGGATGCAATGGCAATGTGTGTGCCCCTCAAATATTATGTACTATATGTGCTCATATGTTATATATCCGTGGTATTGCGGGGTCAGAGAATCAATCTACGGGGTGGAAAAAAAAAAATGAATTTTATTTATTGGAAAAAATTTCGTATGCTCACATCTTGTCTACTTTATTATCCTTCTTAAATTTAGATGGATATCTTCCAGATGTACATATCAAATCGAATTTGAATCGTTCATCCATTCCTGAATCCTGTCCGGTTTGCGGGATACAGCTCACAGCTGAAGAATGGAACACACATTTTCTCACAGAACTCGACAGACTGTATAAACTTAGTTCTGGAATGGACAGGTCCAATCTTCAGACGGATTTTATGTTTGGCACGTGCACAAATCAGGACAACTCATTTAGAACTAGTCAAAGTAGATGGGAGGTATGTTTTATTTTGTCTCCTTTTCAGGTGAAATTTTTGTTAATCGAATAATTCTATTTAATTTATATTTATGTATATAATTCGATATTTTTATTTCATGCAGACCTTTCAAAGGATACGATCTAACCGACAAGGTCGCCTTAGGATTAAAGTACGAAAACGGAAATGTGGAGATTTATATTTCCTAGAAAATTTATTTTGTAATTCCTGCCCAATTTGTAGACGAAAAATGCCTCTGGATGGTGTTAAAAATATGGAGGTGAGCATAATATACATATTTAATAATACTAAAAATGGATCACAATTTTGGGACAAATAATCGTTATTATATTCCGCACAAAGTATTATTATAAAATTTTATGAAAACTTAGTAATTTTAAATATTTTGACGGCCACAGTTAAATTGAAAAATAATTTAACCCGCTTATTTATAAAGCTATGGTTTTCAATAAATTGCGCTAACGCAAACGCAGATGCACGACGACTGAAATCCGCCGGCGCTTTTACGTTGTAGACAAATATACGCAATGCAATTGCGAGCGCATTGCGCTAAAATCAACAGAGTTAATTTTAAAAAGGACAGTAGTCTTTCATTTTGTAAGGTAATTTGCTAGAAATTCAGGTTTTAAGTGAAGTGAAAATGGCAAAATGAGTGTATTTTAGTAAAGAGGAGGATGATGAATTAATTGTTTTAGTAAAAAGTAATCTTCCTCTTTTCAATATTAAATTAAAAAATTACAACAATATTACAATAAAAGAAGACATTTGGCAAGGAGTTTGACGAAAAAATTAATAATATCACGGCAAAACTCCCTGGCTGGGCTTAAATTTTATTGCAAACCACCCACGACGCAATTACGCCGACGCAAACGACAACTCGGACAAAGGTGGAATTCAGCCGAGCGTTTGCACCGACGCAATTTATTAGAAACCTTAGCTTAAGATAAAACTCAAAAAAGTAACTAGGAATCCATGATCCTCGCTCTACTTTGGAAACTATTCGTAACGATAAGTATGAGTAAGGGAAATTATTTTAAATCAGATTCCCTCATGAGGTAACGAAACCCTATGATACTATTGTCTATTGCACAATGGAAGAAAGGAATGATATATTTTTTTAAAAATCTTAACGAATTATGTTGATATAAGAATATGATAAATACCGTAGTTAAAAGAAGAAGTAAATAAAATCATCACTATTAAATTCTGATCTCTATAAAATTATGTTATGACGTTAAAGCCACTAAACAGCTTTAATTTTTATAAAAGGCTCCATATTTTCAGGAAGACAATTCGGTTAAAGATGAAATTGAAACAGTGGATGTTGAAAGTTGTGGAGATGATGTGCCAGACTCTGGATCAGAAGTTAACACAACAAATAAAGTTGAAGGAGTGCTGTATAAGAGTGTGTGCTTAATTAATAAGGATGTCAATGAAGATATTTCCAACAGTTGGGACTCAGTATCGAATTTCAATTGTAAGATATATTTGTTGTATTTACAAAATAAAATAAAAAAACTGTTTAGTAATATTATAAAATAATTTGTTCTATTATAGCAAAAGTGGGCAATGAACTATCATCAACTACGCCACAACTTTATAATGCAGATTCGTGCGGGGATAGAGCGTGTAAAGACACAGAACCAAACACATGTAATAATGATAGTGACGAAGATGTGATTGTTGATGATGATAGCGTAAAAATTTGCAGAAAGAGGAAATTCGATGAAGAAACAAGGTAATCTATTTTGCGTGGAAATAATTGTGCATACCTAAGCTATTTTTTGTTGCTCTTTTCTCCATATGCTTTAAAATTGCCCTTGTGTAGTAATTTAGGAGTATATAATTAAGACGCTTGATAGAGTAGAATTAAAATGGCATTAAAACATTTTTTTAATTACTTATTATTATTGCTGTTTTAAAAATGCATGTTGGACTTTATGAATAACTACATAAATATGAATTTTATTGTATATTTTATAAGAAAACAACATACAAAATTAATTTCTTGATTATTCAATAAAAGCGACATAGAACACCGTAGAACGGATGTGGTTTTATACTGCGTTGAATTTCATTTCATTCTTTTTTCATGTATAAGATACAAATGTACATCGTATATGTATTTCATAGTATAAAGAAATAAATGTGTATCATTTATTCAAGTAAATCGTGTCAATAAAACATTTTTTGCTCTCGTACACAAATTTTATGAAAAAATTGCATGGCCATTTGTGCATGAGAACAGAAAAGTGAAAATCAATTTTTTGCAGCATCGAAAAATAAAATAAACTCAATTTTATTCAGAATTTTTCACAATCCCGATATTTGAAAAAAGTCCCAAATATTTGGCCAATGCTAAAAAATAAATCAATAATAAAAATATTTACTCTGAAGATTTTTCCAGGGAATTTTAGTTTTAGATAGAGTTTTAATATAAAAAAACAAGTCTCAGTAATCAACGATAAGTAGTTTTGCATTGGAACGCTTAAGCTTTAGGACAATAAAAAATTACCTTAAATAAATAAATTTCAGCGCAGTGATAATTGCGGATGGACAAACAGACAGACTAACTGACAGACAAAGACGTTTCACTAATACGATTATGTTGAAACTTTAAAAAGCTCTTTTGATCTTTACAAATTTGCATTGTGAAAAATATCGCATTGCAAGATCAAATATGCGAATTTTTGATTATCATGTTTTTAATATTGATTTCATGTCGTTGTACATTTGATAATATTTTATTTGAGACAACTGTGGAAACAATTCAGTAAGACATTCAAAAAAGTTTAATTTTAATGTTACAATAAATATATGCAGTTTTGAATACGTTTACAATGTTATTGAAGTGAAACTTCTAATGGGACTTCCAAAACAAGGTTGCGTTAAACGTTTAACGTTTAACGCTTCTCAAAAGCTGCATCTTTCCTATATGCAAGAGCATTTCAGTACTGAGCTTAAAGCACTAATTTTGCTTTATAAGCTAAAAATAGCTTTATTTCATGAAAGTAGCTTTTGTATCGCAGATGAACTTTCGAAGACAGTCCACGGACAATGCGACGGATTTAAGGTTATGTCAAGGTACGTCTCTTGTGAATATCAATTGATTGTTAGGTTTTCTCTTTTGAAATTACATTATGACGCATTCACATACATCTATGTATATGTATAAAAGAAAGTCGTGTTAGTTACACTATTTATAACTCAAGAACGGCTGTACCGATTTGGCTGAGAATTGGTGGGGAGGTAGCTTAGAACCAGGAAACGGCTATACGATACTTTGTAGGTTTTCAAAATGGCGGACCCAAGATGGCGGCTGAAAATTTTAATTTTGAAGCGATTTTCATGAAAAAATTGGTATACAGGGGTTTTGCGGGATGGGGATTTCAAATCCGCTGTCCAAATTTAGAAATTCAAGATGGCGGATACAATATGGCGACCAAGATTTCCTGATTTCAACGGATTTTAATGAACATTAGTACAATGAATGTTTTGAGGTCACTGATTTTGAATATTATCAAAATTTAGAAATCCAAGATGGCGGATCCAAAATGGCGACCATATTTCTCGATTTCAAGGGATTTCAATGAAAATTAGTACAATGATTATCTTGAGGTCACTGATTTTGAATATTATCAAAATTTACAAATCCAAGATGGCGGACCCAATATGGTGACCAAGATTTCTCGATTTCAACGGATTTTAATGAAAATTGGTACAATGATTATTCTGAGGCCACTAATTTTGAATATTAGCAAAATTTCCAAATCCAACATAGTGGATCCAACATGGCGACCAGAATGTCTCGATTTCAACGGATTTTAATGAAAATTAGTACAATGATTATTCCGGAGCCACTAATTTCGAATATTATCAAAATTTCCATATCCAACATGGCGACCAAAATTTCTCGATTTCAACGGATTGTAATAGAAATTAGTACAATGATTATTCTGAGACCACTAATTTTGTATATTATTAAAATTTCTAAATGCAAGATGGCGAACCCAACATGGCGTCCAGAATGTCTCGATTTCGACGGATTTTAATGAAAATTGGTACAATGATTATTCTGAAGCTACAAATTTCGAATATTATCAAAATTTGTAAATCCAAGATGGCGGGTCCAATATGAGATCAAATTTCTTGATTTCAACGGATTTTACTGAAAATTAGTACAATGGTTATTCTGAGGACACTAATTTCGAATATTAGCCAAATTTCCAAACTCAAGATGGCGGATCCAATATGGCGACCAACATTTCTCGATTTCAACGGATCTGAATGAAAGTTGGTACAATGCTTATTTTAAGGCCACTAATTTTGAATATTATTAAGATTTGGAATTTCAAGATAGCGGATCCATAAAGGGGTTTTCGGATTGAAACAATTTCTAGAATATAACATACTAGAACATTTGAGAAGTGTTTAATTAGTAAGAATTTACCCAACGCCGGGTGAAACCGGGTAACCCAGCTAGTTATTAATACAAATACATTTTCCAGGGCGAGAATGTTAAAAAGTTTGTCTTAAAGAAACAATATGAGTTCACTAAAAATCAATTTCTACCCCTTCCTATTTTCATTTCCCGATTACGAAGTTTCACTTCTTCCGCGCGGAGGGACTCCACGCACTATTTTTTTTTCAAAATTGTTTTTTGTCAAATTAATTATGGAAATTATTAAACTCCAAAGTTTAACGTTAAACGTAGTTAAATTTGAAAATTATTGATTTAATGTGGTTTTCTTTGTTTTTACAACGTTTTTTTTTCAATGTGATCAATGTATTATACATATCTTTATTTTTGGAATCCATCCAACTGCACTTAGTTTAGATATTCGTATTGAGTATTCTTACTTTACTATTATTTTTAATATTCGTATTAACTTTAGATGTATTTAGTTTATAGTACTAACCAACAACTTTATGTTAGGGCATGTACAAATCAATTGCATTTTTCCAAATAACATTTTAATAAAATATTACCAATTTTTTTGTTTGCAGATCAGAAAACAATTCACCTGAGGAGGATCGACAATCCGAACCTCAAGTAACGAGTACTGAACAGGCCGAGACGCCAAAGTACTCAGCGTTCGAGGATCTTCGGACGCGAATGTGCGAAGCGGAAAGTGGAAAGAAGCTAGGTAAGGAGGAGGACGACTACAAGTGTTTTATTTGTAAGGTAGGGCATTTTAGCCGCCCCTGTTTCTAATAATCTATACCTTTTCCGCCCTCAAGACAGGTCTAGAAAAGTGTTCAAACTTCTTCCGTGGCAGGACGTTATACTTCCACCAGGGCTGCGCCAACGTTATGAGTAGCCGCCGACTAGCTGGGAATAGCGAGTAATTACGCATTTAGTCTAAATATGTATTTATTGTAATTTATCTTTAAATTATGTTAATTTAACTTAAAACTTATTTAATAAAGAGGAAAGCTATTATACGTACTTTTTTCCCAACTGAAACGACCGAAGCGCCCTTAACACGAATCTACTCGTTATATCTCTTTAATTGTGTAAAGAGCACATTTTCTGACCAACCTAACGCATCCGAAAAATTCAATAAAAAGTGCTAACAGCCACCAGTTCGCCGCGTTTAAATCTTTGAAAACCGTGTAAATTGATTACCCCTGAAAGTGCCCATTGCGATGGGTTTCGCATATTAATGGGGCCGAAATTCGAAAGTACAATTTCGCAGCTGAAAAACGACAAAAAAAAGTATAAAAGCCAAAAAATCACAGTGAAACTTTCTGCCACGTTTCGATTAATTAATTCCAGTCACATACGAGGGAATTTCATGTTTCAGGAAGTTATGGATTTTTATGGCTAATCAAGCAGTCGGCGAAGGCCATAAAAACTTCATGTGTCACTCGCTAGAATTTCTAATTAATTTGTCCTAATTTCACAGTCTATGCTGGATTATCCACGTGGTTTACTTCAATGTGACCGGATTATCTGAATTATGCTAATTGTTGCCACATGATGATGTTTGCTGTGATAAAGATGCAAGTTTGATGGATTTAATCGCATTCATTGAACTGATGCTGCAATCATGGAAACAACTATACAGACTTTATTATTTTAGAAATATCGTATATCTCGTCTTTCTACTTGTCTATTTATTAATTGAATATGGAATATAATTAAAATATTTTACTGTTTAACATATCGATATTTTACAGCTGATACTGCAGACTCACTAACTTATGTTGATTTAATTTTAATTTGTGTCCGCGTATACAACATTCTGTAATTCCAAGTTATTTTATTTCTCATTTCTTTTATTTCATCAATCAAGTTCAACAAATTTTCAGACTGCTTTAAAAACTAGAAGTATCAATAATAGTCAAATACTAACAGTGATCAGAACTTCTTATAGTAAGTAAGGGCCCTTTTACACCGGGGCAACACTTTGCGGCATTGCGGCATGCCACAAGGCCGCATGCTACAATATTAAAAATGTCGCACATTGTGGCAAGAATCGTGCGGCATGGCAACAGCTTGCGTCATGAGGCAGACTGTCGCAGCTTGTATCCGAACACGATGGATTCCATGCGACATTTTTGGTGCGTCGAAACAGTTTCTAGGTTATGTTTTGTTTGTACTTGTTTTGGAAAGTAACGATTTTGGCGAAATCACACCAAGAAATTGAATTGAATTAAAGATTATCGGTCATGGAGTGGAGTCATGAAAAATATTTAGACTTCATTGAAGATTATAGAAAGTTGCTTGATCAGCCATATTCTACGGTGTCTATCTCCTCGATCAATCGAGTAAGTAGACCAAAAACACTCCAAAAATAGCACGATGCTTTGAAAATTATCCAGGCACGGTGTTGCATCGGCGTAAAATAGACTACCGCATGCTACATCGGCAGCATGATGTTGGCGATCGTAGCATGCAACAAGGAGACGCATGCTTCAATTTGTAGCATTCCGCACTGTAGCACGATGTTGCTCTGGCGTAAAAGAGCCTTAATTCTTAAAATAATCTCTATTGGAGAAAAAATTATAGTCAGCGATTCTGTAAACAGAATTAGCCTTCCTTAAATATTTATTTCATAGTTCGGCTGATCTGCCAACCCCTATTTTGAATTTTATATTTTGAACATCATTTATTTTTTCAATCTTATTTGATTCAGTCATAAAGAATAGAGGCTTGAGACTATACTTGTAGAGAGAAAAGATAAATATCTGTTGATAACTTTGGGTGATCTTTAATTTCGATTTACACATTTGATAGAACTAAAAAAAACTAGGGCTAGATTAGTGGCCGAATCTGGCGAGCCTGATATTTACTAAAGCTCTGATCAAATAGCACGGATCAGGTATGTATCGCCATTTCTGATCCTGCCCAGATTACCTTATCATGCCCTGATTGAAAAAGTATATTTATCCCAGATCAAGTAATTTAATTGAGATAAGGTTATTTTAGCAGGCTCTGATAGCACAATAAGTAACGAAAAAGATTAAAACTATCGCTCGACAACAATTTGGCAATTACATCAGGCCCGGATAAAATTAAAATGTTCAATATATCACATCAGGGCCAGATGAAATAAACTAGGGTTGACCCTAAATGGGTGCAAATTAGATTAGATTGCATCAAGGTTACATCAGATAAATTGGAGTTAATCCTAAAAGGTGCTCGTCAGGGCCGGATAAGATAAACACTAACTAACTATGAGCCAAATCTGTTCCGAATAATATAAATCAGGGTTGACCCTAAAAGGGCCGGAATTAGGAGATCATACCAGGATCGGATAAGACAAACTAGGACCTGATAAGAGAAAGTCGAATTTGCCGTATTAAGAGAAAGGATAGGAATATTAAATACAGGTTTTTTCATATTCAAACCCAATCAAGACCACGTGTGACTTTCCCTAGTAGAGCTTGCAATTTTTTAGCCTTAACCGGCCCTGGCTGTACTCCAGCTAGCCCTAATTCATTTGTAGTCGGGTAATTATAAAAAAAAGAACTTCTATCTTCTATCGATATATGTACTTTTTGAAAATCTCTATCGTTTCCAAGATACTGAATAGGGCAAAATAAAAATCCACTAGTGAAAACCTCTTTATCTTTTGACTTTGAGGTTTTAGAATTTTTTTGGTCAAAATTACATATACGTAGGTATTTTCATTTAAAACTAGTTGTTTTGGGTGCGTCAATGCGAAAAAAAATTAGGCCCTACATATCCTTGATTTAACTAGTCCTTTGAATAATTTGTAAATCAAGGCAATATTAATTCAAGCGAGCCCAATTGCAAATGATATAATATTATCCCTGGATTTCACACAAAAAATATATTAACACTTGTTAAGGCTTAGGAGAAATCCCCGCAGAAGAAAATCCTTTAGGCGCTGTAAAGCCTTTTCAAAAAAATTAATTGTGCCTAAAACCTCAAGCATCTTCAGGTCATTAATCACCTCGACGGCACTCGAACCTCTGTAAAATTTTCGAAGTGCTCACGAAATGTAATCAAAAGTGAACTCCTTTAAACGCCTTGTAATTGATATTGCCCTGCGGCGGGAGCGAGCAGGAGCAGAACACGTAAATATTGGTTTACGCGGGGCGCCCCGGTGATTACATGGACTGAGGCGGTACAATTCCAGGCAGGAAAGGAATCCGGCCAGCAGTTCAGGGACCCCTCAAATATGATTATGAAAGGGACTACAAAGGCATCAGGGTGATCCGGGAAACTTGGCAGAACATCTGAGCCACGGTCCGCCCTCGCCCCCCGACCCGCGCGCAACCGAGAAAAACCTAATAATATTGCAAATTTTTCATGTCACTGAGGAAATTGTGTCAGGCTTACCGGGAATGATTTGTTATTCCCGGATTACGGGGGTTTCTCAAGCTTAACTTCTTGCGTGTTCCTCCAGGAGCCAGTGCAGCAATACCGACAGGAATTTGTTTGTTTTCTACATTTCAACGCATAGTCCCTGACACATTTGCGAACTATTTTCGCCCGCTTTTTTATCACCCGCCGCCCGCCGCACATACACAAAAAAAACAAACCTTCGGGATCAGCGGGATAATTGGGAAATTTACGATATTGGGTGTGCGGGTTACATCTCATTAGCATATGGGTTATGGGAACGATTCCCGAGATTATCGCATGTTTAGGGATTTTGGCGCCTTTTTATCGTCCTCTTTTCAAAATTTATTACTTATTAGTTAACGTGACGATGTAGAACCGTGTTTTTTTTTTTACATACAGATTTTATACTTGAGATAATAATAATGGGAATTTTATTGAAGTTCTGCACAAATTAGGAAATACCCTATATGTATGTAGTTTATAAACTCAGGGTACATACTTTATATCAGGGACCGTAAATAACTGTTATTTTTATATTTTTGATGTAAAAAATCAAGTAGTAAGAGTTGTTTGATTTGCATAAAACTTATACATGATACCCAACATGACGAGTACTTTACGATGACATGGTCACTTTTAAATTTTATACTTTTATTATAAAAGTCAAACTTAATAATTATTATAGATTTCAATTTCTGTTAAATGTGTGAAGGGTTTTATCACACGTTATGCAGTGGATCTATAAAAAAAAATGTGTCGTTGATTTCATTGCATTTTTATTTCAAAAATTGTATTCCTTCCAATGATCTTCACAAAAATCCTAAAAAATCTAATACCGTAACCGAACCGAAAACCGTGAAAGGAATTAGCATAATTTGCACATCTTTCAACCAATTTGGTCATTTGATGTGCTCGTTCACTAACCCTTATACGCGAGCACGAAAAATTTAATTCCAAAATCCAATAAATTAAATCGCGACGAGTTAAATCCAAAAAAATTTGCCGTAGTCCAAATCCAAAAATCCCAAGTCCAAAATTCCAAGTTAAATCCGAAAAAAAAATTGATGTCCAAAAATCCAAGTTAAATCCGAATCCGTCGAAAAATCCCAAATATAAAGCCGATGTCCAAAATAAGTATCCAAAATAGAGTGCGCGTTGATTCTTCAAAATTAACTGATCCAAGAGAGCGATTCAGCTTGCGCGCTGGCTTATAAAGCGTGTTTTTCCAGCCGCGCGCTGTCCTGCCAAAATGATATTTTCCTCATTATTCATGTGGAACTTAAAGTTTAGTAGATTCCACATATTTCTCGGCGACCAAAAATTATGTCGTGTTAAACTTCTCTTAATTTGCCCCTTATAGATTCTAAACTCTTGCCCGACCTCCCTTATAATTTTTATTTATTTTTGTTTTTTATTAAATGCCCGAATTTTCATTATTTAATGCATTAATTTTGCATTAATTTGCGATAAAACTTCTTATCGCGTGATTTCCGTGTGGCAATACCAATTTTGGATCCTGGAAATCTTTCCAAAAAATCTTTCTCATAATTTATCCTTCCATCTCCCTCACACATTTTATGTGGGGTTATGTTGAATAAATTATTTACACGGGCGTTATTTCAAATTTGCGTCGGTATAACCGTGATCGCCGTGTGTCAAAACGCCGGACTGACAACCGCTTGTCAGTGAGAAATTGTTCGTTTCGCTGTTTTGTCCGTTCGCGTTTTTGACAGTTCGCGAGTGCCGGTGTAGTGCTTTTTCGTGTTTTTCAGGGCCTTTTGGATATACAAGGAGGAAATCCAGGTGAGTAAAGTCTTATTTTATTGCATGCATGCATATTTTCGCGATACCGATCGCGTACCATGCAGATTTTCGACTGGTGCAGCATACTCCTTATGCTCACCTTATGTTGGAAATCGCCGCGAAATCCTTGGGGGTTTGCTTGGACATGCAAATCCCTATGCTTTTGTCCACTCTTAAGTGTTTGTGCATGTTTATTTTCCCTTTCAGGGTCATTTTATTTAGATTTCATACTAATCATTGTTTGTTTACATTTTAGGGGGCTGTCGTCGCCGGCCGAGCCCAAAACGTGAGCCCTTCACGTTTGGGTGAACGTTTCTTGGCATTAGCTGAGAAGTGTGTCGAAAGTCGGTTTTCAGTACCTGTATGGGCAAACAGGTATCTGAAGAGCAGGTAGCTGAGGACCTGCGACTGAGCATACATTTATGCTCCAACGAGGGATTATCATTTCTCTTCTGAAGGTCCGCTGGCGGAATATCATCGAGGGACTCCATTCGGTAAGATCCTTACAGGGTCTTTTCAGGTATGTATTTAATTTAATTCATTGTTATTTCAACTTTTAATTATTTATTTTATCTCGTATTATTTCGTTGTATTCATTTCTTTCAGCATTTTATTTTTATGTATTTTTATTTCAGTATTTTATTTTTATTTATTTCAGCATTTATTTTTTATGTATTTCATTTATTTTTAATTCGTTATTTATTCTATTTATTTTAATTCGGTATTTATATTTTATTTATTTTAAATTCCGGATCTTATTTATTCATTTTAAATCCTGTATTGTATTTTATTTTATTGTAAGTTCGGCTTTTTATTTATTTATAAGATTTCATTCATGCTTTTGAATGATATATTTTTTAGGGGCTGGAGCAGGACGTTCAGCGTCGGACGCTGAACATTCTCCCGCCCGTTGAACGCTTTGTTCAACCGCAGCTATAATTCGCTTCAAGCCTCGTTTATGATGGTGGTGAAATACTAAGCTACCATCAGGCTTTATTTTTAAGCGAACTTGAAACCTGTCGGGCAGGTTTACTATAAAATCCTTCTTGCTGGCTTGTATCTTTCCGAAGTCCAAACGTTTTAATACTTTTTTCGGGATAAAAATCGTCTCGCCTTCCCTCGTGATGAAACGTTGCATATCATTTTCGATGCGCATTTTTATTTCCGCTACCGTGGTTGAAGGTCGAAGGATGTCCAAATTAGTTTCTTTGGCTCCGTTGATGTTCACCGGTAGTTTTATGCTCTCTAACGACGGCTTTATGAACGGCTTTCCTTGACGGGGTTGAGCTGTTGACGTAGTGGGCTGAACATCGGCTTCCTTGTTCTCGATCACCTTTGATGTGTTGGGCTGGTGTGCAGAATGATGTGTGACCTTGCGTGGTAGTCCTGTAAGGATGTCCATGTTCGGTTGCACGAAGTACGCCAGCATATCTTCATCAATGGGTGAAAAGTCGAGGTCGTAGTCGCCTAGCTCCAAAACGTCGTCGTCGTAGGCTTGCATCTAAGAACAAAGCTAATTTTAATATTTATGTTAAGGAAAACATATAGGACACCACAACATGACACGACGCCACTATACACATTCGTTATTAATGCTATTTGTGGCTGTTTCCACCGGTAGCCGGCAAATTTTATTTATTGGTCTTGTGAGTGTAGTATGATCTTTCAATCGAATTTTTACTACACGCACTAGACCGTCTTTGCCAGGGTATATTTCCTGGACAATTCCAAGCGGCCAGCAAGTAGGAGGAGCATTCTCGTCTTTAACAAGCACGAGATCATTTATTTTTATGTTGTCTTCAATTTTTGACCATTTATACCGTTGCTGGAGTCTATGGAGATACTCATTCTTCCATTTTTTCCAGAATTCCTGGGTCAGGAGTTGTATATATTTCCATCGTTGCGATGGTAAAACATCAATTGCTTGTGGCTCAGGTATAGCGTTTATCTGTTGGCCTATAAGAAAATGTCCTGGGGTCAAAACTTCTAGGTCCTCAACAGAGTTTTCAATTGGGCAAAGCGGGCGTGAATTAAGGCACGCTTCTATTTGCGCTAAGAGAGTGGACAGTTCCTCGTACGTGCAAGAGGAGTTTGCTAATGTCCTGCGCAAATGGAATTTAACTGATTTCACGCCGGCTTCCCATAAACCGCCGTGATGTGGCGACGCTGGAGGATTGAAATGCCATGATATGCCTTTCATGGCGAGGTTTTCACCCACCTCATTATGTTGGGCCTTGATGGCTTGCATCAATTCTCTTTCCAGCTGATTTTTTCCGCCGACAAAGTTGGTGCCACAGTCCGAGTAAATATCGGAACACAATCCTCTTCTGGCCACAAATCTTTTCATGGCCGCAATGAATGCTGGTGTCGTTAAATCAGACACAGCTTCAAGATGTATGGCCTTGGTCGCCATACATACAAATATACAAATATAGCCTTTATATTTCCTAGTTGATTTATGAGGCGATGTTTTTATTAGGATGGGCCCAGCATAATCCAGTCCGACATGGGAAAAAGGTTTGGATATATTTATCCTTGCTGATGGAAGATCGCCCATCAGCTGAGTTCTATTTTGTTTCCGGTGACGAACACAAACGATGCATTGCTGAATTCTTTTTGCTATTACACGTTTAGCATTTAGTATCCAGAATTCAGAACGGCTTGCATTTAATGTTAAGGTTGGTCCACCGTGAAGATTCTCCAAATGAATTTTGTCAATGATTAACATAACAATGTGATGATCATTTGGCATTATTATGGGATGTCTCCTAGCATAATTCATTAAAGCCTTATTAAGTCTGCCTCCAACGCGAATAATTCCATCGTCATCTAAAAATGGATTTAAGCTCAACAAATTACTGCTTTTATTCAAAGGCTGATTATTTTGTAATTGAGCATATTCAGTGGGAAAAGACATTTTTTGAATTTGCTTCAAAATAATTATTTTAGCATTTTTTAATTCCACACTGCTAAGCCATCCGTTTCGTTTCGAATTAGGATTTTTCGAATTATGAGCGAACCGTAGAATAAATGCAGTGACTCGTATAAGTTTATTAAACGATGAATATTTTATAAAATATTCATTATCGATTTCCGCTAAGCAAGTGTACGGCTGTTGCGATTTTGCTTCTAATTCAGTTTCACCAGTTATAATATTTTTCGGCCATAAATCAGGTGAGTCCAATAACCACTTTGGGCCATTCCACCACAATTCATTGTTTTTTATTTCCTCAGGCATACATCCTCGAGTGGCTAAATCGGCAGGATTCTCCTTGGACTTCACATGATTCCAGCAACTTGGAGGTAAAGTCTCTTGTATTTCAGCCACTCTATTTCCGACATAAGTTTTCCATTTTGCAGGATGGGCCTGAATCCACTGGAGAGTGATCGTCGAGTCTGTCCATGCTGCGATCGAAGCATCAGTTAGCTGCATATCTTCAACAGTGCTTTTAATTAATCTTGCGAGCAACACGGCTCCACTTAACTCCAACCGTGGTAGTGTTACCGGCTTAATTGGAGCTACTCTCGTTTTGGAGATTAAAAGCATTGACGATATGTGGCCATTTTCTGTTTCAGTCCGCAAATAAACAGCTGCAGCATAAGCCTTTATCGAAGCATCAGCAAATCCAACTATGTATACTGTTTTAGCATAAGAAGTCCATCCTATCCATCTCGGTATTTTTATTAACGAGAGTTTTGAAATATTGTTTTCAAATTCTCCCCATTGTTCCCGCAATGTGTTAGGTACATCATCATCCCATGATACACCTGACATCCATAGCAGTTGCATGATCAATTTTGCCCTGATGATTACAGGTGAAAACCAACCCTGTGGATCATACAATGAGGCTATTGTTGATAGTATGCTTCTTTTAGTGCACTGGCCCTTTTTTATGCTAGGAAGCACTAGCGAAAAATAATCTGCGTTCGGCTGCCAGTTAATTCCTACAGTTTTGATCGTTTCGTGATCATTTATGTGGAGAACATCCTTTAGTTCGCGTTGACTTTCAGGTAAATCTTCTAATATTTTTGCATTGTTACTTGCCCATTTTCGGAGATTAAAGCCACCTGATTTCAACATCTGAATTAATTCATCTCGTAGCTTTCGTGCATCATCAACGGTATCTGCGCCTGTGAGTAAGTCATCAACATAAAATGATGAGCTCACAACTTCTGCTGCCAGTGGCCATTGCAATTGACAATCTTGTGCCAATTGGATTAATGTGCGCACAGCCAGATAGGGAGCTGAAGATGTGCCAAAGGTCACTGTCTTCAACTGATAATCCTTTAATTTTTTTGTTTCTGGATCATGCCATAAAATCCTTTGATATGTACGGTGCTCGGGATGAATAAGAATCATGCGGTACATTTTCTCTATGTCCGCATTTAGGGCAATTTTATATTTCCTCCATTTTAGCAATAAAGCAAATAATTTTGGTTGTAGTGTGGGACCAGCCAATAATTGTTGGTTTAACGATTTCCCATTGCTACTTGAGGCAGAAGCATCGAAAACAACCCTTAATTTTGTTGTACTGCTACTATCCTTGAGGACCGCATGATGGGGAATATAATAATTATGTTCACCTTGGCCTGGAGATTTCACTTCTTCCATGTGTCCTAGCTCCAGGTATTCATTTAAGCAATTTGTATATTCCTCCCTAAATTGAGGATTAGTATTAAATTTTTTCTCAAGTGAAGAAAAACGTTTCAAGGCCATCGTTCTGGATTCTCCAAGTTCAGGAATGCACTTTCTAAATGGTAATTTTACCTGATATTTTCCGTTTGGTAAACGTTCATGAGTTTTTTCATAAAACTCTTGGCATTCTTGATCCTCTGGCGAAAACATGACCTTCCTTGGAATTTCTTCCACTTCCCAAAACTTCCTGAGTTGATTTTCCAGATTATCACTCAGTTTAGTAATTATACTAAATGATGAAGTTTGGGTCATTGAGGTCTGGGTAATTTTTCCCAGTATTATCCAGCCTAACCTGGTATTGATCGCAATAGGCTCATTCTCTTCTCCCCGCCTAATTCCTTCTTGAAGTATAGTGGCGTATACATCTGATCCTAGCAACAGATGTATCGGACCCGGCTTCCAGTAAGAAGGATCTGCAAGATTTAGGCCATTCAAATGATGCCAATCTTTATATGCTACAGCGGTGGGGGGTAGTAAGCCTGTTATTTGCTTCAATACTAACAACTCTGTAGTTAGGACAGGTTCACCTTCTTGTGAATATAGCTGTAACCTAACTTGCTTCGTTGCATGCGCAGTGTTGCTAGTATTAAGCCCTTTAACTAATACTGAAGTATTATGTCCTTTGACCTGCAGTTTTTTGCAAGCTTCCTCAGTAATAAACGACGTTTGGGACCCTGGATCTAGAAGACATCGCAAGGGCATTAAATTTCCAAATCGATCGGGCACTTTTATCACTACTGTTGATAAAAGCGCATTATGTATATCCGTAGATAGAAAATTTCTAGTTCCACTAGATGTTTTCTCATCATTATTATTTTCAGGAGGGACCTTCATTTCGAGGTTATACTCCTTAGATGCATTTTTCGCATCATTATGTGTATGCTCATTTGGTTTTGTTAATTTTGAGGAGGATCTGGCGCTAGAATCAGATATACTTTCTGGCATATGCAGCAAAGTATGATGATTTTTATGACATATTGAGCAAGTATGCCTACAATCTCGTTGTGGGTGCTTGCTCGAGAAGCAGTTGAAACACCTTTTAGATGTTTTTATTATGCTTCGGCGTTCCGGTATACTTAATTTTAGGAATTTATCACATTTTCCTACATAATGCTTGTCTTCGCAAGCAGGACATCTGGCATTAATTATCACATGGTATGCCCCTGTCTGGGCTTTTTGGCTCCTTTGCCCTTTTTCCTCTGGCAAATTTTTTGACTTGGATTTTGGTATTGTTCCTACAGTGTATGCTACCGATTCTAGTATTTGGTATCTACTTTGTAAGAATTGAGTAAAATTTTTTATTGTAGGATTATTTTGCTTATTTCGAAGTTCTTGTTCCCAGGCCTTAATACTTGCATGGGCAGCTTTTGGACTAATAAATATATCACAATTGAGTCCCAGGAATATACTGGTTCTCCTAACTGTAGCAGTTGTTGCAAACAGCCTTGAGTGGTATCCAACATCGTTTTTAGACCGTTGCTGGTTTCCGTATTTAATTTCGGTTGCTCGACTAGAATTCTTAATTGGGAATTTATAAGTAACCGTTTGTTCTCGTAACGTTCAGTTACTTTTTCCCAAGCTGGACCATAATTGGCATCAGTAATCGGAATATTTTTTATTAAGTTTGCTGCCTCTCCCACTAGACATTCCTTTAGATAGTGGAGCTTTCTAAACGGTTGAAGCTGAGCATTGTTATGTATTAGCGAAACAAAATAATCGTAGAAGGATCTCCATTCATTGTAGTCGCCATTAAATTTTGGCACATGTATTTTAGGCAGTTGATTGTCTGCATGACCAGTGTGCACGATTGTGGTTCCTGGTAACGGTGTATTTCCTTCTAGTCTTGTACTAGAAACAAGTCCATCTACTAATTCGCCCAAAAATTGCAAATATGTGACTTGAATTTCGGAATAGCGATCGTTTAAAATGTAGAGATCATCGCATTTCCTTTTCGAAGCAATGATGAGTTCTCTTATTTGACTATCCCTTTCATCAAATTCTTGCCAATTTTTTTTGAGTTGCTCGCTCGTCGTCTGTAAAAATCCAGCATTCCGTTTATCACCAGTTACCGTTCTAATATTTTTGAATGATAACTCAAGCTTCTGGGCAGCTAATTCTTGCGCTGCCAATAATTGCTCTAATTTTGGAGCCATTTTACAAATTTTAGGTTAGGTTTTTTTTTATTTTAGGTTAGTAAAACACGTAGAAAATTGGAAAATAATTATTTTTGAATAATGCAATGATCAAAACGACAGATCCGGCGCTCGAAGGACCATTGTTAAATGTGTGAAGGGTTTTATCACACGTTATGCAGTGGATCTATAAAAAAAAATGTGTCGTTGATTTCATTGCATTTTTATTTCAAAAATTGTATTCCTTCCAATGATCTTCACAAAAATCCTAAAAAATCTAATACCGTAACCGAACCGAAAACCGTGAAAGGAATTAGCATAATTTGCACATCTTTCAACCAATTTGGTCATTTGATGTGCTCGTTCACTAACCCTTATACGCGAGCACGAAAAATTTAATTCCAAAATCCAATAAATTAAATCGCGACGAGTTAAATCCAAAAAAATTTGCCGTAGTCCAAATCCAAAAATCCCAAGTCCAAAATTCCAAGTTAAATCCGAAAAAAAAATTGATGTCCAAAAATCCAAGTTAAATCCGAATCCGTCGAAAAATCCCAAATATAAAGCCGATGTCCAAAATAAGTATCCAAAATAGAGTGCGCGTTGATTCTTCAAAATTAACTGATCCAAGAGAGCGATTCAGCTTGCGCGCTGGCTTATAAAGCGTGTTTTTCCAGCCGCGCGCTGTCCTGCCAAAATGATATTTTCCTCATTATTCATGTGGAACTTAAAGTTTAGTAGATTCCACATATTTCTCGGCGACCAAAAATTATGTCGTGTTAAACTTCTCTTAATTTGCCCCTTATAGATTCTAAACTCTTGCCCGACCTCCCTTATAATTTTTATTTATTTTTGTTTTTTATTAAATGCCCGAATTTTCATTATTTAATGCATTAATTTTGCATTAATTTGCGATAAAACTTCTTATCGCGTGATTTCCGTGTGGCAATACCAATTTTGGATCCTGGAAATCTTTCCAAAAAATCTTTCTCATAATTTATCCTTCCATCTCCCTCACACATTTTATGTGGGGTTATGTTGAATAAATTATTTACACGGGCGTTATTTCAAATTTGCGTCGGTATAACCGTGATCGCCGTGTGTCAAAACGCCGGACTGACAACCGCTTGTCAGTGAGAAATTGTTCGTTTCGCTGTTTTGTCCGTTCGCGTTTTTGACAGTTCGCGAGTGCCGGTGTAGTGCTTTTTCGTGTTTTTCAGGGCCTTTTGGATATACAAGGAGGAAATCCAGGTGAGTAAAGTCTTATTTTATTGCATGCATGCATATTTTCGCGATACCGATCGCGTACCATGCAGATTTTCGACTGGTGCAGCATACTCCTTATGCTCACCTTATGTTGGAAATCGCCGCGAAATCCTTGGGGGTTTGCTTGGACATGCAAATCCCTATGCTTTTGTCCACTCTTAAGTGTTTGTGCATGTTTATTTTCCCTTTCAGGGTCATTTTATTTAGATTTCATACTAATCATTGTTTGTTTACATTTTAGGGGGCTGTCGTCGCCGGCCGAGCCCAAAACGTGAGCCCTTCACGTTTGGGTGAACGTTTCTTGGCATTAGCTGAGAAGTGTGTCGAAAGTCGGTTTTCAGTACCTGTATGGGCAAACAGGTATCTGAAGAGCAGGTAGCTGAGGACCTGCGACTGAGCATACATTTATGCTCCAACGAGGGATTATCATTTCTCTTCTGAAGGTCCGCTGGCGGAATATCATCGAGGGACTCCATTCGGTAAGATCCTTACAGGGTCTTTTCAGGTATGTATTTAATTTAATTCATTGTTATTTCAACTTTTAATTATTTATTTTATCTCGTATTATTTCGTTGTATTCATTTCTTTCAGCATTTTATTTTTATGTATTTTTATTTCAGTATTTTATTTTTATTTATTTCAGCATTTATTTTTTATGTATTTCATTTATTTTTAATTCGTTATTTATTCTATTTATTTTAATTCGGTATTTATATTTTATTTATTTTAAATTCCGGATCTTATTTATTCATTTTAAATCCTGTATTGTATTTTATTTTATTGTAAGTTCGGCTTTTTATTTATTTATAAGATTTCATTCATGCTTTTGAATGATATATTTTTTAGGGGCTGGAGCAGGACGTTCAGCGTCGGACGCTGAACAATTTCTTTCAATCAAAAATACTAGTTAAAATTAATTGAAAAAGTTTTAAGTCATTAAAGACACTTATTTTTGTTCTTTATTTTCTCAAGCTGTTCAAAACTGTTATGGAAAGACTTTTATTTTTTAAATCAAAAATAACTATTAAAAAAGACTTTTATTTTTTTCTGTCTTGTATAAAAGTCTTTTTAAGATTTTTATTTTTGCAGTTTTTTATAAAAGTCTTTGAAGAATTTTATTTATAAGGTGCGTTTCATAATTATAGCACACTTATTAATTTCTTGTAATTAATTCAAAAATTCATTAGTTTTGCGCTTTGTTGAGAACACCCTGTACTAGGAGATTCTTATACTCTTCCTTTCTGAGAAAAAAAAATTCTTTGGTAGAATGTGTCGATCATTCGGTAGTGCTGTTATGAGGAGTGAGACATTGCACTTTTCGCACTTCTTTTTTGCGTTTCATAAATATAGCACATTTTAAAAAACTAGTAAAAATTCAACGTTTTGTATTTTTTATTAGGAAAAAAACAAATGCTTACTAACTAATTATACCGCCTTTTGCTTTAATACACTTAAAAATTCTTTGTTTCATGGACTGAGCCATTGTTTTAAACAAATGTTTGTCCAAATTTTCCCACTCCATCAAAATCGCACTTTTAAGTTCATTTACCGAGTCGTATTGACGATTTTCGGCATAAACAGCCCTCACTAAAATTCCCCAAATATTTTCTATTGGGTTAAGATCGGGTAAGCAGGCCGGCCAGTCCAACATCTTGATGTTATTTTCCCTTAACCAGGTTTTTGTTTGGCGGCTGACATGTATGCTTGCGTTGTCCTGTTGAAAAATATATTCTTTTCTGGAATTTTCTCACAAAAATGGTAGAAGACTACATTGTAACACGTTTATGTAGTCGCAGCTTTTCATTTTTGATGAAGTAAATTGTACTTCCAACGGACCATCTTCGCAGAAAGCACCCCATAGCATGACTGAACCTCCTCCAAAATTTCTCTTTGAAAAATACTGTGGTTCCTTTCTCAAATCACGCCAGTAGTGGGCAAAACAATCAGGGCCATCCAAATTCCATTTCTTTTCATCGGAAAAAATGATCTTTCAAGTAAAAGGCATTGTAAGTATAAAGAAATTTAAAGGACAGATATTTTGGAGGAGGTTCAGTCATGCTATGGGGTGCTTTCTGCGAAGATGGTCCGTTGGAAATACAATTTACTTCATCAAAAATGAAAAGCTGCGACTACATAAACGTGTTACAATGTAGTCTTCTACCATTTTTGCGAGAAAATTCCAGAAAAGAATATATTTTTCAACAGGACAACGCAAGCATACATGTCAGCCGCCAAACAAAAACCTGGTTAAGGGAAAATAACATCAAGATGTTGGACTGGCCGGCCTGCTTACCCGATCTTAACCCAATAGAAAATATTTGGGGAATTTTAGTGAGGGCTGTTTATGCCGAAAATCGTCAATACGACTCGGTAAATGAACTTAAAAGTGCGATTTTGATGGAGTGGGAAAATTTGGACAAAAATTTGTTTAAAACAATGGCTCAGTCCATGAAACAAAGAATTTTTAAGTGTATTAAAGCAAAAGGCGGTATAATTAGTTAGTAAGCATTTGTTTTTTTCCTAATAAAAAATACAAAACGTTGAATTTTTACTAGTTTTTTAAAATGTGCTATATTTATGAAACGCAAAAAAGAAGTGCGAAAAGTGCAATGTCTCACTCCTTATAACAGCACTACCGAATGATCGACACATTCTACCAAAGAATTTTTTTTTCTCAGAAAGGAAGAGTATAAGAATCTCCTAGTACAGGGTGTTCGCGACAAAGCGCAAAACTAATGAATTTTTGAATTAATTACAAGAAATTAATAAGTGTGCTATAATTATGAAACGCACCTTAAAATATAAAAATAAAAGTCTTTGAAGACTTTTATTTTTAAAATATGAAAATAAAAGTCTTTTGCAGAAGATAAGTATAATAATCATCACGATTAGAAAATAACACTATCAAAAAAATCATAACATTGTACTTTGTTGTTCAAATTAAGTACAATATTATGATTGTTTTTATAGTGTGACTCCCTAATCGCGATGATTTTTTTGTTTATCTTCTGCAAAAGACTTTTATTTTCATATTTTAAAAATAAAAGTCTTCAAACACTTTTATTTTTATATTTTATAAATAAAATTCTTCAAAGACTTTTATAAAAAACTGAAAAAATAAAAATCTTCAAAAGACTTTTATATAAGACAGAAAAAAATAAAAGTTTTTTTTAACAGTTATTTTTAATTTAAAAAATAAAAGTCCATTGTAAATCATAATTTTTAACAAAAAAAAATAAAAATCGTTCATAACAATTTTAAAAGATTTAATCTAATAGTAGGCGAAGATTATAGTTAAAAATAACTTAAAATTTTTTTGGTGAAATATAATTGGTTCGTTTTGTCTTAAATAATATAATTTTCAAAGTAATAATTAATTTTAGATTTTTTATATATAACTTATAACAGTTACGATCCCTGCTTTATATATTATGTGCTTCTTTTGAAGATAAGGATAATGAGGAACAGCCTTGGGATAATTTTAAGTATTGCAATATGTAGTTATTTTGATATACAGCACAACCAGAGCTGGGTTATCAGCTTCATTGATAGTACACCACCGATATTTTGCCGCCCCAAAAATTCCGAATTTGGACCTAATATAATACATAACAATTAAAACTTCTTAGAAAATATTAATTTTCACATTATAGGTCGAAAATAAAGTCATGATTTGGGTCTAAAATCGGGTTTCGAAAAACGCATGGTATACTTCTTCATCATGAGCAATATGCTTTTTTACCCAAAAGCCAGAAACGAAAGGAAGCTTTAAGTTTGAATTTTGGACCGCAAAGGTTAAAAAAATACTAAAAAATTAGTTCTTGTCTTTTAATCGAAATATAAGTCAACGTTTTTTCCGGGTTATAACGTCAGTGGATTAGGAATGATAGAATTAAATTTTCCTGTCTAAGTTTTAAGGAGTCGTGTGCCACTGGCTTTTATCTACGTTATTTAATTAAAATTTTCCTAATAAGGTTTGAGGAGTGTTGTACTCACTTTCCTCCCGGCTATTGCGTTAGTCAATTTCTTCTCCTTGATTTTAGATACATCCGCATATATATTTTATTACATGATAAATATTTTTTGTAATTGTTTTTATTTTTTTGTAAGTTTTTGCAAATTTTTCCTGGAAATCTGCCGCCTTTAAGGATCTGCCGCCCTACGCTATGGCGTACTTGGCGTTACCTCTAATCCGGCGCTGAGTACAACCATTTAAGTATTACCACTGTGGCACGAAAACATTTTCTTTTTTGGTAATTTCTTAAAGTATATACTTTAAATAACATGTCCACCAATATTTATATTAAAATTCACAGAAATGACAAAGTTACAGCATTCCAAAGCCGAGCAGATAGAGCAGACGGCACACTATGGGCTAAACGGCATTTTTTTCGTTTAAAACCTAATATCTCGAGAAAAACCGAAGATATTAACGTAAATTTTTTTTTAAATTGAAGCTGAGACTATGTAGATTATTGGAAAATTAACCAGAATGGCTGAAATGAAAATAAACACTATGTAACATAACCTCAAAGTTGCATTTTTTTCTGAAAAATTGAATAGGCTCACACCAACAAAAAACTTGGTCTTTATTTTAAATGTCATATATGCTATCCGATGAACTTTAACCTGCTGATCACGAATCCGAGGTCAGAATTGCCCTCCACCCTACAGTTTTCAGAAAAATGAAGAATTTCCGTGCCTAGTATAAGCCTTTTTAACTCTTTGAGTTACAAAAGACGAGCTTAAATTAATTTTTACTATAACATACTAACTGAAGGTTTTTGGGGTCGCTGATCACGAATCTGAAGTCAGATTTTGAAAATTCAAAATGGCGGATCCAATATGGCGGACCAAAATTTTTATATTTGATCGAATTTGGACTAAAAATTGAATACACGGGTTTTTGGGGTCGCTGATCACGAATCTGAAGTCAGATTTTGAAAATTCGAAATGGCGGATCCAGTATGGCGGACCAAAATTTAATATTTGACCAAATTTCGACTCAAAACCGTATACATGGGTTTTTGGGGTCGCTGATCACGAATCTGAAGTCAGATTTTGAAAATTCAAAATGGCGGATGCAATATGGCGGACCGAAAATTTAATATTTGACCGAATTTCGACTCAAAACTGTATACATGGGTTTTTGGGGTCGCTGATCACGAATCTGAAGTCAGATTTTGAAAATTCAAAATGGCGGATCCAATATGACGGATCCAATATGGCGGTCAAATATTAAATTTTCGGTCCGCCATATTGGACCCGCCATTTTGAATTTTCACAATCTGACTTCAGATTCGTGATCAGCGACCCCAAAAACCCATGTATACGGTTTTGAGTCGAAATTCGGTCAAATATTAAATTTTCGGTCCGCCATATTGGATCCGCCATTTTAAATTTTCAAAATCTGACTTCAGATTCGTGATCAGCGACCCCAAAAACCCATGTATACGGTTTTGAGTCGAAATTCGGTCAAATATTAAATTTTCGGTCCGCCATATTGCATCCGCCATTTTGAATTTTCAAAATCTGATTTCAGATTCGTAATTAGCAACTCCAAAAACCCATGTATACAATTTTTAGTCCAAATTCGATCAAATATAAAAATTTTGGTCCGCCATATTGGATCCGCCATTTTGAATTTTCAAAATCTGACTTCAGATTCGTGATCAGCGACCCCAAAAACCTTCAGTTAGTATGTTATAGTAAAAATTAATTTAAGCTCGTCTTTTATAACTCAAAGAGTTAAAAAGGCTTATACTAGGCACGGAAATTCTTGATTTTTCTGAAAACTGTAGGGTGGGGGGCAATTCTGACCTCGGATTCGTGATCAGCAGGTTAAAGTTCATCGGATAGCATATATGACATTTAAAAAAAAGACCAAGTTTTTTGTTGGTGTGAGCTTATTCAATTTTTCAGAAAAAAATGCAACTTTGAGGTTATGTTACATAGTGTTTATTTTCATTTCAGCCATTCTGGTTAATTTTCCAGTAATCTGCATAGTCTCAGCTTCAATTTAAAAAAAATTTACGTTAATATCTTCGGTTTTTCTCGAGATATTAGGTTTTAAACGAAAAAAATGCCGTTTAGCCCATAGTGCGGCATTTCTTTTTTCAAGCTAGCAGAAAAGAAAACTCGAAAAAGTTCATACACGGAAATTGCCACAATCATTTTATTTTGAAAATCAATATTTTTTTAAAGTTGATTACAAGCAAATTACGTAAAAATAAGACTGCTTTTGTTGGTCCGCACTTTTCCCCAATATACTTATAAAAGAATACTTTTTTTTAGAACTGTATTCATAGTCAAGTCTTATTTTGTATTTTATTTTGTTAATACCTTAAGGCCGATTTTAATAACACGTTTGGGTTCATAAGCACTATCTTAAGAGCATCTCAAGGTTTTACGTAAGTCGACATCAACTTTATGTGTACTACATACTATACCATGATCAAAAAGAGAGGCGACCGTACCGTTAATTTTTTTTTTTTTTTGGATTGGTAGAACCTTCATTGGCATTCTCTATTATTTTTTTGTGTCATACATTGACATTTGTACTAATCACAGCGTTTTGTTAACATCATCTTTTTGCCTCTCTTCGATATTTTGCAATCGGACAATTGGTGGCACTGTATGGTCAAAAGTTTTCTTTTTGATCATGGTAGTAATTTGATTAGACTTAAAAGTCTAATGCTCGCTTTAAGCATTATTTTGGTTAGGTGGGTCTTATCCGGAACAAGGTGACGCTGTTAAAAATTCTTTTGCGAAAGGTCGCTTTAACTTCTACAATTTCAACGCCTACTTCTCTTTATGTCAAATAAGTGAATATGAGTGCTTGACTACTCAATATGACAAAAGTTCTATTAATTATTAGTTTTATGTAGCTAAAAAAGAGATAATAAAAAAATAATAATAATAATATCAGCTCATTTGGGTATAGTGCTAAATTAAATTTGAAAAACGTAAAATACGTGTATTAAAATTAATGGAAGACATAAAATTGGAATCGAAATAATAGTCAAAGTATAGATCATTATTTTCATTAATTATTTAGTAGCTTTTGATCCCGAAAAATATAAGTAGAGAATCATTTAAAAATGTAATGCGCAATTTAGCAGCATAAAAGAAATGACTACGAAAAAGTGATAAAGTTACTAAAACATAATTTAATAATTTCGAATATCTGCTAACCGATAAAAGTATTTATTGCATGCAATAACACTAAGAAGGACGCAAATCTAGAGTAATAAAATAATCTTGTGATTGCCTCAATGTCGTTTTAAGTGCTACCTCCTCGACGTTTTTATGCGCTCTTCTGACATAGAACTGCGACCAAAGTGATTAAATAACTGCGGTGGGCAACAAGAACTTTTAAATCTTGATCCCCATGCCGAGCTTTTGAGGAATATTAAAAATAACTATGCGGGCGTCTTGGAAAATTACGAAAATCTGCTCTCACTGTACTCAAAAGAAAATAATGATTTATAAATTCCTATTATACGCAAGAACTTTGATAATTCAGCCATAAACTTTCTTCTATCGGGCAGAAATGACCTACGCCATAAATAGTTACTGATAACGCTCTATTGCTAGAAATCAAGATGAATGCAATTCGGGAGGGCCGGGGTTTATATTATCGGCAAATTTACACTGCGTTCTAAATATGAACCCCTCCGAACGCTTACACTATCTGAGCTGGACTGATAAATGAAATGTGCCTTTTCAGCCCAGGAGAAATCAGATTCAGACTCAGTTTAAGTACAGCGATCAGAGAGGCTAGAAGTTAAGTTTACTTTAGTCAGAGATACTTGTAACTTAGAATGGCTGGCAGCTTATCAAGATTTTTCAGTGGAAAGCTGAGCAGGCGTATTCTGCAAGAGCAAAAGACAAGATTAGCTGTTCGGCAAATTAGTTCCCAAGAGGTGTTCGCAAGAGAGGATAAATATGGGGCCCACAATTACCATCCAATCCCTGTGGCCCTAGAACGTGGAAAAGGTGTTTTCGTCTGGGATGTGGAAGGTAAAAGATACTATGATTTTCTAAGTGCTTATTCAGCAGTTAATCAGGGCCACTGCCATCCTAAAATTGTTAAGGCCCTTGTCGAGCAGTCGAGCAAATTAAACCTGGTTTCAAGGTAAGCGGAGAGAGATAAGAATTCGATTTTGTGACGATTAACCGGTTTTTTTGCAGAGCTTTTTATTCGGATATTCTTGGAGAGTATGAGCAATTCGCCACTGAATATTTCGGATACGACAAATTGTTGCCAATGAATACTGGCGTTGAAGGTTGCGAAACTGCTTGTAAACTTGCTCGCAAATGGGGATATGCTGTAAAAGGTATTCCCAAAAATAAGGCGAAGGTATGCATGCACTTGCAAATATTTAAAAATATTCATAATAAACTTTTTTGTTCTCTAGATTGTTTTCGCTTCTGGGAATTTCTGGGGTCGAACATTGGCAGCTATATCTGCATCAACAGACCCTTCAAGTTATGAAGGTTTTGGACCTTTCATGCCAGGATTTGTTATCATCGATTACAACGATACTAAAGCTCTTGAGGTAAGTGCTCACTTAACACACCACTTTTACGATTGATACACTTAGTACTTCTAAAATTTCTGAACAGTAGCTAAACTTAAACTTCTAATTGTTTTTAACAAATAAAAAGAACCGCAAAAGAGTAATACAAAAAATTCTTCGAGATAAGAACTTAAATAAGTGAATACTTTCACTGATTCTACTAGCTATAGCCAGTTGATCCGTAGAACTTGTTATGATAACTTATCTACTGAGGCGATGACCGGAAACAATATTTTTACAAAATTCTTAATCACTCCGACAAGTGTTATTCCATTGCGATGCTTAAGACAAGATTGAGACAAATATTTGTTTAAGAGATAAAAACTTCGTCATAAATTGAGATTGTAGCTGCGCGCTAAGTTTAGCACAGACTGCAGTTGCAATATGTGTTGCTTATGTAACATCAAAAATATAATCTTGTTTTACATTTTATTGTAATTCTTAAAGGGAATTTTGTCTGATTCAAATTAGTTCTTGTACTATTTACATTATTAATGTACCACTTTTCTTTTTAGTAAAAGTGATTATATTGTTTCTAATCTTTAATTTTTTTAAATATGTTATGTCTAAAAACTAAAAAAAAAAAAAAATTTTGATATAATTGTTTATATGTTGGCATATGATCGTTCGTCATAGATTGTTTTATTTTTTATATAATTAAGATAACTAAACCACAGTTTTTGACCTTTGAATCGTCGTCCAGAAGAAAACCAGCAATTGAATACTTAACAGAATTTCTTTTAATTGATTGCGAATTCAGAAGAAGCACTTCGTAAAATTGTATTGGAAAAGTATCATATTGATTTTTGATTTTCGATATTGATATAAAATTTAATAAAACATTCGAGAAATTATAAAGATGCAGCATATAAAAGTGTGAAGCCTAAACATTAATCAAAAAATTCAATATAGTTAAAGCCCCACTCTTTTCAGTAGAAACGATTTTATATGCACGTTAAAACTGCATGTTGATATGCATATTAAAAAATTACACGAATTTTTATTTTATTAACGCGCGTTTTGCCTAAGATGAAATATGAAATAGGTTAATATTAAGGTATTAGGTATTTTTAGTTTGGCTTTATGCCCCTATCTCCTAAATAACAAGAGCTACAGAAAAAGTGAATATCACAAATTTGTAGTAAATTCAATTTCCTACAAAAAAGTTCTGAACACCAAATCGCTAACATCGATATTTCTTGAGATATTGGGCTTTGAAGTTGAGGTAGTGCTTCTACAATTTAGCTCAATAATCCATTAAAATTTCACACTACCTCAACTTCAAAGCCAAATATCTCAAGAAATGTCGATGTTAGCGATTTGGTGTTCTAAAACTTTCTGTAGGAAATTGAATTTCCTACAAGTTTGTCATATTCACTTTTTCTGTAGCTCTTGTTATTTACGAGATAGGGGCAAAAAACGAGAATTTCATGGAAAAATTGGGTTTAGTGACCTGTACTACCTCGCTGGTGGAAGTTAGAGTTACGCCGCCATGGACACTTTTGTAGAGCATTCAATTCTGAAGAAACCCTATCATTGACCAAGATTATACCATAAAATGCTCTGAGCTGTAGAGTTTTGAAGAAAAAAAAGCAAAGTTTACGTGTATTTTATATGGGAAATCTTTATACCCCTTGGTCGAGTACTTAATATTAATATTAAGGGCTCCAATTTACAGGGAATTTTTGTTTAGGTGTTTCCCACAAAATTTCGAGGTGGGACTGAAAAAAAAAATTGTCGCGAAAAAAAACACCCTAGTATAGTATATATGAATTGTGGGATACATACAGATTTAATTCTTATCCTGTATTCGAAAAAAAAATAGCTTACAACGCGTTTATGGGTCAAATTTTTCCAATAGAATTTTATTGGTTATTAATACATTGAATACACTTTATAGCTATGTTAGAATATTTTTTGCATATGAATGCATTACATTTATTACATTTGTTGGAGTATTTCGTACTATTGGCAAATTCAGGGCGAAGGTAACATCACAGGCCAGATTTCTCTGTAATACCCATAAACATAGGACGCAATTGTTAACATACACAGTGAGAGATTTTACTAAATTTTTATATTGTGTTTTATTATCATTTATTATTTTCTGTCTCAATCACAATGCCAAAATTTTAAAATTTAATAAGATTTAAAAAAATTCTATAATTTTTCAAATTTCTGCGTGTAACAGGCAGACAGACACTTATTCCGATGGACGAGGAAATCTCATCTTATTTTTATTTTTTTCAATTTAATTCACTAATAAATAGTTTTCGGCTAGCTTCAATTTATTTTTAAGCTAGTAAAATAAAAAACATTTGTTAGTTTTAATTTAAACAGTTCGTAGAAAATCTCATCACGTTGACGATTTTATTTTAATTTCTAAGTGTAAATTAACAATTCGGAATTTAAATTGTTAGGGTACTTTATTATTATATTTTCTTTTAATAAACATATGGTTCGAATTTCAGTTTAATTGAAAAATTCGTTATAAATATTATATGTAGGCATTTTTGTTCTACTCTACAGGAAGCTCTAAAAGATCCAGAAATTTGTGCATTTATGGTAGAACCAATTCAGGGCGAAGCTGGCGTTGTTGTTCCAGATGAAGGATACTTGCAAAAAGTACGAGACCTTTGCACCAAAAATAACGTCCTATTTATTGCGGATGAAGTTCAAACTGGAATTGCAAGAACTGGGAAACTACTAGCCGTCAACCATGAAAATGTGCGGCCAGATATTTTAATTTTAGGTAAAATAAGAATTTTAATGACAAAGTAATAGAGTAAAAATAAAATATTATAAAATTATAGGTAAAGCCCTCTCAGGTGGAGTATATCCAGTATCAGGCGTTTTAGCCGACGATTCAATTATGCTTTGCATTAAGCCTGGAGAGCATGGTTCTACCTATGGAGGAAATCCCTTAGCTTGTCGAGTGGCGATCGCAGCCTTGGAAGTTGTTAAAGAAGAAAAATTAGCAGAAAACTCTGAAAAGATGGGCATCATCCTTCGAAGGGAGCTTAATAAACTTCCAAAGGAAATTGTATCTCTCGTTCGAGGAAAGGGACTGCTAAATGCTATCGTCATTAATAAAAGTATTAAAATATAACATAAAATATTGAAGGAAACAATATTAATATTGTTTAAATTTCAGAATATGACGCATGGGACGTTTGCCTTAAATTGAGCAAAAATGGATTATTGGCTAAACCAACACATGGTGATATAATTCGCTTTGCTCCTCCTTTAGTTATTAATGAAGAACAAATTTTAGAATGTACAGAAATTATTAAGAAAACAGTTACTAATTTATGATTATACCAAAAGGCTGAAATAAAGACTGTCATTTGAAAACTTATGTCATTTTGAACATTTCGATGTGGGTCTATTGTAAGTGTACTTTTTCTGTCGACTTCGAAACCGAGACACTAATTTGCACAATATTTTAGCTTTGAAAATGTATCTTGGCTGTCTACTTAATTGAAAAACAACAGTTAGAATAGACTCCTTATAACAGTTAGAATAGACTTCTTAAATAAATTTTGAAATGATTACATTAAATTCATAGAAATTTTGGGCATTGGGCCTCCAAACATTTGGGTAGGTACTCTCAGGGAATCCCACAAAAATTTTCTTTGCACTCCTCAAATGCTCGAAGCTTATCGTCACTGATGACTAATATTATGCTAATATGTAAATGCGGGCGGATTTTTGTTTGTCCCGCTTATTGTTTAATTGTACTCGGATTTTCAATTATTATACGCCACCAGAAATTTTGTGAGGTGCAAATATACAGCAAAGCATTTTGTGTAGTTATTTTATGTTCATTACCAAACCATTCCATACCTTAGAAAAAAAACTTATTACTGAATAAGCATCAGTAACAAAATATAAAACTAATTTTACCTAGAAATTATTAAAATTGGGTTCTGTAGGGTATACGAATTACAAAATTGAATTCTATTTTATTTGTAATGTAGAATATGTCTTTGAAGTAGGTTTTAAGGGAATGCTACTACATTAGCACAGCATCACGAAATTATAGAAGATTTCAAGCGGCTATGATAAATCAACGTATAGTAACAAATCATATGCTAATCAAAAGTCAAAGCTTGAATATTAATTTCCATATAATGAGGATTTGCATAGGTGCCAGGGGGCACGCGGAACAGAAGGAGGAACATAACATCCAGAAGTTCCAGGGTTTCAACTTTCGTCAAGCTTAGCGTACGTTCTATACGGTAGATTTTAAGATTATTATTTCTATCAACATTATTAATAAACGTTTTTAACAATTAGGCAAATGTATAATATGGTATTATACCAAAATAAATACCACATCAGTGCAAAAAAGTTGGCTGGTGTGCCACAATGTATGAATATATAGTATGATCAACTATGAACAAATATTATCAGACATATGTGCATTAAAACCACATCAATCGAATTCGAAAAAGTGCAACTTATAGAAAACGTCATGAATGAAAAGACTAACATATTGCCGCTTTTTCTACCAAGGTAATCATTTATTTCATTATCTTAACAAATTCTCATTTAGATTTACCATTATTTGTTTCAAGTCTTTAGTTTTAAATCTTAAAAATGTATAGTCAAAAAATGGAGTTATAATTAAATATTGTATTTCGAGGAATGTGTAGGAATATGTATATCTTGTTATCTATCTAATTTCTAATTAATTATCTCGACTGGGCAAAATTTCCGAATTAAATATGTGGTTGGGTCGCATTTTTCGAAAAAGTTTTTAATAAGTTTTGTTAGCCTATCTTTGATGGTCACAATATCTGCCATGAAATGCAGTGGATTTTTGGAATAGTACCAGGGAAGGTTAAATATCATTTTGAACACTATTTTTGTGGAAGACTACTTTAATTATTAAGAGCTTGTTGTCTAGCCTTAACCGCTGACTTCCTGTTTACAAACGGGTACACGATTCTGATTAGTGTGTTAATTTTGTTGATGGTTTTTGAAACATTATGGTTAAATGTTTGTTTGTTGTCTCAAGTAAATTCCCAGATATTTTACATGATCACTCTACACAATTTCAATTCAATTAGATAACACGGTTTCCTTCTTATATAGTAAAAAACATAGCTTGAGATTTTTCGGACTCACTTTTATTTTCCATTTATGGAAACACTTGGCTATCGTGTGAAGCCCCGAATGCATATTATCAATGATCTCTGTTCTGTTTACTGCAGAGGTGTATATTGCTGCGTCATCTGCAAAGGTGGATACGGAAGAAATGGACTATAAAGTATGGGTCCTAGCATAGATAGAACTCTTGCCACTATTTTATAGGCATCAGCGCTATCCTGTACAATATATAAATACTTTAATAAATTTATCTTTTAAGAAATGTTTGACTATAGATATGATATAACGAGGAAATTCAAATTAATCATTTAATCAAATTCTGCTTGCACAGCTAAAAGCACTAGCGAGGTCAAATTTTTACTGGATAACTTATTAATGTGCTGCGTTATTCTAGTAACAACATGAGCTGTAGAATGCTCACTTTTGAAGTCGAATTGTGTATCTTATAATATGTTTTTGAGCTCTATAAAATCTACAAGCCTATTATTTCTAAGACTTTACCTGGAGAGTTTAACAAACTAATAGATCGATAGCTAGAGGCTTGGTCAGCGGGGTTACTTGGCTAATGGGAAAGTCAAGAAAAAATAATAATTACAAGCGTATAAGTTTCCTCAAAAAAAAAAAATAATAACAAAAAATATTAAGATATCGCAAGTCGCTAAACTTCACTTGAATCAATTAGTTAATCTTATCAAATACATTACTTGATGGAAGATGTTTCAACTTTGTCATCAATTTACCCCTAATCCAATAATTAGGAATATCAATGTGTCGCCAATACTTTTCTTTACTTATTATCATAATCAATTGTTTCCGTAAAATCTAAAATTTAAAAATATAAACATTTTAAATAGTTGTCAAGTAATTTCCACATGCAACTTTTCTGATACCATCTGAGCTAAGAATCATGATTACAAGCACGAACTTGAATTATATTTAAAATTGCCGCATTTTTTTCTTTCGCGAACACCAAGTCTGTTAGCGACCAAGCTAGCGAATTATTTGTTAAGTAAATATCTCTCCATAGGGTGCTTCACCTACGAATGTAATTTTTAGTTCAATTTCGAACAATTTGTATGGAGAGATGAGTTGTTTAGACTCAGTGAAAGTTTGTCTATCATCGTTATCTCAAGTGCATGTCCACTTTTGAATAGATGCGATCAGATACGAAACAGCTTTTCTAATATGATATTATGAGATTTTTGTAGTCGCTTGATTATAAAGTTAATTTTATACCGAAAATAAAGTCATCTTTAATAGTAAAAGTCTGAAGTAAACGTGTTTTGTATGATAAAGTATATAGCCGGATAAGCATGCCCATTCTGCCCCGCGACGTTTTCTATCGACACTTTGGGAATCATTTTGATATCAAATAAAAATAATTCACCCCAAATTTCATGTCTTAAGTTGAACAGTTTTCTATTTATTTTAAAAAACACATCTTTTTGGTTTTTTTTTTTTTATATTAAAAATAAAAATTAACAAATGGTGTTTTTTTTTTGAATACTTGAAAGTATAAGACATGAAAAAACATGTTTGCTATTATTCCCAAATTTTAAAAAAAATAAGTAAAACTAAAATCATTTTTTATATCAAAAATACTAAATTCAAAAACATTAATATTGTTAAATATATGTTAAATTTCGAAAAGAATTTATTATTCCAAATGCAAAGTATCAGAATTCAATTCAAAAGTGCATTTTTATTCAAAACAAAACTACACAATTTGTTTGTAAGACCAAAAAACGATTGGGCCACCATTGATTACTATGTCCGGGTCTACCCGACATCTTTTATGTCGGCAAAAAACTAAGACCAAAGTATTTTTAAAATATTTCTTTTAAAAAAATTTGATATGAGTACTAATTTTTAATTAACATGATGGAAGAAGTTCCTATTGTTATTTTAAGAGTAAAATAAAGACAGGAATTTTGTTTATTGGTATTTTTATTTACAATTCATTTAAGTGTCTGGGGCTACCCGACCTTCCCCTATATGTGTTTCTTCATAATGAAATATAATGTGTCAAAGGTAAATATAACAAGATCAGTTCTTTTTAAATGGAATAGGAGGTTCTGGACCATTGGACTGAATTTTCATGAAACTTGTAGCGTTGGGCTTCGTATTGTTAAATCTAGAGTTTCGCTTAAAATAGATCAACATTATTTAATGACTCTTTGGGGTTATCGCATTAAAAAAACTACTATTTTAGATTTAACTAATTTGAAAAGAACGATTTTTCGAAACCACTGAGAACCTTAAACACCAGATTGCAACGTAAAAATTATACCTATTCCATTTTTCTTGAGCTCAAACATCATGTGGTACAGAAGCTAGAACATTTTGCAAAGATGATGTTAATTTCGACCATTTTAAGTTTGCTAAATAATAGCGTGAAAAATTAATTAAGGAAAAAGAAAGGTTTATCTGTAAACTGAAGTGAAGGAATTTTTGTGTGTAGTAAATGAAAAAGATAAATGTACCGAATGTGACAAATAAATATCAAGATCTTAATAGGTATATAACTTTTTAGATAGTTTGAGATTTTTTTTTACCTAATTTCATAGAACTTGAAACAAAAGCAAATATACCTCCTCGTGTACAGTGTTTTGGTTGGAGATTGTACTGTATTTGTGCTAAATTGCTTAAATTTAATTGACGCACTGTCTCATTTCACCAGTCCTATAAACAACTGAATAAATTGCTTACATTTAATTGACGAACTTTCTCATTTCACGGGTTCTATAAACAACTGAATCTACAAATATTTTTGGCAAAAGGAATTTTATATCCATGCGCGATTTTTCAGTTAACACTTCGAAGGTACAGACAATTAATTGATTCAATGAACAAACCGTAAACATTTTCAAATTGGGTATTTTCTGAAAATTGATTTTTAAATTAATTTTCGTAAACTTGACTTTTACATTTTTGTCGGTATAACTAGAAATTCCATAGATAGGAAATTATTTATAAAAAAACTCGGTTATTAACTTTTTTCAGTGTTCCACCAAATCGAAAAAACTGAAAAGAATTGCTGAGTATGAAGGAGTATGAGAGACGTTTTCTGTTAAAATTGTTGGTGATTGCATGTTTTCAAAAACACAGCTAAAAAAATGATTTTAGTTTTATTAATTTTTTTTAAATAATAGAAAATATGTTTTTTTATGTCTTATACTCCCAAGTATTCAAGAAAAAATCAACATTTGTTAATTTTCATTTTTACTATTGAAAAAAAAAAAAAAAATAAATCAAAAAAGAGGTTTTTTTTCAAATAACTCAAAAACTGTTCAACATTAAGAGCTGAAATTTGGGGTGAATTACTTTTATTTGATATCAAAATTGATCCCCAAAGTGGTGATAGAAAACACCGCGGGGCAGAATCGGCATGTTTATCTGGCTATACCCTTTGATGTTATTATATTGATGACGAGTTTCTTTTTCCCCAATGGGCACTTATACTTAAGAGATAATTCGATAACAACAATTAATTAATTTGGTACTTTTTTTGTTTTTACTTATCAATTGCCATCTTTTCACGGTCGGAAATGTACGTTTTCAACACTTTACATATGTATATGCCTTAAATGTGTTTTACTCAAAATAATTATTCGGGCGATTTATCGGTGATCTTAGAAGAGATTTTGAATTTATTATAACTATTTGTGAATTTTTCTCAGCGTGGAGAAGGTATGGATATAGATATATGTATATATAAGCCGAATTAACTTTAAAAAGAGCATTACCATTGGTGTGTTTTAAATGCGGTGAAATTGGCGAATCAACGATTACGAGTGAAGCAGGGCAGACACGCACTGAAATGGTTCCTTTTAATAATATGGATGTTCGAAAATATGTAGAAAAAATTAATGTAATCAAGGGAAACAGCAAATATTTACAAATCGTAAAATTATATGGAGTTCCATTGCTTTCATTTTTGGACCTGGGTAGTTCTTTCACAATTCGATTAAAAGATGCGCAACCTTTCAGGAAATTCTTTGAAAATACTTACACTTTACTGCCAGGTTTTGGTGGTGGACGCTGCAACGTCATTGTTCGAATTCGAAAACCCCTTGCATTTAGTGAAGTCGAACTTATGGTAGTAATAGTCCTTCCAGATATCTCCCAGAATACGTCAATGATAGTAGGACAGAATTTTTGGGATGCTCAAGGCGTAATAGTGAAAAAGACAAATGGTGCTCTGGAGGTATATTGTAATATGTACACCAATGACAACGGCAACACATTCTCGAGTGCTAGAAATGGTGCAAAGCAGTGAAGTAACGATTACTAATAAGTAGCAAGTAGAACGTTCAGACATAAAAGTGGGAGTGGCTTGAAAGCGAAAGATATCATAAAACTATTAGAGCTTTTAAATCAATATCGTGGAGCAATCGCCTTGAATATTGACGAACTAGTTTCAACCATATTACAGGAAATTAAAATTAATTTAAAGTCGTCCAAGATAGTCCGTTATCAAGCATATCGTGTCCCATATGGTCAGTTAAAAGAGTTTCAGAATAATATTGAAAATCTGTTGCGAATTGATATAGTCCTAGTTCTAGTCAAGAAAAAGGAAGCTTCTTCTGGAAGTGATCCCGAATGATCGGTACAAAGTTGAAGATACGGACACAACAAGAGTAACCCAGAGACCATTTGAGTCCGTCTATGCTGCAGATAAACTCAAACCGTGGTGCAATGTTGATGACATTGTCCTAAATGAAGTCATGTTAGATGGTGACGAAGAAGCTAACGATCAACTTAAAGAAAATGAGGATTAAGTTTACCTTCAAATAAAAATAGGAAAAAAACAGATTTTCTTTGTTTTTCCTTTTTTTCAATAAAGCACAATTATGCTTGCCTCCAAATTTCGAATTTTTTTTAGAAAATGGAATATTTTTAAAGAAATCAAAGAGATATTTTGATGAATATATATTTGTACCGTTAAAATATATAACAAAAATTGTTTTTGGATATTTCTGGCCTGTTTTTTGGCTGTTACAAGTTTTTGAAAAAAAAAAACATCGAAAATTCACTGTATGCTTGATTAGTGAGCCCAAACAACTAAAAATGGGTTTTAATCTGTATGAAAACCGCTACAAAATGAACTAGAAGGAAAAAAGTTTCGCCGAAAAATAACAAAATGGCGACGTTTTTTTCTTAAAAAAAAAAAAAATATATATGTTGTATACTTTACCTGTCTCAAAATACTATGTGCGGGGTTTCATCAAGATATCTGTTTGTTTTCTTTAAACATATTTTATTTTCCTATAACAAGAATTTCGAAATTTGGCAAGCCGCCTTTACAAGCATTTTGACATGGGCAATACAGCTGTACAGATGTTTTTTAATGAAAAGTACTGAAGTAATTTCAATAGCTTTGTTATTTTAAGAAAGTTAATAAAAACAAAAAACGTTGCAATACCGACAATAAGAAAATCCCCTAAAAGCAAGTACCAATACACGTGTTAGTCATAAAAAAGTTTTTTGTATAATTGATTCACTTAATGCACCCACGTTTCTTGCAAAATTTGGTTCTAAGAAGAACGACGATGCAACATTACATATATTAACCAAATGCGAGAAAATAGCTAGGTATGCTCAAAAAAAAGAAATCTGGTATCAGACAACAGATAAGATACGATTCTTTGAATAGAACTTCCCCTTCGACTTTCTTGGACGTATTCAAGTGGATATTTGGGAATCCCTCGATTGTTGTAATTTTTGGCTCACCAATCCATCAAGAAAAAGTCTGAGAAATTAAGCTTCATACACACCACGAAGTCTAGCTTGATAATTTGGAAGTTGGTGCGGCAGGCACTTTCAGCTATCACGATCTTACTGAGGTTTTTGCAACTCTCGGAGTTGATAAAATTTGCCATCGGTTATAAAAGCTGCAGTTCGCCGGTTACACTTTAAATCGCCGCCAGTGCCAGTGACTGTTAAACGATTGCAAGCAAAGCTCAGGGAGGGTTTTTTAGAATATTTGAAACCATAGTGTGTGCTTTATAATTAATTATCTGAGGTATTTTATTGCTACTTTCTTTTATTCTTGTGCTATACGCTTTCGGTAATGTGGAACTAGTTTTTTGAGAATTTTCCTTTTGCAAAGTGAAGCATAGTGAACTATTGTGACTTCATCTGTGCACAACTAGTGCTAAATTGTTTTTCATAATTTTTGTATTTTAAGATCTTTTAAGTGATTCGCATTATTCTTCCTCAATTTGAAATGTTGGTCTAGATTTTTTAGTTTACATGCCAATGCGTTATAATTACTAATATTTAAAATATGCTAGAATGTTATTTTTTATATAGCATATACAGTATTAAATTTCCAATTGTAATAAATTGTAACTGTCGTATATTTTTATAGTATAGTCTAGTTGGTTAGTTCGTTTCAAAAGCATTTTGTTGATGAAAAGTAAAATTATTATTATTACTACTTTTTTTTCAACATACAGGAATATGCATAGATATTCGGGAGCATGTTCTTCAGTTTTTGTGTTTTAATTTTTGACTCAAAAGTGTTTGTAAAGTTATGGCAATTTAAATCTTGGCTGTTTTACTCATGAGAACTTTTGAATTGAAGGGATAATTTCCTTATGTTATGGATAGACGAAAAATAAAATGTTCAGTTTAATAAACAATGATTACACTCAGAAAAAATATTATAAATACAAATAATAAATTTCAATAAAATTGTGTTCAGCAATATTTCTTATAACTTCCTTAATATAAGACAGAACTTGTTGTTAATAGAGAAACTGCCGGTGAGATATTGCTCTAATGCTCTTTGTACAATACAATACAATACAAACAGTCTCGAAAAACAAATGATTTTACACATTTACACGAAAGAACTGAATTTCATTTTTTATTTGGGTGACTTTTAGATTAAAAGAATAGGACAAAAAAATAGAACATTTGATTTAAAAGATTTCCTTTTATCTTAAATTTTTTCTTGCAACTTTACATTCAAGTCAGAAATTTTTATCAATTTAAAAAAAAAAGTCTATTTTTCATCATTTAAAAGTAAAATTTCCTCTTAATATACTCAAGAGTTAAAACATTCTTTAGATTTAAGGAACCCTTAGCATGTATATCTCTATTAATAAATTTACACGGTAGCAGAACTATGCTTGAAATATTCTGATTAGAAGGATCTCCTTTGTTGTTCAACCTTATTAGAAAATTTATTAAGCTAATTTTCACCTTCGTTTACAGAAGTGACTCCAAAGAATTCATAAAGAACATCCAGAGAAGAGTAATGGCCCGCCACTTAACAAAACTCTCTGCTTCGAAGTTATGCAAACAAGTGCTCGAAGGGCAGGATAAATTGATTTCGCGTCAATTAAGCTGCCAACAGGCGATAGCGTTGGAGGACAAGTACGGGGCGCATAATTACCGGCCTCTCCCGGTCTCCCTGGACCGGGGCCAGGGAGTCTTCCTGTGGGACGTCGAGGGCAACAGATACTACGATTTCATTAGCGCCTGCTCCGCCGTCAACGTTGGCCATTGTCACCCCAAAATCGTTAAGGCGCTCGTTGATCAATCACAGAAGCTAACATTGGTTTCAAGGTAGGTGTGACGGGTGGCAAAAGTAAACAGGAATTATTCTGATTAGGGGTTTTGTTTCGCAGAACTTTTTATGCAAACTTATTGGGGGAATATGAAAAATTCGCCACTGAGTACTTCGGATTCGACCGACTACTGCCCATGAATACAGGCGTCGAAGGGAACGAAACTGCTTGCAAATTGGCCAGGAAGTGGGGATATGACATGAAGAAGATACCAGAAAATCAGGCTAAAGTAAGTAAATCCTATATTAGATTAACTTCTATAAAGGGATGTAATTTAATTAAATTCAATACCATTTCGTATGAAAGATTATATATCGTTTAAATAATAGCAGCTGCGGTTCTTGTGACGCAAGACACAATGCACTTATTATAAATTTCTTTTACATAGCAACGTGTAGTATTTTTGCTGTTGTGTGATAGGTAGCACCGTCTTGTTGAAATCAGAGATTTTTGATCTCCAAATCTTGCTCCACAAAAGTTTATTATTAAACTCTCATAGCGAATAGTTTCAACTATTTATAAGAGCGTTTTCTTCATCATATTTAAAAAAAAATACGGTCAGTACGCCTTTATAGCACAAGTCGCACAAAAAAAAAAAAAAATTCAAAAATCTTGTTAATTCATTAAGGATGACTTATATATAATATATTCATATACAATATTTTTGTATTGAATTAGAGTAAATACTATACCAACAATTTTGTGTTTTAATGAATCATTCTTAAATGAATTTTAAATTGTAACATTTCAGATAATTTTCGCCACTGGAAATTTTGTTGGACGAACACTTGCAGCTATTTCAGCTTCTTCAGACCCTTCAAGTTATGAAGGTTTTGGACCTTTCATGCCAGGATTTGTCACTATCGAGTACAATAATCTTACTGCTCTAGAGGTAAAAATACCGACTTTTTAAGTTTTTAAATTATTTATTAAAATTTAAATGGCAATCCTTTGCAGCAAGAATTCCAAGACCCAAACGTTTGTGCCTTTATGGTTGAACCAATCCAAGGAGACGCTGGAGCTGTTGTGCCAACTGAAGGCTACATAAAAAAGGTTCGCGAGCTCTGCACGAAATACAATGTCCTCTTTATTGCTGATGAAGTTCAAACTGGTCTCGGCAGAACTGGAAAGCTTCTAGCTGTGGATCACGATAATGTTAGACCAGATATTTTGGTTTTAGGTAAAACATTACCCAAAAACCTCGCTTAAAATTAGTAAATTTATATAAAAATTGTTTTATTTATTAGGTAAATCCCTTTCTGGAGGTGTATATCCAGTATCAGCTGTTCTAGCCGATGATTCAGTTATGCTCTGCATCCGCCCAGGAACACATGGCTCCACATATGGAGGGAATCCCCTCGCTTGCAGGGTTGCTAGAGCAAACTTAGAAGTTATTCGAGATGAAAAATTACCCGAAAATGCTGCAAAAATGGGAGAAATTTTGAGACGGGAACTCAATAAGCTTCCATCGGATATTGTAACGACTGTTCGAGGAAAGGGTTTGCTTAACGCCATCGTCTTTGATCCAAGTAAGACTTTATAATAGAATACTTGACTGAAGCAGAAACTTATAATAGCTTACATTTTGCAGAATATAGCGCTTACGATGTTTGTGTAAGACTGAAGGAAAACGGAGTTTTAGCTAAACCTGCACATGGGTCCATTGTTAGGTTGGCACCTCCTCTTATTATAAACGAGGAGCAAATCCACGAATGTGTAGACATTATTAAGAAAACTGCTCTTAGCTTGTGATAAATTAAATCATTTTCTTATTTAGTTATTTACATATTTATTGCACTTTTGCACTTTAATATTTTTATGTTTTTTATTGTTTTTAAGTTTATAAATAAAATTGGAGAAAATAATTTGAAATCTTATTTTAATTTAATACAAGTAATCCCTAAGTGTTAGTGTTTTTCTGTAAGTTTAAAACCGAAAAATATATTTGTAGTTTTAAATCTCATAAAAAAGGCCTCTTCGTAATTGATGACGCCATCACAAAAAAATTGTTTTTCTATGCAAAAACACCGTTCACAATTCACAGCCCGTTAGCTAAAAAATATAATTTTTTAACCTTCAAAAAGTCACAAAAAAAAGCTACGTTTAATAACTCCGGGTCCAGTATAATAAAAATGGGTGGAACAGCATTTCTATTAAAACTAATTTATTAATTAATTTTATACATTTTTTACATGTATGTATGTACATATTATTATTATTAATTTATTTATTTTTTTTTTAAAGTCGCTGTAGGGTTAAAAGCATGCCAATTTTAAAGCGTTTAAAGTGCAGGTGACCCTTTAGATTATTACTATATTTCGACTTTTATTTTCAATAAATATTTAATCTTATATGTTATGAGATATTCAACAAAATATAGTTATTTCATACCTATCTCATAGGTGCTTGAATACAAAACGTGTTAAAGAAAGGGAAAGGCTAATTTGAAGACTTTTTTTCGATTTTTTGAAAAAATCTTTGGGCAATTTAGTTATATTGAAAGTAATTATTTTCAATAAAAATACTTATTGCACGTTTTCTACATTTTTAAATTTTATGAACGAATAATTGAAAACTCCAAATAATCTAATTGTAAGTGACATTTTTTTTTCAAACATAATATTTAATCAAATAAATTTTTTTACATTCTTTTAACACTGCATGAGCATTTATTCCAGCAACTCGAAATGCAGACAGTTGGCATAAAAAAGATAAGACGGGTAATAAAACAATAAAACGGAGCGATTGTATGAAAGAAAATAAAGATCTTTTTTTTATTAAGTTGGTGGAAGGAAATGTGAAAATAATCCCCAAGTGCAAAGAAGAATGTCAGTGTCATTTCATTATGAACTCTTCACCCGTTCCAACGAGTTTCAAATCACTTCTCTACTCCTCTCCCAAGCCTCAAATTTTCAAATTACAAAAATTGGTAAATGCTTCAGTTATTTTTTAAGCAGAATGACCAAATTATTCCTACTTTTGAATTTTCATAGTTTGAAACTTTTAATGGAAAAGGGTTAGAGTAATAAGTGAAGACGGTTTTGACGGGTAAAGAATTCTTCATTTAATGATAACTAATAAGCTTCAAAGGCTGTAAGTTAATGACTAACAGGCTATTAATCCTTTGCACTCGAAGATTTTGCGTAATAGCTGAATGATGTCCAGTCGAACACAACAGGTTTAATACAAAAGATCATTAATATGTAGTATGTAAGGACTTTCATATAATCAATAATTTATCACTGTATTAAAAATATTTCTTTACAATTTTGAAATTTTCAGTTTTGACTGCAGATTTGTAATAAGCGGCTTCAAAATCTCCTTTCGACCAAATATTATGGAAATCCACTGAAATATACTTTGAGCCGTGAAAGACGAAAGCTTCACAGTGCCATTGGGAGTGGATTGATCGAACATCTACTTGGATAAAATCGTTGAGATTTAAACAAGTTTATTTAGCAATTCCCCAGTTGAGTTGAGAAGATATCTTGGTTTGAGTGAAATTGTGCTTGATTAAATAATTTATCACCGACCTTTCGTTAAAGGTTATTGTGTTAATAATAACGTATACAATTAAGTTTTTTGGGTATTTTGTACCCCAAACTTTTGCAATTAAATAGTATAGAGTTGGATGAATATTTCCAGCAAGACGCTGAGATGTGTAGCCCAAATTCCATTATGATATTATTAAAATCATTCCAATATTTTAAATCACATTTGTTATATGTGACCAGTAATACTGAATGTAAGGAAGGGAAATTAACTTAAATGTTTGCATTGATTTGAAGAATTAAGAATAAGACCTTCCTTTCATTTGAGTTTTGGAGCACTTTTTATTCTGACGGTTAGTTATGTTCTTCTTGAAATTTTTATACTTTTTAGTTAAATCATATTATACTTTGAGTAAGGTTTTGCTTTCTTTAAAAGAATGATTGAGTATAACCGGCTATTTAATACCACAAACCATCAATTTTTATATTCTGCTTGCTATATTATCTACAAATCTAATATACATAAACGCTTACCGACTACCACCTCTCTTCCTCTCCTTCAGCAAGCAGTGGTCTGGATAATTTCAACAGCTCGAGCGTCTTCCGCAATTTTTCGCGGTCGTTTAATTTAATTAAATCAGTCTTCTCCTGGGTGACTTCCACTTCTTCATACCTTCACCAAAATTTTAAGGACGAGCTGTTGTCCTCGTCAAAACATCAAAAAGCATGTGACTTCGAAAAAATCGATGCCCTCAAGATTAGGAAGACTATCCGAGTCGCTGCTGCTACTCTCTAGAAATAATTAGCGACTTTTACGTTTTAATTAAAACGAAATAAGAATTTCGCCGGCGGCAATAAATTGGGGCAGTTCAGTCCTTATCGGGGTACTTAGCGAATTTCGACGCGACAATAAAAAGGGATCCCGACATCTCTTATCAATTGCACGAGGGTAAAGTTTGTCCAAAAGTGTCGTCGGCTCCTCTCGAGCATATTTCCTCTCCGCTTAAGGGACAAAAGCATTTAGTGCTTTATGAGTTCCATCGAGCGGGAAGTAACGACCAGGTCCATTCACACTTAATCTAATATTTCGCATAGATAGTATCATCGGACGCTGGCAAGTAGCCCTTCCTTCGCCCCCTTTGCCCCCTTGGCCCCGTCCCTTTCCCTATTTTCTAGCTAATAAAAAAGAAGAAAGGAATTCCAACTGTTTGGACTTTTTTGTAATCTCTGCAGCTTTCACCAGCGGGGTTGGCGGGGCAGGGACTGGTACTCGCATATTTTATCTGCGATAATATTGTCACTCTTTGAATTCCTCCGCCATGGTAGATATTTGTAATTATACAACTCCCCCACCTAATAATAATGTTGCGTGAAAGAATTATTTTTAATTTTACCATTAAATGTGAAATATGAAGTTGTACCATACCCGAAATAGCCCACTGTAGGGTTTTTCGGGGTCTTTTTATTATCTTCTTTTACTGACTGAAGAAGCACAAAATTGTTGGCCACAGTATGTCAATTGTTTCATTACCTACTCTAGGGGAATATAAATCCCAAGTATGAATATCTCTAGTAATATTTTTAAGTTATTAGACATTATCGTTTTAACTGGTTTGTTAGCTTTTTTCACGTAAAGCTCTAACAACAAAACGACTCTTTATTATTCAAGTAATATTAAACAAACTGATTCGTAATCAAGCGAAGAAAAAATAGCGGACAATTTGATGATTTGATATTATTCTGAAACCAGATTTGAAATTTTCATTTCACTGCAGCCACTTATTATTAAGTTATAACCCCTTAAGTATGAAAAATCTGTTTTTTAACAGATATTTAGATCCCAGCAATGGGAAACAAAATGTTCAATGCATCAAGCTTTGTAATAAAATATACATACAGTGGAGGAAATAGCTATAAAATCACTTATATTTTGGTAATTATGTACAAACTGGTCGGATGTTTTAGAACCAACTTTTAAAATATAATTCGTTAGCATATTTAGCGTTAATAAACGTTAAATTTTTTTAGTTTTTGTGAACAGTATTGAAAAGCTATCAAATATATAAAAATTAGGCCTTTCCGGAAGGGAAATAGATATAAAATCACTTTAAATTTTTAACACATTTTATTTAAATTTAAATAAATTAAAAATCTATAGAGCTACCGCGCTTCTTAATAAGCTTAAATATTCTTCTTGTCATTGACAAAATTAAATTTTCAAATATTTTTTTGCCTATTTTACTCCATTCCTCAATAATTTTCAATTTGAGTTCTGAAACATTATTAAACTGCCGTCCATTTTCATAAACTCTCCTGGTAAGGATACCCCATAAGTTTTCGATGGGATTTAAGTCCGGTCTACGAGCCGGCCACGGCAAAAGTTCGATATTTTTGGTCCTAAACTAATTCCTCGAATGTGTTGACACATGGATTGCCGCATTATCTTGCAGGATTATCCAATTTCCACCGTTTTGATTGTCACCAAATTCGATGAGGACCTCCTCCAGAAGTTCAGTGTACTTTTCGGAATTCATCTTATGTGTAATGAAACATACAGGAGTCGATCCAAGGAAGCAAAAAGCTGCCCAAATTATTACTGATCTGCCTCGAAAATTACGACTCATAATTGTCTCCTTTTCTTTTCTTAAATCGTGCCGATAAAACTGGCACCTGTCTGGACCATCTAAACTGAATTTTTGTTCATCACTAAAGATGGCCTTTTTCCATTCTTCAGTACAAGACATGTGGTTTTCCGCGAAATGCAGCCTCTGATCTTTATGGCTTTGTGTCAGTTCCGGTTTTCGCATCCTTTTCCTCAATTCTACCTGATTCGACTCCGCCAGAATTTGTCGCACGCGTCGTACCGTTATGGGCAAATCAAGGTCACGCTGAATTTGTGATGCTACCGACTTTCCTACCATTGCCTTTGAAATAATTTGGAATTTATCGCGCGGTGTTAACTTAGGACGAGCTCCTGGACACTGATTTTTATTGTATTCATCGCCTAAAACAATGAAATTTCGCAACACAGTAAAAGACCTGGAAATCAGGCGAGAAATTTCCCTAATGGATTTTCCCATTTCCCGAAACGCAGAGATCCTTCCCTTTTTTTCTTCAGATAAAACTACCCCTCTTGACATCCTTAAAAAATTGAACAAATTATGTAATTTTAATTAAAAGTTCGCGTTAAAACTCTTTAGTATAATTATCTGAACCTACCCGATTATAAATTTTAATAATTTTGTCAAAAAAACTTGTAGAAATTGAAAATACATATACTGATTTTATAATTATTTCCGTTTTTTAACCTTGCAATTCGAGCACCAAATTGAAAGTGAATATTTTTTCAACACTTAACGGGTATTTATAGTACAGTACCTGACCTTTTCCGGACGGCAATAAAACAATTGAACTATATAAGGGTACTCCTTACAAAAATAATTGTAGGAAACGACCATACCATTAAATTTATAAAATAATGCTGAGTGATTTTATAGCTATTTCCTCCACTGTATATGGTATATAAATCTAGTAGTCCAAAACCTTCTACAATTATAAGCTGTAAATTCCCAGCAAACCAAACGATTCGTGAATGCATCAAAAATAAATTTTTAAAGCGAACATATAGTTCGTTAATGATAACGAAAAAGAATCAAAAAATGAATTAGCTTTTGGAATATTTGGACTTTCCCTAGTGAATTCTTTACTAAATCGTGAAAAGTTAAAAAACTTCTCTTTATTACTCGCAAAAACTAAGCCGTAAATGCCTAACTAACAGACGTTCATTCTCACTCCAAATTTAAATTGTATGTATCAATAATATATTTACATTCTTTGGTACAGATGGACGAATTCTAGAGACTCATTCTAATTTTTGTATTCTTCGTCGTAAATAACTATGTCCTACACCTTAACGTTCATCCATTCATATTTCATAAATAAATGACTGAACATTTGAAATTGAATATTCCCTCCACATTTAATAAAAGATGGTCCATCGGTTGGTTTCTTTTCAAAAAAATGTTATAAAATAAACATTATTCAATATTTTCAAAGTTTGTTGATTTATTGAAAAGAATAAACCTTCCGATAAGTTATAGAATACGATTTCATTTAAACGGCTGACTTGGCTGGCTTGGTAGTAGCCCATCCTTTCAAACCTAATTTTGCAGCAGATTTTCCATTGTTTGGGCCCTATTTTGGGTATAGCTCGATCAATATTGTGCTTAAGTGCCTGAATTGTTTCTGGATTGTTATCATAACATCATCGATCTTTGACGGCAGCCTATTAATAAAAAATCCAACGGAATAAAGTCGTAGTTTCGCAGTGGCCGTAGCACATCTACGACTAAAATTTCTTTTCAAAATCCTACTGTTTCAGTAACATAGCACTTACTTTGGAAATTAGTATTCAATTTTTCCGAACCTTATTCAAGCGTAAATCTATTCATTTCGTACACGGTGAAATGATACTGTGTTTCTGTACATTTTGTTAGCCCGAAAAACTTGTCTGTTTTAAAATGAGAAGTAATTTAAAAAGAAATAAACAGATGCCCCATTTTATACAAGTATAAAATAACCTTTAAGCGCATTAAAAACACAGATTTGTCAGTTCATGGATACAAAAATGTGTAATTATTTTCACGTTTTTAAAACATTTCCGAAAAATACTCGTGAACGTGAATAACGTGAATTAGCGAGCTCTAGTTAGTGTTATACATATTTCACAAAACTTAAAGGATGAAGCAATCCTTTTCCACACAAAGTCTTAGCCTTGATCCTACGAGGTATTTTAAACAAATTAAAATGTTCAAATTCTACTTTGAAGGGACATGGTCGATTTTAGAAAAGTGGCATACAAGAAAATCTTAATTAGTGTATTTAAAAAAATCTACTGCTTTCTACTTGTTTTCGGAACACCCTGTATATGGAGTAGCTTCAGTAAATCAACAAGATGCTCTAAGAAATTTCAAATTGTAAGCAATTGCAATTTAGTTAATACATTACAATCCCCTTTCAATTGACTGATCATCAAAATTTAAAAAACTAAAATTTATAACCCACGACATCCCCACCGAAGTTTTCGGTAGACCTGCTACAACTAAGCGGGTTCGGAGCTGTTACAAAGGTAAAGAAACCGAAATACTTAAACTAGATATGTATATCATACCTGACTATAATATATATTTGTGTACTCATTTTCTTGTTACTTCTTCAATCTCTTTGACCCTCTATTACAATCCTTGGAGCCATTCTGGAAATCAACTTTTATTTATACTTCTTTGAATTTTAAATATTTTCGGGAGACTATTAATTTAGATTATTACGATTACAATCTGCTGAAACACCACAAAACCTCCTTTCATGATTGGATCGCATCAATTGCATGTAAGTTCTTGCAAGCTGTTATAGAATAGCTGAATTGCGTGTAAAAATTCTTGGAAGAAAAATTGCTTGCAATTCAGCTATAACAAACAAATTGAATCGAACTTCATGATCATAGAATCTTTGTGGTCTTGTTTAAATCTGCACTATAATTAATTACAAGATAAATGATATTTTTATTCACATAATTTTAAAAAAAACGTATGAAGAGACGAAATTCTCAACATTTTTTCCAATCATTTATCGTCTTCGGTGCCACGTTTTCTCTTATGACATTTCTCACGTCCGGGTGACAACTCAAAAATCTCAATCGGCAATTTTAGCAGACGAGTGGTGGGCGGCTGTCCTATTTTAGGATTTCGATATTAAGCCTTTTCGGGGTGTAATTGCCGCATTATAGATAGCAGAAAAGATGTACGAATTAAAGACGCTCCTCCCAAAGTTCGACATTAAGCTGCCGACGTGCATGTACGAAGTGAGGCCCGTGAAGTGTCCACAGTCCGAGCCCCGGGAAGACGTAAGTGAACACTCTTCCTTCCTTCGGAATTTAAGTCAACAAATTGAAATTGCCCTAAAGGTTATTAGAATTTTTGCTCAATACTTGCAATTTAACTTAATATACTGACTAATATTATACACATTTTATGAGATTTCTTTGGTTTTTCCTGTACAATAAAATTGGTATTTTGAATGCTTTAGGAGGGGAGGAGTATTGCTTTTCAGGGTCAGGAGAAGATTTATTCTAAGTTTTATCTGCAATTTAACTTTTTTACTTAAGTGCTTGGTAAAACAACATAATAATATAAAATTATTCATTCAAAAATCGAATTTGATTGCTCTTCAAACACAGGAGTAATTTTTAAAATTACCCATCCCAAAATCAAGTTACTTGCTTTCCTTCATGTAAATGTAACGATATCTCAAGAACGATAATAATAGATTTATGTCGCACTTCTCAGCATGTTGCTGGAAACATTAACCTAATCCTGAGCTGCCTAGGCATTAGAATTTAGACTCTAAGGATTCATTTTCTGAAATTCTTATAAGCTAAATAACAAATTTTAAAAATAAAAGTTAATTCAATTTTGTACTCTCTCGACAATATTTGGTATAAGGGGTCTTTAGCCGGTTAGTTCTTGTGAAGGTAGATTATAACTTCCCATTATTGCTTTCCTTGTATTATTTCAGAATTAATTGCCGAAAAAATTAAAATGCTTCAATACTTCATCAAACTTTTAATAGACAAATTAAATTGATTTTATTATAAAACATATTTTAGGCATACCTTTGCGTATCCTCCTTAAAAAAGAAAAAAAAAACGCATTTGTTTGGTAGCCTTCTTCGGTTGCATTTAAAGACTGCAGCGTGTAAATGGTCTACACAAATCAGTTTTCCGCAAATACCTCCAAATCTATTGCTCGTGTGGCAAAAGTAGCTATTAACCCTTTGCGCTCGGATGTCCCCTCTGGGGCACCATTAATCTATTGCATACGCAACATCGCCGAATGCAAAAGGTTAAAATTTGAAATGTTATACTTCGTATTCGAATTGCCAGTTTTGCACACCAACAAAAATAAACAATTTTTCGAGTCAATTTTTATTGTAGCTTGATTGGAATTTTATCACAGTGGGCCTTTAATGGCCTAAGTGTGTTTTCGGACAGCCACAACAATCTACATCTTGATTGGAATTTATAAGTCGTACAGATTTTAAATAAATACAATACTTGAGGTGTTCCAACGTACTCCCGGTGCTTCTTTTTAAATTGTTTTGAACACAATTTTTACAATCTCACGTATGTACTAACCTTAGTTTATATATTTTAATTATTTTTAATTTAACAACTAACTTAACTTACCGAAGAACACCTAAACTTAAATTTTAACTTAACATATTTTTGTATAGAATCCTGCAGAAATGGCTGAAGTAATCGGCAGACAAGAGAAAGTTTTTCAGCAACTGCATCAACTAAAGGAGCAGTTGCTTAGGATGAGATCACAATTCAAACTCCCGAAGGCTGAACCTGTTCAAAAGAAGGCGCGAGTGGCAAAACGAGAAGTATGAAATCTTCTGAAATATATGCATAGAAATATTTTTACAACAATCTTTACAATTTAGGAACCACTCAAAGATATTGTGATTAATGCTCATCCCAACTACATCCCTTATGGATTATTAGCTCTCCAAAATTTGTGGAAAGGGAAATTCGATATCGAAGTAATTGTCCATTCACATTCTACCGTTCCTACGATTTCTAAAAATGCCGAAGAATTCCAAGAGAAAATTATGAAGCATAAAGGTGATGGAAAGGCTCCTCGCATCCAAATTACTCTGATTTGGAAGAATTGTAAGTTTTGTCTCACTTTTAAATACTGTGCTATTAAAGTAAACAACTTTAATATAATGTGATAAGATTCATTCTCATGAGGCACATAGACTGTGGACGACTTCCAAAATTTATTAAAACTTCATTAATATCTATCGTAGCGTACCTTAATAGCCTAGTAGTCTCTGAAGCTGAATTTAGAGCATAGATGTGGTTTTGATATATTTTTGAGATCGCTCTTTGTTTTATTATCATATCACAATGGAAATGTTAAAGATGGACAAAAATTCGAATTAATTGCTTTCTCTTCATCCCAAGATTTTCATATGAAAATGAGTGTCAAGGTTTTTTTTTTGATACTCTGATTTTAAAGTTTTAAACTAGATAGATGTATAATTTGTATGAAATATTTTAATTCTAATTCCCTTTACAGGCGAGCACACCGAAATGATTAGTTCGCCGGCAATGTACGTCCCTATTTATGGTGAAATAAACGTTTTACGATACCTTGCTCGAGTTGGACCGAACGAATTCAGATACGAAGAGTTTGCCAACTGCAATGAAGTTGATTCTATCCTCGACATTTGCTACCAGCTCATTCGCTGCTCAACAATAAAAGGGCGACAGCGGCACTTCAAAGCACTTAACAGCCGTTTACAGAAACAGAAATACTTTGGAGGCGATATCGTTTCTATTGCGGATGTGGCTGTCAGCAGCACTGTACAGAGGCTTCCAGCGGCAGCAGTTAGCAAAGAAATGACTGAAAATTTGAATGCTTGGAATCGAAGAGTGTTAGATGTCACAAATATTTAAAATGTTGTGACCAGGATTGTTTTTTTTAGAAAATAAATAATTTCCGTCAAATTACACTTTTCGCTTATTTTTTGGTACACGAGAATTCAGTTTACAATCGCGCCTGCTAAATTCAGCTTAGCAGGATCAATTGCTGAATTGTGCAATCGGTTGCGGAGAATGACTTTTTGTATTATGAAATTTATGGATGTTGCAATTTGGTTGGTTGGCTTGAACGCAACTGCATTTTGTAGACATATAAAGAATTTAAATTTTTGGAAGTTTATTAAGAAATAAATCATAGGTGACTTCCAAAATGCATGCAAACTTCATCAATACCTTATTCAGCATAGTAATCTCTGAAGCTGTATTGTGTATCAGAGCGGCTTGATACATTTTGGAATTTGCCCTACTCTTCTGTAAACCCTGTTAGGTTTTCTTTCAATTTTTGGAATAGTGCACCGAGGTAATGTTAAAGAAAAGTCGGAAAAATTTCATTTTCAAAGATTTTTTTTGTTTTGTTTTTAAAAATTAATTTACAAATATTTGGAAAAATAGGATGAATAATAAATTGTTCTTTGTTCAACAAAAATTGTAAAGTCGTAAAATATAAAAGTTTTAAAAGAAAAGATATATGTATAAATCATAAAATAAAGCAAAGAACAGAAGGAAGAGCGATACATTTTTTTTTATACACAGAAAAAAATATACTTCAATATAAATAAAATTTTAAATAAATTTTAGTACACTATAAAACGGCTTTGTTCCTATAAACCCCCTGTCTTTTTTCGGTTATAAAATATTCTTGGTACAACCTGCTATCTGTCTGGTACCATATTAAAGCAAACAATCGACTGAACATGACTAAATTTACAAATTAAAAACAAAAATGAGGATGCACAAAAATTAAACAAGCGATTATATGTAAGTATGAAAGTTGCTAATGAAGTCTGCGAAATTGCGAATCTTGTGTTAGTAAAGTTATTGCTTTTAAATCATTATTTATTTGTTAATGAGAATCTTTTGTTGCTTTTCAATGAAATTTTGTATATGCAATGATGTATGCAAATAATGGCAAAGTCCAACAAAAGACTGCATTTTTAGAGTATTTTTATAAGAGGTACCGTACAGGTTGTAAATATTAACAGTTTTACTGTTCTAAAGAAATCTAAGTGATGTAGTCGGTTTGCCCTGTTCAAAGTAAATTTAAAATAGCTAAAACAATTTAAAATAAAAGCGACTCGGCCAATAGAATAAATCTACTTTGCTGTGCTTCATGCAAGGTGAAAATAAACATCTCTAAAAATACCACTGTTACATTTTTTGAAAAAAAAAATAACCTAAACATTCCCTCTACTGCAACAGTCTTTGGATTTCATTCATATTATGTTTATTTTAAAGAACAACACGAATAGACGTTGACATTATTAAAGTTAACACATCAATTTAAATTAAATTTAGCACATTAATGTTAAAATTGCTCTCATTAAATATTAAAACTTAAATATGCGCATTCAGACAAGCTGTTTTTTGCTGAGGCACAACATAAAAGACTGTTTTAAAGAATCGAGTTCCTGCAGCTGACTACGCAATTCAGCAATTGCTTTTGTTCAGCTGAATTCAGTAGGCGACTATAGAAATAGAATTCTTGAAAACAGCTAAAATGTAGATCTTTTCTAGATCTACGTTTAGCGCGTAATTAATTATAAACTGGTATGCTCGTCTGAACATCCCCAATTTCAGTAATAGCACCAAGGGTCGAAAAACGTTACAACAAACGATCCTCATCATACAAATAAAGAATTTGTGGTGAACAGTAAAAACAAAGAAGAAGAGAAAATACTAAAACTTAGTGTTATAATTTCGCGAACCAAATTAGGAAAGCATAATAATTAGAATCAAATCAAAAGAAATTTCTAGTTTTTCAAATGCATTTACAAAAATACTGAAGGCAATCTAATTGCACTTGTTTAACGGGTCAATGCTAAAAAACAGCACATCACCTTTCGTTTCTTTCTCAGAAAAGCGTTCACCTTTACAAATCTTATAATAGACGCCATACAAAAATAATAATAATAATAGTAATAACCTGATCGAATTATTTTTCCTTTACAAATTAAAAAACAATTTAAAAAGCTACAGTAACAATGATTTGGACATGTGGAGGCTTCAAAACGTTTCGGCGAGCATGACTATTGCCTGTTCCTGGGAGATTGCGGCCAGCTCCTTTAGCCATTCGTCTAAAAGGACGGCGCAGAGGGCTAGATCGCGTGTGCGTTCCGTTCCGCTAGTGTTGGCGATTGCGCCAATTGTCGACGTCATCGATGATAATGAATCCAGGGATGTAGGCTCGGAGCCCGTTCCTCCGCCTACCGTCAGGGTCGTTTGGCCTGCCATTTGGGAGGATTGTGAGCTCGACGAAAATGAATTTGTTTCACGGAGCGGAATACTGTTTGATTGGCTGTTCGAGTAAGTCGATGAAGACGGCGATAGAAGAATTTGTGTACTTCCCGATGTCGAAGAGCCTGCAACGAAATAGTCCAATTTTTAAAATTATTTTCACAACTTATATATGTAATACACAAATTGAATCATATTTGCTAGAAGAGAAAAGGAGAAACTTACTTTACATATTTTATCAGTTAAAAGTTAATGCATGCAGTTAATAAAAAAGCAATGCGCTTAATTATGAAAATTCGGTACAGTTGTTAACACTCTGAAAAATTTATAGCAAGCATTCGAGCAGATTAGCATTAGTTTGAAAATCAGGAAATGGAAGCAGTATAACGTGAATTGATACATTGCACTATCGCTACATAATTTTATTTTATAAAAACGCAGTCGTGGCAAAGAAGAATTAGAAGAATGGAATTATGAACGTGTCAGGTTTTATTTCCAATTTGTACGTTTGCTGTTCACTTTAACCCAACATCTTTATTATATTTAATTGCAGACAGAAGGAAACCTTAATTTAAGCTTAATTATTACAATTGCCTTGTACAACTTCTATTAATTTTTAATTTCGAATAAGCTGACCAAATTTCGAAATATCGTCAGTTATGCTTAACACTGAATGCATATAAAAAAATTTAGGTTCGCTGATTTCAAATCTGTTATTTAAATTGGTTTTATCAAATTGGTGTATGAGGGTTTTTGGGATTAGTTATTTCAATTTTGATATCATATCAAATTCTAGAATTTTAATATGGAGAACAAAAAATAGCTAACTCAATTTTATCTAAAAAATTCCCATGTACAATTTTTAGGGTCACTTATAACAATTCTGATATCAAAATTGAGAAATTTAAGATTGCAAATTCAGTATACTTTTGTTGCAGCTTATATATTATAATTTCTCCAAAATAGAATCGATTCAGCAAATATATTCGTATCAATCGTTGTTGATCCAATTTTATGTACGTTTTTTATAAAAATTATTATGTGCAATTTACAAAGTCTGGGTATAACCAAAATCAGTGTAAAAAGTAAATGTTAATATAACATGTTTGAAGTTTTGCACAGAAACTACTAAGAGATAATAGGAAAAATGGGAGTATTTTAAAGTTTTCCAAAAAAATATATATATAGATATTTCTGAACCTTTATCAACCTCAGACACCTATACTTGATTTTCTGTAAATTTATTTCAGAAATTTAGAATTAAATCTTCAGATGGACGATGTTTATTTGTATTTCTTTCTGTGTGTGCTTTCTTTTGAAATTATGTATTACTATATTTAGGATATGAATATATAAATCCGGAATAAGGGAATTTTTAATATATATTGAGCATCTAATGACCGTTAGTACACAAACTCTAAGTCAATCTCCCAACTAATTACTACACTTCAAACATTTTTTTTTTTGTGTGAAATGTTTGATTGTCTGTCCTTTGACACATTAATAAAAGATAAAAAAAAACCTAAATCTATTAGAAATGATACTTTAACTCTTCACCAGTAGTCGAACGAGCAAAACATAGAACCTGTTCAAAAAGTAACATTTTGTAGACTACACAATTCAGCTCAACAAGACTAACAGCTGAATTGTATTTGACTGCAGAAACTAACTTCTTGAACATGGCTATTTTGTTAGTAATACAAATAACAGCAGTGAGCTATTATCAAAAGACACTTCACTGAACTTTTATAGAGCAAATGCAAGGAAAAAAAATTGAAAAGAAAAATAAGAAATCGAAAAGTGAAGAAAATCTAAATAAACTACACAGCACTAAATTAGAAAAATACCGATAATATTTGTTGGTGAGATAAAATATTTACCAGTGAAGAATGCGTATATTTGCGATAAACCAGATGAAGCTAATAAAAGAGAAACATTTTAAAGTGAGTGTTTCGATGAAAGGATCCTTTCATTTATTCTTTTACTTTTGCATTTAAATTCATAATTAAATACAATGCATAATTGCAAGAATAAGTCTAATTATTTAAAAAAATAAATTCAAATGTTTACTGTATTTTAAAAAGGTTTAAAGATACATTGTATTTACTTCTTACTGTGTCCCAATTCTAAGAAAATGTTATAAGATTGCAAAAGGCGCAAAAGTTATGGAAAAGATTGCTTCTTAGCATAACCAATAGTTTTCTCTCCCTCTTTTATTATATCTTAAAACAATTATTCAAACAAATCGCCTCGAAAATAATAAGGTATTGTATCTTAATTACCCGCCAACAAATAATTCAATTAAAAAATTAAGGGTACATTAAAAAAAATTGGAAGTGGAAAAAAACAATTAAAATTTTAAACCATGCAAAACTTCAGCATAAACAGGTTGTATCGTAGTTTTTCGAAAACCCAAACAACGAATGCACGACACTTTTTTCGGTAGATCCAAAATCTGAGGTTTAGCAAATAAAAATTAAAATGAGGGAGAGAGGTCGCGCAATCTAAAATTCTGAGCAGTCTCTTCCAATTAAAGTGAAATTAAAATGTCCTAAAACCACGTGAAAAATGTTGAAGCCAAAATATAATTGGATAAGAGTACTTACCGCCACTGGGCCTTCTGAACATGCTTGTAATAGATTGCGAAAAACTTTTTCTCTTGTTGTCATTTCTTTTGAATGGATCGTACGACGACGATGGAGTTAGTTGTGGCGGTGTTGTTGCTGAGATATTTGCGTAAGTCGTTTGATTATATGAGACTCCATTCTTTCCTGGAATTTTGGACGATTCGATCGCATTTTTACGGGCATTGACAAGCCTAAATTCACGATCAATTAAAAACGATCGAGCTACATCAATGATTTCTAGAGAATCTTCGGTAACTGGAAGTTCTGCGTCTATTTGCTGCTTAAGAATACGCAAGACTTGATGAAACGAGGGTGTATCGGATGTTGTGATAATATCAGGCCGTAAGATCAGCGAGTGGATCAGTGGCAGCGGATACCACGCTAATCGGGTTATCAAGCCAGTTAGATGAAGATTTACATAAAGACTGTTACTGGTAAACGTTTGCAATTTGCCCCAGATGGCGTTTAGAAAGGGACCTATACAGGAATTAAAAGTAATAAAATATATGCTTCAAGAATCAATTAGGGTTTACCTAAACTGACTGTCCCCTGGGCAAAAAGATCCTCTGAAAAATCAAGATCAATATACGATTGATCTTTTCGATTAGAAAGCCTCCAGATTGGTTCTGCCTTCTTCTGACTATCGTCCAATCCATCTCCGCCACTGGTATTTGGTAAAATACTGCCTAGCCCACTAGAATTTTCTAATTCATCATCGGGCCTCCACTTAAAGGACTCATAGCCACTGGATTCCCCGATCGATTGTAGGCTGTCGTATTTATTTTTATCACAATCGTAAATTTGTGCTTCGCTTATATTAGTTTGCGAAAACTCAGTGAAGAAATTCTTCACCATTTCGATGATTTTCTCTAACGTTTGACCATTTGTTCGCTTAGGCGGCCACTTTTGATATCGATACAAATTCGTCCACTTAGTGCAGGCGGTTCGACATTGGCTAATTTTATGATGTGCGTCGAACAGATATGCGTGGTAATTTGAATAGAGACTGTCGCCTGTATGTAGGCCATAGTGATTCCAGTTGGCTCCGATTGTTTTACTTAGATTTGGGGCTTGAACAACTGAAGAAAGAGCCGCTTGTTGTGGGGTTTGAGCCGATTCAAATCGTCTCAGCTTACTTATATTCGTTGACTGTTTCATAACATCCGGTGTTAGGTCGAGGAAAAAATCCATCGTATTCACATATGGATCTATTCGATTAACTTTGTGACGACAAGAAATTGGAATATGTTTTCCTGGTAATAAGAACTTCAACAACAACTCCAACATTATATCTTCGCAGTGGAGGCCCAAAATTGTGTCGAACACAGATAAAGTTACCATGCATAGCTGTTTGGAAGGAGTTTAAATAATAGTAATAAGTTTTTACGCTTAATTTTCTTCTTACATTTGGATCTGTTGAATTCAGCCTCTCGATTAAAACATCTAAGATTCTTTGGCCATCAAATTTCTCCTCATCCAAGAGAAATTTAACGAAGGCTCTTAGCAGACCTGGTTCTGTGACTGATCGAAGAATCAGATCAAGATATGCCAATGCTGAAATTTGTGACTCGGTGTTTGTCTGCAAATGTTTGCCTTTGAAAATCTGTAAAAAGGTTTTTTTGACGATTTATCCTGGTGTGGTTAGTAACACAATAAAAAACTGATCGCGATAAATAGGAACAGTAGATAAAAAGAGATTCAGATATTCAAAGGATTTTTAGTGAGCTTCGACTAGTTTCTAGATTGTTCTATTGAGAGGTTAAGTAGAACAGTTGTAGTTAATTTAAAGAAAGAAATATTGAGGAGAAAAATTTAGTAACGCGCTTATTTAATTCTTTGAGTTATTCAAGGAAATGCATTTAATCAACTTAAAGTGTGAATATTCTGAATTCGATGTATATTTTTTCATGTAAGTAAAGAGAATATGGAAAACCCTACTTTCATAATGGTTAGGTTATAGGCTTTCTTTGAGTCGCTGACTTGTTATATGGTATCTAATTTTTTAAATGACAAATAAAAGCAAATCAAATGAAAATAAATTCCTTTCACAAAAATTAAACTGCCTCCAGAAATTCGATAAACTTTAAAGTCTTTACTTTCTTAAATCTCCCCAATTATTTTGAAGGGAATGTTCCGAAAAAAAATACTATTATATTTTCTTTTTACTTAATCCCATATAATGTTAATACTAAAATTAAAAATTCAATTTCGAATTCTATTTTCATTTGGTTGAATCGATATATGATATCGTTTAAAAGCGTCGACTTTAAACAATGAAAATTAACTTTTCTATGAATGCATGTTTTTGATAAGGTTCTCCAGCACCCATTATAACTGCAAATAAATTTGCAAAAAACCTTAAACCAAAGCAAAATTGGACAATATTCTACGACACAAAATAAAAATAAAATATCTTACCATCTAATCCTTTCCCGAGACTGTAAAGGATTCTAATTTAAGAACAAATAAAGCTCTATCCTAACGATGGTTTGGACAAAACAACACGAACTAGAAAGCCTTTTTCAACAATACAAAAAAGTTTTAAAGGAAATGTTTGAATAAAAAATAGGGGACAAGAAAATAAAACAAAATGATTAGACAAATAAAAAAACCCACACCAACAGATAAATCGCGTCTCGATTTAAGCTAATATGCATGTTACCTGTAATACAGCTGGTCCAAGGACGGGAACAATAAATCCCTGATACATGAAGTCGAGCAGTTGCTGTTTTATCAAATTATGAGCAACCTGAACGACGGCATTGCAAAATTCCAGGGAATTCATAAATAGTGTCAATTCGGGGATTTCTGTAACATCGTCCGGTGTTATCCTGTGCCAGTCAATCGAGTTTATTTCAATGGAGTTTGGAAGGCGAGAATAGAGCCCGCCTAGGCCGGTGACCAACAAAGGACACATTGACGAGTATTTTGCAATGTATGTTCCAACGTTTGAGTTTTTTTGGGATAACGCCATACACAGGAGAAGAGCGTCCCGAGCCTGATGACCCAAACTCCCTTCTCTATGCACGTAGGGTATCAGAAGGGAAAAAATTATAAAACTGAAAGAATATAGAAAATTTATATAATATAAATGCGGCTAAATAAAGTAGTTTTTGTATTAGTACTTTGTACTCCCTTGACCGTATTGCTGATTAGATGAAAAGAAAAACAAATCCAAAAGGTGGACGTTTTGCATAAGGACAACACAAAGTTGATTTAAAAGTATCACAAGTCGTTTTTCGACATCAGGTGGAAATATCTCTCCCTGACTGGATGCTAAGATTTTTAGCAAAGGCCTCAGAAATGGTTCGTGCACCAGCAGCTGGTGTCTAGAGTGACTGACCAGAAGTTCATATAATTTTAGCTGCTCCAAACGCACTGCATTTGCGTAACGCCCTGTAGTTGTGCCCCATTCGTAGAGCTTGTCCAAAAGGTTTTCGCTTAGCAGAAATTCTAAGCATGGTGCGTGCGGAGTTTGATTCGATCCTGGCAGGCTTATTTTATTGCAGTGATGAAGTTCTACGAGGAGCAGGGTGACCATGTAGTCAAGGTGAGACACAACTCCAAGTACATCGTCATGCGATGGTGGCTTATTTGGCTGAAAATTGAGAAAGATATTCAAAATTATCTTTTTATTATAAATCGAAAGTCATATCTTAATGAATACTTAGGAACATATAACTTTTACAAATAAGTAAATACTGAAAATTGTCGGAGATAAAGCAATTATTGTCGGCCTACTGCTAAAAGACGTATTGTGCGGTGATAACTTTTAATCCGAATTAAACCGCAATAAAGAAAAGGAAACAGGCTTAAGTTATGTATAACTATAAACGAAAACTATATAGAAAATGAATACAAAATTTCAGGGAAATCGATATCCAAAAAAAAAGAAAATGTAGTTTTTTGAGAAGTTCAAAGTTATAAGACCAGAAAAGATCTGAGCGAATACGATTCGTTCGTGAATGAAATAAGTTCTCGTTGACTCGTATCAGGAAAATCAATGTAGAAGGCCATTGCTTGTTAATAAAGTTCAATTTAAAATTTACTGTGCGAACAATACCCTTTGCCCGATATCGTGTTCAAAATAATAGCAGTGCAGCTATTAAGATCACTAAAATGGGTTATGATATGAAAAAATTACTTTGTACATATTAGGATATAAAGGAAACCAAAGAACAAGTTATCAGTTAGGAATTATCTTAAAATAATTGTGACATTAATTAAATAATGTTAAAAATAAATAGTAGTGCTTCTTTATAAGTAAAAATATAACAAAAATTGAGTGGTACTTATACAATAACTGACTTTCAACTATTTAACCCTTTTGTATGCGCTACCTTCCTCTTTTGATGTCACCCCATAGATCCACAATGAGATTGAGGTTAGATGACTGAGCGAACAATGACATGACCCCAATACTTTTGACGCGGAACCACTCCTTAGCTTTTCTGCTTTTGTGTTTTGGGTCATTATCTTGTTGTAGGACAATGGTATTTCGTACTCTTTATAAGACAGCATACTCTGTCTAACTTTTCGACACACACGCGTTGATCCATAAATTATTTTATAAGATTGATCAGACCTACAGTGTAGTAGAAGAAACAGCCCCATATCATTAAACCGCATGTTACGCCATTTCTCGATGGGTTAAAATGCTGTTTTGCAAATTCAATTCGAGACTTTATATGTATTTTTGTTCAAAAAGGCACCTTGTGAGGATTTTTTGTAAACAAGTTTCCCTCTATAAATCGTCTTCGAACTGCTAAATTAAAAAAACAGGGAGTTGAAGCTCTTTCTAAATTTTAAAGATGCAGAAGAGTCAATTTTAGTGTATCAAACAAACCGCCTATCATGGCGTTTTTCGTTTTCGTCTGCGTGTTTCTGGATTTTTGTTGAATTTAATCCCATTGGCAATCATCGGGGCATTGGCAATCATCCTTCGAGTCTTACCTTTAAAATTAACACCCTTTTTCCTTTTGTGCAATATGTTGTTAAACGTTCGCACTATTGTTTTTAAGAAAACGTCGTTTTCCAAACGAAAATCAACAATGAGTAATATTTATCCTACTTACTGTTGCAACAATAGTTATTGTTGCCAGTACTTTTTTTATATCTTTAATTCCGTTATACATGTTTAAAAAGTTATTCCAAAAGTTTGCAAGATAAAACATATCAAAAATTGCTCTAAAGTAATTTGTCGAAACGCACTACAAAATTCGATATTATGACTGAAATTTTGAAAATCACTATAACTTATTTTCATAAACATTTGTTAAAGTTGATAACTTATCGATTGCCGCTATTTTGAATTTCTAGATCCCTATTTATATGTTGTCATAAATATACAGGGTGTTCAGAGGTGGGAGGTCAATACTGAAGGGGGTGAAAGGTCAGACCGAGACAAGCAAAAAATCGTATGGGTGGGGGGGGGGCATCTCGCACCGTTTGGCAGTTACAGGGTGATTCGTAAATCAGGATTTTGCCTTATATGGGAACCGCTCTTGTATTTTTATCTTTTTTTCTACGCATCGCAGCGGCCCCAAACTGATTTCAAAAAATCACTATTTGGAAGTCCTTTCCAAAAAAGTTTACACCACCCCCCTATCCCTAACCCCTTGGCCACAATCCCCCCTGGAAGTTGAAAAAATTAACTTTTATTTCACGATTTTTCACCTTTCGCCCCACTTTTCTCCGAAATTCATGTTATTAACATACCTACTTTTTATTTTTTTCAAGTTGCCTATCTAATTACCTTTCCAAAGAGGTGCAACATGCCCAGATAGGAAAAGGATACGAAAATTTATTTACAAAACCCTTTTACAGAATATCATGACAATTCGAATTTTTTAAGAAATTATACTTAAGTTAACTTAAAAATACATTTTGTTCGCTTAAAAACTAATTACAATTAAATCGTTTGTCCTTTAAAAGCTGTTCAAAATATTCTCCGCCAGTTTCGATGCATGCAAGTAGCCTTCGTCTTATTTCGCGTTAGAGGTCTATGGTAGCCAGTCTCTCCCGTATTTTCGTGGCTGTAGTCCCAATCCTGGTAACTAATTCTTCTCTGGTGTTGATTGGTCGTGAGTAAAATTCATCTTTCATCATTCCCCATAAGAAAAAGTCCAGTGGAGTAAGGTTCGGTGACCTAGCAGGCCAAGGAATCAGTCCACCTCGTCCAATCCAGCGCTCTGGGTAATTTTCATTTAACCTTGCCCTAACAATGTTCCCAGTATGCGCAGTTGCTCCGTCGAGCTGTAAATAAATTGCGCTTCTGGTGGCCAGGGGGATGTCCTCCAACAGATCCGGAAGGGTACTCTCCAAAAAGTCCGAGTATAGCTGACTATTCAGCACTTGGGGCAAGATGAAGGGTTCTATGAACTGGTTGCCGATGATGCCAGCCCAGACATTGACACTAAATCTTTGCTGAAAGGACCGACTCCTTGTCCTATGTGGGTTCACATCTGACCAGGTGTGCAGGTTGTGGAAGTTTGTGATGCCATCCCGGGTGAATTGCGATTCATCCGTCCACAGAATTCGGTCTAGAAACCTTCTGTTTTCAATGTCAGACTCGAACAGCCAAGTGCAGAATTGCAATCGTCCTTCGGAATCTCCTTCCCTAGTGCTTGGACCGGGATATGGTGGTATGGATGTAGTCCCTCTCGGTTCACCACGGTCCAAACTCTCCCTGAAGACAATGCTGACCTTCGTGCGACCTGCCTAATGCTTATTACAGGGCTGCTCCTGACGATGTTGAGGATTTGTTGGTCGGGGTCCGCTTAATCGGCCGATTTTCCTGATCGCGTTTCTGCTCTGGGGGTGGTTACACTTCCGGTTTCTTTTAACCTTCTGAAAGTCCTTGAAAATACCCTTCTGTCGGGTACACGCCGATTCGGGAATCTCCTTTGGTATTGTCGTACGGCCTCACTATCATTTCCTTCTACTAAACCGTACCCGTAAATTATATCGGCATACTCGTCAACACTGCATTCTGCCATTTTATCTTAATTTTTTCTATTAAACACCCGGTTTTATCGCTTGCTTCTTCAACTGTGGTCAATGTCCTTTCAAACTTACCCATTTTTATACCATAATTCATAGGAGGTATTAGAAACGGAGCGTCAGGATACTTAAGAGTCAATACTGGATATAATAAACTAATAACGCTATTTAACGAGATTACATTTATTATTTTATTACTGTTTTGCTGAAATAATAAAAATGTATTACCTCTGTTTCCCAAACAAACATTTCCGAACTTGCTGTGATAAAAATTGTTTACTTAACGACTTTTTCCATTATGGTACAATAAAGTAATTAGGTACCTGTGAGAATGTTTTAATTTCAGGACTTTTGCAACCCTTTTCTACCTGGGCATGTTGCACCTTTTTGGAAAGGTAATTAGATAGGCAACTTAAAAAAAATAAAAAGTAGGTATGTTAATAACATGAATTTCGGAGAAAAGTGGGGCGAAAGGTGAAAAATCGTGAAATAAAAGTTAATTTTTTCAACTTCCAGGGGGGATTGCGGCCAAGGGGTTGGGGATAGGGGGGTGGTGTAAACTTTTTTGGAAAGGGCTTCCAAATAGTGATTTTTTGAAATCAGTTTGGGGCCGCTGCGATGCGTAGAAAAAAAGATAAAAATACAAGAGCGGTTCCCATATAAGGCAAAATCCTGATTTACGAATCACCCTGTAACTGCCAAACGGTGCGAGATGCCCCCCCCCCCCCCCCCCACCCATACGATTTTTTGCTTGTCTCGGTCTGACCTTTCACCCCCTTCAGTATTGACCTCCCACCTCTGAACACCCTGTATATCTCTTTAAGTTTATAATATCAAGTAGTTTAAAGAATACACCAGCGATTTCAAAAACCATATACCGATTTTCAAGGAAATTCCAGATTCTGATAGAACCCAGACATTTTTAGGTCTATCATATTGCATCCGTGACGTTGGGTCTACCGGTTATAAATTAAACTATCATTTGAGTCAAGAAGATAGGTCTTCTTATATGTTTGTCATATATCGAATTTCTATAACAAAAAAATAAAAATAAAAGGTTTTTAGTTAAGGTGGAACTTCTGAAAATTAGTACCTGGTATCATGCAAAATGCCTAAAACAAGATGAAATTTCGGACAAAAAAATAGCTTATAAGAAAACATCTCTCTACATTTTCATTATTAGTATAGTAAAGATTATATAATAAATATAAATATAGGCAGGAAAAATGTATTAAAGGAAACGGAACAGTTATTTTTAGAAAAAAGGTGCATTAATAGTATTATAAATCTCAAAACAATTAAAATATCGAACTACCCAACTGCAGAACAAGTCTTTCGGATCGAATTTACAACCAACGAACCACCTGTGATTGCTCAGCAGCACGATCCCCGAGGTGCTATCCTCAGCTCAGATATCTGAGGCGCTTAAGGTTTCCATGTCTGAGGTATGTTTCTTGAGAGCCACTGACACCCGTATAAACAATTTAGACTGGCTAGAGAACAGCCGGCAAGATCGATTGTTTACAAGCGATTACTAAAGCACAGGTGTGATACCCGAGTGGAGACCCCTCACCCGGACCCCGGTCTTTTCGCATAGCATTATGCAATAATACATTTGTGCACCTGAAACTTTTCATGGAGTATACAAATTCCTGAGTTTGATTCTGAGAAATCATAAAGTTGAGAATTTTAAATTGATCTCGCTTTCATAAAGTCAGAAGCAAAATTACAAAAAAGGGGTCTGGACTTGATTTCACTTAAAAAAATCACTTGAACTGGAATTCAATTTACTTAGCTTCTTGAGATTAATCTTTAAAATTTTCGAGACAAATAAAACAGCCTCAATATAGTGAGATCGATTTTAAAGAATTTAAAAATTGCCTATCAGAAGTAGTTGCGACTGAATTCGAACTTTACGAATATTAAATAACATTGATTTCTAAATCAGAATTTTGCCTCATTGATTAATCTAAAGTGGTCAGTGTTTGAGATCTATCTACTATCTACTTTTTCTTTTTTAATACATTCCAGTATCGAAGAAATGATTTTAGAGGGAAATGTTTAAATTCGAATTTTTGGGTTAACATTTTTTATCTCATACATGGTTGAACGATTTACTCCCTTCATATTAACTTTAAAAATTAAGTTCCTTTGTCAGCCTAGATTTTTTCTACTTCAGAGTTTTTATTGTAATTTTAATTTAAAACAAGTTTCGCATTCTTATTACAATTACAATTAAAAAATATTTAAAAACGAAATAGTTGAATTTGGTTATTTTCTGGTGTTATTTTTCTAAAGGTGGTTAATGTAAATTCTGCTAATGGATAAAATTGACAATTCAAGTTGGGAAGTAGTTGGGATTTGTCATAAATGATTCTTAAGATTTCAAATATCCAAATATTCAAATTTGATTGTTGCTGGATTATGATTGTACTGGTTGAATATTAATAAATAATAGTGATTCATTAGTCTAATTCTGATATTGTTTTACTAGAAGTATTTTTACTAATAAACAATTTTAGATATTCAGAGAGATAACAAAAATTAAAATTTTAATTCCCCAAATTGGCGTAATTTTTTCTAAAACACCCATTTGACCTAGAAAGCTGTATTATATATCAGAACACCTGAAAATAATTTAAAGGAAGTCAAATTGATAATTTCCACTTTAGACTTGAACACAGGGCGTTTTACGAAATCTCTACGGAAGTTAGTTCAATGTTTACGTTCACATAGAGCTGAACACTCCGATTTTAGGCGATAAAAATTACGTTCGTTTTTGCAGAAGGCCGAACTAACGTCGTCATTAGTTTAATTATCTCAGGCCATGCTTAAAATGCATTAGTAAAGGTTAAAACAATTGATAAGGAACTAGGGAAAAATACGAACAACTTTTGCAAATTCGTTACGTTACACATTGGTCGGAAATATCCAAAAAGACCGAACAAAAATAAATTTTCGAAATTTGTACTTTATATCCAAACGATAAATTATTTTTCTATATTTTTAAGTCTGCAGCAATAATATCAAACTGAAATCTAATCATTCATGATAATTTCTCTAATTAGTTTTTATATGGGGCTAAAATTTTTCTTAATTTTTACCAATTTAGATGCATATAGCAGTTAATTATTTCAATTAATCATTTGATGTGATTTAGAAATTCAGCTTTGATGTTTATTTCATTTCGATTAATGCAAGCTACAACGGGAGTAACTTAAAAACGTAAATTTACGTAACCCGTCCATAAAGTGTTAAACATCTTAGGGAATACATTTTTCGTCAGCGAGCGCCAGTTAAAAACTTTATACATAAAATGATGATTTTCCTCGCTTGATCATTACACAATACACAATTCCAATGAACTTGGTATGTAGCAGAAATGGATAAATCTCCAGTAAATTGGACTTTAAAAAGCGTGTTTTAGTAAAAAGGGAATATTTACAGTAGATAAATAGATCTGTGTGTATTGTCATAACCAGTTTTCTTTATTTTCTGGAAAAAACTATAAAATGTAAATATCCCCTTTTGGAAAGACACTCCTCATATGTGAAAGACATTAGGTAAATTGATTACTTATGTAGTTACTGTTTGTTCAGGTAGTTCGCTTTTATCCGAAATTTTTGAGCCACGTTAACTTTTTTGCTGGGCATAGTAATTTTAATATTTCTTAAATTGTTCATTGTAAAATTAGTGTAAAACTAGAAAGGATCTAGTTCTCTTATATGTGTATATTAGTTGTTTTGGCTACGAAGTCTACAAAGAATAATTAATGTAAAAACATTTTTTAAGTAAAAAGTGGCCAACAGGTCGATCTCGAAGCGATTTTTGGTCGATTACAGTAGACAGGAAAACATTTCAGCACACAAACGTAAATTTAAATTTAAATGATGAAACTTGGCTTAGTGATTTAGCGTTTCTTACAGGTTTTCCATCGAAATTAAATGATTTAAATTTAGAATTGCAAGGAAAAAACAAAAAAACAATTGAAAAACATCAACATCGTTGAAAAAATTAACAAAGTGATTCTGAGTCAGATTTTATGATTTTGAAAAAATTGTACGTTAAAATTGTACGTTAAAATTGTAAGTTATTGTACAGCAACACACACTTTTTAAAATCTGATTGGTTGAAGACATGCAGGCGTAGACTTTCCATTAATGATAAGATAATAAAATATTTAATCTGTATTTTTCCTGTGGCTGCTTATCAATTAATAAATATTATTAATAAAATATCATGACATTTTCATACGTCCTTCCCCATTGTTACTTATTAGTATGCAAAAGACAAGTTCGCATGTTTTCCGAAATTCCAGATTTTAGTAGGTAGATCGCGACAGTTTTGTAAGAAAAAAATCGATCATATAGTATATATAGAGAAGTTGGCCTACCCTGATACAAAAAAGTAAAATTCACGTAGTATTTCGAAAAGTTTTTTAGTACTTTTATTTAATAACTTAAGATTTAAACTTTTATTTTAGCCACATTACAACCTCCTTCTATAACAACAAACTGTTTTTAATGAATTTTCTTATAACAGCAACTAAGTTGGTGATAATCAGTGATATTTTTGATACGATCTCAAGCCATTGCGTGCTATGTGCGTGGTAACAAGCGTAAATAATGTGGTTAAAGTAAAGGAGATATGATTCCCGCTAAATCGGACATTCAGCCTACTGAGCAGTAGCAAATGATACAAATTTGTACTTGTTGCACTTCTGGTTTTTGCAAGATAACTCCCACGTAGAGTACTGACCGCTTCTAGCAGCCCTCGCATGCGATAGAGGACAACCTACAAAATCTAGTTGGATATAAACTTTATGCCGCCAGTCTGGTTTCAGCGGTATTTAAAAACAAGCAGCCCTTGCCCACCATCGAGGCCCCCGCCCGTCTACTTACTTCGGCTCTCAGAATAATCTCGTAGGCCTGCTGCCAGTGCTTGCAGAAGCTGTCGTAACAGGCCCGCGGGTCGCAATCTGTGGCGGCATCGATGGACCGCTGGTGTCTTCCGGAGCCCCCGTTGTGGCCGCTCCCCGTCCCGCTTCTGGTCAGACTCTGCCGCAGAGGGCTGGACCGGAGCCAACTCATTTCCTCGGACGGCTGATCGTAGTACGGTGGTCAGGTGGCGCTTTTATAATTCCCACAACGTAGCTGAGTTCACTTTCAGTCGTTTCTCGTTACATGGAACCTCTCACAATCTTCCCGGGGGCAAGGACGGCATAGCCAAAAACCAGGGCAGGTGCTGATAAGACCGTCGTCGGTCGCACTCAATCCGTCTGGCAAAAGTCTTTATATTTGTTAAAGCTCCTAAGGCGCCCTGATTTAGAATGGTTTCTGTTTTTTTCTTTATCGATGCACTGTTTCACTGGGAAAGGGAGCACCTTCTTCAACAAAAACAAAATGTAACAAATCGCTCGCTCCGAACGGCTACAAAAATAGTCGAAACTCTGAAATTGGCACTTTTTGCGGTTCGATTGATAAGAAAATGAGCTAATCTAAAGTTCCTCGAATGGAATTGGCTGCAAAATCGACATGATCTAAACTTTGTGTGGGGTCAGGACCGTGCCCGTCTCTCGTTTTTCTTTTTTTCGTCTTCTCGCCTTCCGTTCGCTTTATTTTTCTGGCCCAGTAGTCATCATTAACACCAGAAGATTTTTCCGTGGGCATTTCCACCTCGAACCCGTCACTTTTTTGGCATTTTGTTACCGTAAAACTATTTGCTGGGGCGTAAAGAGATTCGGTGAAGTGTTCGTTTAGCAAAATATACGAGAAAACTCGGAAATTTTTTGGCAAAAATAAAAACTGACTTCCCCGTCCCCAAACGAATTTCGCACAACGAAAGTTCTCTTGCGTTTTCCACAAAATCCCTTCCTATTTATTTCCAAATGTCAGGCAGGAGATGACAGATCGCTATAAACTATTTTATGGATTTATGTAAAATGGGGAAATTTTCACATTTGTAGGGTTTTATTGAACTCACTGATTTTATTTAAAAATATCAAAAGAACTGCGGCGAGTTAATTTGAAAGATAAATTTATTTAAAAGCGCTAATAATTGAGAATACATTGGGAAAGGAATAAGAATTGAATTTATAAATGAATTAATTAAGAGGCAATGCAAAAGAATTGCGAAGTTATCTTTTAGATTTGATAAAAGGTGTCCCAGAAAATAGTTTTACAATCTGAAGTTCCCCGAATTTGATACTAAAAAGTGACTAAATAGCACTAATTTTTATTAGATTAATCTTTTCCGCGCTCGGTCGGTGGGAAATAGTTTCAAAAAAAGTAGATAACATTTAATACGGCCGTCGAATTCGACGAATTTCATTGATAAATGTCGGATAGCAAGAAGGAATAACCACAACTTCGAAAAGAGTCAAGTTTGTTAAATATTCATTGTAGGGTTTTAAAAAAACATGTTGTATGACTTGCAAGCGTACTTCTTTATAAATATAAAATGATTTTAAGGGCCGAAAGTGGAAAATCAGCATAATACATCACGATTTCGGAACGCATGTTGTGGCTGAGCGAAAGAGAACAAAAAATAAACCATCCGCTTCTACAGGAAATTATATACAGGGTGTTCAATAGGAATTTTCATTTTCGTCATTTTCATTTCATGTCCATTTTATTATAAAAAAAAAAAAATTAAACCATTAATTTAAAAATATAGTGAAGAACGTGAATTTTCAATGATACAGACGTGGCCAAAACATTACGATCACTAAAGAAAAATCGAATTTTCGTTATAAAATCATTTATTACTTAAAGTAAGGATGTTATTATTAATTTTTAATACTTTGTACATTTTCCTTTGGCTTCTATTAAACTATTTATTCTATCAGTCATGCCTCTTATTAGCGAAGGGCACATATTTTTTATGTCGGAGTCCTCATTCCATATGTTGATGATGTTTTCTATCAATTGGTTCTTTGTCGTTATTTTCCTTTTTGATAATTTGTGTTTCAAAATGCTCCATAAATTTTCTATTGGATTCATGTCGGGGCTATTACCAGGCCATGGGAGAACGTTGACTCCCCTCTCCTGTAGAAAATCCGTGACTGCCTTGGCTTTATGGCAAGGGGCTCCATCATGCATGAATTTTCCACCACCTTCAGGAAACCACTCGTTAAGCCGAGGAAGCATTTGTGTTTCCAGTACTCTTAAATATTGCTGATGTCGTATTGTTCCTTCCACGATGTAAATTTGTCCTGGACCCTGTGATGAGATGATGCTCCAGACCATTACTTGTTGCGGATGCCCTACGGTTTGCTGAACGCATTCTTGATTAAAGGCTTCACCCGTGCGCCGTCTTACATATTGACCACTCTTTTCCTTAACTTGGAATATTGATTCATCACTGAAGCATACCTGCAACAAAAACACATAATTTTAGCAACTCATAATTGTTCAAAAATAAAACTACAGCAAGAAATATTCGATTTAAAATTTTAGTAAGCCTACGCCAAATTGTAAAATTTCCAATATCATGAAAAATTATAACGTTGGTACCACATACATTTTCCCAATCTTCAGCAGACCAATGCCTTAGTTGTTTTGCCCAAGATAGGCGTTTCGCGACCATCGTAGGGGTTAGTTTAGGCTTTTTTCGAGGGCGTCGGGCATTCAGTCCTTCTGCTCGCAATTTTCGTCGAACTGTTCTGGCCGAAACTTCCACTCCTTCTTCGCTTAAACGCGCCGCCAACTCAGTACTTGTAGCCCATCTGTTAGCTAGCGATGCACGGACGAGCTGCCTCGTATCTCTTGGTGAAAATTTGGATTTCCTCCCGGTTTTCTTCCTTGAACTGGTTGGTTCCGCCAATTCATCCTGCGGGGTCTTAATGATTTTGCTCACCGTGGATTGAGCAACCTTTACAATTCTGCCAATTTCTCGCTGGGAATATTTTTTTCGTTGTACAGCGATTTAATCAACTTAATTTTTTCGCTCGAAATATCACCTTTGCGACCCATATCTGAAATTTTTCGAAACAGTTACAAAATAGCCAAAATATTTTTTTTTATTAAAGATTAAAAAAAATATAGAAGAAGGATACTTTGTGAATATCCTTTATATTAATTACTTTCTTAATCTTAGTTGAATGAAATATACTTACCAACTTTTCTAATTCAATTTCCTGAGAAAAATCACAAATCAAGTACTGATTCTAATTCTCTATAGATCACAATTTTAGGTACTCACTTACTTTCAACGTTAACACTGACCGCAAAACCGACTGTATTGAAATGATTTTTTTATGGATACTAGCTAAGGGTGTGAGAAGTACAACGAAAGAAATCCCGGTGTGCAAAAGTGGGAATTCCCGGTTTCCAGGAATTAATATCCGGGAATTCCGTAAATTTTTAAGTGATCGTAATGTTTTGGCCACGTCTGTATATATGTATATTCGATATTTTAATCATCTAAATTGGCACAAATATCCAAATGCTTTCTGAAACTATTAAAACATGTTCTAACGTTTTATTTGAAATGCCATTAACAATCATCCCAATGTCTTTAATAAAATCCTCTATTGTTTTTGGGTTATTTTCATATTAGTAATCTTTAATGCAGCCCCATAAAAAGAAATCACATTGAATCAAATCTGACGAGTAAGGTGGGGCTATTCTATTCCTTTTCCACTACTAAACTCAATGACTCGATCGCCATACAATTTCTTGTTGGCTTCAAATACTTCTTGTGTGCGATTAGGTGCTGCTCCGTCTTGAATAAAATAAAAAGATGTAACGAGACCTCTCTTTTTCGCATGACGAAAGGATTTGGTCTCTAACATCCCTTTGTACGTCTCTCCGGTGACGGAAGATTCAAAGAAATGCTGGTAGATACCTTTTACGTAGATGGTTCACATTTCTAAAATATATATCGTTAATAATTCACGTTTTTCACTATATTTTTAAATTAATGATTTGCATTAAATAGGTTTAATTTTTTCTTAATTCTTTGAAATACTTCTATGGATAAAAAAACTCTTAAAAGGTAGTGCAGTGCCTGCGATAAATACTTTGTAACCACCGAACACATATACTATTAATAAGTATTGGCAAGGAAGAAGGCAGCAAAAGGGCTGTTGTGAGTTAGGACACATTATATTAATCACTTTTTGTTTAGTCGAACTGAATGTTGTTTCTTTAGGTTAATTAAATAAATAAGTAAAAATAATAATACATAAATAAACAAAACAAAAAAAATTGAACATATTTTCTAGGAATTTATTCAATTAATTTGTTGTTTTTAAAATTTTCCTTGCACAAATGTTTTCTTCATAAAATAGTAATTTCAGTAATTACACTAGTTTACAAATTATAACTTTTTTCTTGTTCTTTATTATTATTACGAAATTGACATTTTTCTTTCCTTTAATAGAAACTTATCAGTAATATAAAATAAGTTTTTATCTATCACGTTAAGTTTTCGAGCAAAATAAGGTTAAAAAATGAAAATAATCATATTTTAGCTAGTTTTGGAAAAGCTTTTAAAATCAACGGAATTTCGTAGTAGCTCGAAACGTAAGTCAAATCAAAGTTTGAATTCTAAACTACAGCTTTATAATATGTTATTAGTAATTTTATTAAAATTTATTGAGGAAACGAGTTTTTCATGAATCTTCCCTCTGTCATATAAATTAAATGAACAAACGGTATGTAGAAGTGGAACTCTATTGAAAATTTTGTCTCCCCAACAAACCTTGAAAAGGTTTTAATTAACTGATATTTTATAACTATAGTATAGAATTTAAGCATTCATTTGAACTACGTTTGGGACCGCTATGAAATCCCTTGATTTTTAAAAAGGAATTTAAAAATTGGCTAAAATACGGATTTTTAAAATTTTTAATCTGAACCTTTATAATACTTAGTAAATTTTTTAAGGGAACAAAAATCTTGTAAACTAGTGTTATTTCGGAGCTCAGTTTTATATTTAAGATTGTAAAATTTGCTTCTTCATACCAAAAAATATTTATATATTTAAAATTTGCTGTTTAAAATAAATTACAATTTGTTTTGGGAGTCAAATGGTGTAATATTAGTGGATGTGGATATTTGCGTTTTATCACATATACATAATTACACTGTAGTAGATCTCAAGTTCGAAAATCATTGCCTTAAACCTTCACAAATTTAATTTACAATATTCTTTAATTCAATTTTATTTGATTGAGAAAGAAAAACCGTCAAAACTAGAAATTCCCTTACAATTACCGGAAATCCCCATCTTAAAAATATCCCAGACGTATAAATGCGTCAATGAAAAATCCCATAAATTTCCGAATCTCATAAACAATTCGATTGACAGCTGTCACTTGCCATTCTTTGGGGCGTCTGATTTTTCTTCAAATTCTTGGTTCAAAAATTGTGTTTTAGTTGCTAGCAAAAATGTGGGGACGAAAATGTCCAGGTCTCTTATAACGAATGGAACCGTCCTACCACCCAATGTGAACGGGAAACCTCGCGGAAGTCTCGAAATTGAACTAATCGAACTGACCTGGACCACAGCGCCAGCCTCCGCTGGTGTGGCCCCTTTCAACGGCGGCCCCAGCCCCAGTCGTGGATGCAAGAGACCTAAAACACCGTACAATTTCATTGGGAGTGGCGGGATCTCGGTAAAATTCATTTGGTGGGGGCAGAATCAGCAGGACGGAGCTGTAGTAAAAGTGTCTGGAAGCAGCGGGAAGCTGAATGATAAGGCTGTCGTCTTCAGGATTCACACAAACCCGAGGCTTTTCAAGAACTACCTGTCGAACTGCGAGCCGATTGAGATCAAATTAACTGCGAACACATCAAATCTTCAGGTGGGCACGGTTTTTGCCCGAATACCCCTTGAGATAATCAATCCATGCGGAGCGAGCGGTAAGGAAGTCGTTCACACAGGCAAGTACCGCATTTTTAGCCCCAAAAACGTCCAACTGGGTTATCTAGAGTTGAAATTCAAAATGCTCTTCTATGAGCAAACGAGCAGTATAAGATCATCCGATTTTTCCTGCAAAAGCCTTCAGGACGTTGAGAATTTAGGTTCCGATTTTGATTTAAACGGCCTTAAAACTGACAAAAGAAGCTATAAATCGTTTAGAGCTGATAACGCATCGATTGGATCATTGACCCGGTCAAGCTGCAAGTCAGTAAGTCCAAAAATCCTCGACTACTTGAGCGGCAGGGACATGTCCCTCAAGGACGAGAAGAGTGCACTCGAAGAGATTCGGGCGACCTCCCCGTTAAATAGTGTCGTCAACGAAATGCTCACAGACCGATTAAAAATAAAGCAAGAGGACCTCTATGCGAAAATCGATTCCCTGCGACTTTCTGTTCGGCACCTTAGTCTGCTCCCAGCGGGAATTCGAGAGGTTTACGTGGAGTCCTTGGGTAGCGTCGGCTTCACCATAGAATGCCGCATTTCCCCGAACCTCCTAGACAATATAAGGCCAAGGCATGACTTCGACGTGATGCGGTTCTACGCGGATACCTTCAGCGATAAATCTCAGAGTGAGTAAATCACCCTTATTATTTTATTTTATTTATTAAGTAGTCTGTTTAATAATTTTTATTCTGGTTTTGGAACGGAACAATTTTTAGGTGAAGTATATTATGAATATATACAGAATGTTAATCGGTATTCCTATTTTCAAATATACACGACTATATACAGTGAGGTGCAAAATTGAATTAATAATTTTAAAAAACCTAAATAAATTATGAAATTTCGAATCAGCAACTAAATTGAAGTTTGTTTTATTTGTTCAAACAAGGGTAAACTTTGGCAATGCTCAAGAAATATATATAATATATTCATCAAAATGAGGAAGACAAAGTCAACACTTTTACTGAATTTTTAAAACAAGGAATATCTCCTCGTCAAGTCGTATTGAAATACAGTGGTACCTCGATATACGAGTGCCCCAATATACGAGTGTTTTGAGATACGAGCCGCCGAGCGAGCGATATTTTGCTTTGAGATGAGAGCAAGATTTGAGATACGAGGAATCGCACACTACACCGCTGCACACGACCCCAACTTGCGGGGCGCATGTTGGGGTCGTGTGCAGCGTCTAACAGTTTCTCCCACCTCAGACTATCCTGAAAGGGAGGAAGAAACAAACCTCCTTGGACAGATTTTTTAAACGATCTGCAGGTGAAAATGAGCAAAGCTTGACGAAAAAAGCGAAGACCAGTGACGAAAATTAAGCGCTTCCGTAAGCACTTCACTTTTTCTTTTATTATGTTTTTATAGAATATGTATTTGTTATTTATAAATAAATTTTTCTTCTTGTAAATACAGTTTTCTTATTCAAAACCATTTAACAAAAACAACTGAGGTGGTGTTTTGGGAGCTGGAACGGATTAATGGCATTTCAATTAATTTCAATGGGGAAAATTGCTTTGAGATACGAGCAATTTGATATACGAGCAAGGTTACGGAACGAATTAAACTCGTATGTCGAGGTACCACTGTATCAAAATAAACCTTTTCTCGGTTTAAAGAATATCTCAGAAGTTTTTTAATGAAAGAAGTATCGTTAGGGGATGTTCAAAAATTGTGATTCTGCAAGTTAAAAGAACTCTTTCCAGGTAAAGTATGAGGAGTCTACGTGAGCAGGCTGACAGAGATATTTCCAGAAATGTTACTTCTGGAGACAGTTCTAGTGCAGCTGCAGCAGCTAGAGCTTTCAACTGCCCGCCATGCATTGAGGGAGCTCAATTTTAAGGCAATTGAAAAGAAGGGAAAACCAACCTTATCTAGAAAAAATATAACTCGACTCTTCTGATGACTTCAAAAAAGTTAAGTATGGTATGATGGAACGAACGCTTAAAAATGGCGGTGGTTCATGCATATTTTGGGGATATTTTAAAAATGTACACACAATTTAAACTGCGCTTATTGACTCAGTTTTGCTTCTCACTGTATATGGAAAATTTGCCTCTCTGGGATTTGATAAAAACAAAACCAAAATATAGTTTGTGAGACGCGAATCATTCGACAAAAGGCTGTTAAGTAAATGTAATAAGGTAAAGAGGGTTAATTTTTGAAGAAATGAATAGAATTTCTTAAAAATAAAATCTTTTCATTCTTACTAATTTTTTATTTCAACGATTACAGCACCATCTACAATAACTCGATAGGAATGTTTCAAGTAAAAGCCGCTTTTTTCTTCTCCCTATAAAATTCGAATATGCAATTTTAATGAAAAGATTCGAAAACTAGAATAATATAAAATTTCAAAACTCTTTATTCACTAAAAATTTTATTTCTTCTAGGAATAAATTTCAACAAGGAAGTTGTCCGCTCTGTTAGAATAGTTAGAAACGAGTACGATCCAACAATCGTTGAGAAGGCTTACCTCCTCTTCACAATTTGGTGGAGGCAGTTTGGGTCAAAACATTCAAGATGCTTGGGAACCACTAAATTTGAATTCACCAGTATTTTCCAAGCAGCCCAGTTAGAACAAACAAGAAGACTTCCAGTGCGATCTTGCACTAGTGATCTTCATGTGGCTGATTTACTCTGCAAAGTTACATTGACCTCGAGGGGAGTTCATTTTGATTCTGATCTAAAAAGTAATTAATCTTAATTATTTTATAAAGTACATACTATTAATTAAAAAATCCCCTTTAGGTTCAACAGATGACGATAGAAGTTACCACACATCTTCTAGAAAAAATTCTGCACCCTCAACTTGCTTGGGAATTAGCCACAATCGCTGTAAAGTACGGAGGCTAAATGCTGATAAGGATGAGGTAGAAAAATCAAGTTCGAGCAATACACCTGAAAGAAGCATAAGTCCTATTAAAACGGAGCGATCTAACCAAGCCACACAGACAAATTCTGGCACGGTTTCGGAAAGAGAACAACAGGGAAGTAATTTGGTTGAAACTGGGTGTCCTCTGGACGATAAGCAGTACAGACTTTTGCAAGGCCTACTTTATGTGGGCTCTCTGAGGAATGTGAAGCCAGTGGAAGACGGGGGCTATTTCCTTGTGTGCCGAGCCTTCTGGAAGGAAGATGTTACGTCCACTGACTTTGCTCAGGAAAATGTTTTCAATTTTATCGAGGTGAGTGGGTTTATAAGATTAAAAAAATTTTTTTGTCTAAACGCAACTGGCTCAACACTATTCTCAGAGTAGAACCGGATGTATATTCGTATTTTGGTACGAATTCGAGCTTAACGAATTATATTTTTTCTTTACCCTTCAAATCAATATTGAATTCCAAGTGTTTTTGAATAAACTTTTATTAGATTTGAAGAACATTAAAGATCCGTACAATTTTAATAATCTAGTAGTTAGTATTTTTCTGAGATCGCAAAACAAACTTGTTAAATGATCTAAACAAAAAACAAATGAAGTTTTACTGTAGTCTCCGATTCAACAGAGCGATCTGAAACAAGTTTTTGAGATGATAAAATAGACTGTGGCAAGAAGTCCTTTATTGCTGACTGACTTTAGCATTTAGCATGTTTTTAAAATTACTCTAAATTATACAATAAGGCTATTATCCTGAATATGATTAAATATAATAATTCATTCCCTGGCAATATACACGACAGCAGTTTTTTTCCGGTGATCTTGTTCGTTTATAGATTTTAGTCTCCGACGGTTTGTCTGTTGTTGTTTTCCTAAAAAATTACACATGTCATAAACTTAAAATATTAAAAAGTTATAAAGCTTTTTATCTGAGAATCATCTATCGCGAGGCAATATACGATTTTTCTGGATGCCGCAGAATCAATCGAAATTCGAGAATGCAAGCGAGGATCAGGTAAGTCGAATATTCGAGTTTGTGGTTTCAAATGGTGCACAGTGTGAACCAACATCACACTTCTCAAATGCGTATTTTTTGTCTGCAATTGCACTTTAAAGGTGGAACGAATGAATTTGATTGAACCCATCGTCCTGCAGTCTTTCTAAATCTAATCATCTAAACAAAGCTATTCTAAGATAGTTTTAATCTCAAAATTTGTATATTGATTTTATGTTGTTCTCTTTTGATCCAAATTTTGAATTTTGTTAACAAGAAATTACAAGTATTAGAATTGTAAGATAGAAGAATTTGTGAATACATATAGCTGGATTGCAAGAATTTAAATTATCTTTATATTATAGAAAACTTAGGAAGGTTTTATTGCAAAATGAGTTTGTGAATTGAATTTCTTAAAGGCGAGCTGTAGGGAAATTTAATACACCTGTGTTCAAAAAAATAGTAGTGCAAGTGCTCTTGTCTGAAGACACTGCTATTCAATGCTTATGAATTAAAATGTTTTTAATTGTTCATCAGATTCTTAAACACCTGATGTTGTGTTTTGTGCAAAAGTTGTCTTTGTTTTGTACATGAGAATTTGTAGAACAGCAAACTTGCCGCATTGGTGCACTACTATTTTTTTGAACACAGGTGTATACATTCAATAGTTAGCACATTTCATTTGAAGTAGATTTTAGATTATTATCTTAAATTTTGTTAAATTTTTGTTGTAAATATTATAAAAAAGTTTTCCATGAGAGCAAATAAATTATATTTATATTTCTTACTATTGTCTAATAATTTTCGTTTTCAGATATTTCCTGTTATGAACGATGACAAATTTCTAAACAGAGCAAGGAACAATCTTCTCAATCTGGAGCTGTGGCAAAAGACTTCCAATAGCCCTGAGCAGATGGTTGGAGTGGTTCGACTGCCCCTGCATCAATTCTACATCGCTTATAGGGACTCTACAATAACAAATCACTTATCTCAAGCAAAAGTAAGTAAATTTATTTAGTCCTTTTTTAAAAATACTATATAAAAATTCAATCGAAAGCTTCCTGTGATATCAATCGATGGCTGGTTACCTGTGAAGAGTCCCCTTTCTGGCGAAATGTGTGGACAATTGCAATGTTTGCTCGCTATCGGAACTGAAGAGCAATTGGAGTATTTAAAAGCAAGTCGAGGCCTTTCCTTGAATAATGTTTCTAAAGATCCCGTCCCAGAATATTATGGTGTTCCAATTCCTGTACCTCAACAAATACCAAAGCTGCCTCTTACTGCTGTCGAGTATTCTGAACTGAAAGGACCAACAAGTTGTGATGCTGAAATTCAGGCTGATTTGGTAGAAACAGCCAGTTCCAGTGCTAGACGGGAGCGATTGTCTGACTTGCTTGGAAGCTTTATTGAAAATCTTGCTCAGAGACTACCACCTGAAAGGCAAATCCAAGAGACAGCCTCAACTGGTGAATCTGATGCTACCTCTGTTCCAGGAGTCCAAATTAGAAAGACATCCGATTTATTAGACGTTCTGCAGAAGGCATTAGTAACACCACCGGCTTATAATATAACAACCAGAAGATCAAATTCGGATAGTGCGATAATTGCACCTCATCCACTTTTATCTTCTCCTAAAGAAGCTACTTGCAAGCTACTACTCGAAATTGAAAGTGCTCTTCACCTGCCGAGAAATCCTCCCAAATTGTCTAGTAAGAAAAATTCGAAGAGATCAGGTGCTAACAAAGGGAAACAGTCCCGGCTAACTCCAGAAGAGGAGCCCAGTGCATATGTAACCTTTCAGGCAGAGGAAGGATATGGCCAGATGATAAAATCACATGAGGGACTGGTCTATGCGACTCATGTTATTGAAAAGAACTGCAATCCAGTCTGGATGAAGAGGTTCGAAATCGCCGTTCCTGCAGATCTGTTGACGAATGTATCTACATATCTGTTGTTAGTATTATTGAGTTTTTAATTTTGTATATATTTCTTACAGAACGAAAAACGCTTTATATTGAAAGTGTGGAGAAAAGTAGCTACTGATTTGGCACAGTGCAGACTCCTTCCTACCCCGATGGAGGATTCTATCATCGGTTTTGCAGCCGTTGATTTAAATGTTCTTGCAGCTCATATGCCCTGCATTTCGGGATGGTTTAATATTGTCGATTTTAATGGTAGAGTTAATGGGCAAATTAAAGTCAATGTTCAGCCCTTGGAGGATGTTTCCAAGTTTAAGGGGGCGTTACCCTTAAGTATGGAAATCCCACAAGCCCAATTATCTGCTGAAATTAAGGAAATCGCTCAACCAGTCGACCTCGATCAGCACAACACAACTTTAAGTAGGGCTATTAAGCGCAAATTTACAGAACTAGAAGAAATTACACAGAGGCTGCGCGCGAGACTTTTCGATGTTACAGGAGAGGCCGACAATGTTGTCAATTTGGGCGACGCTGAAGACGCCCAATTGGACGAATTTGAACGTGATATAAACACTGCTGCCGAAGAGGATGACGAGGACAATGACGTCGATGGAAGGCAGAATTTTGGCTGGCTCGGCTGCGTCCCTTCCAACATTGACGCTCTGCATTCGGAGTGCTCCTCAACGAGTGGCGGAGACTCCCAGGAACGGATTCAAATGATTTCCGAGTATTTGAGGAGGACCGACCTGAATGAAGTCGACGAGGTACGAAATCCACCCGAGGGAGACACTCAAAGTGGTTGTGCGAATGACAATGAATAGGATTTGAAAATGAATTATTTATAAGCTCAATGTATGTATTTTAAATCTCTCATTTGTAATAAATTTAGTTGGTAAAGTTTTATAAGAGTTTTATTTATTTCACTAGAGAAATTTACCTAAGTATGGTAATTCAGTTTAAACTTCAAAAATAATATAAAGAATATAAATTTGTCTGTTTAAAAACAATTGATCCGATTTTGATGTTTAAAATGCCAGTAATGATAAATCGAAATTGAGCTAATTATATTATAATGCAGATTAGGCCTCAAGTTCCATCGAAAATGTGTGCACTCGATTTATTAAAAAATTTTAGACGAATTTTTTGTTCTAGATGGGACTTCTGATTAATCCAGGGATCGAAAAAAACAATTATTTTCAATTTTTCAAATCAAAAAATCATGTACACAAATTTGTCGGAAAATTGGTTCAAATATAGCATTAATGATTCTTATGGCATGAGCTTTAAGACTTTTATGAGCTTTTAAAATTTGTGAAAAGAAAAAAATCATTTTCACACTTTTATTTTTTAAATCAAAAATACAAATAAAAAGATGATTATTATTTTTAAAATCGAAAATAAAAATCAGAAAATGATTTTTATTACAAAAATCGAAAATACAAATCAGAATATGATTTTTATTATAAAAATAAGAAATAAAAATCAGAATGTAATTTTTATTTTTAAAATCGAAAATAAAAATCAGAAAATGTTTTGTATTATTAAAATCTAAAATAAAAATCAAGAAGTGTCCTTAATTTTTCACATCGTAACATATTTAATCATTATTTTAGTAATTTTGCCTTCCCATATATATTATATACTTTTTCAGAGTTCCTCAAAAACCTACTCGTTCTGTAAATAATCGACACAGGAATGAAGAATTTGAAATCAGAGATAATATGATGGGTTTCATAAACTTTATTCTCAATCGGATTCTAGAAATGTTTTTACTTAGGAAAATAAAAATAAAAAATATTAAAAAATAAATAAAACTGTTCCAGAAAACGCATAAACTGCTCTAGGCAAACGTTCTTATTTTTTCAGTATTTTATTTGGAAAAATTGCCGAGTTTTGTGCAAGATCGGATTTTAATTATTTAACCCTTAACGGTCGAGAACGCTATATATCTGTAAATATTTCTTGTCAGGGCATAACTATTTAGTGTAATAAGTTGCAATATTTGATAAAAACTAAAGCACTGATAAATAAATTAAACGAAAACTGAATTCCTCCCGATTATTTGAAAACTCTCAACTGACCAAGTAGTGCGCTGAGTCACCGAAAACAAGAACCACTACCACTGCTGAGTGCTGTGGCAGAGCGAAATATTTAAATCTCAGATCTACAAGCACTCTCGAGCGCTCGGTCGGTCTCTCGAGAGTTGATCGTTGTATACTAAACAAGTAAATGAGTGCAACTGAACCAAAGAATATCGAATTTAACAAGAAGGGACACTCTCAATACGCTCTCAAAGTCCCAACTCATATGCAAGCTCTCGCAAACACACCCAGCAAAATTTCCCATTAGATAAAGCAGCTCAGGGCTACTACCTCTGTAAATACCTATAAGAAATGTAGAGAGAGAAATAGTTACCAAAAAGTTCTCACAGACAGCTTTTACAGCGTAAGCTATAAACTGAAGCTTTTTTTATGAACGCTTTTTTAAAGGCGTCCCCGAGCCGGGCACCAGTACTAGGCCGATCAAGTTTACCTCTCCTCGCAATGTTAACTTATAGGGAAATGCCGAATCGGAGAAGGGAGAAGAGGCAGGCAGCACACACCGAGCATGAATACCGACGAGATTGTTTGCATTTTTTCATTGTGCGTTTTTAAAGGCGTCCCCGAGCCGAATTTCTTTTGTGTGCTGCTCGCTTACGACAAGTACCGGGTGGTCTTGATTTGTTTGGGAATGTGAAGAAGCTTAAAAGTTTTTGAGTAAAACAGTGCTTTCTTAGAAGCAATTAATTAAATAAAATAAAATGTGCTTTAGATAAATGATGGGTAAGCATAATATAATGTGTTTGGTGTGTGGCTGTGGAAAAGGCAGCGTATAATGTGCACATAGATAAGTTTTGTGATAAAAGATTTTTTTGAGGTGCACCCTGCAGGAGTGTTCCACTTTTCGCCTCAAATTTTTGTCTTTCTCTCACTTATGCTTTCTTTATTACTAACTATTTCTAGCATAAATTCCCATTTCGTTCCTGTAACGGTACCAAGGTCGAAAAATTTTAAAAAATAACCGCTCGAGTGTCCCCTCTTGTTATAGATACTCTTTGACTGAACTGCCAGAGCCAGAGAGCCTGACCACGAGAGACCGAGAGACCGTGAGTTATCTACTGACGATGTGCCGCGGCACTGCAACATATTTTGCCGAGATGCCGGAGCTGGACCACTCGCTGAGAGAGGCCCACTGGATCTCTCTAGGCAGTTCTACTCTTTAGTATATAAATAGCTGCAAGTGCTTACTTGAAATCAGTTCTTCTAGTGACTTCGTCGAGTAAGGTTGGTCTGAAGTTATGCGGCGGCTCATGCGGATTTTATTTTTTGTGTTTAGTTATGAATTTTACTTTTTATATTATTTTTAAAATGTTTAATATTTTAAGTAGTTTTATTAATACTTTATTTTTAATCTGTTTTTAATTACTAAAATGTTTAGACTAACCGTTAACATTTTTTTATTACTTGTGTTATAGTTATGAATTTTATTTTTTAGATTATTTTTAAAATGTTTAATGTTTTAAGTGGATTTACTAAGAATTTATTTTTATAAGTTTTTAAAATGTTTTTAATTAATAAACCTTTAACATTTTTTTATTTCTTGTGTTTTAGTTATGAATTTTATTTTTTATATTTTTATAATTTTTTAAAATGTTTTTAATTAATAAAGTGTTTAGATTAACCGTTTAAATTATTATTTCTTGTGTTTTAGTTATGAATTTTATTTTTTAAATTACTTTTAAAATGTGGAATTTTTTAAATAGTTTTATTTATAATTTTTTTTAAATGTTTTTAATTACTAAAATGTTTAGACTAACTGGTTTATGTTTTTTTTATTGTTAAATTTGTACTTATATTTAAATTTTCTAACTAATGTATTTTTATAAGTATTACTTATTTTTAATTATAAAAATTCTATAAACAACTTTTTAAAATTTATTTAATTTTTTTTTATTTTATAGATTTAAATTTTTATAGTTTTCAATGAAATATTTTGTTATTTTAAATAATTTTATTTTTTATTTCTAATCCTTTTCAAAAAATTTAAATTAATTTTAAATATGTTTAAATTTTGTAATTTTTCTACTAGTACATTATAATAATTTTTCAATTGGTTAAATTCTTCAATATTTTTGATTTTTTCCAATTTTTTAAAATATTGCTAAATTTGCAGTTTCCTTATTTTCTCAAATTTTTTAAATTCTCCAAATTTTTTTAAATTTCTAATTTTATTAAATTTCCCAAATTGTTTAATTTTTTCACAATTTTAAATTATCCAAATTTTTTAAATTTTCCAAATCTTTTAATTTTCCAAATCTTTTAATTTTCCAAATTTTTTAAATTTTGCGAAATTTTTAAATTTTCCGAATTTTTTAAATTTTCTGGATGTTTAAAATTTTTCAAATTTGCAGATATTTGGAAATTTTTATATTTTAAAATTCTTGCTTTTGTAAATTCTACAAATGTTTTAATAATTAATTTTTCGATGTTTTTAAACTAAATGTTATTAAATTTTAAAAATGTTTGAATTGGTTAATTTTTCCTAAAGTTGTTACAATTTTCGGTTGGAAGCTTTTCGGGCGTATAAAATGGGGTATGAGTATTACACAAAACTATTATTGGCTTAACTTAGAACTAAATATTGATTCGTTTTAACATTTATTTTGTACGCCCGCTGGGAACAAGTTTCCAGTTTACGAACGCACAGAGATTAATTCTGGTTTGGTTAGCCTGCTCTTGAAGTTGATATTATCGAAGGGTCCTTTCGGTGGGTTTAGCGGACAGATGTTGGAGTCAGAAAACGAAAGGGCATTGCTTGAAAAAGAAGAAAAAAAGTGTTCCATAATGGCTGAAAGCAAGAAAGGTCTATGTAAAATCGGAAACTGAAATCTGTTCAAGTTGATATTTTAGTCGCGACGTCCTTCTAGTGGGTGGCGATAAGCTTTATCAAAATTATTATTATTCTGATAATCAATTATTTGATTGTTTCGGGTTCAGTAGACCTCAAGATCAAGTTGATCTTTTCGCCGCGAGGTCCTATTGGTGGGAGAACAGAATTCGTCGGTTCTGTTTCTTTTTTATCTAATGCGGTTAGACGCGAGTGAGTGATTTGTGCCATACATGCTGAAAGAGGACTTCAAGAAGGAACTGATATTGGAGACTGAGCACTGTTCCTGTACTAAGGTAAGCTAACTTTTTTATTAGCAGTTTCTTTAAACATGTTCATTCCTTGTGGCAATGAGAATTTGTTTTTTAAATTTACTTTTAATTTATATACTTATCTTCTGTTTTTCTTCAATTACAGGAACCAAACAGTAACTTTAACCCGAATTGGGTGAGTTGCTGACCTGTGAGTACGCATTAAATGTTTTTTTTTCAATAAAATTTTTCTATAATAAAATTTCTACATAATAAAAATTTTTCATAATAACATTTCTTCATAAGAAAATTATTAATTGGTTTCGGGGGACCCCTACTAAGCGATTGGGTCTCCTGTCCTCTTAACATTTATTGGATCCAGGAGACTCCTACCAAGCGATTGGGTCTTCCTGATGGAATCTTCGTTGGGTCCGGTCGACCTCTACCTAGCGATTGGGTCTTCCGTCCTTAATTTTTTTGCAGTTCCAATTTTTAAAATAATTAAAGTTTCTATCAGCAAATAGATTAATTTTAGTTTGTAGAGTTCATATAAAATGACTTGTTCGATTTTCTTTTCGCCACGAGTAATAGATTTTCGGGCGCAATAATCTTACCGAAAATTATTATTATTTTATAATCGATTTTTTGATATTTATTTTATTATTATTTTATAATCGATTTTTTTATTGCTTCGGGCTCAGCAGACCTCAAGATCAAATTGATCTTTTCGCCACGAGGTCTTTTTGGTGGGTGGGTGGTGGATTTTCGGGCGCGATAATCATATTGAAAATTAATATTATTTTATAATCGATTTTTTGATTGTTTCGGGCTCAGCAGTCCTCAAGATTAAATTGATCTTTCCGCCAAGAGGTCCTTTTGGTGGGTGGGTGGTGGCTTTTCGGGCGCGATAATCATATTGAAAATTAATATTATTTTATAATCGATTTTTTGATTGCTTCGGGCTCAGCAGACCTCAAGATCAAATTGATCTTTTCGCCACGAGGTCTTTTTGGTGGGTGGGTGGTGGGTTTTCGTGCGCGATAATCATATTGAAAATTAATATTATTTTATAATCGATTTTTTGCTTCGGGCTCAGCAGACCTCCAGATCAAATTGATCTTTTCGCCACGAGGTCCTTTTGGTGGGTGGGTGGTGGCTTTTCGCATATATGCATGCCTCTGTCATCTGCTTTCCTTTAAGTAATTGTATGGGATCTGCCAGGTTATAGGGTGTGGCGGGAAGGTAGGATTCTGTCTTTTGCTAAAGGACGCAGGTGAGACATCGAGGTATTTCGTTTTGGTGTGTGTATTTGAATAATTAATGGTGGCTTTTCGGGCGCGATAATCTGACTCAAAATTATAATTATTGTGATAATCGACTATTTGTTTGCCTCGGGCTCAGCAGACCTCAAGATCAAATTGATCTTTCCGCAAAGAGGTCCTTTTGGTGGGTAGGTGGTGGGTTTTCGGGCGCGTTAATCATACTGAAAATGAATATTATTTTATAATCGATTTTTTGATTGCTTCGGGCTCAGAAGACCTCAAGATCAAATTGATCTTTTCGCCACGAGGTCTTTTTGGTGGGTGGGTGGTGGATTTTCGGGCGCGATAATCATATTGAAAATTAATATTATTTTATAATCGATTTTTTGATTGCTTCGGGCTCAGCAGACCTCGAGATCAAATTGATCTTTCCTCAAAGAGGTCCTTTTGGTGGGTAGGTGGTGGGTTTTCGGGCGCGATAATCATATTGAAAATTAATATTATTTTATAATTGATTTTTTGATTGCTTCGGGCTCGGCAGACCTCAAGATCAAATTGATCTTTCCGCAAGGAGGTTTTTTTGGTGGGTGGGTGGTGGGTTTTCGTGCGCGATAATCATATTGAAAATTAATATTATTTTATAATCGATTTTTTGCTTCGGGCTCAGCAGACCTCCAGATCAAATTGATCTTTTCGCCAGGAGGTCCTTTTGGAGGGTGGGTGGTAGCTTTTCGCATATATGCATGCCTCTGTCATCTGCTTTCCTTTAAGTAATTGTATGGGTTCTGCCAGGTTATAGGGTGTGGCGGGAAGGTAGGATTCTGTCTTTTGCTAAAGGACGCAGATGAGACATCGAGGTATTTCGTTTTGGTGTGTGTATTTGAATAATTAATGGTGGCTCTTCGGGCGCGATAATCTGACTCAAAATTATAATTATTGTGATAATCGACAATTTGTTTGCATCGGGCTCAGTAGACCTCAAGATCAAATTGATCTTTCCGCAAAGAGGTCCTTTTGGTGGGTGGGTGGTACCTTTTCGGGAGCGATAATCATACTGAAAATGAATATTATTTTATAATCGATTTTTTGATTGCTTCGGGCTCAGAAGACCTCAAGATCAAATTGATCTTTTCGCCACGAGGTCTTTTTGGTGGGTGGGTGGTGGGTTTTCGTGCGCGATAATCATATTGAAAATTAATATTATTTTATAATCGATTTTTTGATTGCTTCGGGCTCAGCAGACCTCAAGATCAAATTGATCTTTCCGCAAAGAGGTCCTTTTGGTGGGTGGGTGGTGGCTTTTCGGGCGCGATAATCTTACTCAAAATTATTAGTATTGTTTATAAAAAATTCATCGAAAAAAAGAATTCGTTATCGTGAAAAGTGATTATGTTTAATGGCTTCGGGTTCAGTAGACCTCAAGATCAAGTTGATCTTTTCGCTACGAGGTCCTTTTGGTTGGTGAGCAGAATTTGTCGGTTCTGTGGCCTTTTTATCTAATGCGGTTAGACGTGAGTGAGTGATTTGTGCCATACATGCTGAAAGAGGACTTCAAGAAGGAACTGATAATGGAGACTGAGCACTGTTCCTGCGCTAAGGTAAGCTAACTTTTTTATATTAGCGTTTCTTTAAACATGTTCATTCTTTGTGGCAATGAGAATTTATTTTTTAAATTTACTTTTAATTTATATACTTATCTTCTGTTTTTCTTCAATTACAGGAACCAAACAGTAACTTTAACCCGAATTGGGTGAGTTGCTGACCTGTGAGTACGCATTAAATGTTTTTTTTTCAATAAAATTTTTCTATAATAAAATTTCTACATAATAAAAATTTTTCATAATAACATTTCTTCATCAGAAAATTATTAATTGGTTTCGGGGGACCCCTACTAAGCGATTGGGTCTCCTGTCCTCTTAACATTTATTGGATCCAGGAGACTCCTACCAAGCGATTGGGTTTTCCTGATGGAATCTTCGTTGGGTCCGGTCGACCTCTACCTAGCGATTGGGTCTTCCGTCCTTAATTTTTTTTCAGTCCCGATTTTTAAAATTATTAAAGTTCGCATTAGGCGAAAGTTTTTATCGGCATATAAATTAATTTTAGGTTGTACTTCGGGCTCAGTAGACCTCAAGATCCAATTAATCTTTTCGCCGCGAGGTCCTTTTGGTGGGTGGGTGGTAGGTTTTCGGGCGCGATAATCTATCTCAAAATTATTAGTATTATTTATAAAAAATTCATCGAAAAAAAGAATTCGTTATCGCGAAAATTGATCATTTTTAATGGCTTCGGGTTCAGTAGACCTCAAGATCAAGTTGATCTTTTCGCCGCGAGGTTTTTTTGGAGGATGGGTGGTGGCTCTTCGGGCGCGATAATCATATTGAAAATTAATATTATTTTATAATAGATTTTTTGATTGCTTCGGGCTCGGCAGACCTCAAGATCAAATTGATCTTTCCACAAAGAGGTCCTTTTGGTGGGTGGGTGGTGGGTTTTCGGGCGCGATAATCATATTGAAAATTAATATTATTTTATAATCGATTTTTTGATTGCTTCGGGCTTAGCAGACCTCAAGATCAAATTGATCTTTCCGCAAAGAGGTCCTTTTGGTGGGTGGGTGGTGGCTTTTCGGGCGCGATAATCTTACTGAAAATTATTAGTATTGTTTATAAAAAATTCATCGAAAAAAAAATTCGTTATCGTGAAAAGTGATTATGTTTAATGGCTTCGGGTTAATCGATTTTTTGATTGCTTCGGGCTCAGCAGACCTCAAGATCAAATTGATCTTTCCGCAAAGAGGTCCTTTTGGTGGGTGGGTGGTGGGTTTTCGGGCGCGATAATCATATTGAAAATTAATATTATTTTATAATCGATTTTTTGATTGCTTCGGGCTCAGCAGACCTCAAGATCAAATTGATCTTTCCGGAAAGAGGTCCTTTTGGTGGGTGGGTGGTGGCTTTTCGGGCGCGATAATCTTACTCTTATAAAAAATTCATCGAAAAAAAGAATTCGTTATCGTGAAAAGTGATTATGTTTAATGGCTTCGGGTTCAGGAGGCCTCAAGATCAAGTTGATCTTTTCGCTACGAGGTCCTTTTGGTTGGTGAGCAGAATTTGTCGGTTCTGTGGCCTTTTTATCTAATGCGGTTAGACGTGAGTGAGTGATTTGTGCCATACATGCTGAAAGAGGACTTCAAGAAGGAACTGATAATGGAGACTGAGCACTGTTCCTGCGCTAAGGTAAGCTAACTTTTTTATATTAGCAGTTTCTTTAAACATGATCATTCCTTGTGGCAATGAGAATTTGTTTTTTAAATTTACTTTTAATTGATATACTTACTTCTGTTTTTCTTCAATTACAGGAACCAAACAGTAACTTTAACCCGAATTGGGTGAGTTGCTGACCTGTGAGTACGCATTAAATGTTTTTTTTTCAATAAAATTTTTCCATAATAAAATTTCTACATAATAAAAATTTTTCATAATAACTTTTCTTCATAATAAAATTATTAATTGGTTTCGGGGGACCCCTACTAAGCGATTGGGTCTCCTGTCCTCTTAACCTTTATTGGATCCAGGAGACTCCTACCAAGCGATTGGGTCTTCCTGATGGAATCTTCGTTGGGTCCGGTCGACCTCTACCTAGCGATTGGGTCTTCCGTCCTTAATTTTTTTGCAGTTCCAATTTTTAAAATAATTAAAGTTTCTATCAGCAAATAGATTAATTTTAGTTTGTAGAGTTCATATAAAATGACTTGTTCGATTTTCTTTTCGCCACGAGTAATAGATTTTCGGGCGCAATAATCTTACCGAAAATTATTATTATTTTATAATCGATTTTTTTATTGCTTCGGGCTCAGCAGACCTCAAGATCAAATTGATCTTTTCGCCACGAGGTCTTTTTGGTGGGTGGGTGGTGGGTTTTCGTGCGCGATAATCACACTGAAAATTAATAGTATTTTATAATCGATTTTTTGCTTCGGGCTCAGCAGACCTCCAGATCAAATTGATCTCTTCGCCAGGAGGTCTTTTTGGTGGGTGGGTGGTGGGTTTTCGTGCGCGATAATCATATTGAAAATTAATATTATTTTATAATCGAATTTTTGATTGCTTCGGGCTCAGCAGAACTCCAGATCAAATTGATCTTTTCGCCACGAGGTCCTTTTGGTGGGTGGGTGGTGGCTTTTCGGGCGCGATAATCATATTGAAAATTAATATTATTTTATAATCGATTTTTTGATTGCTTCGGGCTCAGCAGACCTCAAGATCAAATTGATCTTTCCGGAAAGAGGTCCTTTTGGTGGGTGGGTGGTGGCTTTTCGGGCGCGATAATCTTACTCAAAATTATTAGTATTGTTTATAAAAAATTCATCGAAAAAAAGAATTCGTTATTGTGAAAAGTGATTATGTTTAATGGCTTCGGGTTCAGTATACCTCAAGATCAAGTTGATCTTTTCGCTACGAGGTCCTTTTGGTTGGTGAGCTGAATTTGTCGGTTCTGTGGCCTTTTTATCTAATGCGGTTAGACGTGAGTGAGTGATTTGTGCCATACATGCTGAAAGAGGACTTCAAGAAGGAACTGATATTGGAGACTGAGCACTGTTCCTGTACTAAGGTAAGCTAACTTTTTTATATTAGCAGTTTCTTTAAACATGATCATTCCTTGTGGCAATGAGAATTTGTTTTTTAAATTTACTTTTAATTGATATACTTACTTCTGTTTTTCTTCAATTACAGGAACCAAACAGTAACTTTAACCCGAATTGGGTGAGTTGCTGACCTGCGAGTACGCATTAAATGTTTTTTTTTTCAATAAAATTTTTCCATAAAAAAATTTCTACATAATAAAAATTTTTCATAATAACTTTTCTTCATAATAAAATTATTAATTGGTTTCGGGGGACCCCTACTAAGCGATTGGGTCTCCTGTCCTCTTAACCTTTATTGGATCCAGGAGACTCCTACCAAGCGATTGGGTCTTCCTGATGGAATCTTCGTTGGGTCCGGTCGACCTCTACCTAGCGATTGGGTCTTCCGTCCTTAATTTTTTTGCAGTTCCGATTTTTAAAATAATTAAAGTTTCTATCAGCAAATAGATTAATTTTAGTTTGTAGAGTTCACATAAAATGACTTGTTCGATTTTCTTTTCGCCACGAGTCCTTTTGGTGGGAGGGTGGTGGGTTTTCGGGCGCAATAATCTTACTGAAAATTATTATTATTTTATAATCGATTTTTTTATTGCTTCGGGCTCAGCAGACCTCAAGATCAAATTGATCTATCCTCAAAGAGGTCCTTTTGGTGGGTGGGTGGTGGGTTTTCGGGCGCGATAATCATATTGAAAATTAATATTATTTTATAATTGATTTTTTGATTGCTTCGGGCTCAGCAGACCTCAAGATCAAATTAATCTTTCCGCAAAGAGGTCTTTTTGGTGGGTGGGTGGTGGGTTTTCGTGCGCGATAATCATATTGAAAATTAGTATTATTTTATAATCGATTTTTTGCTTCGGGCTCAGCAGACCTCCAGATCAAATTGATCTTTTCGCCAGGAGGTCCTTTTGGTGGGTGGGTGGTGGCTTTTCGCAAAAATGCATGCCTCTGTCATCTGCTTTCCTTTAAGTAATTGTATGGGATCTGCCAGGTTATAGGGTGTGGCGGGAAGGTAGGATTCTGTCTTTTGCTAAAGGACGCAGATGAGACATCGAGGTATTTCGTTTTGGTGTGTGTATTTGAATAATTAATGGTGGCTTTTCGGGCGCGATAATCTGACTCAAAATTATAATTATTGTGATAATCGACTATTTGTTTGCATCGGGCTCAGTAGACCTCAAGATCAAATTGATCTTTCCGCAAAGAGGTCCTTTTGGTGGGTGGGTGGTGGGTTTTCGGGCGCGCTAATCATACTGAAAATGAATATTATTTTATAATCGATTTTTTGATTGCTTCGGGCTCAGAAGACCTCAAGATCAAATTGATCTTTTCGCCACGAGGTCTTTATGGTGAGTGGGTGGTACCTTTCCGGGCGCGACAATCTTACTGGAAATTATTAATATTTTATAATCGGTTTTTTTATTGCTCCGGGCTCAGCAGACCTCAAGATCAAATTGATCTTTCCGCAAAGAGGTCCTTTTGGTGGATGGGTGGTGGGTTTTCGGGCGCGATAATCATACTGAAAATTAATATAATTTTATAATCGATTTTTTGATTGCTTCGGGCTCAGCAGACCTCAAGATCAAATTGATCTTTACGCCAAGAGGTCCTTTTGGTGGGTGGGTGGTGGCTTTTCAGGCGCGATAATCATATTGAAAATTAATATTATTTTATAATCGATTTTTTGATTGCTTCGGGCTCAGCAGACCTCAAGATCAAATTGATCTTTCCGCCACGAGGTCCTTTTGGTGGGTGGGTGGTGGGTTTTCGGGCGCGATAATCAAATTGAAAATTAATATTATTTTATAATGGATTTTTTGATTGCTTCGGGCTCAGCAGACCTCAAGATCAAATTGATCTTCCCGCAATGAGGTCCTTTTGGTGGGTGGGTGGTGGGGTTTCGGGCGCGATAATCATATTGAAAATTTATATTATTTTATAATCGATTTTTTGATTGCTTCGGGCTCAGCAGACCTCAAGATCAAATTGATCTTTCCGCAAAGAGGTCCTTTTGGTGCGTGGGTGGTGGGTTTTCGGGCGCGATAATCATACTGAAAATGAATATTATTTTATAATCGATTTTTTGATTGCTTCGGGCTCAGAAGACCTCAAGATCAAATTGATCTTTTCGCCACGAGGTCTTTTTGGTGGGTGGGTGGTGGTTTTTCGTGCGCGATAATCATATTGAAAATTAATATTATTTTATAATCGATTTTTTGATTGCTTCGGGCTCAGCAGACCTCAAGATCAAATTGATCTTTCCGCAAAGAGGTCTTTTTGGTGGGTGGGTGGTGGGTTTTCGGGCGCGATAATCATATTGAAAATTAATATTATTTTATAATCGATTTTTTGATTGCTTCGGGCTCAGCAGACCTCAAGATCAAATTGATCTTTCCTCAAAGAGGTCCTTTTGGTGGGTAGGTGGTGGGTTTTCGGGCGCGATAATCATATTGAAAATTAATATTATTTTATAATCGATTTTTTGATTGCTTCGGGCTCAGCAGACCTCAAGATCAAATTGATCTTTCCGCCAAGAGGTCCTTTTGGTGGGTGGGTGGTGGCTTTTCGGGCGCGATAATCATATTGAAAATTAATATTATTTTATAATCGATTTTTTGATTGCTTCGGGCTCAGCAGACCTCAAGATCAAATTGATCTTTCCTCAAAGAGGTCCTTTTGGAGGGTAGGTGGTGGGTTTTCGGGCGCGATAATCATATTGAAAATTAATATTATTTTATAATTGATTTTTTGATTGTTTCGGGCTCGGCAGACCTCAAGATCAAATTGATCTTTCCGCAAAGAGGTCTTTTTGGTGGGTGGGTGGTGGGTTTTCGTGCGCGATAATCATATTGAAAATTAATATTATTTTATAATCGATTTTTTGCTTCGGGCTCAGCAGACCTCAAGATCAAATTGATCTTTTCGTCACGATGTCTCTTTGGTGGGTGGGTGGTGGCTTTTCGGGCCCGATAATCATATTGAAAATTAATATTATTTTATAATCGATTTTTTGCTTCGGGCTCAGCAGACCTCCAGATCAAATTGATCTTTTCGCCAGGAGGTCCTTTTGGTGGGTGGGTGGTGGCTTTTCGCATATACGCATGCCTCTGTCATCTGCTTTCCTTTAAGTAATTGTATGGGATCTGCCAGGTTATAGGGTGTGGCGGGAAGGTAGGATTCTGTCTTTTGCTAAAGGACGCAGATAAGACATCGAGGTATTTCGTTTTGGTGTGTGTATTTGAATAATTAATGGTGGCTTTTCGGGCGCGATAATCTGACTCAAAATTATAATTATTGTGATAATCGACTATTTGTTTGCCTCGGGCTGAGTAGACCTCAAGATCAAATTGATCTTTCCGCAAAGAGGTCCTTTTGGTGGGTGGGTGGTGGGTTTTCGGGCGCGATAATCATACTGAAAATGAATATTATTTTATAATCGATTTTTTGATTGCTTCGGGCTCAGAAGACCTCAAGATCAAATTGATCTTTTCGCCACGAGGTCTTTATGGTGGGTGGGTGGTACCTTTCCGGGCGCGACAATCTTACTGGAAATTATTATTATTTTATAATCGGTTTTTTTATTGCTCCGGGCTCAGCAGACCTCAAGATCAAATTGATCTTTCCGCAAAGAGGTCCTTTTGGTAGGTGGGTGGTGGGTTTTCGGGCGCGATAATCATACTGAAAATTAATATTATTTTATAATCGATTTTTTGATTGCTTCGGGCTCAGCAGACCTCAAGATCAAATTGATCTTTCCGCAAAGAGGTCGTTTTGGTGGATGGGTGGTGGCTTTTCGGGCGCGATAATCATATTGAAAATTAATATTATTTTATAATCGATTTTTTTATTGCTTCGGGCTCAGCAGACCTCAAGATCAAATTGATCTTTCCGCCAAGAGGTCGTTTTGGTGGGTGGGTGGTGGGTTTTCGGGCGCGATAATCATATTGAAAATTAATATTATTTTATAATAGATTTTTTGATTGCTTCGGGCTCAGCAGACCTCAAGATCAAATTAATCTTTCCGCAATGAGGTCCTTTTGGTGGGTGGGTGGTGGGTTTTCGGGCGCGATAATCATACTGAAAATGAATATTATTTTATAATCGATTTTTTGATTGCTTCGGGCTCAGAAGACCTCAAGATCAAATTGATCTTCTCGCCACGAGGTCTTTTTGGTGGGTGGGTGGTGGATTTTCGGGCGCAATAATCTTACTGGAAATTATTATTATTTTATAATCGATTTTTTTATTGCTTCGGGCTCAGCAGACCTCAAGATCAAATTGATCTTTCCGCAAAGAGGTCCTTTTGGTGGGTGGGTGGTGGGTTTTCGGGCGCGATAATCATATTGAAAATTAATATTATTTTATAATAGATTTTTTGATTGCTTCGGGCTCAGCAGAACTCAAGATCAAATTGATCTTTCCGCCAAGAGGTCCTTTTGGTGGGTGGGTGGTGGCTTTTTGGGCGCGATAGTCACATTGAAAATTAATATTATTTTATAATCGATTTTTTGATTGCTTCGGGCTCAGCAGACCTCAAGATCAAATTGATCTTTTCGCCACGAGGTCTTTTTGGTGGGTGGGTGGTGGGTTTTCGTGCGCGATAATCATATTGAAAATTAATATTATTTTATAATCGATTTTTTGCTTCGGGCTCAGCAGACCTCCAGATCAAATTGATCTTTTCGCCACGAGGTCCTTTTGGTGGGTGGGTGGTGGCTTTTCGCATATATGCATGCCTCTGTCATCTGCTTTCCTTTAAGTAATTGTATGGGATCTGCCAGGTTATAGGGTGTGGCGGGAAGGTAGGATTCTGTCTTTTGCTAAAGGACGCAGATGAGACATCGAGGTATTTCGTTTTGGTGTGTGTATTTGAATAATTAATGGTGGCTTTTCGGGCGCGATAATCTGACTCAAAATTATAATTATTGTGATAATCGACTATTTGTTTGCCTCGCGCTCGGCAGACCTCAAGATCAAATTGATCTTTCCGCAAAGAGGTCCTTTTGGTGGGTGGGTGGCGGGTTTTCGGGCGCGATCATCATACTGAAAATGAATATTATTTTATAATCGATTTTTTTATTGCTTCGGGCTCAGCAGACCTCAAGATCAAATTGATCTTTTCGCCAAGAGGTCCTTTTGGTGGGTGGGTGGTGGCTTTTCGGGCGCGATAATCATATTGAAAATTAATATTATTTTATAATCGATTTTTTGCTTCGGGCTCAGCAGACCTCCAGATCAAATTGATCTTTTCGCCACGAGGTCCTTTTGGTGGGTGGGTGGTGGCTTTTCGCATATATGCATGCCTCTGTCATCTGCTTTCCTTTAAGTAATTGTATGGGATCTGCCAGGTTATAGGGTGTGGCGGGAAGGTAGGATTCTGTCTTTTGCTTAAAGGACGCAGATGAGACATCGAGGTATTTCGTTTTGGTGTGTGTATTTGAATAATTAATGGTGGCCTTTCGGGCGCGATAATCTGACTCAAAATTATAATTATTGTGATAATCGACTATTTGTTTGCCTCGCGCTCAGCAGACCTCAAGATCAAATTGATCTTTCCGCAAAGAGGTCCTTTTGGTGGGTGGGTGGCGGGTTTTCGGGCGCGATCATCATACTGAAAATGAATATTATTTTATAATCGATTTTTTGATTGCTTCGGGCTCAGAAGACCTCAAGATCAAATTGATCTTTTCACCACGAGGTCTTTTTGGTGGGTGGGTGGTGGATTTTCGGGCGCAATAATCTTACTGGAAATTATTATTATTTTATAATCGATTTTTTTATTGCTTCGGGCTCAGCAGACCTCAAGATCAAATTGATCTTTTCGCCAAGAGGTCCTTTTGGTGGGTGGGTGGTGGCTTTTCGGCCGCGATAATCATATTGAAAATTAATATTATTTTATAATCGATTTTTTGATTGCTTCGGGCTCAGCAGACCTCAAGATCAAATTGATCTTTCCGCAAAGAGGTCGTTTTGGTGGATGGGTGGTGGCTTTTCGGGCGCGATAATCATATTGAAAATTAATATTATTTTATAATCGATTTTTTTATTGCTTCGGGCTCAGCAGACCTCAAGATCAAATTGATCTTTCCGCCAAGAGGTCGTTTTGGTGGGTGGGTGGTGGGTTTTCGGGCGCGATAATCATATTGAAAATTAATATTATTTTATAATAGATTTTTTGATTGCTTCGGGCTCAGCAGACCTCAAGATCAAATTGATCTTTCCGCAATGAGGTCCTTTTGGTGGGTGGGTGGTGGGTTTTCGGGCGCGATAATCATACTGAAAATGAATATTATTTTATAATCGATTTTTTGATTGCTTCGGGCTCAGAAGACCTCAAGATCAAATTGATCTTCTCGCCACGAGGTCTTTTTGGTGGGTGGGTGGTGGATTTTCGGGCGCAATAATCTTACTGGAAATTATTATTATTTTATAATCGATTTTTTTATTGCTTCGGGCTCAGCAGACCTCAAGATCAAATTGATCTTTCCGCAAAGAGGTCCTTTTGGTGGGTGGGTGGTGGGTTTTCGGGCGCGATAATCATATTGAAAATTAATATTATTTTATAATAGATTTTTTGATTGCTTCGGGCTCAGCAGAACTCAAGATCAAATTGATCTTTCCGCCAAGAGGTCCTTTTGGTGGGTGGGTGGTGGCTTTTCGGGCGCGATAGTCACATTGAAAATTAATATTATTTTATAATCGATTTTTTGATTGCTTCGGGCTCAGCAGACCTCAAGATCAAATTGATCTATTCGCCACGAGGTCTTTTTGCTGGGTGGGTGGTGGGTTTTCGTGCGCGATAATCATATTGAAAATTAATATTATTTTATAATCGATTTTTTGCTTCGGGCTCAGCAGACCTCCAGATCAAATTGATCTTTTCGCCACGAGGTCCTTTTGGTGGGTGGGTGGTGGCTTTTCGCATATATGCATGCCTCTGTCATCTGCTTTCCTTTAAGTAATTGTATGGGATCTGCCAGGTTATAGGGTGTGGCGGGAAGGTAGGATTCTGTCTTTTGCTAAAGGACGCAGGTGAGACATCGAGGTATTTCGTTTTGGTGTGTGTATTTGAATAATTAATGGTGGCTTTTCGGGCGCGATAATCTGACTCAAAATTATAATTATTGTGATAATCGACTATTTGTTTGCCTCGGGCTCAGCAGACCTCAAGATCAAATTGATCTTTCCGCAAAGAGGTCCTTTTGGTGCGTGGGTGGCGGGTTTTCGGGCGCGATCATCATACTGAAAATGAATATTATTTTATAATCGATTTTTTGATTGCTTCGGGCTCAGAAGACCTCAAGATCAAATTGATCTTTTCGCCACGAGGTCTTTTTGGTGGGTGGGTGGTGGATTTTCGGGCGCAATAATCTTACTGGAAATTATTATTATTTTATAATCGATTTTTTTATTGCTTCGAGCTCAGCAGACCTCAAGATCAAATTGATCTTTCCTCAAAGAGGTCCTTTTGGTGGGTGGGTGGTGGGTTTTCGGGCGCGATAATCATATTGAAAATTAATATTATTTTATAATAGATTTTTTTATTGCTTCGGGCTCAGCAGTCCTCAAGATCAAATTGATCTTTCCGCAAAGAGGTCCTTTTGATGGGTGGGTGGTGGGTTTTCGGGCGCGATAATCGTATTGAAAATTAATATTATTTTATAATCGATTTTTTTATTGCTTCGGGCTCAGCAGACCTCAAGATCAAATTGATCTTTCCGCCAAGAGGTCCTTTTGGTGGGTGGGTGGTGGCTTTTCGGGCGCGATAATCATATTGAAAATTAATATTATTTTATAATCGATTTTTTGATTGTTTCGGGCTCAGCAGTCCTCAAGATTAAATTGATCTTTCCGCCAAGAGGTCCTTTTGGTGGGTGGGTGGTGGCTTTTCGGGCGCGATAATCATATTGAAAATTAATATTATTTTATAATCGATTTTTTGATTGCTTCGGGCTCAGCAGACCTCAAGATCAAATTGATCTTTTCGCCACGAGGTCTTTTTGGTGGGTGGGTGGTGGGTTTTCGTGCGCGATAATCATATTGAAAATTAATATTATTTTATAATCGATTTTTTGCTTCGGGCTCAGCAGACCTCCAGATCAAATTGATCTTTTCGCCACGAGGTCCTTTTGGTGGGTGGGTGGTGGCTTTTCGCATATATGCATGCCTCTGTCATCTGCTTTCCTTTAAGTAATTGTATGGGATCTGCCAGGTTATAGGGTGTGGCGGGAAGGTAGGATTCTCTCTTTTGCTAAAGGACGCAGATGAGACATCGAGGTATTTCGTTTTGGTGTGTGTATTTGAATAATTAATGGTGACCTTTCGGGCGCGATAATCTGACTCAAAATTATAATTATTGTGATAATCGACTATTTGTTTGCCTCGCGCTCAGCAGACCTCAAGATCAAATTGATCTTTCCGCAAAGAGCTCCTTTTGGTGGGTGGGTGGCGGGTTTTCGGGCGCGATCATCATACTGAAAATGAATATTATTTTATAATCGATTTTTTTATTGCTTCGGGCTCAGCAGACCTCAAGATCAAATTGATCTTTTCGCCAAGAGGTCCTTTTGGTGGGTGGGTGGTGGCTTTTCGGGCGCGATAATCATATTGAAAATTAATATTATTTTATAATCGATTTTTTGCTTCGGGCTCAGCAGACCTCCAGATCAAATTGATCTTTTCGCCACGAGGTCCTTTTGGTGGGTGGGTGGTGGCTTTTCGCATATATGCATGCCTCTGTCATCTGCTTTCCTTTAAGTAATTGTATGGGATCTGCCAGGTTATAGGGTGTGGCGGGAAGGTAGGATTCTGTCTTTTGCTTAAAGGACGCAGATGAGACATCGAGGTATTTCGTTTTGGTGTGTGTATTTGAATAATTAATGGTGGCCTTTCGGGCGCGATAATCTGACTCAAAATTATAATTATTGTGATAATCGACTATTTGTTTGCCTCGCGCTCAGCAGACCTCAAGATCAAATTGATCTTTCCGCAAAGAGGTCCTTTTGGTGGGTGGGTGGCGGGTTTTCGGGCGCGATCATCATACTGAAAATGAATATTATTTTATAATCGATTTTTTGATTGCTTCGGGCTCAGAAGACCTCAAGATCAAATTGATCTTTTCACCACGAGGTCTTTTTGGTGGGTGGGTGGTGGATTTTCGGGCGCAATAATCTTACTGGAAATTATTATTATTTTATAATCGATTTTTTTATTGCTTCGGGCTCAGCAGACCTCAAGATCAAATTGATATTTTCGCCAAGAGGTCCTTTTGGTGGGTGGGTGGTGGCTTTTCGGCTGCGATAATCATATTGAAAATTAATATTATTTTATAATCGATTTTTTGATTGCTTCGGGCTCAGCAGACCTCAAGATCAAATTGATCTTTCCGCAAAGAGGTCCTTTTGGTGGGTGGGTGGTGGGTTTTCGGGCGCGATAATCATATTGAAAATTAATATCATTTTATAATAGATTTTTTGATTGCTTCGGGCTCAGCAGAACTCAAGATCAAATTGATCTTTCCGCCAAGAGGTCCTTTTGGTGGGTGGGTGGTGGCTTTTCGGGCGCGATAGTCATATTGAAAATTAATATTATTTTATAATCGATTTTTTGATTGCTTCGGGCTCAGCAGACCTCAAGATCAAATTGATCTTTTCGCCACGAGGTCTTTTTGGTGGGTGGGTGGTGGGTTTTCGTGCGCGATAATCATATTGAAAATTAATATTATTTTATAATCGATTTTTTGCTTCGGGCTCAGCAGACCTCCAGATCAAATTGATCTTTTCGCCACGAGGTCCTTTTGGTGGGTGGGTGGTGGCTTTTCGCATATATGCATGCCTCTGTCATCTGCTTTCCTTTAAGTAATTGTATGGGATCTGCCAGGTTATAGGGTGTGGCGGGAAGGTAGGATTCTGTCTTTTGCTAAAGGACGCAGATGAGACATCGAGGTATTTCGTTTTGGTGTGTGTATTTGAATAATTAATGGTGGCTTTTCGGGCGCGATAATCTGACTCAAAATTATAATTATTGTGATAATCGACTATTTGTTTGCCTCGGGCTCAGCAGACCTCAAGATCAAATTGATCTTTCCGCAAAGAGGTCCTTTTGATGGGTGGGTGGTGGGTTTTCGGGCGCGATAATCATACTGAAAATGAATATTATTTTATAATCGATTTTTTGATTGCTTCGGGCTCAGAAGACCTCAAGATCAAATTGATCTTTTCGCCACGAGGTCTTTTTGGTGGGTGGGTGGTGGATTTTCGGGCGCAATAATCTTACTGGAAATTATTATTATTTTATAATCGATTTTTTTATTGCTTCGGGCTCAGCAGACCTCAAGATCAAATTGATCTTTTCGCCAAGAGGTCCTTTTGGTGGGTGGGTGGTGGCTTTTCGGCCGCGATAATCATATTGAAAATTAATATTATTGTATAATCGATTTTTTGATTGCTTCGGGCTCAGCAGACCTCAAGATCAAATTGATCTTTCCGCAAAGAGGTCCTTTTGGTGGGTGGGTGGTGGGTTTTCGGGCGCGATAATCATATTGAAAATTAATATTATTTTATAATAGATTTTTTGATTGCTTCGGGCTCAGCAGAACTCAAGATCAAATTGATCTTTCCGCCAAGAGGTCCTTTTGGTGGGTGGGTGGTGGCTTTTCGGGCGCGATAGTCATATTGAAAATTAATATTATTTTATAATCGATTTTTTGATTGCTTCGGGCTCAGCAGACCTCAAGATCAAATTGATCTTTTCGCCACGAGGTCTTTTTGGTGGGTGGGTGGTGGGTTTTCGTGCGCGATAATCATATTGAAAATTAATATTATTTTATAATCGATTTTTTGCTTCGGGCTCAGCAGACCTCCAGATCAAATTGATCTTTTCGCCACGAGGTCCTTTTGGTGGGTGGGTGGTGGCTTTTCGCATATATGCATGCCTCTGTCATCTGCTTTCCTTTAAGTGATTGTATGGGATCTGCCAGGTTATAGGGTGTGGCGGGAAGGTAGGATTCTGTCTTTTGCTAAAGGACGCAGATGAGACATCGAGGTATTTCGTTTTGGTGTGTGTATTTGAATAATTAATGATGGCTTTTCGGGCGCGATAATCTGACTCAAAATTATGATTATTGTGATAATCGACTATTTGTTTGCCTCGGGCTCAGCAGACCTCAAGATCAAATTGATCTTTCCGCAAAGAGGTCCTTTTGGTGGGTGGGTGGTGGGTTTTCGGGCGCGATAATTATATTGAAAATTAATATTATTTTATAATCGATTTTTTGATTGCTTCGGGCTCAGCAGACCTCAAGATCAAATTGATCTTTCCGCAAAGAGGTCCTTTTGGTGGGTGGGTGGTGGCTTTTCGGGCGCGATAATCATATTGAAAATTAATATTATTTTATAATCGATTTTTTGCTTCGGGCTCAGCAGACCTCAAGATCAAATTGATCTTTCCGCCAAGAGGTCCTTTTGGTGGGTGGGTGGTGGGTTTTCGGGCGCGATAATCATATTGAAAATTAATATTATTTTATAATGGATTTTTTGATTGCTTCGGGCTCAGCAGACCTCAAAATCAAATTGATCTTTCCGCAATGAGGTCCTTTTGGTGGGTGGGTGGTGGGTTTTCGGGCGCGATAATCATAATGAAAATGAATATAATTTTATAATCGATTTTTTGATTGCTTCGGGCTCAGAAGGCCTCAAGATCAAATTGATCTTTTCGCCACGAGGTCTTTATGGTGGGTGGGTGGTACCTTTCCGGGCGCGACAATCTTACTGGAAATTATTATTATTTTATATTCGGTTTTTTTTATTGCTCCGGGCTCAGCAGACCTCAAGATCAAATTGATCTTTCCGCAAAGAGGTCCTTTTGGTGGGTGGGTGGTGGGTTTTCGGGCGCGATAATCATATTGAAAATTAATATTATTTTATAATCGATTTTTTGATTGCTTCGGGCTCAGCAGACCTCAAGATCAAATTGATCTTTCCGCAAAGAGGTCCTTTCGCTGGGTGGGTGGTGGGTTTTCGGGCGCGATAATCATATTGAAAATTAATATTATTTTATAATTGATTTTTTTATTGCTTCGGGCTCAGCAGACCTCAAGATCAAATTGATCTTTTCGCCACGAAGTCCTTTTGGTGGGTGGGTGGTGGCTTTTCGCATATATGCATGCCTCTGTCATCTGCTTTCCTGTAAGTGATTGTATGGGATCTGCCAGGTTATAGGGTGTGGCGGGAAGGTAGGATTCTGTCTTTTGCTAAAGGACGCAGATGAGACATCGAGGTATTTCGTTTTGGTGTGTGTATTTGAATAATTAATGGTGGCTTTTCGGGCGCGATAATCTGACTCAAAATTATGATTATTGTGATAATCGACTATTTGTTTGCCTCGGGCTCAGCAGACCTCAAGATCAAATTGATCTTTCCGCAAAGAGGTCCTTTTGGTGGGTGGGTGGTGGGTTTTCGGGCGCGATAATCATATTGAAAATTAATATTATTTTATAATCGATTTTTTGATTGCTTCGGGCTCAGCAGACCTCAAGATCAAATTGATCTTTCCTCAAAGAGGTCCTTTTATTGGGTGGGTGGTGGGTTTTCGGGCGCGATAATCATATTGAAAATTAATATTATTTTATAATAGATTTTTTGATTGCTTCGGGCTCAGCAGAACTCAAGATCAAATTGATCTTTCCGCCAAGAGGTCCTTTTGGTGGGTGGGTGGTGGCTTTTCGGGCGCGATAGTCATATTGAAAATTAATATTATTTTATAATCGATTTTTTGATTGCTTCGGGCTCAGCAGACCTCAAGATCAAATTGATCTTTTCGCAAAGAGGTCCTTTTGGTGGGTGGGGGGTGGCTTTTCGGGCGCGATAATCATATTGAAAATTAATATTATTTTATAATCGATTTTTTGCTTCGGGCTCAGCAGACCTCAAGATCAAATTGATCTTTCCGCCAAGAGGTCCTTTTGGTGGGTGGGTGGTGGGTTTTCGTGCGCGATAATCATATTGAAAATTAATATTATTTTATAATCGATTTTTTGCTTCGGGCTCAGCAGACCTCCAGGTCAAATTGATCTTTTCGCCACGAGGTCCTTTTGGTGGATGGGTGGTGGCTTTTCGCATATATGCATGCCTCTGTCATCTGCTTTCCTTTAAGTAATTGTATGGGATCTGCCAGGTTATAGGGTGTGGCGGGAAGGTAGGATTCTGTCTTTTGCTAAAGGACGCAGATGAGACATCGAGGTATTTCGTTTTGGTGTGTGTATTTGAATAATTAATGGTGGTTTTTCGGGCGCGATAATCTGAATCAAAATTATAATTATTGTGATAATCGACTATTTGTTTGCCTCGGGCTCAGCAGACCTCAAGATCAAATTGATCTTTCCGCAAAGAGGTCCTTTTGGTGGGTGGGTGGTGGGTTTTCGGGCGCGATAGTCATACTGAAAATGAATATTATTTTATAATCGATTTTTTGATTGCTTCGGGCTCAGAAGACCTCAAGATCAAATTGATCTTTTCGCCACGAGGTCTTTTTGGTGGGTGGGTGGTGGATTTTCGGGCGCAATAATCTTACTGGAAATTATTATTATTTTATAATCGATTTTTTTATTGCTTCGGGCTCAGCAGACCTCAAGATCAAATTGATCTTTTCGCCAAGAGGTCCTTTTGGTGGGTGGGTGGTGGCTTTTCGGGCGCGATAATCATATTGAAAATTAATATTATTTTATAATCGATTTTTTGATTGCTTGGGGCTCAGCAGACCTCAAGATCAAATTGATCTTTCCTCAAAGATGTCCTTTTGGTGGGTGGGTGGTGGGTTTTCGGGCGCGATAATCATATTGAAAATTAAGATTATTTTATAATTGATTTTTTGATTGCTTCGGGCTCAGCAGACCTCAAGATCAAATTGATCTTTTCGTCACGAGATCTGTTTGGTGGGTGGGTGGTGGCTTTTCGGGCCCGATAATCATATTGAAAATTAATATTATTTTATAATCGATTTTTTGCTTCGGACTCAGCAGACCTCCAGATCAAATTGATCTTTTCGCCAGGAGGTCCTTTTGGTGGGTGGGTGGTGGCTTTTCGCAAAAATGCATGCCTCTGTCATCTGCTTTCCTTTAAGTAATTGTATGGGATCTGCCAGGTTATAGGGTGTGGCGGGAAGGTAGGATTCTGTCTTTTGCTAAAGGACGCAGATGAGACATCGAGGTATTTCGTTTTGGTGTGTGTATTTGAATAATTAATGGTGGCTTTTCGGGCGCGATAATCTGACTCAAAATTATAATTATTGTGATAATCGACTATTTGTTTGCATCGGGCTCAGTAGACCTCAAGATCAAATTGATCTTTCCGCAAAGAGGTCCTTTTGGTGGGTGGGTGGTGGGTTTTCGGGCGCGATAATCATACTGAAAATGAATATTATTTTATAATCGATTTTTTGATTGCTTCGGGCTCAGCAGACCTCAAGATCAAATAGATCTTTTCGCCACGAGGTCTTTTTGGTGGGTGGGTGGTACGTTTTCGGGCGCGATAATCTTACTGAAAATTATTATTATTTTATAATCGATATTTTGATTGCTTCGGGCTCATCAGACCTCAAGATCAAATTGATCTTTCCGCCAAGAGGTCCTTTTGGTGGGTGGGTGGTGGCTTTTCGTGCGCGATAATCATATAGAAAATTAATATTATTTTATAATCGATTTTTTGCTTCGGGCTCAGCAGACCCCAAGATCAAATTGATCTTTTCGTCACGAGGTCTCTTTGGTGGGTGGGTGGTGGGTTTTCGTGCGCGATAATCATATTGAAAATTAATATTATTTTATAATCGATTTTTTGCTTCGGGCTCAGCAGACCTCCAGATCAAATTGATCTTTTCGCCAGGAGGTCCTTTTGGTGGGTGGGTGGTGGCTTTTCGCATATATGCATGCCTCTGTCATCTGCTTTCCTTTAAGTAATTGTATGGGATCTGCCAGGTTATAGGGTGTGGCGGGAAGGTAGGATTCTGTCTTTTGCTAAAGGACGCAGATGAGACATCGAGGTATTTCGTTTTGGTGTGTGTATTTGAATAATTAATGGTGGCTTTTCGGGCGCGATAATCTGACTCAAAATTATAATTATTGTGATAATCGACTATTTGTTTGCCTCGGGCTGATTAGACCTCAAGATCAAATTGATCTTTCCGCAAAGAGGTCCTTTTGGTGGGTGGGTGGTGGGTTTTCGGGCGCGATAATCATACTGAAAATGAATATTATTTTATAATCGATTTTTTGATTGCTTCGGGCTCAGAAGACCTCAAGATCAAATTGATCTTTTCGCCACGAGGTCTTTATGGTGGGTGGGTGGTACCTTTCCGGGCGCGACAATCTTACTGGAAATTATTATTATTTTATAATCGGTTTTTTTATTGCTCCGGGCTCAGCAGACCTAAAGATCAAATTGATCTTTCCGCAAAGAGGTCCTTTTGGTGGGTGGGTGGTGGGTTTTCGGGCGCGATAATCATATTGAAAATTAATATTATTTTATAATCGATTTTTTGATTGCTTCGGGCTCAGCAGACCTCAAGATCAAATTGATCTTTCCGCCAAGAGGTCCTTTTGGTGGGTGGGTGGTGGGTTTTCGGGCGCGATAATCATATTGAAAATTAATATTATTTTATAATCGATTTTTTGATTGCTTCGGGGTCAGCAGACCTCCAGATCAAATTGATATTTTCGTCAGGAGGTCCTTTTGGTGGGTGGGTGGGTGGTGGCTTTTCGCATATATGCATGCCTCTGTCATCTGCTTTCCTTTAAGTAATTGTATGGGATCTGCCAGGTTATAGGGTGTGGCGGGAAGGTAGGATTCTGTCTTTTGCTAAAGGACGCAGATGAGACATCGAGGTATTTCGTTTTGGTGTGTGTATTTGAATAATTAATGGTGGCTTTTCGGGCGCGATAATCTGACTCAAAATTATAATTATTGTGATAATCGACTATTTGTTTGCCTCGGGCTCAGCAGACCTCAAGATCAAATTGATCTTTCCGCAAAGAGGTCCTTTTGGTGGGTAGGTGGTGGGTTTTCGGGCGCGTTAATCATACTGAAAATGAATATTATTTTATAATCGATTTTTTGATTGCTTCGGGCTCAGAAGACCTCAAGATCAAATTGATCTTTTCGCCACGAGGTCTTTTTGGTGGGTGGGTGGTGGATTTTCGGGCGCGATAATCATATTGAAAATTAATATTATTTTATAATCGATTTTTTGATTGCTTCGGGCTCAGCAGACCTCGAGATCAAATTGATCTTTCCTCAAAGAGGTCCTTTTGGTGGGTAGGTGGTGGGTTTTCGGGCGCGATAATCATATTGAAAATTAATATTATTTTATAATTGATTTTTTGATTGCTTCGGGCTCGGCAGACCTCAAGATCAAATTGATCTTTCCGCAAGGAGGTTTTTTTGGTGGGTGGGTGGTGGGTTTTCGTGCGCGATAATCATATTGAAAATTAATATTATTTTATAATCGATTTTTTGCTTCGGGCTCAGCAGACCTCCAGATCAAATTGATCTTTTCGCCAGGAGGTCCTTTTGGAGGGTGGGTGGTAGCTTTTCGCATATATGCATGCCTCTGTCATCTGCTTTCCTTTAAGTAATTGTATGGGTTCTGCCAGGTTATAGGGTGTGGCGGGAAGGTAGGATTCTGTCTTTTGCTAAAGGACGCAGATGAGACATCGAGGTATTTCGTTTTGGTGTGTGTATTTGAATAATTAATGGTGGCTCTTCGGGCGCGATAATCTGACTCAAAATTATAATTATTGTGATAATCGACAATTTGTTTGCATCGGGCTCAGTAGACCTCAAGATCAAATTGATCTTTCCGCAAAGAGGTCCTTTTGGTGGGTGGGTGGTACCTTTTCGGGAGCGATAATCATACTGAAAATGAATATTATTTTATAATCGATTTTTTGATTGCTTCGGGCTCAGAAGACCTCAAGATCAAATTGATCTTTTCGCCACGAGGTATTTTTGGTGGGTGGGTGGTGGGTTTTCGTGCGCGATAATCATATTGAAAATTAATATTATTTTATAATCGATTTTTTGATTGCTTCGGGCTCAGCAGACCTCAAGATCAAATTGATCTTTCCGCAAAGAGGTCCTTTTGGTGGGTGGGTGGTGGCTTTTCGGGCGCGATAATCTTACTCAAAATTATTAGTATTGTTTATAAAAAATTCATCGAAAAAAAGAATTCGTTATCGTGAAAAGTGATTATGTTTAATGGCTTCGGGTTCAGTAGACCTCAAGATCAAGTTGATCTTTTCGCTACGAGGTCCTTTTGGTTGGTGAGCAGAATTTGTCGGTTCTGTGGCCTTTTTATCTAATGCGGTTAGACGTGAGTGAGTGATTTGTGCCATACATGCTGAAAGAGGACTTCAAGAAGGAACTGATAATGGAGACTGAGCACTGTTCCTGCGCTAAGGTAAGCTAACTTTTTTATATTAGCGTTTCTTTAAACATGTTCATTCTTTGTGGCAATGAGAATTTATTTTTTAAATTTACTTTTAATTTATATACTTATCTCCTGTTTTTCTTCAATTACAGGAACCAAACAGTAACTTTAACCCGAATTGGGTGAGTTGCTGACCTGTGAGTACGCATTGAATGTTTTTTTTTCAATAAAATTTTTCCATAATAAAATTTCTACATAATAAAAATTTTTCATAATAACATTTCTTCATAAAAAAATTATTAATTGGTTTCGGGGGACCCCTACTAAGCGATTGGGTCTCCTGTCCTCTTAACCTTTATTGGATCCAGGAGACTCCTACCAAGCGATTGGGTCTTCCTGATGGAATCTTCGTTGGGTCCGGTCGACCTCTACCTAGCAATTGGGTCTTCCGTCCTTAATTTTTTTGCAGTTCCGATTTTTAAAATAATTAAAGTTTCTATCAGCAAATAGATTAATTTTAGTTTGTAGAGTTCATATAAAATGACTTGTTCGATTTTCTTTTCGCCACGAGTCCTTTTGGTGGGAGGGTGGTGGGTTTTCGGGCGCAATAATCTTACTGAAAACTATTATTATTTTATAATCGATTTTTTGATTGCTTCGGGCTCAGAAGACCTCAAGATCAAATTGATCTTTTCGCCACGAGGTCTTCTTGGTGGGTGGGTGGTGGGTTTTCGTGCGCGATAATCATATTGAAAATTAATATTATTTTATAATCGATTTTTTGATTGCTTCGGGCTCAGCAGACCTCAAGATCAAATTGATCTTTCCGCAAAGAGGTCCTTTTGGAGGGTGGGTGGTGGGTTTTCGGGCGCGATAATCATATTAAAAATTAATATTGTTTTATAATCGATTTTTTGATTGCTTCGGGCTCAGCAGACCTCAAGATCAAATTGATCTTTCCGCAAAGAGGTCCTTTTGGTGGGTGGGTGGTGGGTTTTCGGGCGCGATAATCATATTGAAAATTAATATTATTTTATAATAGATTTTTTGATTGCTTCGGGCTCAGCAGACCTCAAGATCAAATTGATCTTTCCGCCAAGAGGTACTTTTGGTGGGTGGGTGGTGGCTTTTCGGGCGCGATAGTCATATTGAAAATTAATATTATTTTATAATCGATTTTTTGATTGCTTCGGGCTCAGCAGACCTAAAGATCAAATTGATCTTTTCATCACGAGGTCTCTTTGGTGGGTGGGTGGGTGGTGGGTTTTCGGGCGCGATAATCATATTGAAAATTAATATTATTTTATAATCGATTTTTTGATTGCTTCGGGCTCAGCAGACCTCAAGATGAAATTGATCTTTCCGCCAAGAGGTCCTTTTGGTGGGTGGGTGGTGGGTTTTCGTGCGCGATAATCTTACTGAAAATTAATATTATTTTATAATCGATTTTTTGATTGCTTCGGGCTCAGCAGACCTCAAGATCAAATTGATCTTTCCGCAAAGAGGTCCTTTTGGTGGGTGGGTGGTGGGTTTTCGGGCGCGATAATCATATTGAAAATTAATATTATTTTATAATCGATTTTTTGATTGCTTCGTGTTCAGCAGACCTCAAGATCAAATTGGTCTTTTCGCCACGAGGTCTTTTTGGTGGGTGGGTGGTGGATTTTCGGGCGCGATAATCTGACTCAAAATTATAATTATTGTGATAATCGACTATTTGTTTGCCTCGGGCTCAGTAGACCTCAAGATCAAATTGATCTTTCCGCAAAGAGGTCCTTTTGGTGGGTGGGTGGTGGGTTTTCGTGCGCGATAATCATATTGAAAATTAATATTATTTTATAATCGATTTTTTGATTGCTTCGGGCTCAGCAGACCTCAAGATCAAATTGATCTTTCCGCAAAGAGGTCCTTTTGGTGGGTGGGTGGTGGGTTTTCGGGCGCGATAATCATATTGAAAATTAATTTTATTTTATAATCGATTTTTTGATTGCTTCGGGCTCAGCAGACCTCAAGATCAAATTGATCTTTCCGCAAAGAAGTCCTTTTGGTGGGTGGGTGGTGGGTTTTCGGGCGCGATAATCATATTGAAAATTAATATTATTTTATAATCGATTTTTTGATTGCTTCGTGTTCAGCAGACCTCAAGATCAAATTGGTCTTTTCGCCAAGAGGTCCTTTTGGTGGGTGGGTGGTGGCTTTTCGGGCGTGATATTCTTACTGAAAATTAATATTATTTTATAATCGATTTTTTGATTGCTTCGGGTTCAGCAGACCTCAAGATCGAATTGATCTTTTCGCCACGAGGTCCTTTTGGTGGGTGAGTGGTGGCTTTTCGCATATATACATGCCTCTGTCATCTGTTTTCCTTTAAGTAATTGTATGGGATCTGCCAGGTTATAGGGTGTGGCGGGAAGGTAGGATTCTGTCTTTTGCTAAAGGACGCAGATGAGACATCGAGGTATTTCGTTTTGGTGTGTGTATTTGAACAATTAATGGTGGCTTTTCGGGCGCGATAATCTGACTCAAAATTATAAATATTGTGATAATCGACTATTTGTTTGCCTCGGGCTCAGTAGACCTCAAGATCAAATTGATCTTTCCGCAAAGAGGTCCTTTTGGTGGGTGGGTGGTGGCTTTTCGGGCCCGATAATCATATTGAAAATTAATATTATTTTATAATCGATTTTTTGCTTCGGGCTCAGCAGACCTCCAGATCAAATTGATCTTTTCGCCACGAGGTCCTTTTGGTAGCCGGTTGGTGGCTTTTCGCATATATACATGCCTCTGTCATCTGCTTTCCTTTAAGTAATTGTATGGGATCTGCCAGGTTATAGGGTGTGGCGGGAAGGTAGGATTCTGTCTTTTGCTGAAGGGACGCAGATGAGACATCGAGGTATTTTGTTTTGATGTTTGTATTTGAATAATTAAGGGTGGCTTTTCGGGCGCGATATGATTATGATTCTTATGGTCTGAGCTTTATGAATTTTATGTGCTTTTTAACACGTTGACTGCCGTGGGGGTCACCGGTGACCGGCACCCACTAGCTGAATGTGTAGCTGAATAAAACGCGGCAGTCAACGTGTTGAATTTGTGATTTTTTTGCATAAAAATAAAAAGAAATTATTTTCGCATTTTTATTTTTAAAATCAAAAATAAAAATTAGAATATGATGATTATGGTTAAAATCCAAATATGATTAGTTTCGAAAATAAAGATCAGAAAATGAGTCTAGAATCAAAAATACAAATCAGAATATGATTTTTATTATAAAAATCAAAAATAAAAATCAGAATATGATTTTTATTTTTAAAATCGAAAATAAAAATCAGAAAATGATTTTTATTATAAAAATTATAAATAAAAATCAGAGTATATGATTTGTATTTCTAAAACCAAAAATAAAATTCAGAAAATGATTTTTATTATAAAAATCAAAAATACAAATCAGAATATAATTTTTATTATAAAAATCAGAATACGATTTTTATTTTTAAAATCGAAAATAAAATCAGAAAATGTTTTATTAAAATCTAAAATAAAAATCAATAAGTGTCCGATATGAACAATGTTTAAAATTTCGTGTGTTGCTATCACATTCAACAGATGATGCTCCAATTACCGTAAAATATTTAGCTTAGCGTGTGTTGTTTTTACGTAAAACCGATGGCGCAGTTTAAAAAAAATGTCAAAGCAATCGGTGAAAAACTAAAACTATTAATTTCTAATTCTATGTAAAAACTTATTAAATTTCTGATACTAAATAAACCACGAAATTTTTAGAGCCAATTTCTACCACTCTATATAATATTACTTCAGTCTTACTCGCATTTGTCCGTTTTTTTTATATAAAACAAAGTTAGTCTAATGGTCGAAACGGGACAGATTTTAAAATTTGAAGGATATACCATGAAAATTGGCATTGAAACGAATTCATCGACTCCGAATATTGGCCATCAAAATTTAGAAATTCAAGGTATGAATTCAATGAGTAATTGGATGTTGACAGGATTTTATTCCATTATTGTACTACTGCATATTTTATTTACTTTTCAGTTTTCGATATATCACTTGTTTTTATATTTTTGGAAACTGTGTTCAAACTGCCTGTTGGTTTTTGTGACAATCCACTTGTGTATTTTCGTTATATATATTGTTCAAAGGTCGTAAAATGTGTATCAAAAAGCATTCCAATGAAGGATTAAAGTAAAGGAAATAGAATTAAGTAGGACTTTTGAAAATCGTATTGCAGTAGAATAAAGTTCAAGATCAATTTTGGTTTGTTGATTACAAACAAATGAAAATATTTTATTCAAATTGCACTCGATTTTAACGTGAAATGAAAACAGGTAAATTTAAATTAAAATTTTTATTGTAAAAATTCATGAATACACTGATGTTTTTAGTGTATCTTCTCCGGAATTGTGATCACCTGTAACAAGAAAAATTCACATTAGTGCAAAATAAAACCAAACGCGCTAAGATTAGTGATTCTAACAAAAATGTAACTCAGTTCAGCTATGGTTAAACGAATCAATCAGCAAATTGTCTGACGCGTTATATAACATCAGCGTTAATATTTTACTGCAACTAGTATTTAATTTGACTAATTGCTGGTGGCAGCGAATTTTTTTTTTTTTTTTTTTTACTGTAAATAAAAATTAGGGAGAATTGAAGTGCTCACCTTAAAGTTACTTATGCCCTCAACAAGCAGACACCGCCAGCCTTCTTGATTTTGTCTTCGGCTTTCTTTGAGAAGTACCTAGCTTTAACGATGATTGGCTGTTTGGGCAGATGACCGCGTCCTAGAAGTTTGTAGTAACCCTGAAAGACAAAGGTGTAAAAATATTAAGAAAAATTATTAAATAACTAGGTATTAAGAAAGGGTTGATTTTAAATTAATCAGAAGGGCTATTCACAACATGGGGTTTGCAATTGTACGGTCGCTTCAGATCGCCCGTCGCCCTGGGGATATCATCATATGAGAAGAAAAGCTGCGTTTTTTCTTATTCTATCTAGATCAAAAGGAAATTATATACTGAACTGAAAATTGGGGGAAACAAAGCAGATTTAAAATTTCCTAATAGTATGAAATCGCCATGGCATCACTTTTAAGTCGATAATTTCATGCCAATTTAACGCAATTCCCCAAAAATTTCAAATCTTAAATTTGGGTAGCTGTTAGTAAGATTTCCTCCAACACAAAATGTTTTATTGCTTCGGATAGACGAAAAAACTGCAGCAGTTGTAAGGGGCCAATTTTGGCTCCAGAAATCTCCAAAGCCCATAGCTAACTTTAATGATATAGATAATAGTAACTTACAAATTGTACTAAATCCAAGACTGGAGCCTTTCCACTCTTGTCGTTGGCGCACTCCTTGCGTTTCTCGTCACCGACCAGAGACCACAATCTGTCCAAATTAATTGTCGGGCAGAATTTGTGGTGACGCCTCAAGTGGTAGTTGCGCATTCCAACTTTGCCGAAGTAACCGGGATGGTATTTGTCGAAGTTGATGCGGTGGTGGTGCATGCCACCAGCATTACCGCGACCTCCAGGATGCTTGCGGTGTTTGCCTAAAAATCAAGTGAAATTAGGCCCCAAATCTCCGGAAATCTTGAGAAATTACTTACCGATACGACCGTGTCCATGACTGACGTGACCTCTCAGCTTCCTGGTCTTCTTCCTCTTTTGGTTCGACTGAAAATAAGGAAGAATTCATGAGCTCACATGTCGAAGAGTCGGCAGAAAAATATTTGACAACTGCGAGACAAGAGCCGGAATGTTTACTTTCGCGAAAAGTAGAAAAACTGAACATCCCGAATAAAAATTACTTCGCACAATTATTCGAAAATGATAAATCTATTAATCTACATTGTGGAAATTTAATTAAATCGAACGATGGCTCAGAAATTTAAAGATATTTCAACTAACTTATCGCACAGACGTCCACTCACCATTTTGACCACTTTTTGAAAGAGAGTATCCAAGTGAAGTTAGGCGAGATTCCTCCTCTGCCAAAAGTGTGTTGACACGATGAAATACTCGCGGCGCTAGTTGCGTCTGGGATTTTGTGGTATAGGGTGCATATAAAATATATGGTAATTTTCCGTTGTTTCAAAAAAGAAATTGAATTGCAATATTTTCTTTTATTTCTATGAATTAATTCACTGGTATTTTTTTTTTAATTAAACCTAATAATAATGCAAAGGTTAGCCACAATGTTGTAACGTCACTCCTTGATGTAAGCAACTAGTTTTACTGATAAATTGCTGGAAAAGGGGATAATAAATATGAACATTTCGCTTTAATTAAAATTTAATTTTTTCTTATTATTGTACTTAGTTTTCATAGTTCTGTTGTCTTGCTCAATGAAAAAATAAATTCTGCATTTGAAAAAGAGTTTTTACATTATTGTAAAATAATGCTGCTTAAGGGAACCCAGTGGTCTAGCGCCCGAAAATTTGAGGTATTTTTAGGATTTTTATTTAAAGGTTAAAATAATAGGTCTATTCGGTGACAACCCTGTGGCACCCCAGTGTGCCCTAGCCGCACTGGTTTTTAAACGTCAAATGCCAGTTCGGTGTTTTTTGAGAAACCTGTGGTATCCTGGTTTTACCCCAGATAAAATCCAGTGTAAACTCAGGTTTAATGACGAATATCAGTATAATTGTTAACAGACACGGTATTTAAAGTGGAATTAACTCCTGTTGTGCAATTAACTCCTGTTGTTGTAGAGTACAAAAGGTCAAAGGTTTTTAATAAGCTGTTCGTTTAACTGACAAGCACTAGGGCGCCCCATGTTTTTTGACTATTCTCAAGGGGCACCAGGGTGCCCTGGGGTGCTACAGGTTTTTGGGTCAACGAACAAACCTATTGAATAACGATATTGAAACTTTTTAGGTATATTACAATACTCATAAACAAAAATTGAAAATTGTCAGAATGACGCGCTTTTGAAACTGAAACTTTGAAAGCAAGCCCTTTTCTTACCAATTTTTAAATGTAAAAAAAAAAAAAGTTTTCTGAAATAAAATTTTTATTCTAGTTCCGGCCATAGCCACTGGTGTTCTGAATAACATATACATATACATTTCAGATGATTCGGGTAAATAGTTTTTTCGTTTTTCACAAAACCATGCAAAAAAACGTAGTTTCGAGATAAATGCGTTTAAAGTTTGTACTTATGGATATTTTTGAAGACATGGGGGCATGGCGCGGACTGACCGTTCGCTACCAGCTAGTAAGGTTGTAAAATCTGAAATATTAACAATATCCTTATAAAAATTTGACACTATATCCTTGAAAGACTAAAAAAAAAATCGATTTGTTGAAAGTTCTAGACCACCGGGTCCCCTTAAGCTAAAGTAAAAGTTTTCGCAAAATTACCCTCCAATGAAGCTTCTTGTTGGCTAAATTCGTTAGTAGTCCTTTTGTTGTCATGTTACACTTGTATTTGCTTATGTTTTAATTCGTTGTGTGTTAAGAAGCTCAATAAATGATTTTTGATTTTGTAGGTGCAAAAAGCAGCAAAGGCGAGGACGAGCAAATTTTAAATATTTTATTTTTATCCTCATCATCGTCGTAGTCACACAAGGAAATTGTTTATAAAAAAGTAAGAATAGAAAATTATGTGTAAACTATAATTGAGGAATATACATCGAAAAATCAATTTAAGCAGTACTTTCGACTTTAACGTTTTGTTTTATTATCTCCATATCATTCTCCTCTGTCACGCGCTATAAAGTCTTCCACTTAACTTACATTTGGGTTGATGTTATCGAGAACACCTAACAAAGAGAATTGCTTAAATATGGTAAAAGGTAATGGTAAAACTCCAATATATTTATTATCTGATAAGATTTACTTACTAAAACATTAGGCGCCTTCAAATCTGTCAATTTGGTTTTCCAGAAAACTTTCCTTTCCTTTACTCGCTGGTATTCTTCATTAGTGTTCTCAAACATCTGAATTAAAACTTTTCCTTTCTTGCATGTCCAACTTTTGGAACTATTTTGAAATTCCTGCAAATATTTTTTGAAAAACAGTGAAATTCTACACGTTCTTCACGGTTTTTTTTTTGTAAAGAATACTTTTTACACCCCTTAATGTTAGACCATACCACGTAAAAATAAACTTAGTTCGTAAGGATAATTCAATTTATTGATTCTGATCACATAGTATTATTACTTTTGGCCAGAAATCATTTCTAACAGTGACGTCACTGATAGTAATTATTAAAGATTCAAGAAGAAGCCTATCTTCGTATTATTGGATCATGGTTGAAATATTAATATTTTCCTTTTCACATTTTCAAACATTCACATTTTGAGACTACACGATTAAAGTTTTATGCTATTGACAGACTATACCTCATAATGAGGTACAACGTCATTATGAAGAAAAAACAGCTCATAATGACGAATCAAAATGATGTAAAAGCAACATCATTTGGAACAAAATTACGTAAGAATGCCATCTGGTATCAAAAAGCAGAATCATATTTATTACGATTTCACTGAAAATCTACTACATTTCAACCACATTTGCTGTCAAATTTCGTATTCTGTCATTGGAGCTGTTGCACTTATTAAGGATAATTTCATCTCCTGTAGCCCTACCAACTCCAAATATATAAAATATACTTCTGTACTCCGCAGAAGATCCCAGAGCGTACAAAGCAATACCAATTCGTTTTTCCAGTGGTATTGCGTATCGCCAAATTTTTCGAAAAATTGTTCTGAAGAGCAGTAATTAAGGCAGTTCTCCTTTGTAAATGTCTCATAGCATTTTTAAGATTCTGCTGGCATTTCTATTGCACTTTAGTTTTTTATAAATTCTTTTTTTTATGTATTTTGTTATACATAAATTAATTTGCTTACTAAAACGCTCAACAAAATATCCCTCAAAAAATTGAATATAATTTTACAAAGCCAGACGTAAAGTTGACAATCGGAAATTACGTACGAATAATGTGTCACCACATCATTACGAAGAAGCTCATAATGACGTTCTTCGTCATAATGAGGTATATTCTGTCAATAGCATAAGTGGAAATTTGTGAAATTAGTGGAATTATAAGCCTTCGAACAATCGTGCGTTATGTATAATTGACAGCGCCAATTGGTATAACTCGAAGAGTAAATAAGTATAGTTTATAGTTTCCTAAACATATCACTCGGAGGTACCTAGCCATTATTTTTACTCTATGCTAGGATAAAAGTTTATTGAAGTTGAGACAAAAGAAACGATTACTCTATCTGTACTAGGATTAGAGATTTGGAAATTCTCTGGTACTTGAATTTTTAGAAAGTTTATTTTGTTCATTATTGTTATTTGACGGAAACGGTAAAATAAATAATTGTTTGTTTATAATTATAAGTTTTATAATAAATTTTATTGTTAATAGCACTAGAACTAAATATAACTTAGGTAGCAGAGGATTTGGCATATATGTATGTATTAAAAAAATCACAATTTTATTGGACATATACATAAATTTTTGATAAATTATGAAATAACATTTTATCCAAGACATATTTGCTTTCTTTCAATTAAAGGCACATAAACAATTAAAGGCACATAAACAATTAAAGGCACTTTACAGCAAGAAAAAGAAAATAACTCAATATCTGTAGCCGGGTAGCCGTTCAGTTTTTAAAAGGAGGGAAAAACGATTTTTACTATTTTTTTTAAAAAAAAGGAGTACTTTAAAGTGTCCCCACGGAAAAGTTGTTGTCATTAATTTTTATTTACATATTTATTTATTGTTTTACTATGTAGGCCTACCAATACTATATACAATTTGGTTTTATGAACCCCTCATTTTTTGACTTTAAAATCCTGTGTGTTTTATTATTTTATTCTGCTTCCCTAATATTTTAGGCATAATATCAGCTTAAATTTTAGTATCAAGGAAAAATATAATATGTTTCAGTTCTTTGATACATTCAGATATAAGGGATGCCACAGATATATTTATTTATTTTATTATTATACATATTGTAGAAGTCAAAAATGAGGATGAACTAGCTCGAGAAGCTTCGTCATCTCGATGCAAAGGTCCTGACCTCTTTTGCAGCATTGGCTGGTTATGGAAGAATGGGCTACAAATCAACAATCCATGTGGTTTTGGTTTACTTTCTATTAACCTTCGCTATTTCAAGGATTCTTTTGTTCATATTAAAAATAAGTTTTTGTAACAATTAGACAGCCATTTTTCCCCAATCTTCAAAAATTTCATGTTAAGCTACTGCATTAAATTAGCAATGATCAGCGTAAATTCTCTAAACCAAAATTGTCCAAGTGTTCTCCATTGGGTTTAAGGTCTCAAAAGTTTTATAAAATTGAATAAAACCATGGTATCTTTATGGAATATTATCGTTTTTCTGCTACGTATCCATTATTTCTTGAGATTTTCTGAGGTGAATTGGATTTCAAGAAATTTGTGTTGAATTATAAAGAATCCAAATTTTGTAATATTATTTTATGTTCTTGTTAGATATGATAATACTCAAACTAAGTACTGTTTTTGATGACGAATCGTTATAATCGCTATCATTATATTTTCTATTGATGTTGAGACTGGCTTTCAGAACTAAACGACTATCGGTATTCTTAACACAATCAAAATTCTTGAGACGAAAAGATAATTTTGATTTCCGGAATTTTCTGCTACAACAGGTACCCCCTACAAAAACCAGCACACTTTCAATTAAAACGCGCCAGAGCTTAATTAAGGAAATTTTCAGATAAAATTCAAAAAGTAGCCCTCTCGTCACTGTTGCTTGAAGTGACAATAACTAGTTAACAGTTGGCGAAAACTTTTCGCCGTGTTGGTGATTTTCGTGTGTTTTAATAATTAAAAAGTTTTCCGTGAAAAGCTACTCGTGTTCGGTGAAAAATCAACTTCGTCCCGTTCACGCCTCGTCATCCGCTCTATGCGCCTTCTGGTTGGTCTCCTCCTGGGAGGCCCAAAGCAGGCCAGTTGTGTCCGAAAGGAGTGCCCCACTGCCGCAGCTGGGTGGAGGGCCACTATGAGGCTACTGTGGAGCCGCTCGCTGGGGGTAAAACAGCAGAATTTCAAGTGCCAAATTTTTGCTCCGAATAAACTCAAAATGCGAACTGCCTGCCGGTCAATGAGGAGATTCTGTGATTTTCGGGTGAACTCATGTGTAACTGGTCAGTAATTGTCGAAATATGTGTGCGAGGCGCAGTTGGGGCCCGGGTGGAGGCTTTTGTTGTTGCCGGCCTTAGCTTTCCGGGCCCCAAATCAGGGAACCACTTTTCACCCTTCTTTACAATGAAGCCGACTCTTCTGCACAAGCTGGGGGGAAAAAGCGCCAGAGCATACCCTTCTCCCCCTGCATTCTGGCTGCCTGGTGGAGGAATCCGGCATATGATATGAAAATTGCTTTTGACATTTTGCGAGTGCAAACTGTGAGTGAATTCTTACACAAAAGGTGTAGGAAATCCAACAGCTTGAGAGTCTGCTTCCCGTCCTGGCGGATACGTCCGACTCCGGGACCGGGAAGAGGGCGCATTCAGTTGTCATGACAGTCCTCCTGAGATCGCATCGCAGCTCCCGAAGGAGCAGAATTATAATTTCCTCCCGTCACTCATTTTTATCTTATGGTAATCGGGGGGTTTTCCGATGTTTTCGGGAAATCGAATTTTCGGTAGATCGTGGATGTGTTGCGGACGCTGTGGGCCGTGAAATGCACTCGAAAGCCGGCCTGGCGGTGAAAGGAGAAAATTAAGAACGAAAAACGAAAGGGTTTCTTTCGGGGAAGTGCATTTTAAAATAGGTAGCGAACTAGATTTTTTGAGATGGAATTTTCTGTTTAAAACCGTATTTTCGTTTTGTCATTTCACAAAAAAATATAAATCGATATACGGTTATGCATAGAACTATCATCATATCTTTATATCGAGTAAATTATATAATGCACGGAACGGAATGCTTTTATACGTACCATAATTTCCGAACGCCTTATTATTATTAGATTAGTTATTGAAAGGAATTTTCAGAAAAATAAAGGAATTTTGTAATCCATATACACGACGTAGTAAACAATATACAGGGTGTTCAGAGGTGGGAGGTCAATACTGCAGGGGGTGAAAGGTCAGACCGAGACAAGCAAAAAATCGTATGGGTGGGGGGGGGGGGGGCATCTCGCACCGTTTGGCAGTTACAGGGTGATTCGTAAATCAGGATTTTGCCTTATATGGGAACCGCTCTTGTATTTTTATCTTTTTTTCTACCCATCGCAGCGGCCCCAAACTGATTTCAAAAAATCACTATTTGGAAGCCATTTCCAAAAAAGTTTACACCACCCCCCTATCCCTAACCTCTTGGCCACAATCCCCCCTGGAAGTTGAAAAAATTAACTTTTATTTCACGATTTTTCACCTTTCGCCCCACTTTTCTCCGAAATTCATGTTATTAACATACCTACTTTTTATTTTTTTTAAGTTGCCTATCTAATTACCTTTCCAAAGAGGTGCAACATGCCCAGATAGGAAAAGGATACGAAAATTTATTTACAAAAATCCTTTTACAGAATATCATGACAATTCGAATTTTTTAAGAAATTATACTTAAGTTAACTTAAAAATACATTTTGTTCGCTTAAAAACTAATTACAATTAAAACGTTTGTCCTTTAAAAGCTGTTCAAAATGTTCTCCGCTAGTTTCGATGCATGCAAGTAGCCTTCGTCTTATTTCGCGTTTGAGGTCTATGGTAGCCAGTATCTACCGTATTTTCGTGGCTGCAGTCACAATCCTGGTAACTAATTCTTCTCTTGTGTTGATTGGTCTTGAGTAAACTTCATCTTTCATCATTCCCCATAAGAAAAAGTCCAGTGGAGTAAGGTCCGGTGACCTAGCAAGCCAAGGAATCGGTCCACCTCGTCCAATCCAGCGCTCTGGGTAATTTTCATTTAACCTTGCCCTAACAATGTTCCCATTATGCGCAGTTGCTCCGTCGAGCTGTAAATAAATTGCGCTTCTGGTGGCCAGGGGGATGTCCTCCAACAGATCCGGAAGGGTACTCTCCAAAAAGTCCGAGTATAGCTGACTATTCAGCACTTGGGGCAAGATGAAGGGTTCTATCAACTGGTTGCCGATGATGCCAGCCCAGACATTGACACTAAATCTTTGCTGGAAGGACCGACACCTTGTCCTATGTGGGTTCACATCTGACCAGGTGTGGAGGTTGTGCAAGTTTGTGATGCCATCCCGGGTGAATTGCGATTCATCCGTCCACAGAATTCGGTCTAGAAACCTTCTGTTTTTTATGTCAGACTCGAACAGCCAAGTGCAAATTGCAATCGTCTTTCGGAATCTCCTTCCTGTAGTGCTTGGACCGGGATATGGTGGTATGGATGTAGTCCCTCTCGGTTCACAACGGTCCAAACTCTCCCTGAAGACAATCCTGACCTTCGTGCGACCTGCCTGATGCTTATTACAGGGCTGTTCCTGACGATGTTGAGGATTTGTTGGTCGGGGTCCGCTGAATCGGCCGATTTTCCTGCGCGCGTTTCTGCTCTGGGGGCGGTTACACTTCCGGTTTCTTTTAACCTTCTGAAAGTCCTTGAAAATACCCTTCTGTTGGGTACACACCGACTCGGGAATCTCCGTTGGTATTCTCGTACGGCCTCACTATCATTTCCGTCTACTAAACCGTACACGTAAATTATATCGGCAGACTCTTCAACACTGCATTCTGCCATTTTATCTTAATTTTTTCTATTAAACACCCGGTTTTATCGCTTGCTTCTTCAACTGTGGTCAATGTCCTTTCAAACTTACCCATTTTTATACCATAATTCATAGGAGGTATTAGAAACGGAGCGTCAGGATAGTTAAGAGTCAATACTGGATATAATAAACTAATAACGCTATTTAACGAGATTACATTTATTATTTTATTACTGTTTTGCTGAAATAATAAAAATGTATTACCTCTGTTTCCTAAACAAACATTTCCGAACTTGCTGTCATAAAAATTGTTTACTTAACGACTTTTTCCATTATGGTGCAATAAAGTAATTAGGTGCCTGTGAGGATGTTTTAATTTCAGGACTTTTGCAACCCTTTCGTACCTAGGCATGTTGCACCTTTTTGGAAAGGTAATTAGATAGGCAACTTAAAAAAAATAAAAAGTAGGTATGTTAATAACATGAATTTCGGAGAAAAGTGGGGCGAAAGGTGAAAAATCGTTAAATAAAAGTTAATTTTTTCAACTTGCAGGGGGGATTGTGGCCAAGGGGTTGGGGATAGGGGGGTGGTGTAAACTTTTTTGGAAAGGGCTTCCAAATAGTGATTTTTTGAAATCAGTTTGGGGTCGCTGCGATGCGTAGAAAAAAAGATAAAAATACAAGAGCGGTTCCCATATAAGGCAAAATCCTGATTTACGAATCACCCTGTAACTGCCAAACGGTGCGAGATGCCCCCCCCCCCCCCCCCCATACGATTTTTTGCTTGTCTCGGTCTGACCTTTCACCCCCTGCAGTATTGACCTCCCACCTCTGAACACCCTGTATACGTCATATCCTCTTCCTCACTTTCGATTAGAATACATTTTTGGGTTGCGTTATACCCGTCTTTAAAAACTTTCTTCATTTCTTCTTCTCAAAGGTTTGCACCACTTTTTATGAGAACTTCACGTAAACTATGATCTGCAGTAAAAATTACACCTAACGAGTATAAAAAGTACACCTATGCCCTGATTTACATGGTAGATAGGTTCCTCAGAAAATCGTGTAAATCGAAATCTAGACTTCGTGTACTTATAATAGTGTAAATCGAAAATAGACTAAAATGTGCATAATTCAGTCATTTATTTTAACGTAAAATAAAAGTAAATATATTTGGGAAAAACATTAAAGTACCAGTCTATAAAATGACTAGTATTTATAAAAGGTATAAGTTTTATATGTTAATTCATTTTACATAGGTAAAGAAGAAATCAAGTCCTTAAAAATTTTCTTTTTGATCTTTTCTTCTTGATTAGTGTTGTGTAACTTCCATCATTCGATAGCACTTAATGCGATACTGGTTCCATGTAGATAAGATAGCTGAGAGATAATTTCGCATCGGTGAAACTTGGCATTGAAATCCGTAATTAAAAATTGTAAGTAAATAAGTAAACTCTTACTTACAAGGAAACGTTCTCAGGTGTGTCTCACCGATTTTGATGAAATTGAAATATGTTATAGAGTATCGCAAAATAAGAGACACGTATTTTTTTTTATCTGCGGATACGCACATTTAGGGGGTGCTTTTACTTAGTTTTTTTTAAATAAAAATTGGTGTATTTTTCAAAAGTTTGTCCGCCATGTTGGATCCGCCATTTTGAATTTTTTAAATTTAACATCAGATTCGTAATCAGCGACTCCAAAAACCCATCATTTACGTATTAGTGCTAGGGGTTGTTTGTCCCCTTGAGGAGCTTTTTTTACGAAAACCAAAAATACATCAACTTTATTTTTCAAAATCGTATGTAAAAAAATATTTTTCAATGAATTTTAACTAAAACTGTTATTTTTGTGACTGCAATAAAAAATAAGGGTTGCCACCCCCGGGAACCGGATTACTTACAAAAGGTAAATATACTAACCAATCATTTCCAATTTGTTTCATTCGAAAAAATTCATTAGAACTTGAAATATTTAGGAAAAACTGTTTTTGGGGGTAAACTTTAGGGGTGGCTTTCACCCCCTAAATGTGCGTATCCGCAGATACAAAAAAAAAGTTTCTCTTATTTTTCGATACTCTATAACATATTGCAATTTCATCAAAACCGGTGAGACACACCTGAGAACGTTTCCTTGTTAGATGATTTTTATTGTGAACGGAATTAAAAAATGGCAGTATCATTATACACTTTTACCTGTTTTCTTTTTCTTTTTCTTTTAAATGTCTGATTGTAAAAACTGTGTCAAAAAAGTGCCGTGTAAATCGGGGGATAGGTGTAATGTTATTCGAATCTTCAAACTATCCGAATATCCGCATATCCAGATATGACACCAGCTGAGATTCCACGGATCATGATAGTTCGGTTATCCAGATAAGTTTTAGTTCCGGATAGCATTAATAAATCGGATATTTGTATCCTAAACTAATAGCGACAAATTAAATATTAATTAATCTGCGGATGCTTGGGACATCTTAGTTACTTAGTTACTATCTGCAAATTTCAGGCGTATTTTTATATATGGGTTCGATTATTTATTTACAATTCGCCAAAGGCTGACTACTACAAATATGTACATCTAGATCAATTAAACCAACCTAGCCTTAACACAACTCTTGGTCAAATTAAAATCAATATGCTCGAAATGAGCGTTAATACAGCGAGACATTGATGCTACAGGCTCATGAAGACCATAATTAGTCCTGTGGTTAGGAATCCTAAGAAATCCCGGGTGTCTCAGGAAGCGAGCCGGAACCAGAATATTAAAAGACGATAGCAGAGCCGGAGAGTCAATAATTCCTTGCAGGCATTCAAATGCAAAAGCAGTCTTGGAGATATCACGTCTAAGCTGGAGTGAGTCTAATTTGATTAATTTAAGCCTATCAGCATAAGGAGGCAAAATGACTGGGTTGCTCCAATGAAGCCCCTGAAGAGCAAAACGTAAGAACCGACGTTGAACAGTTTCAATACGATTGATATTAACGGAGTAAAATGGAGACCAGACACAGGAAGCATACTCCAAGATCGGACGAACAAAGGAACAATAAAGAAGCCGCGTAATATAAGGATCTTGAAATTCCTTAGCCCATCTCTTAATAAATCCTAAGGTCGAGTTAGCCCTGTTAACTATTGAGTCGATATGATCATCGAAACACAAACGGCTATCATACTTGACACCTAGGTCCTTAATTTTATCCAGTCTTGCCAAAACACAGCCATTAATAGTATAATCGAACACGATCGGAGTTTTTTTACGACAAATAGACATATAAGTACACTTATTAATGTTAAGTGGAAGAGAATTAATAGAACACCACTTGAAAAGGGCGTCTAAGTCAGTATTAAGATTACATCGCCCATTTCAATTGATATTTGCAAATGAAATAAGTAAATAATAAGCAGTACTGGATTTACCATCTCAAATTGAAAATGTCCGAAAATATCATATATATGTATATCATTCTAAAAGTATTTCGGATATTCGAAATATCCGGATATATTGAAGTACTAATAAACATAACATCAGCAAGACGCGTATAAGCATTCTTCTCGTTTATATCAAATGATTACTATTTTCTACACCAAAGGGTAAATACATCAAGAAGGTTCAATCATGATATAATTTTTACATAGAAAAGATCTAATTTACAAAATTCAACCCTAACACTGAGGTCTCCTCATGGATTTTGGGGTCAAAAGTAGCGAATATGTAAACAAAAATCTATAAAGAGATACTCAACTTTAAAATTTCGAAAAGTGAAATCGGTATTTTCTGCATATTCCACCAGTTACCTTGCAATTAAATAAAGGGTGTTGTCTGAATTCTAAATCCGTAAAATCAGTTTTTAACTATAAATATGTAGTTGAAATATCAATTAGTTTTAGAATTTTTAAATATATTTCTCTGGTCATGCTTACCAGAAATCTTGTTGGATGAAAATTATTAGCAAAAGTAATAAAATAAACTACGAAATTAGTTGTTGGAACTAGATATTTTTTTGAGTGTAACTTGAACCAAATGGGTAATCAAAACAATCTTTATAAATTATACGTTTCAACTGAATAAAACGTCTGGATAATGTAAAAAGCTAATAATAATGCGATTCAATGAAGTACGTGCTCGGTTCTGGTTTTTTACTCTATCTAATAACGCGACCGCGCTCGTTTCCCCCTTAGGGTGATACAGTGGTGGAAATAACTATAATTCCACTGAGCTTTTTTTCTATTGAAAGCAACTGACTGCTAATTTATAATTCGAAGTGAGCCATTTTATTTCCGTTTATTGTATCATTTCTAAAATCTAACGTAAAAAACAAAAATATCATCAGTTGAAAGCAAAATTTTAAGTAATATTAAAAAAAACAATTTTTAGCATGGAAATATCTATAAATCCACTATTCATATTTTAAGAAATACAATACAACTTTTTCTTTTTATAACGTGTACTGCCTCCATTAGCCTGAATTACTTCGAAAATTCTCGTTGGCATGCTGTCTACCAACTTTTGTAGCTGCGATTGAGAAAATTGCGCCCAAGCATGTTTATGGCCGCTTTCAACTCCTGAATCGTTGTAAATTGCCTTCCATTTGAGTAAACCTGCCGAATCAATATTGCCCATAGATTTTCAATTGGGTTCAGATCAGCACTACGCGACGGTCAATCCAAAACAGGTATGTTCCTGGTCTGAAACCACGATTTCGTTTCGCGAGATGAGTGGATAGAAGCATTGTCTTGCTGAAAGATCCACTCATTGCTGAGATTATCATCGCCGAAGTCAATTAAGATACTATCCAGTAGTTGAATATAATCGCTGGATTTCATTCTGGTAGATATCCAAAAAATGGGAGTCTTCGCTTGGCTGCAAAAAGCAGCCCAAACCATTACCGTACCACCTCCAAAATTGCGACTCATAGCGACCTCTGTATCTTTTCTAAGGTCGTGTCAGTAAAATTGACAGCCATCTGGACCGTCTAAATTGAACTTCTTTTCGTCGCTAAAAATCACTTTCCTCCATTCACTGGTCCAAGACATATGATTTTTTGCAAATCGAAGTCTGGCTTCCTTATGCTGTTTGTTCATTGCCGGTTTTGATATTCTTTTTCTCCATTCTAACGTCCCACTGGTATGCAAAATCTGCCGAACACGTCTAGAAATCACGGGCAACTTAAGGTCATTCACAATTTGAAAAGAACTTAAATGTTTTCTTCCTGTTAACCCAATTATAGAACGCCGGTCCATGTTGGTAAGTTTTGGCGGAGGTCCTTTTTTGTTAGTTTTACCATAATTTTCGCATAAACACAGGAAATTTCGTACAGCTGTGTGAGTTCTTCCATTTCCCAACATCTGAGCAATTCTTCGCAGTGAAAAACTTGCTGTTTTGAACGCAACCACTTTCGTCTGCTCTTCTTTAGTTAATAATTTTCCTGGATAAAATATAGTACTCCTTTTTTTTTTTTTTTTGTGCTAAAATATTTAAATTACCTCCAAAATTATTTTTTATATCTTAATGAATCAATAACTCCTTGTTTTAATCCGCCAGCGGCACTTCAACACTTCTGGAATTATAGTAATTTCCACGCGCAATCACAACGAAAATGATTAAAACTCCCCCAGAAACCGTTAGCACTAACCAATTTGACACAAATTCTGACCAAATTGATTGAGCATGCGCACAAAACCGAGGAGTGCAGTTTTCATTTTTCTCTCTCAAAATACAAACCTTTGGCATAACTTTTATTCAGTGGAATTATAGCTATTTCCACCACTGTATTCCTAAGTAGAAGCAAGTTTATCTAGAAAAAAATGCACCTGTGCTCCCCACAATTACAACCCAGCATTATTACAGAAAAATTGGAATGCAATTAACCTCCCCCAAATAGATAGTCCGAATCAGAAGACTTGGCAATCGATTCGAGCAACATGTCCCCTCGGTAAGACACAAAGATACATATTATGAGGGTGCGTGCAGGCCAGGGTGCCCTGCAATACAGTCCGCTTCTTGTCTAATTCTTTCCCAAACAATCATATTGGATCACGTCCCGGTGCCCCCTTCTATTATTTATTCAGCAGCCCGGGGCTCCCCAGCCATCGTCATTGTTACATCCCCCGATTCTAACAAAAACCCTACGCCGCATGCACACTCACGGGCAACACCACGAATTGTTGTGTCCGGTCCGGCGACTAAGCCCTTCGGCCCCAAACGGGGGCGAATGCAAACATCGCCGCTTCCTCCTCGATTCGGGCGAGGGCGGTGAGGACCTACTTGATTAAGCGAGGCATTTATTTCAATTCGATCCGGCTCCTCGTCATTAAAGGAATGTCAATAAGTGCTCTATCGACTCCGCAGATAAATTATGGGCCGAGCGGAGCGGCCGACTTCGGGTCGCTCACCTCATGAAGGTAAGGTAACTAAAAAGCGAAATTTATCGCTCGTGCACCACACGCAAGGTGCTGGTGAAACATTACAATTATCAGTATCATGCTGAGGCTACCGGGATGAAAATTTTAATTTTAGGAGTAGAATTCTTCTGAACAATCCTCTGATTATTTTCTCAATGGATCTCTGTTGTGAGCATCTGTTTATGTTTTCGAAGACGATTGCTAAGGAGACCATTCCGTCTTCGCTGCTGATGCTTTTATGAGCACTTGTTTCAAACAAACAAATTTGTTCTCGAAACTGATTTCAAAATAAGCAGAGCTGCATGATTTTGCGCTTTGGAAATTCGAAAGAGTAAAACTGGTAAATATTTTGATAAATACGTTGTGTCTCGATTTTCGAGGAAGTACCCCCAGAGTGTTTTATTTTTAAGCGAGCTACGCAGTTGAAAGAGTTTTGCAAAAGTATTTTCATATCCAGAGGAAATTTTACCCTCATAGAATATTACTGCCAAAATATAATATATAGGTATTGTAGAGTCAAACCATATGCGAAAAAAAAGAAATAGGTGATTTGTTTAAACAATTTCTGCCTGAAAGATATTTATATTAATTGAGCTAGTTATTAAATAAAATTAGGTATACATATAAGTGCATACAGAATATCAGAATGAGAACTATCTAAGTTACAGAAGAATATGTGTATTTTTATATCACATTTTCTCACAAGGGCTTGGAAGACCACCCTTGAAGAGTATGGAAGATTGTACTTAAATACAGAATATTCACATAATTTTGTTTTTTTAAAATAACGCTTAATCTTTCACTTATATAAAATTATTGGTCAGGTCGCGAATGGCCAGAAGTAACTTACATACTAGTTTTTTTTTTCCTAATACCATCCTCTGGTTTATAGAGTAGGCAGAAAAATAAAAAATATGCTCAAATTATTTTTTGTTTAAATTAATATCATTCAAAACTTAGGAATGAAGTATCGCGAGAAGTTAGCCTAAAATAAAGAACAATAATTTACATGTATATACCATATATGTATATGAAAATTACTCGAAAAAAACCGGGTCGAATACGAGCAAGATTCGAAAGTCTGACCTTGGCGCTGAATTGGCGCTTCGATGCCTTAATCATCCGGAAGCCGGTAATAAAAATGAAATTAAAACTAGTCAAATAAATAATATAGAAATAAATAAACAATTGTATGTTATAGAAGTTATTACAATGAAAAATTTACAAAATCAATGATTATATTGAACATCAAATCGATTCTGATATTCAAAAATATCCTGAAATTCAAAGACCTGAACTGCGAGGTAGTGGAGATTTTTATAAAGAGCGGGCCATTTGTTGGTTTCTTTATAAATAACATGTTATTTTGACACAAATAGTTCTTTTGATCTAAAAAAATTGACAAAAGCATAGTATCATATCTCCGCGGTACGAAATGAATAGATTTACGCTTAAAAAAGACATATTTTCAAAGTTCTTTACATTTATTATATATCATAGTACGGCTTAGTAGTTCAGTAAGCAGCCAGTTTGTTAGCAAAGCAAACAGGCAGTTAAGATCAACTCAATAAACTAGCTTATAAGTTGATAAGCGTGTTTTACTAAAATAACTGTAAAGCCCTATTATAACATGGCACAGCTGGTAGGATGTAGGACGCATGAGAATCGTTTTTTTTTCTGGCCAGAAATTGAGGAATTGAACTTAGGTGAGGTATGGTGCCAGCAGAATTGTGCTACGTGCCATACAAGCCGTTCAACAATCGATCTTACGCGCATTAAGTTCAATAATTGTGTAATCAGTCGTTTTGGAGATGTGCTATGGTCACCGCACGTCGTTGGACTTTATTTCTGTGAGGTGCCATTAAAGATCGATGTTATGCTGACAATCCAGAAATGATTCAGGTACTTAGCTGTAATATTGTTCGAGCTATTCAAGAAATAGGGCCTCAAATCATCGAAAATGTGCTGCTAAATTGGGTTGAGAGGGTGGGCTATTGCCAAGTGTCATTTAAATGAAATCATATTTCATAACTAATCGGAGGGTCACTAATGTTAATAAATCAACAAACTTTGAAAGAAAATGAACCCGGTTGATGTTACAGAATTTGTACAAAGAAACTAGCCGATGGCCCACCATTTATTTTACACAAAACAACTATTTTAAAAAAAAAAAATATGTACAATATTCTATAATGGCAGGGAAGCGTATAATTAGTTTTTATATTTTTAATATGGTAACGAAGGTGTCCATATTGGCAATATACATTTTCGAAAACAGCAATTTTTGTGGTCCTTTGAGTATTAATTTGTACAATTGAAATTAATGAACTCTATGTTTTCACAACAGACTTATAACCTAATAAAAAATGGTAGACCTAAGGGCATTATTACTTCGTTATCTCCTTTTCAACTCTTCAATATTATTATTGATAGAATTCAAGTGTAAAAGTGCTTCGTTCAGCAGCAGACTGACACATGACGCAAAAATGAAAAAATATTGTTCAATAATGTAATTTATGCATCAATTTATACTTCATATAATCACTTTTTCGTCTGTTCCAGCAACAGCCATGACAGATATTAATTCTTTGTGAGGCGGAAAATTGTATGTAAATATGTGTATTAGGAGTATGACAGGAAATTAAAATGTCCACGTCCCTTCCGCTGATTAGATTGAGATAAACCCTAGAAGGGCTCTCAATTATGACAATGACCAAGTGAGTTTGCTAGAGGCCAGCCCGTTTGGGGTCCTTTCCGCCGTGCTGGCGTTAATATTGTCATGAAACCATATTCCTGCAACCCTAAACCCGCCATCATTAGAGTGGCGAGAAGGGTTCGAAGAGGGATTCCGGAGGTCGACAGACAGGCTTCAAAGCACATAAAAAAGGAAGCATAGACCGATATCAATTTGAAGCGTTCGCATCAAGGTGGAGGTGCTCCGATGACAATGGAAAAGCCATTTTCTCGCCGTGCTCCTTTGTGATTCTGCCTTCATTTCATTTCCGGAACGTACAAGTTTAGGTACGAGTACTTTCGTGAGGAGGTTGTGAATTTGATGAAATGTTCAAAATTCGATCAAAGGAAATGCTCTGTTTACTCTCTGTCCTGTGCTTCAAACGATATCCCGAGATTCACTCGGCTGAGGCTTCTTTTTATAGATTAGCTACACAAATGGGTGGAAATTCTTCGAGCCTGATTGACTCTTTTGTTGGCACAAGTTGATATAAAGATTCAATTGCCATCCATCAAACGGCAACAGTCGACGTAATTGCCTAATTAAAGAGAGTCAATATTTGAGGTACAATGAATACAATTTGTATGCATTTTTTGCTGATAGTAGTGAACAAGAGGTGAAACGAGCATGTCAACTTTCTGTACTTTGAGAAATGTTTCCATACAATATAATTTTTTGAAACTGTAATATTTTGTTATAAAACAATTGCCTTTTTATTGCTTAAAAGCCTATCTGCTACTACTGAAATTTTAACAAAAAAAATCTAGAATGTCGCCGTAACATAAACCGCATTCAATTATCGTGCGATAGATCCAAGTTCGATTGTTGGTCGGTAGCTGAGTTCGAGCTGAAATTCGGAGTAAAGATTCCAATTAAAGAGAATTGCTAAAAATGAAAATTGTTATGCCATTTGCCTTTTTCAGTTTTCTTGTAAATAGCAAGCTTTTTCATTCAGTGAATAGCCACACAAAATACAACATATGAAATTGTAGTAAAATGAAGTTATAGTCTTTGTAAAATTTTGTTTACATATTTTCTCTGTTAAATTAAAAGGACCAAATTTATAATTGTTGCATAAACCTTGAATGCTTGATAAGCTACTATCTTAGACGAATGTTTTACCCAGCAAACCTAAAACAATTAGAATTTTTAGAAATTTCCCTTATTATCATGAGGTTTTAGTTTTTCTGGTTACTTTCTTTTATATTTAGTTTTTAAGTTGTTTGTACTAAACTTAAATTAAAGAATCACCACTTTATTTTATTCCACATTCTTTTCTCACTTTTTTTCCTCAATTCTATTCTAAATGTCAAACGTTTGAAATGTAAAATCGTTAAAAGTTTTTGAGTAAGTACCGCCGTTCTCACTATCACATCGACTTAATTTTAAGCTTCTAAAAGCCTGGTTTTTAGATGTCCTCGAAAATTTCCCCACAGGATTAAATCAAACTTACATAGGAACCTCTATTCTCAGAATCGCCTTACTTTTCAACGCGGGTCACATTTTTCGTCACATCTAGAACTGTAAAATAATGTATTATTCTTACCGAGAAAGAAGGTAGCAATTGATCTACAAGTGTCATGTTTTGCATAAAGTGACTTGAATTTGATGACGAAGGGAAAATATCTTAAACATGAGTAGTGTTGAAAATCGGTCTGAAACGGATGAAGAAAGGAATGAATAGAGACACGAAATTATTCTTAAGAGAAATAAAAATTGCCGCTTAATTTGGCGGATAAAATGTACCTAACAAGGTGAAGGCACCTACTCGTCATCACCGATTTCGCTCAAATTTATAGCACATGTAGGGCTTGGCTACAAATGAAAGTATGATTGTAAAAATGTTAAAGTGTTAACCACTACACTAGCCGCCGCTTTGGAAAAGTGCTACAATGAATGGGATTTAGAGCCGCGTCAAAATTTGTGTATACACCTAATTCTCTTTTTACACGATAGATACGTTCCCAAAAAATACGTGTAAAAAAAAATTCGTGTAAAAAGAGAATTAGGTGTAAAGAATATTAAAAAGTTCTTGTTAGAGTTCACTTAATTTATTTCGTGCTTACACATTTTAATTCATTAAATATTTTATAAAAAATAACTTCTACTTTGGAAAAAGGGAATTATATCTGAAATTCATTAATATAAAAGAAGTTAAAATAATAAAGACATTAAAAAATTTTATGCATTGTCACTTTCTGACAATAAACGCATACGTTTACGTAAGACTAAAATATTCCTGGAATATTAAAAATCGTGTTAAAACAAAACAATTCGTGTAAAATGAGAAATTTTTTTTCTTTTGAACTCGTGTTAAATCAAATTCGTGTAAAAAAAAATCGTGTAAAAAGAGAATTAGGTGTACTATTATATTCTAAACGCTTGGCCATCTGGAGTTCCCACTTCGGGTACTTTCATTTGTTGCCAAGCCCTAAATGTGCTATAAATTTGAGCGAAATCGGTGATGACGCGTAGGTGCTTCCTCCTTGTAAGTTTAAAAAGTTTATGTTTGAAATTAAAAGGATTATTTGGAATTCTTATAGTTTTAGGGACTTTTTTGGAATCCCAAAACGGGCAATGAGAACACTTTTTAAAGAGCCAAATGATTTAAACTTCCCTACAAGTTTGGGTTTTAAATATACAATGCATAGCATATATATGTAGGAATTACCCGAAAAGATTGGGACGGATACGGGCAGGGCTCGAACCTACGACCTTCGGATTTGCGTTCCAATGCTCAAACCAACTGAGCTACGTGATCACAGTAAGTTAGAATTATAGATTATATTTTTATAAACATTAATAAAATATGAATTTTTCCTAAAATTTTTTCATCATGTTCCCTATATAATAAAATGTTTACTACATAGTTTCCGAGAAATAATCTCTTTATAGACTAGACTTTTTATGGGCGTCTCTTACACTATTATTGAAGCTATAGGCCAGATTACAAAAATAAATAAATTCTACTTAAATTTTACTTATAAATTTAATACTGGACCCGATTTTCAATTTAGATTACCTTAATTGTAAGATACATTTTGGGACATTTGGTAAATTTCCTTCATTAAAAATGGTTCCCAATAATTTCATGAAACTCATTAGAAGGAGCTTAATGACTTCACAGGACGGTACGGTCTCTATAAATGTTTTCCCTTTGAATAATAAATCCGGGATACACTTGTTACCCCCTTTTTTTCTCTGAACTCAATCGGAATCACTTTTTACGTCGGAGTTCCACGGTGAAGTCATGTTGCATTGGTGGTCTTACATTTCTTACTCAAAGATTCCCTTTGAATTTCTTCTGGAAACCGTGGAACCTGTGCAGAAGAACATGCGGCGCTAAAGGTGCAGGCGGGAGGGCTCCGTCAACTCCTTTAGAGGCTAAACAAGAACGCTTAAGCCTGCGGCAACAGCAGGGCACTGGGATAAGGTTAAAAGGATTCAATCGCCGTGAAAGACTCATTTCTGAATGCGTTAAAAAGCTTCGATGGAAGAAAAATATGCAGACACTCGAGGGCCTCTATTCAGGATATAGTGCACGAGCGGCGGGTGGGGTGGAGAAGGCCTAGGAGTTGGGACCTTTACTTTGATGCGCTCTTAAGCCACCTTTGCGGCTGTACGCCGATCGTTTCGTTTCGTTTCGCGTTTAGTTTCTTTTTGGCTTGCCGTACGTTAGTTTTCTCAGTCGGCAGAAAGTTCAATTAGTGGATAATGATCAACCGCAAAGACCTTTCGAAAAGTTGAATGCCCTCAAAAAGCCTTTGAGCTGCGCCCTCCAACATCTAAACACATCAAGGCCATTAGCTCGCTGTGACTCGGCTCGGGTGAGATCCGACCCCAAAAATCGATGCGATTGATTTCGAATTAATCAAAGGAGGCGCCGAATCAAATTAAACGAAGGCAGCTGTTGGCACTAAATTATAATTTTAAATTTTTCCCCGCACAAAGTAAACTCCTAAACTAGCTGAGCTGAGCTTGGGGGGAGTTCGTTTCGTATGTACCTTACGAATACTAATCGCTCCCCGGCAATTAGAGATTCCCTCTGTATCCTTGTGGCGCTGAAATTGAATCGGCTCATGCACACATGGAGAAACTTTGCATTGCCGCCATTTGTTCGAGCAATTTAAATAAAGTTGAGAAATTAATTTTCCCGGAGCGTGTAGGTACACAAGAAGTTTAGTGGCGGTTTCTCATGTTTCATATGATTCCCATCATTTTTCTGTTTGTTTTACTCTATGTTTTTTATGCTAACTCTTGGCCAGCGAATTTCACAGGGGTATAAATAAACTTTTATAACTTACTTCAAAATGAAGATGGAATTAAATTACAAAAACTGATTTTGTCCCTTTGCTTTGAAATATTTCATGTTTTTAATTCGTGTAGTGAGTAAAATATCGCTTTTTAGATTATCACATTTAATAATATTTTATGGAACAAATTAATAGAAATTCAACACAGTTCAATTTTAATCCTACATCAATAATTATTAATTTAATAATGTTTTTTAATGCAACTTTGTAAAACAATCTCGTAATATGTTATTTTAAATACTTTCCTCCATGTAGTTGCAAGTATGTATGTATGTAGCCATACATTTTCGGCTTTGTGTACGTAAATAGCAATTTTCATTGTCGAAAGGGGTGTTTTTTTAAGAGGTGCCGGATTTCCGATAGGAATAACTGTCAAATGAGCTGTCATTTGTTGAAAGTGCCAATGTCATTTTTATCCGGTAAGGTCTAGCAAATTATTGCAGAAAGATATACACTGCGGCAATGATTCTAAATTGTGGAAATTCAGAGAGATTCATTTGAAGTGTATTTCGAGGTATAAATGGCACTCCACTAGTAAATTTAAAAAAAAATTTATATCTTGACTGTGTTACTCATGAGGAATTTCAATTTAAGGGATAATTTCCTTATGTTCTGGATAGACGAAGAAAACGCAGCATATGATTCAATAATTGTGAGATCAAATGTAATTTGAGTCCGTCAATAAATTAACTCTTTGGGGTTAAGTGGGTTAAAAACTGTCCCACCTTTTGCTTTAATATTTTATTTAAAGTTTTCCACTTTTTATTTGTGTTCTTTTCTTCTTTAAAATCGTGTGCCTCAGAGAGTTAAGAAGTTATCATGTTCTCAATTACGTTACATCACAGATAAATAATAAATAATATCTGTGGTTGCATTATGTAAAAGATTAAGAAAAAGGTAAATATTTGGGTCTGAGACTGAAGAAGGCTATCTCAATGAAATTTTTCCAAAATATGAGCCGTTCATAGGCCAAAATGAACTAACTCGACTTCTGGAAATGTTTGAATCTAAGTGCTAGCTTTAATTTAAAATAAGTTGCCTTCACAATTAGGTGTATATATTATACTAAACAATATTTATTTGAACATTTATTTCAAAAAGTGTTTTAAGAACTAACGGGTGTAATTATAAAGAGTCTTTCACTTTTTTCATGTGAATTAAATAATTTGGCAAATGAGTGGATATAAAATGTATCTATTTGTAATTAAGCTCATAGGCTGCAACTTAAGCCCGCAATAAACGACTGATCTTTTGGAATTAATGTGGAAAAGAAGAGCTTTATAAAATTGTTTTATTGACAACTTGTTTATATTTTCAAGTTTTAAATATGATCGTATAGTTAATATTAGTCTTTCTGTTTGCAAAATATAAATATTATAAAATTGGAAAAACTGGCTTTATGTTTTCCAGTTAATTATCATTTTGCTCATATTTTAAGATATTTATTTCATCAGTGTAATATTGCCTGGCAGCGAATTAAATCCAAAACATTGCTAAAAGTGTTTAAAGATGCAGTAGGTATAAAATAACGAAGTCTACATCATCATGTACAACACGATGGCCCTCCCCTTGATCCGCACGAAAGTTTTTATTGGAAAAGTTCCATCGTTTGATGATATTACGAAATTTCGAATTGACGGCAAATGGAATTTCTGAAGAGCAAATAATGGAGACGCACGTCGACGAAAGGAAAGGACTCAAGCATAAGGTAGCGGCCACAATTTACGTTGCATGAAAGTAGCCATGTCCTCAAATCTCGAATGTATTCACGGCGATAAAAGAAAATTTTTGAGTGCCCTCTTCTCATCAGGGGGTAACTGCGCCCTTCGAAGGATACACGTCCTTTGAGAGGAAGGACGAAAATGCATGCTGCGTTAACAAGTGCAGGAACAAGTCGAAATTGTTGTCATTTGCATTGTTGCTCCATTGTGCCTTTGTGCGAAGGAATCAGACCATTAATTGGCAGCCCCTTGTGGCTACCGCTGTGCCGCTCAGGAAGTAGTTTAATTAGCCCTTTGACTCAAAAATATGAAAAACCAGAAAAATAACAGAGAAAATTCTGAGGAACACTTGCTTTGTGGACAAAAGCCCTTTAACTTGAGAACGAACGTTACGTCAGGTTACGTGAAGCGCGAGGCAAAGGCAAAAACGATAGCAGCCTCTTTGGCCAATCTGCGGGGGTCTGAAGACATTTTTTCAAAGGATTTGCATATATACGTTGGAACGTGGAAATTATTATTCTTCTTGGAGCCTTTGCGTATCCACCGAATCTTTTGGAGGATTTTCTCAGTTTTTTACCTTTCTGATGATGCTATGGGGTTCCATTTGGGAAATGAAAGAAGGCCTATGCCCTGCATGAAGATGTGACGTAAAACCCTTTGAGGTATGGGAGGGCTTTGTGAGCAAAAGGTTGATCCTTCAAAGTTGGAAAGGTATAAACTTTTTTTTTTGGAGTTAGTTTAAACAAACTTTGGACACATTTGTAACACGAAAATAATGTTTCTTGCATAATATGAGTTCCAAATTGAGCTCCGCTCAACTAAGAGGAATCGTGATTCACAAAGTTTCAGTTTTTCTTCCTTACTTATAAGTTAAGATCCAAATGTAGATAATTTTCAATATTGATGATTTTCTTACAGGAAATTAAATACCTGGGATATAATAATGGACAGAGAACTAAACTTTAAAGGATAAATGGAGTATATATATGCAAAAAATCAGTATCAAGTAACTTTTTTAGTAGAATTAGGATAAAATTTCAATAAAAATATAATGTGATTATAAAACCACACTTTGAGTAGTCGTGAACGATCATTTACTTGCCTACGCAAGGTATAATCGAAAGGTTACAAAAGCTTCAAAATAAGACGATGAGGATAATTCGGAGGTACCATAGACTAACGCCGGTCAGAGATACTATACAGGGTGTCCAGGAAGTAGTGCGCCAACTGAATATGTTGAAATTGTTAGGCGTAAAGCAGAGGATGGAAATGAATGTACTTTTGTTCATTTATAAAATAAGAAATCAGAAGCTACCAAACTACCTCAGAGTTTTTTTTGCAGTACTTTGGAAATTGGTTATCATATCTTCTAAGAAATAGCGATGATTTCCGATTGTCAAATAATAGTACAGCCGCAGAAAATTCATTAATGTATAGAGGTTTCTCCTCAATAAATTATCAAATAGCTTGAGAAGTGAAAATAAGTTAATCAAATTAAATAAGAAGTATTAATAAATGTTTGTTGTTAAAAAGAGTATGCAACATACTAATAAATTATTATTATTATTAAGAATGAACTAGAAGTATTGTTTATGTTTATATGTTTATTTCTCACAATTTCATCAACAAGACTTATTACTTATCTACACTATAATATTATAAAGAGGAAAGATTTGTATTATTGTGTGTATGTTTGTAATGAATAAACTCAAAATCTACTGTGCCGATTTCAAAAATTCTTTCACCATTAGAAAGCTACATTCACCCTGAGTAACATAGGCTATATCCTATTTAGAAATTCAAGATGGCGGATCCAATATGGCGACCTATATTTCTCGATTTCAACGGATCTGAATGAAAATTAGTACAATGATTGTTTTGAAGTCACTGATTTTGAATATTACCAAAGTTTATAAATCCAAGATGGCGGACCCAATATGGCGACCAATATCTCTCGCTTTCAATGGATTTTAATGAAAATTAGTAAAATGATTATTCTGAGAACACTTATTTTGAATGTTATCAAAATTTCCTAATCCAAGATGGCGGATCCAACATGGCCACCAGAATGTTGCGATTTCGACGGATTTTAATGAAAATTGATGCAATGATTGTTCTGAGGCCACTAATTTCGAATGTTATCAAAATTTGCAAATCCAAGATGGCGGATAAAATATGGAGACAAAATGTCTCGATTTCAACCGATTTTAAAGAAAAGTAGTACAATGATTATTCTGAAGCCACTAATTTCGAATATTAGCAAAATTTCCAAATTCAAGATGGCGGATCCAATATGGAGACTAAAATTTCTCGATTTCAACAAATTTTAATGAAAATTAGTACAATGATTATATTAAGGTCACTAATTTCGAATATTATTTAGATTTGGAAATCTAAGATGGCGGATCCATAAAGGGGTTTTCGGGTTGAAACAATTTCTAGGATATAAAAAATTATAACATTTAAGAAGTGTTTAATTAGTAAATATTTACCCAAAGCCGGGTGAAACCGGGTAACCCAGCTAGTATTACAATAAAATAAGAAAATGTAAAAATAAAATTAATTAATTTTTTGCTTTGTTTTTAAAGTAACCTTAACACAAGATTTACCAGGACCGGTCAAATTGATTGGCAATCAATTTATTCTCTGAATTGATTAAATTTTGTAAAGTTATCTCCTAAGAGTTATGCCGAAGTGTATTAAGGTTCAAAATTACGACATGTCAAAAGCTTTTATCCATTTATAGTTACTAATTTAAATGTGAAAACATGTCACTTTAAAGATACCAAAAATTATCAAAATTACAAGCTTTCGCGCCAGTAAAGCTATTGTTAATGGAGCCGACAATTCAATTGAACTTTATTCAGGTTTAAATCAATATCGAGATAACATGAGTAACATAAAAGAGCGCTACATCGATGATATAGGCTCATTATAATAATAAATAAATCTAAATAAAGGAAGTCATGAGAGCGTACCAAGGGATGGATATGTTAAGTAAGGCTAATAACTCTGGAGAGTTGACAAGGTATTGAATACAATAAAAATGTAGGAGTTGTTACGTCTCAGAGTGCAAACTTTAGGAATCGACGTCGGATGGGTCTTTGTACGAAATCTAAGGTTGCGTTGGCTTTACTTACGATGGAATCGATATGAACCTCGAAAGTATAATATCAGTTTAGAATAGTCTCCAAATCGTTCACACTGTCAAATCTTGAAAGTGATTCACCATTAATGGAATTATTAAAAATTAAAGTTATTCACGCACCATTTACGAAAGGCGTCTAAGTCAAAGTTTAAGCTATCACATGACAAGATGAGAGGACTCTACAAAAACTAACACATTGGGTACGACTTGAATAATTGATCGTTCATTAGAATAGAACAACTGAATTAGTTTTCCTCGTTGCTGTCCAAAAGATGTTTTAGGACTTACAGAAAAAAAATTAAATAAAAAACATTGAAAATGAACACGTTGTGCCTTTATAAAAGCACAACGTGTTCATTTTCAGTTTTTCAATGGCCACCCTGTATATCTCCGGCAATTTTAAATAATCATTTGTAAAAATTCATAGACAACATCTTTTTCTTTCTAAATTTAGATACCTACGTAGTTTCGTTAAAATATTCATCCGTATTATTAAATCCAATAGAATTAAAATCTGTTAGAAATGTAAGAGACGACTATATTTAAGGTAGAAATTTTACAAAATTCAGTAAGTGAATAGATATCTCGAACAATTCTGATTCTTAAAGGTAACTAGTAAGAGCTATTGAAAAAAAGAGCATTATGGTTGCTGCTCGGTCTATTGTTGCTGGAGATTAAAAGAAAATAGTTTGTCTTCCTTTGGAAACATTGTCTATAGTACTCCTTCGTAAAGAGTGCTTCTAGAGAAACCAAGAAACCAAAGTAACATCCAAGAATCCAACCGTTCCTGACAGGCTAAGAAAACATTTCACTCCTGAGTGCACCCGTCAATGGTTTGCGGTCTGAGTTTGTTTGTGTGCGTGTGGTTTTAGGACTACCTTCAGACCGGATCTACTCCAAACATCTTGAAACCTCCTTCAGGTGGTCGACTGTAAGTGAAAAGCAAACCGAGTTAAGGCCGGGCTGATTGAAGGCCATTCAGAGCCCCATCGAGTGGTATCCTGAGGGCTGTCAGCTCAGCCGGTTCCTTCTCGTTTTGCGGAGCCCGACAACGACGTCGACGTCGAGGACGACGGCAGGCCCAGGCCGTATTCATTCCAAACAATGCCAGAAAAAGAGTCCTGTCATGGCCAGAGATAGCGAGACTATCCCCTGAAATACCCACTATCATGGCTGAAGGGGCTGGGGTTGGGCTTGAGGTTGGGGCGTCATCTCGCGACACGGTGGCGGGAGACGGACGAATTAGAAATCGAAGCCGCTCTAGAAATTACTTTGTGCCGTTGGTTGACTCGGGAGAAAGGACACTTTTTGGGGCCCCGTAGTCGACCGCTGGCATAAATTGATTCGACCCCCGAGGGGAGCAATGGGGCTTTATTTTGTTGTCTGCCGGCACCTTCGGGGGTGGCGAACAACAACAAAAGTTAATTTCGCCCTCAAGTGGTTTTGCTGTGTTTATTCTGTTCCCGGGTCTCGGCGACGACGACGACGACCGGCGACGCCTGGAGTGACCCCGGTGGGATATTTTAAGTGACGAACTCCCGAGGATTATTGAAATTAAATTAAAAAATAACAAATCGGCTCGGCCTAGACCAGGGCCCCGCTGGGGCTGGCATGGCGCGTCAGTGGCGGGCAGCGTGCGGGGCCCATAGATCTCGGGCCAGTGTCTTTGCGTCAAGTGTTCGCAGCTTGAGAGTGCTCCACGGTTATAATCCGATTTGCATCCCTCGGGAACAACCTCTGTCACTGTCAGGCTTTAACGGGATGTTTTTGTTTTTAATTGGAATTATCAGCTCTGGGTAATCTCGCCCAGATAGAGGCGGGGGATTGTAAACTCAGTCTTTCTAATCCTTTTTAAGGGCTTAATGGACCCGCCTTTTATTCGTGCGCCCACTTTTGGGTTAATTAAAACAAATTTTGTCTACCGAATCCCCAAAGATCTGGTGTGGGGGAATTGGGTCCTTCAGTATACAAAAAAAAAACAAAAAACAAAAAATCTCTGAGAACGCCAAATAGAATTCGTCAGACACTTAATTAAAATAATGCAAAGCAAACGATAACACAGGTAAAAGACATTGTTTTTGATTATATAAGAGACACATATCATCATTTTTATACTATTATTCCACAGATTACAAATCTGAAAATGAATGAGATAAAAAGATATAGACGAGAAAACCCATATTTTGATAGTTTTTAAAAATTTAATATAAAATAAATGCGTTCCGCAGGATCTCAAAGCAATACTCGAATGAAAGCTTGGTCCCTTGGCTTTAACAGCCCAGTAAAAGCGGTGTGCATTTCTTGTTGGCCACAATTTTATTCTTTCATTACAAAAAAATGTTGAAAATCCTCGAAGAATCTACGTCTTCTTCACTAAAAGATGAGCCTAGAAATTTATAAGACCAAAATTCATAAGGACATCTCAAACTGAATCTGTTCCAGAAAATGAATACTGCGGAGTCTTTAGTAGAAATTTTTAAGGTCTTAGTATTTTCAATTTATTATTTAAGATTTAAGTTTTTATTTAAACTAAATAACAAGCTCTTTTAGATTTATAAAAATTTCCAAAAATTCCTAAAGTATGGTTAATTTGAGTTTTTAGCTTTATTTTTCTTAAAAACCCTATACCTACCTGCTGAAAAATTTATATCAGTATTTTCTAAAACTGCACATCTTAAATTTTTTCAGTTTTTGAGTTATTTAACGATTTTCCGACGTGCATAAATAGTGATAAACGTACACGAATGTTTGAAAAAAAATTCGATTTAATTGAAAAAATCACAGCTTGGCTAATCAGCCGTTCAGTCCAAAAACGAGATCAAGATCAACCCTATACTTGCGGTTGCAAGACTTGACCAGGAACATAATGGAAATGCGAGATTTCTGCTAACTAAAAAACCTTTTTCTATATTTAGTATCTTTAATTTTAACAAAATATTTGTTATATTGATACTAATTGAATTTATACTCAAAATTTGAAAGTATTTTGTTCTGTAATTTTGAGATATTGCACCAAGACCAAAACTAAGTGTATTGATGCAAGACCAAGACCAAGATGAGCTTGTAAATAATTAATTTTTTTACGTGAATTAGTTCAGATTTTAGATTTATGAAAGGATAGAGGGTTTTTATTAAATTATTTCCTTTTTGGACTGATATTAATTAATAATTAATAAATTATCACACCATTCAATTAACAAGGATTTTAGCTGCAGCTTCTTCTGAGGAAGAAAACACTGTTGAAGAAAATAGTTTGAGTCTTACTGGAGTTAATTGAGTTATCTGTGATTTAAGTATATTTGATGCATTTTGTAGACTGATCACAATTTTCGACCCGTCACGATCTGAGTTTAAAATTCCAGTATCATCTGTTATATATAGCTAAATGTCAGGAAAACTAGGAAAATCGAACGCAGGGGCCTAAGTCCAGATCCTTGTGGGACGCCGCTAGATATATTTCATAGGGACACTTGATTACAAATATTTATACTAAAACTGTTTTTTATATAGTGTATCCTGAAAAATCTGATTTATTGTAACATGTGGGATTTTAGAAATGGCTTATTGAGTTGTTGAAACCAAAAGAACTTTTTCATTACCCAAATTTCGCAAACTGTTGTAATTTTTTCCATTAGTCGCTCCCTTCCCGTAAAAGCTAGTCGTATAATTAAAGCCGCTGCACCTCAACGGAGCTCGTCGCAGTTTTAATTAACACGACGCACAGAGCTGCTCGAAGCCCGGCGGCAGGCGTTAGAACTCTTTGGCCCCATTAACACCTCAAACGATATGCAAACTAGCACGCCATGCCCCAAAGAAATTGACAAATAGGCACCACCCTTTATAGATGCAATTTAAGTCCACTCGGAGCCCCCGGGCCCCATCCGTTCGAGGCTGATAGCGAACCTGGAATTATCCCATTGATATCAGTCCGGGATCCGGGGCCGGGACGCCTCTCCCATGCAACATAGATGAAGTCGATATGGGATAATTCCACGTCGTCGGTTGTGCGGGACGATCGCAAAGGAAAATTAAATGAAAGTTGCAGGCGGAATCTATTACAGGCCCCCTTCCCCGGGAAGAGCGGGTGCGCTGTGCTACAGCAAAAAAAAAAGGGTGCTCCTGGTGCACAGGGCGCAGAAAATTTTCTCATTCTTCCGGAGGGCACAATTCGTAGTGTATTTGTTCGAAGCGCTTCATTTTTCTTGTGCACACATTCCATCCTGGGGCCCCAAAGACAAGTACGTTTCGGAAAACTCGATGAAAACTTATTTGGTAGCCCCCGGGCGATACAATTTCCTTTCCACACTTTCGTCAAAGGAGTCTTCCCGCCTTCCTGGGAGGCGACGACAAGCAGGATGAACCTTGAGGTCGTGTGCGGTTCCTTCTGCCGGAAAAGGATCCGCTCTGGAGTCTTTGCTGCTCCCGGGCTCCGTTCCGTGGGTACTTTGTCCGGATCGTTTTACTTTTTGATTTTATCATCACTTTAGTTAACTCGAGATTGGTTCGACGTGAAGCTCCCGCAATTCCTGGACAAGTTCTACATGCCCTCGGCACCAGCGGGAACTTTGAGGTGGATACCTATGAAAAAGTATTCCTATTTGCTTTCCGAATGCAACTTATACTAGAGAAATAACGAGGTAGAAAATGTTTAAAAACATAATGTTATGAGGCAATCTACAAAAAGGTAAAAAGCAATAAAAAACTTATCGTTTGCACCATTTTAGTAAGTAGCATACAACATTTTCTCAACTTGTCCTGCACATAGAGCTCGATATATGTAATATAGATATATAGAAAAATTCTTCCTGTTACAATTTTTGTGATAGAGACGGACGTTTCTATTAACTCGAATTTTATAATGATGTACAATAAGAAAATGCATATTCTCCTTTTAAGCTGAAACCAGATTTTTTTCGCATGGGCGCTACAATTCATAATTTGAGTTCTTAACACTTTCCCAGCAATTGGTACAATGCAGTAAACAGCAAAATGAATATTTCAAAATATCTGTTTGTCACAAAATCAGCTAAGCTCCTTGATAAGATTAGCCTAGTGATTTTGAATAGTTGACTGAAGTTTTTAGTTAGTTTGGCTTAGCTTTTAGTATAAGATTCCTCTAGTAATTTGAATTAATATGCCGAAAAATGTTAGCTAATTCACCTAAGATTGTCCTGATTTTTAGGTAAAAATACATATGTGTAGGACAAAGTACAATAAATATTTTGCTGCCATTATAGGAGCCAACCATACATTTATAGAAGCCATATTTATTATACAAAAGAATATTAAATATAGTTAATACCCTAACTAATTTAGCACGGATAAGAGGAATTACAACATAAATGGCATATATTTCTACATATGGATAGAGCTACACATACAACAAATTCTGATATATAAATTAGCATTAATTACATTAATTTATCATAAATATTCAAACATTTTATCACGGCTACAATTACTCGTTTGGGCAATAGTAAGAAATAATCATAATCAGGCAAGTACTTTCTCTTCTCCTACAAATGTTGCGGAAACTAGTTAAATAAATAATTGCATGTGGAATTTTCTGATTTTCTGCTACCTATAGTATAATAATAAAACTATAAAAATATAGCTTTTAATAAGCCTTCAAATGGCTTTAGGTTCTATAAAATTTTTCACAGAGCATCATATCTTGTAGGACTACTTGCTTTATTTTTGGTGAAAATTCATATCTATGTAGTAGATTCAACTTATCATTTCAGAGGAGGACGCCAAACGAACATTTCTCTGAGCTTGTCTTATTGCTGTTTAAGCTATGTATTGTGAGACTAAACGAAAGAAATATAGGAGAAAGAACATTATTCATGAACGTCATCACAACCAATTTTCTATACAGGTCGTATTTCAAATAGGGAACATTATGATGCATTATAGCGCAAAGCGTGATAAAAATATTGCTTTCAGTGCTACAATTTCTATTATGACATAAGTATATGGGTTTGTTTTGGAAGCTAGAATTATTACATAAACTTATACTTTATAATATACAGTACAATATTATTTTAATCACAACTTTCGGTACATTTGTGGGAGGAGAATTATATTTATAAATTTATGTCTTGCTGGCTATAATTTTTTTTCCGTGTACCTTTGTACGTTTACCCTGATAATGTAAGGTAGTTAATCGAAGTTTTAGTCAGTTTACCTTAGTTTCCTGTAAGAAATTGTCCTGGTGTTTTTAGGCAATTTACCAAAGGTTTTAGTTAGTTCTCCGAAGTTATTTTCCCTTAGCTTTGTTAAATTTATGTTTTTAACTGCAGTAGCAATAGTGTTTTTTGAACAATTTTACATAAGTTGTTTTCTCAGTGTATGTGTTAGCAAATGGCTTTGTCTGGAAGAAATGAGTAGGAATCAAATCAATTTCTAGACTTGAGCCAAAGTTATCCCTCAGGGTCAAAATAACCCGCACTTACGATAGGAAATTTGAGAGAAATTTGTATTAAAGATGTAGGGCCCATTTTCATCATCTTGTCGCCAGCGAAGGCAAAGTGAAGCTTAACTAAATTGTTTGTGTTTGAACTGTTGCCCTGGCCCCATGAAAACCTCCGCCACGCAATTAATATTAATGGGCGAAGGCAGCGAACGAACCCTTTTTCGGGAAGGGCTTTCGCCACAATCCAGTCTATTAGTGAGTACAACTGAACTTTGTAGGAACTTCTTCACTTCTCCTAAGGACATCCGATTTATTTAGCTGTAAAACAAACCAAAAATATGTTTTACCCAAATCTCACTTAATTCAACCCCCTCCAGCCCTAAGTACATTCAATCAGCATCCGAGAAATTTATCATATTCCTCCCGAGGGAGCGATTTCTCAAAAGGCATCCATCCCAAAAGTTTAATAAAAGACGAGCCATAGGAGCCTTCTGGCGCTGGATATTGTCGGGCTTCGGCTGGAGCCGCTGGGAGCTGCTGGGGCCCAATAGCAGAGCCCAATTCCACTTAGGCGAAATGAAGTTATCGCGTGTTAAGCACTAATTTCACTCCATTCAGGAGCAATTTCTATGGGACGTTTATTAATCCCCGGAATCCGTCCTCCGCCCAGATACCTCCGCACGAAACGCGCCAGGCTGAACTGAGCTGAGCGGTTCGAGCATTGTTTAAAAGTTGGAATAATTGTCGAAGTCGATAAAATTACGTTTCGGGAAAAGGGCGTCCCGGCGACATCCCATTACGATGTAAATTTATTCCTGGTGCCGGGAAAAATGAAGTGACGCTAACGAAATGCACAGCACATGAGTGACAGGTTGCATAACATCGTTGTCAGAGCGCCCCGTCGAGATGAAGGGACCGTTCGGGCTCCTTCTACGCCACTGAAGAAGGGGGTTCTATCTCGCTACCAGCGCAGCAAAGGTAGGGTTACCATACAAGCGCATAAAAGAGAGTATAGAAGCTAAAAGTTCCATTTCTTATTGAGGAGAAAAAGAACGAAAAATTTACTAATATAGTGAAGAAATAGCATAAAATCAAATATTGGCAAAAATTACGAAAATCGTATGTTAAAAATGCGCCAAACAATAAAGTTTTTTTTTAACAACGAAAAATTAATTCCTGATATAAGATTTTGAACAAGAAAATTGTTCACCAACCAATTCTTAATGAAATTGCAATTTGAATGTTAATGCTATTTATTTATATTTTACCTCTTTAAGAATTAGAAATAAATTATAAGTAAGATAGAATTTTCCAATAACATATCTTATTCTGATTATTATCTTACAATTATTATGTGTTATTGTACCATTAGTAGTAAGTAAGAAAAACTTCGTTTAAGAGTTTCAGTTCAAATGTTTTTAAAAACAAATGACTGAACTTTGGGATTGTAATCTTATATAATTTATAGTATAATATTATAAGTAAAATGTAATGAAAGTTTTTAATAAAAGCAAAATGAGCTCATGAGACATTACTGTTCAAGAATTTTTAAAAAATAATTTCTTTTAGTGTTATTGGCTTAGTTAAAGCCTATTTTCATTCTCGTAAAATTGTTAGAAGACTTTACAAGAAAAATAATTTTTTTTTTGAAGTCCTAGCATATCTTAAATCACAATCTTTCGTTGGTTGATGTACCCGTTCCAAATACTACTAGTATAAAAAATTAATTTCTTAGAAAAAGTTCATCTCGTAAGGCAATGACGATGAACTAACTCAAAACTGAAAATTCCTTGGAATGTTCATAGCAAATTATAAATAAAATTAATATTTGAGAGCATTTTCGATTTGGTTTTGTTAACAATTATGGCGGTTTCTTCAAAAACGGTTAAATAAAAACGATAAATGTGGCAACAGATTTATTAAATAGGTAGTTAATTTTTATCTAAGTTAAGACATTATATTTGGAATTTATTTTTTAATTTCATTATTTCTATAATATTGTTAATCAGTTACACATAATTGCTTACATCAGTGAAATATAAGAGTTCTAACTTAACTTAAAATTTCCAAAATCTTGTTGTTTTAAGATATGTATGTAAAATAATACGAAATATGGAATAGATACCTAAATATGGAATTCTGGATTTGGGTATCGTATTTTCTATACTAAGAAAATGTTTTTACTCTTCTAAATGACTTAGTTAAATTAATTGTCAACATTCTTTTCGTCATAGGACAGTTTAAGTTAAAGAAAAATGTTACACAAGCGAAATGTCTTTCTATAAAGAGCAAGAGCATATGGGACGCAATTTCAAATCATTTTTATGTTTGCAGGCATGGATATGAGCTTTAAAAATATGTTTCACTGCTCTTGTTCTAGATGATACTTCTTTTCTTTATTTTTATATGATGGTGCATATTTCATTCTTTCTCTATCGCAAGAACAAAAATGTTGCTGTAGAAACATGAACGATATATTAACCCTTGAAACGTATCATCAAAATAAGAGCGTATCATGGGTGAGATTTCACCAGAATACGCATATATATTTTTTAAGTTTAATAAATTCAATGAAATACTATATATTATTATCATTACTGGATGTTATTTATAATGGTAACATTATTTTTATAGTTACCTATGAATGCAGGCAAAATCACTGTTAAAATTTATTAGGTTTTTCTAAAAATTTGAGAAGATCACTTTGCTTGCGGTAGAATTTCACCCATGGTACCCTTTTGGTTGAATAAAAGTATATAAACTGTGACGTTCGCAACATTTTGAAATGTGGAAAATGTCTAAAATTTTCCTTAATCTAGATAGAAATCCAGATAAAAAACTAGCTCTTCATGTATGATGAGATCCATATAGGTCATAAAAAAACGCAACTTATTTAGAATAAGTAAGAGTATGAAAGCGCATACATATTTATGTCTTAAAACAGTGCAAGTGTTCTCTTTAGAGTACGTTTGGTAACCCTAAACGTAGGATTTTTGAAAGCGACAACATCAGGGACACATTCATCCGGGCCTTATCCGGCATCCTGTAAAAAAAAAAAAACCACTATGCTCTGTCGCCGATGTCGGACGTCATATCACTTCGCTACGCCTTTCGACATGTCAAAACTCTAATTTGGCCAAGGATGTGAGCCCACTCTTTCCCCACGCTTGCGGAGCTCTGTCCCAGGGAAAAAAAGTGCAATCATACGCGGGCGAGGGCTGAATGCCAAAAAGGACATGCGGACGCTGCCGCCCCGCCCGTGCGTTCCGCCTAATCAAATATTCACCGCTGGCTGAAGGACCGATGTTATTCCTTCAACCGAGCGGTCCTGGCTACATGATGGATTTGGGGTGCGATGCATTATTTATGTCGCTCCTCAGACCCGGGATGGGGTGACACGACACTCCTGTCCTGAGTCCTGGATGATAGTATTCGTTCCCGATTGCACATGCCGCCTCAATTGGATCAGGCGGCCTGCCTGGAATAACGCCCCTCGGTCGAGTGCTCCCTCCTCCGGTAAGGAGAGACCTTCATTAGATTTCCTGCTTTCCTCAAATTGTTGCAATTACTACAAAGTCATATCCCGAGGGGGGCTCCTGCACCACCTCGTGAAATTGCGTTTTTATAGCACCGGAATGCTCTCTATCAAGCTCCGGCAGGGGTCTAATTGCTTTTTGATGAGTCATGCAATGATTTCTCTAATACGTATATACGGTTGAGGCGACCCTGCCGCTAATGCCCCGTGGGGAGGGTAAACGGGGTTAACTCTGTTGCCTATATGCTGGAAATTGAATACGAGCACCCTGAATTTTACTTCAGGCTAATATGATTTGCAGAAACCCCAATAGCCAAAAGGAAAATCATTTAGACTTAAACCCTAAGTGTAGGACGCTAACAGGCTTAGACTTGCGTGCATCATCGCGTCGGTCATCTACTTTATCTTGCAGTAATTTGGACAGAAATTGATTGAAATCAACAATTCGAACCAATTGAGCATATAACCACATATCTGGTCAGTAAATATTATTGTAAACTTATAAAGAGATATACCATATATCATCGGTTAAAAATTAACCCTAGAATGACACTATAGGACATAGGTGTTATGATATCTTAAAAAAAAAATTTTCAAGTTACATTCTGAAGCTGAAATTTGAAATTTTGAGATCTTCCTTATGGAAAATACTGCTGAACATAGTGAAAACCCTGATAAACATTAATGAATATCAATGTAATACCATGAAGGGTATTTTAATTAACTCAGATCTAATAGTAGTTTTTGGTTATTCAAATTTATCAATGAAAACAAATTGGCTGGGATATTTCGACACCCCAAAGTAACACTTTATTAAAAAGTGTTAGATTAAGTTTATTTTTTCACTACAAATTCATTATATTAAGCTTGCAATAATATGAAATTCAATTCATTTAAGTCAAAGAATAAATTTAAAATTTGTACAGAATGACCTTTGATATGGTACTCCACTTGGTTTCCTAAAAAGTGGAAAAACAAAGTTTAATAACCATCTCAATTCGTTTGCATGTGCAGTTGTAGTGAAACAGACAGACAGGCACTGAAGTTCTAGCGTAAGTATGCCCTTTTAAGCTTTTTATTTGTTTGGTGCAGAACCCTGAAAAGAAAGACGATATCAAAGAATTTTGCGAAGGCTCTTTTCAATCCATTTTAATTGAGCAGATGTTCGTAATCTCGTTATAGTCCCATGCTCCCACTGCAATCCATTTAAATGGGAAAGTTCAATTTACATAAAAATAGTTCACCTAAAATACGACGACACTAGCAGGACAGTAATCTCTTGAAACTCCTCTCCTGTTGAATTTCCCAGATGAATGAATTTTATTCGGTTTTCCGAGAATCCCTGCATTGAGGCCCCCGAATGCATCTTCTCAGACAGTTCTTCTATTCGAGATACATTCAATTTCCGGAGAATCGCATGAGTGCAACCGGCACCAACTCAATTTCGAATTGATCGGAGTAGGAGCAGCTTCCGTGTGGAGCATAATACAACATATCTCTGATCACGTGTCCATCCGGCGAACGGGGGTGTAGGTGGAGGAGAGCGTGTCAATGGGATAAACAGGCTCCTTGTTAAACTGTCATAAATCTTTTAATGAGCAAACAAAATAATCAGCTTATTGACGACCCCATTCACTGCGCCCGAACGTGTTCGAATCATTGGATATGAGACTGGCTCTAATTCGGTCATACATGCATGCGAGCATACGTAATTATGCTCCTGGGCGAAGGAGGTGATGTTCCGAGAGCGCCGGATGATTTAATTACTGGTCCGCCTGACTGGCAATTGTGGCATAATCAAGGATTTGCGTGGATATTTATGGGTTAATGTTAATGCTATCGCCCGGCCCGACCCGGTCCCGGGCTCCCTGCGAATGGCATTAACACTCGTTTTATGATCTCCGAATGGTTTACGATCGCTCATTGTTTGGAGTCACTTTACGACTCGTTCGGATGTTTTATGGTACATTTACAGCAGACTCGAGTGGGAGCTTCTTTCTGTTCCTGGTCGGATTATTGCTCTTTTTGGGGAGACATTCCCCCGATTTTCTTGGAAGCTTCTTTTGATAGATCGACCAATTTGACGCCAGCGAACCGATTTAATCGGTCTCCAGTAATTGGATAAATAAGACTCTGGCACTTCTTATGATATAATTTTTTTTTATGGAATTTTATTACTCGTTCGATAGTAATTTGTGTTTAAAAAAATAATCGTTTTATGTAACTCGATAGTTTATTTTACTTATAGGTTCAGCTTCTCGACGAATAGATAAGACTTTTATTCTGCAGCTTTTGCTATTTAGAGAATTAAACAACTTCGACATTTTACTTTAGAAGAAAATGTTTTTATAAAAAAAAAATACCTTTTTCCATTAGTTATTCTTATATTTATTGATCTTATAAATATAATCAGTGAATTTTTTCTTCTGGGCTAGTTTTTCAAGTTTCTACAAGCCCAGTAGCAATTTAATTAAATTTTTTTCGAGTTTCGAATAGATAGAAACGAAATTAAGCCAGAAGAGGCATATCAATTATTTACTATATATAAATAATATTTATTTACTATATGTAAATAATGTTAAATTCCAAAGTCTGAGCTCAAAATACAGTTGTGCGCAAAAGTTTAAGGCCACTTCTATTTTTTGGAGCATTTTCACTTTAAGAACCTCGATTTTAAAATCTCGCAAATTTTTATCAGAAAAAACGTATGTGTCTTAATATCCATAATGATTTAAAAGAACAGAGAAGGTTTTTCAAAAAAATATGTTATAAATTCAATTAACAAATTTTAATTTAAATGGAAGTGAGCTGCGCAAAAATTTAAGGCCACTTAAATCTTACAGCAATCCTCTAAAGTAAAACCCTTTAGCTTCTATACAACTTTGAATTCTACGTGGAATAGAGTGAAAAAGTTTATGGAGAGTTTCTATTGGAAGGTTTCTCCACTCTTCTTCCAAGAGATTTTTCAGTTCCTCCAACGTTTTTGGTTTTCTCTTTGAAACTCTGTCACTCAACATTTTCCAAATATTTTCAATAATATTTAAATCGGGACTACAAGCTGGCCACGGCAAAACATCGATGTTATGATCATTAAACCAAGCCTATGTCCTTCGAGCAACATGTGGGCGGGCATTATCCTGCTTAAATATTGCCCCTCTCAATGGCATATCCTCTTCCATAAACGGTAGCATGTTTGATGTTAAAATGTCGATGTACCTTTCCGATGTTATGGATTCAGTTACAATATGTAACGGAGTATAACCGTGCTAAGAAATGCCGCCCCAGACTGTCACCTTGCCCCCGCCACCTTGAGTTTGTGCATTTATACATGCAGGATCAAATTGTTCAGAAGGAAGCCGTCGAACTGTCTTGCGGCCATTTGGTAGAAGTTGGAAGGTGCTTTCGTCGGAGAAAAGAACTCTTTTCCAAGCCTCTAAACCCCATGTCTTATGCGTTTTACACCAATTCATTCGACGTTTAGCATGTGAATTGGTGTAAAACGCATAAGACATGGGGTTTAGAGGCTTGGAAAAGAGTTCTTTTCTCCGACGAAAGCACCTTCCAACTTCTACCAAATGGCCGCAAGACAGTTCGACGGCTTCCTTCTGAACAATTTGATCCTGCATGTATAAATGCACGAACTCAAGGTGACGGGGGCAAGGTGACAGTCTGGGGCGACATTTCTTAGCACGGTTATACTCCGTTACATATTGTAACTGAATCCATAACATCGGAAAGGTACATCGACATTTTAACATCAAACATGCTACCGTTTATGGAAGAGGATATGCCATTGAGAGGGGCAATATTTAAGCAGGATAATGCCCGCCCACATGTTGCTCGAAGGACATAGGCTAGGTTTAATGATCATAACATCGATGTTTTGCCGTGGCCAGCTTGTAGTCCCGATTTAAATATTATTGAAAATATTTGGAAAATGTTGAGTGACAGAGTTTCAAAGAGAAAACCAAAAACGTTGGAGGAACTGAAAAATCTCTTGGAAGAAGAGTGGAGAAACCTTCCAATAGAAACTCTCCATAAACTTTTTCACTCTATTCCACGTAGAATTCAAAGTTGTATAGAAGCTAAAGGGTTTTACTTTAGAGGATTGCTGTAAGATTTAAGTGGCCTTAAATTTTTGCGCAGCTCACTTCCATTTAAATTAAAATTTGTTAATTAAATTTATAACATATTTTTTTGAAAAACCTTCTCTGTTCTTTTAAATCATTATGGTTATTAAGACACATACGTTTTTTCTGATAAAAATTTGCGAGATTTTAAAATCGAGGTTCTTAAAGTGAAAATGCTCCAAAAAATAGAAGTGGCCTTAAACTTTTGCGCACAACTGTACATCAAAAAGAGTGGACCATCGTTTGATTTCTTTTTAAAAATACTCTAAAATAAAATCTTTTTAATATTTTTCAAAGTTTGTTGATTTGTTGAAAATAGTAAACCTTCCGATTAATTATACAATATGATTTTATTTAAACGGTTGGCTCAGCTGTCTTGGCACTAGCCCATTTTGTCAACCCAATTTTATAGTACATTTTCAATACTTTTGGGCCCTATTTAACTAATGGTGCGATCAATATTATACTTAAGTGCCTGAATCGTTACTGCATTGTTAGCATAACATCGATCTTTAACGGCACCTCACAAAAAGCAATCCAATGACGTCAAATCGCAGCTGCATACAAACTGCGGTTGGTGAATTATTTCAACCGAAATTTCTTTTCCATATTCGCACCGTTTTGGCAATACAGTACTCACTTTGGAAATAAGTTTTCAACATGTTCAAGCATAAATCTACTCATTTCTTAGTAGGGGATATAATACTATGATTTTATTAATTTTTTGAGCGTGAAATTGCTGTCTATGTCAAAATAACATGTAATTTAAAAAGAAGCCAGCAGATGGCCCACTTTTGAATTGCATTATTTACCGAGTGTCGCATTTTATTGCAATTGCATAAACATTTTTAATGATTTCTAGTGTTGAATTGCATGATTTCTAAATGTAAATGGAGTAATAGATTGTATCCACATAAATTTTAATTTACAGGGAGGGTAATAAGAAACATATAAAACATTACCCAGTCGCCTGAAATCAATCTATCGGAAATTTGTCTTAGCTTGAAGCTAAACACAGCAATAAATAAATAAAAGATAAAAGTATAATGTCGTCGAGCATACGTTTCACCTGCAACATCTTTCTCAATCAAATACTTTACGGCGAGATCTGCAAGTTCTTACCTCCAATGCAAGAAATGTGCAGACCTCACAGCAGGTGCAACCTGTTGAGGTATTTCGCTGCATTTCGAGCGCATTTGGTTAAATTGCGTGAAAATTTTTAACGAGTTTTAGACTTAGTGGTATTTTAGAGAGACTCAGGCGGTTGTGCAGCCAAAAGTAAAAGCCTTTTAAGAGAAGTAATTTCTGATGGAATTTATGTCAACAATTTTTTTTAAAATAGATAGATTTTTAACTACAGGAAAGAAAGACATCTTTTAGGAAATTCATCTAGATACAAGAATTTAACTACATAGTTGGATTACTTTAAAAACTGAGGTATTGAAACATTCCATAGCTAGATTAGATCATTAAAGTTTCACAGGCTAATGAAATTTTTCTATGGAACTAGGTGCAAATTAACAAGGGTCAGCTATGTCTCGGAAACATAATATATTTGTAAAAAATCATCATTATTTAACTTTTATTTAATAGCTTTAACAGTAGTGTAGTAAACAATTAAATGTAATAATAACGATAGGGTTACCTACTCATTACACTGCAATGGGCTCTCAGTGACTTTATTATTTTTCGTAAACAAAATTCGAATATAGACAGTGATATCTGACATAGGTAGATTAGATATATACATAGTCGTGCCATAAGTTCTGTCCCAAAGGAAAAATCAAAAAAAGCTCATATAAGAAAAAAATAATTAAATTTTATTTATTATGTTTAGTAATATACTTATTCTAATTTACAGTAATGCAGACGATTATTCGAAATGCCCACCCTTTGCAGCTACACATTTTTTTAAACGTTTCGGCCATTCATCAATCGCAGTACGCAAGACATCTAGTGATATTTCCTTCGCTGCTTTCATCAAACTTGCTTTTAATGACTCAATGTTTCGATGTTGAATAGAGCAGGCCTTCTCCTCTAAAATATTCCATAAGCGGTAGTCCAAAGGATTTAGGTCTGGACTACCAGAAGGCCAATCTTCAGCAGAAATGAAGTCAGGAACATTCAATTTTAACCAGATTTGCGTTGTCTTGGCTTTATGAGCTGGTGCTGAGTCTTACTGAAACACCCAATGCTGACCATGGTATATCGTTGTGTTGAGCGGCTTCACCATCTTCTCCAGGATGTCACTTTGATAGTTCTTTGCCTTCGTTTTCACGCCTTGCTCACAAAAATGCAGCTCCGTAGCACCGTAATAGCCAACTCCCCACCAAACCATGACTGGGGCGGGATGATGGCCACGCTCTACCTTGGTATCTTCTCAGCCGCTTCCTTAGAGCTATGCGCGTACACTCTGTCATTCTGTCGGTTAAACTTCTCTTCAATAGTAAAAAGTTTTTCGTCTGAAAAAAGTATTTGTTGGTATTTTTTCCCGCGTACTTCTTCAAGAGACTTTTAGATCGCATCTCTCGTATCGCACGAAGCTTGTCCGTAAGCCGCTGCCCTGTTGACCGTCGATAAGCACTAAGCTTAAGGTCTTCCTTGATAATACGAGACATCGTCCTTTTGGGTATTTTCATCTCCCGTGCTATCACCTTTTGTTTTCGGAGCGGATTTCTCAGTATGCGGTGACGCACCGCTTCTACTGCTGCTGGTGTACGAGACGTACGAGGCCTCCCGCTCCTGGACCTGTCATCGACAGAGGAAGTCTCACGGTATCGTTTGATAGTACGATGCACAAATTTTATTGTAATTTGTAGTGGCTGAAGAAGCTCAAATATCTCCTTTGCTGACTTGTTGCACTTAAATAGTGCAATAACGGCGATCCTGTTCTCTTTAATGCCCCACTCCATGTTGCTCGTTCGAAATCCAATGACAAAATGATATTTTTTTAACAAAGCGGGAAGTATTTAAGCTAATTCGCGACAGGTAATCGAGATGCGTCGTGACCCTTTTAGTGGAGGGGAGGGAGACAGAACTTATGGCACGACTATGTATATGTCTTGTATACCAACTAACTACCATTTTGCTGTTGATATATTTCACACATATATATGTAGGGAGACAACAATGTCTATGGTGAATTCTTAGATGAAAAGAATTCTCACATGTTTGGGGATAGACAATTTTATTTAAAAGAGTAAATTTAAAAACGTAGCGCTCACATCTTAAAGACGAAAATTTCTTATATGTAAATTAAAGGAAATTTAAGCTGACTTCAGTTGCTGCATATTTTTGGAAATTTTGAATGAATGACGAATCAAATAATTTTTAAAATTTTAAGCTACATGATGAAGTAAAAATAATAATATAATAATAATTGAAAGTGTTAGGATTGTTTAATTCTTAAGGATTATCTATAAATTCCGCGAAGACTTTGAACGAAAAAACATCCAAATCACTGACTCCGAACTTACTTATGCTTAAATAACAAAAGGGGTATACGTATACATCTCTTATTGAATATCCTATTGTATCATTGTAAGTGTAAAATTTGCTATTTTTATAGTTGTTTCTGTAGTAAGCAATTTTTTTTAACTGTTTTTAATGTGAATATTCATTATTTCTTGTAATAAAGAGTTTAAAATTTATAAGTTTGATAAAAAGTATCATAAAATAGACTCCCTTTGTACCGTATACATAGCAAATCGGAATGAGTGATGGGCTTTCTACGTAATGATTAATGACATCTAAGTGACTAAAAAACTGAAAGGGTGCAAAGTGGAAAAGTACCTACTTAAGGTATCTTGTTGACGCTGCGATGGATCCGTGAGGAGGATGGAGGGTTTTAACAAATGTTGGTCAGCACACTAATCAATTTGCATATTTTGGTACACAACAAACTCTCTTTTCACACGATAGATACGTTCCTCGAAAAATCATGTAAAAAAGATATTGTTTCTGTAGTAAAACGTTGGATATGTTCTATGTTACCCAAGAATCGTATTAAATCAAGTGAAGAATCATATGCAATTGTAAAAACCATATAAAAAAGTCTGTTAAAAATTTTATTGTAAAGGGTGGGCTATGGGCTGCTTTCTTTTATAATATGCTATAAAATAAACACAGTCCAAATTTTTTGCAAAGCTTGTTGATTTATTGACGGAGAACTTTGGGTGTAGGCGCACAACAGCAGCAATATTCTCCTCTTAAACTCACAGGACGACCATGACTGATAACTTGTGTTATCTATTAGCATGCCAATCTCACGAACTTTCTTCAAAAACTTGCGTACAGCAGGCACGCGGGTTGGCGCATTATTTCGGCACCACACTTGGACAATTTTCTTCAATATTTTTCAACGTTGTTCAAGCGTAAATCTATTTATTTCGTACCGTAAAGATGTGATACTGTGTTCCTGTCATTACTTTGAGCGCGAAAAAACTGTTTGTATCAAAATAACATGTAATTTAAAAAGAAACCAGCTGATGGCCCGCCCTTTATTAGTCTTGCCTGAAATATACATGTACCATACGTGTCTATATTTATTAAAAATATTAAGAAATATTTAAATTATTAACATATCCCAAAAAGAACAGATAAAAAAAGTTAAACTGAAGGGATATCTTTTCTACGATGTCGCCCAAAATCGCTGTCGTTTATAGAAAGAATTGGCACATTCGCTGCCTTGGATTTTAACGAAGATTTCCACCCGGTAATAACATTTTGAAAATATGGACTCCTTTCTGAGAAATTTGTGTAATTTCAATTTTTTATCTCAGAAAAATTGTCAAATGCACTTTTTTCCTTGTAAGGATTTCATGAAAGCTGCCAACCACGAACAAATTCGAAGAAATAAACCGTGTATAAAAAGGGAGATGGTTTTCTTCTTGGACCGTGTTATTTCCAAATCACTTTAAAAAAGAGTTGGGTGTACTTATTTATGGAACACTTTATATAAAGAAGTAGATAATTGGAGGTAATTATTAAGTTTATATGTTGGTAAAGGATGCGTAACATAACATTTAATTAAGCGCAAAATAGTACAGTGTATACCTAAATTTCAATTTAGCTGCAGTAATCAGTCTGACACCTCATCCTCAGATCACAATTAGCAAAGAGCTGGTCGAGTTCCACCTTCAGCTTTCTCTAGAAGCAGAAAATCTTTCTAGCCCAAAAAAATTCTAATTAATGGGCGCCCGACTCTTGCGGTTGTTCTTTTCCTCCATTAAAAGTGTGAAAATGCCCGACAGAAATCCCCACCAGCGACTATAAAATGTCTCTATGGAAAAAAGAAGAAACTGGAAAAAAGGAAGAAACTTTTGTTTTCACGTCCTCCAGGACGCCTCACGTTCCTGCGGGGCGCCCTAAGCGCAAGGAAAATTTCTCAAAATAAGAAAAGACCGCACGAGAAGACATTTTTCCAGCGTCTTGGTCTACCTTAAGAGATACTTCAGCCATCCTTAGGGGGCGGGGAGGAAGGCTCGAAGGGTGGATTCAGGCTCTGGTGTTGTTTTAGCGCATTTACTTGACCTCGGGGAAGCATCAGGGGATTTCTTCTCATCCCGTCGAGTCCTTCCAGGCATTAATCTGACAATGGGAGATTTTAATTGGATCCAAGTTGTTGTCGCCTTGTACTTAACGCCCGGTGCCAATTTTCAAATAGAGTGAGGATACCCAGCCGAGGGCGGGTACTCTTTTCTTCTTTATTTTATTTTAGCTTTACATTAATTTTGGGGTCCTTTGTGATTAATGTCGACGATTCTTCCGAGTAATTGATTTTAAGGTGGAGCAGGAGTTCTTCGTCCCGCTGCGGAGGTATATTCCAAGCAAAAAAGGTTCCTTTCCTTTTGCTGCCCATCTTAATTTTGGTTTAATATTCCTTGAAAATTTCTTTTTGAGTTCACGCAATTAGGGAGTAATGCTGAAACGGGTGGACTGTTAATTGAATTAAAAAATAATTTTTTTTCCTCTTCTCAAAGTTTCCAGGCAGATTGTAAGGACTAAGAGAGTACCTGTCTCAACCTTTGGGGGGTCAGACTGAAGTAAGAAAATTGCGAAAATGTTAAAAGTTGAACAGTTGTGATCGTAGAACATTTTTTGTTTTTTGTTTTTTGTTTTTAATTAGTACCAACCTTTCGAAGAAGTTTTGAACTATAATCGCATAAATAAGGAGGGCTTAAGTCTATAAGTACAGCGTTGCTTGACACTTTTGTAAAGTTTTTACAACAATTATTGTTACTGATTTAATAATTGGAATCAAAAACATTTAAAATAGCAATTCAAGAACTGCTGTAACTATTCACTGACTAAAATACAGAGATTAAAAGCTGTTAGTAAAACAAAAAAAAGATAGTTGATGTGGATGCTAAATTATTTATTTATTTACTACTCACCACTTTTTTCCACTGGTGTCTTAAATTTCAGTATACACTAATTGCAGATCACACTGAATGAAATTCTACTTATTGAAAGTAGTAACGATAAACTATGATATGAATAATAAATGACTTATTGAACGCAATCGATTTCTCTGATGTCCACTCAAAATGTAATAAAATACAGAACAATTATACTTTTGTTTTGTTTGATCAATTCTTGAATACGCGAGTCAAGTTAGGTCTCCTCACTACAAAACCCATATTAATAACGTTCAATCTGTCCAACGTAAGTTTATTAGATTTTCCTTGAATGATTTATCTGGGGTCGACCCGATTTGTCTTTCTCCTAATGAAAACGGAGCTCAACATGCATTATTTGTGTAATATTCGTTCACCAACTAATTACTGGTAGTATTGATTCTCCATCTCTAAATTCGTATTAAGGGATAACCCTCGTAACCTAAGGAATCTGAGTTTTCTATAAACTAAAAGTTATAGAACTAACTATGGTATCTATGACTTTATTCATCGCATTCGCATGTGATTAAGTGTTAACAAGAATGCTGACTTATTTAATGCATGTCTTAAAAAGCAGGCGCTCAAAAATTCCTTGTTTAATCGTCACCAATCATAACTTCATATTTGTTGTATTGTATAATACGTATGAAGTTTTGTTCTGTATACTGTATGTTTGTTTTTGGTTTTATTAACAGAACCCAATGATGATAACAGTCCCATACTCATGCAGCCCAGCTGTTTGTAGGTTGGACTAAGCTAATGATTTTAGATATACATATATTATAGTATGTGCATTTTTAATACTAAACAATTTAAGATTTTACCATATTAAATGCTATAATATAAACATTTTTTACTACACGGCAGAAAGCGCCCTCATAAAGGAAGCAAGTTTTAATTAACTGCAGCGAACGCGAGCTCTAAATGGGATATTTAAATGGAATAGCGGAAAAGCACGCGATAATTTCCGCGGGCAATTGGAGCGTGTGCCCCTTGAGCCTGATGAAATTCTCCGTGCGCGACAAATTTGCGATTCACAAAAGCATTTTCGCCCAAAAGCCATTCGCGAGATGCTGCCGCCGCCCGCCGTCGTCGTTTTGCGTCATTTGCATTTATTCTTTTGAGTTAAAAATCTGAGCGGATCTTGTTTGATGATATTCTCCTTTTAGGCATAGTGTTTTTTCTTCTGTGTTCCTTGATGCCGGCAGTTGTTTCAACGACGCCCAAGATGCTGGAGAGCGTATGGGGTGCAGTGTACCCGCCAAAGCAGGTGAAATGCATCTCATGTGCGAGCGCAGCCTTCAATTAGGGTAACAATGAAAACAGCTCAAAGCAGAAGGACTCTTGAGGGGAATGTGCTCACATCTGGGTAATGTTCCTGGCAATTTCAAAAGGATGAAAAGTTTTGCTTCTCGTGCGCAAAGGTATTGAGAATAAAAAAAAAAAAAAAAAAAATTCATAATGAAACTTTACAGTATTTTGCATCATTGAATAGGCACAAGCACCGCACTGATACGATCCGAAGGTCAAAAACCCTTAAAAATTTTCTGAGACTTCATCGAAATTTATGCGCCATGCAAAAGAAGAAATTGCCTGCATCAAAACTTGTTGCCAAGAAACTTCTTGCCACGACATCGCATCGGCATATTTACGTCCAAGGCGCCACTCATTGGTGTCCTTTAATTGAAAAGTCTCCGAAGTTATTTGAAAACGAGCCGCATACTATTATTAGTTGAGACTTTCCCATTGCCCTTCAGCCTATTGTCAACAGCTAGAACTTTTGCTATAAATCTAAGGAAACGCTGTCCCTCGACTATTTCCATAAAATCTTCTTCTTTTTTCCATAGAAGCTATGATAACTTCGCGGACTATTGCGACAGAAGTAGACAATTTGCAAAATTGATATATATTTTTAAAAGATAGTTCTTATATTTGAATTTGGTCTTAAAATTAATCTACAATAGCTACAAAAACTAAATACTAAGTTTAATATAAATACTTAAATTGTTGATGATATAATAATATACAATTACAATGATCTCTAGATTAAAGGTAAAAATATTATGATGTAATAAATAAATGTATGCACATTAAAAAGTCAACTAACTTTGTCCTTTTTGCTTATCCCGTGATTAACATGTACGAAGAAGCTGTCTTCAATAATGCTATCATAATCAAAAAGAAAGGGAACTTTATATCTAACAATATACTTGTACTTGTACTTTAATAATACTTGTTCGACCTGACTAATATCTAGGCAAATCTTCGGATTCAATATTTTCATTAATTAATTTATAGCAAGAACGATAAATTGGATACCATTAATTATGTATTCATTTTTATCCCATCTTTATTATTTCTATCTGAAATTCTTATACATATTGTTATATAATCGTGATATATGGCACGATATGATTGATGTGGCACTCTTATAAATGCTCATTATGTTTTGAGAATACTATTTCAACAGGAAAATAAAATTAATATGTATACATCGAGAGAAAATACTAAATTTGTATTCAGCTAGGATAAAATATTTTTTATAGCTCTTTATAATTAGGTACAAATTTTACTAGTATTTTGTTATTTTATACCAAGTTAAGGCTTCTTAAGATTTGGTAAAACACTTGAAATAACTTTATTGATTTCTCCCAGAATTTGGGAAAAGTTTTCATAAGTTTTAGGTAAAATGACGTCGTCATAATTTAATTTACCTAACTACTTATATACAATTTTGGAAAAGGTACTTCGGTAAATTATCCAAATTATTTTGGTAAAATTGTATACCTAGGCACATATATACCATAATTCACAATCGGTACTCAGCAATCATTTCTTAAGGGTGGGCCATCTGCTGGTTTTTTTTTTTTAAATTACATGTTTTTGCCCTAATGATTTTCGATAGTTTACTGAAGTTATTAGTTAGTCTACCTAAGGTTCTAGTATAAGATTGTCCTGGTATTTTTAGATAATTTTGCTGAAATTGTTAGTTAATTCTGCTGAGCTCCCTGTATAAGATTCCTATGATGCCCAAGTGTTTTTAGATAATTCACCAAAATGTTTATTTCCTTAAGGGGACGTGACACACCCAATTTTTTTATTTTTTATATTTGGAAAAATTGGAAAATTGAAGGAAAAAACAGTAGATACATTAATCAAGCTTTGCATATTTATTAAAAAGGGTTAAAGTAATACAAAAAAAAATTTTTTTAATTTTTTGAATTCGTTTTTTCTTTGTACAATTTTTTTTTGTAAAGAACCACAAAAACTGACTGCGGGCACGATTGGGAGCGAATGGAACGTCTGATAAAAAAAAAAAAATATGGGGTTGAACCTAAATGGAACATTTTTCACGAAAAAATTACAAAATGACGGCATTTTTCCGGGACAAAAAAAAGTAAATTTTTGGAAAAATGCCGCCATTTTGTAGTTTTTTCGTGAAAAATGTTCCATTTAGGTTCAATCCCTGGGGATTTTGATAACAATTAACATCATATTTTTTTTTTATTTTTAGACGTTCCATTCGCTCCCAATCGTGCCCGCAGTCAATTTTTGTGGTTTTTTACAAAAAAATGTACAAAGAAAAAAACTAATTCAAAAAATTAAAAAAAAATTTTTTTGATTATTTTAACCCTTTTTAATAAACATGCAAAGTTTGATTAATGTATCTACTGTTCTTCCCTTCAATTTTCCATTTTTTCCAAACATAAAAAATAAAAAATTGGGTGTGTCACGTCCCCTTAAAGCTTTGCCTAATTATTTTGAGATATCTTATCTAAAAAATTAAAAGACCTAAAATTGCAGTAACAAAAGTGTATTTTACACGCCTTACAAGCCTTAGTTATTATATTTCTGATAGTCAAATAGAAAATGGCTTTTATCTAAAACCAAAGTCAGATCGCATCTAAAGAATAATTCACAGATTGGTGAGTGATATTCTTCCATCCGTGTGAGCTTGACAAAATAAGACCAACCACCAAAATCACTCGAATGCGAATTGATTCTCTGTGACATGCAGCAACCGATCCCACCTCAATATTTATGGAAATGATCAAATCCCATCTCAGCATCTAAATGCGATGCCATCCCCTGGGAGTCGCATCAACGATGCACCCGGGGGTCGCGTTTTGGTGTGGGATTCTGCGGGCAAACGCCAGAATCTTTGTCATGCAAAGTAGGCAGCAGAAACAACAACAAGTTTGCTCTTGGTGTGCTGCATCCACTTTAGAGTGAAACCCAGTCGCTCCCGCAGTATTCCAGGGATGCAGGGCTCAGCTGATGGCACTGAGCGGGGGCGGAGCGTTGCGGCGGGGGTAGCATCGCTAGTAATCAGGGAAATGGAAAAGCAATCAAAGCCCTTTGTGCATGCTTTAAGCATTTTCAAATTCAGCTGGTATCGCTTTCTTTTGATCGAGCAGAGGGGCTTTCAGGGCTTCTGATTTTATTACAGCTCTCGGGCATGATTGATTCGACCTGCTCAGGCCCAAGTTGAGTAGTCCTGTGACTATTATACGATGACTATTAGTCCTTCGGAATGGGAAAATGTTGCAATAAAGTTTGAGTGAGAGAAGGAGAGTTTTCGGAGGAGCAATATAAATTCGATGGGTGGCATCATTAGAAGCCCATAAGGGTTCAATAATCGAGCCCATTGCCCAGACTGGACGGTCTCCTAGAGCCCTACTATATATATATGTAATATGCCCTGTTGAGCGTTCATTTGGAGCCCATCGCACCCGCCTGATGACAAATTAATTGGAACATTCACAATTTATCATTTTGGCGATGGATTGATCAACAGAATTCCATCCGAGTTCGTCCCAACTTTGGGAACTTTATGGGCCATAAATAACAGTGGCCCTACTATCTGCCGGCGGAGCCTCTTCCTGACATACCACAGACATTCCGGCGCACAAGTATATTAGAGGCCATAAATCAAGGGGCCACACACCCATACACACATGATAACAAAATGAACCCTTCCCGGATCCCGGGACACATGTGCGGCGGAGTTCTCGCCTTCGCCGCGCCGCGGGATCTCACCTTCGCTGTGATGCCACCCGAGCCCGAAAGGAAGCTGTTAAAGGATTTATTGGGCGAAGGTGACACCCAGTCCGGGATGCGATTACATATTAAGGGATGCTCTAATTGCATATGAGCAGCGACGGAGGCACCACCCGCAACGGAGGGGGCGGTTCTAATGAAATTTTTACGACTCCATTATGTCGGCGAATTAATTGGTGTGAAACAGCCTCAATAAACATAAAAACTAAAAGCTATGGGAGAACACGCAATTCTAATCTCGTTTACGCCCCATAGCCGGGCTTCGGGGGATGTGCGGGCTCTATGAAACGGGCGACATGTACACGATTTTGCGGCCTGTTTTATGCCGGCGACAAACTATAAAGTGGTTTTAGTCTACTTACTGGCGGGATTTTCACGCCCTATTCGGCTCAATTTTGCAAATTCGTTTTTTACTACAAGTTGTTAAGTCTAATATTAGTTTTTTGTTTATCAACAAACACATTTAATAAAATTTTGAACATTTGAAATTTTAGGGGTAAGTGAGATTTTTAGCTATAGTGAAATTTTGCCGATAAAACAGAATATTGGATAAATACGATGAAAAAAAATAAAGGCAAGGAAAATGCTAGGTTGTATCAGGAGGATAATCCCTGTATGTATCATTGGTACACAGTAAAAACAAAGTGTAGCATTACAAACAAATTACGTAAAAAGAATGTACTTTTACAAAATTTCCACAAAAAAGAGATAATTTTCCTTTTTTTTAAGTAGAATTCTATAACAATATGTAAAATATTGAATTTTTCTAAGTTACCTAAAAATAATTTGCCTATATAAATATTTAAACATACATTTTTTTAATATAACATTGTAATTTTGCGAAATTTCCACAAATTATTCCTTTTGATTTATTTTAATATAAATAAGGCAATACCTTAACAATCTGTGCACTATTCTATATTTTGTGTAAAAACAAACAACACCAAAATAAGAACGCCAGGCGGTAAAAGGTTATTCGGCAAGGCGGCTCCATATGCCACACATACTGTCAACATCTGTAGTCTTACAAAGGAACAAAGGAAAAATGTTATATTTTTTAGTGAAATATTATGTTTGTATTTAATTTTGTGTATCTAAGTAACACTACACAAATTTATGTTAAAAAAAGGTATTCCGTATTGTAAATAAGCTTAATCGTTCATGATCTGAATAAAGACTGACTGTCTTCGATTCTTAGAACGAAAAGCTGAGAGAGGGTGGTGTTTGAAAACTAGAGGTATTTAGATATACTATATGTATCTTATTTGGTAATATTGGATTTGAAAATTAGTGAGAGCAGGGTCTGCAGGTTCAGGAGTAAAGGAAAGTCCTGTAGGTAAACATTACTTAGGATTCAATATGTCTGAAGGAATAAAATTATTATACAAAGAATAAGTAATATTTGACGATTAATAACGAGATAAGTATGTTGGAAAGTCTAGTGAACACAACCACAGTTGTAAACTTTGGTTCCTTCGAAATAGCAGGAATTTTCCAAGTAGTAGATATGGTAATTGTCATGAATTTGTATGGTATAGATTGAGAATCACAAAACAATTTATTTGGAAAGTTAATATTATTTAAAGTCCAGATGTTCTTAGATTATTTTTGCCTCCCCACTAGTAACGCCTATGATATTTGCAGATAATAATTATAAAAGTCAATTAATAATTACAAAGGTCAACCATATTATCTTCCTAATCGTTCTTTATGCAATTTTTTCCGCTGATTGTGAACTCCAAAAGGACAATCCCATACACCACATCACGTTTTCTAGATAAATAGGATTTACTCTACACCAAATTTCGAAATCATAGATTAAAAAGGCGCCACACAATAAAGGTAGTTTTTTAGAACAACAAAAAATAGTTAATCTGCTGATATACTTTGTTAATAATTTCTTGATTAACTTAGAATTTGGATGTTAACTAGCATTTCTGTCACGTTATACGTTGATTAATTAAATGAAAATTAACATTTTCTTCAATTAAGGGGTTAGGATTTCTTAGAAAGGGCACTTTTTTCCGTAAAAATGTAAAAAATTGGTAAAAAAAGTTGATTTTTTAAAAACAATGTAGGAGAATACCTCTTTAAAGCTATTCAGCTTGAATGAACAGTTGGACTTATAACAATATAGAACTATAGGGTTTTTATTTTATTGTATTTTCCTGCAAATTGAAAACAAGTAGTAAATAATGAATTTATATTTTCCTTCTTATTGTCTTTCCTGTGAAGCTTTCCCTTAATCAGTGTGTTATGCTCAACACAACAAACCTAATTTGTTGCTTTCTTATAAAAATCAGTCTAATTCCCTCATTGAAAAGAATTTGCTTTTAGCTCGTGCAAAGTTGTTTAAACAAAAAAAAAACAAACCAGCGTCGCCTGAAAGTAGAGTCTTGCATTTTACTGAATAAGATATTAGCCACTGGTATTAAGCGCACTAAATTAGCATTCGATTTTCCATATTTGTGGCGGTGTACAAAGCTTAAAAAGTCAATAAACCAGTGTTGAACAAGAGGAAATTTCCATAAATCGACATCCGCCCCCATTCGTTCACATTTTAATTAACAACATTCGGCCCAATAAGTAATTAATCGGCGCATTCAAACGAGTCGGAAGATAATTAAAGGAGCCTGCCCCGACCTCCCTCCTTAATCGCTCATCCATAAATTTTCCGAAAAGGAAATTCCGCTGTACGATGCGGCGTAATTAAGACGGCCGGCGGCGCGCGGCAAGTTTCTTTGCGAAGTGGGCTTTTAGAAGCCGCTTAGTGTTCGCACCTTTCATCGCGTCGAGTGCCGCCAAAGCGCCTTATTAGCCAATTTTCCGCCTCTTTCCCCTCTCACCTTTCGAAACTTGCTTTTTCGCATTTTCTACGCTTTAAATTCAATTCGCCAGGTGGCGACAAGTTTCCAATAAATCAAGAGAAGGAAATTTCCATACTTGAAAGAGTCGCTTTTGCCTAGTTTGCTGCGCGGGTAATTATCCTTCAATTATTTCGCACCTCGACGTGCTGTGCCGTGCCGCAAAAACCAGCGGCAGCGCAGCGCAGCGTAGCAACATGAATTCGGGAAGTTTTGAATTTTTTATATCCAAATTTAGACACAAAACCAAAATTAGCACTGAGCTGATCAATTATCAAGAGGGCACCTGTGCTGCGGGGCCGTGAATCGTTTCACTTTTATGGGGCAAAAAAAATTAAATGCCCAGCCCACCGATCTGGAAGATACTACGATACTCCGCCGGGACAAGCAGTTTTCAGGTCTCGTCAAGTGGAGCAATCTGCAATCAAATCGAGTTTGTCGATCAAATTAGACTGATATGCAAAGTGGAGTAATTACGGGGAGTATTCTGGAACATTTGACTCTGCTGAATGCTGATTCAATCGTAAGTGGATAATTGTATACCACTGCACTCACGCGTTCACAGTGGCTGAATTCTTTGAGTCCAGTCCTGTTCTGCATATAGCTTAGATTATTAATTCGAATTTAAAACACTATCAAAGACATATATGAATATACATATATGATGTACATTAGGGTGCTTTTTTTTCCGCGACAATTTTTTTTTTTTTTTTTTCAGTTCCACCTCAAAATTTTGTTGGAAATACCTAAAAAAAATTCCCTGAAAATTGGAGCCCTTAATATTAATATTAAGTACTAGACCAAGGCGTATAAAGATTTTCCATATAAAATACACGTAAACTTTGATTATTTTTCTTCAAAACTCTACAGCTCAGAGGCATTTTATGGTATAAGCTTGATCAATGGTAGGTTTTTTTCAGAATTGAATGCCCTACAAAAGTGTCTATTGCGGTGTAACGCTAACTCCCACCAGCGAGGTAGTACGGGTCACTAACCCCAATTTTTCCATGAAATTGTCGCTTTTTGCCCATATCTCGTAAACAACAAGAGGTACAGAAAAAGTGAATATGACAAACTTGTAGGAAATTCAATTTCCTCCAAAAAGTTCTTGAACACCAAATCGCTAACATCGATATTTCTTGAGATATTGGGCTTTGAAGTTGAGTTTTCAAAACGCAAGAAATGGGCTTTTGATTAAGATTTCATTTCGTACGATTTTTGGAACAGACACGATTATTTATGTATTGAATATTTATAACTTAATTACTTTTCAGATTTTCAGATGACATACACAAAATTACGGATTGTCAAATTCAGTGGGATATTTATACAAGTGGGTACAATTATAAGTATAATATTAAAAATAAAATTTTGTAATATGTTTTTGAAATCAATAGTCCTGAAAACAAAAGAAAGGAATTAATGGACTTGTTCAGTCCGTTAATAAGTTTTTTGATTAGATAGTGTCTTCTTTTATGACGTTTATTTTATTATTTCATAGAAATATGTATATAAATATTTTATCGAAATCAGTTCAGTAATAATTATAATATTAATAATCAGGTAATAGTGTGAGTACTTAAAATTGTGTGCTACGTACACGTACATATTTCCGTTGTAATGGAGAGTAAACAAACTCAATCTTGATACATTGTAGAATAAAAAACATATGTGAAAAAAATCTCAAAAAATTAAAGTTGTTTGAAATTTCGTACAGGACAATTTTATGTAAAAATGCCGCGGAATTCAGCCATGTCATGTCGTGTGTCATGTTAAGTGACATCTTATTCCACGAATAATACTATGTGTCATGTCACGTGCAATGTCATGTTATGCCATAAAACGTATCATGTCACGTTACGTAGTAATAAAATATACGCTAAAGCTAGCCCAAGGAGCATATCTATAAACTAAAAAAAGCATGTAAATCAGATCAGTGTTTTGCGAGTTATAAGTTATGAGATAAAATTCGGATGACGGTTGTCGTCAAACATTCTAATTCTAATTTCTTTGGTAGCTGATTTGATTTTAGAGGCCTTAAAAAATTACAAAGATTGAATGTCCTCAAAATTGTTATTATATCATCGCATTCTCATGCCACGATACACCGGATACAGGGGAGCAAGACCTATTTTCACTAAATTGTGAATATTCGCAATGCAATTATAAACATATGTACATACAATAGTAGATATTTTATATTACTATAGTAATCGTCGAAAATGTAAAAATCTCCTGTTTATCAAAAAATTGATGATGAAGATGTAAAGATTTTCCTACTGCTGATCTATCAATTAATTATTTCTTAAATCGTGACAACGAAAAGCTGCCAATCAATCCTTAGAAATCCGAAAAAATGAAAATGTTTGCCACTTTTCAATTTTTCCGTGAAAGAATGACTGTTTTGGTTGATTTGAGCACTTCTTCATGAATTCCCGGGGATCCCAAGAGTAGAACAAAATTCACCTCACGCGCCGCCAAAAGATAGAGAGGATTTGTCACGTATATTAAAGGAACCGAAGATTTTGTTGTGCCGCTCCTTTCGTCCTGGTCCTACCGAATTTTCCTGTCGTTAGGAAGAAAAATGAGAGGCACCTGACCTTGAGAGCAATCACGTCATTTTGGCATCTTAAGAAAGTGTAAGACGGCGGTTGAGTCAGGTCAGTTCTTTATTGCTTTCGTCTTTTTGCTTTAAACAATTTATTCATTCAGTGAGCAGATTATGGACCATGAATAGTGGGCTGTGGGAGTGGCCAGAGTTCGGCGACGACCGTTCGAGGTGGGCATAATTTATTTAGTAGGCGCCAGATGACGCGACCGGCGCACTTCCGCCACTATTTGCATATACGACTGCGGCCGACCTGCAGCGTGTCCCCAAATTATAGAATAATTGAAAAGTGTGTGTTTTTTTTTTATTTATTTAAATATTAAACACGGCGCCCAATTAATTTTGGGGACTGCGTTCGGACGCGCCATGTGATGAAATTAATTATGCACTTTAACAATCGGCGACTGATTAAATTGCCATTGAATCTGTCGAATGCGGCGGCAATCTGGTGCCTGCGTTAATTTGATTGACGGCATTAAAATTGCCTCCGATTTGTAAGCATACGGGTACGACTTTTGTCCGCAGCCGCTCTGTGAAAAGGGACTGGTCGAATTATAAACAAATTGGCGGCGATAAATTGAATTTTATGCACCTTGTAATGACGGCTCTATACGGCGTTAAATGGGGAAATTAAAGAGTGGGCGGACATCGACTTTATCGCGTTATTAATTTTACTCTTTATTTTTATTTTAAGGGCAATTATGAGTCGCACCGCAGCCACTTGTTTTGTAAATTAATTGCGCATTTGGTCCGTTGGATGTAGTTATCCTCAACGCCTGTTAGTTTTATTATCAGGCCTCACTGCGCCTCCTGTTCTGGAGCAGAGCAGGGGGATACCTGGGATAATTGATCACGTGTCAGAAAGTAGACTCATCTTCATCAAACAAAGCCACCCCAGCGCGTCAGCTATCCAGGTATGGGTTAGAATTTCGTCGGGACGAGACGACGTGTTGGTGCAAGTTAGACATATCAAATTTCCTCAATTACGAAGATCCTGCGGGACATCCAGCAATAAATATGCATCAGGAGGACCGGACTCCTTGGTCTTCTTCGGTCTTTGATATTGATGTCAACCCGATAACCAATGAATTATTGAGTACCTGGGGAATCTTTCTTGATTTTCTTTTTGTCCCAGTGCATTTTTCCCCGTCTTTCTGATAGTCGTCTGATTGCTGCAGATACTTAGATCGGTGTGGCCAGATAAGGAGCATCTGTCGTCTGGGCTTGCGAGCGATTTAGTTGTTTTTTGAGGACTACAAATGATGACTGACGGGACAAGATTTGAGGTGATTATTAATTTTTTTTTTTAAAGCTTGTCATTTCTCAGGATGTTATGCAGAGATTACATCGGACAGAGATCTGATTTTGGTGATATGACAACATTTGTTTCGACAAAATCGCTCATTACTATTTATTTTTGTCTTTGAGAGGTCATTATCGTTTGAAATATTGAAAATATGATAAAAATTGAATATTTTTTGTTTGGCTTATGGTTGCAATCTAAAAATTCAAATTCAATCTTAATTATTATCCTGGTCAACGCGAATTTTTGTTACCAACAAACACATCACATCACTTTTATAGAATTTTTTCCGTTCAGTTCGAATTCGCTAATAAAAATAATTTTTGAGAAAACGAGAGAAAGAGAGAAATATAAAAATTTCCTATTATACAAAACAATAATAATAGTTTGAATAGAAAAAAATGTACTAAAAATTAGCTAAGGTAGACATACAATGTTACACATTAATTTTATTATAAATAGTTTGTTTAAATGCTAAATGAGCAGTTCAGGGGATCAATTTGGAGCATGTCATTATTTCTCCACAGACGAATTAGCGCAGAGTTAATATGTATTTTAACGAGCAAGACTTTGGGCGGTGCAAAGATACATAATTTCTTTCAGTCTTTCAGCAGCATAGAGAATACATATACGGTTAGTTGAATTTTCTTAAAATACTCCGAGAGAACTTTTTCTGTACATCTTTAATTTTATCCGAATTGTTTTGGTGGTATGGTGACCAAACTGGTGAACAATACTCAAGAGTGCTACGTACGATTGTCAAAAATAAAGGTTTATTTGTCGAAAGATATCCGAAGTTAGTACAGGTACGTAGGATGAAAGTAGTTAGCCTAAGGGATCTGGAGTCTGGAGCAGACGAAACTTTAGTTTTTTGCCATAATTTACACCTAAAGCTAAAGGTCATTTTAAAACATTTACTTACATTAATGGTCAGGCAGTAATTATTGCACCAATCTTGCAGAGCGATTAAGTATTAAGTCATATTGAAGAATATCACAGTCGTAATCACTTTCAATCACTCCGAACATCTTGAGATCGTCAGCGTATAAGAGACCGTCAGAAGTTATCTAATAGTAGTGGACCTAGTAGAGATCCTTATGAAACACCGGAAGACGGAACAAACTAAAAAGAGGAACACCCAGAAAACACTTATGTCTACGGTTAGACAGATATGACGAGAGTCAAGACAATAAAGGCACGCAAGTTATAAACTTTTAATTTTTGGCAGAGTATGTCGTGACTGACATCGATCGAAGGACAAATATGTGTATTTGGTATCCACTTGTTGATGTTGCTCCATAGTTTTTGAAACAAAATGCTAGAACTTGAGTAGGTTGCTTGATGTGGATTTACCCTTAATACTCTTATTGTATACCACTTGCAGAATTGGAAAATCAATTGCAACACCAATAATATGTCGATCTATTGGGTTGGTGCATATGAAATGTCGGATTTTGGTGCGTATGAAATGCCGGATTTTTAAGTGAATATATAAAACTGCATACCTTTTTTCAAAAACTGTTTATTTAATCAAAATATGCTCCATTTCGCTCATTAAATGCAATAACGTCATAACTCAAAAATCATTATTGTTGAACTACTTATACGGGTGGACTAAATTTCGTATATACTTTTAACTGTATTTTAACTGTAAAAACGTCATATCTGAGCTTTCATAATTCGCGACAAGGGAGAGGTAGTTTTGAAACTATTTCTTACTGAAATAACAAAGAGCCTAATCTTTGAAATGCATTTTATGAAAAGTGACAACTTTTGAGTTATGACGTTATTGTATTTAATGAGCGATTTGCTTATGGATACAGTTGGATTCGCTTCAGATCATCATTTTTCACGGTCGTTTTGGGTTTTCCACGTCGTTCGTTTTGTAGTAAAAAATCACCAGACCGAAATTTTTCAAACCAACGCTGCACTTTTCGATCGTTAACAGTATTCTTCCCAAACGCCTGGTTTATGTTGCGTGCAGCTTTTGCAGCATTATTATCAAGTTTATACTCATACAAAAAAATTACACGAATATCGGTGGAATTCATATCGGTACAAAATTCAAAACAAATAACAAAAGGGAACACTTTTGAGAAAATCTCCTTTGTTGAAATGTGACTCTGGCAATGGACAGTACGACTATAAACGAGGTTATGCAAAAAACAATAGCATAACGAAAACAGGGAGAGAAATGTTTGCATGTAAACAAAATCTGACATTTCATATACACCAACCTAATATGTTGCAGTTGGGATGAATTTGTATCTACAGACAAAGATGTCATTTGTTTGTGGAACACAGAGTTGTCTGCAGAAGAAATTACTGAATGAATTCTGAAAATCTGCCTGAAAATGATGATGATGACGATGGCACCGACGAAGAAGGTAACAATCTTTGAATCTGCATTGATATTATATAATTATCTAAAAAGAAAAAAATTTTATTTAAGCTTTTCTAGCACAAGCTCCCGATGCATCTCAAGCAATCGCAGCAATTGAAATAGTGACGAGATATTATCTCTTCAAAGAATGTAACGAGGAAACTTTAGATTCTATTGACAAAATTAAAAGAAAATTAGAAAAATATGGCACGCCGACATTACCAACAATTAATAATTTTTAAAAAAATTATTCACAGGGAATTTAGAATTCATAAATATGAATTAAATAAAGTTAAAGCATTATTTTAATTGAATATTTTAAAATCATGCATAAAAAATTTTTAAATTAAAAATGTGTGTTGTTCGACAAACAAATTTAAATACAATAAACAATAAATAATAATAATACAATAAAATTGTATATACATAATTTCAATTCGTGAATTTTAATTTAGAAATCTTAATTTAAGAATTTAAAATATGAGCATAATTTTAATTCAAATATGAAAAATCAGAAACCAGAATTATGTACATAATAATAATTCATGAATTAAAATGATGCACCTACATAATAAAAATTCGTTCAATTTTTCTCATAGCAAAATATAATGAATAATCGTATTTGAAATTATTCTATGATACAATGATAACTGATTTCGGTAAGTGAAATTTAAGTCATGTTATAATTCTAAATCAACGATTTGGTATTCGAATATAGTCTAAATTACGAATTGTATTTTTATTACAGTATCATAATAATTCATGAAATTCTTCCTTCAACAAACACTTAGTTTTTAATCCATCACAGCAAAATTATAATCTTAAAAAATATTTTAACCTGTCAAAATATAAATCAATTGAATTATTATTTTATCCTGAGATAAAATAATATGATAAAACCATGTCAAAGAACAATAAAATTAATAAATATTATGTCTATACAATAATAATAATTTAGGATCTCCCCTATCTTCTCCTACTTGGAAGTAATTTTATGATTGTCATAATTTTAATTATTTCTTATTATGTTAAGACATATTAAAAAGGTGCGAATCAATTCTTTTTTTTATTCCACAACAGAATGCTCGCTATTAAATAGCAAAACGGTGTGCCATAGAAAAGGATCTCTGACAATCAAGACAAACTCAAACATCAATTACGAGATATTTTATAAAACCATAATTTGATGCTACAATCATAATTTTTCTGAATAAAATCTCAAAGTATGTACATTGTGCATTGCACTTTTCACTTTTATCAGATATAACGACTATCGAATATAACGACGAAATTTTCTGGTCCCTTCTATGTTATTATAATCGATGTTCATTGCACATAATATTGCAGATATTAAAAGCATGTGTTCATATGTTAAGTAGAGCTTTGAATATGCCAAAACGTTTTTCAATATTATTATTTTTATATCCTATTAGTGATAGTGGCTTTAAGTTAATTTCGCTCACTGTACTATGTAAGTTATTATTTTTACTATATCCTTACTTCACATATCTTTTTATGATTACTAACAGCTGGTTGACGAAGCTTAAGTTTCAGTCTTTTCATGCATAATGTATGTTAAAGTAATTGAGAAGTACTTAAGTACTTCCACGGTGCTCTTTCGTTCTATTCACGAAAAGATCTAGATTTGTTGAAAAGCTAAGAAGGGAAGAAAATCTGAATTCCGCCACTCAGAGCTTCCTCTATTCCAGGGCTAAGTGCTATTAAAGTAATTTCATGGTAATTATCGCTTCATTCAAGCTCTATTTAAGTCTAAATTAAGCGCTCCGGAGTCGAATTCATTAGTACGTCCTGGTGGCCCTCCGTGGGTGCATTAATCGCGGAGTGCGTTAGCGTTCCGAAATGTCGTCCGTGTTTACTTAGCGAGGAGATTTATCGCTGTTTTTCGAATGCACGATCAATTTAGTCACCGCGTTGGCAACAATAGAATTTGAATTTTCTCGGAAGAAGTCTGCATCAGCTCCTCGACTTCTGAGAAGATATTTTCATTTCTGCTGGCGAGAGGGAAAAAAGATTCCCAAAAATCTCGGCCAAATTGGAATTTTTTATCTGGCGGCGTCAACGCCGGCGAGAATTATATCGTCGTAATACAAAATTCAAGTGGACAGGCGTCAAGTCGCAGAAGTCGTGCCTGCTATTTGTCAAATTAGGTGGTGATGGCCTTTCCACTTACTCCCGGGCGCCCCTTTTCCGCGCTGCAGTGCGCCGCCCGGGCCGAGGTCCCGGCTGACACAGCTCCAAGGGGACCCGGGGCTCCCGGGGGCCACCATTCGGCTGACATCTGCTTAAGTTAAACGAGAAATTTGCGCTAAGGCGACAGAAACAGAAAGTTTAACAGCAGAATGGATGTCAGAAGCAACCCAAAGCCAGTGAATTATTGGACTTGAAGTTTTGCGCCTTGTGATTTATGCACTCGGCCAAAATTAAGCAGCAAAAATGAGGAGAAAAAGTATAAGGCGACATGGAAGAAGAAAACACACACTGAGGAGCCCCATTAGGTGGAGCTGCTGCGAATTATTCTGCATACCCAGAAAAGTTGCCTCAGAGCACAACGACTCCGCTTGGTTTTCCTTCCAAGAAAATTTTCTGCGCGGAATTGATTGATTTATTGTTCTGTGTCACGAAACTACAGAAAAGAGAAATGCTGCAGTTCTTTTCGGGGAATCTCAGGAAAAAGTCCATTCAGACGAATTTTTGTTTATCTTGATACTACGCCTTTCAAAATAGGAAAATGTTTCAAAGAACAAGCAATTTAAAGCAACAATGGTCTTTTAAAATTCGCAGTAAACGAAAACTTTGTTTCAACAGTTCAATTTTCCTAATAACAAGTTTCAAACGGATGTCTTATTTGTTACATATTATTGTTACAAAAATTATCTGGTAATTTTTGAAATGTTTTTGATGTTATTTTGGTTGCTAAATGAGAATCTGAAAACCAATATCTTTTAACATGTAGGGTTTTTGAGGAAATTAGATCCAAAATGTGAAATAAATTAAAATATCGTAATTTTTATAAATGTTTTAAAATACTTTTGTTTTTTTAATAGTTTAGAAAAAAACTACCCTTTCAATGTAAAAAATAACCTCAGAAATGAGCTTTGCATTTTCGAAAACGTTCAAATATTGATTTTAAAAAAATGGCATTAGTTTAAAGTGAAACCTTTCTTTTTTTATTCAAAAATCGGTAGTAAATCGTTGATAGAATGGGTGAGTTTTAATTAATCAACTATGTAGTTCTCTAGAGAATGTTATTATTAAGCTAAAGTTGAAATTTTTGATCAAACGGTAAGAAATTGTAAGCGCTAGAGGTATGCTAAGGAAAATCACAAAAAAAACCGCGTTTCGCATCTAAAAAATTGTTAAACTTTATTTTTAAGATCTTTAAACCTTATATTAACATGTGCATAAAACCGAATTACGTTATATTAAACAATTATCATAAAAATAATCTCCAAAAATTACTTGATATCGTGCAAATAGTATTACTTTTTATATGACTAACACTTTCAAAAAAGGAAGGAAATTGGTTTTGCTTTCATATTCTAAATTATTGTATTAGGGTCAGAAAATCGTGTTCAATATAATTCTAATTGTAAAGTGCGTTTCATATTTATAACGCCACAAAAAAAATTATGATTTCTGGAAAACTATTCATTCCAGCAGAATACAATAAATAACGAAAATGATGAATTTGATAAAAAGGAAACAATCACTCATAATTTATAAACCTAACACTTCAATGGCGGAAGTATGGGAGGAATAAGTGATTTTAGCTTGTTTCATAATTATAACGCCACGTACATTTTCGACAAAAATAACAATTTTATTTCTGCAAAAATAATATTAAAACATAGTAACGTAAAATTCATTAAATTAATTAAATTCTAGAACACAGCAACGTAAAGTTCATTAATCAAGAGTTGCTCCTTGCTTGAAAATGGTATTCAAAATTCTGGTTTTTATGCTATCGATGAGACTCTGAATTAAATCTAAATCAATAGCATTCCATTCTTCCACGATTGCGCGTTTTAAGTCCTCAACGGAATTGTATTGGCGATTTTCCCTATATACCCGGCGAACTAAAACTCCCCAGAGATTCTCAATTGGATTGAGGTCAGGAGAGCATGGTGGCCACTCCAAAACCTCAATCGAATTGGAAGAGAACCAGGACCTGGTTTCGTGGCTAACGTGGATACGAGCATTATCCTGCTGAAAAATCCACTGTGTTGCAGGATTTTGCCGAATAAAAGGTACCAAACTCATCTGCAGCACATCCGTGTAATCCTTGCTTTTCTTTCTTGATTAAGTGAATTGCAATTCTAAACAGCCGGACACAGAAATTGCACCCCAAACCATCACGCTTCCGCCGCCAAAATTTCTTTTGGAAAAATATAGCGGTTCTTTTCTCAAGTCACGCCAATATCCTCGAAAACCATCCGGTCCATCCAAATTCCATTTTTTTTTCATCGGAGAATATCACCTAAATTCTAATTTCTGTGTCCGGCTGTTTAGAATTGCAATTCACTTCATCATGTGCTGCAGATGAGTTTGGTACCTTTTATTCGGCAAAATCCTGCAACACAGTGGATTTTTCAGCAGGATAATGCTCGTATCCACGTTAGCCGCGAAACCAGGTCCTGGTTCTCTTCCAATTCGATTGAGGTTTTGGAGTGGCCACCATGCTCTCCTGACCTCAATCCAATTGAGAATCTCTGGGGAGTTTTAGTTCGCCGGGTATATAGGGAAAATCGCCAATACAATTCCGTTGAGGACTTAAAACGCGCAATCGTGGAAGAATGGAATGCTATTGATTTAGATTTAATTCAGAGTCTCATCGATAGCATAAAAACCAGAATTTTGAATACCATTTTCAAGCAAGGAGCAACTCTTGATTAATGAACTTTACGTTGCTGTGTTCTAGAATTTAATTAATTTAATGAATTTTACGTTACTATGTTTTAATATTATTTTTGCAGAAATAAAATTGTTATTTTTGTCGAAAATGTACGTGGCGTTATAATTATGAAACAAGCTAAAATCACTTATTCCTCCCATACTTCCGCCATTGAAGTGTTAGGTTTATAAATTATGAGTGATTGTTTCCTTTTTATCAAATTCATCATTTTCGTTATTTATTGTATTCTGCTGGAATGAATAGTTTTCCAGAAATCATAATTTTTTTTGTGGCGTTATAAATATGAAACGCACTTTATTATCACAAAAATAAGAAGAAAAGTGGTTTTCCGTCTGTCTATTGAATCTTTCGGTCACGATAACTTTTGTAAAAATGCGCGGTATTTAATTTTCTGTTATTATAAATGTTCAAATCACTAACAACTTCAGATCTATTGACTACTGGTGGGCTATCGACTTCTACACTTTGTACAATTTTTATAAAAATAAGTACATAGTGGTTTTCGGAGTCCCTGATTTTAAATATGCTGTCAAAAAATATTTGAACTCATATTGTTATATAATTGTTTGTGAAATTTTAAACATTATACAAGTTAAACCGGAGTTTTATGCGACTGCTGATTTTAAATCTATGCTCAAAATTTACGAATTCAATAAAATGGGCTGTCAAAGTTCTGCCATCTTAACCTTTATTTCATTATGGAACATGGAAGTTATGTGTTATATTTGAATTGCAATTGTATTTTTAAATCGTTCAGATACATAACTTTTTCCATTTTACAAATTTCTGATTGTGCTTTTGTAATGGTTATGGATGAATGTTTATAAATCGGTGTGTTAAAGGTGTTAATGCTAAATAAATGCATCGCTTAAAACTTTTGGTACATTTCCTTTTACCTAAGTACTTTTACTGTAAGTTTATATGAAAGCTATTAGTAGAAGAACTTCTGTAGATTGCCATCATAAGACCGTTTCAAAAACGACTATATTCTCAGCGTTTAAAAAGGGGTCCTTTTCGAATTAATAAGGCTTGAATTCCAGTAACGAGCCTCTTTAGAATATCAAAAAAGAAGGTTCAGAAAAACGCACTGCATCCTGGCACTAATTATTCCCGAAATAAAAAAATACACAAGCGTCCGCGTTTGCGAATTCCTCTACACTTGCGGGATCAAAGTGCTTCATGCTTCTAGGTATATGAAAGACCTCTTTTGATTGCATACAAATTTACTTCAATAAATCTACGAATAAAAAATCCTGAGAACAGCTCGGGAAAGTAATCACAGCGAAATTTCCCGCTCAAAGCGCTGTTGGTAGCGCTCAATGGATGGCGGCAGCACCATCGACAAACAGCGGCCAAAGGAGCCCGCTACCGCTCAGGGGAAAAAAAGTATACTTTTACCGCACTCAAGCGAAAAGTCACCTCAATAATGGGGCACAAGGAAATCATCCTTTGCGCTGCACGAAATGCTCGGCAATATCCTCTTCAGATTAATTATGAAAAGCCTGTAAAAATCGTGACTTTCGCGAAAATCCCCCCTTTCCTGTGAAAAGGAACAAAGACGGGGGGCGGGGCAGGCTCAGGGGAGGCGGGGCAACTCTAGAGGAATGAAGATGGATAAAGCTTCAAAGGCGTGTGCATGCCGCGGTGCCGCTTCCCTAAGGAGAAAATCTCATCGTCATCAGATCGCCAAGTTTCCCGCCGGATGTGGGCCTATACTATAAAACCGGTGCGGCCCATGCCCCTGGGCGGACCACCCATCCCAATCCCGAGCGGTGCAGCAATCAAAACTAAGGACACAATTATAAAAGTTTAATAAGCCGCCGACTTTGACGACAAAAAACCAATTAAAAAGAGAGTTTCTTTGAGGACGCAACAGTTTGTGTCCCGAAGGATTCTGTGCAGGATTTCAACCCATTTGATGTCGTCGTCGTCGACGTCGACGTCGTCGTCGAGTGGGCCTCTGCTCCCCGTCCCGAATCCTAGCTGCAGTGGAAGCTGGGAAGTGATTGCATGCTGTAATGGATCCCACTTCTGTCTCATCTCAAAGTCAATTAAAAAAAAAAGGGGGGAGCATTTCTTCAAATGCCTCTAACGCCGCCCAGAAGTTCCGGAGCGCGGAAGATGCCCGAAGGGGCGACTGATCCACTAAGATGCCCGGGATAATTATAGTTCGTTCCACAAAGAAATCTGCACTCCTTCAGGAGCTACAGTGTAAATTGCGGAGCCCCGAGGGGGATGACTAACTGGAACGAACGCCCGGTACTCCGCTTCAGCATCCCGGACTCCTGCTGAGCTCCTACTTACCCTCTAATTCCCGCCAAAACACCCGCAGCTTTCTTGGCTATTGATTTTGCAAATATCAAGATGATTGCCTACTGATTTTGTCGCTTCTTATTAATGCGAGGGCAAACACTTCGACAGCGGCCGGTTTCTCCTGGTCTTCCCGATTCCCGGGCGGAATTCGGGAAGAAGCTTGCGTTACTTAATTTTGATTGTTTGTGCTCTCGTCGTGGATCAATGCCTCCGGGCAGGATTGCTTCATATCCTCCTCTCCGTCTGTCCTGCTTAATTCGGCGAATTATTATTATTTTTTTCTTCTTTCCTTCATCTTCATCGACATCGACGTCGACGTCGTCGTTTGCGTTCATTTCTGTTGCTTTGTAAATGGCTAAGCAAATATTTGCGCCATTGCCTTACGGTTGATGATATCCCTTAAGCGCCTGTCCTCCGCCTCATGATAAGCAGGAAATTGGGAAAATATTTTTTCTGTACGTTTCCTCGAGTGTTTCGGGCGATATAAGGCCATTATTTCCTTTCCCTCCTGACGTTGAGTGCCGCTCGAGGAAATTGATGGAGCTCCAGTTTGGCTGTCTCCTCTGATAGATTTCAGTTTCGAGATGATTTTAGAGGACTGTTCAAGCCTTTAAATAGAGCGATAGCAAAACTCTGTCTGTATGACTAACAAACGGGTAAAAGGAGAAGAACCATAGACAGACTTTTCTACTCTTTAAAATGTCAAAACTTCGTGTTTTGCGTACTCGTACACTGAGAAAACAACACTGATGAATAGTGCTGAAAATCAAGTTTACACTAACCAAAAGCTTGGTAGGTTTTCAAAATATGGAGCTTTTGATTGTTATAAACAAATTAATTTTGTTGACTTTTATTCAACCAGCGCACTAGGAGACGTAAGCCATATGGCGCTTGCTACTTGAATTAAATTAATTAAATTTAAAAAGTTTTATCAGGGGGATATATTAAAAATATGAATGAATGTTTGGAAATAAAATATTGAATAAAAAAAAATTATAAATATACCATATATCCATTTATTTAGGAATTTAAGAAGATCTCGAACAGGATTCTGAACGTCCAAAATTGGATTTAAAAAGAAGAAGGAACATCTAGGCCTTTTTAATTGTTAACAATATGTAAAAAAGTGTTTCGTTATCGATAATGGTTATGGGTTAGGTACCACTAAAAATTTGAATCATTTGTAATGGTTTTTCATAACTAAATTAATTTATGTCGATAAATTAATTGATACACTTTTTAATAAATTAATTGATAAGCTTGTTCGTATTGTGGTTATAACAGTTATTTTCCTGGATATAAATACTTAAAACTAAGAGATTTTGGAGACTTGCTTAAAGATTATCTTACTTTCTAGCAAGATCATTCGCATCTTCTGAACTACATACAGTAATTAAACTATTACTCAATATTTCTTTCTCTTTCTTCATATATATTTTCGTTTTAAGTTTTGACATAACAAAGTTGAGCTTTCGGATGCTTTTTTTTTAAATTTGTATAACGAAAGTAATATTTGTCAATGTACCAACAATTAATGTTCCACTTTTTAATGGTTCGATTTTGCTAAACAGATTAGTCAGTGTTATTCTTGATATTACACATAAGATTAGTCTTAACCTATAGTATGGCGCCGACTCAGAATTAGCTACTTACATTAGTTTAGAAGCTTAGTTATTAAGACTAAAAAGTTTTATTTTATTTTTCGCTTTTCAGTTTCTTTTTTCGTCGGTTTAATTTTTTTTGTTAAATAGTTTTTATTTATTAAGTTGTTGTGCCTAAATTCTATTAATTCTTCTGTCTCCAACATCAGATTAATTCCAAGTCTCCATTATGTTGCAGTTTCATCAGAATCGGTTCACACGTGAATGAAAAATCAATCATCCCCTTTAAATGAGACTAAGTTCGAGGTATACCTATCTACTAAAAAAAAATTGTGCGTGGAGTCCCTCCGCGCGGAAGAAGTGAAACTTCGTAATCGGGAAATGAAAATAGGAAGGGGTAGAAATTGATTTTTAGTAGACTCATATTGTTTCTTTAAGACAAACTTTTTAACATTCTCGCCCTGGAAAATGTATTTGTATTAATAACTAGCTGGGTTACCCGGTTTCACCCGGCGTTGGGTAAATTCTTACTAATTAAACAGTTCTCAAATGTTCTAGTTTGTTATATTCTAGAAATTGTTTCAATCCGAAAACCCCTTTATGGATCCGCTATCTTGAAATTCCAAATCTTAATAATATTCAAAATTAGTGGCCCTAAAATAAGCATTGTACCAACTTTCATTCAGATCCGTTGAAATCGAGAAATGTTGGTCACCATATTGGATCCGCCATCTTGAGTTTGGAAATTTGGCTAATATTCGAAATTAGTGTCCTCAGAATAATCATTGTACTAATTTTCAGTAAAATCCGTTGAAATCAAGAAATTTGGTCTCATATTGGACCCGCCATCTTGGATTTACAAATTTTGATAATATTCGAAATTGGTAGCTTCAGAATAATCATTGTACCAATTTTCATTAAAATCCGTCGAAATCGAGACATTCTGGACGCCATGTTGGGTCCATCTTGCATTTAAAAATTTTAATAATATACAGTGCTGTGCAAAACATTTGCAACTAAAATCATAGTTTCTTACAGATCATTATAAAATTTCCTAAACTACTCATACAAAAAAAAGTTTTACAGTGCATTATTCTTTATTATGTCTAGTTTCCAGATAAAACAATAGCAGAATGTAATATCCCGTAATAAGGTAGCAATATCAATTTTTTTATTCAACGTAACGATTTTGCCTGTGCAAAACATTTGCAACTTTATATATCAACAAATACTTTTCTAGGAATAAATGAGAATTGGCAGTACTTTGTTAGTTAACTGTTATTTTCTATTCCATATATAGTTAATAAAAAATAATAATAATAATTTTCTATTCCGATCCATGCGCGGAAGTGTATTATTAAAATATTTTTTTCCTTTAAACGCAATTAAACTGAAAGTTCTTAAAATGGGGGTAATTAATTTTACAACGAAATAAAAAACCGAATAATATTTGTTTACACAGATGGTATAACCTAAAAAGACATTAGTGAAAAATATAAAATAGCTAAATCCACCATATCCAGAATTATAAGCAGTTTTAAAAAGACTGGGAGTATTGAAAATATTCATAAAGGGTGGTAGACCAAGGAAAACGACAAAGGCTGAGGATCGTAGAATTTAAATTTTAATTAAATCTCGGTCTTTCGAATAAAACCTGGATGTGGATCCTTCGACAGTAAGAAGACGAGCCATAGAAACCGATCTTAAGAGCTACAAGCCAGCGAAAAAGCCACTACTTTCCGAAGAAAATGGCTGAGCTCGGCTTGTCTTTGCTCGAAGTCATTTAGAATGGCCCCTAGAAAAATGGAGAACTGTCCTTTTTTCGGATGAGTGTTTAACTTTAAGTTTAACTTAATGGGGCTAGATGGAGGGCAAAAAGTAGGACGACCGACGAACAAACAACTAAATCCGCGATAAACTGTGGTAACTGTGAAGCTTGGAGGTGGTAATACAATGGTCTGGGGGTGTTTATCAGCTCAGGGCGTGGGACCTCTTTATGAAATACCTCGGATAATGAAAGCGGAGGACTACAAAAACATTATGGAAAATGTTATGCTCCCTTACGCAGAGGAAGAAATGCCCCTGTGCTGGCGCTTCGAGCAGGACAATGATCCCAAGCACACCTCTAGACTTCTTCAGGCTTGGTTTTCGAAGCAAAACATTGAAGTTTTGAAATGGCTCGCACAGTCTCCAGATCTCAACCCCATAGAAAAGCTATGGCAACTGGTTAAGAAGAATATGAGGGGTCAATTTTACAACAACCGTGACGAACTCTTTAATGGTATAAAAAAGGCTTGGAATGATATAACTTCTTTGCATATTGAGTCGCTATTTAATTCTATGCCAAGAAGATGTGCAAGAGTTATTGTAAATAAAGGCTATTCAACCAAATATTAATGATAATATATATTTAAAGTCGCCAACATTGTTAATGTCAAGGAGTTGCAAATGTTTTGCACAGTCAGTTTTGTATCTTAGTATGAAAAAACGAATATTTCTCCTTTTTTATTGAATAGTTACCTTTAGTTTTTTAATATTCTTAAATTAGATATAATAAAGAATAAAATACTGTATTAGCTTTTTTGTTTTTAAGAATTTAAGGTTTGTTGTAGTAAGATATAGAAAATTGGGGTTTTAGTTGCAAATGTTTTGCACAGCACTGTACAAAATTAGTGTCCTAGTGTAATTTCTATTACAATCCGTTGAAATCGAGAAATTTTGGTCGCCATGTTGGATATGGAAATTTTGATAATATTCGAAATTAGTGGCTCCGGAATAATCATTGTACTAATTTTCATTAAAATCCGTTGAAATCGAGACATTCTGGTCGCCATGTTGGATCCACCATGTTGGATTTGGAAATTTTGCTAATATTCAAAATTAGTGGCCTCAGAATAATCATTGTACCAATTTTCATTAAAATCCATTGAAATCGAGAAATCTTGGTCACCATATTGGGTCCGCCATCTTGGATTTGTAAATTTTGATAATATTCAAAATCAGTGACCTCAAGATAATCTTTGTACTAATTTTCATTGAAATCCCTTGAAATCGAGAAATATGGTCGCCATTTTGGATCCGCCATCTTGGATTTCTAAATTTTGATAATATTCAAAATCAGTGACCTCAAAACATTCATTGTACTATTGTTCATTAAAATCCGTTGAAATCAGGAAATCTTGGTCGCCATATTGGATCCGCCATCTTGAACTTCTAAATTTGGACAGCGGATTTGAAATCCCCATCCCGCAAAACCCCTGTATACCAATTTTTTCATGAAAATCGCTTCAAAATTAAAATTTTCAGCCGCCATCTTGGGTCCGCCATTTTGAAAACCTACAGAGTATCGTATAGCCGTTTCCTGGTTCTAAGCTACCTCCCCACCAATTTTCAGCCAGATCGGTACAGCCGTTCTTGAGTTATAAATAGTGTAACTAACACGACTTTCTTTTATACATATACATAGATGTATGTGAATGCGTCATAATGTAATTTCAAAAGAGAAAACCTAACAATCAATTGATATTCACAAGAGACGTACCTTGACATAACCTTAAATCCGTCGCATTGGCCGTGGACTGTCTTCCAAAGTTCATCTGCGATACAAAAGCTACTTTCATGAAATAAAGCTATTTTTAGCTTATAAAGCAAAATTAGTGCTTTAAGCTCAGTACTGAAATGCGCTTGCATATAGGAAAGTTGCAGCTTTTGAGAAGCGTTAAACCAAACGTTAAACGTTTAACGCAACCTTGTTTTGGAAGTCCCATTAGAAGTTTCACTTCAAAAAAGAATCATCAAAATCGGATTACTCTGTAAGAAGTTATGCGTGGTCATACATTATATATATATATATATACGCGTCGACTTGAGAACCTCCTCTCGTCGGTTAACAATTGGAATTTATGTTTTAAAAGTATTCGCAAGTAAGTTTAAATTTACAGAAGATATTCTGATTACTATCATTACAATAATTTTGGGTGAAAATATTTGTGTTACAAGAAATAAATCCGTCGAATTAATAAAATGTCTGTGGTAGTTCAAGAAAATTTTTATATAGTTTTTGCTCGACGTATTTCCGGTGTATTTATCCTGGTCAAACTTGTAAACTAATTGATTTATTTGTTTTCTAAATACATCCACTAAAATTCGTTTATATCCCAATTCACAAACCAAACAAATAAATGAAAGTCCAATAAAAAAAATTACCCAAATTTCCGTTAAATTGAAGAACCAATTTTTGCATTTCAATCATATGATGAACTAAAAAAAATCAGGTAGACCTACATCGGGTCGATCAAATCCTCCACCGGAATAATAAATTCCCTATTGGACGAAATGCTTATCCACCTCCTTCCCGTTAAGTGTGCCTACATTTTGGATATGCCATCCGACGTCTTTCCCGTCGATTTTACTTAAATATGAGAAATTAATGAATAATTCATGTCGTCCGGAATGATGCATACATCGATTTTCACATAAATACGATCCTTGTCAGGGTACAGATGTACCTTCATCCGCATAAGCCAGATATACTCCTGCTCGCATGTATCCCTCGCAAGCTCATAAATATTTCGTAGGAATGGATTCTGACAGGATTTTGACACCTTGCCGGATGGAATTTAGATTGAAATTTATTCTGTTTACAAATACACCCGAGCGCCTGAGGTGTATTCTCAGTCGGAGAGGTCAGGGACGGTGTTATTTTTGGACGTGGATAAAAACTACTTACACTTAACATCATCTAATCTAATATTCCAATCGAGATCCACTAGTTTCAAAATTTCTTCAACATGTCGACATTCAGCACTTTTGGATAGACGACACTCGACAATTTCAATTTCTTGTCGAACAATCTTCTACACGACAATTCAAGTACACACGTGAAACATAATTTGAAGCAAGCGCGGAATGAACACGAGGAACTGGCGTGAATTGAAGATTTTATGTGAAGCACCGCAGCCTCCGCCGCTGGACCCACACTCGGCGATTCAATTGAAATGGATTCTCGGAGATTTACAAGCACCACTTCGGGCCGATTGTATAATAAATTAATTGTAGCGCGACTGTGAGCAGTTTAGTTAATTCAAGGAGACGCACTAAACGCATAAATATTTATGGGTTGCGAGCCAGAATAAGAAATTTTGATTTATTTGCTTTTGCTGCCGCGGCGGCGGCAACCGACACAACGACGACGGAGGGATGCTGAGGACCCGAGGATGAGATGAAGTTAAATGGTCATCGTGTTTGCTTTTATAATTGCGGTGGCTTTATTACTTTATGGGTCGCTAATTGTCCCTTCCTTTATTAAAAGGGATTTATGAGATTTTAGGGAGCTCCGGCTCTATTCTAAATATTCAGGAATGCTTCTGTTTGAAAGTATAGTTCACGTTGGAATGAATATTTAAGTTCTAAATGGGTTTCTTGAAACGAAGAACTTTCTCAGAAATACCAAGACAAGACTGAAATACAAGACTTTAAAGTTGATTCTAAGTTCTAATACACCTGCACATTTAAGTCTGACTCGTTAAATTAAATTAACCCGAGTTGAATAGTTTTGAAAATATTTAAGTATTCTATTGCAAAGGGCAAGTTGATTTTTCACATTTAATTTAATTAAATTGTGTTCATTAATATTCAATTTTAAATTGTTTAAGGAATCTCAAGTTCCTTGAGTTTCAGACGATTAATGAGATAGAACAAAATGGGCAAAAGCGACATACGAGATGTTTTAACATACAAACAAACAACGTTGTAATTGTAAAAATGCAGCGTTTATAACCTGTGCTAGATGCAGAAATAATTACTGTTTCCCCTGCTTTTATAATGAATATCACCCCGACAAATGTAAATCATCATCATGAAAAATAATAAAAGTTTGAATTTGAATGTACAATGTCTTTTGGTATTCGCTTTAAGGGGACCTTTACTTTCAAAATCGGAAAAACTCAATTTTTTTTTTTTTTTTTTTCATAAAACTTCTTAACATCATACAAACCCTCTCCTAAAACGGTTTTAAGAAATTCGTAAAAGAAAAAAAGTTATACCTATATTTGTAACGCTACCTCTACGCATTTTATATGCAAAAATTATATAGCTAAAACTTTGAATGCGTTTTTCTCGAAGTCACATTTTTGAAAATGGCCGCATCTGTATCTCAAAAACTATTCAATCGATTTTAACAAACCAAACGCCATTCGATTCGTTATCAAATATACTAGAAACTAAACCTTTAAAAATATTATTTTACCCCCCCACTTTTTTATGCGGAGGTTAGTTTACCCCTAACTTATAGTCATTTTGTAACTTTTTTAGAAAAATGTGTATAAAATGATATATTCATTAAAAATAAAAGGTTTTTTAGGTTTAGGTACTAGTTTTGTGTCTTATGAAAACAATCCATTAAAAATTTTTAATCTATCTGTTACAGGAAGTCCTGGAGAAATGGGGCCGTTTTAAAAGTGCCTTTTGGTTGACGCCATCTGCAGGCATTAAAATAAACTAAAGTTGCATTTAAAAATTCTTTTTATATTATTCATAATCTTACCAATAATGTACAAAAGGTTTCAGGATCATAAATATAATAGTCTTTTCAAAAAAAAAACTTTTAAAAAGTGTGTTTTTTCCCGATTTTGAAAGTAAAGTCCCAAGCCCAAGTATTCACCACTGCGCCAGCCACCGCTTTGGGAATGTGCTGCATTGAATAGGATTTAGAGCCGCGTGAACATTTTTGTATACTATTATTTTGTAATCGCGTAGCCATCTGGAGTTCCCACTTCGGGTACTTTCATTTGTTGCCAAGCCCTACATGTGCTATAAATTTGAGCGAAATCGGTGATGACGACCTGGTGTCTTCTCCTTGTAAGTAATGAGAAATGAATTTCGTGGAATGTTTTGTAGAAATGTTTAAGTTTTTGTATTTTCATTTAACAGTTTATCTTTAAAACTTTGATTTAAACCAAGAAATATCTTCCTACAACATTCTAAAACATTTAGAAAAATGGCTTAAATATCGCATATTTCACATTTTAGAATTGTTTTTCTCACCCTACACGGCGAAAGATATTAGTTCTCAGATTCATATTCAGCATTTAAAATATTATCAAAAACCAAATCAACTTTTGATTATCCGAATTTTGCAGACTGTTTTAGATTTGTTTTAATCAACTGGGTCCCAGTTCATCGAATAAGTTAAAGAGAGGTGTTGCTCTTTTTTTTTGATATTTCTTCTTTATCTGAAATTATACTTTATTTTTTATATATCCTTTTATCCTTGTTGAAATGTTTAAAATTATTTTAATTATTTAATTTTAAAGTATTTAATTTATATTTCGTTATAAAACTATACATAGATTAACTAGAACTCGGTTGATTAAAACAAAAAATTCATACCAGATGAATTAACAAGGTGTCATCGTTGAATCAACTAGAAATATGTTTTCCACTGTTCGTGTTTCTATAAAATTTATAGCTTTCTGCGATATAAATGCTTTGCTACAGTTTTCATCGTATGAAGAAATGTAAATTTTTTAAGTATATATGAGGTGGTGGGTTTCGCTCGGTGCAAAATAATTGGATAGCCCACTTCTTCTTTCAGGTTTAAAACGGCCTTTCAAATCTTACTTTTTATTACGATGTTTAAGATTGTAGTATATTGCAGACTTTCTTATATTTACGTACAATATTTCTGTAAGATTCAAGTTTTCCAATAAGATTCAAGTTCTCGCATAAAACTTCAATCCTCTTGATTTGAAATATTCAGTAAATATGTAAACAAAAATAAGCATTTAACCATGAAGACTCCAACGAAGCGTTCCCAACTGTCCATTTTCATTCACTTTATTGATTGTAAAATTGTGTAAAATTTCAGCATCCCAGTCTATTGCTAATAAAATCTTAATTGAACACATTTTATAAAATTACCTGCCAATTTGCGTCAGAGTATAACCACTCTTCTGTGTGTTGTTCGACGATAAAAGTACTTTGTTAGCAAATTACGTGCCCCGTTCGTTCCATGCAATCACCCTGTCATCGTCCATTTCGATAAATTCGCGCAAAATTATGATTTGTATACTTAAAAATAATTCATGCCGCTCATTGGGCTATAAACAATTTAATTTACAATTTGGCAAAATTCACTGCAAAACCTCGTCGCGTACATTTTCCAGTTCCCGCTTAGATCTTTGGGGGCCGGACGATTTCGCGGCAATTCACGCAAAACGGTCGGGTCCGGACGGACCGAAGAGAGAGGCGGATTTTATTTATTTAACAACATTCGGGGAGCGAATAAAATGAATAAATTATCACCCCTGCTGCGGACCGAAATGGAAACAAAGCCCTCAGTGGGTCGGCGGGATCGACCATATGAATATGGCCATTGCAAACATGTGGTTCCATCTATCGGTGTCCGGGGCAATATTTTAGCGATTTGTTTGTTTGGTTGGACTCGAATAAAATGGCATCCGCACCGTGCGCCCCGGGCCCGGAACCTATTCCAGTTCGATTACACAAGGAAGACCCAATTCGCTTGGTCAAAAGGTTTGTTCAGATTCAACGGATATTGGTCTGTATGCGGGGTTCCATTTCTTCGTATTTATTCGAAAAAAATAAATAAATAATTCGCGAACAATTAATGTGGCAGCTCCAATTGGGTACATTCTCTTCCGCTGATGCTTTTTCCGGGGCTCAATTTAGACGGGGCAGACGATTTATGTGACTTGGCAGCTATTTCGGCTCGTTGGAGGAGCCCTAGTACTCCACAGTCCCCCATATGCACATCAGTGCGGAAAAAGCGGATGTCTGTGTCGCAAAAATCTTGTAAAACTCTGCTGTTAAAGTCTCTGATGTGCTGTACCAGCGATAAAATCTTATGGGCTATAATGCGATAGTCCATAACACGACACGACGTCCCTCAAAGGGGCACCCACGAGTTGGGCCCTTCTTCTCCCAAGATCTCGGGTATCTTCAGAATATGGTATATTATTCAAATTAATTATAACTGCGATTCTGTGAGCCGTAGGCATTTCACTGCTATATAACTTTTTGCCGTAAAACTGTAACATTTTAAGTGGTAATTACCCTGCCGGAATAACCGTGTGGCATGTGTGGAACCTGTTCGCTCATATTGTTCGGAACGAGGAACGTGTATCACGTGAAGGCACAAAGGGCCTCCGTGCAAGGGCCCTTACTTTGTGTAGGAGTTTACGTTAATTAGCACGTAGGCACAGGCACGCTGGGGACTATTTGTTGATCCTACACGTCGTTTGTTAAATGCCAGTTGAAAAAGGGGTGCATCTGTAACAAATGTGACTTTTATGATACTCCACCATCATCGTATATTTTCTTCCTCTTGCTAGCGCTGCGCTTTGACTCTTTAGCACACAGGATTGCACTTCGGCTCCTTTTGATCCTTCTCAGGATGGTGGGCTTTGACCTATCATGAAACAATCGCGTTCTTTCACAATCATAGTTAAAATTAGATTTCATAGCTGCTCTGGACAATCGGCGAAGGTAATCCATCAAGAAGAATAGTTAACTTTAAATAGTTACTGTAGATATAGAAAGGTATAATCATGAATCATCAATCAATGAACCATCAATCAATACTAATAATAAAAACTTTAAGAGGTAGTCTGCTTATTTCATTATAACTTCTAAGCCCCTTAACCATTTCCAATGGAATTTTGTATATATACTATATATAGGGCACTACTATGCAATGGTCTTTGCATTGAAGTCTGATTAACAATTTGTAATAGTCAATTTATAGATAAAGGCCATAGGGGGATAACAACGGATGCCCCCGCGCCGATTATGGCTGTTTTATTTTTTATCGTCAGGACTAGCACAAGTAACAATTTGGCCAAATTTCATCCTTATTAATTTTAAAAATTTCGAAACAAATTAATATCTTTTTAGCGAGTTGACCGATTTAGATTGGGTTTTGATATGTTATACATGTCACTGAGGCGCATCAAAGAAAAAATCAGTGGATCTGAAAACTGAATATAACCTTTAAAAAAAATCAAACCCCCAAAAATTTTGTTTTATTCTTTCAAACAATATTTTCACTCATTTTGAATTTTCGTACAATCACCAATAGGTTTTTTACCCACCTGCGTAACACATAAAAAAAAAATGCCTATTTTTATTACATTTTTGTAGGTAAAGTTATATATAAAATGTATATAAAAAACTATATTAGAAAGCTCCAAGCCGTTCAAAACTTATTAATTTTTTTCGTAATTTTTAAAATTAATTCTCATCCTTTAGAGGTTATTAAGTGATGAAATTTTGCCAAATTGTTATTTTTGTCAATCCTGACGATAAAAAAATATAACGGCCATAATCGGCGCAATAAACCTAAAGTAATTTAAGTTTGTAAACTTGTCTTGGCTGATACCGATATTGTAAATATTTAAGTATCAATAATTTTATATATTGTCTTTTAATGTAATAAAAATATTATTTTTAGCTTCTTAATTTAAGTTTGTGCATACATATAGGCAAGGTCTTGAAATCGGTTAATATTTTTTTCGTAAAAATTATTTTTATAAAAATTTTTAGTTAACAGGAAATGGGTGAAATTCAATAAACAGGATTCGTCCTATAATTTTTCACCCTTAGATGGTGGGATATCTTTTTCAAATTTAAATTCTCCCGAGATGTACTCTATTCAATAAAAATTGAATCATTAAAATCGGTTCACAATCGGCAAAGATATCGCGTAACATACACACAAAACTAAAACATAGAGTCGAATTGAGAGAATCCTTTTTTTTTTTTGAAGTAGGTCAAAAACTTTTTGAAGAAATTCTAATCCCGAAAAGTTTCAACGATCGTCTTTCTCGAGATTAATCACACAACAAATACCTTATAAATATAATAGTTTAATGTAAGTGCTTTTTATTGACTTTTTGAAGTATTTAACAAATAATTTTTAAATCCAAAAAGACAAAAAAAATGTTTTTGTATGCAGCATGAGTATACTATAATATACGTAAAAAGTTTCAATATTGTTGTTCATTAATTTAACCTTAAAAAAAAAATTATAAAAATACTTCAAATATTCGGGTGCTAGACCACCGCCGGGTGCCCTTAAGGTTATTTGTACAATACATATTTTTATAAAATGTTGCCCTTAATTATGTTACAAGTTTTCTAGCAAAACTATGTTTTCATTGATATATACTACCTTTAAACTTGAAAAAGAACACATATTTTTTACTATAGAACAGTTTTCTAACTAATACTGCTGAAAATATATAAAAATTGCAACGAATAAGTCCTCGTTCATCAAAGTGGCTTCAAGAGGCAACGACGACTTCAAAAGCTCTAAGAAATTGGTAAAAGTGTGCGCACGTAATTCGTCATACTCGGTACTCAATGAAGGGGATCCTTAAATATTTACTCCTTAAAAAATTTGCAGACAAAGGTTCACCCATTCCGTGGCGGAAGGAGAAAACGAACAGAACAAAAAAATGCTTGAGAGCGTAAAACGTGAAACTCGCAAAACGGAAAATAGACAAAAATTAAGGAGCCAACATCAAAGCGACAGGCGGCGGGAGGTGGAATTTTCTTTTGAAAATCGAATTTTGCAACAATTTTCCTCCGGCACAGGATTACGGGCGACTCCCACAGAAATCATGAGAAATCGAGAATGAATGTAAGAAATGTTCTGTTTAGCCAGCAGCGAATTGGCTAAAAAAGGACGGTAGAGGGTCGGGGGCGGGGCGCAGGTGGGCGGCCAGAGGTAGCAAAAGATATAAAGTTAAGCGAGATAAGGTTTCGTTTTATCGGCAATAAATACAATTTTTTTTTGCGGGCAAATCTAATTTTCGACATGTTAAATTTATTTTTATTGGTAAAGAGCTCTGAACATTTTTCAGTTGTACGAACACCGGAATTGAGTTTATTTGGAGAGCTGAGGGTCTTTTGAAGAGATTTCCGGAAACGAGGGGACGTCGAATTTTGTTCATCTTTGAAATATGAGAATAATTCACAAAGTAAAAGGTTCGGGTGGAAATTTCGCCCATAGCCGTGAGCATCGTTGAATTGGAAATATGCAGGAGCCTCATTTGCTAGGTAAGTCGGGTAATAATGAGGTAAAAGTGCTAAGATCCTTAAAAGGACAAAATCATACCATATTCCAGAGAAATATCTTTGCTTTATTAACAATATAATTTTGTAAAATGTTGACAGGCGATCTATTATTGCTAAGTGATTAATACATAGCGAACACGTTTTCTAATGCATAAATAGTTTCATTAAAGATTCCAAGAATGCATGTTTTAAATAAAAGCACTTCTTGTCAATAAGCAATATTTAATAAAATGCTGAGTAAACGGAAAGCGATTGTAATTTAATCGGTAAAGGCTTAGAGCCCTAATTTCTTACGATTTAAAGCTAAAACTAGCTGAGTAAATTAATTTAAATAATAGGACTTACATAGTTTACAAAATTACCAATAACATTTTTTTTTTTTTTTGTTACTGAGTTTCCTTCTGTAAGTAAAAGTACAAATGCAATTCATACTAAAATGTAAGGTAAAAGTATTCACAACTTTTCTTTTACATAAAAACTTTGTTGTTGTTTATACTGTAAATTATGAAAATTATTGTCTGGGGTAATTTCAAAGCAATTCAAATTCTCATTTAATACCTAGTTATGTTTTATAAACTTCACACAAAATATAATAATTATTATTTACAAAATGTATGGTCGTAATTAAGCCAAACTTCGAAATTTTTTTGTTCTTTTCACAGACAGATATAGAAACTGCATCTAGAATGATAACCACAATTTGTCCAAGTTATACTAACAAGGACACGTTCTCAGGCGTGTCTCACCGATTTTAATGAAATTGAAATATGTAATAGAGTATCGTAAAATAAGAGATACGTATTTTTTTTATCTGCGGATACGCACATTTAGGGGTTACTTTTATTTATTGTTTTTTTTTATAAAAATAATTTTTTTTTTTTTAAGTTTGTCCGCCATATTGGATCCGCCATTTTGAATTTTTTGAATTTAACATCATATTCGTAATCAGCAACTCCAAAAACCCCTTAATACTGGTTTTCACAAAAAAACTGATGTCTGAAAGAATATACATCATTTACGTATTAGTTCTAGGGGTTGTTTACCCCCTTGAGGAGCTTTCTTTACGAAAACCCAAAAACAAGTCAACTTTATTTTTCAAAATCGTACGTAAAAAATTATTTTTAAATGATTTTTAACAAAAACTGTTATTTTTGTGACGCAAAAATATAAAAAAAAATCGTTTTTCTGCAATAAAAAATAAGGGTTGCCACTCCCGGGAACCGGATTACTTACAAAAGGTTAGTATATTTATGAGACCTCATTTCCAATTTGTTTCATTAAAAAAAAATTCATTAGAACTTGAAATATTTAGGAAAAACTGTTTTTGTGGGTAAACTTTAGGGGTGGTTTTCACCCTCTAAATGTGCGTATTCGCAGATAAAAAACATACGCATCTCTTATTTTTCGATACTCTATAACATATTTCAATTTCATCAAAATCGGAGAGACACACCTGAGAACGTTTCCTTGTAAGAACTTTCTTATCGTTTATATTTAAATTATTCCAGTTGAAAGAAAACTCATCTTTAGTTCTTTTCCTTCGTTAATAGTTAAATAGGAAAGACAACAATGAATCATTTTTAATCCATTGCATTACATTTTAATCCATACGTCTAAAAACAAAACCAATTAGATTGGAAGCTAATTCAATGCTGTTACATTACCCGTTGCAATCTTAATAGATTGGTTTTCATTACGTAAGTGTATTTTTTAAAACATTAATATTAACAATTAGTTGTAGAAGAACAAAATTCAATGAGGGGTTCAACCGAATTTTTAAGTGAAATGTATTATAATCAAATCTTACTGCATTTGACATTAGAACAGTAGTAATGTGTATATACTTTTCGTTAAAGTAAAACAAAACTTCCTTTGAAAAGTCGAAAACGTATTACACAAAAAAAGTGTTATATACCGAAATATTGGCCTAATAACCTGATATTTAAAAATAAAAATCATTCCCAGTAACTAAGAGTGAAGTATCTTGAAAATGCATTCTAAACAAAAAGGCATTTTGAAAATGAAAAGCTAGATAAAAATGCTTTTAATATAATTTATAAAGTGAAATCAAGGAGAACAACAAATGCATGTTTATGAAATTTGCAACTGAAATGAACATATATTTTTTTATTAGGCTACTTATTTGGATACATTAAAAACTAAATAACATGAAATAGTTGAGGATAAATTATAGTTCATAAAAAGGAAATAATTTGTATATTTACGAGTTGTTGTTCAACAAAATAATTTTTGTATTAAAATGCACTTCCTTTTGATCTCATTCAATATAATCCATAAATTTTTCTAATGGATTATTTGAAAGTTATTTATGTAGGATACAAATTTTAAAAACACCCATTTTACCACCTTTACAAGTTCTAATGAAGAAAAACTTGTCACAAATTCATTACAATTTATGAAATGGGTCAGAAATTTTCTCAAAGAAATTCTTCTTCCTACTGCACTCGGTAAACAATCGCACTGATGATGGGAAGCTTTAACTTCACAAAAGTTGAAATTAGGTGCACAAATTAGTCTGGGAAGCAGCTGCACCGTCTCAAGTGTGAGGTGTGAATTGAATGAAAATTGTAAAGAATTCAAACAACTAGATCGATTAACCTTCCCATACATTTATGAGTCATAAATTGATTGAGCAATAAGTTACCTATTGAGTCTTCGGTATATATAAGTTATATAAACTCTGAACTTTTCTTGAGTCTTGTTAGTTCACAGTTTGTTGTTCTGCAGTTTGGTTTGTTTATAATATCCGACAGAAATGAAGGGAATTTACCCAAAAGTAATATTGAGTGAGTACTAATTTGAAAACTCTGCTGAAACTCTTTATAATAAGATAATAAATAATTTGTTATTTTGCTAGAATTCTTATTCTTATTACAAGTTACCAGTTCTCTTCGATGCATTTGTGAACCAGGTCCTCCAGGTCTCCCAGGACCGTCGGGTCCGAGTGGGAAGCGAGGAGAAGTTGGAAATCCAGGGCCACAAGGATTACACGGATATCCTGGGAAAGATGGAGAAAGAGGGCCAACAGGCCCACAAGGACCACCCGGAAATCCAGGGCTACCCGGTCCATCGAGTCATATTCCAGGACCTCCGGGAAGTCCTGGAAGACGTGGACCTTCTGGTCCTCCTGGAGAACCAGGCCAACCAGGACCACCAGGTCAACCAGGTTCTCCAGGATTGCCGGGAAATTGCTTTTGTCCAGGAAACGGTTGGGAAAGTAACATACCCAATGTTAATGGGGTAGTGAGCAATTTTCTAACATCACAGAAAAGATATCCGATTCGACCAGGACTGAATAATCAGAATCAGGCACAATATCCAAATGTGAAGATTACTTCTCAGTCAAACACTTTTGATCGTCCCCACGGAGGAATGATACTCAATGAATATGTTTCTGATTATAATCATCTTCCTGAAAACTTGAATACAAATTTTAACAAGGACTCGCACTGGATGAGCCAAAATTCGAACGATTTACAAATCCCTGATTCTCTTATAATCTCTAACCATCACAAATCTGAGGCTCAAACTAGCCATCATAATCAGATTAGTAATCAATTAGAACCATTGCAACCAGTTTACATACCAGTGACGACTGCAGATTCTCACATACTACCAGATAAAGAGCTTTTAGAGCTAAATACTAATATTGATCAACATACGGAGAATTTGCAAGAAATATTTCCTGAAAATGATAACAAAAACGAGGGTAATAGTACACAATCTTTAGTCTCTTTAATATTACTTATCATTTTGAATATCAATTTTCAGATCACACTGAACATTCGCCATATGAAACCACTACAAATGGAAACATGGGAGATCTTCAAATGATTTTAGTTGAAATTCGGAATAGTCTGAGCGAAATGAAAGAGATGATAATTAGAAATTGAGTAGATGTTAATTAAAAAGTCAATTAAATATGTACACCAGATTAAAATTGCATTCTTTATTTTTTTTTTTTTAATTTAAAGCTTTTTAACTTCTTGACTAGAGAATTAATTTTTATTTATATAGGAAAAACTTGTTTCAAAATGGTAATTTTCACTTCGCAGTGAGAAGTGTATTTCTGTTTGTTCGATCACATAAGGTACCTACATTCAAAGAGATATTTGATTTAGGATAAATTGTAGCATAAAATAATAGAAACTTGCATTTTTATAAATTTACACAAATTGTGTATCCTTTAAAAATTTGTTCAAGTAATTTTGCTTTCGAAGATTTTAATAACTGATGAATTCAATGAACTATTTTTTCACACGATATAAGAAGCTACATACATAAGTACACCTAAAGAATACTTGAAATTTGCAATTAAATAATTTTATGGTTGTTGCTTTGATGTAGAAAAAATCTAAAACTATCCTGTTCTTTAATATGAATTTAATAATATAAATAATTTAAAATGAATATACAAAAATATATCTGACTAGCTTATGCCCGAAGCTTTACACGAATAGAATTTAGATTAAAGAAAGGGTTCCATTATGTAGAATTAGCACTTTACTGGCAATTTGTTTAAATTTAAAATGAATATAAAATATTATTTAGGATGATTGTTAATTTATAAAAAAAAAAAAAATTCCAAATACCAATTCTTTCGACAAAAGGGTGTAAACATTTTCAAAAGGAATCTCTTAACTTTCCAATGATATCTCGCAGATCAGTGTGCGGTCATTAGTTTAGGAGTTATGGAAGCCCTAAGTTTAAATGACGTTTTAGCTTTGACAGCTTATACTTCGATTAAAAAAAAAATCAGGAAAATTTGAAAAAAATCGTCTTAAATGGTAAAATACCTGCTTCAAAATCCTTCACTTGAATTTACTAGCAAATTCTTCTTCAGTACAACAGAAGCCGCAGTATTCAAATAAAAATTAAAAGATCATATTGTTTTTTTTTTTAATTTTTAATGGGGCGATTGGCATTGAAAAAATTACTTCGATATATTTCAAAGTAAAGAGTACAAGCTTCAAAATTTTTAATTTTAATTTTGAACGCCAGTGTATAACTATTTAAATATTCTGATTTTTTTCGACATGAAAATAGATGTTTTGATTTCAAATATGACTTTAGTGAATTGAAATGTGACCTCTGAGATTTAAGAATGGACTTTTGTGAAGTTATGGTCTTTTTTAGATTTATGAATGCATAAAACAACAATGAATTAATTGAATAAAAATCTGAAAGAACTTTTAGTGCAACCGAATGCTACGACAATCTATTTTTATCCACCTCGACATCCTCTCTGTAAGAAAATCCCATCAACTTGTTTACGCAGTTAAAATTGTTGAAACGTAAAGACATCAGCATGGGGCCCATCGTCCAGCAGGAAGCCTCCTCCGAAAATGACTCAATCAGAATCAAGGTGCGCCGTAGCCAGAGAAGGTGCATATTTTATGTATGTAAGTTTCTGGGCGCTTCTGCTCTTCAAACGAAACAATTTTCTTGTTTTTTATGTTTACTCAACGATATTTTGATTTCTACGAACGCTCCACCTCGATCTGATGCATTTTTCTTAGGAAACAAAAATTCCGCCCGTTGTGCTCGACCAGCATCGATCATTTTCTCCAAGCGGGGACCAAGTTCCACACGATCTGGGGGCTACATCGACTTTTTTTGTACCTGGTCTCGAGCACCGGCAGCTCCATAAATTATTCAAATTAATGGCAGCGATGTCTTTTATTACACGAGCAGTCGACTCGATCAGTAAATTCAAAAGATTATTAATTGGATACTTGCTCGCTGGTCAGATGCGGTTTGGGCTGGGACTGAGGCTGAAGCTGTGGCTCCATTAGCGGCAATCCGGTTGAATTGGAGCTGGGAACGATTTGTTTACCTCGCCGGACGCCCAAGTTTGTCCGAATCAAATCGCGATTAGGCGACACCGGTCTAACTCGGACAGACATGGGCAATTAGAACGGAAAACGGGGTCCAAACGTGTAATTAATCACTTTGAGTGGCTGAACAGCTTTTTGAGTGGCTTTCAGCTTCCAGATTGATCCCGCGAGATGGAGGGAGGAAGGAATAGAGCAAATTTTTACGACATTTTTCCGCATTTATAGTACAAAAAGCACGCTCCCGCTAGTGATTCCAATCAGCAACCACCTGTAGGTCCCGGAATGCCACCCTTGCACAGCCTCTTCCCACTTAAATATCCTTCGGGACGCGACGCGGGCTTATCTGGAGCGAGCAAGAAGGCAATTCGCCGAATAAGGGAGTCTTCGAGCGAAAACCGCTTTTGAAGAGGTTCTGCTATTAAAATGCCATCAGATTAAGATTCATCCATTCCAGGGGTGCTTACGTTGCTCCATTACATCGTCCCAGCGCCGCGCCGCCCGCAGCCGCGCTTTCCCTCGGGAGCACTCGCCATAGATATCCAGGATGAGATCAATATTCGAGAGGGAACAATAATTTCAGGGGCTTTACCCCATAGATTTTCTTGCAAAAGGCAGGCGGCATCCAGGCTTAAGCCCTTTCTGGATAGAGCCCAGAAGGTATCCCGAAGGCGGATAATGATGATGTGTTCTGCCCGGAATTTGAATATCTCCCACTAATTTATGCGGACGAAGTATCTACGTACATTTTGCGTGCGAAACTAGCTTCTGGTTCCCAGGGATTGGGATCTGCAAAATTTGCGTATGGAAATCGGACGAGTGTTTTTGTTGGGCGAAAGAGGCAATCACTGGATACGCTCCACATTCTAATGGCTCTAATTTGAATAAATAGGACAGAATTCGACCCGAATTGCCAATATCTCACACCGCATATAGGGTTTAGATAGATTCCGATGAGTGTTAGGATTATTACTCTTTTTTTGCAGGTACTGCGAAAACAAAGGGTGTGGACTATAAATTTCTATCCAGATTTCGGTATCATGGGTACATAAATTTATCTATCACTTTCAGGATTGCTTCAAATTAAAAATAGTGAATTGCAAAAATAAATAAACAGAAGAAAATTCAAACACGAACACATTGGGAATTTTCATATAAATAAAAGGTTCTAATTTATAGTTCGTTCTTTATATTTAAAAGACTTTTAATCATTTTACTACTATTCCCCAGGGCTTTTGAAAAATACAAGTGTAAATATAAGATATAGAACCCGAAATTACTTTAAATTATTTTTTTTCTTGTATAAAATAAATTATATTTTTTACAATACTGAAAGCATTGTTTTAATAGGTACTATGTTATATATATTTTTACAAAGTTTTTTGAACCTATATTTTGTATAGAAAATAAATTTTTGGTTTTTTGGTTAAGTTAGGAAAATAAGATTACTACTTTGCAAGGTACATTGCAAGATATTAACATGCTACAAAAAATATTTTCCAATAATAATTTTAAATGAGATCTGAACATTTAAAAATTATCTGATTCCTTTTTCATATTCTTGATATCACCTACATATTTTATGACTTGATAAAGTATGTTCTTCCCTTAATTCAGTTTATAATATATAGAATTTTTCCACGACAAAACCAGTTCTAGTCTATTTTCTGTTTTAATCAACCAGGACCTAGTTCATCTAACAATTATAACGTTAATTTGCAATAGAACTGAAATAAAGGAAATTTTACTGGAATACAATTTTTAATTTTTAAGCAGAAATCGTTTCAAATTAGTTTTTATTAATAACTTAACATGGTCAATGTTCGTTTCAACATATGCATGTTAAGTCTACTTTGCTACTATTACTGAGAAAAAAGTAGTGGGAATAATAAAAAGCCTTATAATAAGAATTTTCGAATATGATTTTGAGGAGATCTCTGAATTATGTTTGAGGTTGTTTAAAGACCAAATAGAGTTAAACCTTCAAGAAAACACACTAATTAACTCACGAAAACACTGATTACTCGTTAATTTTTCATTCCACATAGTGTAGTTTTTATCAGTTTTAGTTAGTTTTCCATTAGTTGTTATTTATGTTTATAATTGTTTTTTCATAAGGTAAATTTACAACTTCAGGTATTCTAAATATAATATTTATTAATCTTAATCATTCTTCATTTTAGAATATAATTTTTCTTATAGTTTGAAAGTATTTAATGTCAAAACTCTAATCAGCTGTCTTTCTTGTGGCATGTACTCGTACAATGGGTTTCGTTGACTGAACTAATTCGGTGATATAGTTTTATGTAATTAAAATAATAAGATGGTTTTATGATTTTTGAAAACAATTCCCTGATTATGTTTACCAACAATCTGGTTTGGTAAAAATCAACAGCAAAAATATTTAAATGAAATAAGAAATTAGTTGTTTGAGCAATATAATATTATAGATGTACATTGCATCTGTCAGAACTTTGTAAAGTTATCGATTTTCTTCTTGTACATATTTACAAAGAATAGAAGAATAGAATAATTTTTAACCAAGAAAAAATAAAAAGTTCTTCTCGAAGTATTTTGAAAATTAAAATCAGTTAAACCTTGCGAATGGACAATTTATTTTTAACCAAGGTGTTTTTTATTATATTAACACTAGAACTTTTCTTGCTTGAATTAATCATATTTTTTGAAAATATCTCTTAAGAGTAATACCAAATCTTATTAAGGTTCAAAATTACGACATATCGCGAATCTATTTCCATTTATAATTATTAATTTAAATGTGAAAGCATATTACTTTAAAGGTGCCAAAAATTATCAAAATTACAAGCTTGAGCGCCGGTAGTTCTAGTGTTAAATAAACATTGAATAAAGAATTTCCTTCATAATCAATTCTAGTTGTGACCTAATATATGAAATTGGCAATCTTCAAAGCCGTCAATTAAAGCTTCTGCGTTTATATTTTTGAGAAAACTTTAAAGTATAACCTCCATCCAATTCTCCAAAAAGAATATATTAATTTAATACAATAAATTTTCTAGCTATATCGTTTGCAAACATAAAAATTAGTGCTTTTAGGCATCGGTTTAGAAAATCTGATAAATTTTATATTCGTAGATAATATTTCCCATAGTTTGAAAGAAACTTTGGTAAAAGAAGTTGAATACAGTCAAAACCTATACCTGGAAGAAGCTACATTTAGTGTAAAACTTGATTTATAGTGTATCAGGAATTCAACCACACGTTTGACGAACGCACCATTTTAGTGAAACATAAAATTAACTAAATGAACCATTTAGGAAAGACAGCTCGCCTGACTGTTCTATGTATAATTTGGATTAACATGAAGATTTAGTACATTTTGTTGGAGTTTTGGCAAATTTTTTTGTGATTTAAGGTATTAAGTGGGGTAGAGTTTGTTATGTGGAATACAGACATATTGTTTTCATAATTCTAAAATTATAACGAAAGTGCTAGGTCTTATAGATTTCTAGCAATTTTAGAAAATATGGTATGGAAACCTCTACGCGGGATTCGCACTCGCAGTTGATCAATTTTGTTGAATATGACCCAATATCCGCAGTCACTCAGGCTTAGTTTATTTATGCCATTCAACTTTATTGTATTCTCACTCCCTGTCTTTCTGTATTTAGAAGTGTTCGACTACGTTTTAGTGTGAGTAAACAGAAGAACTCCATTTTAGCTGGAATTAGATCCTTGTTAGGGAAACGGCCTTCCATCAATGGCATTTCTAATCATTGGCCAAACTCATCCTCACCCTTTTTTCGTCTTAGAAATATTTAATTGGATATCTCCGGGCCAAGATAGATAGATGTTGGGGAATCGGGACAGCTCTCGCTGGAATACACCTCCAGATTCCCAGAATTGATTTAGATCAATCACACCAGGGATAATCTGTCGGTGGTGAGCCCTTTAATTGTTTTTGCTCCTCACAAATCCCCGCAGATCGGGTTCAGGCGAGTTAATCGCTCCGAGGAGCAAAATAAATCGAAATATATGCTATATAGGAACAATTGAAGCCGATTTTCTTGTTACCGGGGAGAATCATAAGCGCAAGCAAATCTCTGTTCTCCTAAAGGGCGCAACACCCACCGCAGCACCCAGGATCCGGGATTCTGGAACCCGGGAGCTAGGTTATAGGGTAGCTGCGAAGGAGTGAAATGAAGGTGTCAAGAAAAAAAAAATAAATAAAAAAAAGGGTGTGACTCACAATTGCCCTTGGATGAGTGGCACGTGCTGCTTTCTCGCATTATCCGGGTTTCGCGCGCTCGCTGCAGATGTTCTAGTTTTCGCAGAGGGCGCTATTGATTGTGTTTGTTCTCCATTCCATGATTTCATCGAAACCAAACCATCATCCATTGTCATCCCTCGAGCATTGATGACTTCAGCCGAGTGCGGGAGTGTGGAGGCGCTTTAGCACGTCACGTCGAGTCGGCCGGGCTAGGCAAGGTGTTTCGAGGGGGTGTGAGGGTGTGATGCTCCCGACAGCATCTCCCTCGAAACTTATAGCCCTTTATTGACTCCCGGATAAAGTGTAGGGGGGCGCACACTTAAAAGCACTTATTTTCCTGCATTTCCCTCGGTTTTATTAAAATCCCTACACCCATCGACAATTGTTTATAAGTGCTGTCTTTGAACTACCGCTCTAATGATAGGGTTCCGGGCAGTTAATTCAATCTGCGGACGGTAGCATCACAACAAGGGCCTTCAACCGTCGGACAAACAATCACAAACTCAGCCACAAATCAAATTTCAAAATTGAAAGCAGTAAATAACTTCATTATCATTTCGATCGACATCGGCGTGCCATTCCAACACTTCTTTCTGAAGGCACCCGGAGGCTCTAGTCGAGTTCATGTCGATGTCACTCCCAGAAAGACCTGTCCTCTCTATAACAAGACGACAAGAAAGACGTAACCCGACCCTTAGAAAAAAAAAATGTTTTGACAGAACCAGCATCCGGTGGACCACGAGCAGCACCGGGTCCCAGGTAACCGAGAAAGTTGCCTCAATAGAAACAGGAATAAGAAAAAGAAGAAATGAAAAAAAAAAAAAAAATTATTTGATCTGAAGCGAGGCAGCCTTTATCCCGGCTGACACGTTTCGGGAATGGGATTTTCGGTTCTCGAAAATATACGCAGTCCGGGCATACTATACAAACTATAGTCGAAAGCTGCTCGAAATCGGATTACGGGAAGAATGGGGCATTTAAGGAGAATCAATTGGTTTCTTGTCCATCGGACTGACGTCCATTTCACCGGCCACTGGCCAGTTGTAGGCGTCGCGTCGACCATCGTTTCGGACATCGAATGTCGTCGCAGCGCTCAATTCATTCAATTGTGCCCCCCCCGGTTGTCTTACTATGAGCAGGAAAACGTGATCGAATTGATACCACGAACTGATGGGGCGGAGAAAATCTTATTTTATTGCGAAAATGAATTTACCTGGATTTTTTCCCATCATCCAGGAGTGCTTTGTATGAGATGCGAAGTCTTGGGGAATTTTATCCCACGCAATTCGCACAACAGCTGGGATAGTTATGTAAGAATAAACAAGCCTTAGGGGATTTTTGTGTCATTTTTCGTTTGTTAAAGTTTCTTTGTTGGCTTATCTAAGCTTCGGTTTTTGATGGAATATGTAGGTATGTTACAGAAGAATTGGAAGCATTCTTTTTCTTATAAATTAAATTCTTATATTTGATCTTTAAGGAGAAGTAACCTTACACCACCTTGTTTGCGGCTACTTCTTCCAGGTAGATGAAACAGTAACTATAGCAGAATAAGATATTTTCCAAGAAGAAGAACGTATAAATGATGATTAAAATTGGTATTTACAAATATACCAAATATTTATATAAAAAATGTCGAATTTCGGAGCAATTTGTTGGTTTCTTTTTAAATTACTGAAAAAATTGAAAATTTGCAGTACGAAATTAATAGACGTTATACGGGGCGTGGGGAAATATTGAGAACTTATTTCCAAAGTGAATGCTGTATAGCTGAAACCGTGCAAATTTTGAACAGAAATTTTGGTAGAAATAATACATGGTGTACGCAACGTTGTAAAGAAATTTCGTGAGAATGTGATGGTAACTGATAACACAATATTGCTGCCGTTGCTGAAAGTGTGCGCCTAAACCCGAGAGTCTCAACTCGCCACAGATTTGAGCAACTGAGCATTATTAGTCACACTTACCTGAGGAGAATTCTGCATAACGACCTGGGATTATTCGCTTATAAGATCCAACTGATTGATGTAAAAATCCCAGAAATTGAGGAAATGGACCTAGGCGAGCCACAGCAGGATGGCGCTAGATGCCACACAAACTGTGCATTCATCGATCTCCTGTGGAAGTTCAGTAACCGTGTAATCAGCCGTTTTGGGAGTTGTGCAGCTGCGAACTGATTCCATTGGACTTTTTTCTGTAGTGTGCTGTTAAAGATCGGTGTTATGCTAAAAAATCAGAAACAATTCAGACACTTAAGCACACTATTGATCACGCCATTCGTGAAATAGAGCCCTAAATCATCGAAAATGTGCTGCAACATTGGGTTGACAGGATGCGCTTCTGCCAAGCTAGCCGAGGCAGTTATTTAAATGAAATCATATTCCGTAACGAATCGGCAGTTTACTTTTTCCAATAAATCAACAAATTTAAAAAATATTGAAAAGTGTTTATTTTATAGCATTTTTAAAAAGAAAACTCATCCATATCTGGATTATGGCACAGACAAATTCAAATTTATAAATGTTCATCTATTAACAACACAAGTGAATGAATTTTCTTTTACAATTGCATACCATAGGTCAATTTGGATTGAAGAAAAACTTTAAAAAAGCGTAACGCCTTTTTAATAAAGAGCACAATGGATTTGTCCAGAAACATTGATTAAATATATTCAGTATATATTATATAATCATACCTTTATCAGCTAAGCTGTAACCCTAATGTCTGGCACCAATTAATAACCATCAAATTCACCTGGCAGTTCTTTCCTGAATTCCATACATCTTTGCCTTATCCAAAATTCACATTTTAAAAGTAGTAAATCTGAAACCCTATTTTCTATATAAATATTCTTAAAACTACTGTTTAAATTTTATTTAATTATAATTAAATTATATGGAAATTAAATTATATTTTGATACCTGTATATTATTTTATTTATAGATTGCATTAAAATGTTTGTTTTATATACAAAATGGGCAAGATTTTTAGTCTTTGCTTAGTTTTCATTCTTTTAAATTAAGGTTTTATTTATTAGAACTTTTAAGAAATTTCAAATCCACTTACGATGACAATTTTTATTGAAATGTAAAAAAAAGAAATTGTTTATCTAAAGTGAAAAACGTTATAAAAAAGGCAATTTTTATTAAAATTTATAAAAATAGTGCAAATTTTTTATTTTTCTATTATTTTTAATTTTTTTAAAACCATCCCAGTAAATGTTTAATTAATCATGTCGAAGTATTCATGAGATAACAATATAATAGCTTTTTTTTTAACTATGTTCAGCTAGTCAATTGAGAATTACTACGGTTTCTTTTAAACTGATTTTGGTAGGAATTAATTTGTTTAATTGGAGTTTTTAGGTGTGAAGAAGGTAAATTATCTTGAAAAGCAGATATTTGAAACAACTAACATTTTTCTTAGCAGAACGAAACTCAACTTTGGACAGGTATAAATAATAACAGCGATTGTTTGCGAATGTGAAAAAATGGACTTTTCAAGAATTGAGATATTTAAGGGTTAAGCTAAAGTTAATTAATATAGTATGGGTCATGTTTTTAAAACTATAAACTTGTGAAATTTTATTATACAAAAATAATTAATAAAAATGGTTAAAAATTAAACGACTTTTTAGCTACAAATAGGCTTATACTACTTTCAATAATAACAAATTACAAAAAATATAAATAATAGTAATTTTAAATTTATACTTTAATTGAAGTTCGGTTCTTGGAAAAGTACTATCTTTATCTATCATCTATTAATAATAATATCATCTACTATATATTTGAATGTAAAAATAATAATTAAAATAATATGAAGACATATAAGTAAACGAACAATCGAGTTTATTAAGAAATAATTGAAGTTATATTATAACGAATTTATTAATAAACAATTACAAAGACTAAATTTATTCGTTAAGATAATTAATAATGTAAACTTATCCATATTTCGATGTTATTTCTTCTTTAAACTTAGCGTAATGGAGTATTTATAGTGAATAGGAGGTATGTAGGGCAGTAAACTCATCGGATCTCTATATTTTCCTCTTGTTATAGGTCTTGAAGTTGTGTTCAGTGGTATCATAGTAATTTTGCTAATATGTATTTCTATTATCATTATTACGAATGGACTTATTCCACTTTCAATAAAAACATTCATGCGATAACATTTTACAAGTTTCCATTTCTTTTGACTAATTGATGAGGATATTGTACACCATGGACTAATTATAAATATAAAAAGAGGATATCTACATCTGAATAAAATTAATTTTTTTTTTTTTTTTAAATGGCTTAATTGGAAAAATCTCATCAACCTTTTAGGTTTCCGTTTTATATCTGATTAATGGAAATTAAAAATTATCTGAGATAAGTATTTAAAGAAGAGTAGCTTCTTCTCTTGAGAAATATTGTGATATGGGAAATGAATACTAAAAATAGTAGAAAAAAGAGATGACACATATTGTTATTAAACAAAGCCCGTGTAGAGATGGGACACTGAAATTTAAAATCGAACATTTATCGGTTGCTCTGAAAGGAGTCCGAACGCGTCCCAACCCACCGAACTCTGCATTCAAACACAGCAAATTGGAAATGAAATAAAACACATGGGCGCGTGGCGTGCTCCGGAATTACTCGGATCAATTTTATTAACAAAAGTTATTAACCCGGCAAAGTTTATTTATGCGAGTTCCTGCCCGCAGCCGCACCCTTTCCTCGGGGGAGCCGGGGAAAACGAAAAGTCCTGACCTCCGACAGTGCGTTGTAGTGGGAAAGAACGCAGAACACCAGCGTCAGGGACATAAACCCGTCAGCGGCCGGGCACCAGCGGCTGGAGAAATTAAATATTTAAACGAATCAATGTGTCAACACGGGCCATTAAGAGAACTTCTGTTCAAAAATTCTGACGACTGCACAAAGGAACGCATGCCCCCGAGCCCCGAAGCACGGACACAGGGGGCCCAATCAGGGCCTTTATTGATCAGTTCCGCCCCGGACCGCACTGCACTGCACTGAGGTCTTACTTAGCGGACATCTTGACTTTAATTGCGCCAACAATTATTATCCGGAGTGATTTATGAGGTGTCGCGCGCAATGACGACACTCGTCCGCGCGCCGTCCTCGGCTGGTGGCAATTTTATTTTCCATTTGCTCAAGATTGCCCTCCCGCGCTCCCGGGGGGAGTGGAAATCGAGTAATATTCAGCTGGCGACAGAATGATGGATCGGCCCAGGACCGATTCCGGCTTTAATGGAGTGCAAGATCTGCTTTATTGCGGACATTAAAACTTTTTTGTGGTAAATCGGTGAGGTTTTTTCAGCCACCACTGGCTAGAGTTGGGAATTTGTTTATGAGGGCAATTTGTAAGAGACGGCCATTCGGGACCCGTTTTATAGCCGAGATATCATTCAAATTAGTCACTGGAAGAGATTAAAGTCTTTATAAATAAATGAAGGAAATGGATGAATAAATATACCGAGACACATATAAAATTACTTACACCAAAAACAGGAGTGTTCAGGTTGGTGCTCTTAATTTTTGTAAGTTCAACTGATTTTCCTTCATTTTTACAGGCTTTGTAATGCTAATACCTAAAACTTTCTAACATTGTAAGCAAATCTTACAATTCGCTTTTCACCCACTTCAAATTGTCGTATGGATTTGCAAACTTATGCTATTCAGATGACGATACAATAATATGGTACCATCGAGCTTTAACTTTTTAATGCGCTACTCATAAAAAATAAAATAAAGTGAAGAATGAAATAATTAAATTTTCAATATTCAATTTTTGATGAATAGGAACTTTCATGTAGGGGAGAGTTGCCTAACTTGGGCCGGCTCCTATTTCGGGCCACCCATTTTTTTCAATGTTACCGAGTTTTTGAAAATTAATTAATGTCAAAATTTGATTGAAAATGAATGTAGAACAAAATAATGAAAGAAATATTAATTTTAATACAAAATTAATAATGTTACAACAACCTCGTAAAAATGGTTCTGCCGACTTAAAAATCTGACATTTTTTCTCGTCGATAAAAACAAATTGATACATCTAATGAATCTAAAATTTGTTCTGATACGAAGTGTATAATATGTTTATATAGTATATAGTGTATTTGCAATTTAAAAACTATAACAATACCAATTAATTTAAACAATCTGGAAAAATGTCATTTCCCCTAATTTGGGCCACTGTGCAATTCGAAAGGGCGCCTAATACGGGCCACTGTGCAATTCGAAAGGGCGCCTAATACGGGCCACTCACGCCACTCAACAGCGCGATGTAAACAAAGCAACACTGTCTGAAGGAAAAATGTTTTTCTCATTAAAACGGTAAGTGTACATGAGATATTTAGTAAATTTAGTATATTAAGCCTATTGTTATTATTTTAGATTATAAAATGTTACATGTCATTGAGTAAATACTTAATTTATGATGAAAATGTAATCCTAACCTCAAAATTTTCAGATGAAGCAAGCAAAAGCACAGTGGACCACAACTGCCTTGCTAAATGCAATCGATGCAGTAAAAAAAGGAGAAAGTGTGAGGCAAAGCGCTTTACATTTTGGTGTGCCGAAAGAAACGCTGCGACGGAGGCTGAAATCGAAAAATTATTCGGCGCCAGGACAGGGAAAAAAACTGACGATCTCCACGGCAAACGAAAAGAAGATAGTTGAGCATCTTATACGTTTAGCGAATGCGTTCCATGGATTGACTCCACTGAAGCTGCGAAAATTGGTTTATGAGATAGCTGAAAAGTTTAAAATCCCTCACCCTTTCAACAAAGAAAAAAAATTGGCTGGAAAAAAGTGGTATTATTTATTCATCAAAAGGCACCCGGAAATTTCTTTGAGAAAGACGGAAGGAACCAGTCTCAATCGCATACAAGGCTTCAACTCAAACGAGCTTCGGAAATTTTATTCCAACGTGGGGTCAGTGACAACAACGTTTAAATTCGAGCCTCACGATATTTACAACACGGATGAAACTGGAATAACAACTGTCCAGGTTAGATGGTTCAACCAATTGTTGACTTATTACTTTTTTTAGTAATTTTTTACAAATAAATATTTACATTTTAGATTGCTGAGAAGGTTCTGGCACCCAAAGGATCAAAACGTGTTGGCAGTGTGACTTCGTGGGAGCGTGGTAAAACCATAACCGTGATTTGTACCATGAGCGCTGCTGGGACGTTTCTGCCACCTTTCTTCATCTTTCCACGTGAAAGAAATTCGGCACTGCTAGGACGAAATGCACCTGCGGGTTCCATCGTGGAAGTTAGTAAGAAAGGCTGGACATCTGACGCACATTTCTTGAAATGGCTAGTTCATTTCAAAAATTATGCAAAGCCTACTGCAGAAAAGCCGGTCTTACTTGTCCTGGATAATCACAGCAGCCACATCTCGATCCCAGCAATTGATTTTAGTTTAGCAAACCACATTCACATGGTGTCGCTTCCTCCGCACTGCTCACATCGCATTCAACCTTTGGACGTGACGTTTTACGGCCCTTTGAAGAAAGCATACAACAAGCATTGCGACAACTTTATGAAGACGAATCATTTCGAACGTATCACACCGTATGATGTGGCTGGAATTTTCGCACAAGCCTACAATGGCATTCTGAGCCCAGAAAAAGGCATAAACGGTTTTCGATGCACAGGGATATGGCCTTTGAATTCTGATATTTTCAACTCTGATCCTGCTCTTATTTCAAATGCGTCGTCTACTGAATATGAGATGGCAACCGATGCTTTTTCTACTGAAGATGTAGAACACTTCATCGAGGGAGATGACACACAATCGTTGAGCAACAGCCACACGCATTCGTTCATCGACGCCGTTACTGCAGATTCTATACCTGCTGGTTGCACTGTTGAAGAGAACGTCGAAATTGAGGTGCTGATTCCTGTAATCGGAGATCAAGATGTTGCAGAAGAGGAAGATTTCGATGTTCAACTGACGTCTTTTTGCCCTGTCCCGGACATGACGCCAAAACCGCAGACAAACGCTCGACAAAAACAACATTCCGAAATTTACACGGATCCTATGATGCGGGAAATTTTGAACGACAGAAAAAAAGCGAAAGAAGAGAAACAGAAGCTAGCTGAAGAAACCCGTAAAAATAAAGATCAACTGAAAGAAGTCCGACTGTTAAACAAACTACGTAAGCAGGAAGAAATAAAATTGAGAAAAATCAAACGTGCCGAAGTGAAAGAAAAAAAGGCAGAGGAAATCCGCATGCGGAAAGAACAAAAAGAGCAAGAAAAGCTGCTGAAAATGAAGAAGAAGAGTGATCAAGCAGTTAAAAAGACTGCTAAAGTAACCAAAAAGACTGCTCAAGTTAGCAAAGATTAGTTACTAAAAATAAGTTGTAGGTATATGTACCTAATATGTAATGTTTTATATTTTAAGAAAATTCTTATTTTATTTACCTATATAATAAATTATGAAGTAAAGGTGTTTTAAACATTATGTCGAACCATTTTCGCGTTTTTCAGATATTTTACGTGCTATTCAATAGGTGGCCCACATTAGGCGACTCGTCACCTAAATTGGGCCACTTGCACGTTTTTTTCAAACGTTATTTTCTATTATAAAAGAAAGTCAAACTTGCCTTAAACTTTCCACAAAGGTAAATTATCATCCAAATTTTAATATTGCGCTATTAATTATGTAAACGAAACGTTTACAATAATTTTAAATGCATTTAACCTTAGGTGGCCCATAACTGGCGACTCTCCCCTATCTGTTTTTATGAAAATTTCTTAAACTGTTGAAGTTTTCCTTGTATGTGCCTTGAATCGAAGTATAATGTCTACATACTTCAAGATCACTAATTTTGACTGAGGCACATGCACTTGAAAAAATTATTAGACATTATACTAGCATATTTTGACTGAAATATAATATATTTTAATTGGATTACTGGGGCAAAATATTTTAAATTATTTATTTTATATTATTATTATTATCATTATAACTTTCACAACTAACAATTCACAAAATGTATAATGACATGATGTTACTCCTAATGACGTACAACACAGCATTTTATTTCATTAGAACTGACGTTTGACGAATCTTTCTCGACTAGCTTGACAAGTACAGCGCTGACAGCTGATTCTATGTTCTGATTTGCATGTTAAAAATCCCTTTATTTAACGACTTTCGTAAATAGATAGCTTAGAAAAACTCACAAATAGCAATAGCTCTTTTAATCATTTTCAAACAAATAAAGTCGCTCGGGCATCATTTTGGCTACTTCATTACAGACAGTAATTGAGAAAGAAAAATTTAGTGAAAGTGAATTCCAAGAATAAAGATAAAAAGAATGAAATGAAGAATTTAAAGATTTGAAAGCTAAATTTAAACAGCTTAAGCCCTGGGATAGGTTAAAGTCTATATAATTATGTGTATGCACATTTTTCAGCATTAATGACTTAAAGAAGCATAACAAATGGTGTTCTATTATTCTTAATCATGGAATCAAGAAGAAAAGTCGTTTTATTTAAAAATGTAAAAATGAACCTGAGAATATTCCATCAAATGATATCTGAAAAGTCGATAAAAATGAAAAACACAAGACTTCATTATAATGAGCTTACTAGAAAAAATTATCTTTAAAGTATGGATTACCATTAACGAGTGAGTTTAGAATCCATAAATCAAGAAAGAAAATCATTTTATTTAAAAATGTAAATATGATGAATCTAAGAATATTCCATCAAATGATATGTGAAAATTTGGTAAAAATGAGAAACACAAGAATTCATTATAATGAGCTTATGAGAAATTATCATTAAAGTATGGAGTACCATTAACAGGGAGTTTAGAATTAAGAATTATGAAGATAGTTATATTAATATAGAAAGAGTTTGTTAAAAAAAAAAAAAAAACTATTCTGTTTTACAACCTTGAAACAAAAGTTACCTTATCAGTGGCACAGACTAATAATCGGACAAAGGTGGTAATAAAGTAAAACACAGATATACTGAAATAGCTGCACAATATTGGGGATATGTAACTTATTTTTTTTGTAATTTTCTAAGTACTAAGTTTACCGAGTGATCATTTAGACCCATTGTAGTTTCATTTGAAGTTATTTTCTCCAGTATAATGCATGCTGCATTTTTTGAAAATATCTTGATTAATCTTTATAAGACATGTATAAATGATTAATCGATAAAAAGTACAATACAATTTTTCTTTGAATGAATAAATTAAAAATAAACTGACACGGGTGAAAATGACCCCTAGGTAAACCTAGTGTTAATATTTTAAATGCTAAGTTCTTTTAACTGGCTGATGTTAAAAAAATATTGTAATTGAAAAAGTTGTCCTACTTTTTTCCAAAATCCGTAATTTTTCAGCAAATGTTCTTACGCAGATATCAGTCTTATTTCTTTACTAATCAAACCATCAGCTTAGTCCAAGCTACAAACAGCAGAGCTGCATGAGTATGGGACTGTTATCATCAACAAAGTCATGTTTGCTTTTAAGAATAACACCTCAATAAGTTACGAACAAACTTAGTTCGATGAAAAGTATGACCCAAGACAGCGTATTTAAAGTAAAAAAAAATTACACCATGATAAAATTGTCCTTTTGAATCATATGGCAATCATTGATATTCCTTGTGTAAAAGAATAACTTCATGTCGTCAACATTGATTGAGACTTTGCAGGTAACAAAATGAAAAGAATATGACCCAAATGGCTACCCTGAGGGACACTCGAAATGGTTAAAATATTCTTCGAATTGGCACCATGGAAAGTAGGCTGGTAGGACCTATTTGACAAACAATATCGTATCCAGTTAAAAAATGATGGTGGAAAGCTTTTACTTTCAAGAATTAATGTTATAGTATAATAAGAGAACTTATTAAAGGCCTTGCTAAAATCTGTATATATACCCAGCAAACTCATCTGGAAGCCTTCAACAACGTACGGAACGAATTCAAGAAGATTCAAAGTTGTAGAACGACTTTGGAGAAATCCACTCTCTTATAAGTGGCTTCTTTCTCGCAACCATGGTAACCGTCCCACTTAAGGGGTTATTCTACTGTTAAACGGGTAAAAAGCAGTATCTTTTTAAAAGTGTTGTAAAACAAAAACTATTAGAGATATCAATTTGAAATTTTGCATGCATCTTTATTAATGAAAAAATTATATAATGGCATAGTTGATTAAAAAAAAAAAACAAAATGGCGGCTTCGGTTTATGATTGATGTAGCGCGCGCTGACGGCCAGAGTCGTTTGCGCGGTACATTGCCCAGGTCGTCCAGGTGATCTGCAATCAATTTAACGATGAAATTTTATTAGTTTAGTTAAAAACACACAGACTGAACCTAAATTGAGCCATAAATATTAAATTTTCGCGATTTGACAAGTGTTGGAAAATAGCATGCTCGATTTTGGACGTTTTTTCGATGAAAAAAGTGCTCCCAAATAACCAAATTTCAATTTTTATGGCTCAATTTAGGTTCAGTCTGTGTAAAATTGATATATAACTATGCAAACAAATTTTTAGCTAAATCGCTTCATTAGTTTTTTCTCTACGATGTACCGCGCACCAAAACAACACATTTTGAGTAAATCGCGTTTAAAGTTTTTTTAACCGATTTTTTTTTTAAATCAACTATGCCATTATATAATTTTTTCATTAATAAAGATGCATGCAAAATTTCAAATTGATATCTCTAATAGTTTTTGTTTTACAACACTTTTAAAAAGATACTGCTTCTTACCTGTTTAACAGTAGAATAACCCCTTAATACATTTTGCAGATTTCTCTAGTTATTTTAAAAGGGGTTTCCTTTTTTATCACGATCATGTAATATTTTTGTGTTCCTTCGGCAAGTGCTATCATCTGTTTCGAATTTGTTCGATTATTTGTTTGACTTGAAATATGGATTTATTTGTTATTTTGTATATTTTTTTACTTATACTAATTTTTTACTTTACTAATATTTAATTTTTCCAATGTATCTTAAAATTGTGGAAAATGGCAAACAATTTGACTAATATTGCGAAATTTGTTCACCAAATCTTCATGTTTTTTAATTTATTACTATCTTTATCCGATTACTCGTTTGAACCATTGTATGTTATTTTTTCCGCCCTCTTATGGTGGTTCTAGATCCTTTCTTAGAGCGGTGATGTTGGCACTTTTCTTTTGGCAAACCTAAAACATCTGTGGTATTCCGCCGTGTGACTGACTTCACGGAGCTATTCAATTCATCTTGTTTGACTTGCACAATTTCGAGCCCACTACTGATACAGGTGTATCAGATGATACCAGAGGCATTCCAGAGGCAACATATCCCTTGTCCAGAATTCAGAATCCAGATGCGCCTTCTTCGTATAACTCTGTCGTAGTCTTCTGGTCCAAAGCACGAACCAGAAACAAGACAAGATGAAAATAATAAAAAATAGGTGGAGTAAAAGAAGCAAAACGTGCACACAAATGAACCTGAACCAGTCCGAGCTAGCGGGGCTCCGCTGTGCTCAGGAAGAGCCCTTGACGGAGTTGCGGGCGTCCGTCCTCGTTCCCCAGCACCTGGGCCCCGTGGGCCAGGGCTCCCCAGGCGCATTGTAATCGTGGGCAGGTCGTCGTCGTGCCCCCGGCCCGGAATGTTCTTGGCATTGATAATGACCCGTTGGAAATTTAATGAGACGCGCTAAACGCTTTGTTTGATTTATTAATTATGCCTGCACCTACCTGCGCTGCTGCGGCCGGAGCCGGCTTGTTCCCGGGCCGTGTTTACACTATGTTTTTCGATATTTCGCTGGAATTGAAAAGTTGTCGGGCTGTTTTCGCCTGAAACTGCATGCATTATGCATGGACACGACTATCCCAAGCCGCCCGCTGGAAATGACGCTGCTGCTTGGTCATTTTGAGCCGCTTTCCCAGATGATAATTGGCCACATCGAGCCGGAGAGATTTCGGATCTGTATCGTTTGTCGGTTTGGGTGGTGGACTATTAATTTTTGTGAGATTTCGGGGATTAGATACGGACAGCCTGAATAATTGCTGTCATTTTGGGGGGGCTTCATCTTGGGAACTAATGCGGCTGTTTACATCCAAAATGCTTTTAATGAGCTCATTTACTAATATGATTATGGTAATATACCGCCAGACTATATAAAATATAAACATTACAGTAGCAGACACATTCCAACAGTCTGGTCTTTTTGATTTAAATGAGGAATAATCATTTAATGCTGACTAATCGAATCCAATTTTTCCAAGAAATAGCTGAAAGTTTTGTATGAGAGAATATTGCGTCGTAGACTTAAGAAATTGTATTGTGTAGAATTGTTCGTATAATTTAGGCATGTTTCGGCCTGATTTTGAGTCGACTTTATAGAAATAAATCGGGATTTTTAAAAACCTTAATATGGGACATTGATCGTTTTCTATTTCGGAAAGAAAATTAAAATTGTTTTATTTATTTTAAATTTTGCACTTTTTGTTATTAAATATTTAAATAAAACAACTGTGCAAGTATTCTTAATTTATTTTTATTTTTGTATATTCAAGGAACCTTATCGATCTTTGTTTATCTGTGGAATATAATTTCAGTTTCAGTATCGAATATTTAAATCGAAAGCAATTCTGGAAGAAAAAAGGAATTAATAAAATATTATTAAAAATATCTGAAAAGAATCAAAAATGAATCATCTGTCGAACTATTTGGACTTTTGTAAGTAAATTGTTTTAAACGATTCTTTACTAAGTCTTGGTGAAACTTTCGAGAAAATGAATCTTATTCCTCTATGTTCTAGCGAAAACTACATTTTAAGTGAGTTAAATTTTCTGTCTGTAAGTAATTCAATTAAGATTTAGTTTTCGCGAGTAACTAAGGGGAATTTATTTGGTTTTTTCCGAGAGAGTTTCACGATTTAGTGAGAAATCGTTTAAAATGATTCACTAGCGAAAGTCCAAATAGCCAGCGATTCATTTAGAAATCGTTTGCTTTACAGCGTATTTACGACAAGTTCGAAATAGATAGCATATCGATGACAACAGAGCCTCTCAAGAAGTTATCGACTAATTTTGATATATGTTTGTGTATAATATCGTCGTCAAAAATAAGATCTTTCGGTTGAAGGGTAGTCAGCGAAAGCTTCGTCAGATGAATAAAATCCTTAAAATTAAATTACAGTAATTACCACTGAACGTGGTTTTAAAGAACTCAGCAAAGAGGTTAGAAACTATTTGAGGATCACCATTGGTTACGGAAGTGTAAGAAAGTAAAGAGGAATACACATCAGACTGGCGTCTGGCATTACAAAGCTCCGAAACTGTTTAGGATCGTCGCACAAAGTTTATTTTAAATTATTGATATAATCATGGTACGACGCGTTTTCATCCATATCGAATTCATTACGATTTTCAGTGTAGGAAGGAAAATCACAGCCGCTCTGAGAGCAACAAAATCTCTTCACTGCCTTGCTTACTAAGTTTTTTAGATGTCTTACACTGCTATTGAGCCAAGGCTGAAAACAACACTGATTATTAATTTCAATAATAGAAACATACTTACCTTCTTAAAGTATATAGTATTATTATTATTATTGCTAAGGGTAACCCTCATGGTGGGCACTGCGACCAAAAGGTCTTTTGTGCCGAAGCCCCTTTACAGTAAAAGACGGTCTGTTACCCTAAGGAACACCAGAAGGTATTTAACAGAAGATGAACGAGCTTCAGCCGAGTCCAAGAACCCCTGACTGAAGATCTTTCTTCTTAACCGTGCTAAAGCAGGACAAGCACACAAAATGTGTGATGTAGTTTCGTCGTCTTCAAAACACAGACGACATTCCGTCTCATTTGACAGACCTATTTTATATAGGTGGTATCTTAGCCCATGGTGGCTGGCCAGTTAGGTAGCCTACCAACAATCTTAGATCCGCTTTTCTCAGAGCATTGATTTCAGTGTAGGTATAGAGTCTGGCGAGCTCTTTAGCTTGTCCAGTATATAATATAAAGTGGGTGGATGTTTAATAGAAATGGTTTATAACTCCCATACTTACCTACTTATACGTATATCATCTGTAAGAATAATTCTCATTAAATAATATTAAAAATAATATTATTTATTTACCACAAGTAAATCTTTGGACCAAAAAATCTGACAAAGAACCCATGAAGCTCTTTTAAATTAGAAATAACGGTAACACTGCATCGAAGAAAGAAAGCTCTTTTTAACAAAAGATTTACCGGCAAAACAACTTTCCTGTGGAGCACGAGGAGGCAGCCATCACGGCTTTTCAGCGACGTCCCAAGAGCGCGGAGTATGTCTGCGTCCTAGTTCCGTTCCGGTCGATCTGAGTTTGCAATGAACTGAGGGAATCTCCCAGGCTCCTAGCTGAATTTTATTTTCCACCACGACACGCGTTCCGCTCCGAACTCAGATTGCAGCTCTCGCAACGGTCGAGTCTCGTCTGGCCTCGCTCGCGTTTGTTTTGACTGTCTTCTCTATTAAGCCTTAAGAGACTAACGGGTTCGAGCAAGTGGCGTTGTGTTTCGTCGCCGATGTGCTGAATTTGGTCGGTTTTCGGTCCGCTCGCTCGCTGAATACTGAGAATGGGAGCGTGTACCTCTTCTGGGCCATGGAAGGAATGAATGAGCTCGTTCGAGACGGCACACACTCACGCTTGGAAGTAGTTACAACAAAAATAAGACCGAAATTGATATCGATCGAACTGAAGCCGAATACCAGCCCCGAACTGATTCGTGCCCTATTCGGGCCGCGCACACCAAGATAAAACGCGTCGAAACAAGATTCTTCGGAATTACTACACGGGGAGTTAACTGTATTAAAAAAAACCAGCTGGCCTTTACATGTGTTGAGCACAGATGGCGGAATGAGCCGCGCCGCGCTCTGGGCACACGTACACCGAGTTCGAAATGCCTTGAATAAATCAGTTCAGTTTCAGGAGAACCGCAATTGGGATTGCAGCGAAATTTTGAGCGACTAAGCGAGTACCGAAACGGCAAACGGTTTTGCCCAAAATAATCGGATAATCGAGTGCAACTAGCCCAAAATAGTGCGTGTATCGTCCTCGCGTTGCATGTACCGATCGGATCTGTGTTCAGTGGATGCCCCGGAAGCCATAAATAACCGGTGCAGCGGCAGAAAGACGTCATTCCGCTACCGAACGAATGTCGAAATTAATCAATAACAGAAGCCGTGGAGACAAGTTGCACTCGTTGCTGTGCCGTGCTTGTGCCGTGTCAGCCTCCAGTTACACTGTGACCGCAGCGACTTAGGAAGGCCACTGAGAAATACCGAACGAACCCTACTATAACGGTGCAATATCCCTTGTGCACTTGACCGACTGAGTATTTTTTCCGCGACCCGCCTGAGACCTTGACGGAGACGAAGCCGCGCGGACGGCACCTGCCAAAAGTTCTTCGTCCCCGAACTGTTTTGTGCCACAATACAATACAATACAATACAACTCCACTCGAGCGCCAGAGCCGGCATTTTGCTCCAGCAGAGTCAGCCGTCGCGCTGAGTGCGTTCGATTTTTCACTCGAACTTGAAGATACACAAAAGTTCGCCAGCTAAATTGCTTCCTTGGGTGTCTGCTAGCGGCCGAACAGACCCGATCAGGCCAGTGTTGTAATTCCGCCGGTTTGTTGTCATTGCGCCCAGATTAGTGTTCGGATGCGTTGGGGAAGTTTCATTGAAACTCGACTCCCGGTAGCAATTTTCCTGTGGTTTTTCCGTTCTCGGTGGTGCAGCTTTAGTGCGTGAGCTCTTCCATAATCCAATTGTGAAGCGAAGTATTTGTGATTTGTTTAAATTCCCAGTGAGATTTACTCTTGCAGAGGAGTGAAGGTAGTTGCGTTTCCGTTTAGTGCCAGGATTAACTTGTTTCAATCGTCTGGAGTGCGTGCTGGACTTGGGGAGCCGTCTTAAAAAGGGTAAGTAACAAATTAATAATTATAATGTATATCATTCATGGCTTGTTAGTCTCTTAATCTGTTTAGCAGTCTGTATAATTTTCATTATGTATGTTCCAACTTCCAAGACTGTTAGACAGGGTTTGAAGGGCTTAAAATCGTAGAAAAAAAAGGCGGAAACGAAACTGTAAGTTCTAAGCAAAAGTATGAGGGTAGTAGTCTTGTTAATATTGCAAAAATTCATTTTGTTAACAGCTGACATATGACTGATTACTTGCAGTATAAAACAGAATAATACAATAATAAACCCACAAACCTGAGTAATAAACCTTACTATCTCTTAAGAGCTATTTTAGATATCTTATCTAAATTATCGAATATATTGCTAAAACAGTGGGACATAGATTTGAATACAATTGTAGTTCTTTGCTGTGATAACAACGGATTACTATTAATTTTGTGCATTAATGAACTTAGCGACTGGCTTAAGCTACAAAATAAAATTTGAGAATTATTCTTATCTTATTTCGCACTATTGACTATGTTCAAACTGAAGTATGGGTTAATACCAAAATATAATATTTTATACATAATTTGAGATATGCGTGTGACTGCTAATCAAATCTTCAATTAACAAAATTGGGCATTAAGGAGAGTTAACCAACTAATGCACCAAGATCTACAAATGTTGATCGAATTGCCTAACGAAATAAAATATAATACTATATTGTAAAGAAAAAAAATTCAAGACCTAGTTATGTACAATATGCAAGAGTGTATTTGTTTTACTTTATATCAAAGTTTAGAGTTATTTTTAAATGATTGACCGTTAAATAAGTTCTTAGTCAGTGAGGCAAGATGAGGTAAACATTATTAGCGTACTGTAATTAGCTTTATAATTATGATTAATAATTTTAAGTTAAAAGTTTTGTTGGGTGGTCTTCTAAAACAATAGTGAAGGCGTTGAAAAGTATTCAGACACCTAAGGCCTGTATTTTACCTAGTGAATTACGGTATTGCTAATAACACTCCAGTAAATGACCCCATTGTTTATGTACAGGAAACGAGGACACAAAGACCAAATCATATACCTTTCCAATTTTGTTAAACTTGTTTATAATTAAATCATCGTAAAGAAATTATTTAAGTAATGACTATTTTCTTCCTAAGCCATAAAAAAGTCAAGATAGCAAAGATTATTTACGAAAAGGAAATAGGCTGCCAACTTATAAGTTGTAGTTTTTATTGGCCTCCAAACGTTTACTAACCCTTCTTGCCCTACCTTCCCCTATGTAGATTTTTAATATAACAGCCATATGCTTGAGTTTAGTCGCAATAATGGATCCAATATCTTGAAACCTGTAATTGTAACAAAAATGGAAATCAGTGAATCCTATCCTGAAGGTGGATACAGATTACGGGCTGGATCACCACAAGGCTCCATTCTGTCTACCTTCTACCTTATTTTTTCTTAAACACTTAAAGATTTTCGTTCAAATTCAATATACATAAGTAGTTTTCGAATGTATAACAAAACTATTACACCTTGTTATAAACAGTTATTGTTAGATCTAATGTCGGAGCTATAAGTCTACCTAATTGTAGATGTACTACAAGAAATTAAATATTTCGGGTCTAAAAAACAGATATTCAGGACATTGCCTTAAAAACCATAAAACATTGGGACAAATTTTACCCCAAATTTTCCATGTGGCCTAGCAAGCCACATTTCTCTTTCATACGTAAAAAAACAAAAAGAAGAAAATTTCGAAAATCATTTCCTGGAAAAACATGGCAGCAGTACATATTTATTTGTGTACATCCCAGACATTGGGAAAATCATGGGAGCAGCACAGCAGCCCAGACACCGAGGCACTCCCAGGTCCCAGGCGAACAGAACAGACCTAAATTTTCCAGACCCGTGTGCAGAAGCAGTGGCTCGGGTGCGATTTTGGACTGGGATAAAGTGGCTTCGACAATGGGGCAGATTGTTGGAGCGGAAAGCGAACGAGCGCAGATACAATTGCCGAGTTAGCTAAAGATACGTAAGTGCACCGCGAGACAATTATTTTCACTTTAATTACTTCGTCATCGTACTCTGCCACTGGGCTTAAGTGGCCCACGGCTGTCCCGGGGAAGCTCCACTCCACGCCCAGACCCCCAGATAAAGTCACAAAATGCAGTAGTCCTCCGCCCGAAGAAGATCGCAGCACACACACACACAGACGCATGCAAACATACGTACAGACGACCGCGAAACGGACTAGATGCTAAAGGCTGGCTCACATGTGCACAATGCAGCGCGGTTGTAATTGGCAGCCGCACAATCAATTATGCACCCATCGCCGTCACCATGTGCATGGTCCGTGCACGCCAAGGTGCAAGGTGGATGCTGCGATCGGGCCCAAGTACCGGACCGAAGAGGTGCGGGGAAGCACCCGGTGCGGTCTGTGCGAAGGTGGAAATTGTCAATGTAGCACTTGCTTATTACTTGCGCTTATTTGGTTCGGCAACAAAGTGCTCCGTCAGTGGTCGGGTCCCCCGGAGCCGCAGGGAAGAGCACACCCATGGCCGGGCTGGAGCTGTGGGCCGAACAATAGAAATTGGGATGAGATTAGGACATGAGCAGGACAGTCTGGTTCGGTTTCTATTATGTCGTTGCACAATTAAATTTCATTTGTCGCAACAAAAGGATTATCCAGGTGCGGGGATAAGTGTGATGTGTATTATCGCGTTTTAGGGACTAGCACAGCACACCCCATTGTTTGATTACTCCCGGAGGAATAGTTTGTGGTGTCCAAGTCCTTCCTTCAGTTCGTATTTCTATTATTTGTCAAACGTTGCAACATTATGAAAGGAAGATTAGGGAGAATTTTAACTGAGACAGATAAGTACTGTCTCTTGCAGAAGGCTTAAAATATTTCATTGAGATTAAAATTGTTTATGGTTAGTTAAACTCACATTAGCAGTTTTATAAAGCAATATCTTTGAAAACACACAATTAGTTTGTATAAGTATATGTTAGATAAAGATTAATTAATACACGTATTAAAGAGAGTAATATGAGTAATAATAAGTACAGATAGGTTTTGACGTCTACTGATTTCGAATGTTCTATCATAAATTTAAAATGTAAGATTTTTTTTTTTTTTCAAATATAGCAACTAGAATTTCTAAATGCAGAAAGCGTATTTAACAAAAAAAAAAAAAAAAAACAAAAAAGAGGGAGAAAGATTAGTTAGTTTTTACCGTTATTTATTTTATTCCCTGTTTATTCACAAGGTTCTGGATTATATTTGGCGTTATTATGGAAGTCGATTTCGCAGTTATAAAACACATATAGAAAAATAGTATATTATTCAAATTTTAACTAAAACTTAAATCCTTCTTCAATTAACGCTCAACCTAAGATCATTGTAATAGTTATGATATGCATAACTGACACCAGAATAGATGTGTAAAGAAGTTAATTTAAATAAAACACATAAAAATTGGGCAATAAACCAAATTTTATTAACTTAATGACCATAAATTTGGTTTTATCGCAGCTACGATTTATACACGTACATAGCCAATTCTATGAGTCTAATTTGTTTACCAATTTTTCGAGCATTTGGGGCTTTATATCCGCAATGACATGTCTTATGTTGACCTCCAATGAGTCACTCGAAGCTTCAAGTTTTCACATATCCCCATCAAAAATAATCCAGAGGTATGAAATCACACAAGCTTGATGACCAATTGACAGGTCCATTTCTTTAAATCAGTTTTTCGCCAAATTATCTTTTTAGGAAATCGATTATTTCGGCCGCTGTATGGTCTCAAAGTTTTGGAAACAAATTGGTCAATAACACGATGAATAGCACGTTCTGATGTACGATTATTCGGTCCATTGGTGAAGTGCTCTATAAGTTTTTATAATTGAGCCCCGATTTCGGAAATAAATTTCCACGATTTGGAATCGTTGCTGCGTTGTATATCTTTCTTTCCATGATGATTTGTTAGATCTTGCCGAATAAAAATTACATTCACAACGGCAAATGACAACTCAGAGTGAAACTCTGGTCTAGAACAGATTCGGCTTTGACTCCAAGGGATCCTGGGTAGTTCGGGTCAGAAGTCAAAATAACCGACTCCAGGAGCTTCTAGAATCTACCTGGGAAGCTCTCGGGAATCAAAAGAGCCGAATTTGCCCGGTTCTGCTTTATATCAGTTTATTGCAATCTGCGATTAATCGACGCTAATCAAAGCTAAACTGATCGTGTAATAAGACACTAAGGACTGACAGACATTTATTCCTAATGAAAAACATTTTTGTTTCAAAAATATTTGTGCATAATTAAATAAGGAGCTTACATTCAATTCTAGTTTTATACGAAAAAGAAAAAAAAACGGTTTACTATAATTGCTGTCACATGCGCCGCATGATCCGCCAATTGCACAACAAAAACGCCCAATTTCTTGGAATATATCACCCTAAAAATAATTTATCACGTCGCACCTCTGCTTAAGATGTTTCACGAAAACATAAATGTTAGAAATTTTGAAAATTTTCAGCAATTAATCATGCGAGAATGATCGCACGGCGTCTGTCACAGTCGAAAATGAATAAAACAAGTTCGAAAACGTCGCCCCGCGATGCGTGCGGATGGTGCGTTTTGCAAAGATTTAATTCGCAGAATCGTACAACATGCGCACGAAAATTCCTCTGGATTCTTCGTGTCCGTCCTTCGTGCGTTGGCTGCTTGCTGTCTTGTCCCGTGAAATTCCCGAAAGGAGGAAATCCCTCCGCGGGCCCTTCGCACAAAATCACAGCATACTTGTGCCGGTCGTGCGGCTCATACCCATAAATTAGCGGTGAAATTATGATTTCTGCAATTTTCGAATTGTTTTCGTTTTAAGTGAGGAATGATTCCGAGACATGATGCGCCTCTGCTTCTTGATCAGCGCCTCAGATAATCTTCTGAGGAGGGGATAAGAAAATTGAAAGATGCCTGGCTCAAGGCAGTGGGCAGCCACGATTTTGGCAGGAGGGGCAGGAGGATGTCAACGATGACAGCTCTAATTTGCCGGAATTTTAATTAGGATCAATTACTCTGGCGCGTCAGAGTCGCAAACACGCCGCAGAGGTTTGCTCAAGTGTCAATTTCGTTTCCGTGCTTAATGAGACACTTGCTTCAATTCAGAAGTCAGAGCTAGAAAACTTTTTCTGGCGTCAAAATGAAACCCGCCAAAGATTGGGTCTACGCGGGCAATTTTAATTTTACTAATCCCGAAGGGGATTAATCGGGAATATCATAGTGAAGAAGTGTATGTCTTCCTATATGGTATATTTTTCCAAAGTACAATACAGATACATACTTGCATTTCGGATTTTGAATTTTATAGGAATACCTAACCTGCATTTAGAAATAAATTAAATTTTTAAAATTATCATCAGATAGGTACGTAACCCTCGAGAAATTCCTCAATCACAATTAACCTTTTCTTTATAATGAATGTTTTCATCGTAATGTAGTGTAGTGTGTGGCTGTGTTGTTTGTATGTATAAACTAAATAATAGCATATCTACTTAATCGCTTTACTTTATATTTGACATTCACTTCACACCTTACATTTTTACGCACTTTCATTTGCTTCATTTACTTACATGAAAAAAAAACCTGTGTATGTAAATACATACCGAGGAAAAAAAAAACGTAAAAACAATATTAAATCACTAATTTTCAAATACTATATGATTTGGCACCAAACCCGAAAATTATTAATTTAACTACGTTTCGCATTAAATTTTGGAGTCAACAATTTTCATCGTTAATTTAATAATTGAAGCCTCTGGTGGAAGAAGGTGTTAACTCACTTTTTACCAAACTGTTCACGGGAACACATTATGAGTAACTATTTGGTTTTTTAATTCTACGGTTATTTCAGTAACATTTTGGTTTAATTGCAAACCCATATAAAAATCACATGGATGATATTTTTATATTACAAAATGAAATTTAGCGCCACGGAAAATAGTTTGGCGGGAAGAAAATTTTTTTCTGAAAAAGTGAGTTAACACCTTCTTCCACCAGAGGCTTCAATTTTGAAACAACATTGTAAATGTATTCAAAACGAACTGCTTTATTTTCGTTATTAACTATATTTGTTTTTGAATCAAAAGTATTGGGGCTTTTGATTCAACTATTGTTTGTATTTGCTTCAAAATATTTCTTCTTTGATTTGATTGAATGATATCATTGCTTTTATAACGAAATACTTAAATAAAAATATATAATAACAAATTTAGTATTTTTTTTTTCATATTTTCGGTTATAAAACTTTTGCGTAATTGCTTTATACAGGGTGTCCCTGAGTGATGTGTTCCAATATCGACCAACACCAATCAATTCTATGGAGTGGCCTGATCAACGTTTGTTCATTTCAATGTCAAAATTGTGAAAAGTAAAATAAACAATTCGACAAACGAAGGACAACTGACATCACCTTCAAAATGCAACTGCAGACAATAGAGTTTTTCACTATACTATAATTACAATAAACGGAGCTGTTTATTATTTTAAAAATGTACGTTGTCATTATGAAAACGAAAATTATTATTTGTTGTATAATGTATTTATATGCTGTCCACATGCTTGCGACTAAAGCATAGTGTTTGGTAGTTTTTGTTATAATAAAATTGGATTATATTACTTAATGCTGCGAAATAAGTATTGTGCTGTATTAGTATTATAATCGATTAATTTAACTAGATCTGCAGTTAAACATGGCTTAATTAACAATTAGTTTACTTTAATGTATGTATTATTTTCTCTCTTTTTTTTACTCTAGTCTAGTTATTTCTATTTTTCTCTCTTTTATGTATCGTCAAATGATCTTTGTATCTGTTGCTGAAATGAATGAGTACTATAAGCTATTGTAAAATTCCAAAAGATTTTTGTGAGAGAAAACGATAATCTGCATTTAAACAACTTCTGGTCGTCTTATCTTATTGGAATGAATAGTTCCATAAATTTTATGAGCCTTTATATTGGTACTACAAATTTAGTGCAAATTACACCGTACCATCGATTCTCATTTAGAATAATGCTTAATACTTAAAATATCCTGAATCAGTCTCAAGATAGACCCAATTAACCCCAAGAATCATTCCATTAAGTACTTATGTAAATTTACAGCCAATAAAAGTCACGGTGTAGCCATTGCCAAGTTTAGCGCTGCGATTTATAAAACGGAGAAGCATTTTGAATTCATGAATTCAAGGGCTCCAGAGGCACCGAGCGGCCCCGGGGAGGTATCCACTTTACGGGTGTATTTCGGGCACAATGGTTAAATATTCATTAAAATCCTCGAAAAGTTTGCGCAACCCATCCGATCCATAACTGTTAAGATCTAACAAGGCCCATTAGGTGCAGTACACGTGAGCACCCGCCCTTGTTTCGGACTGACCTCAATTAGGTCCGCATTAATCACAATCTAAGACGCAAGCCGCCTAAAGGGGCTTTTAAAAGTCGAATAGACGTTCCTGGGGCCTCTCCGTCCATTGTGCCGCACTAGCCAACAAGACAAGGGCCCCATTCTCCAGAGGTGGCCACCTTTGGTTCGATATTATTTATGGAGACGTCGTTAAGTGACCTCAAACAGACTGCGACGAGATGTACGACTTACTGGACAAGGGGCCCCAACTAGACTGCTTAATAATTCTGTGACGCTTCCACTTTCTTCCATCAAAGCGGCTTCGGGCCTGAAGCCGCTCACGATTTCTTGCTAGGCGCTGGACGTAATGTGATTTATCTCACGTTGGATTTGTAGCACCTTTTTTTTGGGTTAAGAGCCCCAATGGGGACCCCGAGATCCAGTGCAGCTGGCTTTTGTGCTTGTTGGCCGCTCATTGTTTTCTTATCGAACGCTGTTAACCTTTGAGTTCTCGTGGGTAGGCGCAGAGTAAGTGGAAGATATCTGAGGCGAGTTTGTTTCGTTTTTCTTTCGAAATTAGTCAGAGTATGCCCTTGAGGTGCTCTTCGATGTGAAGAGGTTTCAAGCGTAATAAAAAAGACAACTTTTTGTCGAGTAAGTTTAACTAGTGAAAATGAGCAGAAGCAACTTACCTGTAATTGAGGTTGTTTTTCTCTACTCTACGTATTCCAATTTTAAGTCTCAGCTTCCTTTCAAATTATCTCTCTAAAGCTGCAGGCGATTTCAATTAACAAAATCTTGAGTCAGTGTTTACATTTTCCTTTATATTGCGTAAGTATCCAGGTAGCTTTGAATAATTTGAAATAAACACAAAATTACGTAAACATTAGTCACACATTTATTACAAATTTTGAAACAACATAATTAGTTTCAAATATCGCTTATGAAACGTTGTCACAGAAAATTTCGTAAAAAGTAAACTGAAATTTTAGATTTCGCACTATCCCTGAGCACAATTGTCATTATAACTTTGGAAATACAAAGTCGATTTTGATAGAATAAAGCCTATAATACGAAGAATTTAGCTATATAATACTATAACAATGGATGAACAGTTCTTGAGTTATATATCTATTAGTAGACATTAACATAGAAAGATACTTACTTTAGAGTAATGCCTATTTAAAAAGTGATTTAAACAAAATTATAGTGATCCTTTAATCTTTCAATGACTGTATCCTACAAGGAACTTACAATTGTACAATTTGACGGTAAAAAGAGGTATTTGTTGGGATTTTTAAATAAAATTAATAAAATAAAATAAATTAGCAGATGAATATGGGATTGACATATTATTAGTCATATATCCGGATTCCCGTATGTCCCCCCACAATGTCACTTAGTCGTGTTGTGGAATCGACAAATTGGTATTCTCGTAGTCGAGTGACATGACAAAAAATGACGTTGATAAGTTTGAAGTTTGACAGCAGGTTGGTGGCAACAATTTATTTGAAAAAAAAACTTACTGTTGCGTGAAAAATTTGTAGTGCAGAGTTATTTTACGATAGTGGCGAAGATATAAACCTTCTTTCAAGACAAAAAATATTAAGGGATAATTTGAACACTTTAAAATTACCTAGGTACCTCATTGCACGGACGAGATGTTTTTAATTAAATAATGTATTAATTTAGTTTTTATTGTAGATTTACATACAAGCTATTTTCAGCTTTCAACAAAGCCATTTTTAACACGCTTTTATTAGCTTGACCTGTAACTTCCTAACATTGTAAGAAAATCTCACAAACTAACTTTTCACCCAATTCTAATTGTCGTATCGATTTGACACTTGCGAACTGATGCAATTCTAGTGACAATACAAAAATATGGTATCATCGAGCTTGTATCTCCTTCGCTTCATTACACTGTTGAAAACCTTTGGGATTCCAAAATTTTTTTCTATTAAAGAAACCAGACACATTAACTGTTTTCGATTGGTTTCGATGAATAGAGGAATCTTTGAAAAAGTTCATTAAATTGCCATTATTTATATTCACGCAAATTTTAGATTTTAGCAGCAGTAAAACGTTTTCATTGACAATTTTCGGCCAATGAGGTTTTGCTGTTGCTATCGCTGTCGTGTTATTGTGATTCACTTTTTACTCATGATAAATGTTAATTCAAGGGATAATTTCCTTTTGATCTGGATAGATAAAAGAAACGGAGCGAATAGGTTTCTATTTCCGTTCTAGTTATTTCTACATTTATTTATTAAATTAACGTCAGTACGATAACTATAGAAAACAAGTTTGCTAACAACGTTCCCTATTTGTTTTGTACTTTACAACAATAGTTAGGCAAAAAAACCCACTCGTTGCCCTATAACTATTAAAATAATGAATAAAACTCTGAAATTGGGTCGAAATAATCAAAAATAACTTAAAGTTACGAACAAAACCCTTTAAATTCAATTGTTTCTCAACAAGCTTCTTTACGATGCTCAAGTACCCTAATAGGGAAAGGGTGATAATGCAAGAGGAGAAGGGAGTGTCAGGCGAACAAGAAGCGACATTAATTCCGCGAGACTGCAGCCAATTTAAAATCAATTTCTTCACTCTTGTGAGTGCTGTTAAATGCGGATGTTGAAACGTATCGAAATGCAAATAAATCACAAAATTCAAATTCGAAATGCATTCTGAAGATACGCTGCGAGGGTGGGTGGGAGGATACTACTTGTGCGAAAAGGGGACGGGACAAGGGGAAGAATGTGTTTTGTCGATCTTAAGTCTTATGAGCTTCTTGAACGATTTTCAACGTTCCCAATATTCCTACTATAGTACGTATATAAAGTAATTTTTTGGGATCGTCAGCTTCCATTTAAATTTTTCAATAAATTTATTTCTGTGTGTCTCCGGTGACGACAGATCTTTTACACAGTATCCAATGATGCTTGCACTCGATAGTGTGGGGTGGCGGTGCATATTCCTCTTCTTCCCTAGCCGGGGATGCATTCGAATGCTGTGTGTATATGTATATGTTTTATTTTTCCAATTTTATTTTTTCCTCTTTGTTGTTAGGGAATTTGTTGAAAATCGAAATGATGAATTCCCAACCGTTGTTATGCTGTTTCGTCTATTTCATTTCATTTCATTTTATTTATTTTATTTATTTTACCCTTTTCCCTATTTTATTTTTCCCCAATGCTCTGGCGTATAAGCGTGTACAGTGAATACTCGTCGGATAGGTGAACGTCCTGCTTCCCGTACGCCCCTTCCTAGCCGGGGGTGTAATCTGTCTGCTCGGTAAGTACTCGTTACTCTCGTTTAAACCAACTTTGCCATAAAATCCGAACAAAAAGCCGAGAGAAAATCAATCTTGAAGTCGTTTAAATCCCACAGCCGCAGCGAAAGCTCGTCCTAGCCCGAGACACATAAATGCGGCAATTTTTCATAGTTCTAAGTGCCCTTATTAGCCTTCTTCCTCCTTTGCCGTGAGCACATATCTTGGTAGCATTCCTTTTATTATATATATATTATTTGCTCCTCTCGTTGCAGACTGGAACTGCTACCAGTCTCAGTCAGTCGGGCTCCGCCACCCGGTACCCCATGCCATGCCCAGTGCAGTGGTTTGCTTGTACCATCGTCAAAGGTATGATTATACTATCCGAGGTCTGATGGTTTAGTGCGGTGTCTTTCCGTATTCCCGACGACGGCACTTGGCAGCACTGTCGTCTTCGTGTGTTGTTTACGGGCAGGAAGAGGTTAAGCCTGAAACAATTCACTTTCAGTGACCCGGAAGCACATAAAAAATTACTTTAATAACATCACCAGGCCCGAACAACATGACGGCAATCGCACACGAATATAATAGATGTGCGCTCGTTTTATAGCTCTTTAAATCCGGCCGTAATGGGGCTCTTATCCAGATATATGGCCGGTAGAGCGATACGTACCTCCCTCCGGACCCTGGAACAAGCGAATTTTCAGGGATGCTGAACTGGGGCCCGGTTGCCACTTGAGGCGGTTTTTATTGGCGATAGTGGCTGTTCGGAATCTTCCGAAAGTGCCATAAAGTGGAAGGAGATAAAATTTCCATGAGGATTGATAACAACCCTTTAACGCGATTTTTGGGCGATACGAAAATTGTGGTGTTAAATAAAATGAGACTACTCGTTTTTACGAGTATCGAAAATAAAGTTTAAGTAGTTGAATTGAGTACTACCATCAAAACAAAAATATCGATCAATTCGTTCAGGAGTATTTCTACTGCTGGGTTAAGAAAATCAGTTTTGTTACATTTTGTATAATATGTTTATAAATTTCTAAGCCAAAACTCTTACTATTTTTGGAGTTTAACCGCGTTAAAGAGGTGAACATATGTACTTGAAAAATGTTAAACGTTTCTTTCTCGAAACTTCTTGTTATGAACTGGTGGTTTTTACCACTTACTGAATTATTCAATTGGTCCAGGTCCTTAAAATATACAGAAACGTTGTCTGCATAGTGTAAACTACTTTTTTCTTTGAGTTTAGTCTATCTACTTTATGCGTTACTATTTATGGAATATTGACTAGTTTTTTTCTTGGTTTTCAAATAATATCTTCGAGTTGGTATCTTTACAATCGAGCGCTAAAATTAAAAGTTTTTTGAGACTAGATTGTTTTTCATTCTTATAAGGTATAAATTACTTTTCACAAAAGTCAGTATAATTTTTCTGCTGATTCCTAATATACAGTCGATTATGACTCATACAGTTTATTTGCGTTTTAACAGAAAAAGTAGTTTAAGTGTGAAAAATCGAGCAGACTTGCAGACATCTGGCATTAGAAGAAAAATAAAAGATTAATTAACTAATTAAAATTAAATTAACTAGCTAATAATGAATTATATAAAATCAAAAATCAGGAAAGTATGAGAAGTAAGAGCTAGTATATCAGCTAGTTAGTATATAGATTAAATTAAATCGGTATTACATGCGATAAAAATAGTAATGTTTGGAAACCGACTGTTACCCGGCTATAAGTAATCAATTGTGGTATATTTCTATCTATTACCTATCTTTAATGCATGGGTGTAGTGCAAATGTTACTACACATAACACACTCTTTTTTTTGTGTCTTACCTAACTAAATGTTCTATTTCATCACTTATTTCTAACAATTTATCAACTTTTGATTTTTATTTATTGTTTATTCTATAGGATACGATTTGCTCATTTTAAACATTAAACAACTATAATATGTAAACCGTTTTCTTAAAAAGTTTTAACTTAGTAACCTACATATATATACAAAGCTCAGTTGCTCTTTTTTTATAAATAATCCTCTCCAAAACGTATGCATCTATGAACAGGTAGATTTTTTTTTCTCCGAAATTCACTACAAATCTCTTAGTCCCATAAACGTAGATACTCGAAATTTTACCATGCATTATAATGCAGTTTACTCAATAAAGAGCTTCCTAAACTTCATTAGGTTTTAACAGACTATTTTTTTACGCTAACATCTATCAAAAGGTTTTCATTACATTTTTCGTGATAACTCAATTCAACTGTTTTTTAATCCTAGTCAATTGCTCATTCACAATAGGTCTTCCGTATTCACCCAAAAATTTAACAATTTTACCCTTCATTTGTGTTTTACATAGAACATAAATTTCTCGTCCACAACATTTAAACTTTTTAAATTTAAGAAATACAATAAAGTATTGAAATTAATTATTTCTAATATGCGTAATATGCCATACTTTAATATGTGTGTTGATATTTAAATTTCAGGCAACCCTAATTTTGTACTATGTACTCTATACATTCAGATTAGATACTCAAATTTAAGTAGATACTTATCTTGCTGAGTGAAATCATCTTATCCCAAGTATTCGATTAAAACCGAGAAGAAATAAAAAGTGTCATAAAAGTAGTAAAAATATGTTTTTTTCTCACCCAATGTCGCGAAGGACAATAAAGAAATCAAACTTTAGTACTTACATTCATGTTCAACGAAATCCCAAAAGCAGCCCAGCCTATAAAATCCGAGCAAAAGGGGAGGGGGGCAGCGTAAAAATTCTCCTTGTGATCGATAACTCTCCAAAAAAAGCACTTCTTCACCCGCTTTCCAGCAGGACATTCACGCATGTCTCCAAAAACGTTTGCACGGAAAGAACAAGCCGGGGAGCAATTCCCCTCGGTCCTTTTTTGTTTTTTTTTTGAGGTTAAATAAGGGAAAGTTTCCCTAAACCGTCTTGCAAGTAGTAATAACTCCCCATGCACAGGAAGTGCACACAGTTGTTGAAAGTTCTTTCCGCGTCAAAGGAAGGAAAGAAGAAAGTCGAGAGTAGCTCCCCGCCCCCGTCTGAACAACGCCCTGCTACTGCCCCGCTGAGGTCCCCTTTAATCCAGGTCTCGTGGTTGCATTCATTCGGGAAATACATTTGAACTCTGCCAGTCTAGGGCCCAGTCCAAAATCATCCCCCAAAATCCCAGAACTGAGGTAAGAAAGTGGCTAACTTTCGCTTGCACTGCCACCTAGCGGGCTCTCCTCTAAGAACCGCACAGCTCGGCTCCCCCGCACGTCGCCCCCATCTGTCAGAACAGCAGGAGGCCGTAGCAGTCTTACTTACATACAATTTCTTTGTGAAACGTTTTTGTATGATGGAAATTAATTTAAATTGCAATTTCCATCCCCCGTCGTTGCGCCTCACCGCGCGCAACCGTTAGCCCACACTTTTCCTAGCTCCTCCCCGTCTCTTCCGTCTACCCGCCGCCACTGCTAAGGAGGTGAACGTGTTGCCATCACGACGATGGGGCCGAACCGACCGTCGTCGTCATCGTTGAGGTGCTCTTGCAAGACTCACGTTTCTTACCCCTTGGAAAATTTTCATATTTTTCGGTTGAAATGAAACCTGATAACTTGCTGGAGAGGCGATATGGTGTCGGCGGTGACAGGTCGAGGAGTTGGGGAAAGGGCCAGGGGCGGGGAGGGGATGATGCTTTCAAAGAAGGTGTGTGTGTCGGTGCAGGGCTTTTGTGGTTTGTGTCACTTGCAGATGGGCGGGTGTCGGCGGAAAGTAACTAGAAAGAAAAGAATTGACAGCATCACGGTGATAAGATGGATAGATATCGCAAAATAATTTCGGTAAAAGGATGAAAGACGGTGGAGGGACGGCGCGAAACTAGAAATGAAGAAGGGGAGGGGAAGCAACCAGATCTTTCTTTTCTGAGCGTTCTCTCCGCTAACCTATCATTCTGGCAGCAGATGAAAAGGCGCTTTCACAGGCTTCTTTCTTTCTTGGACATAATAAAGAAGTGATTGTTATTTTCTGAATGCAACAAAGTGACGGATATATAACGATTCAGATAGGTTTCACTAGAAGACAGGCTGATTTAAAGAAATATCCGGAGATTGGGGCGTGAAGCCACAGTTGAACGAAATTAAATAGAATATACCTTTATATAAAGTGTGGCCATTTTGAATTTGCACGCTTTGGCAATTCATTCATTCAGCGCAGATAGGGTCAAAATGACCCCAGAAAATTTTAAATCAATATATCTTAGAAATTATTGAGCTTAGGTAAACATTTGTAATTTTTGCTTTTATATAATTTAATTTTATTTTTATCATCGATTAAGTATTAACACTAGAACTAGCACTCCGCAAACTTGTAAATTTGATAATTTTTGGCACTTTTAAAGAGATATGTTTTCACATTTAAATTAGTAATTAGGACTTTAATGTCTAATTTTAAAACCAATTTAGCGACATAAACGTCAAATCATATTTCAAACAAAAGGATTTGACCAAGAAACAAAGGGTAGAAAGAAAAAGGTGTCTCAGCTGGAACATTTCCTACTATTATTATTTCCTTGAGCTTATTAATATGATATACTTTAAGATGGTGTGTATGGCAAAATAAATAAACATGACACCATAAAAAAAATATATTTATATCTAGCAATTTATAAAATAGAGTTTACAAAGAAAAACCGAGTTTCAACTTGAAATCGAACTCAGATTTTCTATCAAAAAATTGAGACTGAGATTTTGCTCAGGAAACTGAGACTGAGATTTTGCTCAGGGAAATTGAGACTGAGATTTTGCTCAGGAAAATTGAGACTGAGATTGTGCTCAGGGAAAAAATTTATATTTTACTTTCACATAATTGTGGCCAGCTTTTGCGTAAATTTCGCTTGTGTGTGACGGCACCTACTTACGAAATTGGTCTAAGTTGTTTTTGACTAAAAGCCGACCCTATCACTTCTCTCATACATATAATACTTGGTCGTAATTTAAAAATCTCATTATGGCGACACCTCAGAGTAATCAAATTTCAAAAGATTTTGCAAGAAATCTGTTAATCTAAATGGGTAAACAGCTTTCTGTGTCGAAAATAAACTTATGACTTTATAAAGATAATGTATCTACAGCTTCATACGTAAATGCTGTTAAAAAATAATATAATTGAAGATGAGGCAATATATCTCTACAACATTTATCTACTCCTAAGCTATCTCTTTAAAAATGAGTGTCAAACAATAACCACTTGCTTGAATTTATGGAAAGGTGATACTTACACCTCCGCCCTCGCAAACACTGAAAACTAATTAACTCTCTCCGTCTCCAGGGAACTGGAATTCAATTAGATTCCATTGATAATTTCCCACCAGTAAGCAATCCATCAAAGATGTTTACCGTGAACAGGAGAACATAACACGACAATGTTGCTATGTCTCGCGAGCATTAGCACGCAACGCAAAGCAACCTGGCGGCTGATTTTGCCGCGCACATAATCCGCTTATTCCCACAGAGCGGAGCGGATCAATTTCATCGCCCACCACTTGACTTCTTTAATGTAAATCTTATGCTTCCGCCACAAGACACCGCGGGTTCCGACCCCCGCATGCCACACATTAGCTCTCCTCGCACAGTTGCGCACTTCGCTTAAAACGTAAACTTTTCGCGCAGATCGATTTCCTAATGAATCAGCTGCGCAATCGAATTTACCGAATGCACGTAAGTAAGTACTAAGTACGCTGTCTGGCGATCTGCTGGCGGAATCTTGATCGTGTGTCAATTAGCAAGCGCTGGAAATGGCTCGAGAGGAGATTTTAATTAAGTCCACGGAGCCGGGCCGCTTCGGGTTCGTTTCTGCGCACTTGGGGGGGGGAAAAGTGGTCGAGTGTGATTTATTTGTCAAAGTCTCTTGGTGGAGTGTCCTTGTGGCTCGCAAGACGCGAGCCCCTCGCTGCATGATTAATTCCCCTTTTAGGCGGTTCGATAACAGAACGAGATTTTCAATTTGCCATAATGGTAATTGGCTGCAATTTTTAGATTGGTCACAAGATCTCGCCTTCCTGGGGCCTGTTTGACTGACAGCCACAGCGCGACTCGAGTCGAATCATGACCCAGCTTTAGAGTCGGTCCAGGACTCGATGTAATCAGAGCACAATCGCGTCGTTGCTGTCTTGGATTCGATTTAATCGCTTAATCCGCTGTTTCGACATTATTAACAGCAATTTCCCATTTTCTATACAGTATGTCGTACATATCTCTCTATTTTTGCGTGTTTTTTGCAACTCTTTCGGGCGGGGACCTCTTAAAGTAAATCTGGACCTCATTTGCCTTCCGATAAAATTGAAATGTTTGTCTGCTACCTGTCTGTCCGGTGCTCTTCCGAAAGGTGGACTGGACTGTTGGACCAGGCCGCCTGTCGTGTCACGGTGCACCTGCGATTAGATGAAAAGTTGTATACTTCTTTTTTTGTGTCTATGACTTTCAATTGGAGCAATTTGCATAGTGAATGTCTCGCGTTTTGTCGGTCTGTAATTGTTGGGGCATTTTCAAAATCGAAGTCGTGCAGCTCGACTCGGACTTGTTAGTCATTACCGGGAATTCCGTTCCAATGTTGATTGAGTGCTTTTTCAAATGGAGGACTACTTGCCATTGCTGCAGCAGCAACCAGCCAGTCATTAGCACGATTTCTTCAGCTCGTTTTGTTATTGCTGTTTGTCTTCTGGTTGAGAAATAAACTATATGTATTTAGTAGACCATTCTATAGATATAGATTTCAGTAATTTTATGGAGTTGCTGAAAGCTGAAGTTTTTACCAAGCTGCAATTGGACAAAGATTGTCGATAGAAGGTCTATTACTATGAGATACTCTTGCTAATAATGCAAACAAGCCGTGGTGGGTCTGACCCTTGTGGACCGGTTGAAACTGTTGAGATTTCAAAGAAAATTATTAAATAGTCTATTGACTAACTTACAAATCGCAGAATCGAATCCAGTGTGTAACCTAGATTAAAAACGTATTGATTACATATCATTCGTTTACAAGAAAACGCCTATTAAAATATTAGATATATATTGGGTTGTCCGAAAAGTTCTGAGCGTCTTTTACTATGAAAATAAAACAAATATTATAAGGTTGTTAATATTTCTTTATTCGTCGAAATATTTTCCACTTTTTTCAATGACCTTGGCCCATCTTCCTGGTAGCTTAAAAATCCCATCCGCGTAGAATTGGGCTGGCTTGGAGGCGAAAAATACATCGAGGTGCTGTTTGACAGTGTCGAGGTTTTGGAACGATTTCCCGTTCAAAGAGTTTTGAAGAGACCGGAACAAGTAGAAGTCGGATGGCGCAATATCTGGGGAATAAGGTGGGTGAGGTAAGACGTCCCAGCCTAACTCGTGTATCTTTGTACGGGTGAGCAAAGATACATGAGGGCGCGCATTATCCTGATGAAAAAACAACGCCCTTCCTATTCACTAATTCTGGCCTCTTCTGCTGCAAATTTTCCTGCAATTTCTCTAGTTGGCTGCAGTATATATCAGAAGTGATCGTCCGATTTTGTGGGAGCAGCTCATAGTAAAGAATACCCTTGAAATCCCACCGGATGCCAAGCATGACCTTTTTTGAATGAATATTCGGCTTCGGTGTTTGTTTTACTGGTTCGCCGGCCTTACCCCACGATCGTTTTCGCACAACATTGTCATACTGGATCCACTTCTCATCTCCAGTAACCATTCGTTTTAAAAAAGGGTCACTTTCGTTCCGTTTTACAAGCATATCACAGATGCAATAACGATCCAAACAATTTTTCTGTGACAGTTCGTGAGGGACCCAAACATCGCACCGAGAAGTGTATCCAAGCTTCACCAAATGATCGTAAACGGTACTTTTGGGAATATTAAGAACCTCTGATATTTCCCTGGTCGTAGATTTTGGGTCTCAATTTGCACCTTGATTAGGTCGTCATCTACTGCGGATGGTCTCCCAGCACGCTCGTCGTCTTCAACCCTGAATTTCCCAGCTTTGAATTTGGCAAACCACCTTCGAACCGTTGATTCACCTACGGCGTCGTCTCCATAAACTTCGCAAATCTGCTTGGAAGTCTGTGCAGCGTTTTCACCCTTTTTGTAGAGGAAAAGCATAATGTGTCGAAAATGCAACATTTCACCACTCATTTTGAATGCAAGATAAAAAAAACACAACCTTATCATAGAGCGATCCAACTTTTGTGACAGTTGCAGTGAAATCTCCTCTTTATAACGGTACCAATAAACCATATGTTTTCCAACCGTACGGTTCCATAGGCGCCGCTCAAACACAGCCATGCCATAAACGCTTAGAACTTTTCGGGCAACCCAATATATATACAACTGCGGTAAAAAACATAGGACTAAAACTCTCCAAAAGCATTTATAATTTATGATTCCCATAATCCCTTCAGATTTGAAAACTAAATCACTCTCCTTTAAGAAAATACATAATCAAAATGTTATTAATTTAATACTTTAAAAACTAAAGCATTTTTTATAAAGAAAATCAGAATTTGACCGTTAAAAAAAAGTTATCGTAATAAATAAAAAAACGTCAATTAAATTGACATCAAAACTCTGAGCTCAAAAAAATATCCAAATATCTTAATTTCATTATCCGTTAACAATTTTAAAATCTGAAAAATAAAAAATAAATACTTATTAACAACAGGTTTGTGTTAGGTGTCTTTAACTTGTTAGTAAATTTTAAACAAACAGAAATGTGTGGATGTGTGATATATGTATTTATATTAAGGTTTCTAGAAACAAAAATCCTTGTACTACAAACACTTAAGTAACTCTCTACTATGATGCCAGCTTCGGCAATACAACGCTTGCTTTGGAAAAAAAGTTTTTAATTGTAAGAGATCTAGAAATGTTTTGTACTATACGTGTCGCAGTCCACTTGCTATTCATATTCTTTAGGATCGACTAAGACAGTTTACTGTAAAAGCGATTATTAAAGTTCTATTCTCTGACTTGATTGGTCGCTTTGCTTTTTTACAAGAGTGAACATACACAACAGCACAATATTTCCCAATGTTGTTTACGCGTAAATCTATTCATTCGCGGAGACATGATACTGTGTTTTTGTTAATGTTTTTGAGCGCAAAAGAGCTTTATGTGTCAAAATAACATGTCATTTAAAAAGAAACCAACAGGTGGCGCCCTATAGTATTAAATGTTACTTAAAATAGCATTTGCGCACATTACCATCTTATTTATTTGCCTAAATGAAAAAATACCTATTTAAATTTTCGAATCTCTCTGATAAGAAAGCCATTAAGAATCTCGTTGAGGGGCAGAAAATATATATCTTCGTTGTCAACATCAGAATGACATTAAGGGCGAGTAGAATTTCCCGGAATATCTGAAGTCTATAGTATGTCTTACCCCGCATAATGTTGCGATAACTGCACCAACATCAGATGCCATAAATCTGCCAAGACATCTGTGACAATCTCTAGAGTTCCGTGATTGGGTTGTGTCACAACGAATAAGCCCTGAGTGGCCCCAGAATTACAAATAACGAGGTCGAGACAAGATTTATCCCCCGCGTGCTTGTCCAGCAGCGTAGGTGACGAAAAAAAATAAATATGAAATCCACTTCAATTGGCAAAATGCCTAGTTGCGGTGTTGCATCGTGTTACCTCCTTCGAGGCATGACGACGATGCGACGACACACTTCATCCGTCCAGCTTGGACTTAAATTCGACTTGAAGGGGAAAAAGAAAGTAATCACGTCTTGTTCCACATTTTCTGAGTCGAGCGGGAATCTGAGGAACGACAATGGGACCACCTTCCCGACTATATCCAGAGTAATTCATCCGTCCGTCCATGCGTCCATCCATCCAAGCCGGAGCGATTCACGCACGCATTTCGCTCCGATCGCAAGTGAAATCGGCCACTTCAGGGAAGTTTAAGTGAAAAGACACTGTCAGACCGTCTTATCTTCTAGGCTGATATATCTTTCGTACGTGAATGGCACTGGAGTGCGTAGGTGGATTCGATGGCATACACAGCGGCGGGTACAAGAGCTGGGTAATTCACTTTAATGGGAGCCCCCTCCCTGATACGTGATAAAAATATCTTACAACGGCAGCCTTTCTTGGCAACGATCGAAATATGCAAGGAGCCCCCCAGCCGCCGCGACCACTGAGCAAAGCAAATCCAATGCAAGCTAAAGATTTCCGAGCCTGTCTATATAATAATAATCGACAAGGGCGGGCAGCCGCGCGATAATCCGACAGCTGATAACCGTCCACTTTGGATTTTGAATGATTCAGTGGGCTCCGTGTGCTTTGTTGGTTTATTTGTCGAACTATTGGCACAATTACACTCGGTAAATAGTTGCTGAGCTCGGTATACACTCCAAACAGGCAATTCAGGCAATTCTTATACCGGAGTAACGCCTCGCCTCGCTCAGTCGCGCGAAAGAGGTGTTTATCTTCTGGCTGTTTATTATCGCCACGATTGTCAACAGTCAGCGGACAGTGATATTATGCCAGCAACGAGAAGTTATTTGGGGCTTATCGGGATTGCTGCGACAAAGATAACTTATTCCAGGGCTGGCAAAACATTAGATAACGTCAATTCAGAATAATGTTTGCCCGTTTTGATGAATGAGGCAATTCGCCCGGTGAAGGGTTGTTACTCCTTTAAGTCCGAAAACGACAATCCAGACAATGTACCGCCTCAGTGGCAAGAAGACCGATCGGAAGCGAATTGAATCTAATTCGAGGTGATCGAGCTTGTTGTCCGGATCGCTGGTGATCAATCATTCGCTGTTCATTTTTATTTTTTTAGGGGGTTTTTTATTTATTTTTTAACAGTAGGACGGTATCCATAACTTGGACTCATAAAAATGCATGCCCCACTCAAAATGCATAACTGATAGCGATCGCTGATTAGCTTTCGATTTATATCGAGTAGAATTGTATTTTGCTTTATAGGGGAATTATGGCAAAATTTGAGAATATTTGATGTGAAGGTTTTCATTAGAGGTAATACATATTATAGCATTTCATTATGGACATTATAATTTATAGATACAATACCGCTTTAAAAATGTTGTAATCATGAAGAGTTTCGATAAGTCAACGAGATTGAAATGAACAATATTTTACAAAAATTTTTTGTATTTTTTTTATCTACATACCGTAAACCGATATTTGCCCCTCTGCTTTTTTAATATGAGTTTATATTTGCTTATAAATCATTCCATAGTAAGAGAACTTCCAATTTTTTGATCCAATTATATATAATTACTCTATAACTTCAGATAACTTTGGGACAGGTAATTTTTTAAATTTATTAAAGAGATGGAAAAGGAAGTAGTTATCTCAATGTGTGACTAGTAAGCCACTTTTTAGATTATGTTGCAAGCATTTTAAGTCCTATAAATTCAAAAAGAAAATTGGTAAATAGATTAGTAACTCAGAAAGTTTGTATTGCAGGATTTTAGAAAGATCTAATTTAAAGGGGTGTTTCAGAGTTCGATCGTCTATATTATAGACGTTGGACCAGGGTATATCTTGTGTACTAATTATTAGTGGCTTTTCGTAGTAGATATTAGCTTCTGACTTTTAATAGTCAAATAAATTCATCCGATTAAATTTTTATCTTTTTATTATCGTCTTTCTGTACAATGCAATTTAAAGGTGCTTGTACGTTTAAAGGCAATTTGGTGATTGTACGTTTTCTTCGACATTCGCTTTTTAAATCCTCAGCAGGTTTAACTCGATAACAAAAATACTGTTCTATACCCGTCGTAACCTCAAAATCTCTCTTCTACGGAGTTATTTTTGAGAAGAAAATTGCGAAAAATTCCGATAAATGGATGTCCTGGACGAAAACATCAAAGGGATAAAAATCATCTTTTCCTCGTCGACTGACTGAATTTTCTCAAATAGAATCATCCTCATCCACTCAGGAAGGAGCGATCCCGCCTTTCCCGTCCTTCTCATCCTGATTGGCTGTCATATTACATCCCGTTCCTAATTCGACTAGGAGTCAAGGAATGTCTGACTTCTTCCTTATTTATAGCATTAATATCCATTACAAGGCCCGGGACCAAAGTGGGAGTCCATAAAGCGGCAAAACCAGTTCATTTTTACTCCCACTTCGGGAGCAGAACCTCGCCTTAAAGATCTCATCGTTTCCCGTCTATACGAGGTTCAGATTTATTACGAGCAGAAAACGAAAAGGAATGAAATTTAATGCTTTTTTGCTAAAAAATATATATACTATATTTCCTTGAGGAATTGAGGAATATACTATACACAGCGAACGCTGATACAGAGACCGCGCGCTCCACGAACTGGGTAGATGGAAGGTCCTGGCCTGGTCTCAAGGAAGACTCAGCTCAGCTCAAACAAAGCTTGGAATGATGCCAGACGAAATTAATGGGAACAAGTGGAAAATTAGGCTTAGAGGCGATTTTCCCACTACTTGAATGGGTTGGCTGGGAATAAAAAGGGAGAAAAGATTTCCTTTTCAGAGGTACTTAAAGGTTTCACACAGGGGCGCCGTTGAACCCGCGGTGAATAGGGTGAAAGCGGTGCCTTAAAAAAACCAACCAACAAGAAGAGGCACTGCCGGCATCATTGATCCAACATCCAGCTGGATGGAGTAAGTTTGCGTTTGAAAGTTTTCCAGGGGAGTTATTTTTTTTTCATGATTTACCCAATTCACCCAGAGTGGTGTTGAATATCGCACAATGAATGCAGCTGCTGCACAGGGCGTCAGTGAAGCACCAACACTGCCTATAGCCTATGCACTCGGTATGTAAATGTTAATTAGAACAAAAATGCAGCAATGCCCCCCCTCCGTTGTGTCGGCCACTGGAGCTCCTCTTTTTAGTAAGGCAATTTGCCCTTTGGTGGCGCAATGTCGGGGGGGGGGGGGGGGGGGGGGGGGGGTAATTAGGCTACTAAAGGAAGGGCGAATCGCCAGCAATAGTCGAGCACTTTATGTGGGGGCTATGCAGTTTTCTTTTCTTTTTTTCACGGTGGTTGGAAGCCTTTCACCCGATTTACAGTATGCTAAAAAATGCACTACTTCAATGAGGTTCAAGTTCGGGCTTTCAAAGTTTCAAACAATCCGAGCCTTCCGTTGTAGCTCTTTTTTTTCACAGTGAATTTTAGAGGGTTGTTAGTACACTGGAGATATGCTTGCCTAACATTCAAAAGGGTTTATGTTTACAATGATATAAAAATTTCTCAAACGATGCAAGTGCGTCAACGTCAGAGTTAAAAAGACCTGTTGCAAACCTGTATTTTAAAATAATTACATTTACCTTATTAAAAAAGATTCGGTGTTTTCACTATAGATTTATCTATTGCATATTCATTTCAACCGCGATTTAAATAACACATAGTTACTTCATTCCTAAATTGCTGACTATCTTTTAAAGTATAAGACAGATGAGTCGGCGGTATTTAGATAGATTTAGATTATCTGCAGTTTATTCCTGTTGCCTGCAAAAATATATTAAATGTTAAAATTTCACTTTCACATTTCTACAATGAGTTTTTATGATTAAACGTATAATGTAAACCTAAATAATTTAAAGTACAGGAAGAACAATTATAAATATAGGGGGGCCATCAGCTAGTTTCTGTTTAAAAATGTTATAAAATAAGGACTATTCAATATTTTTCAAAGTTTTTTGACTTATTGAAAACAGTAAACCTTTCAATGCACATTATCAATGGTTTGGGCTCTATTTCACGAATAACTCGATCAATATTGTGCTTAAGTGCCTGAAATCATTTCTGGATTAGCAGTATAACCATTAAATAATAAAAACAAATCTAACGGCGTCAAGTCGTAAGTGCGTAAAAAGTTGCGTAAAGCAGGCGTGGTTGGTGCATTATTTGTACCGAAATTTCTTTTCTTTTCTGTATCTGCAACACAGCACTCATCTTGGAAATAAGTTTTCAATATTTCCCAACGTTGTTCAAGCATAAATCTATTGATTTCGTACTGCGCAGATACATTACAAAGTTTCTGTAAATTTTTTGGGCGTAAAAGAGCTGTCTGTATCCAAATGACAAGTAATTTAAAAAGAAACTCACAGTTGACACATCTTTTATAAGGTTTTTGGCTTCATATAGTGTCGAAAAGTATTAGATTTTACTGATTAATAAACCTTTTATTAGATGATTTTTTGAACTCATATATAATTTCGGGATCCATCAAAACAAAATTGGGTAAAATAATAATTAGGTAAAATAATAATGTTTTTGAAGATTTTTGTAATAAAAAAAAGTTAAAATCACAAAACTCTTCGAAAGCAGTCCGTCTGTTCAAAATGCTACTCTCGGTCGGAAATGTTTATCAAATTTAAGATCAGCGAATATGCTGTATATTTCTCGATACTACAGCGATTTTGGGCGACTTTTTTTCAACAATAAATAAACTTATTATTACATATTAAGGCATTTTTAAGTTAACAATTTTAAATATTTCTTTTTGTAATATGCTACTAATTTTATTTTAGTTGATTTTGAACGCACTAAATAATTCAAATGGATGTGAACATCGAAATATTCATATCTTGATAGAAATGTGTGTAAATTTGTACGTGTATTAAATAAAATGGGACCCAGAACTGAACTTTGCGGAACAATTGAACGAACTGACATCGCAGAGCTTAATTGTTTTTAGTTTCACATTTCCTCACCGGAAGATTTTCCACCTGGTGGTTCATTAAATTCCCCCAGCCACACCTCACCGCATTCACCGTGGAACCTGCGCGATTTTGCATGGTTCCTTTACTTGTCGCCCGTTTGAAAGTTTTTTTTTTCCCGCCATTATTTATGGCTTAATTTCGTATTCACTTTCGGACTCAGCTTCATTTGTTTTGATCAAATTCTCTTCCGCGAGCGTTGGTACACTCGCACGAGACGTTTTATATGTTGCACGCAAGGCCCTTTCTTCGGAGCACAAAACTCAGGCCGATTGTGACGAGGAGGCGGGCTGAAACACGCAAAAAGGAAATCACCCTACGGAAGGCATAGGGAAGGGCTTTTTTATACCTTGCGAGCAAATCTTCCCCGAGGATGTTTCCCGTCCTTCCGAACTAATTAGTAAGTATGACTGCTGTGTGTGATATAGTGTATATTATAGTATACTACATAGTACAGTGGCCCTATGCCCTCGGGAGGCTCGCAGTCGTCGGCATGTATGTAGGGTCACTTAACGGCACATTTTCACCGCCCTTTTAGCAAGGCAGAACGGGCAGGTTCCCTTTGGGGCCACTCACTGCAGCGTCACGCAATGCAAAAAACCAGACGGAAGAAGCTGGTGATTTTGCAAAAAAAAAAAAAAAAAAACTCCAGCCGACGGCGCGTCGGAGCAAAGGCGGTGGGCTGGACGGAGGATGAAATCGCCTTGTTTACAAGGGCCCACGTTTTACAATCAGCGGACACACACCGGTTCAGGTGAGCGCGTACCTGCGGCTGCCTGGAACCTGGGTGCTGCTCCGCCCTGACGAGGTGCGAAACGCACGACAATTCGGTGTCCCGCAACAACACATTACACGACAACGGACAACTAACTCGCTGGATGATGACTGCATTGCGCCGAGGCGGCTGAAAGCCAAATTCGCCGCCAGGTGAGTCGTAGCTTAAACATCGCGAGTGTTTGTTTAGCTGTCATGTAATTCTGAATTATGAGACACCGTGCGGTCACATTCGAATCAAAAAGCAGCATTTTACGCGATAACTCAGACCTTAGACAGTTCCAGAATGCGTGGACCCGACCCGTGTGAGGTGGTGGCTGCATCTCATGCTGCTAAGCCTCGATTTAGATGCAAATCGAGCGAAATTTATCTCGAGGAGCCGAACGTAGCCGGCATTGTTCCTCACTGCGAAAATTTGTACCTGCACGAGCGGGCCCCATAAATCATTTTCAATTACAAAGTGCCCCTCGCTCGATTAAGCCAGCCGAGAACCTTCGGGGCGGAGGTAATGAGCTGGAAAATTTGATCGTGCGAGATCACAGGCCCTAAAGGTGAAAATTGGTAGTTGAGATTTTGTTATGAGGAGGATATCAAAAATAGCCACAAACTATCATCAAATTGCGGTGCAGCATTCCTTGATTTTTTTTTTTAGTTTCTTGCATTAATTCATTTGCATATCATTAAGGGGTGGATGTTTTTATCTCTATCGTAGTGGGCATGGGCTAAAGTAAAATAGTCGAAACAATATTACATGCTTTGTTTGCAAAAGACAAATATAATCACAAATCTTTAGTAAATTTTCGATACAACCAAAACCTTCTACAATTACAAGCCGTGGAATGATCCGATCTGCACATACCCAGCGAGAGGGGTTTTCAAATGATTTGCAATTATGTTTACCCTGTCAAGGTCTCCTTTTACTTCACCAGACCTTTTACCATCTCTTTACACAAAATATATATCATTTTTGAGCGTCAATCCAACTCAACGAAAAATACGAGCCCCATACCACTTGCAAAGAATGTCTGTTTGACAGTGAGAAGAAGACTTGGCTGCGAAAAGTCGGAAAATTGCTTCAGTTTCGATAACAATTAATCCTTATTTTATGCTATTTGAAGCAAAACATCTTGAAGTCGAATTATCTAAAAAATTCACTAAGCGCTAATTTTAATTTCTCGAAGGTTCCCAAAACCCAACTAATCTCTTGTTAGGATCGGGTGGTGATACATTATTTTGAGTCTTATTTTAAAGAATATTCCAATCATATTGTTAATAATGCAGTAAAAGAATATTTCCAAAACAATATTATCAGAGTATTATTCAAAATATCTCTCCTAAAAAGTGCTCACTGTATGTTTTGTCTACAGAATCAAAATTAAATGTTTTTGTTTATATTATAGCTAGATTCATAAAAGTACATATTTGTAAAAAAAAAGCAAATATTATTTCCAATATCTTATTAAATAATTGGATTTTATTAGAATTGTTTGCACTAAATAATCGCTTCTCGCATATTATTTCAGAATCAATAGCTGTGTTTTTTTCGTCTATCCAGAACATAAGAAAATTCTCCTTTGAATTTAAATTTGTTAAGAGTAACACAGCCAAGATTGACAAATGACATCTAATTGCCATGACGTACAATCTTTTAAGTAAAAAGTTACTCCGAACATTTTTTGGTTCAACATTTTAAGTTTTGCATAAATGAAAATAATAGAGGAGATGGTGGTAATGTGGCCCCTGCAGATATATTGGCCCCCTTACATATTTATAATTTAGACACACGCCATCTAGTATAATTTTCGTGGAACGCGGAGCTCTTGTGACAGCTGTCGAATAGTAACCAACAAATCTCTGAGATTTCGTTACGTTCTTTTGTTATTTGAAGATAGTCGAAAACGCCATTTGCAAAAATTTAAGACCACTGTGCATTTTATTAATTTTTTGTGGAAAAACTAAGTTTTACGTTGGGTGATTTGGACATTGTGTTTTACAAACGTTTTCCTACTGGATTTTGAAGGTAATTATGGAAAACCATTTGATAAATATGTGTATTTTGGCTTGGTTATATATTCTGTAATACTTGTAATTTGGCCCCCTTACATTGTTCCTAATATGGTCCCGAGGGCCATATAACATGTATGAGCGATATATCATTTCTATTGGAAGAAATGCTACAACAGCAAGAGTGATCACATCATCGCCTTATAAAAATCAATTAACTGAATCTTTGCGCTTAGCTGAGACTCGTGGACGAGGCCGTAGAGGTGGACGCGGATCAGGCCGTGGAAGCGGACGAGGTGGAGTGGGCAGCGGCAACAATGCTAATCGACGCCAGAGAGTTAGTACATCCAGCAGTAGCTCTGAAAGTGACGCAGTCGTAGAAACTGACTATGAATATGACGACCATACAGTGCGCGCAATTTCTATAAGCGCACGTCTGATTTTCAAGTGAAATGCACAATTCGTTGAAATAAAGCGATATAGTAACAAAATTTCTTTACAGGACAATTATTAGAGTTTATAACTATTCATAAAAGCAATTAAACAATTCCAAATATCAGGCAATGCGTGAATGCAACAGATCAATCTTTCACAATTGATCTTAGAGTGCGCAGTTTCTATAAACGCAGTTTCTTTTTGTAGTATTACTAGTTAAACGCAAAGTAATTTTGCAACTTTTTAGGAAACAGTTCATGTGAGTTTCATTTTTATTTTCCAACTCTAGCTTAATTCTGTATAATTGCTGTTATTTCTTAAGATTTATTGTAATGCCCCGAGAAAAGGTCCTTGACAACGATGATCGCGTCAGAATCCGTGCGTTTAGGGAAACTGGTCTTGGTATAAGAGAAATTGCAAGGAGAATTGGACGTTCAGAATGTATGGTGCGAAATTTTATTAAAAAGGACAATCGTGATGGATTATGGGATCATCCAAGAGGGAACACCAAAGTTTCCAAACAAAATATTGGGAACATAAGAGAAGAAGTTATGAAAAAAAAGTTAAGTGCAGCTCAATTTATAGCGGAATTACAACTCCCAATTAAAGGAAGAGAAGTCCAACAAATTTTGAAGGACATTACTTATATTAAATATAAGAAACCGGCCAAATCTCTCCAACTGCAACAGCATCATAAATATGCGCGCCTAGATTTTGCTAGAAGCCACATGAACTGGGACGAAAAGTGGCAAAATGTTATTTTATCTTACGGAAAACAATTTAATTAAGATAGCCCAGATGAACTGAGTGATTATTGGCATGATTTAAGGAAGCCCGATTCACCTCGTCTTAGTAGTAATTTTGGTGTTGGTAGTTTAATGTTATAGGGTCCCTTTTCTTATCAAGGAAAGTTATTTTTACGCTTTGTTCCCACCCGAATGAACTCTGCCATATATACAGACCTGCTGGGGGAATCTCTTATTCCATATTTAAAAGACAATATGGAAAAAGATTTGATTTTTCAACAGAATAACGCCGCTGTGCATTCTTCTGCCGAAACAAGACGATGGTTTAGTGAAAGAAATATTCCTGTAATGGAGTGGCCATCCCGTAGTCCGGATTTAAATCCAATGGAAAACATTTGGGGAATCATGGCACGAAGGGTTTACGCAAATGGTGGACAATTTTCATCGTTATCTCAACTGAAAGCCGATATTTTGAAATGCTGGAAGGATATTGATGAACATTTGCTTAAAAAGTTAATAAATTCGATGTCTAACAGGTTTTTTCAAGTTATAACTAACAAAGGAGGTAAAACACAATATTTAGAAAATATACAAAAATTTTCTTTTCACCAAGCTTTTAAAATAAAGACTATAATATAAAGTGAGTTTATAGAAATTGCGCAGACAAAAGAGATTTTTAATTATATTTATTTTTATTATAAAGTAATTACTTACTTTAATGAATGTTTTATATTATTTAATTAATATTTACCAATGGGGAATTTATGCAATATAATCGGTTTTGAAAAATAAAAAGTAGTTTTCTTTAAACATGAATAAAACTGGCTGCGCTTATAGAAATTGCGCACACTGTATCAATTCAGAAAGGATGCCTGAAAGTTTAGATACGAGCTGCATATTTTGTGAAACCAATTATTCTAGCGACAGACATGGTGAGCAGTGGATTCAGTGCCAAACTTACAATTTATGGGCTCATACAGCCTGTGCAGGCCCTGAAGGCGAATATTATATTTGTTATTTTTGCCGTTAAAGTTTTATTAAAGTCTAATATATTTAATATGGCCCCCAGGGTGCCATATAACCCTCACTAAATGTCACGTTGTTAAATTTTAATGTTTGGAGAATAAATAAGTTTTTGATTATTCTGTGGTTATTTTATTTATTTCACAGTAAGGTATGCATAAACCAGTAAGTAAGGAATACTATAACGCACTTACTTTATATATAAGTGTAGTATTTTTTACTTGAGGCCTCAAAAACAAAGTAGGGGGCCATATTACCACCATCTCCTATAGTAATTTAAAGCACAATTCCAAAAACATAAAATCTTTACTCTGGGTAGCTGTTAGTAAGCTTCCATTCAATTCAAAATGTTTTATTGTTCTGAATAGACGAAAAACACCCAGCTCATAATTAATCGAGCAAAAAAGTATTTGTGAATAAAGGAAAAATTAATTTAAATATAATATTGGTTAAAATTTCATACATATCAATAAATTGTTTTTTACGATAAAATTGTTTTCAAAATGGTTCTTCAGAATTATAAATTGATGTATTCAAAAAATTAACAATAATAATTAACTTTCGTCCAATGTTTTGTAGTGGCGTTAATTCTTAATTAATAACAACGCACAGTATTCAATAAAACATACTTTCTTAAAACATAAAGAAAAGTACAATTTTAAGATGTAGTAAGACACCAAAAATAGCTTCAAACAATCATCGCATTGCGAATGTAACATTCCTTGCATTTCCGCGGATTTTTCGTATAAGCTTATTTGCATATCACCAGGAGGCGTGCGGGCGAATTTCGCTCAATCAGTCGATTGAATCGGCCTTTAAAAGTCACAATTTGAAAAATGTCCGGTCGAAGAATTGCCTCGCGAAAGTATTTGCCTCATTAATTAATTTGGGCAAAGGCATTCGGAGCATGTCTTTCGGGCCCTGCAGCAAAATGTTTCTTCGTCGCGCCGCGACGCGCGCTGTCCAAACAAAGCGCGAAGACGCTTCGACGAAAACGGAGCAGGTTCTACGGGCCCTGACTATTATAAGACGCTCCGTCGAACGTGAAATTATTTAAAGGAGCGCGCTATTTTCGGCCGAGATCCGGGATCCGACCAATTCCATCTTGTTAACCCGTGCGGATATAAACGGGCAAAAAAGGAGCATGGCGCAGCGCAACGACCGTCTGAAGACACAGAAGAAATCGGAAGGGAAATTTCCTTCGGAGAATTTTTTGGTATTTGAAGACGAATCAACGGGGAGAATTATACAAGCAATACAATTTCTTCCTGTCAATCTCCACGGGGAGCAATCGTTCCAGAATCAATGGGTTGGTTGCCCAATTCACCACCGCCGAAGAAGGTCGCCACTATCTTTCGAACTTTTGGTGCCGGCGAACCGAAAGTTGCGTGCTGCTGGCGAATTGAGGCGCGCACTTTCTTTCGTCTCAGTTTCATCGAAAGAAACGACCGAAGAAAAACCCTTCCCTGCGGGGGTTCCAACCCAACTTCCTTGCCTCCTCCCCCGCCAGAGATAAATAGTTTTCGGCACTTAATTACACGCGTTCTTCTCCGGCTCGGTATCTAAGTTTTCGCTATTAATTTGGGTTTTGATTGAAATTTATCGCTGTTCGCCTTGCAAGTTTCCGATAGCAGCGAAAGGAGGATTTATTGCAGAAAACCTGTCAGGCATTTTGGCCGTGCTGACTGGGAATTTATTGGAAATGCTGCTGAGGAAATTGAATTGGAGGCAGCGAATTGATTGCGAATTATTCGACTGATGGATTTCTTCGAGGAGTCGATGCGAAAGCGTCGAACCTCTTCAGTTTCGATTGGATTTGACGCAATGATATTTGGACGTCGCTTCTCGTCGCATCGAGACAGTTAAAGCTTAACGAATTTTGTAGAAGGATTTTTAGGAAAAGGAAACGTTTCTACAAACAAGATTTTATCTTAAAGACTGATTTTACCGACATCTTCCTTGAATTGAACTTTCAGAAAGTTTTAACACTTAGTATCTTAAAAACTTACTAGCTTAAGATATTCTGAAACAATGCAAAAGGCATCTTCGCTAACATCAACTGACAGAACACAGGTAGTAGAAAGTATAATTAGTAAAATATTGATTTGTGAAAAAAATGGCAACTACTTAAATTGAAAAATAGCGGTTTTTAGACATAATTCCTTGATATTTTGCTCAGAGGAGAAAAACACTAAGAGTTATATAGACAATCCTCTATACATGACTAACTAAGTTATCCAGCGTTGCACAGCCGCAATAATTTTTCTAAAGAAAGCAAAACTTATTGAACGTATGCGTTTTAACTCTTTGAGGTTAGATGGGTTAAAAACTGTCCCACCTTTTGCCAAACTTTTTATACATGTTGGGATATTTTTTAGTCCACCTCAAAAAGTCAAAATTTCTCATAGTTATACAGTTTAATATTTTAGTTAAAGTTTTCCACTTTTTATTTTAAAAACAATTTTCTGCAACTTGGATTTTTCTTTAAAAACGTGTGCCGTAAAGAGTAAAAAGTAGGTATAAGAAGTTCAATAAAAACACAAGTAACCGGGAGGGTAAAAGACTGCTTGAAAACTCAAAGTCAGAGGAAATCTTATTCCAAAAAATATTTCAAATAGAGGCCCAAAATTTAAGTCAAATTTCCGTATCTTACATATAATATTACTGGTCGCTTGTAACAAATGTGTTTTTATATAACCGAATTGGATGTTGTCATCGAACGAAACAAACTTCAAATGCATGCCAGTTTGTTTTTTTTTGACATTAGTCAGTGTCGCAAGTATTGAGTTTTTTTTCACCTATCACAAAAACAGCTCTAGATAAATTTGTTCCTTTAATATGCCCGTGTTTAGCATAGCAAATTGTTTCCAAATACGTTTACAAATCGGGAGGTCCAAACTGTAATAATCTCCTTATTGTCACGTGTTATGTCATGTGCCAAGTTGTGTTGTCATGTAGCATGACAAAGTGAACAAAAGATGTCACCCAGGCAAAAAAAGTAAATTTTCTTTTATAAAATAGTAGTGGAAATTAATGTAAAAGTATTCATTGGTGTTAACTTATAGCTCTCGGGAAAACAGAAGCTTCCGAACGGTGAGTGAAAGGACTATTCAAATCGGTTCAGTAGTTTCTGAGATTATCTCTTATAAATAATCAGTCACCCTCTCTTTATATATGAGTAACTATAGATAGATGTTTGTTTGTAGAATAACCACTAAAAATTCCAAGCAAATCGGATTAGTGATTTCCGAGATATATATGATTAAATATGAAGTATACATTCCTAACTAATCATTCTTTTTAAACATTAAGAAGATCTAAAAATCTAAAAAATATAGTTTATCTTACCTTGCTAGATGTTTTTTTATGCCACCTTAAATGTAGCTTTAGTTGTTTTACACTTTCCGATTGGCTTAGTGATAAGATAATTTCTCAAGCTCATCAGAAATTTTGTTGTAAATTCTAATCACAATGACATTATGTAATTCGATTATCTTCTGATAGAATTTTTCTGATACAGACTAAGATTTATTGAGAGTTGTATTGTTAAAAAGAAATAAAGAAGCTTAAGTTCAAAAGTGACTCGCGCGTAGATACGACTCATGATAAAGAAAATTCTGAAAATATATTAAGAGTTGTTTTCTTACAAACATTCCAAAATAATTTGTTTGAAAATCACATTTTTATCAATAACTTATATGTGGGTGGTAAAAATTAATCCTTTTTCTATAAGGTAACACTTTGTTGATTTTCGTATAAATCACCGATCTTCAACACTTCGACGTATTCGTCTTTTTAAATTTCTAACTTTTAATAGCAGACTTAAAATCAGTTATCCGCAAGACTCTATATATGCAATTTTGGTAATAATCCCCAGGTATTGAGAAATTCCAGTTATATTGATTCAGTAATCGTGAAGTGAACATGAACAATTTCAACAACATTTAATAAGTCCACGACGTGATAACTTTTTGTATCCCCCTGAGTGAAAACAGATAAAACTTACAACATATTTAAAATATGAGTGTTTTATTAAGAGCATTCATGTCACTTTTCAGTTATTTTAAAGTGCCATGATTTCATTGTTAGATTGGCATGAATGAATGAAAAAATTTCATTATTTTAATAACAAGATGATACAAATTTCTTTTTGTATTAATTCGAAGAACACAATCTTACTGTTGAACTAACTGATAATTGTCTGAAATTCAAGAACGAGAGATCAAGGTCACAACGGACCAAATTAGAAGATTAGGTTATAAATATATAAACAAGTCGAATTTTGAGAGAACATTCTGTAGTTGATTTCAAAGTCACTGATTTATCAAAGAGCTCTCTGCAATCAATTTAGCATGAAAACCGCAAATACTCATTACTTATTAAATATAGACTGGGGTAATGCAAAGAATTCAGAGTTTGGTATCAATTTTGAATATATGTATATTAGGGTGCTTTTTTTTCGCGACTATTTTTTTTTTTTTCAGTCCCACCTCGAAATTTTGTGGCTAATACCTAAACAAACATTCCCTGAAAATTGGAGCCCTTAAAAATAATATTTAGTACTAGACCAAGACGCATAAAGATTTCCCATATAAAATACACGTGAACTTTGATTATTTTTATTCAAATCTCTACAACTCAGACGCATTTTATGGCACAATATTGGGCAATGGTAGGGTTTATTCAGAATTGAATGCTCTATAAAAGTATCCATTGCGGTGTAACCCTAACTCCCACCAGCGAAGTAGTACGGGTCATTAACCCCAATTTTTCCATGAAATTCTCGCTTTTTGGCCCTATCTCGTAAACAGCAAGAGTTACAGAAAAAGTGAATATGACAAACTTGTAGCAAATTCAATTTCATCGAAAAAGTTCTTGAACACCAAATCGCTAACATCAATATTTGAGCCGTTCAGTGCACACATCGATTAACTCCACTTTTTGAAAAATCTTAAATTTAAATGTCAAAGCACTTGGTATAGTCATAACTTTTTATATTTATAATAACTTTCCTGAATAATAAAGATTAACACCATTAAACGGCAAAATTTTTTTGGCCATTGAATAATAAGTAATTTATTTCAGAAGCCATTTTGATTAACTCGATACTCTAATGTAAATCGTTTCAATAACACAATTCAAATACACTACCAAGCGATAACGGTAAATTGTTTGCATCTTGTCTAATAAAGTTCATAAAGACTTATGCTACAAACTTTGAAAAAATAACAACATATTCAAATTCATGTACCGGGAAAAATAGAAATATTAAAACTGTCTTAAGTTTATTGAAACTTGTTCAAAGTACGGAAATAAGAGCTGAGTCAATTAAAATCAAATTTTTGGTAAGTGGACATAGCTATTTGCCTAATGAGATTTTGCCATTATTGAGTCACATGCGAAAAAAATCAAAACATTTTTTCACCAGATGATTGGTACAATATAATCAAACCATGTAAAAGGAAAGCGCCATTTAATCTAATCCAAATGTCCCACCAAGATTTTTTTTTCAACAAAACCTTTAGAAAAATCAATCATTAACAGAAAAGTAACCATTACAGGATTTCCAGTAAATTGGCTTAAAATACGCTGGATAAAGTTAGAAAGGCCCAAATTCCATCTCATACAATTCAAATGTGATTATAATGAAGATTCAGAATTTAATGCCATTAATATAAGGAAATCTGTAGCAGGTAGAATGCAAAGTTTAAAAAATGTAGATCAGCCTTTATTATATCCTAAAGGTAGAACTATGACAAGGGAAAAAAGGAGAGACATGATGCATAGACATAGACTGCTAAAATTCATTCCTCCTGTTAAACATGATTACTATAAAAACTTGACAACAAATCGAAATGACGAGTCCTCACATACAGCTGATGAAGAAGAAATTATTTATGTTGCTGATGAATTAATCACAAATAATATATTACAACAGAACTGTCAACATTCATTTTTATGGAAAATCTGTAATAAAAATATATAATAACTAACTTTTTCTGTAATAAAAAACTTAAAAATTTAAAGACTGAATTTAACTTTATTACTTTTTTCAGTTGCCAAATCGATTAACTCCACCAGTCACATAAAAATTGTAACATTACTGACGATTATTTTTTGGCTATTCGTTCTTATTAATTTTATATACCGTTAGATGAAAGCTATATCTGCATTTATGCATTCCACAATATATATTTGAATTTATATTATAAAGGGAATTTTAAAAAACAATGTACATTATTACATCGCATTTCTCAACTTTTTGTTTTATGGAGTTAATCAATTTGTACACTGAACGGCTCATTTCTTGAGATATTGGGCTTTGAAGTTGAGGTAGTGTTTCTACAATTTAGCTCAATAATCCATGACAAATCCACACTACCTCAACTTCAAAGCCCAATATCTCAAGAAATATTGATGTTAGCGATTTGGTGTTCAAGAACTTTTTCGAGGAAATTGAATTTGCTACAAGTTTGTCATATTCACTTTTTCTGTAACTCTTGCTATTTACGAGATAGGGTCAAAAAGCGAGAATTTCAATGAAAAATTGGGGTTAATGACCCGTACTACCTCGCTGGTGGGAGTTAGGGTTACACCACAATGGATACTTTTATAGAGCATTCAATTCTGAATAAACCCTACCATTGCCCAATATTGTGCCATAAAATGCCTCTGAGTTGTAGAGATTTGAATAAAAATAATCAAAGTTCACGTGTATTTTATATGGGAAATCTTTATGCGTCTTGGTCTAGTACTAAATATTATTTTTAAGGGCTCCATTTTTCAGGGAATGTTTGTTTAGGTATTAGCCACAAAATTTCGAGGTGGGACTGAAAAAAAAACAAATATCGCGAAAAAAAAGCACCCTAATGTATATACTATGTACAGTGGCTCAAACGAATAATCGAACGAAGGTAGTAAACACATACAGATATGTAGTTTAGTTATTTTTAGTGTTTGTAATTTTCTACGTTTTCAAAGTATATTTAAAAAATTACATATTTTCAATATACAGTGCTGATCGAAATAATAGGTAATAAAATTTAAAAACAGTGTAAAAATCAATTCCGCTTTTCAAAATCTCTTTCCTCTGAAATTTAATTGGTATCATTAATTTAGTAAAAGTGTTCATTATTTGTCATTTAGAAGGTTAGTCATGCAGTCAAGTTCTAGGTGTTAAAATGCAAACTTAAAAAATTACTTCATTTTTAAAGTGACCAAAATCATAAATTTTTTTTCTTGGTTTGGTGGTAATCCCTTTTGTTAATGGGATAATTGATACATTGATTTTTGGCGATTTAGGTTAAACTAAATTTTTTTTTTAATACGATTGTCTAGTTTAATTAATACGATTGTCTAGTTTAATTAAGTAATTTTAGATGGGTTGAATTAAACATTATTTGACTGAAGAGCATTGCATGAATGACTAACTTTCTCTGTGAGAAATAATGAACACCAATTACTTTTCAGAAGAACGAGATTTTAAAAGCGAAATAAATATTTAAATTACGTCTCAACTTTACTACCTATTATTTTCATAAGCACTGTATACAGGTAAAAAAATAACTGAAATGAACAAATTATGCCAAGTTCCTTGTGTAAAGTTATTAGCAGTGTTTTGATAAACACAGAAAAATATTGTGTGAATTGATAAATTTATAAATCAAACTTGGCAAGTTTTCAAGGGTCTCTAAATGTGTCCTGGTTGTGATAATATTAAGATATCGTAAATTTGTTTGTGCTTTATTTTTGCATTCTTTAGCCTTATTACAGAGATCTTATGATCCATATTGGATGATTACTTAGGAAGATTTTTGATTTTTCTGAAAAATGTGAATAAACCTATTTGTATTTATTCAAGAAACACAATTGTACAATTATTTCACCATATCTTCCTGTTTTATACTTTACTACCTTTGTCCGATTATTCGTTTAAGCCACTGTATGTAATATCATTTCCAATTAGATGATTCTATTTCTAGTCAACTTAACAATGTGCTTTTTGATAGTTTGAACGCCAAATCTTATCGAAATGAGAACTCCTTCTGCTCCAATCTCAGAATAGCAATTTTCGATCGCCTTTAATTAATCTTCAGCTCGTAACCGCCATCGTCCGTTCAGTTGAGCAATTTTCGAGGAATTTGGACGTGACTGGAGGCGGTGAGCTGTGATCCTTGGGAGCTCCTCAAAATCTTCGATTGCTCGCAATAATTTGCCCCTTCGTTACGTCTCGTCTCGTTTCGGTGGTGCAGCACCGAATCCCGTCTAATCAAAAGGACTTGTCACGGCACAGCAATATCCTGAATTATCAATTCCTGCGGAGCAATTGAATCTGGAGATGGGGATCGATGCCGAAGCAGCGTTCAAAATTATATTTATAACATTCCTCCTCCGGCCCCAAGAAGGGCTTTAATCGGAGGAGAATGTAATTGAAAACCGGCGATTCCTAGGCTAGGTATACACGGGTATGGGGCATATATGGGGCGCTGCATGATTGCCACTGAATGCCGCCCGGGGCCCGAAGGAGCCCATACAGGAACAGGATGCGGGCGAATTGCCACTAGAATGGATTGCAATTGCTTCTACTCGGCTGATGATGATGATGATGATGCCGATCCTGGATCCTGATGATGGCGCTCATTACTTTTGACTCCATCGGCGAATTGTGTAAAATTGTGCAGCCGTGCGTGTGGCGGAGATTCGGTACGCGCTTGTGGCTCCCCGAGGAGGGACCACCCTTCCACGCGTGTGTGTGTGCGTAGGAAGGAAGGCGCTGTTGGAAAATTCATTCAGTTTTTTGTTCAAACTTTTTGTGTCTTTATTTCATGCTTTTATTTTTACTTTTTTATCTAAAATTAGAAAATCGATGGGTTTCTGGGCGCCCCACTGGTTGCCGAGAGCTTGCCTGCCTGGCTGGCTAGCGGCCTCTGGCCGTTCAATTGCGAAAGTTCGAAACTTTGCCTACATTGCGAAGAGCGCCTTTTTCTCTGCCGCGCACTCCGGTTTATATTTTTTATCATAATTTTTTAATTTTGAAGTGGATGATGTTTTCTGAGAGATAAAACTGAAGTTGCCTTCTGTTCATGTTAATGAAGTTGTTCTTCTGCTAGCGCTGCTGGCGGCGCGGGCGGGATGTGCGCGAGCCCAGCAAGCTCCTGAGTCTTCTAAGATAATTTCCTCCTCCTTCAATTTGTTTTTCTTCGAATTCTACTCGGTTCTTGGAATTCGTGATTTTCCTCCTCAGATTGAAGTTATTTTTATTCACTTAATTTATCTGTTGCGACTTGAAATGCTGCCTCTCTTGTTTTGGTTAACTGTTTTAACGTCCACAAGATATTGCCCCGCAGGCGCTTTTGTTTTATGATTTAATTAATTTTTTTTAAACGGTCGAAGATGTAAACTATTTTTTGGAATTTTGCAGCAGCTCATCTCAAGGCTGTTTTGCTTGGCGCGCAACAAAACATTATCCGCGCGGAGAAATTATTCGAATCGCGCCGTCTAGACTGCGACAGAAGCGATTAATAATTAATGAGCAACAGAATTCTAAATAGCTGAAAATTTAGGTTAAGACTTAGTCAGCTCGAAAATATTCATCCTATTGTTTTTTTCGTTGCGAAACTGATTAAGATATTGGGTATTATGCATGTAGAACGTCTGGTTGTAACTATTTTTTAGTAAAAGAACTCAATACCGCGAAGATCACAAGGCCTACAAAAATTTTATGTATCCAACATAAAGATCAGCACAACGACCTCAGAATTTGAGCTACGCTGATGATCGTACAAATAAAAGAAATTAACGATTTGCATAGCATATAGATTTATTAGATTTATATAGGTTCATATTTATGTTTGATACTTCAGTTTTAATCATAGATTTAGAGACAGTAAATATGTTAACTTTTTAACAAAATTGTTCTACTTTTGATGCTAAAATATATATAAATGTTGTTTTAGGAATTATTTATAACTATGAAAATCTACTAAAACCTTCAATAACCTTGAACTCTTCGTTAAAGCAATTATAAATGGTATACCATCTGTAGGTTTCTTTTTAAATTACTTGTTATAATTGTACAGATATCTCTTTCGCGCTCAAAACATTGACAGAAACTTAGTATCATATCTCCTTGGTACGAAATGAACAGATTTACGCTTGAACAACGTTGGGAAATATTGAAAACTTACTTTCAATGGGAGTAATTTGTTGCCGAAACAGGACGAATTTTAAAAAGAAATATCGGTGTGTCGGTGAATAATGCACCAACTGCTGTACGCAAGTTTTTGAAGAAAGTTCGTCAGATTGACATGCTAATTGATAACATAATATTGCTGCTCTTTCTCGGGGAACTCGGCAGAGATCTCATCAAATGAACATTAGCTGCACTAGCCTGAGAAGAATTCTGTATAAAGCTCTTATAAGGAATTGAATTATCGCTTTTCTGTTGGACTCTGTGGACTTTAGAGCAGCTCGAAATTGACGTGAATCATGCTAAAAATATAATTTCGGATTAGTCGCATTTTCATCTCGGCGGCTATATAAACAAGGAAAATTTGGGGCTCGCAAAACTCGCACAAAGTCATAGAGAAGCTAATGCATCCTCAACGTGTGACTGTTTGGTGTGGTTTTGGAGTGACGTCATTTTTACCCCATTTTTCTTCGAAGATGAAAATGGCAACAATGTAACGGTCAATGGAACTTGGCCGAGCACTGGTTCCAGCAGAATGGCGTTATGTGTCACACAAGCTGTACAACAATCCATCTTGTGCGCATTAATTTGGAGATGTGCTATGACAACCGCGCAACTGCGATTTGACGTCGTCCGATTGTTTTGTTTTTTTGTGGGGTGCCGTTAAAGATCGATGTTATGCTGACAATCCAGAAACGATTCAGGCATATTGTCGAGTTATTCGTGAAACAAGGCACCAAACCATCGAAAATGTGCTGTAAAATTGGGTTGACAGGATGGGTATTACCAAGCCATTCGGGGCAGCCATTTAAATGGAATCATAGTCCATAACCAATCGGAAGTTTCCAATAATCAACAAACTTTGAAAAATATTAAACAGTGTTTAATTTATAGCACTTTTAAAAAGGAAACCATCTGAGGGCCAATTTTTTTTTACGTTTTATTACATTTCAATACTTTTTAATTCAGGCGTCATAATAATAATAATAATCAAAATTGCAAAATCCTATTTGCTTCTAAATTAAATGCCCTAAATGCTAACTATTAAAATCCAAAAAGTTATTGTATTTTTCTGTTTTTTGTTTCAGGATTACATAACTTTCCAGATAAATTGGAAGAGATATTAAAGGTAAGTACTTAAACTTAAACGAAAATAAAAATCATATTTTGATAAGCTTTTCGTTAAAAGACCAACTTTTTCATCCCTTTTAAAATGTTCTTGATTTTTTATGGTGTTTTAAAATTAACCTAATATTAGTGACATAATAAACCCATAATATTTTCATTTGGATTTTAGAAAAGAAACCCACGTAATATGAACCAAACTTAAAATTTGCCTTTAAATTAAAGTCCAATTTATGTCGAAATTTTTGTATGCCGGAATATTCGTCTTGATGATATTTTTAAAATCGGTTACGCACGAAATTCTGAATTTCGTTCATAGTCTGACCAGAGTTTCAACTCTACAAAATTAAGAACAATTCTTGTAAAGATTTGAAGGGAGTTTGAAGTAGAAAAGTTAATAAACAGTCTTAACTCAAAATACAAACTAAAAGTACCAGAAGAGATAAAAAAAATTGCTTAAAAATAGACGAAAATATGCTTGCGTATCTTGCGGATTTCTTTACAAAGTAGGTGAAGTAGTTAACAAGTTTCTTAGAAAAATTACTATCTATGACTATGATTAGAACAAAAACAGAATTATGTTTTGGTCAACTCGGTCGATGTTTTATGCCCTTAGCTCTTTAGAAGTTGTCGTTATAACTAGGAAGCGTCCTTGGGATTAATTATCTCTTTTGATCCCCCACTCAAAAGCGATTCTTTTATGAATCCGCAGTGCAGAGGAGCAAGCAGCCCATCTCGTTATGTGATTGAGGCACTTTATAAAACTCTCCAAAGCGGCCATTAATTAAGATCCTCTTCGCCGGCTGCCAGATACATCCCCGCTGTCTTAGAAGGCAATCTCATAAGTTTGGCAAGCTGATTAATTACCATTCCACAAAGGAAGGAAATTGAACAATATTCCGGGAAAAGTTGCGTCCATCTCCCGCTGGGAGCCGGGGAGACGAGGAGAGGGGCTTAGAATGATAACGAAATCAGTTAATTTCGGGAAAATCCCAGACATTTAAGGACTGCCCGAGTCGGGCGAGCCACACACGGCGAGCCTGCTCGAGTGACTGACTTCTGCAGGACAAAGCCCTTCCCTTGCCCTTCAGAGGAGATCGGATTAAGAAGGCTGAAAGGGCAGAGTGATGTTCCCCTGCCCCCGGCTCTTTGCCATTTCCTCGAGGACTCGGTGAATGGAGAGAAAAATGCGAAGGCCGGCCGGAAGATTTGGACTTCCTCCTTGTCCCTTTCTTTGGCTGCCCGATAGGATCCAACAGGAAAACGTGACCAATTTATTCCGGGCCTCTGGAGACAAAGCCTCCGGTGATTTATTGATTAATCAAAAAAATGCGACCAGGGCCGCCCTCGTTCGGTAAGGATTTGCTTGAATTCCAGACTCCCCATCCTGAGTGGGCTGAGAAAATTCACTTTATCCAGTCCAGCGGGGCGTTTTATTGCCCTGTTGGGGGATTTTTTCTTTTTTTCTTTTTTTAACATAGTCACCCTGTGATGGAGCGCGCGGACCCATAAAATCTCACTTTAAAAATGTTTTGTCACATGGAAAGTGCATAAAATCACCGCGAAATGGCACTTTTTCATTACGAGTGACCGCGATCCGCGATAAAACACATCCCAGCGCCACGATCGGGTCCCACAAACTGTAAATAATCCGCGACATTAATGTCACCCGGCAAGAATACGCCACAGAAAATGCGAAAATTTATTGGGCGATTTGGTTCGTTACAAAAGTCTCAATCGGCTCCACAGCCATAAAGTTAAGCCGCCCCGACCTGCCCCCGCGTCCGCCCAGGTATTATAGGTGCGGATTGTCCGAGATGAAATTATCGATCTTGCGGCGAGTCTGGTCGGTGGTCAGCGCGAGATCGTTAAACCCGCTCCGGACAAAACCAGCTGTGATCACAAGACGTCCTTAACAAGCAGCTGTCGCCTCAAAATAAAGCGACGTGGCGCAGGTTTTGCGATTTTGGAATCGACAGCTTTCCCATTTCGAGCGGGAACACCTCAGAAATAATTGACATGTCGCGCGTCAGGTAAAACTGTCCATAAACGCACGAAAGTGATGCGATTGATTCGTACGCTAGAGTGACCAGATGTTCCGTTTTTCAGCGACCATTTTAGACAAATAATAGATTGCGTCAAAAATTCATGTTTTAAACATAATTTTGATTGATTACAAGTCAACACCAATTTTGCAAAACAAAGGGAATTATATCATTTCTAAAGAATTTTTTTCGATAAATTGTGAATTCGTAAATGAAAATGCTCAAAAAATAGGGTTGAAAAATTCAAAAAACCGTATTTTAAACAAATCAATAAAGAATAATGGTAGCTTAAGTAAAAGCTTGAAACTTTATCTATTACATTAAGTTCCAAGATTAAAACTTTTTGAAATATTTCCCGAAATTCACTTTTTTCCGATTTTTTCATACAAGAAATAATAAAGATCATAACTGGCTTTTGTTTATGAAAAGCTTATTGATTCAACCTTAATTTGAGTTATGTTCCGAACCCATTTCCAAATTTGTTTAAAATACGTTCTTTTTGTTCTTTAAACCCTATTTTTCTCAAAAAAATTACTTGATGGAACATTTTTGATTAGAAATTCGCAGTCTGCGGAAAATATTATATAGAAAAGATGTATTGTTCGGTGACAAACAAAATTATTTTTAAAATTGGGAGATCATAGATTTGCCAGATCCAATAATTTTGATTTCTACAAAATTATATTATAAACTTTGTAGTAAAGTTAAAGCGTTCAAAGGAAAATCTGTCAATAAAAAAAATTAAATTTTTTGGTTTTAAGCAACGACTAATTTTAGCAGGTCTTTATTGCATGTTTTTAATTTGTTTAACTCTATAATAGCTGTGTTTTCTTTAAAAAGCGATTACTTATAGCTATAATTTTAGATTTATCATATAAACCATCAATTATCATGAGTCATCATGAGTTAAGGAAATTATAGGGTGTGGAATGGAAAAAGTACACATAAAACTGGCCGTAGTTCTTAAACAATGGATTTGAGCTTTAGGGCTCTCGCAACAACAAAATTATCAGGTTATTATATGATAAGCATATATTTGTATTATATCGTTACGAGCCACCCTGTTTATTGTATGCATGTTGTTAAGGGGAACATTTTGAGTTGTAATACCCAATTTGATTTGAAGAATTACGAAGTTTTCTGAAAATATTAGTATTGTTTTTTTTTAAATATAATTTCCTGTAAATTAAAAAATCAGCTGGTCACCCCAACTGGATCAAAAATAGTAAGCGTGCGCATTCCGTCCGCTCTGATTATTCGTTTATTAGCGGAACGTCTTAGTCGACACCTTTCCCATTTTCAGATGGTGCTGGCGAGCAAGCGATTTCGCGCGCGCTATGCGCAAATTAAAACTGAAATTTATTCGCGGGGCAATAAATGACCACTCGTTTTGCTGCAGCAGTTGCGACGTGGTAATTGAAGCGCCCCGCTCGCCGCCGGCGCGACAGACACTGGTACAAATTTGCTTTAATAATTAAGTGGCTCAGGTGAATTTATAGCGGGAATTATTTGCACTTCATAATCACCTTTCCTGCGAGCGCACTGCCGTGCCGGTGTGATTTGCGATTGTTTACTTGCCCCTACCTGCGCGGCTGGTGCACTGCAGACGTCCGTCGGAGTCGTAAATCCGAAAGAAAGGAAATTTCACTCATATGCGGCCACCGTCTTGTGCACGCGATGTGCTCCGCGTGTAAAGGTTTGATGCAGGCAAGCCTTAAGCCCGGTCCCCAGTGACCACTGGGTAAGAAGCGGATTGAGACGTTATATCGCAGCTCCGGACGATTAAAACTAATTCCGAGCATCCCGACTCCGCCGGCCGACCGGAGTAAATCAATTAATTTAACTGGTCGCAGCCATTTAATTGTCCCCCTTTTGTTGCGTCCCGGCCTCTTGATTTATGGGCCCCCGGACGACGAAGACGGTTCTGGCGCGATAACTATGACGACGACGTGCGCCGGGCCCATAAAATCGTAAACATCGAGGTGGCTAGTCACGCCGCCACGGCCGCGGATTTACACCGAGTTAGAGGTCGTTAAGTGGACATGATATGAGGTGTGAATCATAAAAAGTTATCGAGTGCCAAGGTAAAATGGGCCGAACTAAAAAGGCTCAAAAGAGGTGCTAAACGGTGGCGCTGACTGGAGATTCTAACGCCAACAACAGCATTAGCATTAATTAAATCAGTTATAGTTTTAATTTAGTCGACATGCAACGTATATCAAAAGAAATACGCGAAATCCTAATAAGGATATTGGAATTTGATACCTCAATCAGGAATTATAATAAGAATTGGGAAATTTTAAGTATACAGTTTAGTTGAGATAAAACCTGTATTAGATTCAATTCCCAGAATGAAAACGTAAAATTAACCTATTTCGTGGGCCTCAGAAAAGTCTCAAGATGAGTATCTGTTTCAATTTTAAGAAATATATATAACATATATTAAAAATATCAGAGACAAAAAAGAAATACAAAAATTATTAAATACACCCCTTAGAAAGGGTAAAATATATTTCTTGTAATTTATATGGTGCAGAAACAAATGTTTTTTTAATTTTTATAAATACGTTTTTGGCATTTTTGACTGTTAGGGGTTGTTTTACACCCCTTTGTAAGGGTGAATATCAATGAAAATGTACCATAAATATATGGCAATAAGGTTAAATTATGACTCATGAACCCAATTTTTTTCAGATATTTTATAATTTATAGCCATTTTTCGTGCATGGGTCTAGTTTTACCCTATCTAAGGCGTGTATTTAACAATGTTTGTACTTTTTATATGTCACTGATATTTTTTGGTATTCTACGTGACCTAAATTTTAAAATGAAATAATATAAACTTGTTTATTTTCTTTAATTGTCGAGATATTCGATTTTTAATGTCAAAAATTGTATTCAACTGAAACACATTATACAAAACAATTTCATCAACATTGATCTCAAAATTACAAGAGATACTCATTTTAAAACTTTTCTGAGAGCATTATCTTATCATAAACTTTCAACTAGCACACATTTTGGTTTAAAATGCGAGGTCCATGATATAGGCTAAATTTGGTATATTTTTGCGATTCCTCTTTATGGCCCTTTTCTATGTAACAATGTTGTGAATTTGAATTTGAATCATTTGGCTGAATCAGAATTAAAATTTCAAGACAATGGGCCAAGTGAATAAAAATTAAATTACTTAAAGTAAATTGTTTCAGTAAAAAATCAGTAAAAGTACTTGCATGTCTTTTTCTGGAAAAAAAATCTGTTGTGTTTTGATTTTGTGATCAACGGGCACGTTGCTAAACTAGAGATTTGGGTGCCTTAATAGATTCACGATTTTTTTTTTGACAGTATTACAAATTTTTGTATTGACAGTATTATAAATAAAGCCAACGCGAGGCTATTGAATGGCGGTTTCTACGCTTTGCCCTTCGTGGCCTTCCTTGGACCAACAATCTTTACTTGCCTCCATGCAGCGATAGGCTAACAATCATTTATCTTGAATCATTGGAGTCTATATTCCAAGTCAAACCTCCAAAGCTGTTTTCGTTTTTGATTCCTTGCAAGGAACTGTTAACTCTCCTGAATGATTAGCCTCTTTTTAATATTCTTGTTCCGAAGCGTTCGTTGAGGCATAGAAATATTTTTTGTATAGGAAGTCATCAAACATTAGTCCTCGCTTAAGTCAGCTACCAATTTTTATAAGTTATCTTAGTTTTAATTATGAAAATATACATATATTTGAACATACACATTCGAAATGAAAGTTCTACATATAACTAATTTATGACATTTTGTACTCCAGGCTACAAGAAATAAATACTTTTCATTTAATTTAATTGGTTAGGTATTAGTCAGGAATTTTGAAAAAAAATCGATTTTTGGTTTTTCGCACTTTTATAAATAAATTGCCTTAAAATTATTCTAAAATTTGAATTTAATCCGACGAAAATTGTTTTTATATACGAAATAAATACATTTTCTATTTTGGACTCATAATGTACCGAGAAATCCTATGGAAACATATAAGTATTAGTTCTAAGACTAAAACTAAATTTTTCGAATTTGTTTTTGGAAATTCTTGTACCTGATAAGATATAAAATAAATTCAAACGAAAGTTCCGTATGTTTAATATAAATAACTCAAATTCTAAGCTAATCGTTTCATTGATTTCCAAGTAATTTTGGTAATCGTATCAAACACATGTCTTTAAATAAGAGATCTTGTAATATCAATAGCTGCGTTTTTTTAATGATCTATATAGATCTCTCCATACGAAGTTGAAAATCCAGCTTTTTATCTGGATCTCTATCCAGATCTTGGGAAATTTAGAAATTTCCCACTTTTCGGAATGTGGCAAACTTCACAAGTTCACTTTGCAAATTCCAAAAAGTGACATTTATTCAAAAAGACATGGCTAAATTGAATTTATTTTCTCCTTTTGCAATAAGCAATAATAAATATTTCTACAAAAACAATTTAAATAAAAAGAACGAGTATCGACATAAAGCCTTATTTTCGCCCCAAAAGATGATTACACCCTTTCTAGCCAAAAACAGGAAAAAGTGTAGAAGAAAACTTCGAAATTTTTTAACATGATAATTTTCTTTGGATGAACTTCACAGCAAAAATTAAAAAAAAAAATTTTCGTTTAAAGGGCGCTCTCTGGAGTGGTTTTTTGAGCGAAATCGACTAGAAATAAAATATATAAATTATTTCACCCAAGAAAATAAAAAGTGTAATAGAAAATCTATTGATATGTGAATTTTTTTTGAATGAGCTCCTAAGCAAAAATTAAAAAAAATATTTCCTCTCAAAGGGCTCCCTTGGGTAGTTTTTTGGGCTAAATCGACTAGAAATAAAATATATAAATTATTTCAGCCAATCACTAATTATTCGTCTCAGAGTCAACTTCAAATATCCAATTCCAATTTTCTTTCAAGTTTGACACTTTCATTAAGCAGTGAAGATAGGTTCGGTCCCACACTGGATAAATTTCCCTTGTCGTTTTTTTAATGATCCGGATCCAGATCATTTAAAAAACGCAGCAAATATAACGTCACTTACATACCTCATTTATCAGAGCCTTGTTAAAAATGCCATAGTCATAATAATGTGCCAATTTTCAAATGTTCTTATAAGTTCATACAGTCCATTTAGTTTATTATAACATGGTTTTATTTTTGTAGTTGCTTTGTTTGCTTTAATGTCCTTATTTAATTAGAACATGATTGTATATGTACTAGGTAATTTGATAAAATTTGTTGCATTACTTTTCTAGGTAAAAGTTGTTATCGTAAATATCACGAATTACACGAACGTTTTCTGCTTATTTTGAGGTGGGGTATTTACATTTGGACATAGTTCTGATATCGATTTATTAATAGTTTCATGTAAGGAGAAAATATTCTATGTGATGCCGTTATCGGTGCCGACGGTACTATACCGCTGTATGGTTTGAAGTGATCAGAGTAAAGTTCCGACCGTCTAAGTGATCAGTAGTTTTATTTTATACTCGAGTCCTCTTACATTCAGTTTGTCTTTTATGAGCTCAGCTTTAGTGATAATATTGTTATAAAAGCATGTAAGGGAAATAACAATCTGGTATCTCTATTTGGATGGAAACTTTCTGTGAGATTTTATTATATGAGTTTTTATGAATTTTGAAAATTGCCTTATTAATAAATTAATAACATACACCTACATCTGAACCTGCTGCTTCTTAATGTATGATTTGAACGCAAATTTAAATAAAATAAATCTTGTTGCAATATTTAACAATAAATTTTAGTTAATAAAGTTGGCAGTACTCCAAATTGCTTTGAAAATCGATGCTTTTAATGCAAAATTTTCTACTCTAATTTTATTAATATATTAAATTTGAATGATAGTAATTTGACCTTATTTTTAGACCATTGATTCGGTATTAAGGTTTTAACAACTCGTTAACTATTACCTAAATTCAAAGAGCTAAACTGCAACTATTTTAATTATTCAAACATTTATTCTGTAAAATTATTCGTAAAATTAATCTAGAGTTGTGAATTCGTATTATGTAATTTACTTTTGCATTTAATGTTGGACTTTGTAAAACCATTTGCAGTATAAATTTCTTTAAATTTAAACAAAGTCGTTATGATGTATATTTTATTATGTTAATGATTACTATTTGAGATGTCTCTTATATATATACATATATATTTCCATCTCATTTATTCTCGTAATGACGTGCTTTTAGCAAGACATATAATAATAAACAACGATTTTTCATTTTAAAAAAACATATAATAAACTGTCTAAACTCTTAAATAATTCAGAGAAATCAACGACTTATAGCAATTTGTAATATATTTGTTTTTTTTTTTACCAATGTCATAGTTTTTAAAAATTCCTTAATTGGAACCCTGAGAAAATTATGTAAAACTGGTTTTCACTCGATAAAATAAACCCTTGGTTGCATGTCTAGACTGATAGATACTAAAATTAGGTATTGTTGTTTGAAATAAAAAAAAATATCACGGAAAGTTATCTTATAAATATAAATCTTCTTTTTTTTGATATAGCTTTCCTGAGATCAAAAGAAATTTGATTATGCTCCATTCCGATGCGAATTTGCTAAACAGCTAAAACATATGGCCTGTCGTAAATTTTTCCCGAAGAAATATTATAATTATACGACTACAGCAAATTACCACTTGCTCTCGGTTCGGTTCCCGCGAATTTCCTAAACAATCACAAATTAATGGGCGATTTGATTTATGCCCATTTAGCGGCCAAACAAATGACTACCAGATCTGGCGAATTAATTTCCAATTAAAAAGATTAATTTTCATCAAAAAGGCGATGATAAAACGGTGAAAAGGTGACCCCAACCATGAGGTGTTTGAAATAGCGCAGATTTTCGCTCTATTCAATTCATCTTGAGGTAGCAATAAAGATAATATCATAACGAATCGGTTGTCAACTTTCTCAGAATTTCTTACAGCAGGTATATCAAAAGACGAATAAAAAATTGGCAAAATCAAGGTGAAATGTTGGGGCATTATATAAAAAAATAAAAATAAAAATGTATGGTATGGTATGTTCGCGAGTTCGGGCGAAAATGTCATCGCCCTTAAAAAGTTGGCGCGGCGGCCTACAAAATCGCAGACCACGGGAATATGCAAATCAAACAGCGCTCTGGCCACATCCAACCGACAATTCGGCCACATATGCATATGTGTCGCCCGATGATGATTTTTATGCTGCGATGTTATCATACATCGATCCCAGTGAGTCAATAAGACATTTTCTGTGTAATATTCAAATTTGAGGTGAAATTCTAAAATATTACAGGGCCAGGAGCCTATAGTGGGCAAATAGAACCATTGAGGGGGTCATCAAAAAGCCGCCTGTCGACAGTTGAAATCGACTTCCGTCCTGGGGACCCGAGCTCCCAGAGGCCAACAAATCCCGGGAAACTAAGCATGGGGGTTTCCCAGTTTTCCCACTTGTGGAAATATTGACTTTTTCCCTTGGTGCCCCCCTCTGTAATCAGAGCGCTCCATTCAGCGAGCGTGTGTTCGCTGCCAAATGACTGTGGTTCTGCTGCCCTACAAAGGGGCGGGATGGGTCTAGGTGGCTTCGTCCCCCCTTCTCCCCATAGAGGTAGGATAATAGCGATACAAAGAAAAATATTCCAATAAACGTCTTATCGGCAGGCAGCAACCGATAAAATTTATTGACCGAATATTGCCGGGGGACTCATCCGTAATGAGCAATTCAAAAACTGTTGAGCGCGCTTTTCAGCTTTTTTAGAAGGACTCCCGATCCGAGTGGCGGGAATCGGCTCCAACAGCGCTCCTGGCTGGAATTGGGATTGGGACTGGGACTGGGACTGGGATAGGTGCAGCTTGAGCCGAGACCGGCAAGTGGAGTCGTTGAACTTTAATGGAAAATTGAAGTGTTCGATATGCGGAGTACTATTTGATGTATGGCCACTCGGTTAGTATTACTTTGCGGAATTGTGAATAAATCAATCGGTCTGCACCAACCTGTCGTTAGACATGCAATTTTTTGATATTACACCGTAATTATCCGGAAAGTAAGGTAGGATAGCCAATTATCGTCCTCTTTTTTTAAATCCTTTATTTTTTTTCCATATGTTAAGAGATATATAACAAATAAAATTGCATTATTATCAAAGATTTATACCTTTATTTGAAATTGTTATCAAACTTAACAATTAGTTTAGTTATATTTAATAAGGTTAAACTTAAACAAAATAAAGTTATAATTCTAAACTAATATTTCGGACCCAAATATCTTCCCTGGGAGCGATATAGGGTTACATTTTTTCATGGTACATATTAGGATTTCACAGCTTTCTTTTTGGCATCTAAGCAAAAAGTGTTACAAATGATTACACGGTATTCAAAACAAAGATTCTTGGAACCAATTGCACTCTCGGCTTCTTTTCTAACCACTCTGCGATACATCACACACTGCTTAACCCGGTGTGCGTAAGGTTTAAATTTGTAACACGGAGTGTAAAGTGGGTTAAAATAACCCAAAGGGTTTACTATGGTCGCTTTACTTCATAAACTTCGTTTATATTATTTTTATTGAATAATATGGTACTTTTATTTAATTTTTATATCAAAATACAAAACAAAACAGAAAATAAAATATATTTTGTGGGTCCTATAACCTTTGTTATCGAGATTAAGGTTTATTTAATTTCTCATAGCCTGGATGTAATTCACCTAATCTTACACTCGCCGGGTTAAAGCAAAATTTAAGTAAGATTATATATGCTGAAATTGCAAATAACTTTTTTTATTTCAATGTTTTATATATTTTTAGAAGAAGTTAGAAGTGTAGTAGTTAAACCTTAAGCTCTATAATTTTGTTTGGTGGCAATCACTCAGTATTTTGAATTTTAGTTTTACTACAAAAGTTAAGTATAGTCTCGATCTATAATGTATAGAAAAATATTTTCTTGAAATTCAAAACAAAGATACTTTTAAAAAGCTAAAACTACCTATCTGAAATATATTTTTCTACCTATTTGCTTATTTAAATGTAAATTTACTAAACAATATTGAAAAATCCTGAAGATCTGTAACTTTACTATGAGGCATATAATTATTAGGGTGCTTTTTTTCGTGACTATTTTTTTTTTCAGTCCCACCTCGAAATTTTGTGGCAAATACCTAAACAAAAATTCCCTGAAAATTGGAGCCCTTAATATTAATATAAAGTACTAGACCAAGGCGTATAAAGATTTCCCATATAAAAAACACGTAAATTTTGATTATTTTTCTTCAAAACTCTACAGCTCAGAGGCATTTTATGGTATAATCTTGGTCAATGGTTGGATTTCTGCAGAATTTAATGCTCTACAAGAGTGTCTATTGCAGCGTAACCCTAACTCTCACCAGCGAGGTAGTTCGGGTCACTAACCCCAATTTTTCCATGAAATTCTCGCTTTTTGTCCCTATCTCGTAAACAACAAGAGGTACAGAAAAAGTGAATATGACAAACTTGTAGCAAATTCAATTTCCTACAAAAAAGTTGTTGTACACCAAATCGCTAACATCGATATTTCTTGAGATATTGGGCTTTGAAAATTACTAATAACTTATTTCTAATAGATAAATCTAGTTTACAGAATACATAGCAAGCGATCTACTTAGATCTGTGTGATATTCCTTCTTTTTGTGAAAATTACACATGAAATCAAATTCATTAAGGATAAATTACATAAGTCAAATTATTTTGAATACTGTCCGAAATGTATTTTTACATCAAGATAAATACAGTGCATTAATTTATGTAAAACCACTAAAGTTGTTTAGGCAACGTAGTTTCCTGTTTTTTAGAGTGTAGACAAGTGCGAGAGAGAGAACAGAGTATAATTAAAATTACTTGTTATTCCACTAACTAATTAAAACACACACAAAGTGAATATTTAAAATTTCCAATTTTATTAAACCAGTTAAAACTGACACTAACATATGAGCTATCTATCACGAAAAATAGGTCAAAATTCAAATTTACTTTTACGACTTCGCATGTGTAAGCGGGCAACCTTACTTGCCAAGAGTTAATTGTTTAAGAGTTTAGTAAATGCTCCATTAGGTGTAAATCTTTCGGGAAGAATGAATTATTACTTTCCCTTCACCAAGAAAGATCGCTCGAAGTCGGAAAGAAGAAATTCGTTCCTATTCTGTGAGCTTAATTCCGTTAATCCAACGGTCCAAATCGCCGCATAAAAGCTATGCTCGAAATTCCTTTCATCATAAAAAGCGCAGATCGTAAATAAAAACAGTCAGCCATGAACATAAAAAGCGTTTTACATCAAAGCATGTTACGCTAACGAAATTTATTTCCAGTGATCATGAAATCTTTAAGAGCTCATGAATTTCACATTATCAAAATTTCTTTTATTATGTGTACATTATATCTTGAATCAATCAGTCATCTCGAGGGCTAGCATTTGGATTTAGCCCTGGAGACGCCAACAAGCGATCAAGTCCCACAAAAAAGGTGAGTGGGAGAAAAAATACGAGCGAAAAATACGAAGGTGCTTGACACGCGGCGAAAATAAAACGATCGCGCCGCGACAAAGACATATTTCGGCGCAGATCAAAGCAGGCCCAAGTGGCACCCTGCGGGGGGAAGGAACGAGCCTAAAGTATGCCGCACGGTTGGTACACGATGCCAGGGACAAGACAGCGGCAACATAGCGTCCGATGTTTATGCTGCGTCGCAAAACGACGGGAATCTGTATCCCATCGCGGATGACATCTCATAAATTGGCCGCTCTAATTTTTGTGCTAAATGTAAATAGCCCCGTCATGTCAGGATGGATGGACGGACGGATTGAAGTGCCATTTTCTTGTTGTGAGTTCGTGTCGTCGATTGATATTTGTCAACGGGTGATTAGCGTACTTTTCTTGAAAGCTTCTTCTTTTTCAAACATTTCAAATTTCTGTCTTGTCATGTAAACAAAAAGTTTGAAATTTTAATTATTTTCGTCTACAGGTTTGATGCTAAATGATCTCAATTTTATCTAAAAATAACAGACAAACGATTAACACAAATGCTTTGTTGAAGAGTCCTTGTCCCCATTTATTTATACTGTCAGTAGCATGAGTCAATTTTCATGAGCGTTTTATGTCATGAAAATGACACTGCTATGAGCCGAGTTGTCAAATTGTTGTGAAATTTTTTCATGTGTCATGCATATGTAGTAAGTGATTCAGAAAATTTTAATTATATTATTTACTGGTCTGTTATCACTGATGTGTGGCTTAAAAGCATAATTTAAGACGTCAAATAAAACATTATTCGTTATTTTACTCTAGATAGCAATCTCGTCTATTTAATAGAATAAAAGTTTTACTATACTAACTAGTAATACAGCCGTCCTTTTCAATAATTTAAAGCCCAGGGTTCGAAAAAATGAGTTATATTGGTCAGAATTTCCGAGTTTGTATTACGTAAAGGAATTATAGTCATTCTAAAAAGTAATTCCTGATATTTTCAAGTCGTCTTTTCTTCAAAGTAATTACTTGGTTAGTTTTGCCAACCAATATGCTCCATAATTGAGAAACGCGGTCAAAATCGGTTTAGAAGTTTCTACAGTTTAGTCGAACAGACAGACAGATGTTGCGTTTCAGAGATATAGAGGGCCCTGTTTTTAAAATTCTACAGTTCAATTTATCAGACGCAATTTGAGAGGTTTGCCTTTTAAGTGGTATGGTTTGAGACAGCTCAATTATCTGCACCAACATATCTCGCTCGCGGCTCGTCATTTTCGTCGCTGCACCTGCTATGGCCCATGACTTGAGGTAAGCTGACGAGAAATCGGCCCAACGGTGCTACACACGACCCAATTTGTACCCGGTAAAAAATGTTGGAGTAATTTGTCAACTTTTTTTATAAGCTCTTTTCGTATAATTTCTGTGTATTCTGAATTTTATATAAAAGTTGTAAGGTAGAGAGTTATCAAAACAATTTATACGAGGAGAATTTTGAATTTTGCTTAAAATCTTATAACAGTTTGCTTTTTATATGAGAACCAATGAAAGTTATTAATTTTATTCTAAATTAGTGGAAATTCGACTAACTCTTCGCATAGTTTTAATCTAGGGCTTTATAATTTTTATAAAATGCTTTTCTATAAAATTTATACCCTATTTTTATGGATTTAGGTATATATAATATTTTCAAATTTAGTCGTTTAGTTTAGTGTCGAGCCCTGCAGATTGGGTCGTTTGTAGGTACCTTAATTTGTAATCTATTTCGATAAATTTGCATATGCATTCCTCATTACAATATCTGTTCGAAAATAGAGAAATTGGCGAAAGGGGTGGGGAAAGAAGAAAGTCTCATTTTTTCAATTGATTAATATAAGCCCACTTCCAAGACAATTTTCGGATCCCAAGGCCGACACACGCATTTCGTAATCTATATTTTCGAGAAATCAAAAGAGTCTCTGCATCTCTGAGTTTTATTACATCTCAACATCAAGTTCCACAAATATACTTGCTCTTCCCTCCACTTATCGAGTTATCCTTGGCAATGCGAGAGCAATAGCACCACATAATAATCGTAAAAAGCATCGTCTGCATTAGATGGTCAATAAAACGGTCCATGCCCATCCAGCTTCGTTTTAATTGTCTGGCTGTGACATCATATTGGCCGCCGATCTACATACTATATTATCTTCCCACGGGTCATAGTCAATCTAGCCGCAGAAAATTGCTCACCGAAACCAGTTAGTGACTGTCGAGCATAAAAGAAAATTCGCCATAAAAGCTGCCATAAAACCTTTTACAGGCTGCTCCCCTCGTCGTCGACTGTGTTTGCGTTGGGCGCGCTCCACTTGGAAGGAATTTCGTCATTCCGCTTTTAATCGATAATTTCCCAACGAGGACAATAAACCACGGTGCTGAGCATCCCATAAATAAGGAGCCATTTTTAGAGCCATCCAAATCGTTTCGAGCTGGTTGACTCTTCCCCTCCCTCCCTACCTCCCGACGCACGAGACGAACTCTATTCTCGCGTTTGTGTTCCATGCGTCCATTAAGTCGTCACAATTTGCATAACAATCTTTCTCCATAAAAGACACCTCGGAAGGCTTGCAAACTGGTTCCAGAGTGTCGTCAAGCGATCAATGCTCGGCTGCGACGCACAAAAAACAAAAAAACAAAAAGAAAACCTTAAAAAGCGCCTTCTTTAAGCGCGTGCGAGAACAACTGGAAGATTTTACGTTCCAAAAATATGTATCTCTAAATTTTAAGCAGAGGCGCCCGCCCTGAGTATGTATTATACGTCAATCAAATCTATGCAAATGGTCGGCGTGGGAGACGCCACTGCTTCAGGGCCAAGCATTGCGGCCGTCGTGTCGTTTTGAATTTTTTTGAGAATACGCCGAACTCATTCTCATCAAAAACCCACTTAACGAGGATGCCCATTTTGCCACCTGACCAGTGGCCAGCGCCGCGGTTTTTCCGATTGCAAAAAAAACAGTGGCGGGTCAGAAGCAATTTGTTACGGCCAGCGAGCGGTTCACTTTCCATCGATTGCGCGGCCGAGCAGGTGAGAAAAATTTAATCGGCCCCGATAAGGGACCACAACTAGTTTCTGCCGGGAAAGGTGAGCTCCTTCTCGGCTCGGCTCGGCTCGTGGTGCCCCTTTTTGTGGCCGCTTCTAGATAAGGGCTCGCTTCTCCACTTATGCTTAAGCTTATCTCGCTGGTTATGCTGATGCATGTCACGATGTTGGCTGCAGCGCGGCATTCTTCTTTTTTCCAACTTGTGTTTGCTTACATGGCGAACGGTATGTTCAACGCATGTTGACGGCGGCTGACGAATGCTTATTTGTTGAAGGTGCTTGACTCTGACGAGGGTTTATTTCTATTTAACTGATGTGATAGTGGTTCTCATAATTTAAAATTTAAAATATGATGTCCTACATGCTGCACTACATAATAATTTTAGTGTTATTACATTTTTCAATGTAGATTGATAAAGTTTAAATATTTACCGAATTCTATACAAGAGACGCAACCTCAACTTAGATCGTAGAGTTTATATCAATGAAGAATGATGAAATAATTCTTTTATCGTATAGTGCAAATACTGAGGTGAGTTGAGTATAAAACATGAGTGACATTTTCTTATGAGAGACTCAAAAAATGCCAATCACAGAGGTCACATTTTAATTGAATAAAATCGATTTTAAAATCAAAAGGTCCATTTTCATTTCAAACTTTTTATTTATATTTATATTATTCAATTTAATCAAGTCCTACTTTTTCTTTCATGCATACGAATCATTTGAAGTTAAAACTTTGGGACTTATTTGAAGTGAAAAATTGTTTGAAATGAAAATACCATATACCTTTTCATTATAAAAATGACTTTATTAAATTGAAAAATACCGCTGTCATTTGAAAATGGTTTTTTTTTAAGTTAAAAAGGTCTTTAAACATTTTTTAAGCTTTTAATATTAGGTTCTGTAGAAGCTACGGATTTATATGATCGAAAGGCTTCACAGGAGTCCACATGAAAGGTATGAAATTATTTATTTATTTATTGAAATGTATTCGTTAAGTGTTAATGCTTATTCCACTTTCATATATGATAACTTTCGCACTGGAAAAAATTGTCCACATTACTCATATTTAGAACAAAATTTCTAGGATTTCTCTATGTTTTTTTGGCAAAAAAAAAACACCATTTTTAAAGCCTTAAAGAATATTTTACCAATTTTTAAAGAGATTTTCGTAAATAATTATATACGAATTCCTCTTACTTAAACACGCTTCATTTAAAGAATTTGCTCACTGGAGTTGTCTGTTTTTGTCATAATAAGAGAAAAAAGGAATCTTCCCGTTTAAAAGGATTTCTTATTACTTAACAGGTTTTTCAGGAAATAAATGAATTGTTTCACAAATTTAAGGAAAAAAGCGATTTTTTTCAATAAGTTAAATTTTAAGATGAATTTGCACTTTAAAAGTAAAGGAATCTCTTAATTATTAGGGTTCCGCACCCAAAGGGTGACAATGGGTCCCTATTGCTGAGCCTACGATGTCCTACTGTGTGTCCATTTGTCATAAGGCTCTATCTTAGTAATGTTTAGAGTTAGCTAATTGAAATGTTCACAGATTGTGTATTGTTGTGGCATGAATCTTGGCAAACAATAAAAAATTCAAAAAGTTTAATCCCAAGGATGGAGACCTTCCTGGAGACATGGAGAACCTAAAAACTGGCAAACTTCAATGATTTTTCTTCTCGTTGTATTTCAAAAACAGCTAAACTTGCAAGATCCAAATTAAGCCAAATTATAGTTTATACTTTATAGTTAAATAACAAATACGCAACAAATGTCACCCTGCTATACTGTCGGCTGCCAGTGACAGTTTGCGCTTAAGCAAATTAAAGTTATTTGCAATTCAAACTATTCAAATGTGAACCATACTAAGAATATATTTCAGTGTGCAAGTTAGTGTGTAAGTGTTTCACTTAGTGCCCGAGTATGACTCACACTTGGCCGGCTTTTAAGTCAGATTTCAGTATATTTAGAAAAAATTCAATAAGAAAACTATATAAAAATGTTTAATGCAAAATGCAATAATCAAATTTAACCATTCTGGATAACTACCACTTTTTATTTAGTAGTATATAATAAACCATATTTCTGGCGGAATCCCTGAGGTCAATGACTTCCTTTTCTTCAAAGAAGACAGAAAGTACCGATCGAAATATCTCCAAAAGAGCAAATAATAGAAACTACTTTGTCTGATGTCTAAAAGGCCAGCTTTAAAACGAAATAAGCTCAAAAAAATTATGAAAAAGGAATGAAAGAAAACAGTGAAATGTAGAGCTTTTAAAACTATAAGGAAGCACAGTGGGTAAGTTCCACTGGAAAATCCTCACAAGTCCACTCCTCCGGAGGAAGAGGGACGCTTAAAACGTTTTTATCTCTCAAATGGAATTCTTAACGCCGCAGACCTTGCACGGTCACAACGTTCAAGTGTGGTCACACTCGGAGTTGACTCTTCAAGTGTCTTTTAATTACCCTGCATCCCTTTTCTTACCCAGGATAATGTGTGCTTCCATTCCATATCCCACATATAATATATATTATATAAAAGCAGAGTATTCGTCATTCTAAGCCGGGTTGCAGACACAGCGCAGCGTTCGTTGTAATAACGCTCTATGGGCTGACTGTGCTCCTTATGGACGTACGTAGAACAAGAAAAAAAAGGAAAGGATTCCTCTTGCTCGCAAAAACATTATTAAAGCCCTGACATCACCAATTCAATCCCATACAGGATAAATAGACTTATCGCTCCTCGAAAACGATATGGAAAAAGACAAACGGGAACGAGAGTGATCCGAATGGGGCACATCCGCACATAAATGTTGTCGTTGACAGTCGTTGGCGTAGTTGTCATTGTCGATGTTTCCCCCCTTCCGCTCTATCCCGGGGCAACTCCAGCCAGTCCTCGGGGTCCTTGTCGGTCACATTCACTCAAGAGACAACAGTTTTCCCAAGAAATGTCGACTCTCGTGTGCATATGTTTTTTTTTTTTTATTTTATTCCAGGACCATTTGGTTTTCTTTCCTGTTCCCCAGTCCCAGCTTTTATCGGTGCTGCGACAACGCTCCAGAATCTGCCAGACGAATGCCTGCAAAGGGCGTTGTGGCACTAAGTTTCACAAATGGCATAGCTGCACAGAGTTCTGGAGCATTCCGAAGGACCGTCCTATTTGGACTCACATAACGAAGGTAAGGGAGAGGAAAGGGGCGAGTAACCGGCGATCTGGGTGCAAAAGGGATTTTCCAGATTAATCATTTACATAGCCACACCGTCAGGAAGGGCGCTATGGATATCCAGGTCTTCCTGGCGCAAATCAACTTTGTTCCTGGAAGCAGGCTCGGCTAGAACGCAGAATATCCTTAAAGGGAGCATATCCCTCCTCGCTCCTGCAGGACCAAGGACCCGGCTGTCCTAGAGAGCGGCTCCACTGTAAAGAGAGCATAAAAACAGGCGGTGGATACGGAACGGGTCCGGACAAGGGAAAATGGCAGTTCCAGGCGAAGCTGGATTCCTTAGGGTTGCTAACGGCATAAGTAAGAATTTTCCTACACCCTTAGCACAAAGCCAAACAGAAGGGTGACATACACAAACACTCGACAGTGAGCCGGGAGAACTGCTTGCGCTGAGCCAGTAAGTGTTGGTGTATGTATGTGCGGCGACACAGTGATCAATCATTCACCTCCTGTATGTCCCTGGTCCATATGGAGCCCTTCCCAGGCGATGTTATTTGTTTTCGCCGCTTATACCCTATATATCGGGGGCGCTGCTGCTGCTGTTGGTGCAAAAATTTCCCGAAAAGGAAAGGGCGCAGAAAAGGGTGACACTGACGGCGCACAACCGACACACAAACATAATATAGCACTGTATTACATATACTATACTATATTAAATCAACATTCTCTTGTATGTATGCATTAACACGAATAAGTGTTTGTGCACCGCCCTTACCGTCTCTTCACCCTCGCATTTTCATCGATTTTCCTCAAAGGGCACCGCAGGACCAGACCGGAACCCTATGTTGCTCGCTTGATGGGGAAATTCGATGAAAATTGCCATGCACGAAGTACCTGGCAATGAAGTGTGCAGGAAATGGGCTTCGCCTTATTTTTCACTTTTCATGCGTTTTTCGCTTTTCTTCCAGCTGCCCCGTCTTCTGATGGATGGGCGGTCTGCAAGTCACCGACACAGTTTGACAGAAGGTCTGCGTCATCCTCGAATTTTGGGGCCCCTTCCCGAAACGACCATACCATTCTCCATTCCTGGTTAGTTGGATATAATTTGGTCGGATTTACTCAAAAACTTTCCGCGGAACGGCCTAATGCGATCTTTTTTTTTTGTTATTTCTTTTGGGGGTCGAAATGTGCAATGTAACGCTTCCTGTGATTTTTCTTGTTTACGCCACTTGACAGCTTCAAGTTGTGGTGCTCCCCGGGGCAACTTGCGAGATTATTCTCAATGCATGCCCAAGTTTTTGATTGCTCGAATTACTCGAACCTTTTTGACTTTTATCGAAGAAGTTTGGGTTTAATGGAAAGTAAAGTGCTCTCGGTAGAAAACTTTCTTTCCACTTGTTATTCGTTGTCGTCGTTGTCGTAAAAGTGACATGCTTTACATATCTTCATTTGAAATAGTTTTTAGTTTTACAATCCGGGAACTATTCACAAATTTGTCTTACAACTTGTCTATCGCAATTTTAAACTTTCACAGTAGAATGGATAGTCTATTAGGTTGTAAAGAATTCAGCAATTTGTATAGAAGAACTCGTTTTCTAGTTTCTTGATCATTTTATCGAAAAGTAAGATATTATCTAGCTGATATAAGTGCAAATTAATTTTTGAAAACTTTCCAAACAGGGCTTCCATGCATGTAGATGAAATTGAGAAAATATTTTTTTTCTACCCAAGTTTAGGGACATCGTTTAGAACTTGGGACTTATTTGAAGTGAAAAATTGGACCTATTTGAGTTGAGAACTTGTCGAGGAGAATACGACGATATTTTCTAAATTATTTTTACATTTTAACGATATAAGAAGCATTCAGAGTCGATGATTGCATCCCTCTTTTGTCAGCCTGTTTAAGATACTGTGTTGCCATTAATAATGCCAATAACATTTAATTAAATGATTTGTCCGATTCGATTTAACAAATTTAAGCTACGATGAAGAAAATATATGAAGCATGGCACCGATCCTTTTTTACTGTCTTCAGACACAACCACTGACGTATAATATAATGGACAACGCGGCTCGCTGACTTCAAATATTCTATTAAATTTTTTAAATTCTGAGCTTTAAGGGATTTAATGGATACATAAAACAGACGTTGATTTGTAGTTTTGGATTGTTTGCAGGAAAATAAAGTTTAATATATGCACATATAAATTTCTTTTCTCCATGCATAAATCCAGTTCACATTTTACTTTCATTTTTGATAAAACATTTATCAAGTATTGAGTAATCCGTCCGAGTCCGAGTCCGAGTATTTTGCTCCCATTACTGTGGAACGTTTTTTCTTAAACATAAGAAATGAAAAATAATTTGGAATAAACGGACACACATTTTTTTATACATTTTATACAAATATTTAATTTTAAAATAGCATCGAATCCTCCCACTTTGGATTCCTAAATTTAAAAACGTCACCAAATTGGACTTACCATTTCGAAACTTCTTATTCCAATGGCAGACTTAAAAGCAACGACCATAAAAACCCTTATTTACCAATTTATACGGAAAGTTCTTGATAATTTTGGTTATCCTGTGTTTGTTGAACTGTTCAATTATGATAAGCTTTCTAATTAACATTTTCAAAACAGTTTAGTAAATGTGAGAAAAGATAAAATAAAACTGTGAACAAAATTAGGGGAAAATTAAATGCAAATTATACAATTAAGAGGATCAAACGGATGCCGAAGAGGTTATCAATCAAACCGTTTTAATCTTTAGTCCTTCCTGTCTACGTAAGCTGCCATTCAAAACTTGATTGAAAATAGAAAGAAGCAAATCCTTACACACCTATCAATCATTTTTGCTCACCCTTCGAGCATTTAGTTTATTTAGATGATCGGTAAAAAATCTCAAAAGTCGGTAGTCGTGACTTGGAATAATTCATTCGTTTTTTGTATTTTTAGGGGTTCTTTAGGCGTTGTTATTTTTACTCGTCAAGTTGTCTGAGGGTCTGTCTGCTCTGCTCGACCGTCTTCGGGGAATATCTCTTGACCCATGTGTGAATTGCTGATCCTTGATAATCCCAGTGACAGTTTATATTATGGCCTTGATCGTTTTTAATTTTTTTATACTTTCACGTTATGTTAAGGGACCATTACTTGCGACTCTTCGTATTTTGAGTGATTCATTAAAAGATAAATAAATTTTTTTTATATATATATTCCTACTTTTAATTTATGTTCAACAAAATTACATTAAAAGACGTGAATTTTAAATCCTATATAGTCAGCAAGTGTTATGATGTAATGAGGAGTGTCATGAGTTTGTCGAATATTGGTTAGGCAAACAAGAGGTAGCATAATGACGAAGCATAATTTCAAATTTTTAGATCTGTTAACGAACGATACTTTTAGATTTGGGATTTAGAAAGTCCAAGAGAGATTTACAAAAGCAAATGAATCCTTGAGTCCTGCTTGATGTATCTTATGGCCTGAGGACAACGCTTTTACAAACAACGCAATTTTTGCCGAATCATGGTAACAGATTTTTGATGGAATCAATTAAAAGATCTGGACTTATAAAGGATGTCCCATTGGAAGCGCAGCTTTCAAATAAAACGGATTTTGTTGTAGTTAGAGATGTAGTAGTATTTATTTGATTGGAAAGTAGAAAACCTCCGATTATTACTTTTAACCAAATTTCCTCCACGACTGTCTCTGGACAAGTTTGTTTTTTACATGGTTATGGAGTTTGGTGGCACAATAAGGTAGAGTCGCCAAATATCGTCCCCTTTTTGTAAAACAAATCTAAAAAAATAGAAAAAAATACCACAGTAATAAATGAAACGTCAAACATTAGGTTCAATATTCCTTTATAAGAATAAAACGCGTTAACATTGTTAGAAAAAGTTATAAAATAGCTTTAACAAAAATACTCAAATTATGAAAATATATTTTTGGGCTCCTAATTTCGTCCCGGGGACGATATTGAGATCATGTGAACTGGAGTTGTACTTACTCCTTTTCTATTATATAAAATTGAACCTAACTATCATATTAATATATAAACGGCCCTTTCTTAATTATTTTAATCATTTTTTCGGCATCTAAAAAATAAAAAAAAAAAAACATTCTAAAGTTACATGTTACGATATAAGTTTCACGTAAGGGGACGATATTAGGAAATTTCTATTTATTTTGTCGCATCCATTTAAGCAAAAAACGTGTCATAAACCTGAAAATTTTACTTAATCGATTAACATCTGAGATATTAATAGTTAGTTTGACAAAAAAATTATATCAATAAGTCAGGTATCTCAATATTTTATGGTATCCGAGAATATTTCAATGAAAAACTCACCTTGAACACTTTTTTTGATTTTCGAATTTCTGTCGGTACGAACGTCGTGACGCACTCACTTCTAGACAATAGCCGATTGATGCAACTAGCTGCCGGTTCGGGTCACTGATAATAGATGGCGGTTTTTAAAAGAGTAGATATTGAAGGGGACGAAATTTGGCCACTGTACCTTACTATTTGTGAAAAATATTTGTTTCCCGTTTTTTTTTTATTATTGTTATTATGATGATTAATTTCGCGACGCATTGGCGACGAGGCAGCAGGGCGCTAGATGTTATAAGTTCAATTCTGGCAATCCTGGTCACAAAAAGTGGTGTCACAATGGGCCTGTGATATTCTAAGTGTATCAGCCACATCAGCCATCACAGCTATTATTATTATGAAAATCAATTCACACTAATTTCATGATAAGACAGAAATGTCTTCTGAGCTCTCTGAAATGAAGACATAACATTCAGGGTTTAAAAATAGCGGATTTAAAATTGAGAAGAGATAAAGTTGTGAAATTAATTAATATGCCCTAACATATGATGGCTTTTTGCTCAATCTCTTCAACTTACCCTATTGCATCAGTCTCAACTTCTTCAGAGCTACCAGGAGGAGAATCGTTGCTTATTGTTTTCGGATCGGATTCATGCTTTATTAAAAAATATTTTACAAAAAAATAAAAACTGACTTCAATACTTTGCCTGTATGTACAAACTTAAACTAAAAGGTTAAAAATAATATTTTTTATACCTTTAAAGAAAAAAGCATTAAAAATTATTGATACTTAAATATTTTCAATATCCAATAAGCTATTTTTGGAATCGGTGTCAGCCAAGGCAAGTTTATAAACCTACAATAATTTGAGTTTATATTAAAAAGAAAATTGTTTCACAATCGAATATATCGTGCAACATACACACACGCAAAAAAATACAATCGAATTGAGAACCTCCTCCTTTTTTAAGTCGGTTAAAAATGAAATGTTTTACTAGAATTTGTCTATTTATAGCTATTTCATGTGATTGACATTTCAAAATTTTAAAAATAATAATGTCTTTTAATGTAAGGTCAGCTTTCTTACTGATTTCATAACTACACCAATGCTTTTTTTAAATAATACTTTTATGTGGAAGGATTAAAAAAATCTCAGCCAAATTTCATGGAAAATTTATTGTGCTTCTAAAGCCCTATGAGCTAGAAAACAAAGGCAAACATGCACGTGAGTAAATTCCATTGGTGCGGAAAATTACAGCTTTGAAACTTGAATAAGGCTAACGTCTATGTGATTACTTACCTCTTTACACTTTCGAATTTTGAGAATTCAACTAATGCAAACATTTCTCCACTTCCTTTTCAGGTGCTAAACTACCGAAGGCGCGCGTTTGCTCTACGTGGAAACTTTTCAGACGTCCACAGCCCGCAGGTAAGAGCAATTTTCACGTGAAAGCTCATCGCTAAGCCCCAACTTCCAATATTGTTTGTATAATCCCTCACACGGGGTCGCCACCAGCGCGGCACGGTGCAGTGACGCACGGTGAGGCGCAACAAATCAATGTTTGTCCAATTGAGTGAATTTAAGCCAAAAACCACTTCCTTCTAATTTCGGTGAACGCAGAGTGACGCGGCTCGGAAGACACAAGAGCAAGAGCCGCGCCGGTAGACACACTAATTACACGGTGAACTTCAACACCTCACCGGCGCGCCGTGTTTCGTGTTTGAATTTTCCCGGCTGCATCTCTTTTCTATGTTGTGTGAAATATAAAGCAGCCTCTGCGCCCAGTGCGGTGCGGCTTGGTGAGGTGTGGTGGCCGAGGTGAAAAGCATATAAAAACAGCAAAACACGCGCGTTCCCAAACGAAAAGGTGGAGGAGGTGCAAACAAGCCTCAGCGCGCATATAACATAAAGAGCCCATGAGTGCTTGTGTTTTTATCCCATTTACCTCCGCTGATAATTCCGGGACTCTTTGGCGCATTCCCGCCCGGCATGTCGCGCTTCCCGCTTCTTTGCCACTACGAAATTTTGTTTTGTTTTTTGATATTTTTCGCTTTTGTACCTGCTCATCATCAACCAGCATCAGCATGCAGCATTACACCACCGGAGGTGGCTACACCGACCGCTGACACAAGGTGGCGCTGCTGCCAGCCGAAGCGATCTCACCACCGCGGGTTCAGATGTCGAGTACTCAGCGCTCCGCGCACTCAATGAATATTTTCCCTTTTGCTCTTGGTGCATAATTTGAAATCTTTTACACTTCACACAACAACAACGGCCCTCGCCGATGTTTATGTTTACTTTCTATGAAATCGCCCGGTGCGCCCTCGCTCGGGCCACTAGAGGACTACCTTCATAAAATACACGCAGGCCATCATCCACTTCTTGGCGTTTCCCACCAGAGGGCGCCGGGTGCTGCTGCTCGGTTTAGGGTCCTGCGGGTGGGGTTATACATGCGGGTTATGTTTTCCACGTTTCACATCCCATCCAAGCCTGTAATTGAAGAAGGTGTCTGTGATTAAATGGATGCACTTATGGAGCTCCGTCGGGTATGCTCCCTGTGGGTGTGCTCTGCTGTACTCTTTGGGCGAATCCTGTGCAGTGCAGTGCAGTCAATCCGCTGAGATGCACTTCAAAATGATTTCAAAAAGGTGCGCAAACCCTTTCCACCTGTGCGCGCTCGCAGAGGCATGGATAAACATAGAAAAGATTCGGAACAACGTGTTACTACACCTCAACCCATTTATTTAACAGGAGCTCTGAAGAGAGACTGGAAAAACACCTTAAAAAAGGATTCGCAGGATACAACAGGAGAAAATGTACGTTTTGGAAATAATGAAAATCACGGCACCACCTTTAGCTAGCAATTTTGCTCCTCTGCCTCGTTTTTGTCATGATACTGCAGAGGCGGCGCGAAGGTACGAGCGGGTTAGAGGCGGGCGGTTCCGATGATACTTCTGCTCGCAAAGGATAATTAATGCGTGCAAAATGTTGTACAAAATTGAAAATTACCGGGAAAGTTTTATAGCACAACACGTTAACATACGAGATAAGGTGGTGAATTGCTGTAAGGACGCGACGTTACAATTGCCGGTGGTATACAAGACGTGGAACTTGTAAATACAAAACGCTTTCGAATCGACTTTAAGTGCCTTGCCTCGCGTCCATATATTTATGTCTTATACGTGTAATTTGGAAGAGGAAAACACTTAAAAGCAATCTAGAGCGAACATTTCAGCTTGCAAAATTACGAGGAAATATACTTTTAAAAGATACTCCTCTCTGTAGAAGAAAAGGACAAAGTACTTAGGAATGGGTTTAGTAAATTAATCATTTTAGCAAGAAAGTACGAACTAAAGGGTGTCTTTTAGCTTATAGATAGAATTCCCTATAGGAATAAACTGTCAATCTGAACTGTCATTCTGACAGCTCTATATGATATTTATATTCAGTATAGTCTAGCAAGAAAATCATGATAGACTCGCGCTTGAGGAAAGGTTAAAAATTATCCAAATTTACTTTGAAAACCGGTCGTCGGTTCGCGGGACTTATATCGTCACTCATTTTTGACTTTATGGGTTTGTTAAAAAACGAAATATTCTTACTCTTGGTTCAGTTTACACACTGATAGCATCATTGGTCCTTATTACTTTGAAAATGAGAATATTTATCCATTTACGGTCATTGGAGATCGTTACCGGACCATGATCAATGTATGTTTCTTCGAAAATACTGATAACATTAATGCTGGCAAGATGCGGTTTCAACAGGATGGCGCTACGTGCCATACATCGACAAAAACCATCGATTGATTGAAATTACAATTTGGCGATAAAGCAGTTTCAAGAAATTAATGGGAAATTATGGTGAGAATACGTTACCAAGAAAAATAATAGTAGTTTTATCATTCACTGATACTGAAAAATTGGAATTTGTGCCATACCTATGTTTGTATATATGAACAAATTAAAGATAAGTACCTGGAAAACCGAGCTCTCGTCGTACCTGAAAAACTCGAATTTTGTTTGGTGTTAGGATAACCAAGCTTCACTAAAGAGGATTTTCTCCTCCTGATTAAGTCTGGCTTAAATTTGGTTCAACTTAAGCCTAGCCACATTTTTGAGTACTTGGCGCATACAACGATAGAAGAAAACGTGAATTGAGGGGAAAATGCTACATGCATACACATAAACAACAACACCCTTATTTAATTGTAAGACAATACACGGATATAACACCGATCCTTTCCCTCGGGTTTTATAGCTGCTTAAGGGGAGTTTTTTGAAACGCTGGTTAAGTAAAAACGCACATATTTTAGTAAATTTAGAAAAAGATTAGGAAACTAATGGATTATTATAGAAGCTTGTGATTTAATTCAAATGAAAAATACAAAAAGCCGAAAAACTCGTATGAAATGCAACGTTAAATTAACTTTTTTCATGAACGAAGATCAGTAATGATCACCCTCAGATGTTGCAGATAAATCATATTTTATAATTTATAGCTTTAATTTGAATTTTGTTTTGAGTTCTTGCAACGCTCCATTACTTTTTAACAAATTTTCCAAAAGTGATTCCAATTCACATTTTCATTTTTTTTTCTCGAAATTGTGATGTGTTGGGACATTTGCGTTTTTGAATTGTAATCTTATAGAAATAATTTGTCACTTGTCCGACGCTAGATAAAGATAATTGGCACTCGCAATTCCTAAAAGTCTAAATAGAGATTTTAATCTAGTATGCAAAACTAACAAGCAATAAAACGACATTGTATGAAAGAATTACATAAAACCTCAATCAGTTGGTTCAACTCAACCATGTTTGTTTTATAACGATGACAATGAGATTGTGCAATATATTTTATTTACTCGTTTTCAATGTAGAAATTCCTCTAGCACTTTGTTTTCAAACCTTTTAATTTACCGCCAATTGAATTACTATTAGCTAAGTTCGTCTAAAACTCACTCATTGGAAATTTTATTATTCCATGCACGGAATGCAATTTAATCTGATGTCGGCATCATCTGTTTACAACGCACGGTTCACACATTTGACTTTGTTTTGGTTATAAAATTGGCAATAGACGTAGGATTTCTTGAAAAACAAGAGTATTAAAATGATAAGAAAGTGTTCTTAATTGACTTATTCCATTTAATTAAATCGTGATCCATGAAATAGAGAAAACTAACTGGCATTTAGAAAAACAATTCGTGTTTAGGTTGCCAGTTTTCTAATGAAAAGCTGAAAATGGTTCTGAGACAGTCAGTTGATTTTTGTAAATGTAAGTGATTCAGATCTTTATATGTGTACAATTTTCTGTACATACGGTACATTTTTTGAAGTCTTACGATTGAATTTACCACAATTTAAAGTTTTCAATTTATTGTAATTAATAAATCTGCAAACTTAAGTCAGAACATCCCTTCATTTTCGCGGTACAAACTTTTTGTTGTTTTTTCCAAAATTGCACTGCCATCGGCGCAACGAGTTCGAAGAGCTAATGAAATTTTATGAACTCGACCAATTTTCACCGATTCAACAACAAAACATGAAAATAAATGCAGACAGCAGAGCATATTTAATAAACACAAATAGCTCGTGTCGAATGAGTTTTTTTCCAGCTCCAGTATTTTCCGGAGCTGGTAAATAGTGTGCGGGTAGAGAGCGTATTTTTTTTTTCACAGTGCGTTAAATTTATTACCGAAGCAGCCACTTAACGACTTCAAATGGGATTGAGTTTACTGAAAAATACGAGCTTTGTCCAAATATTGATGAAAAATAATTGAAAAAGTTCAGAGCATGAATAATTACGCAGAAAAGCACGTTCCACGAAGGTGGCTCTCGTTGAATGTACTTTTCCCTCTGTAATTATTGCATACGCGTGACTGAACGTGTGATTTTTGCGGTGTTTAATTAAATTTTGGCGGGAAAAAAGCTTTGTGAATTGCTTTTGGATTTCTTCCGATTGCTTTTGAATGAATGCATCATGTTCAGGCTATTGAAGTTGGAGTTAATTACTGATGCGATTTATGGCGTCGATTGCATGAATAATTCCATTTAAGGGGTATATTATACAGTGGTCCACTAATTCGCAGCATAACAGGACGATAAATATCCTGTGTGTTCTAAGAAGTGAACATCCGAAATAGTGCAATTTACACATCAATCACTAAATCCCTCCTAATCCAGTTTATAAATACGCCCAAATCCCTCACCATGCTCGGCCCCGTCGGATAACAATCCTGTCTCGTCCAAACATTGTAGGATGGCTGCAAAACCAACATGAATCCTAAACGATATGCATCAGGTGCATAAATTTTGCAGTTGGAAACTATCTCCGACCCCAGAGATTTAAATGAGTCACTCCATGATCCAGAGAAGTTTTCCAGCACCGCTCACTTGCACCCCTCACGGCCTTAAGCGAAATAAATAATTAGGCTGAGATTAATCATGGCAAAAAACACGCCCATCCTCTCAGCTAGTTAGTTTCGCGGATAATTTATGGCCTGCCCCGCTGTCATATTAAATTTATGCGAAGACGGACCGCTTTGGGTTTTTCGGTTTCACATTTAAAGAAATTTTTGCCGGAATCCATTCAGCTTACAGCACGCACGGCCGGAAAATTAATGACGAACTTTTTCCCGTGGTTTTTCATGCTGATAGTATAAAAAAAAAAAAAAACAACATACAGGAAAGTCAGCGATGGAGTTTAATATGTCGCTCCTCCGACTGGCTTCCTTTTTGGATTAATGAATTATTGCATTGATTCTATCTCCCCTATGTACTGCTCACACTAATTGGATCTTTTGTGCGACATAACATACATTAAACGCAAATGTGAGAGGTGTGCACGGAAGCTCTGTCGTGCTGAAAGCCTAACTATTGTGCAAAAGTTACAAAGATTCACACGGCTCATAATAACATAGATATGTTCTGGTAAAAGAAACAACTATTTTAGAAGTTATTGCTTTTAGGTTTGATTAATTACTTTTTTTTAGCTTTATAGCTTTATTTAGTTTCTATTCAGGACGTAATTGGAACACTATGATTTTTTTATTTGGTAGTTCAACGCTAGAACTTGTATTGATCCTTGATCACCAGGTTTTTCCTGGTTTTGAATTCTGGTAAAAGAATCCTCGAATCGTTTTGAAGAAAATGAAGGTCAAAGCTTCAAATTTATAATTTTTCATGTATGTACAAATTGATGGTATGAGATCTTATGTCGTTTCAGTTTTTCTTTTAAACATGATAGAAAATGGTCAAAATATAGGTGCTTTTATTTTGAAGCATGCACTAAAAGGAAAAGTGTGGACACAAAGAAATTTATTAATATTTAGTAAACATACCCTTTGCATTTTTCAACATATAGAGTAACGATGTAATGTTTTATTTTAATTTGTTTCAATTGTTATTAGCTAAAAATCTAAATTGTTCGTCGGTTTTTAGAAAAACTAATATACTTTTATATTATTACAATGCGAAATATGGAATCGTTGAAGGATAATGTTAATTTAAAGTCCAAGATATACTAACTTACATATTTTTAACGTGTTCGAGATAATCGCTGGTCAACTGAAATCACTAAATATGCCCGTTTTATTTTCTCAATTTTGACATTTTCGCTAGTAGCCTACAATGAATTCCGATTCAGTCCAGATTAATATTTAAAATTGGCCAATGCAAAATCCTCCAAGCAATAATCTTCATGAAAGTTTTACTTATGTTTTAAATTTAATTAAATTTGTGGCTTGAAGTAGAAATTACGATTTGTTTGAAATGTCATCATTGTGATTCGAAAATGGTCTATTTTAAAATTAAAAAGGTATATTTATCAGAAATGAATTTTATTGTCAGTTTCGTTCACTTGCATTACTTTTTACGAATCAAAGGTGCAATTATAGAGAACGAAAAAATGCAAGATTTCAGATGAGAAAAGAATTGTCATGCAATCAGTTCGAGACAAAACGAATACGATTAATTCATTATATTTTGAATTGTTAACAGCTGTACGAATATTGATTAAAATCTATTTAAGTAAGACTTGTTGGTTCTTTAAATTTTAAACGAGCTTTATTTTTTGTTAAACAGTTTTTTATTTCGTCTTCCTTTTTTTTACATTCTCATCTTTCAAGGTAACTTTAGAAGATTTATTGAAGCCACTATGAAAACAAAAAAAAATTGATCAATTAAGAACAAAATCTAGAATAAAGCACAGTGCCACACATTTGCTACGGCCTTTTGCCTGTCTGGCTTTCTGTTTACAGCTAAATAAGATAACTTTTTATGCTTTTGTCTCATCAAGCCAAAAAAAACTCATTAATTCCCCGCCATGCATCTAGCTGGCTGAGTTCGATTCCGAAAAAAATAGGTGGGCCCCATAATCACCTTAAAAGGCGGTTTTTGTCAACCGATTCGACCAAAACCAATTTGCCATTCAATAAAAAGTAATCAGGTGCCAGCTTCCGGAGATTTGGATGGAAGAGGCCCCGAAGAAGAGCGGCAGCGCCCATCCTTTCCGCTCGATTAAATCACCATCAAAGGTGTTCGGCGTGAAGGAACATTTAGCAGGTCCCCGGGAAGATCCGGGACATTGCGCCGCGCGCCGCCGCCGCCACCAGCCTCTGCGGCTAATATGTGTAACGAATTTTTTCGCTTTGAATTGGCCACGCCGGTACGAGATGAAAACCCAATGGAAATAATTCAATCAGCGCGAGACCGACGATGAAGACAATAAACAGAAAAGCCCGCGAGCGTCTTTAAGGTACGCGCACCGTCGCCGTGCCGTGCGTCCCCGCGTCGCGTCGTCCTCTTGGGGATGAGCGATGGCAGCCCGTACGTGAGCTCATCAATCACGGCTTGTTTATAAACTTTAGCCGCGGGAGATGCCAGAGCCCGTTTTTACCGGGAACGACCCGCCGGATCCCTGGAATCATTAAATATTTACTCCAAGCTCGACTCATACAAGCTCCTTGTATCTGAATATCTCCAGGTAGTCTAGGGGGCTTGATGTAGGGATGGGAGGTTATTGAAAAAAAACCGGTTATCGGTTAACCGGTTATTTTCATCGCCAGTTATAACCGGATCAGGTTAACCAAAGGAAAATAACTGACTATCAGGTTAACCGACTTAGGTTATTTTGCCTATATTATCTTCAACTTTAAGCGCCAGCCAGCTGTCAAATGCTGAATTTCTTAGAATATACATAAAACACAGGACAGTAGCTCAGATGATTATTAAGTTGAAGTCACGATATAATTGTAACTAGGAATTAATCAGTATAGGATTTATAATTTAGTGGAATTCCACATTAAAAAGAACCTGGAAAAATAACCGACGAAAATAACCGGTTGCTGCGGTTAACCGATATTATTCAATTAACCGGTTATTTTTTCCCATCCCTAGCTTGATGTACCTCGGCTCGGGAAGTCCCCAGCTCACAGGGAGCTGGTTTAGGGTTGCCAAACACAGTTTAAAAAAAAAAAAGTAAAAGTTTAAAACACGAAAACCTCCTACGACAAATACTTTTATGAACAGATAAGTAATAAATCAATTTTTTAAATTGAAATATGAATACAGATTTTTCTTCTTTAAAAAACAGATTTATTAAATTTCCTGATTGTTTATTTAATCTTTTATGTATATGTGTATTACTAAGGATATTACTATCTATTTATATAAACTGTTTTATTTATTATGTTCTAGATACAGTCCTTGTAGATACATACACATACACACATACCTATATTATATTGTACAGGAAAGTTCAAAAGAAACGAAGGGTTTCAATAGTTTATGATTTCTTTATGTCAGAGTCAATTTAATTTTTTTGTCTTTTAAATACCCTACATTAAGAGTACGTACACACTAGGCGTTTTTCAACGCGCGCTTTGGTAACGCGCGTTTTAAGAACTATGAAGAAGCGCGCGTTTGAATGTGTACACCGTAATGGGACTTCATAGTTTTTAAAACGCGCGTTACCAAAGCGCGCGTTGAAAAACGCCTAGTGTGTACGTACTCTAACCCATTAATGCGCAAAACGAGGATTTTGTGCACGCAAGTTCAATTGTACGATTCGAATAGCGATTTTTTTACACGAAAAGGATAAACTTTACAAAAAAATTTATATGACAAAAAGTGCTTATAATTCCAAGGCCAAGGAAAACATGTAAATTTTTTCAGAATTTTTTGGACTATTTTTCGTTTTTTGAATTTGGCAAATTTTTCAAAAATCCAAAAATGTCCATTTATTTAAAGTTCATTGTGTAGGTAATACTCTGACAATACTCTTGCAAGGAAACGTTCTCAGGTGGGTCTCACCGATTTTGATGAAATTGAAATATGTTAAAGAGTATCAAAAAATAAGAGACAAGTATTTTTTTTTTATCTGCGGATACGCACATTTAGGGGGTACTTTTATTTATTGTTTTTTTAAAAAAAGTTGGTGTATTTTGCAAAATTTTTTCCGCCATGTTGGATCCGCCATTTTGAATTTTTAAAATTTAACATCAGATTCGTAATCAGCGATCCCAAAAACCCCTTAATACTGGTTTTCACGAAAAAAACTGATGTCTGAAAGAATATACATAATTTACGTAGTGCTAGGGGTTGTTTACCCCCTTGAAGAGCTTTTTTTACGAAAACGCAAAAAACAGGCCAATTTTATTTTTCAAAATCGTATGTAAAAAAATATTTTTCAATGTGTTTTAACTAAAACTGTTATTTTTGTGACGCACAAATATAAAAAAAAATCGTTTTTGTGCAATCAAAAATAAGGGTTGCCACCCCCGGGAACCGGATTACTTACAAAAGGCTAGTATATTTATGAGACATCATTTCCATTTTGTTTCATTCCAAAAAATTCATTAGAACTTGAAATTTTTAGGAAAAACTGTTTTTGGGGGTAAACTTTAGAAGTGGTTTTCACCCCCTAAATGTGCGTATCCGCAGATAAAAAAAAAAATACGTGTCTCTTATTTTTCGATGCTCTTCAACATATTTCAATTTCATCAAAATCGGTGAGACACAACTCAAAACGTTTCCTTGTTAGTTTTGCTTTTGACAATTCTTATAAGTGATTTGAAGAACTCTTCGAGAAATCTTCTATCGCCTTATCAGATTCATTTCATACGCCACTTCTTAGCTACTAATGCTCTTGAAGAATTCTTAGGGAGTTATTTTTTGGAGGTTTTGCCTTAGCTAAAGCTTATTTTAATTCTCATACAACTCTTGAAGGGTCATATAAGAAAAATATTGTTTGTTGGGAAAAGCACTTCTAAACTTTAATACTGATAGAAAAAACTGTAAGATACCTCACAAAACACCCAACATTTTAAAAACGTGCTATTTTTCAAGCTTTGTATATTGTATTGTGAATTTCGCTCACTGGCACTGGCTACGTCATTCTGACGGCAGGAACGAGTTCAATCGCTGTAGTCTGTCGAAGGGATTATGGCAACCCCAAGCTTGTTCCACTTGTGCCATGCAATGCTTTCTGCTGCAGCTCCGCACCGCCTCGCAGCCACTAAAAAGCAAGAAAGGTGGCATGTCCCGCTTCCTTCGATGACTCGAAACATAACTCAAGCGCGGGCGGGTGCCCACTTGGGGCTCAGCGAAGGCGCTCTCGGCACTGAGATGATCATCAATTCGCTATAATGCCGTGCGCGGGGATTCCCCCGATCAGGGTCTCATTTGTCGTCCCTTGCCCCGCCGAAGGATCTCTTTTCAGTTCGCCAATATTTTTTCGTGTACATCTTCCGCGCGCCTGAAGAAACCTCGCATCTTGCGCCGGATGCTGGGGCTCACCTTCGGGCTTCGGCTCGTCGTCGTCGCGCTGCGAGGACCCCATACGTCGGGTTGTTGTGATACGCTCAAATGGGCGCAATTTATGTATGGAAATTAGTTTCGGAGATGATTGATTTGGGGCCGATCCATCTGCCTGCCGGGCTACGTGGTGCGGCTGACGTGGCCTGCCCGTGTGGCGGCGGCCGCAGGGGGTGGGCCCAGACGTTCAGCGCGAAGAATGAAAAACTTCTTTTCGGTTATTTTTTTGCGTCTTCGCGCTTTTGATGAATTGAGTTGCGATGAGAGTGAAACTTTCACGGCAATTTCGGGAGCAAGTGGAACCGCTTTCTGGAGATGAAGGTAATGGAAAGTGGTTTTTTTCCCTGGGCCCGACGGTTCCCCGGTAATTCGGGGGGATTTATTGGGCGTTTTGCTTTTATTGTGCTGCCATAATGTGCGCGTTTGCCAAATGATACGTCACGGCCCTCAGCACTTGCTCGCAGATGCTTGTACAAAATGTTCGGGGAATTTATTTAATTCATTTTCTTCAAATGGTCGGATGGTTCTAAAAGCTTTTGCTTTCCCTACAAATACAGACGTTTCTATTCTAACCGAAAAGCAAAAAGTATCTCTTGTACTTTCGAAGATTTATTGAAAACATGAAAATATATTGAAAATTTGTCCACCATTTTCTTATTTAATACAACATTACAAATATTTTGAACTTTGTAAAGTTCAGTATTTTGTAAAAGGTTTAAGCGTCCTACAATAAAGCCTTCTTGAAAATATTTAAAAGTGACATGGAATCATCATATTTGAACCTATCGAATTTTTTCAGTAAGAAAGTTGTTTTAAGTTGTTAACATTATCGTATCTTTTATTGTACCGAATTACTAAAAGCATGGGAAAATTGATCGTAGGAACTTGACAAACATACATAGATATCATCTTTTTGGTACTCAGTACGAAATTTCCTTGGTAAAACACCATTTTAATTTGATACCTACAACTTCATTTTTCGAGTTGATCTGACAAGTCATATAAGATATATAAGACTAAACGGGAAGACTGTGACTTATGGGATAGCAGACAATGCAGTTCGTACATTTGCATTTTGTATAGCATATCCAAAACAGATGGGCACATTTACCATGTGTTTAGTAATTTGATGCTTGTGTACGTCATCTTGTATCCTATTATCTTTCTTTAGGTTTGTGCCCTGTTTCGATCTTTGATTTTAATTCCATATTTATAACCAGTCATTATGGAAAATTTACCAAATGAAATGGTATTAACTCTACCACCATTAGAAAGTTATGAAAATAAGAAAGCAGAAATTTCTTTAAATGTTTGTAAAAACACCGCCGCTTATGGAAAAATGAATAGTTTTCTTTAAAGTACTACCTATTAATTTTGGTGTTTGCACTTTAACAAATAAGAAATGATACCAAATTAATGGTAGAGTGACTTATCAATATTGGCAACAAAACTAAACTGTTGAAAAATGTTGCCATTATAAAATGTTGATATTCCACTGAACAATTTGTATTTACCAAAGTATAACAGTTTTTCTACTAAATTTTATAGCAAAAATTTTAATAATCAAAATATCAAGTTTATATAGCTCTATAGTGTACTATAGCTAATGTAATAAAAAAAAAAAAAAAAAAAAAAAAAAAAAAACAGAGCTCGATATGGATTTGAATGAGGTAGCACTCAGTTTTTCTACTTAAAAGTCGAGACTGTGCATTTGCTCAGTTTATTATAATATGAGTGTAATATGTATCCGACCGCTTAGTTCAAGGAATAGTATCCTTTAGTAACTTGTTAAATGGGAAATAATCAACAAAGTTGCAGTTATATCTAGAATTTAATAGAATCAGATGCTTAAAATCGTGATCTTTCTAGGAGGTTATTTTGATATCGATTAAATCTGTGTGATAAACGTGCTTTATCCTACTCTAACAAAAATTGTCGAGTACTTCCTTAATCCATCGAACACCATTTATAAAGGTAACGGTACCCTATTAATCGATGATAGCTTATACATACATATACATCCCTATATATCATCGAAACTGAAATACCTTCAAAAACACCCATAACAGGTGAAAGGCGAGGCAACAAAAATGTTTTTGATCCTACAAAAATCTTGAAAGCACTCATCGACTATCCATTTTGTCCTCAAAGTGGTGAAAAAAGCCCTTCTCGTTATAAACCGCTATTGAATTTTCCACTTTTTTCCGCGTTTTACGAACTCGCAGATGATTCCCGGACCCCTCTGAATGGTGCAGAGCACAGCATCCAATTCGTGTGGATGGAGAAAGTACCTAAATTGTCCCAAAAAGGTTTCAACGACGACAACGACGACGAACAGGGCAATAGACCGTTGCCGGCGCCGCCCGCCGCCACTGCCTCCTGCATCTCGCCGCACCGCGTTCAGGTACGTTGTACGTCGCACGATGCGATGCTTGCAGCACTGCCGCCGCCACTGCTGCAACACAACGACATTTTTGCCCCATCGGAAACTTCTAAAATTAAACAGTCCATGACGACCTTTTTCCGTGCCCATTTAACGCGGCATTGGAAGAAATCGATGGGGCTCCGCAGCCGGCCGGAGCAGTCTCATTGTGTTCGGCGCGGCCGTCCCCGATATATTTTTGAGGCCTTATGGCCCCGGTGGCACCCGGACTGGGAGCGCGTGGTGCTCGCTCGCTCGTTCGCCCGCCTGCAGCCCCGTCGTGCTCCAGTTCAACGGTCGGGCAGAATCGCCGCCGCCGTGTTTGGCTTTTTCCAGCCGGCCCCCACCGCATACCTACACGCCTCACGTATAGCCTAGGGAATAATGAGAACTCATAAATTGAATTTTGCAACGCGAGCGGTTAAATTATTTCCGCAAAATGTTAAAAGGACAAGAATACACGCCCGTTGCCCTGATACTCGATGTCGAAGCCGCGCGCCGAGCGCCGAGCGCCGAGCGCCGAACCGCCACTGTTCGCGCTTATTAAAAAAAAGCCACAACACAGCGTGGCGACGACGACGGCGGCGACGGTAGGCACGTTGCACCGCAGCGAGGTATTGCATATTGCCCCCAGGCGGGGGAGCTCCGCCCTGACCGGCCCAGGACTGGGCCTCAACTTGAACTTCTTTATTTGATTTCGCTTAATACAAACTACAACACAAGTGACTTAAAAACTAAGCTGAACTGAACTAAACGAAATCAGACTTGAACTTGATCGATACGCGACGACGACAACGGCGGGCAGTGCAGCGCACTAAGGTCGTAAAACGCGCCAAGGAGCAGCTCGCCTGTGTCATACGTGAGTTTTACGACCTCCTTGAGATCACCGTCGCGCTGCTGCGTCCGTGGTACTGCAGGAAAATGCCCGTAATTAACAGAAAATCTGCAAAATGCCGGGTTGCAGACCGTGATGCCTACCGGCGGACTCCAGTCCAGACCGACCGATATAAATAGCGGCCATGGGCCGGGCGGGGCGGGACGTCCGCAATTTCCTCTTGTTGCCAGATGATTAACAAGGATTGCTCTAGGCCTCGAGAACTTAATCTTGATCGATAGGCATTCCATACATGCGTATGTGCATACATAATCATAGCCAATGCTCGAGTTCGTCTTTCAACAGTCGTTAAATTTTAATGCCTCCGGAGTATGATTTTATGATAGTTTATTTTTCCAAAAACCTCGCATAAAGTTTGTTACATATTCCTGATTTTGTTCAAAGTAGACAAATTTAACTTCTTTTGATTTAAAAAATTACATAGTACTCAATTTATTCATACAATACATACAGGGTAATCCAAAAGTATGGAAACGGCTAAATAACTTTCGAGGAATGCATTTTGTAGAAAAAAGTTTTAGACAAAAGTTCCAGGAATTTTCCCTGGCTATTCAATAGTGCCCGTAGATTTGACATTGACCATGGCCTTAAAGGTAATTTCAAGGTCAAGTTGACTTTTTTTAATGGGATCCCATATTTTTGACCACGGAAATGGAAAGAGCGGAAAATTTTACGTCCGACTATGATCTTAACTATGACCTCGAGGGTCACATCAAGGTCAAAATGGTTCTTTAAAGGGGAACCTTCATTAAAATAGCGATATCAAACCAATTAATTAACACGTTAACGCCGGCGTGTACCACCGGTGGCTCACATCAGCTTTTCGTAACACATAATAAATAAAAGTATTATGTCTTAATAAATGTATAATAAAAGGAATCTGCACTTTTGAAGTTTTGCTAAGCAACATTTTGTGCAAGGCACCGCCAGATAAAACAAAATACGATTATTACTGCCGCCCGATGAAGTGAAATACAAAAAACTGCGCCAGCGTCAACGTGTTAATTAATTAGTGAATATTTATAAGTTATCCTATAGTTGTGCGCAAAAGCTTAAGACCACCTACATTTTTTGGAACATTTTTACTGGGGACCTTTACTTTCAAAATCAAAAAAAAATCAATTTTTTTTTCATAAAAATAAATAAACATCATAGAAATACTGTCCTAAAACCGTTTTAAGAAATTCGTACAGGAAAAAAAGTTATACCTATATTTGTAACTCTAACTCTACTCGTTTTATATGCAAAAATTATATAACAAAAACTTTGAACGCGTTTTTCTCAAAATTACATTTTTGAAAATGGCCGCATCTGTATCTCAAAAACTATTCAATCGATTTTAACAAACCAAACGCCATTCCATTCGTTATCAAATATACTAGTAACTAAACCTTTAAACATATTATTTTACCCCCCACCTTTTTTATGCGGAGGGGTAGTTTACCCCTAACTTATAGTCGTTTTTTAACTTTTTTAGAAAAATGTGTATAAAATGATATATGTATTTATTAAAAATAAAAGGTTTTTCAGCTTTAGGTACTAGTTTTGTGTCTTATGAAAACAATCCACTAAAGATTTTTACTCTATCTGCTACAGGAAGTCCTAGAGAAATGCGGCCGTTTTAAAAGTGCATTTTGGATGACGCCCTCTGCAGGCATTAAAATAAACTAAAGTTGCATTTAAAATTTTTTTTTTATATCTTTCATAATCTTACCAATAATGTACAAAAGGTTTCAGAATAGTAAAAATAATAGTCTTTTCAAAAAAAAACTTTTAAAAAGTATTTTTTTTTTTTCGATTTTGAAAGTAAAGGTCCCCTTAAGAACCTCAATTTTAAAATATCGCAAATTTTTATCAGGAAAAAATAAATTTTTGCACAACTGACTTCCATTAAAATTAAAATTTGTTAACTGCATTTATAATATATTATATTTTTTTGAAAAACCTTTGTTGTTTTAAATCATTATGAATATAAAGGGAGATACGTTTTTACTGATAAAAATTTGGGATATTTTAAAATTGAGGTTCTTAAAGTGAGAATGCTCCAAAAAAACCGCAGGTCTTAAACTTTTGCGCAGAACTGTACTACATACTTTCAGAAAACAATAAAAAGGTCCAAAAAATTTAAAATCTGGAAAATAGCACATTGGACATATCATATGCTATTTTAACTAAAAGAACGATAAAAGGCAATTAAGGAGGTAAACCACGTTAGCAGGCCAAATTATAATTGTTTTTTTAGATTTTTATTTTTTACAGGGAAGAATTCAATTGAATGCTTTAAAACTTCGAGGATATTTTATTAATGTATTCATGTACATCTCATTAAATTTTGAAATAATTTCAGCTAGAAATTGCTGATTTATTACCAGTTCTCCACATCAAGTCTTCACTGGACTTTCTAAATGAATCCTTAATTGCAATTTTTATCAGAAATCAAAAATAATTTTTTTTACATTATTAACATGTTTTCTAAGATTATGAATTAACCTGCGGTCAAAAAATTTGAAATTCTAATGTTTTGTGACTGTTTAAAGAAAAAGATATAAATTTTTTTCCTTTTTTTGTAGCTTTATGCAAACAAAAAAATACTTTAAACAATGATATGATATATGATATTATCACAATTGTTAGTTTATATTCTTGGCAATTCAAGAGGAAAAACGTATAAAAAAATTTAAAACAATCGGTTAATAAGATTTTGAGCACTCATGCACGCAAATTGAAAAAATATTGAAAATACGCGTTAAAGTTACGAATACGCGAGTAGCTTTTTGAACTGTCTAACGTGCGAACTAGTAACTATTTATATATTTTTTTATTTAAATGTTTAAAAAGGTTATGTTAAGCTAAGCACCTACTACTATTGCTTTTGGCGTGTTTGTGCATAAGATACTTTTCTAATAATAGTCCTGTAACCTGTTCCCCTAAACAAGTATTTAACGTTTTTTTTTAAATAAAATACTTTGAATATTATACAATGAATAGTTACTTTTCTTGAAAATTCACGAAATGTTAAATTCTGAAGTTATTACTTAGTTTAAGTGTTACAGCCAATTTTTATTTCATTAATTGAGCAAACACAACATTTTATCACTATTAGAATATGATATATCTATTATTATTATAGTATTATATAAAGAGAAAGTACAATTTTAAGACTTTTTGCTTAGCGATATCATAAATACCAACACCATATGAATATATGAATTTTCCACTTTTATGGCTATATTACTGCAATTAAAATGTACTTCCAAATCGGTCATATTAAACAGTAGCGGCATTAATTTAAAGGAAATTAAATCCCATAGTAATTCTCTGTTTTAACGACTGTTAAGTGAAAACAAGTTGCCTTACCCTTTCAAAATAGTTCTCTTGGAATGTCGTGAGTTGATTTATACACGATAATTCATTTTTATTGATCGTAAAATCAACATTAACAAAAAAGTTGCATGTAAAAACTCTGCTCTTCTATGCATGAAAGAATTTAAATAACTATTTAAAGAACACAAATAAAAAACGTGTATAAATGATCTACATTTTATATACGATTTAATTTTATTTTCGGGGATTTTGTTTATGCCGATGGATTGTTTATTGTTCCTTTCTGGTTTTAGTACAATATATGCATTGATTCTTTGAACCATAAATATAAATATAAAACATCTACCTTAACGTTTTTAAGTAAATTACTGTTGTGTTCATTAATATTAATTGTTATTAATGAGTAATCACTTTTAGAACTATTATTTAGTTTTTATATTTTCTAAACATGTTATGTAAATTGTTCCTTTCTTTAATCCTTTATATTCAGTATGAGTATAAAAATATATTTTATAGAACTTTTTGAACAGAGAATATATACGCCAATTATAAAAATGAAAAGGGCTGGAAAATTTTTTCAATATAACGGTAGTTCCAACTCCCACTTGACTATTTTTTCGGATTAATAAAGGCTTAAGTCTTGTTTAATCATAGTCCAAGCTAGGCTTAATCGTGAATTACTGAACGATAAAAATCGGGGATTAAAGCATAGTCAACAAATTGTAACTTTCTTGCTACTAGACTCACGGAATGCTGCGTTTAAGATTGGATAAAAAAATTCATTATGTTTTAGTTTAAAAGTATGAGTAATAAAAAATAAGCCCGAAAATAAACAATATCTCATTGGCTCTACTTGATTGTTGTTCCTATTTACGGAGAAGTATCTGCTGACTAATTGCTGTATTTTAGATAATTTTAAGCAAAACATTTGACTGATTCTGTGTGGGTTGTCTGATTTCATCAACATCAAGTGTATTTTAAGATTCACTTAGTCAGATCCTATGCTTGAGTAAGCGTGGCGCCATCTCATCAAAGTCGACGTTCAGTGAAAACAACACGCTTCAAATTTTATAAATTACAATGACACTCGATGTGTTGTTTTTGTTTGATGTTGACTTACGTGAACTCACTCACTGATTCAATTCAGTTTTATGTTTTCTGGTTAATTAAGTAAATATTTTTGTTTTTAAAAATGGTTATCGTACAATGAATTTATGAATAGTTTTACGTAGCAAATACTTGCGGACTATATCACAATTAACTAAATAAATTATATTGCACTAGCCCCGAAGTATTGTGCGACTGTTTTGAATAGGCTTCCTCAATTGAATACTCAATAAAAACGTTTGGATTAATTAAGTTTCATATAACTGGCCTGAACTTAAAATGTAATGCAATAAAACTGATGGTGAACATGATAGTAGTTTGTTCAATAAATTTATGTTTATATATATAGATATAAATATCTATATCTATAGTTCCAATTAAAGTCACGTATATGAGTGAATTAAAATTAAATTAAAGTTTAAAATTAAATGTCTTGTTTGTTATTAAAGCTGATTTCACTTAAAAACTCGTGCAGTGCATCAATATTCACGAGGAGAAATAATAGGTCTACTAAATTGAACCATGCAGTAATAAATAATTTTAAAAATTTAAATATCACATTATATTACAATATATAAAATAAAAGTTAGATAAATACTTATTATACTCGTATAGTTGCATCGTGCTTAATAAATCATAATTACGCCTTGAAGTTAGTGACAGAGCAGGAAAAAATTGTTTTTTTTTTAATGAAACAATAATTTCGATACAATTACAATTTATGCAAACAGGACAATTATTTCGATACGATACAATAGTTTTCAAGAATAATTTGTATTATTCTTAGAAAAAGTGTAACAATAAGTTGAATTTTGCGATATTACTAAATATATACTCTATACGGATTTTATTTTGATTTAAACAGTTTTTTCGTAAATTTATAACGATACTGCTATTTAATTGTATGCATATTTAATTTTAAGAGGCGGTATTTTTAATAGCGCTATTAAAATACAATATTATTGGCATTATTGGTTATAATAGACGTAATTACGATAAATAAGGAATACAACTCACAAAAAACTGGATTCCACGACTGTATGCATAGGCTAGGCAGTGGTGCTTTCTTGTTGTTGTTGTTGATTCTATCAAGGACTGGTCTAGAGGAGGCTGTGCACTTCGAGATCTTAATCTTGATCGATAGGCCGCTACAAAACAACGCTCCGGTTCCGTCTTTCAGCATTCATTAAAATTTAATGCCTCTCCTCGTTTCGTCGTTGTTCACTCTGTTCTGCCTCATTTCTAAGCAGCTAATGATTGCACAGCTTCATGTCTTAATTAAAACTTTTCCCGGTCTTCGTTGCAGGCAGGACTCGAACCGGCCCGGCCGACTTTGCCCAGGACGTCGCTTCGCAATTAAGGTGAGTAACCCATTCAAAGTAAACTCTCCAACAAGTTGGGAACATTTTCATAACTATCTAATTTGAGTGCCATTAAGAGCTGTCCTAATAACTTCCAGCCGTGGCGAGGGGTGCTCCTCTGGGCGAGGGGTCACGACTATGCCCAATTACAGCTCATAATCCGCCCAGATTACATTAAATTGCGCCAGCTCTAATTGGTGGCAAACTTAAGCAATAAATAGTGAGCGCCGCGCCGCACAACGCTCCAAGATAACTGGCAGCAACCACCGGAGCACCCGGTCGTCGGGCGGCAGCGGTAGTAAGCAGCCGCTCAGGGGGCCGCGCTGGAGGAGCTGCCGGGTCTGGAGAATTTATTTTTATTATAGGGGTCTGGTGCTCGTAGCGCCTATGATGTAAATCACCGCCGAGTTATAGTCTGTCGGAGCTCGTCTAGGAATGTGCTCCACTTTTGGGAGGATCTAAAAAAAAAGGCCTAAAACGACTTCGAAGACGGTTCAGCACCCGTTCGAAACCTCGCCGAACCCGGGTCGGGTCACACCCGAAAATATTAACCCGGAAAATGTTTGCCTAAACACAACAGAATCACTTTGGGGCGCCTCTATTCCGGCCGGCGCGCCGCCCAGGGGCACCACCACCGACCGGAGCCCTATTCAACTTTCTTAGCACGTACGCCTCGCAAGGTACGAGCGAGAAATTTTAAATGGTGCGCGCGGGGCCCCATCGTCAAAATTCAGAAAATGCTTAGTGTGTGAGTGGTGGTGCTTCGCCCCCGCGCTCAACCGGGCCCCGTTTTTTTTTTTTTTGGGGGTTCGGGATGACGCGGCGGTAATTGCTCAAGGTGTCGCAGAACATGGGACTTCTTCTCCGACTGCTAATCGATTCGTGGTTATGTTAAATTAAATTCAAATTTCCGGGGAACAGGGTGGGCCTCAAAGCAGCGCGCATAAGAACAATTTGAATGTAGGCTGCTTGTTTTCTTGACGCTTTTCTTATTTTGTTTTTGTTAGTACGTTTTTTTTCGGTTTTTCTTCTAAATTTAACCTTAAGACGCTCGGGGAATTATTAAGGTTTCAAACGAAAAAGGTGCGGCACGGCGGTGAGTGCGGAGCCCCACGGGTTAAATCGGTTGCGTCGAATGCGGTGCACGTACTTCTCAGGATTTTTTGGCCATTTTCTGACTCCAGGGCGAAATGTGAAATTGATTTCGAGAGCTATTCGAGCTGCTTTGATTGTTCGGCTACGTGGGAACGTTTTGAGGAGAGAAATTCGACGTTTATTTCTTTATTTTCGGTCCTTATCGGACAGGTAATGGACCCTTGGACGCTTTTGTAAATGGTAATGAACTTTACAAACCGATTAAGTTTCAATAAAGTTAGGCTGTTATTAGGTGTACGTAAATTTTAAAAGTAGGAAGGCTTGCAACCTACTAGAGTGAATGGAAACATAATGAAACGAATAGGTGTTTCACCATTTTTATACAAAACATTACGTTGAAGGGAAAACATAGTACAATTAATTGAAAACATATGTGATTCAACAATTTTCAAATATGATAGACAACTAAATTTTAATGTACAGCTGAAACTCTATAATAAACCTACCATATAACGAATTTTTCTGTATAAAGAACAATTTTTGCGCCACAAGCACTTTCAAAATCTATATCTATCATATACTTACTATTTACTAATATAGTATATAGAGTTTGTTTATATATAAGAGTTAATCTCAAAAACTACTGAACCGATTTGAATAATTCTCCGATTAGATATATGTAGGCTATAAATTAACACGAATGAACACTTTTACATTAATTTTCGCTACTTTTTTATGACAAATGATTTTGTTTGCTTTGGTGGATTTTTTTTTGTTTTTTACTTTAACATGGTACATAACATGACACATAACGCAACACATGACACGATACATATGACTTATGACTTGAGATGACACAAGAAATGACACTTAATACATGATATAGCATCAAATGATTTAACCCGACGTAGCTTGGCAAAAGACATGACACATTACACAATACATGACATATGACATGATATGACAGAAGATATGATACAAGATATGGAGGAAGATGAGAAGTGTGACTTAAAAATCATATTATTATACATATTATCAAAATAAAAAGTATCGTTTTCTTCTATCAAATTATATTTGTTACAAATGACAGGCAATATTCAATGTAAGAAAATGTTCAGAATTGAACAACACAACTTTTCAAAATATTTGTAGTGTACGTAATTAATATTTTTCTATTTTTAATAAGTTAGTAATTATTTCATGCCATCTACTTTCTATGCCACAAACAAGTTGCGCTGGCATGAAGGAAAAACCGTATAATTCTATTAACAATCTATATTTGTAATATTTTATTGATGCTTAATCTTCAGTTTTATTGCTATAAATAATTCACAGTTTTGTTATTAAATTTAGTATTCAAAGAACCTTTTGAGTATTCACATACTTTACCATCCAAATCAAACAGATAGGAAAATTGGACTTGAACTTATGGTTTCATTTGAGTTTTCAAGCACTTCTTTCTTCTTCCTGTTAGTAAAGTTTTTATTTAACTTTATATACATTTTTTTTGAAAAAAAAAACCAATTTTAAAAGCTCTGTATAAAGAAGTATTCTGATCAATCAAAAAACCCATAAATCTACAAATTACAAATAAATTCCAATTTACTTTAATTAAATATACCTTCATCCTACATTTTCTAATTTCGGTAACAGATTCGAAAAGATCGACCCTGTACAAGCTTTCGCGTCTACAGATTTTTACGAAATTAAATTTAAAAATTGTGTATTGCTATATGGGTTATAATATGTGGTTCTGTAAATTTTTCCTATACCGACTTTCATGGAAATATCTTAAAAGATGTGAATTAGGTTACCATATTGAAAATTCGATCGATTCGATCTTGATAACCCTTACGTACATACATATTTGAATGGAACTGTGGTAACGCTTCAAAGTTAAAAATCAAAAACTCAAATTTTCGAATACATAATTATAAAAGACCTTTGGTGTCTTTGAAACGTTCAGTGCTCCACAAAGAGGTCCTTTAATGGAGTCCCGACGCGAATCTGTGGTGTCGCGATAGTGCTCGATTTTCAATTGGCCTGCGGCGATAACTCTCGCAGACTACGACGACGGGTACTGAAAGCGATTTATTACGCCGGCAGAGGCTGTGCGGTGCATGGACGCAGCAATAATTAACAATTAAAGTGTCTTTTTCGAATCGATTTACAGTCGAGCGAGGGCTCGTTAAATGATTGACACGGTCGCAACGAAGGCGTTAAATTAATTCCCACCCGAGCGGGCACGGAGAAACCGAGCTCAGTGGTGCGCTCGACAGCCAGGCCGGGGCGAAGCGCCCTCTGTTGACAGCCCGAGCGCGGTCACACGGGCCCCAGCCGAGGAGAAGAACCCGGCGGGGCTCGTAAATCAATTTCCAAACGAAGTGATAACCTCTGATAACCCACCGCGTCGTGATTTATTTAGCCGGGCTTTTCCGCGGACTATTCATAGCCTGTCGGATTTTCCGATATACTTCCAGCGCCCCCTAGTGGAGGGCGGTGGGCGGTGTCGCAGGCTAAAATTGAAAATCTATGCCTTCAGTTCCTGGGTTTCGTGCGATTTATTTTCCCTGCTAAAGACGGTCCCGAAAAGAGAAAATAGCAAAAAATACTTATCTTTAGGAGAGCGGTTTCGTGGAATTGTTTATGCGCAGGCATGACCTCAAAAAGGCGTTTTAATCGCGTCGCTCTACAGCTTAATTATGAGTTATTGCCACTTGTTTCGACTTCACTTAACTCATCTGTGTACGCCTCGAAATCGAATTAATCTTCTCTGGTTCGAAGGAGAGATCACACTGATTCACGGATATCGAAAAATACTGGCAAATTGGGTTAATCTTTGCGCTCTGGGTTGAACGTTGAGACACTGAACTGATCTGCCTTATCTGCTCTTTTTGAACAGATTTTTAGGGAAATAAATTAAATTTTAATTAACGACACATCTTATTATAGCAGAGAACTGCGCAGAAACACTGTTTTATGCCCTCGGATCTTGACAATTGATTAATCGAATTGAATTTTAAGAAATAGGATTATTTCATTAATGAGAGGCGCCATAAGACTTGATGGTTGTTTAACAATTTGCACGTAAAGAAAAAATAAATATTTTTTCAGACACATAACTTAATATTCAAATAGGTGTAGGTTGTCTCTGCTTCTTATACAGGGTACATCGTTAAGTTCTCATAATAATGGGTGCTCAGATTTAAAATATTGAATTTAATTTACAAAAATAAAAAATCTAAAATAAATAGTAAAAACAATGATTGATTTTATCATATATATACATTAGTTTTCACTTTCGCATCATTTAATTTTGATGTGCTAAATCTGTAAACTCTATACTCTGTAAACTCCAATTTAATTATTTGGGAATGCTTTATAAGTCTTTAAAGTTTCAAAATTCTCTTAGCTCGAAACATTTATAGATCAAAAGCGTTTGGGTGCCGTATTTTGACTACTAATTGGAAATTAGCAATCGTAACAAAATCAGTGTACCTACATTAAAACCATCAAATGCTTATTTTCACAGAAACCTTGAATTTTCAAAGTTTCATCGTAGATACAAAATTATTGGTCCTCTAAACGTTTATGTACCAATCTTAATTGGAGTTAATCCCTTACAAAGTCGTGTTGAAGCAATGCATTAAACCAAATCCTTTTATCTCATTAAATTTATCAAAAATTCAATAATTCACAAGGTATGCATTTTGTGTTTGTAAAAAAAAGTAATGTATTTACAGGCCAACAAAACATTTTTCCCTTATCAATTTTATAAAGATGTTTTGTTTTTCAGAATAAATGTATTGTTGAAATTGCTCCGTAAAGGATTAAGTAATTGTGTTGGCTATTTTGATTCTTTTAAATCTCAGTGCACTTATGAATTAATATTCGCTAAAATCTCTTAAAATTTAGAAATGTTCGCTGCCGTATTGGAATCAACAACTTTAATTTTGAAATTTGTATAAGATATTATAATTCATCGACCCTGAAAACTCTCAAGTACCCATTTTCTTGACAACTCCGGTCATATTGACACAGTTTCATATCATATCCAAACCGGCGACACCAAAATCCTTTTATTACCATTTTTATGGCGTTTCCTTTAAATTTACGTAGCGTAACAATACCATTAATATTATATACATAAACAGACAGGCAGTAAGCAAATAGACTAACGTAGCTCTACATTTTGGCAAATTGGATAAATCTATTCAGTGCCATCGCATACATACAATATATTTGTATATTTTATTTAGATAAAGCAGGGCAGACTGAGCATTTTAATTGAATATTTTGAAAGATTAGAAATTTCGATGTTGTTCCACAGAGCCAGAGAGCGTTTTTAATATTTACACAACAAATTCTGATTGTACATTCTTGCGGTCTGGGCTCCCATAAAAAAAAAATGTGCTTCTTGTCCAAATATTTGCCCGTAAAGTTTGTTTGCGATCCCAAAAGTTTGCGCAACCATACTCCCCCGACACCTATTAATAATTCGGCGCTCTCTCAGAAATTCGGAAATTTTCTGGAGGCCCAATCCCCGGCACACCTGGCTACAGTAATATTTCACCTCCCGTGGAGCGACTGCCGCCAAACTTTTAGCCTGCGGGACCGTACCCTGGACCCTCTTTTTCCCCCTTCATAATTTGCCCTTATCCCTTACATCACCAATACTGACCAAGGTCTACAGTGCGCGTCCGAAATGAAGTGACGGTTACGTGGCTAACGAGACCGAAGGGCACAAGGCGGACGGCTTGTGCTAAAGCAAGTTCTTTGAAAATCAGTCCTTCGGGGACTTGGGAGACGAGGCGACTGCATAGGGCGCATGCTGGGAGCTCGTATTATTTTTTATTTTTATTTTTTATTTGCACTCTGGCCCCATCATAGTCGCCTTTTCTTTTTGTCGCAGTGCCTCTCCTCCTCCGCCGGGAAGTTCCTGCTTTCGGCGCATTGTTGACTTCCTCGCCACTCAATGTTAAGTGTTTATGCAGCTCTAGTTCTTTATCCTGTCGCTTGATCTTGAACTTGGTAAAGTCCCTTGGAGCACCAACTGGACTGTGGTGGAACTGCAGCCAGTGTCCAGCTCTCCAGACTTGGCCGACTGGCTGGCATTTCTTTTTTAGGAGTTTTCTTCCTCAGTCCTCCAACATGCTGCGCCTGGAATCTGGATAGGCAGTTTGCATGGGGACTTTATTTTTTTTTTTTGCCCGTTTCCCTTCGAGTGGATGATTCTGTGTTCTTGTGGCAGTACTGTTCCAAGGCTACCTGCTTGTGTCGCTTACATTTTTTTTTTTTTTTTTTTTTATCAAGCCTCTATTCCTCCACCTTGTTCCCGCTTTTCCTCGTATTTGCTCATGGGATGTGTGTTACATGGAAAAAATATCTTATTTCTGGCATCACACCGCCTGGCCGGTGTGTCTGGATCTCGTTCTGGTTCTGGAGTCTGGGACGGGTCTCGGCAAGTGCAACGAATAGCATTGCATCGCAGAGGTGTGTAACTCGAGAAGAAAAAGTCACTCGAGATGCTTAACTCGAATCGGGATGCTGTCGCTGCAGAGCGCTACTATCAGTGGGAGACATCTCGAGAAATCGTCCGGTTTGTATTTTTTTTATTTCTCTCATTCCCAGTCATTTGGGACCCTCTCTTCTTCTCGTTCGCTGCGCCATCACCAGGAATTATTTGAGGGCATTAATCACGTTTGTTTATCTTTGACGCGATGTTTAATAAATTTCTGATGGTTTTTGCTTGCTCTGGCGCGCGGTCGACGGAAATATTAAATGTGTCACAGGAGAACGACTATGGGTTTATTTATTGGGAATGTATCGTCGTAAAATTGTGTGTTTGGACATTTGGTTTACGGCAGGATACATGACAGGAATATGAATGCTCATTTTGTCTCAGGGACTCGGTTACACTTTTCTTTATATATGTTTCTTTTTTATGCATTATTTCTGGAGGGTAAATTAATTTCTGATCAAACCGATAGTACCCAGTTGCTGGGCCTTTGGGAGACTCTATTAAAACTAAAGAAGAGATGAAACATCTTGTATGCTGGATCAGATAAAATGACAGCAGTAATACTTCATTGTGTATATAACATATCTGAAGGGGATTTATGTTAAATGTGAAAAGATTTAGAAGATATGGAACATATTTTGTATAATTTTTAGCTGATTGTTTGTTACGAAACAAGTATACTTTGATTTTTATTTATTTATTTAGTTTCGAAGTAGACATACTAATGTCTTTAGATAATCAAGAAAAAAAAACTGAGATTCAGGATCGAACAACCCACTATTCAAAATTGATTGTATTGTGGACTGTTCCAAAACTGACTTTTCACGTTGGATGGCGACGTATTGAAGTCAATCAAATAGATACGATATTGAAGTGATTGGCTAATGCAAACCATAGTTAGTCCGATGCCGATACAATAATTCAGAACATATACATGTCAAGATTTGAAAACCAAAGACAACACCCGGGGTATTATTTATACATAGTAATAAACCTATAAAATAAATTCTTCAGTAGCAAATTTAGAACATAAATATCACAAATATTTAGAAAATCTATCTTGCATTGAGCATTGAAGAAAATACTAACAATTTTTCTTTGAATAAAAATGGTTATTTAAACTTCTAGTTTTGACATTTCGGGGAAGTAATCATAATTTGTACACGCACTTGGTGTTTAGATTAGAACTTTGCTATAAATGCAAATTCTAGTAGACAGAAACTTATTTCACTATGTGTATAACAAGATAATTAATTTTATTGGTATTAAATCCACAACTTGTCATTATAGTGATGGTCTTCAAGTGTTTTGCTCAAATACTTCAATTCACAGGAACACTTAAAAGGCCTCTATAAAAACCATTCTTTAGAAAATTGGTATATGTTTGTTTTTACTAAAAATTTTAAGGGTATTATTTCTTAAAAATTTTAAGGGTAATATTTCCGCGCCGGCAAAATTATTGTATTTTTACCTAGAATGTACAAATAAACAATATGGGATCATATATCAACATTTTTCTCTATTTAATCTGTTAGCTAATTATGTTTTATTTACAAATATCTTCTAGTAAGTTGTAATTCAATATAATAATTTCTCTTTGATCTGGATTAGTGAAATAAAAAAGGCAGGTAATATCTCAACACATCTGACGAATTTTATGCGGGCAAAAAAACGAACTCCTACGTGCAGTATGAAATGAAGATGAATTGATCCCAAATCGTGGTAGGAGGTCCTCAGCAAAGAGCTTACAAAATGAGCCGTCCACTTATCGAAATGGAAGGGAAGAGAGATTATGACTAAATGATTAAGTGGTTTTTATAATATAAAGACTTCAAGCAGTTTTAAAGCAAAACATCTGGAAAAATAAGCCATATTGGAAAAATACCAAAATGCGGCAAATCTTTTTAGTACTGTGTGGAGCTGGAATCAATTTTCATTCTGATGGAAACTGATAAAATTTGAACCTGAAAATGTTTGGCCAACATTTTTAACTTTCTTTCATCTTTTCTGATTAACAATTTATTCGAATGTGTTACCTCAATTTTGCCAAAACAGTGCAATCATCAACGACAACAGTACTGCAATTTTCGGATCTTCTGATATTCTGTTTTGAAAAATCATAATTTTAATACATGTTTACAGAACAACTTACAATAGCAAAGAAGTATGCCTTAAAAGTAAATAATATAAAGTTTAAACAGAAATACCTGTTTGTTAAAACCTTTTAACTTTTAAACAAATTGACCTAGAAAATTGAACTCTGGTGCAGATTGTGTAAAAATTGACCCAAATAAAAGCTTGAATTATAAAATAGTATACATTAATATTTCTTTACTAATTTTGGATGGCCAAAAGTTTGGCAAAAAAAAGTAAACGTAGGTATTATAAATGTCCATATGTTATCCACCATAACAAAAAATATTTAGTTTTTTTTAATTTAATTGATATTTGTCGTAGGATAATATAATACATCAAAATATATTTAATGATAAAGTTTCATGATTTCTAAAAAAGTTTTGTCAATATTACACTGGATTGATTTTTTTCTGATTGAGAGCTGCCAAAGCTATTAGACTGGATTTGCCCAATTTATGGATTTTATCGTTTCTGTATTAAATAAACCATTTCCGGATTTAGTTGCTCCAGGATTTTATAAATTCTTGTGGATTATGCCACTTCCGGATATTGTTTTTCTAGACCTTGTCTTGAACCCTTCTACTAAAATTCTTTCTTGGAGAATGAATCAAGTTTATAGGAAACGCGATGGGTTCTCTTTTTGGGCCAAAAAGGTTTCCAACAAAGTGAACCCTTCCCTGGTATCAAAGGGTCTCAAAGTCATAATGGCTGGGTCCGCTTGGCCGCGCTCTTCCGTTTCAATAAAACGATTATTTACCTAGAAATAATATAATTACGTGCCGTAATCTTGCGGAAAATCCAGACGGTCTGTGGAGGAGCTGATGGTGGTCGGTCGGCTCGTTGGCACAACATACAGCGGCGAAAAGCAGCTCTCGCTCCAAGAAAGGGAAAAGGGCACAAAAGATGAAAAAAGGTCTGCCAAGTGGCTTTCTCCCCCTCAAGTACGTGAATCAAAAATAACAAAAGCGAGCCCAAGAAAATCCGCACGGCAACTTCCCAGGCTAAATGGGAGCGAAAACAGAAAAACATGGGTCTTGGGCCTTCGCTGTGAACCCACATGCGGCGAGGGGGCTCCGATGTCCTTGCTGGGGCGGTCTGTGGACGACGACGGTTTGTTTCTACTTCTGGAGCGGCGCTTTAAGGCAAAATAAGGGGCACCAGTCCTGTGACAGTGGTGTAGTGCTCCTAGGCACACACATGAAGACGAGAAATACGAAAACGGCAACAACAACAACACCAACAATCGGGAAAGTAATCGACCGCGGGAGCGGGAAGGTGAACGGGGCGTTACCAGCTCCCGTAAGAAGTCCCTAATGCGGGCTCACAAGGAGGAGAGATTAAAACGAAAATCTCATACAAAAGGCAATAAAGCAAAAGTCTGGACCGAAAACAGAGAAGAAATGAGATCGTTTGAAGGACAAAAAAGGGACTGTGCGAGTTTCAATGGGAAATACTCGCTTTGAATTTTCGCTGTAAGCACTTTGCCGGGGAGAAACTATATCAAGGGGCCGCCCGCCGCCACTGCTTTTGCTTCTGCTTCTGGTGCGGCTCAGCTCAGCACGGCCCCCGAGGCTCCTGGTGCCCTTAATGGGGTGCGTTGGTCGTTAAACTTTGCTACATCAAGAACTGTTCGGTGCGGTTCAGTTCAGTTCAATTCAGTTCTCCGTTCTGGAAGGATTCTTTGCCCACCCCCGCCCCCCTGTAAATTTTAAATTGATAGCGTGCCAGGAATGCCTCAAGGGGATTATGATAAAGTTTTTTTTCTGCCTTTTTTACGCTTTTTGGACGAAGGAGGATTGCCCCTGGTTAAGGTTAAGGTCCGCCCAAAAATGAAAATACATGAGGATATCAGAAAATCCTGATATTTTGAATGTAAATCTTTTGTAATGGATTTCTATTATCCTCAGGCATAGTGCCTTACTTAAAGGATATCCATCTAAAAGAATTTAAATGTCACAGAGAGAAGAATTTTTTTTTTTAAATCCTCAAATCCTCTTCTTTAATACATATTTAACTATTTTCCTAAAGAAGATTTTATCCAAGAAAAGGATGGTTTTTATTATGCCACCTTATTTTGACACTAATTAATTTATAAGAAGACAATTAACAATACCAATATGATAATTTTCAGTATATTTAAAGATTACCCTCTTCGCTAAAATAAGGGAAGGACTATTTTAAGCAATTACAACTCAGTTACCATAAGCTCTTTATAAACATGAATAAAACACAATCCCATGGCTTAGGTGGAAAATTTTGAAATGACCCCTGTGATTGTATGCCATTTCCGAAGTATTTTTTTTTTAAACAATAGACGCCACAAAGTAGGTAATTTCTTTTACTCCCTAAGTTCAATTGTTCACAAAAAATAATAGGGAAAGATGAATGAAATTTTTTCTGGTTGCAAAAACAATCGCATCGCTTTACGAAGGGGTTGAAATGTGATAAAAGTGTTAGCAATTTTACGTCAGTCTGCATGACATCATCCCCCGTAGAAGAACTTTACAACCCCTTTAGATATTTCTTAAATTGCCGAAATCATTTGATTTTAAAGAGATTTATATATTTTCATATTAAACTAGTCCACAATTTCTAAATTCAAATGTATCTCATTGTTGTTTGTTATAATGTATTAACAGTAAAATTATTTTATATTAAAATTATCTGATAATTTGACCTTCAAGAGCTTGTGAAAGTTTGGATACAATATTTGAAATTTTCACAGTTTTGGGTCTTTTTGTTTGTAAACTATTTCCAATAAGTTCTATAAGAAAGGAATTAAAGTTCGAATTTTAAAATGGTCTGTTTTGAAATTAAAAGAGTATAAGATGCAAATTAAGAATAATTATTATTATTAACTAAAAGATAAAAATTATTACATATACTATTGTACAATCAACTCGGTTGTCTATTGGCTTATGTAAAATAAAAATATTAAATATTAAATGTATCCTATCAAACCTAAATTACTTCTGAGAGACCAATTCATCTTTCTTCTTCTTTTGACTAATTCATCTTGTTCTTATGGTGTCGATCCTAATTCCTTTTCGCCTAGACTCTAGAGAAATATTTGAACAGCTTCGCTGTCGATAGAAAAGAAAGGCACACCCTGCCAGATCGAGGAATTCCGCTGAATCCACTAAAGACCTCAAAAGACAGAGTCACGGCGTCGTCCGGGTAATGCCATTTATCTTAGTGCAGTATCAGCGCCGGAATTATTAAGCAAACAAATAGCCGTCTCAGGAGGCAGGAGCGCCAAGTGGTATCACATGACCGGCGTCGAAGCCGTCCCGCGCAGGCATGCCCGCCATCCATCATCGGTTCGCGATCCATTAATTCATATTGACCTCGGTCTAGTCATGATCGCGGCTGAGTACATCGCAACCGATGGCGCAGCGCGGCACCCGCATGGGGCCCCGTACGGACGCATCAGCCCCGGCCTTCTGTGCCTTGTCCAGCACGCGTGTAAGTGCACTCCAGCGAAACAAATGGCCGGATAATCGCGCATCATTTGTTTGCCGAGAAACACGGACCGAGCGCGGTACCCAGTGGCATCCATTTATTTATCCCGCCATATATCCTCCCGCGGGGAGCACATTGTAGAAGAAGATGGCACACTCTGGATTCGGGCTCCTTCAACAGCTCCGACTAGAGAAAATATCCCCAACAAAACGGATAAATGTGAAAAGGCACACCATGTCCCATGGTAACGACGTGGAGCCGAAGAAGTGCCGAGGCACAAAAAAATAGAAAATAGGGAGAGCAGAAAAAAGGAAAACCGGGAGAAATGCATCAGTACGGGGGGATAAAAAGAAGAAAAGTGTTTTATCACGTCGTTCATTTATAAAAGTCCATTAGAAGGGGAAATTAGACCGTTCCCGGCTGCCAGATCCTGCCACTTGCGCCCAGAGGTCCTGAATTATTCCCTTTTAATGTGCACTTTCGCCGGCAATCTTCCTTTCTGTGTCGGTTCGTGGACAATGACCGGGAATAATGTACGACATTGCTTATACTATACTACTTTTGTTTGTTTCTTTGTGGAAATGCAACACTTTTTGGGGCAAGGACTATACTACTTTATCCCGGTCCTGGAACGTAATGAGAATTAAACGGAAAAACGCTTCTCTAAACTTATATTTATATATAAACGGACGAAATTGCGGCAATTTATCTTAGCGAGATTCCCTCGACTCTGCACGTTTCGCCGTGCCCCCCCGTGAAAATTACATCAGCAAATGAGCCCCGGCCGCAGGTAGTTGCGATGCTCTCTGGTGGCCGATGGGTGAGTCTCCTAATAGCGTTTAATTAATTGAGATTAAGGTAAACACGGAACGATAAATCATCTGGCTCTGATGGGTCTGTCGCTTTTGCTCGACGCTTTATTAGATTTTCTGCTTCTGCCTTTTGGGACGCCCCTGCGTTGCGTTCGATGATAAATTTATTCCACCACTTTGATGGGACACTATAGCCAATTTCGTTTCTAATTACATTTGCGGTCATTTTGTGGGCTTTTAAGGGTTGATTTTGCGAATAGTGAAGCATTATCAGCTTATTACTATTTCATGCCCCAAAAGATATCCTCATAAAGATAGAGAGATAGATAGTTTAATAAACAGATAAACATATATCAATAGGCCTTCATAAACCGCATATCGTGCCAAAGTAAAATAACGAAAAATTATAGCTCTTAGTATATATATATTTTGTTTTAGTAAAGTTTTGGCTCGCGTAGATACTGATAATTTTTTTAATTATATATACTTTCACATATACACTGAGAAGATAGCCCAATATTAATTTGAAATGTTTTTCATATAAAAAGCAATTTCTATCATTTACAATGAATTTCCAATGGTTTTTTCCAGTGGTAATATCATTTCAAAGTGTCAAAAAATATTTCTAAATTTTGCGAACCTATTTAATAACTTCATGGTTTTTTAAAAAATGTTAAATGTCCTTCATATAATTTAACATTGTAGAAACATGTGAATTTTTTTCGTATCATAATTATTTCTTAACAGCTTAAAACCCTTCCGATTATTGTTAAAATCGTTAGTTTTAAAAGGCTTCTATCGAGAATATGCGCAGTAACGTCGACAAATACGTTTATGTGGAAAATATTTGAAATGAGTCACATTCGGTTGAAATGAAAGCTTTTTATGTCAATATTTTTAACCTTAAATCAATACCATTTTAAATTGACATAAATTCGGAGTATTTATGAGAGAATACTTTTTATAAAACTGAAATGGAATGAAAGCATATAGGTTAAAAGAAACATTGTTCAATTTTCCCAAAGTGCTTTTAATAATTTATTCTATTATTAGTAAAAATTGGACGAGAATGATTCCAATTCATTATTAAATTATAGTGGATTTAAATGAAAATTTGAAAAGTGTTTTGAGTTATGGGGTATATTGAAATAATCTGATGATTTAGTGACTTTTACCACTTCGCCGATTTGGCGTAACTTCTTTCCAATTGAAAGTAAATAATACTAAATATCTAAATCAGCAAATCATCGTACACTCTAGAAAGAGCTGGTTTTCATCGAAACTGGTTCCAAAAATTTGTATATACCATAGTAGCAATATTTTCTGCACTTTATTAAACAAAATTTCACCCGTTCGGTTTGTCATCAGACTTAAGCGTTAAAGTTATCGTTCTTCCTCTTCTTATTATAAATATATATAGTATATTAAACTTCGAACAATTGTATTTTTGCAAATCGTGAATTCAATTCATCTTCAATCTGAAAGTAACCCGATGTTTCTTGTTATTTTTAAAAGTTATAGACAAAGCAAACAAGGTCATACTTTTTACTAAATGCAAATTATAAATGAAACTCTAAAGAAAACAGACTCCCAAAGCCATCATAAGGCAATCTGCATTTTCCAACTTCGACTGTAGAGCACTTGGTGCAGTCGGTTGCGTTACTTTAGCCGAAGAAAAATAAAAGGATCGCTGCAATATTTTACACAAATATTTCTTCTTGCAGCGGAAAACTGTTGTAAAAGTTTCTTTCAAAATGCTCCTTTTATGCCTCAAATTTGGACTATTATGGGAGAGTTTAACTGCTCCCCAGTCCGCCGCTTCGTCCTTCTAGTCGAGCATGAAAGAAATTAAAACAAAGCGGCCGTTTTCTCTCCAAAACTCTGGAAAATCTGCAGAAAACTTTCCAGAATCAGAAGAGCGGCGGAGGGCGAAGAATCAGAAGTAAAAGCGAAAAAACTGCTCTCATTAACTTAACAATAACTTGAAAGTGGAGGGAAAACTTTGGATTTTCTTAAGTTTATCGCTAGCTAGCTGCTGGCCGTGTAGAGTGCCCTTTATCCTGGTTTTGCCTTCGAGTTTTTCCCGTTCGCCTTTTTCTACCGCTTTTCCGGGAATCCTTGTGCTGCTAAACCGGGGCGAATGAATGGCCCTCGAGTTGCTGTTGGGCGCCTCCTTTTCTATTTTTCTTATTTTTCGCTTTTACTACCATTGCCAAAGCTCCTCAAGGAACAACAAAACGAGTCCCTTTATTGCCTGACCAAAATATTTACATAGTTTCGGTGGGCCCTCGCCTCTTACTTAACACAGGGTGAGGATATCACGTTCCAATGAAAGTGATTAAAGAAAAAGTTAATTTTACGAGGAATTAGTGGACTTGGCGGAAATTGCTTTAGTACTAACGCTGTAACTTGCACGGTAAGGAGCTGAGAGCTATCCCGGAAAAATTGCGCTTGGAGTTGGGTCGAAGAGCCGGAGCTTCTTCCGGTTGAGTTCTCAAGGGTCTGTAGTTTAAAAAGAAAACCCTTAGGAACAAAGGAATGGCCAAGGAAAATGTTGAGGGAATTCATTCAAAATCTTGTGTTGATTGGCTCAGAAATAATTAACTTAAAATGACGAAGTACCAGAGCTCTCTTTTTCAGCGAAGCAAAGGGTTGCATTTAAAACAAAGGGTCTACAGTGTTTAGCCAAAAATGTATGTTTGGGTAATTTCTTAAAGAAACTGGAATCAAGTTGAGGCATAAGAAAGGAACTCTACGAATTCTTATGCTTCACTGAACGAAATTTAACGATAATAGTCAGAAATATATTTTTAATGAAAAGTTCTTTGTGAGTATACTATCGACAGAATGTCAAGGTCACCACTTGAACAGTTATTGATGGTTCAAATTTATGCTATGAGGAGATTATTCTATGCAAAATCCATCTGGCATCTGAGATAAGCAGAACTGATTTATCCAAACCAATGCTAGACTTTGAGCGCCTATTTGACACGGTATTTAAAAACCACTATCATTGACAAACTAGTGTAGCACCCCTACTTAGAGACACTATGGTTTGGTATATTAACGATTGAAAAACTGATGAAGGTGTCGGACTTGACTTCTATGGCCCCAAATGCCGCACTTTACTAGTTCTACGTAAGACTCCAACCATCTTTCAAACTGAACTGCACAGCATCACTGAATGAACGAAGACCTGTATTCTCAGAGTCATCAACCGTTCCACGGTTCATATTCTATTAGATAATCAAGTAGCTCTAAAAGCTCAAACATTTTCTGGAACCATCAAAATCCTGGCAAGGAATAATAAATGAAATTGCAGACGATCTGGTAAATATAATAGAGTGACAGAATCGCCCTTCTGTTTTTAACCAATAGAAAAACGAAGAGGCGAAACAATGCTGAAAACAGAGCTGTAAAAAAAATTATTTCCATTACTATTCCCTGGTAATGCAAGTAAGACAAATTACCAGTGCCATTACCATTACCAGTATTGGTACTTCAAAAAATATAATTACTATTACAAAGTAATGGTATTGATATTTCACCATTACTGTACTTCAAAAACATTACTTAGCATTACCTGCCATTAATCAGCAGTACCTGGCATTACTTAGAAATATTGAACATTACCTTTTATTTTAAAATTAAAAAAATCTTCTCTAGGTAATGCTGAGTATTTCTAAGTAATTCTGTGCTGAGTAATTTCAGGTAATCCTTTTGAAGTAGGGTAATGGTGAAGTACTAATACCATTATTTGGTAATGGTAATTAAATTGTCTGAAGTATCAGTACTGTTAATGGCATTGGTAATTTGTCTTGCTTGCATTACTTTTAGTAGTACTGAGTATGGTAATGCATTCCAATAATAATGAAATCCTCCATAGGCCTAAGAGTACCTAAAAGTTATTCCGATTAAAACTATACAGCGTGTGTTGCGTCTGAAGTCTATCAGTTTTTAAGGAGCTGATATTTTATCACACGATTAGCTAAATATAATATGAGAATGGTAGGACTAGTCCTCTTTTCTAATTATTAGTTTTACAGATACAAGACATTATTATTATTTCTCTTTATTTATTTTGCTAATTGGCTTGCAACTATCTGCGCCCTATAACTTTAGATTAATAAGTTTTCAGTCATATACATAACTTCCGATTTTTTATTTGAACGCTCAAACAATTCTCTACCGTATGTTTTATAGAGTTACAAGCCTTTGTGTTATTTGATTGTATTCTATACGTGCTGATAGATTATACTCAAACTGAAATATTAGAAGCATTGCAATGTTAACTAAACAGAAATATCACTTAATATATGAAGATTTGAAAAATTAACGACACTGACCATCGTACAAAACAGAAACACCAAAAATAGTTTCACCCGAAAAAATACGCGATTCGTGGAAATTGATCACTTCTAAAAATTTTACATTAAAAAAACTAAAACTCAATTAAGAAAAAAATATCAACTAAAAATGGTAAAACAAGTCATTTAACTCAAATTGATGGATCTTTTCATGAATTCTTTTGGCTGGAAATAAAAAAAAACAAGTTTATACCTGTTCATTTGAAATTATTTCACGTAAGCAAAGTTTCGTGCCGTTTACCTTTAGACTTGTAGTAAATATTTTGTTATTTAAATGCATTTTATGAAGTATGTATTTATAATTCATTCGAAGCAAAAAACTGATATTTCGAATATAAATTAACAAATTTTGTTTGTCACATAAATTAACAAATTTTGTTTGTCACATTTGTATTCTTATCACCATGGATTAGTCGAATAACATTTTTGACTTTAATTCGTTTATTTCAAGGATTTTGCGAAATTTTTTATAATAAAGGTGGAAACATCTTATGGCATTTTTACATAGTTCTCAACAAACTTTTAGAATATGTAAAAAATCGCAAGAAAATGTTTTATTTTATATGATATGTCTATAGGAAATACAAATGACCGACATATGGTATTCACCACTTTTAACTCAATGTGTTAAATCTTTTTTTAATACACATGTTTTTGCTTTAAACCTAATAATTTTGTCAAATATTATTTTGTCAATAGTACTTATACACTTGGATATTTCTCTCGCAGTGCTTTTTAAAACCGAACAATTGCAAAAGGCTCCCCGCAGTCTCAGCTCAAGCAGCTGTGAGCCTCTTTGCAACTAAAGAAAGATATCATTTTGAGACATAAGCGAGCAACCGCCAATTTTCCCTGGCGTATAATGAATACATCCAATTAACCATTGTCACTGCAAAAACAGGTGTCTGCAGCGATCGCAACAGCAAAACCAGTCCCAAAGTCCGCTAGACCATGGGCACTGTCTGAACTCATAAATTTTCCTGAAGGATTACGAAACCTGGCCAAATCCAGCTGCAAATCCGTCAAGCCAATTTGACTTGTCCAAACTGTGCGACCACCTCCCTTTGCCTCGGCTCAAAGGACAATCATAAGTCAATTGAGGAAATTCAGAGAAATCCCCGGGACTCTGTCGGGACTCATTCAGCCTCATCGAAATCGTGTTTGCTTACATTTCCCGCCCAAATTGAGTCGCTCCGACAGAATCCAACGGCTGAACATGTTTTGAGCGGGGCCCCGGAGCCCCGGAGCCCTAGAGCCCATGCTGACACCGAACTTCGAAAGGAATAAACTCGGAGGCACCTCGTCCGGACGGGGCTAACAAGAATTGTGCCCGTGGCTTGACTCTTCCCAAAAAAACATTGAAAAATGGTCACCAGACCTGGGACATGATTTTCGGATATCCAACTCCACGGGGAATCGTCGTCAGTGGTCCAGGTCTGGGTGCTTGGATTTTTTCTCTTCTTGTTCTTATCGTTCTTCTCTTCCCCTACCACTGACTATCGCCTGCAGACTCCGGCTAGAAGAATCGAGCTCCGATCTGGAACCGCTCCAGCCGAAGCCCGGCGTTCAGAAGTATTCTGTCTCTGAGCACGGTCGGGAGTTAAAAAGTGAATGTGATTGCCGCCTGCATCTTTCGATCTTGTTCGTGTTCTTCGCCTTCATATCCGCGCGCATTTGTGCCTAGGTACCTACTAGCGATTTTTATGTGAACGAGTGCAAAAGTCCATTAGGCCATTATAAAGTGAAGTGCTCTGTGTCCTGGTGTCGTCCTTTATTGCTCTGTTTCATATCATTGCCGGTCCCGGTCCTGGGTCCTGGGTCCTGGTACTTCTTCTCCAGGCCGTATAGTGCCCAAAGTGAATTTTATACTGCATCCAGGCCACTACGCGACGGTCGTGTTGTAATGATGTTTTCTCTGTAATGGAATTATTGCCGGGAGATGATATACGATGCCTTTTTATGGCTCTGGAAGGACATTAAAGGATCTTTACTGCCTCGAGGCTCCTATTAAATTTCCCAAGTGACCTTGGATCTCTTCGGGGAGGTCTCTGGCTGCCTGCCGAACTCTATTTGATGTGATATAGTTGCCTTCCGGGTGGATGAAGCAGATATTCCCCGTGATTTATTGCCGCTTTAAAGTAAGTTTTACTGCTCCTCCAGATATTGTAATTGAAATTGTGGAAAAATTCTTGAGGGAAGAAAAGCTGTTTTTTACTTTGGAAAATTGCTTTCAAGATTATCCAGGATTTATTTCGTTTGTGATACTTCACAACAGCTCAGAGATGTAGGATGTTCCTTTAATTTATTGGCGAAAAGCATGAATGTTATTATTTTCATATAAGTCTATGGTGTAATATTTCCTATTTCGAAGGATATTTGAGATTTTTTAGAAGAATCTGCATTATTTTCTTTTCTTAAACTTGTACTTTTAGTTTTTTTTAAATTAATATTATTCTAATTAACAAAAAGTTAATATCGGTTAGTGAAATATTCACTATAAACATGAAATCTATCAACCCATCGTATAGTAGCATTGATAAGGTTTTATTCTACGTAAAGATCGGTTCTTTGTCAATATTATAAAGTTATCTTGGTGTCTTGCAGATCTTTTGATTAATTGAAGACTACAGTAAATATTTGAGCAAAAAAGTAAAATATTATAGTTTTTATTTATAGTCTTTATTCAAATTTGTAAAGTACATAATATATTCTTACAATATGGATTTCTTCCAAACCACTTCCAATTGAAAGAATTAAGTGTACACACATTTTTATAAATGTGATTTCTGTTTCTATTAAACATTTTTTAAATTTCTTACATAAATAACATAAATTTCTGAATAAAATTCATATCAAATTACCCGGATGTTACTTTTAAACTGATTTAGAACATTCAATTTTTTTTTATGATTAATATAACAACCTGTTCAGGAAATAATTATAATAAATGACTTAATTCTAAAATTCACTAAATATTAGTCAATTGAAATATGAACTTTTGGTACTTGATGAAAATTGAAGCGTTGTTCACAAGAATTCAAGTTTGAATTTTTTAAATAGGTAACTAATATGAAGGTATACAATATACATATAAAAATTTTTTTTGTCAAAGTGCAGAGTTATCTTCAAACATTTACTTTTCATTTGATCCCGGCTTTGGTACTATCTCAAAATTTGTAATGACGCCATTTAGAATGAATTATTTGTTTATTTATTATTTATTAATGGAACTTACGAGTATAATCAGAGCACGTATGCCACGGAAATGTGAGACATTCATAAATCATTACTAAGGGGGAATGTTAAACACAGGGAGTAAGGCATTCGTTTCAAACTCACATTTTTTCTCTGGTGTTAAACCCTTTACCCTACCATTAAACCCAATCATATTAAATTTTCATTCATAGTCGAACCTATTTTGGCTGTCTTTGGCTCATTCGAGATAACACTTTTTTCATTATCGATATTATAGCGTTATTTGGAAGGTCTTCTTGGAAACAAATTGTCGTTAATATTTAATGAAACCTCAGATGTACGAATACGGACGCATTGCAAAAGTTTGATTTTTAAAGATCCTTGAGAAAAAAGTGTTTCAAAAGCTTGAATTTCTCAAATATCAAGTTTTACTGAAACCAGCCTCAAAAATTGTTCTTTAAATATAATCCAGGGCGATGCGAAGGAACTGGATGTTTATGATATATACACTCATAAGAAAATCAGTTCAAATTAATAATAAGATAATTTCTATTATATCCATTATTAAACACACATGACATAGTTGTTAATTTTATATTATGGATTTTTAATGCATTCAATAGGTTAATCTAATATTTTTTAAATGAATTTTCTGTTATTTCTTTATATATTTTTTTCTAATATAGCCCGAAGAAAAGGTGGAAATAAACATTATAGTATTTTGAAAACACTCAATTCATCAATAGATGCCCTATTGCTTTAATATAAAATTACATGTTAATTTAATAGGTTTCAATTCTTAATTTTCTAACTAACGCTGCCCTTATTTAAATATGGCGTATAGGATCAAATTTCTGCTATGTACATATGCTTAAACTTTTAATGGAATATTCTATTAAAATAATAAATAAGTATAGCAATCTAACTGGTATAAGGTTTTTCTAGTTATTTATGTACTACATCACGAAAAAACCTTTGATTTATTAAGGGTGATTTTTCTGGGTATAGGTATTGTTGTTCATATAGTACATGTACATAATTTTTTACTTTTCTTTATCTAGAAAATTACGTATTAGACCAATACGAAATGCTTAGCTTTTAGATAACTTTTGACTTGTATTGTCAACTTTTGTTAAACTAAGTTTAAATTTCGACCAGGCAATTCAGCTGACAGCTGCTTAACAGTCTAAAAATACTTGGTTCTATGTACAATATAATATATGCACAAAGTATAAAATTGGAATAATTTCTGGCGCCACATAAGCCCACAGGCTCATGACTGAGATCAAAATATCGCACGACAAGCTTCGACTCAATCAGCGAAACTTGCAGCGTATTTTCCTAGAAACGTCCTATGAATCAAGACGCTGACGGGGGTGTATCGTCATAAATCCGCTGCCCTTGCAGATTTGCTCACGTGCGCGGGCTCAAATGGCATCCGCGGGTCTGCCTGGTCGAGTGCATTAAGTCGGTAAAAATTGTGAATAATTCATGCGACCAGTGACTAATCCTCCTAATCGAAATCCAGACATTTGTGCACCGCCCAGGCGGACTTACTGAGAATCTAGTCCCTGGCGACGGGCATAAATCGGACTGGACCATAAGCCACTGATATCGCGGTGGTGGTGGCGGCGGCGGCGGAGGCTGTGGACTGGACCAAACATCATCTTCGTTGGCGGCCGAATGTAACTTAAGAAAGTGCCCTCCTCTCGCCTTCAGGAGTTTTCTTTTGTGTGCCAGCGAAATTTACTGGCCTTTCTGACGACACTGCCCTTTTTCGAGCATTTGAGTCCCAGCCAGCGATAGTGTGACTTTTTCGTCTCAATCCCGACTGGCACCGGAGGTTCCACCCGAAACGACATGGTACGTGGGCCGGGAACGACTCGCGCGAGCAAATAACAAGCCGACGAACAGTGTCAACGATGAGTTATATGACACTTTTTATAGTCAATTGCTTGAGTCCCGATTCCTCGCTGGAAGGATAAACGACTGCGGGAATGGCCACATCCCGCGACAGCGACATCTACGCTGCCGCCGCGGATTTTGTCGCGCCCCATCCAGCTGACGTTTTGTATGCTCGACCGCATTCCGCGTGTCTTTGTCGCTCCTTCATTACATTTCCAGCGATATTTCACCCGACTCCGCTACGCCGCGCCGCGACGATATCAATGCCATAAATCGCCTCTTTCGGCATATGACACGACACGATGCGACAGCAGAGCCGTTGCGTGGTCAAAACGCGATTTTTTTACAGAATAAAATTAATTCCCAATGTGTTGCGTAAAGAGGATCTTGGCCCCTTGGTGCGAATGGTCTCATTGGGGTTGCCAACCTTTATCGAAAAAATCGGAACATGAAAAAATAGAATAGAAACAGAGCTATGCTGTTTGAAATAAAATATCAAATACCAAAAGCATTTAAAAAAATATATGATTTTTTTCGCAGATATGGTTGCAATCTCGGATATTAAAGGTGTTACTCACAATATAAAATCACTTTAATATATATTTGGCGGTAATTAAAGCCTAGGGCCTATGTGAATACACCTCTTAAATAACCCAATCCAATAAAAATCGTTGTAGTAGTTTCTGTGACTAACTCGAACAAATAAACAGATAAACCTTGTGTTTAATACACGTAGATCGTAGATATTCAAAATCAAAAAACATATTTATGATATTGGCAAGAATTAGATACTGCAATAAAATAATACTGCTGGGTGGGGTACTGCGACGTATGTATTAATAAGTAATATTATATAAAGAGGAAAATATATTTAGAAAACTGAGAATTATATTAAAATTCTAGAATACTAAAGGGTCTTTTTTTAAATGTAGATTTTTAATTCAAATAAAACACGTAAAAATTGAGCAAATGACCATAAATTTGGTTTTATTCGAAAGATAATTTCTAACATTTATTATTCAAATTCAATTTTTGCTGCCAGTTAAAATAGCGTATCCCAGCTGTCCAATTTGACTTTTTCTAGCATTTGGGCCGTATATCCGTAATGTAATAAACTTCCAATGCGTCAATCGGAGCTGCTTTATCAGCATAGACCAGCTACTTGAAATATCTCCACAAAAAATAATCATTTGACGTTGACTGGTCCATTGCTTGAAATAAGATTTTCGCCAAATTGTCCTTTCAATAAATCTATTGTTTTAGTCACTGTATGGCATGTAACGCCGCCCTGTTGAATCGCCACAATAGTCAACATCCATGTACCGAAGTTTTGGAAATAAAAAGTCGTAGATGGCTTTGTACCGTTCACCATTACCCTGGTCCATAGATCACACTAAAAGTTCATTTTTCTGGCTGTATAGGAAACCCTTGTTTGCTTGAGGATTCTCATCACACCAAATATTTACGTACGAATTAAGCCAGAAATTAGCTTCATTGGTAAACAAAATGTTGCCATAAATTAAAGGGTTAACTTGCAATTGATTTTGAGTCCACTCAGTAAACATCCGACGCAAACGATGTCATGCGGCTTCAATTCATACACCAATTGGATCTTCTTGTAAGTGTTAAGGTAAAGATCCTTATGCAAAATTTTCAAAATTGTGGCATAATAAAGCCCAAGTTCTTGCGGACGACTGCGAATCGACAAATTTATATCTTCAACAACACTGGCTTCAACAGCTGCGATATTTCCTTCACAACGCACTGGTCTCCTTCAAGATTGATGGCGTGTTGTAATGCAGCATTAAATTGGAACGGAAATTTTCAATTTACGGAGTACTCTGTAAGTTTTTATAACTTATCTCTGATTTCGTAAATAAATTGCCATAATTTTGGAGTCATTGTTGCGGTGTATATCTTTCCATGATGATTTGTTAGACCTTACCAAATAAAAATAGCATTAGTTCTGACAACAAATGACAGCTCGTTTGACAGTTATCCCTATCGGGAATCCGGCTCCTTCTAAAAACACCCAAATCGGAAGAAGTGGCAACCCTGATTGTTATGCCGCTGCAGCTCGGAAAGGACTCGTAAAAAGACGCTCGCGAAAACTCCAACAAGCCCTGCTGCTTTGCATACGGCGGGGCCTCTTACGCGGAACGGAGACACGGTTTGTTCACCCGCTGCGACTGACGGCCGTTTCCTTTTCCATTTTTCTGCCCAAATCGGAATTCTTCTGTTTGTGCTCGCTCGGACTTATAAGTCTAATTAATCGGAAACCCGAAGGAGGTGAACATGACTGATTGGATCTGTGTCTTCCCAGGTCTGGCTCCAATTACAGCGGTCCACTCGCGCCACCTTCGCCGTCGCCGGCTGCTCATCTTTCATTTTCTTAATTAAATCGAATAAAATGGAAATTTCCAAGATTCTGGATGCTTGATACGCGACCGCAGCTAGCTCTATCTCCTTCCGAGAATCCCGAAATGTCGCTCTAGCCGCGCTTTAATTGCGGGCGGCTTAATGAGCCTGATTTGTATCAACTCTTCTTCAGAGACTCACCGGCCGCCAGGGGGCCCCAGGCACTCATATCGCCATAACGCTCGGGCGGGCTTTTTTTCATTTTTGGGGCCCTCCGGGGAAAAACAAACTTCTCTGGGAGCTGCGCTGGCCGATTCACGATTGTATCTTTGCGCTTGCCACATGAGCAATTTAATGGTCACGTCAGGGTTGTTGAGCAAAATGCCCAATTTTGCTCGTTTTCGATAACTTCCCGCCCGCTTAGACCTCAACTCGCAATAATTCAAGCTGGTTATGTTCGCCCGTATTTCATCGGGTGGCGTTGTAATTGCGAGTTTCAGCGATATTTTCGGCAGATAGCTTTGGAGTCGATGGGCTTCCGCCTTGAATAAAAATTTGTTAATAAAAATCGAATTCAGTTGCTGAAAATAGCCGTAGCATGGTTGAGATTTTATCGTTAAATTTTTATGTTGTGGGTGGTGATTTAACAAATTGACTTGAACAGAGCCGCGCACCGATTTGGTATCAGAAGTTTTGGTCGGACATACAAGAGAAATAATTTTTAAACTCATTTAAGATCTGAACCGAGATCGTGTTTATAAATTTCGTAGCCAAGAAAGAGCCAACACATTTTCCTTAACAAAACATCTTCAAAATGTCATACCTAACATTTATGACTTTTCCGTTGATAGTCTTGACTTTTTTATCATAATAGGTTAATAAATATCAATGACGAACGGTTTTAAATGGACTTTAACTTGCATATCTCGCAAAATGTTTTGAAATCTTCATCCGAATTTCGTTTTCTGGCTTTTTTTAGCATTTTATAAAAAAAAATCTTAATGTAAAATAATATATTTTTGATAAAGTTTTTGCAGTGAAACTTACTGCTATTTCTTCTCTAATCTCCAAAAGTTGATTAGGTTGGTTTAAGTAAATTTGTTCGAATATTATTTAGAACCAATATGTCATAAAAGAAAACAAATCTACTTAAACTCAAGTGAACGTAGTGTGAATCTTTGTAGAACTCCGCAAAATAAATTGGCAGGCGCTAAAAATTGTTCAGTATCTTTAGGCGTATCTCAGCGTTGCGTGAGATTTTCAATATTTTCACTGAGGGGTGACTGACTTCAAATATGGTGACCAATACTAAAAATTCAAGATATGTATCAGATTTGACGAATTCTTAATGCTAATTTAGATTCAGTTTTCACATGTTTCTAGTACTTGTTAGCCGCTATTTTGCCTCCCATCTACGGAATGAAATTTCTCGTTTTATCTTTAAATTGCGTGTTTGGTTATGGGCCCATGTGAAACATGGTTTTTGCAGAAAAACTTCAAATCTTATGATGTTTATTTTTTTAGAACACTCTCGAAAATGCTAAAGATCTTGTTTCTTGATTGCTGATCAGTTCAATGCTTGTATTAAACTTTTTTTCAAAAAATTAAACATTGGTCTGCAGCATCGAACAAGAGAACACGCGTAACAATTCTGAGTTAAGAAAACTAACGAAGAACGATGTTCATTCGCCCCATCTTAAAAACAAAAAAGGTGTGATATTCACCTTGTTTCACTTAAAAGATCAAATTACGATCGATCTTCATCCAGTTTAAATATTCACTTTGAATAAATTTTCGATTTTCTTTTTCCTTTCAGATTGCTTAAGATCGCCTTTTTTCTGCCACCAGAAGAAGAAACGACGACGACGACGAAGAACAGCAGCAGCACCGATGTCTTCGAGAAAATCAAAATAAGCCAACAGGAATCGAACCGATCACGGTGAGTGGCGTAAACCGAGTTTTTACTAATTTATTTCGCTACCAGTCGCTGGCTGCGGCATGGTGCGACAATCACAGGTACCGCGACAAGTCATAACGAACACCTCTCAGAAATTCCTTGGCGGCAATCATATCCAGATTTTCCAGAAATTCAAAACCATCTCATTACCGCTCCGACACTCTGACTAGCTAAAAGGCGGAATAAGACGAAAACGAGCTGAGACCATAAAAACGGCTCAAAACTGCCGAGACTTTGTGCTTCTTTATTCTTTGCTTCTTAGCGCTAAATGCGTTACTCGATACTTTGTACCTTAGATTTAGCGATGAGCCTCCTTGGCGCAGACGATTGCGGGATTTGGACCCGAACGGGGGATGGTGGGGCTTCTTAGATATCCCGGGGATGTTCAGATACCGCAGGTTATCTTGGCGCTACTTCTCTTGATCGTCTTGGAATTATCTTTCCTCCTTAGGGACTCCTCCTCTTAAAGAGTTCTGGAGACGTTCACTCTGTCGTTTTTAATTTTTATCGTTCGTATATTGCGTTTCTTGTCGCCTTCAAGTGGCTAATATCTGTCTCTTCGCTAAAGCTGTGTCGTTTAGTTTGGATATTTGCATAAGAACATCACGCAGTGATTTCGCAGTGAAATAAGCACATCTTAGACACTTTAGCGATATCTGCCTTCATTTGGGTGAAACTAAGATAGTTGATAATTTAGATAGGTATATCTTCTATAAAAGATCTTATTGCACCGCTTTTAAAGTGTGTATTCAATTGATTTCGCGCAGCTCCAGTTATTAACCTAAAGTATCAGTTACAGCTTATCAACGGACCAGTTTTATGATTTCTTAACTGCAACTGGCTTCATGATTGCAGAGGAAATTGATAAACCAAAATAACATTTTCATTTAAGCTGATTTCCTGTACATTGGTTAGAAAGTAGCTTATGACAACATTATCAATATCAGAAGTGAGTGTGGACAGAAATGATTGGAAAAGTGAAATTACAGCGATTCAGTATGAGTTTTCCGGAAATTTTGTATGGCATGAATAGCTATCTCTTGAATTTATCGTAAATTGCATATATTTAGAGTCTGATAAAAACTACCGTTTAGATAAACTTGGTGATTAACATTTGAGATAAACATATTTTCATAATTACTATTGGCAATGACTTAAATTCCTACAAGGTGTAATTAGCTCTAGTAATGAACATTAAGAAAGAAATAATAAAAAATGAAATTGATGTTGCTTTCAAATAACTTAACGATAATCTTTGCGCTAATTAGTTGGCCTTTTTTGCTTTTTTGAAGTCCTGAAATTGAATGAGTCACTACAAACATATAGTCCAAATATTTTCGATTTGATTTAAGGTACTATTACCGTCTAGAATGCTAAAAAATGACATATATTCAACAATTTTTTTTTCACTTTCTATATTATATATTGTTATCAAACTTTTTTTACAGTATTAAACAGTTCTTGAAGATTACGAAAAAAATTTTTATTTTAATTTTCTATTAACTGTAAATTTAATACAGGGCGCTCAAATTTTCTTCTCAAAAAAACATTGCTGCATGGCGGACAGTTAATCTCTGGAACGGTAAGTCTGAAACATAAAATTCAAAAAGAGTTACAAAAAGGAAGTGCTCTTACGTGATAGTTTACCAGAAAAATTGAAAAATCATTAAAAATAAAAAAATGGCGGACATTTCAAATTTTTTTTCAAAAATCGCCCTTTTTTTCGACCTTTTTTCAGGCTCAAAAATTTTATATATTTTTTTTGTGGTCAAATTGTGGTAAACTATCACGCAGGATATAACAACGAACAGAATGCTTCAAAGTTTATTAAAATCGGCCCAGTAGACCCGGAGATTAACTGTCCGCCAGTTAAAAAACCTAAACTCGAGAAAAACGCATTTAAAGTTTATTTAGAACATGGGAACAGCCGAGAGCGCGCTTCAATTGAGTCGTTATATCTCGGCACTGGCTTCGAATTTCGATTTAATATTTTAGACAGTTATTATTGAAGGTATAAAGAATCTAAAAATGTAAAAAAAAAAAATTCATTTTTTGAAATTTCTAGACGGTAATAGTACCTTAAATCTAGGTTCTTTTGTTAGACTTCGTCTTTCTCGAAATTTCTTCAAAGTCCATACCATAGTTTATTGAAGAGCATTCAGTTGTTCAGCAATTTAACAGACACTCAAATTTATGTGAGCCTAAAAAAGGGTCTGTTATTCTTCAATTTCGGACCAATTTTTTTTCCCATAATTTCATTAAATTCCCACTTTCGCTTTTCATTACCCAAACTTAACTCTATAGCCTAGCATTACTCACTATTTGTTAGTAAGTAGGCGATAAAGCCCCATTTTCTGTTTGAGAGGAATCAAATTATTTTACCTATAATCTAAATACTACTTCGAAAATATCACTTCTAAAAAGAAGAAAATGGTTCAGAACAGATTGAGTTTGAGATCTCCTCACAGATTTGATTTTTAAACGTTGTAATAATGTAAAAATTTGTGGTTAAAAGTGATGAAGGAAGTAAAAATTAATTTTCGGTTGATTGTAATTTCTGCGATAATATTAAAAATAGTGTAAAGTTTCGCAAAATGACATTTTTCCATCGCGAATTTCTATATATATTGCCTAAATTGCTAGAAGTACCTTCATAAAATATAATATATCTATATGAGACGTTATCAAAGTTGTTAATTTCAGACTGGTTTGGTTGCGATAACTAAAAAGCCGAAATTCATATTCAATGTAACCCATATTCTGTAGTTAAATAATAAATACTAACCCGGCATTTACACTAGTCAGTTTTACTGGCAGTCATCACTGACTTCTACTGTCAAAACTACTTTCACTGACTTGTTTGCATTCGGTCAATTGACAAGTCTATTTATTTGTTAAAATATCGTGGAACAGCGTTATTATTAATACAAATTATTGAAGATATGGAAAAGGAAGAGAAAATAAAGTCCGGAAAAAGGAAATAAGTATTGGGTAGAATTTCAATTGCTAAAAGTTTTTTTTTTTTTCGTACAGTAAGAGCTTGACTACTTTTTGAAACTCCCTTCCAAAAAGTTTCGGGAACTACATAAATTGGTAAACATTATTTAAAACTTGTTCCATTATCAGGTTATATCTCATAAACAAATGTTTTCGTCGTACATGTCATTTATTTAGAGTTGCCATTAGTGTCAATGTCAGAACTGACCCGTAAAAAGGCCGGGAACTATTTTAACTAATCTACTTACTTATTGTTTTCTGAGATTAGTACATATCGCTCATTAAATGCAATAACGTCATAACTCAAAAATCATTATTGTTGAATTACTTATACGGGTGGACTAAATTTCGTATATACTTTTAACTGTATTTTAACTGTAAAAACGTCATATCTGAGCTTTCATAATTCGCGACAAGGGAGAGGTAGTTTTGAAACTATTTCTTACTGAAATAACAAAGAGCCTAATCTTTGAAATGCATTTTATGAAAAATGACAATTTTTGAGTTATGACGTTATTGTATTTAATGAGCGATATGTATTTTAACTTTCGTTATACAAATGTAGTGTCAAAGTTGTAAGTTTTCTAAATATTTTTAATGACATGACTGCGTAACCGCAAGGGACATTTCCTTAATTACAAACAATTGTGAAAGTCATCACAATTTTCATTGTTTTGATATTTCCTTTGTTCTCCTAAATGTGCGAAAATCTCTAACTGTCAACCCTTGTAATAATAAAGAAATTTTTCCTTTATTGACACTAACCACAAAGAGGAGATTAATAGCTTTCTCGCGCTATGAAATATTCTTGAAAATTCCCTTAAGAGACCTTGTAACTTCTGAGAATATTTTTATTTAAAACAAAGAAAAAGGAAAACGCAAAGCCTTTCCTTTCACTGGAAACCGGAAAGGTTGGCCCATCAGTGGGAGCCTTTCTCGTCTGGAAAAAAAGCGCGTGAAATTATAATGAAAAAAACCGAATTCAATTAAAAAGCTCCCGGAAGAGGTGAACACCCAGAGCTCTGGTATAGGTGTGTTGTGTGTGTGTTCGTTTGGGTAGCAGGATTAAAAAGGACGCGTTGAGCCTTAAGAGCTTTAGACAAATGCGACGCAGGTAAAAAGAAGTACTCCAGGGAAGCGTCACAGGAACGTTTGCACGTCCTCCCCATTTGTCGGGAGACGAAAAGCTCAGGTGAGATACACGCGAGGCTGCAATTGTAGGAATTAAAGAAGCCTCAACGCATCATTCTGGGGATTCGAATCTAGTGCCATTGGGGGACTTTAAAACAAGTCTGCGAAAGGTATCTTAAACATTTTCGCCGAGCCACCTGGGACGCCACTGACAGACGGAAAGGGGGGCAGGGGACCGACTTTCTAGTGGAGCGCTCGTGAGTTCAAAGTGTGGAGACCTTTGAAAATCTTTACGAGGTGCAAATCTGTGTACCTTTCGAGCATCCCGGGAGGTATTTACATACTCCACAAGTACGTAAATCTGTCTGATGCAGAAAAGCACAGAGGCGCCCTCTGTTTGCGGGAGTCGCTTGCCTTTGATGGCTTTTCTGTTTTCTGTGTCTTCTGTGTTGTTTTCTGTGATAGGAAGGAGCATTCCAGGACTCGACTAGATAAATGCGAAAAGGATTCGAGAGCGAGTCCATGGCATCTTCAGCATGTCCCAGCCCCTCCCCGGGGAAGCTCAGGACTTATGGTGCCTTCATTTTTCTTCAGAAGAACGCGCGCTACAAGGCACTTTGCAGAAGATGTTAGGTATTTTTTTTTTCCTTTTCATTTTTTTTATAAATGAAGATAAAATCCCTTTTCTTACGGCTCCTCAGCGAAAGAAAATGTTTGCGTTCCAGGCGGGTGAAGACTGCGAAGGGAAGCTATATTACTTCCTTAATCTCCGCTCATGAGAGGGTCTTTTGCAAATATAGCGTAAGCTTCTTTCAGGGATGCGTGTCAGTTGAAACGGAAAATTGGTCGTTACACCTTTTCAGGTATAGGGCCCAGCACAATCGGGACAACCGGTGGAAAAGGTTGTCTTTAAATCTTTAAGGGCCGGTTTCACAGCCCGAGCTTAAGATTAGTTTGTGTTAAATCCACTTTGTTGCTTAAAATAAACTTAAATTAAATTCGGTTTCATGTGTATTTCTAGTTTAAGTTCGATGTGGCTATTCTTTCACATTTTCGTTATTATGAAAGATTCAACTCTAAATTTTACAGTGTCATCCCACTAATCAAAATTATTTCGTAAATTTCTAATACACTTGATACACTAATACCGAATTCATTGCTTTCAATTGAGCTCAATTTCAATCCAAATGTTATGAACGTTTGCTTGTTACTCAAAGACAAACTAGATTTAAGCCCCCGAAATTAGTCACTTAAGCTTTTGACGGGCTATAAACAGACCCTTATTCTCAAAAACATTTTTTTTAACCAGATTAATTACACTATGTCAACAATTTCAATGTTTCTTCCTGTAACCGAATAAATATCGTTTCATTTATATACGATTTTTTCTATTGATTATGAATTCGCAAACAAAAATGTTCAATTAGTTCCCGTTTTCGAGAAAAATAGAGTTAAAAAGTTCAAAAGACCGTATATTAGCCTGAATTTGTAATCTAGAAATATGAAGAAGCACTAATCTAAAGACTTTACTAAACATCTTGGGGAAAATGTTTTCTTCATTCACTATCTATTCTATGAAATAATAGATTTATGAAAAAAGTAAATTCCAATCAGCTTTGAAAGTCTTTCGTACTTTTATATAATAGCTTAAGGTTCAACCTTTCATTTGTTCCACGTTACAAGTTCCAATGATAACCTGTTACTTATTTTGTACTTTTTATCTCTGTTTTTGTCATGGAAAAAATTATACAGAAATTATCTGTCATTTGTTCGACAACTAAGTTGGTGTTAATCTCTAGTTTTGGATTTTGGGAAAAGTTATTATATTCAAAAAATTGTATTTTAATATTTTTTTAAATTCGCAAATGCAATCACGGTTTTCTTAAACAAACTATTGTCGTAGATCAGAGGATTTTTTAATTGTTCCCATAGGATAATTTATTATTATTAAATAACCAACTTTTTTTTTCATCAAAAAAAAAATTTTTGAATTTGAATCTCCGCCGTTTTGGCCAACATTAAATTTTCCAAAAACGATTTTAAAAGCATGCTTTGAGAGAACGCCTAATATTGGATATTTTTTATTATAAAAAATCATGTACACTGCTGAAGGGTTTACCAATCAGGACTAGAGATCTTCCAATAGGGATTTCCGCTATATTGTAAATGTCATCAACATCTGTCAGGGTGCATTTTACTCAACAAATTTTTCCATTTAAATTATAAAAATTTTTTTACAACAATTCGGAATCTGTTCCAGCATCGCACGAAGCATTACGCGATGTTTCGAAACAAACTTTACTTTGCTCGGTCAAAAACCACGCGTCCGACACAAACCCATAAGTGATTCAGGAAAGTTGATCGATCCACAAAAAATGACTGTGGACGGTTTGTGGTGTAGAAGCACATTGGACATTACTTTTTTGAAAATGAGCAAGGAACTGCTGTTACAGTCAATAAATAGCAATATTGATCAATAATAACAAACATTTTGTGGCTGGAATTGGAGCAAATGCATCTAGTTGAGATGTGGTTTCAACGGGATGGCGCCACATGCCACACTGCGTTTCAAACAATGAACTTATTGGAAGAGATGTTCTGTGGTTCGATTATATCGTAAAATGGACCTGCCAATTAGACATCTCGTTCGTGCGATTTAACTCCATTGGATCTTTTTCTTTGGGGTTACGTTAAATCGTTGGCTTACGCTAAAACCTAAAAACGATTGACGACTTGAAAATAAAGTTCCAACTCGAAATTCGTGATATTCAGCCTTTATTGCTAAAAGTCGTTGAAAATTGAGTTCATCGAACAGGTGCTTCAAACAAACACCAAAATTTCTATTGTATCTTATACGGTTGTTTGTATTTAAAAAAAAAAAAGTCTCAATACTTTAAAATTTTAAAATCGAATATATGTAGCTAGAGTTATAAATTCCCCAAGGTAGGAAAAGTCTTTAAAAAAAACCGCGATTATAAGTTCAAGTCCTCTTTAATCTAACACCAGGAAACTGTCTTGAAAATCTAAATTGAACTTAAGTCACAATTTGAGTTTAAGCTTAGATTTTGAAATCGACCCTAAGCTGAGCTAATGCGTTTCTTGACCGGCCTTAACGCAATCACCTGGAACGTGCGCGCGTTACCCACAAAGGTGACATAAATTGAATCATTTCACTCAGTTGGCCCGCGGCTCAAGTATCTGTTGCAGCAGGCGAACCAGGAAATCCAATTCTGCACGCATTCATGACCGATTCCCGCCGGGTCGGTGCAGCAACGGCCGCTTTTGTGGGCTTTGTTCCCGTCCTCGGCCCATTCATTAAAGTTTCCTCCTTTCTTTCCGCCGGCCGAGTCTATGTCCAAAGAGCCCGCGCGAGTTTGCTTCCTTCCCGCCTTCCGTCGCCGCAGCCGTCCAGATAAATCCAGAGCAGCTCAGGCGAGAGGAATGAAATCAAGAAATCCATTGAATCGCACCCTGTCAATTACCAGAACAACGCGAAATCAGTGGCCGCGCTCCGTCCTGCGTCCCGCCCTAAACTATTCTCAGTCCTCCGCAGCCGAGTCGCGGCCTATTTCCAGAGGACATAAGAACTTTTGAATAACTCAATTTGCATGGCATAAACGAGTTAATAATGCGAAGCCGCACTCTCCTCAGCGGCCATTGTGCGGCTCGGGCAAAAAGTCTCGCCCTTTTAATGCCGCCGTTAAACTCAATTGTGTTTATAAATCCACTTAGGGGCCGGCGCGAGTAGCGCGCGGGCTGCGAAGGAATCAAGAAGTTATAGCTTCCTTCGCGAGCTCCTCCGTGGCCTGCAAAGAAAGGCGGCTGCAGCACCATCGGGAGAAAAGAAATTAAGAGACGGTGGCTGGGGCGCGCTAGTGCCGGTCGATTTGGAGCACCACTGGGGCACCTACAGTCGACGTGTTCTCGTACAGAGGATTCGCCATTCAACACAATGTGCCTGACCCTTGTACGCTCTCTCGGCGATTCCGAACCCTTTCCCTTACCCTTACCCTTACAGGTAAGGCAAATGATAAGGTACAGCGGCGGTATGAAGTGTGATTTACCTTCGCACACCTATGCGCTCTGGTTGGATGGCTGCTTTTTATGCGGCTGGTATACCGACTTTTTGCCATCGAGTGCAGCTTTGTTGTCGCACAAATTAAGAACCAGTTCCTCCACCTTCGTTAACCAGGTGCCTTCTGGTAGGCTTTATTTACACCTCTCTGGGAAGTGTTTTATGGATGGTGTAAAGAAGTTCATTACCGAGATGAGATATTGCTGCCAAGGAGACGACCAAGATTGCGTTCTGCTTAATCCTTCTTAGTTTTGCTTCGGTTCGCACAAAAGCGCCAGTAGTACAGGTTGCGGTTACCAAGGCGCCGGCTGCAATCTCTAGAGGTTTCTGGTGATGATAGAATCATAATTAAATAAATGCATCGTCCAATTTTCATCTAGTTATCGATTCTTGGGGAATAGTCCAACCGAGTAAAGCCAACAATATATTTGTATAACAATTAATAAGATTTCAACAATAGGCAGCCACAATAACTTAACCTAACCTAACCTAACAATACGCATACTATGGCATAATAGTTTAATTAGGGCGAAATAACTGGCGCAGAGAATGTTTACACAATTCGAACTTGTCTTTCTGAATATTGGAACCGTCACAATTATCCAACGATAATTGCATTTAAATAGTCACGATTTTGAATCAGTGTTGCGATATGAGGTCACGTTTTAAGCGAAATGGACATTGAAAACAATCCAAACTACGAGAATTTTATACTAAGCCTTTCTGGCAAGGGAAGTTTCTCAGGTATAAGGTATTTTAATAAATAAGCACGATTCAATTTCTAAATTGGATGTGTTAGTGATCACGATATGTGTGATACCATTATAAAGGTATTTCATCGCGATCTCATTAACCTTATTAAAGTAGCTTTTAAATCATAAATACCAAAGTTTCGAACATTTTTTACACTAATTTTCATAAGAACTTATAAAGTGTAACATTTTTTCAGAATCTCCAAGTGAAATAATATATTATAATATAATATAGCTTTACAGAAAAATTTAACATTTTAAATCTATTTAACCACAAATAGATTATTAAACTTTAGTAGAATATCATTGCTAATTCAACTAATGTTAATAGCCAATAAATTATTCAGTTTGATTTCCCCACTTTAGATCGACTCTTCCGCCTTCGGTCCTTTTGTTGGGCTGAGTGTGTTGTACTTGATTTAATGTATTCGTCTACTGTAGTATATAATGAACCAAATATATAAATACTTTTGTTGATATGCCTTTAAATTGTAGATACCTCAGCCAGTTCTTCAAATGTGTGGAGGTTTTGAAGAAATCGTTCTTTTTTAATATTTTGTTTTAAATATAACAACTTAAAATATTTTCAGAAATTGAAAGTTGATCTGATCAAAATTGCGACATATCCGGCGATAACCGAAATATCAATTATACTTGAAAGATTAATTTCAATTCTTGAATAATCTGTATTATAAGGACTCTTAATTGGAGATTGTTTTCTAAAAATTCTATTTCTACAAAAAAATTTGTAGCGCAGATTTTTAAAATTATCTGTGAATATGAAATGATGTATTAGGATTTGCAGCAGTTACTTATTATGCATTTATTCCCTGTAACCCGCTAAATTTGTAAATTTTTATCATTGTTTACACCTCTGATTTTATTTTTGATAAAATTCTAAATAATCTTATCAGATATTACAATATTTCCTTAGTATGGTAAAAAATGAAGAAAAATAAATACGGGATCTTTTAATGTTTTTACTTGGATGTTGTGTCATCTTCAATAAACCTTCAAAACATTTATTTCTTTTAGAATTTTTTCTGAAGACTTTTTTCAGACCTTGCATTAACCTTGAAAAAGTCTGTCTAAGTCCCGACTGCGCACGATTGCCTGGTTCAAAAAGCAAATTAATTTCCAACAATTGTGCAAAACACACACAACCGTCAACAAGTGACAGAACAGACATCCAAAATCGAACTCGAATATTCGATTGAATAATTTCAATCACGTTCAGCGACAGCAATAAAAGTATTTGTAAAATTTCAATGTTGGACGTGACATAAATTGGTACCGAGCATGCGCGGGGAGCTCAATATTAATTGGTCCTCGCCTGAGTGCGTTCCTTTTAACGGGCACCCTCTGATTGAATATGCACGGCGCCTTCGAACCTGTCAATTACGATTTATGAACAGTTCGAGCATATCAAATCCGTCACTTGTTAATGACGTGACGGCCAGGGGAGTGAAGTTGTCGTGGAGTCTTCTTTGCGCGCATCTTCACCACCTCCGCCGCCGCGCCAGAATCTAGAAGAGGAGGTTGACGTTTGTGGAGGAACAGGCGACTGTCAGTTGTCTATGAATATCTACGTCCAGATTGTTTTTCATGAGGCAGGAAGTAGGTAGGCCGGGAAATATATGTATGTCCATATTCATGAAAAGTAAATTCTATCCCGGGGGAGGCCGCCGAAGGTGGCGTATGCGGGTCGATTCGATTTGGTCGAGGAAGTGCGTAGACGGAGCAGAGACCAGCCAACCGACCGGCATGCACATGCGTGCCAAAATTAGTTCCTCCACGCGCAGACAGACGAGTTAGTCTCGCTGGGCCCTATAATAAACCCCATTTGTTGACATGATCGTTCCCATTATAGGAAATTACATTAATTGTTGACTTGTGCTGCTGCTGCGGCACACATGGCCCCCATTGCACCGGCGCGGCGGTCGGCGGAGCTCCCCAACTCTTCCGCGCTGCGTTGCACGGCCGATTTTGTATACATTAAAATTGAATGCCATTGCTCGAACGAGAGAGACGCGCGGGCGGGGAAGAACTTGATGCAACTCATATGCGCACGCTGACAAGATCATCAGACTGCGGTTGCGCGGGGGAGAGGCTCCAGGGGCGTGACACCTTCGAGAGTGAATTTTCCAAATGGTTTCTGAGGCCGGGAAGATCATTCGACTTGACAGCTTAACAACTTTATAGGCTTAAGCCAGAGGTGCCAACAGATTTACGTCGGGCGAGATAAATATTTTCCTCGTGAGATCTAATGATCTCCGGTGGAGAAATTGTTTCCGGTCCTTTAGGCATTATCCCTAGAAGATGCACATATTATAGTTTTCTGCATTTGAGCTTGACTACGCCTTTCGAGTGAACAACAGGTTTCCAAAATAAAATATATATTTTAAAAAGCTGCAAAATGTAATTGATACTGAATTCGGTTTATTATTTATTTATTTATTTTATTTAGAGTCTGCACAAAAAGGCTTAACCTAAATTGCACAGTTTAGGTAGCGCACTCGGGTGCAAGCCCATATGGCGCTTGTACTTATAAAACTATGTGTTCTTAATCCTAGTTGCTAAGGTCTATTCCCTACGTACTTAATACCTACATGTTTATAAATACATAAATTTTGGAAGAAAAATAATGTAGTAATACTGCTATTCTTTGGATTTGTACCGTTATTTTATATAAAAAAAAAGAAAAACAAAAACCTATACGCACTCGTCTATATACATATGTACATGTATCTATGCTATACTATAGGAGCGAGAGGATGCCAAGGCGGGACAGAATATGCAGGATTTTTGTAGGTTGCGCCGGGTCTAACAGCGATGAGAGTGGGGGAAGTTCACTACCATAGGTGGACCTGGTTTCCTCACACCTCAAAATGTGTTTCATTGTTAGAGGGCACTGGCATGTAGTGCATCCTCGCTGTGGCGTTTTGGTATAGATGTGACCCTTGGTGAAGAGTGTGTGACCAGTTCTGACCCGAAATATTTTTGTAGCTTCCTTCCTTGTTAGCTCCCTGCTGTAGTATGGTGGTTTGACTGTCGTCCAGTGCTCAGCAAGGAAGGTCGAATTTTGGCGCCATTCGTCCTCGATGACTTCTCGAATAGCATTGAGGCAAGATCTTGTAATATATCCCACAAGGGGTGGGGTTATTGGGGTGGGGTCGTTAGGGAGCTGTTGTAGGGCGTTTTTAGCTGCTATGTCCGCCAGTTCATTGCCTATGATCCCTACGTGGCTAGGGACCCATTCAATCTTGATTTTCCCTTTCGAGGCAATAATGATCGTCCTGACTGTACTTAACAGCGGTTCGTCTGGCACGGGTTTATTTAACGCCTCCAGGGCTGCCATACAATCCGAGAAGATGATGGTGTTATTTCCTGATGCATGGGAATATTGTATTGCTTTCCATATTGCCAGAACTTCCGCTTCGAAGCTCGAGCTTAGGTTGTTGAGCTTGAAAGTCTGACTGGTAGGTGGTGATGTGACTGGCAGGAAGATCACAATGGCTGCAGCCGCAGAATTGTCAGCTTTCGACCCGTCGGTATAAATTTTTGTCCATCCCTGAAGCCCGGATATACGTTCCAGATGTCGCTGTTGGTGTTCTTCCGCTGTTTTCTTCTTCTTCATTTCGGAAATGATAGCGGCACGGCGTAGTTGATCGTGGACTGGTAGGTGGAATTCAGGGGAAACACAAGGGGTCGGGAGAGGAATTCCTAAACTTATAACTAATTGCAGTGCTCTTTTTAGGGCCGATGTACCAGATGGTCGCGGGTTTGGTGATTGCAGCTCTTTCAGCGTAGTGTGGTGCGGTTTTCTCCAATCGGTCCAGTTTTTGGCTACAAGTTTAGCCAGTGTGGTTTCGCCCCTGATGCGTAGCTCATGTAGTCCAGCTTCAATCCAGACTGCCTGATTTGGGGTAGATGGTAGGGCTCCGAAAGCCGTCCTGAGTGTTTTATTTACGGCAGTTTGGATTTTGCTGAGGTTGAGTTTGGTGGTGAGACAATATATTGCCAGGGCATAGTCAGTGTACCCGCGAATCAGCACCTTAGCTATGTGGACTGTTGAGTGTAGAGGAGCACCATTACCTCGAGCTGATATTGAACGGACCAAATTATTGATTTTGCCCACTTTATTCGCTATTTTTTTGCAGTGGTCCGTCCAATTGAGCTTTCTGTTAAATTCGAGACCAAGAATTTTGATGCGGTCTAGTGATTGGTATTCCTCGTCGCCGATCTCTAGGGTCCGGTGGTTAATCACACGTCTTCTGGAGAAAACCATGTATTCCATCTTCTCTCGAGGGATTATTGCGCCTGTATGCAGACACCAGATGTCCAGGGCCAACAGCGCTCGCCGCAGCACCTCCGCCGGCTGTTTGTTTGTTGTTGTCAACAGTACGTTGTCCGCGTATACGTAAAATTCCAGTTCGTGTATGTCGTGGAGTTTAGGGAGGAGTGAGGCAAGATAAATATTAAAAAGGGCTGTTGATAGTGGTGAACCTTGGGGAATCGCATTCACTAGTGATCTTCGGGGTGATGTAAAACCGTTAACCCTTACCTGAAGGGATCGGGAGGATAGGAAGTTTTTGATTAGGTGAATGAATTGCGCATCAACGCCCCATACCTGGAGCTGGGTGGCTATAATATCCCATCTTACCCTGTCGTACGCCTTTTCGACGTCGGCAGATATTAAGAAAAGCTCTCCTCGCTTATCAAACGTTTTTTTAATTGAGTTCTCGAGCTCGAGAAGTAGCGAGGTGGTACCCCGGAACTTTCTGAACCCGTGTACCTCTTTCGGGAGGATGTTTTCCAGAAGCGAGGAAAGCCTTTGGCCTATAATTTTTTCACAGAGGCGTGATAGGCAGGGCAAGAGGGATATCGGACGTAGATCCCTTGGAGTGATGGTGCCATTAGCAACGACATTCCTCTTACGGAGCGGAATGAGGACCGCATTTTTCCATGTCTGCGGAAAAGTGCTTTTCCTCAGAAGTAGGTTGTAAAGAGAGACTAGTCTCTCTTTGAAGGAGTCAGGGGTTTCTTTTAGCATCCGGTAAGAGATTTTGTCGTGTCCTGGTGCCGATCCCTTGCACTTACTAAGCGTTGAGCTTAGTTCGCGAAGAGATATCGGGTACGACAGATTTCTTTCGGGATCAGGGGAATATGGCCTGTCCGTGAAGGACCAGGTGGACTTTGCCCGAATTTGATCTGGGCTAAAAGTACTGTCGTCAGAGTAACTGGCCCACGAGTGAGCCAGTTGGTTGGCAATGCTCATGGAATCGGTATAGAGCCTGCGATCGACCGTCAAGTTGGCAATCAGAAAAGGAGTTCTGTTACCGGCTATTGATTTGACTCGATTCCATGCGTCAGCTAGGTTAAGGCTGGGATCAATCGAGTTAGCGAACGCAACCCAGGATTGTCTTTTCGCTTCCTTAATCTCTTTTTTGACTTGTGCTGATTTCCTACGGTAATCGCGCAGGTTTTCCGTCGTAGGATGCCTCTGAAATTTTTTCCAGGCCCTATTCTTGTCCCTGATGTTGGAGAGGATGCGCGAATTCATCCAAATCGGTTGTGTCCGGGGTTTGGGGCTGGAGACAGGCATGCTGCCCTCCGCTGCTATTCTTATAATTTTTGTGACTTGCGCTGCTTCGTGGTTAATATTAGAGGATTGGGGACGACGGGAAGCCTCGTCCTCAACTAGTCTCCTGAACTTTTCCCAGTCCGCGTGGTGTTCGGCGAATTTTATGATTGGTTTTGACCTGGCTGTTTGTAGACCAGTCGAAATTATTATTGGGAAGTGATCACTTCCCTCTGGGTTGTCATGAGTCAACCAGTTGAGGCGCGCTGCTAATCGGGGTGGAGCCAGGGTTAGGTCTATAGCGGAGAAGGAACCTGTATGGGATAAAAAGGTAGGGGATCCTGGGTTGAGAATGCATAGGGACTGGTCCTCGATCCAGGCGGCAACCTGTCGCCCTCTAGGGCTCCAATGCTCAGAGCCCCATAGAGGGCTGTGAGCATTGAAGTCCCCACCGTAAATGGTGTTTTCGGGTAACTGGCTGGCCAACGCACCAAGATCTTGGGCCGAGATCTCTAATGGATTCTCAAGGTAGATATTGCAGATAGTGAGAGGTTGGGGCGAATTAACTGAAACAGCGCAAGCCATAACGTTGTGGTTGATGTTAATTTCGACAGCAGGGAGCGAGTTGTGGACTAAAATTGCCACACCACCATGCCTGTGCTCTCTCATGGAATTGTAACCATAGAAGGCGTAGGAGCCCAGCCGTTCAGGCTGTTCGTCCAGCAGGATATGAGTTTCCTGGAGGAGAATAATTAGAGGTTTGTATTGGGAGACGAGGAGTTCTAGACTAGGACGGTTTCTATACAAACCTCTGATATTCCATTGCAGGATTGTTAAATCCCGAAATGGGGGGCGAGAGGTAGAGTTGGTGTTGTTATTCATCAATGCAGATCACTCTTAATTAGGGGAGTCTTCCCCATCACTAGTGAAAGGAGATACAGTGGGTGTTAAATCCGTGTCTATATCTGACACGGATGTCATTTTAATTTCACCATCGAGGTTCATATTAGGTCCTGAAATCGCCATGATTTCAGGGTTACTTTGTTTTAACCCTAAAATGCTGTCGATAACGGAATCAACAGCCATTTTACTGTTGGGTGTGAGGGATAGCGGGTGCGGAGCGGTGGTGTTAAAGGGTTGCTGGGTGGTGTTATTTTCTGTATTCGTTTGTGTTTGTTTTTTCTGTGAGGGTTTTTCTGTATTTTTCGAGTACGTTGTTGTGTTGCGGGGCTTAGAGCTTAACAGAGGACTTACTTGTTGTGCTGGGTGCATGGTTTGTTTGTGGTTGTGTGATGTTGTGTTACCAGATGCTGTATTTTTGTTGTTGGTGATGATGTTTTTGTTGTGAGCTATGCTGTTGTTGGTGCTTATACCGGGGGTCCTGTTAGTATTGGTGTTGTTGTCAGTCCGGGATGTGTTGTTGTTGTTGCTGGAGTTTGTATTGGTGTTATTGTTGCTGGAGTTTGAGGTGGTGTTGTTGTTGACGGTGGATTTGTTGGTGTTTGGTGACGCAGTCTCCGCATATGTTGGCCCATTTTGCGGTTTGTATAGCTCGTAATACTCTTTTTTTGCGTCGTACATCGAACACTTGCGAACGGTTTTGATTCGCAGAATCTCTTTGGCCTTAAGGAATTCTGGACAATCTCTGCTGTTGGAAGTGTGTGTGTCTGTATTGCAATTGACGCAATGTTTCCTTAGGCATTCCTGGTTGCTGTGAGGAGTAGGGTTTCCACATGTAGCGCAGGTGGCGATGGTTACCTTACACCATTTTGCCGTATGGCCCAGCCTCTGACAATTTCTACATCGCATTGGAGTTGGGTAATATTCTTTGACCTGCAATGTTGTCCAAGCACCCTGTATGTGTGTAGGGACTTTATATGCATTAAATGTTAGTATAAGCAGGCCTGTGGGAACACGCTTCCCTGGTTCGTCTGAAGGTCGCGTGATTTGGACGACTTCCGTCACACCTCTGTCTCTTAATCCTTCGGCAATTTCTTCTTGTGACATAAGCCTAAAGTCAGGCGAGTACACCGTACCTTTAACTGAATTAAGAGATTCGTGTAATTTAGTTGTTACCGGGATTCCAGCAATTTGGGTTGTCTGCAGGAATTTGTTCGCGATTTTTGAACTGTCTACTAATAGTAATAATGACCCATCTTTAACATAGCTCGCTTTTGTAAACTTGGTAGATACAGCGTCTACTCCTTTTCTTACCAAAAAGTGGTTGAAAAATTTTAGCGGTTTGGTGCTGTCGGCTGATTGTATGACAATATATTTCGGATGGTCACTATTGGGAGAGAGCTCAAATGGCTTTGCTGGCAACGATGGAAAACTTTCGGACGGAGGCGAAGGCTTTGTTCTCTTTGCTGCTTGCTTGGGCTTTTTGGCTGGCTGTGATTCCAGCACCGAAAACATGTTCGCGTCGGCAAAGCCGGACGCCATCGTTTATATGTGTCCCTTTGGAGTGGTCTTGTTTTTTGTCCTTTATTTTAAGTCCCACTCTTTAGCTTATTCCTCGTAGGAATAAGAACAGCTGATTGCTGTCAGTGACAGCTGAAGCACGTGATTCACTGCACAGGCACTATTGGTTCTGTACACTATCGGGAAATCACGATTCTCACCGAATGTACCGGCAAGTATAAAAGCTCCCACAGGAGCCTTCCACGGGAAAGCGCGCGAGATTCAAAAGGCGGAAACACTCGCACTCGGAAATCTCAAGCTATATCGTCTTCGCTAGGCGCTAGGTTGACGTCTGACTGAATTCGGTTTATTAAATGTCGCAACAGTTAGATAGAGTACAGTTGTAGCCGATTTTAAGGCTTTGGTTTTTTGCAGAAGAAAATTAAAACATGATTTCCAACGTTCTATTGACTGTCATGAAATCATTTTATATCCTTTAATCGATATTTACTCTAATAGAAAATCTAATGAATCCCTATGTATTGCCGCGGAGTAAAATTACAGGAAATTATTTTATCTTAACAGAATCTAGGAAATTAGTTCTGTAGTATTTTTAGTTTCCTACTCGTATTTACGCTAGTTCAATTTAATGAAACATATAACGTAAAGGCACCGAATACCGGCCGGCTACCTAAATCCGGCCACTTGGTTATTTAATAAATATCTATGCGAAAACTAAATATAAATTCATTTTTACTAGTAAAATATTGTATATAAATTAATTACTGTACTTGTAATTAGTTAAAAAAAAATAATAAAATTATTTATTGTTAAGCAAAAAAAAATTATTAATGTGGTCGAAGGTTAGATTTTGCTTCAATAGATCGATGAAATCCTAAAAATCGATACTTGAAAAATGAGAAATGTTTTTGTATCATCTCAATAATTAATTATGATTTTGATAATTATTCTAGACTCATATATTCTTTAGTTATGTAATAATCTCAAAGTACGATCAGTACGACATAGTGGCCGGAGCTAGGGTCCGAGTCCAACAATGGCAAGCTTTTTATTAAAAATTAATTTTAAATATACCAATGACAAAATAAACGAACGGGAATAATTTATTATCGTTCAGAATCGTTTTCTCATATTGAAACCACTAACACAATTGAAATAAATGTTCCTATTAATTCAATAACAATAAATAAATGTAGTCAATCCTTAAATGGCCGGTATTCGGTGCCATTACGTTATATGTACTGTACATAGTTAAGATTTTTATAGTTTTTTAAAAAATTCAAAAATAAGGTATAGTAGCTTCTCTTAACCACACATGTTTAAGACTGTAATCTTACAAAAACATATTAAGGGCCTGCCCGAATCCAAGTCTTCGTTTTTGTCTTGTTATGACAGTTTGTGACGACACACCGAGCTAAGATCTGTCCGAATTCATGTATAATGCCTGTGAACTTAGTTACATAGTATAAGAGTTAATCCAATTGCTTAGCTTGATGAGCTAGTCAAGACTTGCGTTCACTTCGGGAGGTAGACTGCATGAAAGTAGTTGGTTTAATAAGTAGTTATGAAATTAATTGACAATGTCAGCTTCAAAATGTAAGTATAATTAATTGATATACTAGACATACATACGAGAGAGAACAATTTTGTTATTGCAGGGACTAAAGAAAACATTTTAAAATTAATTGAGCTGCGAGGGAGAATTTGGTGACTGACAACATTATTGTCTGTGACCTATAGAAATTTATGAAATTTTGTATTGTTATTAGAATTTCAATGTTATTTGGTTTCCTACAGAATTTTAATGATCAAGATCAGCCCAAATTCTGTTGCTGTTCATCCAAAATTGGTTGACGATTTATATCACGAACATGTTTGCATTCAGATCTCCTTCTATTTTGCTTCGACCATCCTTAATTAATTTTTTAGCGCTACAGTTTAGTCCTCCACTTAAATAAACTTCAAATGTCAAATGTCAGGATAAGCATACGAATTCGAACAAATAAGCTTTGACTTCGTCTTAATTGTTATAGTAGTTCAGCTTGTTTGCTGACGTTATAAACTATCATAACAAGACAAAGACGAAAACTTGGATTCGGGCGGGCCCTAAGAAAGCAAAATTATTTTTAACGATAAAGTAAAAATTCCTGTAAATGATATAAAAATTCAATTTTATCAGGAAAAAAAACATTTAACGTTGAAGAGACACAATTCTGCCAATTCTGCAGATATATCTCCAAGGTGAAGGATTCCAGATACTTTAGAAAATTGATCTATCAATTACTCATCCCCTGAAAAAAAACCCCTAAACTAGAGTGCAACAGCACAAAAAACATGTCAAAAACATCAGCCAAGTGATTGAGCGTCGAGCCGAAGCGCAAAAGGTGAAAGTACCTCTGGCCGCCCGCGCCGCCCCCACACTATCGAGCGTATGAAGCACCCTCGAGAGGAGAAAGTGCCAACGGATCTGTTTGAGCGCGGCGGGGATTTACTCCGGGGTGCATTTGATCCAGGTCCCGGATCCCGGAGCTTGTCATCATTATGTGGCCTCGTCAGCTGCAACAAAGGCAGGGGCTCTTAGATGCATTCAATTTGTCCAAAATGAAGTGTCATAGCCACAGATGTTGCGCCGTCCTGGATAGGTTCCGGCGACGACAACGCGAGGATATGGTCTTCAAATACGACAGATTGTGCTCAATCCGAGTTTGATACGTGTCAACAAAAGTCGGCTCGAATAATTTCGCTGATAAAGCACCCCTGAACCCCTAAACCCGCGTATCCATAACCTGCTCAGGATCGGCGGGGTATTGAATGTCATTCCGTACACTAGCCTGCAGGAGGGCAAAGGCTGGCGCCATTAATTCAAATGCATCCCCGTGCAAAGTCACTCCATCCGGACTGCAGACATAGCCCGGTTAGGTCCTGTTTGATTCGAAACATACGTCGGTTTCGGGCTCCGCGGCCGCCTCTATGCGATTTCTAACAAACCGCGGAGCCTGCATTTTTCCATCTCCGATCCGGAGCCTTCTGACGGCGCGATCTGGATAGTTGCGTCCTTTCGAGCACGTAAATTACGATTATGACAAATTTTATGAATGTCCTTCGCTGGCAGTTTTTAGGGGTGGTCGCCCCCACGGTTTTATTTCGCTTCGCTCTCCGACGTTTGCGTTTTTTTCCATGTGTTTTTTCCACTTCATTTGGAAGGAAGTGCGCCATATGTGTGTGTGTATATATATATATATATATAGGGCGCTTTTGGCATATTCAGAGGGCGGTTATAGTCACAGCATGATTTAGGGGTTGACCGCCCTCCTGCGGGGGACAATTAATGTGAGAAAAGCATAAATTCCGCCTCGTTCGCCTAACGAAAATGGATAATATTTTGCTGTTCCCAATTAATTTGTTGTTAGTAATTTCGCCTTTATTGACTTTTTATACAGGGTGACCGGGCGTACGAGGGGGAATCGCTGCTTTTTCAAGTGTGTTTATTTTCCCTGAAAATTGGACGGTTCGTGCGCTATGGGCTTTATAGTGGTAGGATGGTTTCGAAATTTGGGTCAAATTTTGAGATGGGGTTCCTTTGTGGAACAATCTCGTGCTCCCTGACTCGAACCGCAAAAGGGAAGTTTGCAATTTATGAGAAATATGTTTTAATGGCTTTGTAATGACGCAATGTAGGGATGTAATGAGTTTTTAATTAAGGTTAATTGAAGCGGAAATTCTCTTTAATTTGTACAATATTGTATGCAATTTGGGACATTGAAAATCAATTTATAAAGGAAACCGACGCTTTGTAAGCGTTGTTACTTTTTACTTTATTGTGTTATTCTTTTCTGAACTGGGAAAGCCTAAGGGTTTTTGGGATCACTGATTCCCAGGTATTGTGTCAAAATTGTAAAGTTATTCGTATTATGTACTCTACTATTTGGTTTTCTTAATTGAGAACTTTGCCGTAAAATGGTCTGGGTACTCAATTTTTCGAAAAAGATTCGGTTGACAGTATTAATCCTATTACTAAATCTAGTAATTTTACGTATACACTAGGGTGCTTTTTTTTCGCGACAATTTTTTTTTTTTTCAGTCCCACCTCGAAATTTTGTGGCTAATACCTAAACAAACATTCCCTGAAAATTGGAGCCCTTAAAAATAATATTTAGTACTAGACCAAGACGCATAAAGATTTCCCATATAAAATACACGTGAACTTTGATTATTTTTCTTCAAATCTCTACAACTCAGAGGCATTTTATGGCACAATCTTGGGCAATGGTAGGGTTTCTACAGAATTGAATGCTCTACAAAAGTGTCCATTACGGTGTAACCCTAACTCCCACTAGCGAGGTAGTACGGGTCATTGACCCCAATTTTTCCACGAAGTTCTCGCTTTTTGCCCCTATTTCGTAAACAACAAGAGGTACAGAAAAAGTGAATATGACAAACTTGTAGCAAATTCAATTTCCTAAAAAAAAATTCTGAACACCAAATCGCTAACATCGATATTTCTTGAGATATTGGGCTTTGAAGTTGAGGTAGTGTGGAAGTTTCATGTATTATTGAGCTAAATTGTAGAAACACTACCTCAACTTCAAAGCCCAATATCTCAAGAAATATCGATGTTAGCAATTTGGTGTTCAGAACTTTTTTGTAGGAAATTGAATTTCCTACAAGTTTGTTATATTCACTTTTTCTGTACCTCTTGTTGTTTACGAGATAGGGGCAAAAAGCGAGAATTTCGTGGAAAAATTGGGGTTAATGACCCGTACTACCTCGCTGGTAGGAGTTAGGGTTACACCGCAATGGACACTTTTGTAGAGCATTCAATTCTGAAGAAATCCTACTATCGACCAAGATTATACCATAACATGCCTCTGAGCTGTGGAGTTTTGAAGAAAAATAATCAAAGTTTACGTGTATTTTATATGGGAAATCTTTATACGCCTTGGTCTAGTACTTAATATTAATATTAAGGGCTCCAATTTTCAGGGAATTTTTGTTTAGGTATTTGCCACAAAATTTCGAGGTGGGACTGACAAAAAAAAATTGTCACGAAGAAAAAAAGCACCCTAGTATACACGCATAAAAAGTAGGATAGTACTAGTAGCAATATTAAATATATACTTTCTCTATTCGCCATCGTTCTTGTATAATGAACAGCATTCATATATGAAGTAAATTCAGTGCTACAATATGGTATACCTGAGAGCGTTTTATCATACTCATACATTTCATTAATTAAACAAAATTCCATATATATTCACTTGTTTTTAATCATTAATTTAAAAATTTATTTTACTCCAGAAATAAAGATACTCTATTTTTACAAAGCTTTATTAAGCTTCACCTGTTTGATTGCATATAGTATATCTTTCCGGTTCAACATTTTTAATCAATTTTTATACCACTTGCAAACACCCGATTGAGCTGAAATTTCGTACACATGAATAAAGTCGATGATAATACCTTGTAAAACTTTTTTAATTAAGTTTTTAACGTCAAATCTTCATGTGAATTTTGAACTGCGATATTATATCATTAAATAAAGTTTTAAATATTCAAAGATATCAAATTGAAAGCGAATCAAATCTGGAGCCTTCCACTTCTTGTTCTAGGACCGATGCTCTTTTAATTAGACCGCATGCTATTGTTAGAAGAGATTAAATTTTCTATTTGTTACATCATCATTGTTTACCAATGAAGGAAACATTAGTACTTGATTATTTAATTAAATACTTTATTTAGTCTGTGTGAAATACCATTGACTACTCGTTCTCTTTGAGTTATAAAAAGGTCAAAACCAAAAAAAAAAATTAAAACATTTGAGTTCATTCCCTCGGCCACTGGAAATTTTGCACGATCACTGCCAAGTGGCGAGTAATAAATCAAGCAGGCTCAAGAATAAATGTCCTCACAACGAGTGAAGCACCTGTGAAAACACTTAAGCTCGCTGGCTAATGTTTCAACAGGCCTGAAGCATATGCGCGGGGAATCATTAGGAACGTCGCGTCGCATCCCGTCCCTGGAGCGATCGCCGCACCTATTCATAATGCGGTGTCCCGTGTCCCGACCAGATGCAGCGATCATGCCGCTGCTACTGCCATTAGCATTCTCGTTGATCTATGACACCTGGATGGAGCGCTTCCAGGTATGACGGACGCACGCATGAGAACGGGGATGTCTTGCCTGCATAGTGCATAGCATACCTGTGAGAATCAGAAACCGCGCTGAAGGGACGATCGTGCAGTTTTTACTAGTGCCATCGGTCATCAGCATAATGGTCAAGATCTCTGCTCGAGCGGAGGCTGCGTTACTCGCCTCGTTAAGAAAACAACTTTTCAGCGGGCTGATAATGGAGTCGATGATGAGCAGAGATGCATCATGACTCCAAATAGACACATTACTCGATGGGTTTGGAGGTGCTCCGGTGAAGTGCGAACCCATTCAGGTGGCCGCCTTCCTTGTGCTTTTTCTTCTCCAATCGAGAGTCTGTGAAAGGTGAACAGAAAACGGCCTTTTTGTTTTCTTGCCTCTGCGACTGAAGAGTGCTTCTGAGAATTACAAAAGCGGCCAAAGGCTGCGGACGGGCAGCTACTTCACTTCTCCTCAAGTGATATTTTATTCATCTTGAAAGAGCGTAAACATTTCATGAATATCAATTAATGTGGTTGGATACTAGTAGAGTGCGAATTTTTATGGAAATTCATCTGCGCCCGCAGGACGGCGGTGATGCGCACAATTTCAAGTTTGTTTTCTTCTAGGAAACACAAAGCAGCATTGGGAAATGCAAAGAGTTTTGGAGATGTGTATCAATCCTGCGAAGAAAGGATTTTGTACGTTTCTGCGATATGGCGATGTCGTTTTTGGAGATTGCTATTTTCAAGTATTTGCTGATCCCATGCGAGAATGCGTAGCTTACCTTCGCAGCCAATTAATTAAATAATCGCGTACAATCGCTGTGAGGCATGCAGCGGAATTGCAATCGAGAATTTTCCTTTTACATTTAATATACCAGTTAGGAATACTTTGTTGAGGAAATGTTCTAGAAATGCCAACTAAGGAATTGTAGATCTAGATTCTAGATGAATAATGTATTCAAGCAGTTAAAGACGTAAAAAGTTAGATATTCAGAGCACTTGTCGACTCCTATTTCACATATTTGTAAAAAATGCTTGTTAAAGTGGGTTTGAATCATTTTCTCGAAGATTTCATTGGTTAGATAAATATATGTAGATTGAAGTTGATAACTGCGAACCAATCAATTGGTTTTGTAATGGTCTAACAAGCACTTAGTAAATAACTGTAAGAACGAACTGTTGTCTGTGCTCAATCATCTAATTCAAAAATAATAATGAAACAAGTACCAATCTTTTTCAAGTGGAAATTTCTTACAGATTTATTTTCAGTAAACATTAGCTGCGCTCCATTGGGCCATGCAGAGTACACCAGCGTAATTGTAACTACACTGAGCTACTCGTAAGCAGGTGTAGTTTGCCAGAGTACTTGCGCTAATTTTTCCCGCTAGGGACACAAAATGTTTCAAGAACGCTCAATAGATGGCTTTTCGTTCTTTTAGGCTATCGTGAATTTTAAAAGTCGGTAAACAGGTTTGAATGCATAATGCGGACAAAATATGGATGAAGGTTTGTACAAGGGTTTTGTCGTTTATATTTATCATATCTGTATATAAAAGTTTAGAAATACTTGTTACCGTTCCTCTGCCCCTCGCTTACTTATATGCTCAACACAAAGTTTTCTACTTAGCTTCCACTTGGGTTGATGTTGTCGACGACGCCTAACAAAAATAACTGCTCAAATAAAACTCCAATATATTTATTTCCTGATAAGATTTACCCGCAAAATCGTAGAGTATAGTGTAACCTAGAATGGAATTTTAGACCTCTACCGATGTTGTACCATTTCGAAAACAAAATATTGGGAATAAATGGAATTTGTTGAATGTGGAAATTTCTTTTATGATAATTGGTAGAATTATTTGTGTCATAATCAAATAGAAAATAAATATAAATTATAAACTTTTAAATACATGACGCTCTTTCTACTGAACCCTGAGATATAGTCTTAAAATTAGAAGAGACCTAAAGAACCTTGAGATCGCTTTTTAACTCGTTTTGCTCTCCACCTGCGATTCTCCACGATGAACATTGATCTACGCGATCTACTTTGCGAGGTCGAGGTCAAGTCTGAGCTATTTTGGAACGGTTATGACTTTGAACCATTGATTTCGATTAAGGAACGATTACGATTCTATTGAGGGCCCAACTGGGCGTATGTTGGATGCCGGAGCTGTGAATGGGCTTTTAACAAACAAGCGGTCCCTCCCCTTCATCTTAATGACACGGCATGACGGCAATTCTCCGCTCAATTGCGTCGACTCGTCTGTTTTGAATTATTTTCAATTTCACAGCTGTCGAATTCAATTAAAATCGGAGCGCGTTCGCAGCGGATTCTGGCCGGCCCCGGAGCCGAACGATGCATTTTTTTTATTATTCAAGCATCCCAGTCCAATTGCGTAGCCGCAAGCCAGTTTTTGCTATTCCCTTTGTCCGAAATTATGATTGATGTAACCTTTAAGCCTTAAGACGAGCCTTTAAAATACTCTAGATAGTCTAGATCAACAAGATCTCTAACGGTGGCCCTTTACTTCTTCTCGTTTCAGATGGACGCGATCAGGCTGATTTAATGTGACCTCATGAAGGAAGGTGAACCGAATGACGAGAACGAGCACCGCAACGACGCTGTGATATAAATTGGACAAATTTCTTGTTTGCTGTTGCGCCCCAACACAAAAAAAACGGTCTTTTAAGAGGGACGAGTCCACAGAGGACTCCAACGACCAAATTTTCTGGTGCATTCTCAAATAATTTCTAGTTGAGAGAGCGTTTCACGTGACCCCCGCAAAGAGTGCGCTGCCATCTGATACCGAAAGATGGCGGGCTTGAGAGGAGGACGCCTGCGATTGAGGCTACGATCGACGCTTTTGCTAATTGCCCTGATCCCAGTGATTGATGTGACCGCCGACGGGATGCAGCACATGACAGATGGCGGAATGGGGGGCGGGATGGGCTCCTCGATGGGGGTCAGTCCTGCACCAGCTGTCGGTCTGCCACCGATGCCAAAAGACCCGAATTCGAGATGCGAGGAGATCACGATTCCCATGTGCCGGGGGATCGGTTACAATCTCACGTCTTTCCCGAACGAGATGAATCACGAGACCCAGGAGGAGGCCGGTCTCGAGGTCCACCAATTCTGGCCGTTGGTCGAGATCAAATGCTCGCCCGATTTGAAATTCTTCCTCTGTTCGATGTACACACCGATCTGTCTTGAGGACTATCACAAATCGCTTCCGGTCTGTCGATCGGTCTGCGAACGTGCGCGGACAGGGTGCGCTCCAATTATGCAGCAGTACAGCTTCCCTTGGCCTGAGCGAATGGCCTGCGAACATCTCCCCGCCTATGGGGACCCGGACAACCTCTGCATGGAGGAGCCCAGCTACACTCAGGACAATGATGGGTCCAGTGGTGGATCATCGGACCGGGGCGGATCGCACCCCATGGGCGGCTCAAGCAGCGGCAGCATTAAACCAACGAAAAAGACCTCAACCGGCGGATCTGGTTCGAACAGATGCAAAGGTAAAAATTCAAAAAACTGTCAAAGTCCCCCAGGGGAAAGAAAGGAGTGCGCGTGCAGCTGCCGACCACCTCTGATACTCCTGGGGAAGGAAGAAAGCCTGTGGTACAACACCACTGTCGGAAAGGTCGCCGGCGTCCCAAATTGCGGGATCCCGTGTCGGGGGCCGTTCTTCACAAACGACGAAAAGGAGTTCGCCGGAATTTGGATCGCCCTGTGGTCCGGACTGTGCTTCATAAGCACTCTAATGACACTCACCACCTTCATCATCGACACAGAAAGATTCAAATACCCTGAGAGGCCGATTGTCTTTCTGTCGGCATGCTATTTTATGGTTGCTATCGGATACCTTTCGAGGACATTTTTGGGCAATGAAGAGATCGCTTGCGATGGAAGAGCAATCAAACAATCCTCATCTGGTCCTAGTTCTTGTACGCTCGTATTCCTCCTTGTCTACTTTTTCGGAATGGCTTCTTCGATTTGGTGGGTGGTATTATCATTCACTTGGTTTTTAGCCGCTGGATTAAAATGGGGCAATGAAGCTATCGCTAAGCATTCTCAGTACTTTCATTTAGCTGCCTGGCTAATTCCTACTATCCAGAGCGTTGCCGTGCTTCTTCTATCAGCCGTAGATGGCGATCCCATTCTGGGAATTTGCTATGTTGGCAACATGAACACGGACAATCTTAAAACGTTCGTCCTTGCACCGCTCTTTATATATTTAGTGATTGGAACGACATTTTTAATGGCCGGTTTTGTATCACTCTTCAGGATACGATCGGTGATCAAGCAACAAGGTGGTGTAGGGGCTGGTGCTAAAGCAGACAAGCTAGAAAAGCTGATGATCCGGATTGGCATCTTCAGTGTACTATATACCGTCCCTGCTACAATAGTAATTGGCTGTTATTTGTATGAAGCAGCCTTCTTTGAAGACTGGATCACTTCTCTAGCCTGTCCTTGCTCTCATACTTCTGGACCTCGTCAGAAGCCACTTTATTCAGTTTTAATGCTGAAATACTTCATGGCTCTGGCCGTGGGTATCACATCCGGGGTGTGGATCTGGTCTGGTAAGACCCTAGAGTCATGGCGCCGATTCTGGAGGAGACTGTTCGGCAATCCAGACCGCACTGGTGCTAATCAAGCCTTGATCAAGCAGCGCCCGCCTGTTCCACATCCGTACGCTGGTTCTGGCATGGGCGTGCCTGGTTCAGCGGCCGCCTCGCTGCTCGCGACACCCTATACGCAAGCTGGCGGCAGTGTTGCCTCAACGAGCCACCACCATCTGCATCATCATGTTCTGAAGCAACCGCCAGCTAGCCACGTATGACCTGGCGAGTCTGGCGGCGCTTCAACAGGTCTACCAACAGGCGGTGGGGGTAGTGTTGTTGGTGGTGGCGGCATAATAAGTACTGGTGTGAGCAGCAGCACAGTGGGAGGTCCCGGCTTAATCGGCGGCACCCCAGGTGGCAATGGCGGTCCCGGTGGCATGATGACCGGCCCGGGATCCGTCGTTGATCCCCGAGCTGTGTCCGTTGTTGTAACGCTGCCTGGCCCGCAACACGGCCAAGCGCTGAGCGACTATGGTCCCATATAGTTAACAGTTAGGCCCGATACTGCTCGCTGGGTGTCAACAAGCAATTTCAGTCAACTTTAAATCATTTCCCACCCCCACCCCATGCCCCAGTTCGCCGCCTTTTTCTATACACGACTTTTTGTAATAAAGCAGGTAAATTTTTTAAAAAAAACTACGATAATACCGCCAAACACACAGCTCTCTTTCTAGTCCAAATAGAGGAATAATATTATTATATTTTGTTTGTTTTGTAATAAAGCATCAAGTAAACCGCAATTTACTTACTAAATGTTTAGTTAATATTAATTTAACGACAAAGTAACAAGCAGAAACCTTAGCAATAAGTCTTAAAAGAAAAAACTAAATTTTAAGGAGAACACGAACAAATGCGCGCCGCCTCCACGACCATTGGCCGGGACGACTCTCTTAAAAGTAATAATAAATAAAAACAATATAAACTGTGAAATAAGGACTGATGTGCAAAGCAAACAATGCAAGAGAGGAATATGAGAAAATATAAGCAAAAACGGGCACAACTTGTTGAGTGATTTTACACACAAAAAAAATGAAAAACTTTCGAAAAATAAATAAATAAATAAATAATAAAAACGACGCAAATTGGTAGACTGATGAAGCACCTTAAAGCAGGTCACACACTGCCAAATCATTAAAAAAAAAACGAATTGTTCAGAAATATTTCTTCACGACAATTCGGCCAGAAGTGTAGCACTTCGACAAAATATTGAATGGATGTGTACATCAATAATAAAATAAATATTTCTTAACTTAAGCAGCAAACGCACCTGTAAATATTCCTATAAATAATTTTTATCGTGCATAGTCGTAAACAATTGAACTTTTTTGTAAAAAAAAAAAAAATTTAAAAGAAAAATCTATTCGTAACGATTATTTTTAAAAGCATTCATAGAAAACTAAGATAAAACATGATGTTTAACAGTTTAATGCGAAAGAGAAGAAAATTAATGAAGCAGGTATTTGACAAATTGTAAACTAAACAGAAGAGAAAATGACTTTTTTGTCCATTAAACATAGCGTTTTACAGCAAAACACTTAGAAGTAGCGAAAAAGCGAAAGAAAAAATGATCTTTTTATACGTAATTTTTAACGATTAAAACAAAAAAACAAGAACAAAGTGAAAAGTAAAATTAAAAAAAAAAATAAAAATAAAAATAATAATGATGAAATTGTAAAATAGTAAATACCTTATTAATTTTAGTAATACCACCGTCAGGTGTCTCTTTGTTTCTTTTATTTAATTTGACCGCCATTTTTTTAAATGCATTTATTAAAATATATGATTGTGTGTATGCGTGTGTGTATGAATGTTAACAGTAACGTAATACGACTGCAAAAGCAACAAATAATATATTAAATGTGATTTTCGAGAGAAGAGCGAGTCGATTTATTCTGAATAAAATGTTAATTTTTGTAATTATCCGTTGAGTTTTGTTATTTTTCCTTTTCATTTCCTTTTATTGAATTAAATATTTTATTATTTGACCTCTAGAAAGTTTTCAGGTTTTTTTTTTTAATATTAAACCTCTGCTGTTCTTAACATCTAAATGACATCGCAATATTCACTACAAGGGTAATATTATAACAAAAGTGCTCATTTGCATTGCATTGCGTATTCTATACTTAGTGATGTAATATCAGATATTAAAGAAAAAACAGGGCTCCGTTCAAACTTACTCGCTAATTATCTGCTCGTCAAAATACAAAACCGTATTATTATAAAATATTTCCTGTGTAGATTTGTCAATTTGCAACTGATTGTTTTAAATTAGAGCTTCAAATGTTATCCGAATCTTCATACTAAACGGGTGTGTGGTTGGGTCGATAGTGTCGGATATCCGAATAATTTTAACCGATACTATCCGGATAGGCCAGAATTCGGTTCCTGATTCTGAAATTATTCGAATTATGCAGATGCTTTGAAGCACTACTTTAAATCAGCAAACAAATTTTTCTTCAATAAATCATTCAAATTTCGAGTCGGAATGTCCCCGGAAAGTATTGTATTAATTTCACTTTTCGCAGTTTTTAAAAATATAGAACATTGAACCGAATATGTCGTTTTGGATCATATGTCCAAACCGACTAGACCCTGAATTGGGATTAACCCTATGCACCAACCAAACTTAAAACTTAAGCCTATGTCCCAGGGGTCGTAAGTTCGAAAATGAATATCAGCTGATTTAAGAATATAGTGGCGTAAATATTTGATAAAAGCCATTCTGAGTTTTTTGTATTCTATTTCATAAAAGCTGTGGTAAGAGGTAACAATAAAAATAGGTTTTCCTGTCAAAACCCGACTGAAATGCCACTGAAATGTCAAACCGAAATCAATAGCATTTCGAAAATACTTCATGACGTTTATGCAGCTTTTTTGGATACCGATTGGTGCATGCGAATATTCGAAGTCAGTTTGGGGCATACGGCCCTTAATATCCGCTTCTAATAATTGAGAAAGAAGAAAGACATGATTTTCTTTTTCATAAACCATAATATATAAAAACGCGTAATAGAATCATCAGAACTAAGAAAAACTGTAGCAACCATGATGAAAATTATTCATTACTGTCAGGATCATTTTCGAATTCTGCACGCAGGTTTAGAAAACTTAAAAAACAATGAGACAGCACTGAAATTATTGTTAATATGATTAATATTACATGGCTTTGATCAGTATTTTTTTATAATAAGTAAGCAATTACAAATTTACTTTTTATTTATCTATCTAGACAGAACTATTTGATTTTTGCTTAATTAAAGTACTATTGGCAATTCTTCGACCAGGCTTGCTTGTTTTTATTGCTTAAGCTTATTATATATTTTTTTATAACGATCTTGAGTAATGTATTGTATGTATTTATCTTCCTACAAATTTAAATTTACCAACTTGTTTTCAATAATAAGAGCTTCGCAGATAACGAAAATGCATTAAATGGCTCAGGAATCGAGTTAAGAAGTGATTATGACTAAGAAAAAGATGGAATTTCTCAAGTTAAAGAGCCCTAAAATAGCAGCGACGAATTTGTTATTATGATTTCCTTATTATTTGTATAGTTTTTCTTCATTTCGTGATACAATTAACAAAAAAGAAAATTCATCTATGTATAAACGATATTTCTTAGAGATTCATCTTTGAATACGAATTTTATGTAAATTCTGTGTAAATGTTTTAAAACACAATGTAAATACCGTAGATTGAGAAGAAAAAGAATTTTCCCTTTAAAAGCATGAAACAGCTACAAAATATGCTGATAAAATAACTTAAAACTAAAAAAAGGTGAACATGTAAAATTGATGTTTTTGTTTAAATGCGTGTACGTAACATAGATATGTATGTAAAAACCTTGCCATATTTTTCAGCTACATCAGCAAATCTTTATTTCATGCCATCCAGCCCTCTAATTTGCACAAGAAGAATTTTGTTAATATTAACGCTTTCCTGCAGTAACACAAAAACAACAAAACAAAAATGTTATAAAAGAATGAAATTATATCAAATGATAATTTAGGCGCTTACTCTTATTCGTGTTAGTTTATAAGAATCTAGTAAATGGTAATATGTTTTTTGTGCTGTGTCAATCGTTGTGTAAAACAAAATTTGACAAAAACAAATCATCCCATAATATGAGTGATACGAAAGATTGCAAATTGTTTTACTTGAATCAACATGACGTCTCACTTTGTTTGACTAATGTTTGTTTATCGCTTTAAATTTAAATTTTTGCTAAGCTTAAATGGAACGGAAATACGTAATTAAACTATACAAAAAGAAAACACAAGAATGATATTTTAAGAAAGTGGAAGATATTACAAATAGATTTACAAATTGAGAAAAGAAAACGCGATTACAAGAGGAGTGAGCAAATTGAAAGGAGTTTTTATCTGGTTTCACAGATCGACTGTATACGAAATATGAACGAGTTACAAGAAAATGAAAAAAAAGGAAATAAAAAATGTTTTAAAAAGTAAAACTAAATGATAAATAGAAGTACATAGAGACTAATTATTAATTTTTACTTATATTTGTTTATTAGAATTTAATATAAATTCTAAATTTAAAAGAAAACTGAATAAAACTTGAAAATAAAAAATTAACAAATTACTGTTTGTTTTATTACTTCCTTATTTATAATTGAAAGAAAAAATTTCAGATCTCTTTTACTATTGATTGAAATCTCAAAGGTAAGAACGGGCATTATTTTATATGAGCAAGACAGTATCAGGCATTTACAATAATAAATTAGATGAGAATATCTCGGCTCTATAATATTATTTTGAAGTATATTATTCATAAGTATACTCATATAAAAAATAAAGAAAAAATCAAATAATTCAGAATTGGTAAAAACAGGGATGGTGCCAATGAAGAACCCTAAGGGTCTCCATTAATCTTACATCCGTCAATTTTGTAATTTTAGTCAGAGAGATACTCATATGTAAGGTTACTGCGAAAAAATCTATCATTTAAACTGAAAGTATTTTTTTAATGAAACATTGTAGAGCTCAATGACTGGAAGAAACATTTTTATATATTATTATATTATAATTTTTCAGTAATATCAAGCGTTGCTCTGATCAATAGACAAAAAACATCGGTTTTGGACTTATGATGATGGAAATTATAGTAGATTATAAAATATGATATTCCCAATTTCATCTATTCTCTTATAAGTAGTACTAAAGTACGAAATTAATTCTCAGTTTTTAAACTGATTTTCAAATAACAATTTAGAATATACACTCGTAAATATCCCTCGAAGTTATAGTTCCTGATTTTTGTGTATGTTAAACTAAAAAACCGACGATCTTATTATTATTAAATCCCTTCTCTCTTTTCTGAACAGACATCCAGAGTAAAAATAAAAAGACTATCACGGCTGCACCATCGATTGAACAAAAAACCCTCATAAAGTTCTTCAAAAATTATTTCTACGTCGTGGGGCCATTTCATATATTTGAAAAACACTGCGGACTGCGGACTGCGTGCAGCCGTCGTACCGCCATCTAGAAGCCTTGCGGTCGAGGTGCCGCCACCGTTCATTTTTACTCAAGAATAAACGAAATTAAGAATTTCGTACGTACTCAATTTCAAAATTATCACATTGTCTTAAAATTAAAGTGCAATTTATGTCAAAATCTTTGTGTGAAGGATTACACAGCCACACAAAAAAAGAAAAGTGGTCTGTACTCTACATGCGATATATGGTTTGCGATGTATTTTCGCGTTGAGCACGAATCTGGAGTCAGAATTGAGCCATGACACCACAGTTAATTCCTAACCTCAAAAAACAGGTAAAAAAATAGCAAAAATCCGGATACATTTATGCAAGGAAAAATACAGGAATTTCTTTTTTTCATATCCAGATGTGTATTTTTATGTAAAAGAACCCCGTGAATCCAAATCCACCGTCAGAGTTGAGGTGGCACGTCGTGTTTTTTTCCTAACCTCAAAAAACCGGGTCAGAAATATCGATTTCCAAAAGTTAACCGATTTTTTCGGTGTGTGGGGGTTTTAGGGGTCGCTGATCGCGAATCTGAAGTTAGAGTTGCAAAATTCAAGATGGCAGACCCAATATGGCGGACAAGATTTTCGAAAACCAAACGATCTACACCAAAATCGGTATGTTGGGGTTTTTGGGATCGCTGATCATGAATCTGAAGTTTAGTTTGCAGAATTAAAGATGGCGGATCCAATATCGCTGACGAAATTTTCGAAACCAACCGATCTACGCCAAATTTGGAATGTGGAGGTATTTGGGGTATTTGGTTGATTTTCAAAATGTCATTGGAAAATTGAAAATCAAATACCTATGTATAAATTTTTATATGGAAATCTGTACTGAAGTAAAGTTGAAATTTTTAGACAAATTTAACGAACTTCTAAACCAGAGACCAGGCTATACTTTTCCAGATTTTTGAAGCACTAAATCCGAATCGAGAAAAAAAAAGCGGAAAAAACCAATTTTTTACAATATTTGAGGTAATTTCTCTCTAAAAAATTCGTTACGTCATCTGAAAGTATAGAAAAAGTATAGTCTGATTTTGGTTTAAAATTTTATCGGCCTGTGTAACTTTTCTGATGTGATCCTCCCCCTTTAGATCATAAGGAAAATAATTAGCTTTTAGGGTTTTATACATTATTATGTATACTTATAATACTCATTTTGGATGAGAAAAAAATTTCTGTACAGTGAACGCACAGAACTGAAAAATTTTCGAAAGCAATCCAAACCTTAGATGTTTGTGAAAGATACAAATTGTCTTTTATTTATGCATATAAGTTACCCGCAGAGAAAGATTTTACCTACATGATAACTCAAAGAAAAATGTGAAGATGCTTAAAATTTACTTTCTGAAGTATAGGTACTGTAATAAAAGTATGTGCATATAAATTTATTTAGAAGCTCCTTCATATGCATGCATTCCCAAGTTATATTCTCGCTCCGCTGAACTACTTACGTGGGTATCATAAATTCTGATAAAAATCTGTTGGAAGAAAGGCTGTGTTTACCTTCACCTTGTTCGAACGTATGTACATACTATACATAAGTTATGGAGTTGCTGTAACTGGTGATTTTTAAAAGATTTTATTTGAACTTATGAGCTGAAGGGTTCTCTTCGAGAAGTTACAGTGCATGGACCTACATGTACTATATGTATATTATTTTTGCTATAAGCAATTTTATATACTGTATATCGCAAAAAACGTCGGCTGAGTTGAACAGATGCCATGGAATATGTTAAAGTCATGGCATCCCTTCAGTGTCCCTTTAACAAGGACAGATTATCATAAATGAAATTCCCCATCCATTGTCAAAATAGAATTTGTCATCGTGTGCAATATTGCAGTGTTAACTCGTCCCTCAAGTGGTAATGTTGAGTTCGCCCTGGAAATCAGGGCCCGATGTCATCAATCACTGCCACACACTGCTGCCCCTATCCGTCCGCTAGTTTTGCCTAGAAATTCTGTTGTGCATTTAACACTTCATTTCATAGCAGGCATCACTGCATCGCATGCTATGTTGCGATTTGAGTGATGACTACATGCTCACATATGCTCCAGTGAGCCCATAGCAGAACATGGTGCACCCGGTGCCCCGGTGTGTCACCCTCTTGGCCGAAAATCTGCTCCCCGTCCGAGCAATTAAGGAAATTTTAAAAATAAATCCACTACTAATTGATGGATGGGTTCATTTTCATGAACTGGAAAATTAACACTCTGTCGAAGGAGGCGTTCAGTAGGTTCTCCTCATATGATAGTGGGTAAAAGAGTTCAAATGCATAAATACCGGATGCAAATCAAGTTACATCACATCAATCATGATAAGCTTCAATGAGCTTATAGTAGGCTGAGAAAAGTTCCTCAATTACCCGAGAGTTAGATCAATTTTAATTTAAAGTGTGCGACTTCGTGGGAATAAAATATCTAATGAATAATGCGTCCATAAACTAGTATAAACACTCAGACAAATTATAAATAGTTCTAAAATCAAAGAAAATACTTGTTTACCATTAAGGGGGTAGTCCAGTGAAAACGACTGTTTTTTCAACGATTTTTTTTTCATATTAAGAGTCAATTTTTATTCAAAAACTTTTTGACATATGATAGTACAACTATTAAAATACACAAATAAAATTTTTTTTTTTGTTTTTGAAGAGTCATCTCGACAAAATGGCCGCTCCAAAAAAAAAAAATTTTTGTTGGCGGACGTCGAATCTCTGCAACGGTTCATTTGAAACAAAAAATCCAAACGAGGTTTTAATCTGTAGAACATTGGCTATCGTCGGAACTAGAATTATTAATTTTCAATCAAAAATAACAAAATGGCAGCATTTCGAATTTTTCGGGTGTTTTTCGGGTGCTTAATTTGTTTATAACTTTGTAAATAAACAATGGATTTTAATAATTCTAGTTCCGACGATAGACACACAATCAAGAAATATACAGCTAAATTTTTAGATCAATCGGAGCAAAAGACTCTGAGATCTGACGTCCGCCGAGTCAAAACATGCTGTTTTCAGAAAAACGCGTTTAAAGTTTTTTATGCGGGAAAAAGCTAAAAAAATTAATTTTACCTTAGTCAGCGATGCCTGCTCCATACATAACGCGATGCCTCCTCCATACATAACTAACCTTAAATACAAAGCAGAAGGACCTAGACCGTTATAAACCAAAACAAAATGGGCGAAGCAAACAGAAATAGAAGAGTCCTCCTTGCTCCGAAACACGCCAGGGGACCTTCGAGCGCTCGGATTACACGTCTCTCGAAAACTCTCTGTATCTTTAAAACTATTCAATATTTTGCTTAGATATTTTAAGGGAGTATTTTCTAGGTGTAGTAGAGTAGATTTAAGCAAAAAACAAAAAAAACGAAAAAATTTTTTTTTTCACTGGACTACCCCCTTAAGGGGGCAGTAAGTACACTTCTACTTTTTGAAAAAATCGATGTTTTCAAAAACATCAAATTTGTATACTATATACCTCCAAAAGTAGTTTACAATATGTTAAATCGATTGAAAAGGCATTGCCGAATAAGCGTAAGGTACTTTTTTTTCAGAATTATCTGCGAATTGAATAAAAAAAACTTTAAACGCGTTTTTCTCGAAACTACGTTTTTTGCCCTGGTTGGCAGTTTTTTGAAAAAACTACTGGCCCGATTGGGCTCAAATTTTGTGGACTTATTCCATATATGTTTGCTTATGGTGTGAACCATTATTATTAATATAGGTTAATATTGAACCCTTTTTTTTATAAATATTTTAATAAAAAAAAACAAAAATTAACGTTAAAAAATTAAAAATTCCGCCATTTTGTTGTTTTCTTGCCAAAATACTTCATCGTGGTTCACACGATAGCAGCTGACTTATATTTTAATATGTACTTTGAATTTTTTGTTTCAGACGTTCCAGAACTGAGGTTTCTTACCAACCAGTTTGAAAAGGGTCAGAAATTTCGAAAAATTTATTTTGGTTTTCTTTGATACATATATTTTAATGTGTAAAATTTTCAAATGATTCAATAAATTTTTCTATAAAAAAAAAACACTTTTAAAAAATGCAAAAAAGAAGTGTACTGCCCCGTTAAAGTGCTAAGAATTTTGCGTTTTGTTTAAGAAATATTAACTTCTTTAAAATACTATATTGTCTTCATTTCATAAATTAAAAATATTTCATATATTGTACTTATATTAATATAAAATTGGATCGTCCATATATTACGTCACACAAATTTAGTGGTTTTTAGACCCCTCCCTGCACCCATGTCACACTTTGTTACACTTTCAACTCCACTCCACTTTCCCCATATGAGGTCCCATGATCTTACATATGCAGAGAATACGATTTGTAGGAAAATCTCCATATATGCATAGTTCAAAATTCAATTTTGTTCTGTCGTTGTTTGGTCTTCAGGTAGTTTCTTTTTAAATATTCTATGAAATAAATACTATTCAATATTTTTCAAAATTTGTTGATTTATTAAAGAGAGTAAATTTTCCGATTAGTTATTGAATATGATTTTATTGAATATCTGTTGAGGTGTCTTTTATATGTCTTTTGGCTGTGGGATTTCCTAATTTTCTTATAAAGTAAAAGTAAAATTGTATTAATATTTTGCAATAGCGAATACTTTTAGGACTTTCGAAAATATGAATATCCGGAATATATCATATTACAACATTATTGTTAACCAATGAAAATTATTTTGGCGTGGTGTGTCAGACTTTTTACATCCAGCACTTGATTCAGAATTGTGATAAAAATCAAGTTAAACCTTTCTCCCGAATAAATATAAATTAACGATATGCGGAAAAGGAAATATATTCGAATATGCAAATCCTATCTCAAATTTCATCATTACAACACGCGACTTCAAGCTCGTAAATTAATAAAACTACATTTAAATCTGCAGTTACCGCTAAAACTAAAGTTGTTCGCAGATTTGCATGACTAAATATCCCTTTTGTAAGATGAGCTGAATTTACAAACACCCACAAATTTGCATTGATGGGGCAAAAAATGCATCTCCTTTCCCATGGTGATCAATTTAAACGCGAACTTATTCGTTGTGAATGCATGAAATACCTCACGTTAAAATCAATTAATGACAGGTAAATTCCGCACTGCTGGAGATCTTTTACCTGATAACCTGCACGAAACGTGCAAACCAGCCCATAAGATTTTTGTCTCCGATAATTCTCAAGGAGAAGGCGAAAAAGACTGGCGAAAACGAGATCTTTTCATTTTCTTACAGTGGTGTGGTATTCTTCAGATGACATCTTCAGCCGAAGTAAAATTTATTTCTTGGGCTACTACCAAGCAGCTGGATTTATTTTTGGTCATGGGATCTCTCAGAGGAGCTGGAACTTTATTCAGACCCGAATTAATTAGAGTTTCTATGGCTGGGCTTTAATTGTAATGAGAATACGATCTGATGTCTGGCACATTTTAGCGATCGGGGATTCAGGTAGCTAATGCGGCATGGCACTGAGTTGCGTTCGTGTCTAATAAATTATATCCTATATCGGTTGATTCCTTTTTTGCTCTCCAACATTTTATATAGCGTTTATTATAAAAACTGTCACTCCGTGATATGCATTGAAAGTTTTAATCCTTTGGATATTGAAAAGGAATAGAAGTTATGTTCGATTTTGTAAGCTTATTTAAACATTTTTATTCATTCGCGATTGGTTCAAGCAAAAACTTAATTTATGGACACCAATTTGGACACAGGTCACATTTTACTATCATTAGGTTTCTACAACTTAAACAAAGCACACACAATTTCTACTAAATAATGTATACTTGTTAATGTGGTTGAATTGAATTTGAGACAAATTATGGAATATATAAAGTAATCAATAATAATTTTAATAATGTGGTACGAAACTCCCTTATAACATTTACATATAAAGGATGGGCCATCTGCTGGTTTCTTCTTAAAAATACTGGAAAATTAACACTGTTCTATTTTTTTCAAATTTTGTTGATTTATTGAAAAGAGTAAGCCTTCCGATTAATTGTGGAATATGAATTCATTTAAAGCCTCGGTTGGCTTGGCAGTAGCCCATCCTATCAACCCAATTTTACAACACGTTTTGAATGGTTTTCGATGGGTTTGGGCCGTATTTCACGATTAACTTGGTCAATATTTTGCTTAAGTAGCTGAATCTTTTATTTATTGTCATCATAACATCGATCTTTAATAGTACCTAAAAAAAAAATCCAACGGCGTCAAATCGCAACTGTACGGTGACCATAGCAAATCTCCAAAACGGCTCAAAAGATCTATTGTTACTCGGCTTGTGTGGGATGTATCGCCATCCTACTGGAACCAGAGCTCACCCAACTCAAATTCCTGAGTCAATTGGACAGTTGAAGAAAATCATATGCGTTAGCACTTCAAAGACGCCGTATGGGGGCAATTACATCCAAAATACAAAGCTTTTGAACATAGAAATTAGTCTGTCTGCAGCACAATATGCAGAATAAATTTTAAATAAATTATTTCGATTGTTCCTAAAAATCTATGTTGCATTCATTTTTCACGTATTTCTCTAATAAATTTTCAAGCAGTGATATCTTACCGCAGTTTTCAATAGTAGACCCATTTTTAAAATTCCATAGTCACAAGTCACTAGTCACATACCTCATAAAATAATTTTTTTCAAATGCAATGAAACAGTCATATATAACAATTTTTATTTTAAGGTCGTATTTCCAAGCCATTAAGCTTCAGAGTAATTTTCATTGCTTCTGTTTTGGGTTCATTAATCATTTCTAAAAAACAAAACCATTACTGAGATTATACATACTAATTGAACACATTCAACATAAAATTATTTCGGGAATGTTACAATGATAAGTTTTGGAGATATAGCACGTAATAGCATAAATTACGCCACTGAATACAGACTTGTGACTTCATATTGGAACATTCAGAATGCAAATTTCTTAGCAATTTGCTGTTGCAAATGAATTGTTTACATTTAAATCTTGAAAATACACCGAACAAAGTATTTGTAGTTGATTTAAAAATTAGACTTTGTGAATTCATCTGGGACGAATTTTCTGTTTCAATCAAACGGATCCTAATTCTTCTAATTATTTTAATATGAGTTTTACTGAAGAATATGGTAGTTGTAATAATGGAAATGCAAGTGAATTTTACAAGAATGCATTTGTTAATTTTTAAACAGAAATCATTTCAACTTATGATTGGCCTCGTTTTCTGTACTAATTCCGCCATATCGTTTCAACTAGATGTTTGGTTTAAATAATAAGATAGTGTTATCATGTTTAAGTAGATTTCTCGTCTCTTGTTAACCTTAACCCTGTTAAGTGAAAATCATGAGCAAAAATAGTTAAATGAACCACGAAATTAGTTATTGGAACCAGATATTTTTTTTAGATGTATAACTGATTTATGACATAAAAAATACAGATTTATTGTGAAAGTTGTTTGAACGTGATTTGACCTATCGATTTCACACTTCTTCTTCGGCTTTGGTTTATGTAGACTTTTACCTCTTAAATATAGTTTTTTTTATAGTTTGGCCCGCTTAAAATTTTATAGAATAAATTGTATGTATTTTAACCGACACAAAAGCGTAAGATGCTATTTTGACAACGTAACTTGTACGAGTATAGTTTGTACCTTAGATATTGTAGTTTATGATTTCAGTGTTTATTAATGTTGAGAATCGCATTAATTTCATTGATTATTTGTTTTGTAAGATCATGTTTTATAGATAATAAGGTCCATTGGAGTAGAGTTTCAGCACTTTTACCCTACATAACCAAAATCGATACGACGCGTTTTTGCTCATTTATATCTTCACTCTTTTACTCACAGATTTCATTAAAATGTCTAACAAAAGAAGATACAGAACTGCTTTATTGTCATGCTTGTGATTAGACTTACTTATTACAATATTACTCAATGCAACTATAGTTTCTTAATAGGATTATGATAATAAGTATTTCTGTTTTAGTTTGTAATTAGACTTGATTAGATAGTAAATTATTTCACAACGTTAAGTTTTTAGATAGGATTATGATAATATTTTGTTAATAATTTTTCTTTTTGCTTAAGGGCAGGTTCTCCTACTTTGAGCGAAAAAATCTACTTTTTCATGATTTTTTTTTGGGTACTTAGGATCGAGTTAGGAACTAGCGGTTTTTTTGTGGTCATTTATTAATATAAGTAGAACAGAAAAAAATTTTTTTCAAAAAAAAAATCCAAAATGGCGGTTCCAGCCAACGGTTTTCCTGACAGTGCGCGACGTGCAACGACTTGCGCGCTGCATTCCCTAGGGTGGGGTAATCATCTGAAACATGAAATTCAAAAATATTTAGTTACTTAAACATTGTCCCCCGGCCCTGAATGTTTTTTTAAACAAATTAAACGTTTTTTGAAAAAACTACACCACTTTGAAAAAAAATGCAAATTTTTCGTCATTTTTTTCCCATAAAAATCGGCTCAAAAAATTGTTTATTTATAAAAATTTAAAAAAAAAAAAAACATTCAGGGCCGGGGCAATACATTTCTCTAAATTTAGCACTTTATATCAATTGAATCGGACAAGTGAATTTTGAGCTAGAGTGCAGCGCGCACTAAAATCTGACAATCGTGGGAAATCGCGTGTAAAGTTTCGCTTCACATTTTCACTCTATGAGCGCTCGTCCGGCCGGCGCGGTGCACACTTCTCTTAAACACGCTGTATCTTCCAAAAAAATTAAGAAATCAAAAAATCCTTTCGGCAACATAATTTAGACATGTTACCGATATAAAAAATGTAAAAAAAAAAAATCGATTTTTTGATCGCAAAGTAGGAGAACCTGCCCTTAAATTTTGTTAAAGAGACAGAAGTCTGTTTTAGTTTACTCCGTTTTGCTTGTTTTAGGTTAATAATATAACTAATTTGTTGTGTGGCCTTATTACCTTTCGGCGGTTAAAAAGGCCCATTTAAATTTTACTGCCAAAAGTAAATTTTATTGTTGCCTTTAGTTTAGTTATGTTTAAAGGGAAAAATCGTGTTTATTTTAGGACCTTATTATACAATGGTAATTTAATATGACCCACACAAAGCGTTTCTAAAAACTAAAATATGTTTTGAAATACTCACTTTTATATTTATGTATGTTTTTAGGTGTGGAAATAAATAAACATAATGGAAAACTTCATTTTGTATTTCTATATCAGTAAATATACGATTTATTGCATTTTATAATTATTAGGTGTGTGAAAAAAATCGTATATCAAAAAACACCCATATTAATCTTCAAATTAATCAATATTTTTCTGAATCAAACAAAAACGAAAGAGATGATAGTCAGGTAAGACTTCCCATCCCATGACCAATAACTTTTTTTGAGTGGAGAAAGCTGTGTAATATGTGACGTTATCATGGTGGTAAATGACACCCTTACTATTGGATAAGACGAGGCGCTTAAATTGTTCACTTTTCATTTAGCTTTTCTATCTGTAAGATGTACAAACAAGCACTGATGGTTTGATTAGAGAGAAGTAACTCCCTTTGATATCCCACCATATATTTAATAAATTCTTTATTGGATGCCTGCCTGGTCTTGGGACTGATGAACTCCGCTCTCCAGCTGGGCATACAATTTTCTGACGTTTTATATTATTGTAAATTACCCATTTCTCATTACATGTTACTAATTTTTCCAAAAAACACTAATTTCTCTGGCGTGCTAGCAAAGAAACACAAATATTCAATCTGTCCATTCGATTTATTTCTGACAATTCATGTGACACCCATTTCTCCAGCTTTTTTATAAAACCAACTGTATGTATACAGAAAATCTCTCTGATAATTGTTCAGTGGTTGTTTGTTGATCGTTCTTTGTTTCAAACTTAGTATTCAGGATTTGGGAAACAAGTGAAACTTTTTCACACACCTAATAGGCCGTATTTGCATCAGGTGCCTTATTGTTACATATCCGATAATAAGTTTTAGCAAATCCTCGAAACAAAAGTCGCTTGAACTGTGCTAGATAGATGTAGAGTACACATATTTCCAATAAAAACCTTTTTGTTCGTTTCACAAATAAAATGTCTTGTTGTATGCTTACTTAACATCCTCTTTAAATGCAAGCCCCATGATGTGTAAATGCAAATTGCAGTCATTTTGCGAAAAACGAAATGTTTGGACAGCGTCCCAACTCGAAAGTAATAATCCCCGGCTGGCAGCTGACTGAATCATTTCATTTGTTGGCCAATGGCTGAACTGAACGCAAAAGGAACTCATTTAATTTGAATAGCCCGAAGGCGCCTAGCTCCCACACAATCCGCCAGACGACGATATGTAACACTTTGGCGACATTGCATCGCATCACCGGCAAAAGTGGGCCCCGCGCGCGCGATATAAAGCACCAGCGAAACGACATGCACGTCGGCTGGCTGCGTCTAGGTGCATCATCAGTCCTCATGTCGTCCAGGGAAAGTGGTGCATGCAAAAATTCCGCGGAGCTTTCGCAGAAGACTGCTGCTGCAAAAATATAATGCAATCGAAGTGAAGAGACATGCCATTGACATGTAGCGTGTTTTCTGGCTGAACTAATTTGCAATTCCAACTCAGACGCTAGCTAGCTACTCTTTGTCTCAGCCACTCGATGGATGGATGCATTCTCTGGCGGAGCCCCCCACATCCCCACAATTGAAGCCTGTCTAAGCAGCAGGCGCGGAGTCCCGGCTGGATCCCGTTTCGAAAATTGATTTTTTTTTGTGTCTCAGGCAAAAAGGGGCTAAAAACAGCCGCCTATAGGTACTTATTTAACATACCCGGGCGTTCGCAATGCTCCTGGTTTAATGCAGAATGCTAATTTGCGAAAACCGATTCCATCGCCATCCTCTGTGTATATTTGCATACCCTCGGCGGCGTCGTCGTCGTCCGACGGACAAGTCGTCAAACCCTACAAACTACTCGGCAAACTCGCCCCGGGGGCACAGAAGGAACCTTCCCGGGCCAGAAATCGCCAAGATTGCGCTGCCGCTAGATCTTTCCGCGCCAATGTGCAAATGTGTCGCAATTAACGCGGTAACGCGAGTCCACGATCCAGATGCAAACGCGCGGACCAACAACATCTGTATTAAGTTGGCGGCTAGTCGAGATCGTGATTTTCATGCGCCACGCATGATTTCCTGCGGTCAAAGTCATTACCAAAGTAATCCGTCTGCCGCGGGCTGCGCACTTTCGCGAAAGGTAATAACGCTTCGACGCTTGAATGCAGCTCGGAGGAGGCTCGGGCTGTAAAACCGCAGAAGTGAATCCTGCGAAAAGTTCCATTTTTGCTAAGTAGCAGCAGACGTGGCGGCTTAAATTGGTCTGTTAACGATTTATTTTCATTTCGAATGAATTATGTTCTCCCTGCCACGGATATTGCATATGCGTGAATTTAGTTCAGTCATATTTTCTTGCTATTTTTGAAGAGTTGACTGAACAGATCAAAGAAAGAACAACTTGTTTACGACCACTATTCACTCTACAAAGTACAACTCAAGTTTGAAGACATTCATCCGCTTAATCATTCAATTCAACTTCATTGAGGCGGAACAACACTGTGGCGGGTAAAAATATTCAATTTTGTTTTCCATTTTCTGGAAGTACATACTTTCTTGTACTTGTGTACAATTTTAAAGTACTTTGCAAATACAGGGTGTCCAGGAAGTAATGCGCCAAAATTAAGGGGATGGTAGATTGCAGGGTAAGGAAAAATTCACTCATGAACCAAAAAATTCGAATCTTTTTACTTCGATTCAGTTCATGAGTGAAGAAAAAACATCTTGACTCATGATTGAAATTTTTCTAAGAATCTTATCTTTTTCCGCTCATCGAGCGAGTGAATTTTATTATCTCCTTTGGTTTCCAATCGCTCGTGAGTGAGTTGAAAAACCCCTGTAAAAGAAATTTTCACTCGTGAAACATTCAGACCAGAAAAGAATTATTCGCGGATGGTTCACTCCGATTTTGGAATTTGAAGTATTCAGGCGATGTGGATTATTTTTTCTTTTTGTGCTTAATCGATGTAAATTATCTAAAGATACCTTAAATAAGGTACTTTTAGTAAAACTTAACGGAAATATTTTAAAAGAATTAGTTATAGATGACATAGAATAAGGTCATAAAATTAAATAAGTTCTACCTTTTCTTACTTAATTTTAAGTCAGTTTTTTAAAATAAAGAAAAATAATGATTTTTTAAAGCCTGAAATGAATCCTTTCTCTTTTATTTTTGGTTCTTGAACTTCGTGAATCATTCGCGATTTTTTTCACATGCATAGCGATCATGAGTGAATTTTATTTTAAATCACGGTTTTAAAAATTCACTCGTGAAGAAAATGGATTTTATTCATGAGCCGATCATAACTTTTCACTCATGAGCGAAAAATAAAAATCATGTTTTTTTTTTCATTCATGAGTGATTGGTACTTTTTTGATTCTCCTTACCCTGGTAGATTGGGTCATGACCTACCAGAATATCAAAATATGACCTCAATGAAAACCTCACCGTTTTCGAGATATTTGGGTTTTTATGAAAAATTAAATTTTCGCTATCTTTTGTCAGATTATTGACTAGTAGGTGCACATAAAAACACATGCTATCATTTGTTTTTTGCTAAAATATTCTAGATAAGTTGCCCTACCTGGTAAGCATGTCAGTTTTTATTACTAACACAAGACCGTCGCAAAAAAAAAAATAATCAAATTTTTTTTTTGCTGCTCAAAATTATTTGACTCTACTTTGACCTTCACTGGTGAAAACAAAATGTACTAGGCAGTGATGGGAAAGCAATTAAACAATTGCTTAATTAATGCAGATTTCAGAAAGGTATAACATTACCCATTTTATTCATGAATAACGAGATATTGCTATGTTCATTGCGCAAGGGGCAGATTTTGATCAAATTTCTAGTTAATGAGTTTACAATTTGACATTGTTTAGAGCCTATGAACAAAGCTTATTATGCTTTTATTATAAAGTTTTATATTGTTTCAACACTGTTTAAATTAATTAATAATTAAGCAATTTTTGGAATTGCTTTCCCATCACTGCCTAGTACATTTTATTTTCACCAGTGAAGGTCAAAGTAGAGTCAAATAATTATGAGCAGCAAAAAAAAAAAATTTAATTATTTTTTTCGCGACGGTCTTGTGTCAGTAATAAAAAAATGACATGCTTACCAGGTAGGGCAACTTATTTAGAATATTTTAGCAAAAACAAATGATAACATGTCTTTTTATGTGCACCTACTAGTCAATAATCTGACAAAAGATAGCGAAAATTTAATTTTTCATAAAAACCCAAATATCTCGAAAACGGAGAGGTTTTCATTAAGGTCATATTTTGATATTCTGGTAGGTCATGACCCAATCTACCATCCCCTTAATTTTGTCGCACTACTTCCTGGACACCCTGTATAATAAAGTTGTGATCTTTTGAGTATAAAAAGATAGTGCTTGGGTGCATATGAAGTTTAACTCTTGTTTTCTCGAAACGACCTTTTTCGACCTAGTCGGATTCTTAACTCTAGCTACTGTTGTTCGATTAGCAATAGTAGTGGCTAAGATTGCACGTAAGCGGTTTGTTTATTTAGAATATTAGAATTTTTTTAGTCCCCTAAATGGAAGTAAAAATGATTTTTTTTAACATCCACCACTTTGTGAAAAAAATTATTTTTGCAAAAAGTCTACGTATAACGAAAATTATACTTATGTATACAGAATAAGAACATTGTTGTTTTTATTTCTGACCAACTATTCTTGAGAAAGCGATCAGGCCGTAGGACCATTATTATCCTGCAGAGGCTCAATTATAATTTAATAAACCTAAATTACTTTGCGTAATTTCAATCCAAATCCTAAATTAATAATCTAATTACCAAAAAAAATTCGAGAAAATGGCCATTTTTAAAAGGAAAATCTTCAGTTAATAGGCATTTTCAGAAAAAGGAAAATCTTCGAATTTGAAAAGAAAAAGCAGTTTGCATTTTGAAATTCCTATGTAAAAAAACAACCATAGCTTACCTTGGTGTTCCCCAAAATATAAGAAACGATATGCACCTTGCTAAGCTGTAATTTAGGAAAAAGCACCCTCATGTATTCAGTATTTCAACCTGTATGTAAAAAGTATTGCCAGAAATGAGCTCTGCGCCCTCGAAATCTTGCAATTAGCTCCAATTTAGTAAAAACTACCCCCTCTATCTTCACCCCTTCAACCCTATATAAAAAATAACCTTAGAAATGAGTTCTGCATTATCGAAAACATATGAAACGATATGCATCTACTCTATCTTCAATCCATCAGCCCTGTACTTGAGATTTTTTTTGTATTTTGTTGTAAAACTAAACAATTTTAAGCCCAACTTTTCAATCAAAGTTTAAATCTTAATTTAGTTAAATTAAAATTCTTAAACCACTTCAACTGGTTTTTCTTTTCTTTTCTTTTTTTATAAGTAAGCACGTGGAAAAACATTACAGAAAAATGTACGCATAATTTTGCCGTACATTTCTAAATGGTGTCTATTTGCACTTATTTAAACTCTATTTGATCTCTCGATTTTTAAACTAGTACTGAATAACTTAAATCTTTTAAAGATCAATTTAAACTTGACCTAGAGTTAAAGGCAGATTAACATGTCCGCGACTGCGCTGACTATTATACATAAGTTTTGATATAGATTGTGTACCACCGGTGGTACACACCGTCATCAAAGGCATTAGTCGTACTTCTCAATCTAACCAACCAGACAAGTGCTAAGGCTTTAACGATTCGATTGTCTTCTCGATTACACTCTGCAGTGTAAAAACCTTTACTGTTCGGGATTTTTCCTTTTTGGAACATCGGTATTTTTATTCTAAATTAAGTCTAAGAGATGCATGTCTGATTTTTTATAGTCTAAAGCAAAAGATTCGAAAATTTCTAATAATCAGAAAAAAGGACAGACCTTTTTTATAATCTAAAAAGGTAACAGACGAATTGGTTGCAAATATTAAAGAGCCCAAACTGCTTTATTTGCAATTTATGGACCATAAATGTTTTTGTTTTTGATTATGTAGACTTTTACTCTTGGAAATTAAAAACAAAACTATAACAACAAATTCGTGTTTCCCAACATAGAGTCTTTGTCGGCATTAAATATAAAATATTTGTTCCCAGCGCTTCTGTAGACAAAGTTATGTTTTTCTATGTCGGCATTTTTGGCGGAAAGCTAAAACAGTCCACAGCTTGAATTAGGGTACGATTTGTGCCGGTGCTTTTGAGTTCTCTTAAATTTTTATCACATATCACAGAATATACCGCCGGATCTTTAAAGATCCCCGCAATCCATATAGACGTTGGAAGCTTCCCGAAATTGTCTTTTAATTTCGCCGAACTACTGTTTACACTCAGCCTCATTATTTATACTCCTAAAGCTCTCCGGCTCTTATCAGTTTTCTCGCCTTTTTCGGTGGAAAAATGCTGCGACGCGGGCGTCCTCTATTTGTGTACCGCCGAAACGGAGAACCGATGTATCTAAGTGTAACACTAGCCGAGCTCATTCATCTTTTTGTAAACATGAAAAGCATCCGAGCCGAAGAAAAACATTTGCATGCGAGGCCTTAAGATCAAAGGGAAGGAACGATTAATCTTGGGGCGCACAAGAAATTAATTGTTTCGCCTCTATTTGCTTCACCTATTGATTTAGATTCACGCTGTGTTCGACGACGGAGACGCTAACGTTTAGTAAAATCTTTGTAGTTCACTATTACTTATGTTACCACACTTAGACCTAGTTCTTAGATGCAAGATTAACTTCAATGAATTTAAACTATAGTTTCATTTTTCGACATAGGTTTAAACTCGATTTAACAACTTAATTAGAGAATTAAGCCTCGATTAACGTTTATTTGATTGAAACCGAATTAAAAAGTAACCAAATTGAGAATGTGAAATTCCATAGGATTTTACAACGTAAATTAATATTTATTTGATATAAAGGAAGAATTTGAGAATTGTTTCGTCATTCTGACAAACAAAAATTGAACGATATATGAAACATAATAATAAACAGACGGATTTTATACCAATTTACATGACAAAAGTTGTATACCGGAACACTAAGTTTATGATTAATCGCCGGCTTAAGAATCCAGATTTAAACACTGGTCCCATAGTGGTTAATTCATATCGAAATTTCACTACTACTCCTTTATTTGCAAGATTTTTATACGCTCAAAGAATGTAATAAAATTTGTATTATTAAGATTCTAATTTCGAAAAAAAAAATAAATTAAAAAAATCATCTCTTCGCATTTTCGAGAAAAAGGGGTCTTATAACTACTACATGTTTTTAATTGAATTTGTTGCAGAATTCAAATAATATTAACGTTCATCATTGTAATAGTACAGCAACCAGTGGCGGATTTACACATTTGCCGCCAGTAGGCTATTCAAATTTTGCCGCCCTACCAACCTTTTTTTTGAGTTTTTGTTTTTTTTAATTTTTCTCATATACTTATATGTACAAATTTCTCAAGATTATTGTGTTAAAATTTGAAGTAGATTGGAGTAAAACTAACGGAGATATGGGGTTGTAAGTCTCCGCCGCTCCGATCCGGCTTCGAGCTATTCCTGTGCCTTATAAATTCAGTGTTTAGACTTCAAACGCGTTTTTATCCCACTTAGTGTGTTCAAAGTTGGTGGACACTGTAACTCAAAATCTACATTAGCGATCCTCTTCAAGTTATGCCAAAAATTAAAAATCCTAAAAAAAAAAAATCTCGACGTCATTACCTCGAGAAACTCATAAACTAACCAAATATTTTCGATATTTTGATTTAAGATAATCCAGTAATGAGTTCTGATGTCCACCGCAAACTGACTTTGTTTTTTTAAAGAGTATCCGAAGATTTGCTCTCAATGGCTTATCTCTTAATATTTTAGGTTAAACATTTAATTGATTTAATTAAATAATTTTTATTGCGCTTGCTTACAGTTTAAAAATAATATGTTCAATTATCTTGTAACAATCCGGCTGATGACGACGATGAAATTCTATTAATTGAGTTATGACAGTTTTACAATATCTTTTTACGCGATTTTCTATTCGCAAATTCATCAATTATATCGTCGCGTCGTATGAAATCTTGTTTATTAGTTCTGACTCTATGTACAAAAGAGCTAAGGCGTTTAGCTTTTCTTAGCTACTTTGCTTGGCGACAGCCGGTGGCGAAACCATGGACTACTAGTTTAGATATATAAATATGAATCTTTTTAATTTCTGTAAGACATAAAAGCTAATTTAGGCCCCAAATTTGGTGCCCCTAAAATCTGTCGCCCTTGGCTCCAGCCTACTCAGCCTGCTGGTAAATCCACCACTGACAGCAACCTTTTGAAATCATTAGGAGAAGAAACAATGAATAGTACAGGGTACAGACAAATGGAAAGTTTCCTAAACTAATCATTTATAATTTTAAAATGAGTGAAGGAAAAAATAAATAAAAAACAATATAAATTCATTTTTATTTGAAATTAGTTCCAGTTGAATCGGACATTTTTGACTTTACTTTTTGATACTTATTGAGATTTAAAAAAATCAACAAAATTTGGCCATAATTATTATTGGTAAATATTTTCGAAGTGTTGTCCATCTGAATTTGCACAATAATCAAGCCGTTTTTAAAAACTATGAAAAACACGTTTAATTTTAGATTAAGAAATACAAGAAACTCTCTTTTATATGCATCAATATATGTAAAAAAAACCTTTAAAATAAAAGCACTCGATGATATAGACTTTTAGTTCGTTTGTAAGGTTACTTATTTCAAAGTACACGTATTACTCTTTATGACGTCTCAATAGAAACTGACAAAACTCTAGTATATAACTATGGGGGTCCAACCTTCTACGACATAGTAGAGGGCAAAATACATAGATATACTTTAGGCAACTTCCCATTGGTCACCCTGTATATCACTATAAATTGTCATGCAACATAATGTGTGCAATAAGGAAGCAAAATTAAAACTTAAGGAGCCTATTACGATAATAATATAGCCCTTTTAATACAATAGAGTATAACTGATTAATGATTATGTATCACCAACCATAATCACTGGGAATAAATTATGAATAGAATGTAATAGGAAAAATAGTTTCAAATTGAAAAATATTTATGTTGCGTTCAAATTACATTTTTACCACAGTATACAGTATAAAACTAACTTTAATTTACTCCCCACTATTAATGTCTGCAAATGCTCACTAAAATTAATAATGTGCCTTTCAAAACAAATAAAAGAAAAATTCGAGTTATCACTTAGCACTTTGCATGTTCCTTCTTAAATGAGTGACGAAAAAATAACGTAAAACACCTGTTTCGTGCATTTTTTAAACGAAACCACATTTTAACACAATCAGGGATTCCATTAACATAATGAGAAAAAAATGGGTCATCCTGGATACCTCGCAGTTTAGAGCAAGAGGAAAATTATACTGCAGGAGAAAAATAAGGAAAGAAACTCAATTACATAGACCATAAACTGTCTGTAGTCCAGTGATAGAGTAAATTAAATTTTTAGTGCCAGTTTAAATGTAAATTTTACTTCCATTATCAGTGAATAATGATCAAATTCATTCATTGCACTGATTCAGTGATAGTGGAAATGAATTTGCACTACCAAAAGTTAGTAAGATAGTGCTAAAACGTTCATCTCTGAGTAGATAGAAACATACTATGTCTGATTATTTGGGTTGCATTCTAGATTCTAGACTAGAAAAAAAAGGTGCAACTCCTACTGGATGGCGCCCAAATTCCCATAATTTTACAATATTTCATGAAAATTTCGTTATTTTTTCCCAGGTCTCCAGAAATGCATAGCACTTACAGAATTAGACGGAATAGTAAAGCATTTGTCGGGCTGTGGCTATCATGTGAGGAATTTTGATAAATTCGTTGGGACCTCCATAAATCAGACGTGCACTAGCAAGGAGTTATCCTGTCATACGTCCTGTCTCCGCTCCCCGAACTCGGGCCCCTCTCGAGTGTATCTGCTCAACTTAAAGCTTCTTAGCTTAAAATTTTCCCCCCATAAATCTTTTATGTAGAAAATTTTGCGGCTACCATTTCACAAGGATTCCACGGCCGCGCGGTGGTGATTTATAGCCGACATCTTTCAGTTTCAATTTTCCCAGAGTAAAATTTCAACTTCGTGATCCGCTCCGAACAAAAAGGATCTAAAATCTCTCTGGAGGAGCTGAAGGGAACTTTTGTAGTAGGGAAAGGTGTAATAAGTGTCGTCGAGCTATTTAATTAATTAAAAGTTATTCAAGCTCCGGGCAGTTGACGTATAAGGAAATTCCATTCCTTTCTTGATAAATCGCTTGTCTGGTCCGTTGGAAATTTGTCAACTTTAAATATTGTTTGTTGTTTTGATTTCTTGCTCTTTGCGACCTCATTTACGTTTTACTTTCAGGATTTAAACATTTATCATTGTGGTGAGGGATAGCTATTATTTAATTTATAACTTAAGCAATTTGCATACATTAAAGACAAATAAAATTATTATCTACAGTTTTTTTTTCCTATTTTGTTATGTTATTATTAATTTCCTACCTATCTAAATGTATGTAAATTGACATGCAGTCAAAAATGTTGGACTCATTTTCGAATATACTCTTGAAAATGTACAGCTTAAATATGATACAGATTATTTTCGATTTATTAAATGGGTTTAAATAATTTTGAAACTTAAATGTGCTACAATATTGTTTAATTTTTTCCTGGTACTGTCTGGGATTCGGTAAACTCCTTTGCTGTTGAGAGTCTGAATATTGTTCACCATTACTAAAATTTGAAGAAAAGAGTTTTTATAACGTTTCGGAGCATATAAATCTAAACCCAAAATGAAAATTGTACAAATATGCTATTAATAAAAAACAATCAGTGAAAAGAAAGCCATTCTTTTATAGTTTCCATGAAGAAAAAAGTTAAATTTTCAGATCCAAGAAAGGTATATTTTCTCTTTAAATGAAACAAAAGCAAAGCCAAGGATTGGCTGTGAATATACCTAGTTTTTTCCTAATCCTCATATAATCCCAAAATAGTATCCCAAACGCAGAGCCGGATTTGATCTTAACACGTTTATTTTAATATTAAAAAGCAGCAATTTTCGTGTTATACTTTTTTTTAAATCTTCATTAGTTGATTGGGGAAATTTAAAAGTTGCCAAATTTATACATATTTAACCCATTAATGCCTGAATAACAAAAAATTGTACGGCAACTTCGAGGCGCTAACTTTTATCGAAGGGGTGGTCAATTCTTATCGAGACCAACTTTTCTAGACGTATTTTGAGTCGCCCGACACGATACTGCAATAAAGTGCATAAAACGTGTTATTAGGGCTTAAACTTCAAAAATATGCAGGCATTTAATAAGTAATCAGTGACCCCAAAAACTCCGAATACCCACTTTTTTTTAGAAGAAATTGAGATTTTTGCCTAAAATTATTCGCCATCTTAGATCCGCCATTTTGAATTACGAAAATCTGATAGCAAATTCGTAATCAGTGACCCTTAAAACTATTGAATATACATTTTTGGAAATAGTCGAACATAGTGAGATAAAAAAATGTATCGAAAGTAATGCAAATATGCGTTACAATGTTGCAATTTTTATTCAGCCTAATATTTTTAACGAAAAAAATGCCTACATATTTTTTAAGTTTAAGTACTAATAACACGTTTTATGCACTTTATTGCAGTAAAAAGTTGCTTTTTCCCCACTAAATCTGTCGTTTTTTGGTTGGATCGTGTCAGGCGACTCAAAATACATCTAGAAAAGTTGGTCTCGATGAGAATTGACCACCCCTTCGATAAAAGTTAGGGTCTCGAAGTTGCCGTAAAATTTTTTGTTATTCAGGCATTAATGGGTTAAGGGAAATACGCTTTACGTGATTTTTTCGAGGCAAAATCTTTAATGATTTCTCTGAAGTCCATTTCCCGAAGAAAATTAAAATTAATGTTACCAAATGCAAATTCTAAAGCCCAATACCTACTCTTTCGTAATTTAGCCAAATATAATGGACAAACAATATCAAATACCTTGGACTTATACTAGACCGAAAATTGACTTTTAGAGAAAATAGAAGTGAAAGTTTAAAAAATGTCATAAATTGGTCAAAAGAACCTACGAATAATTTAACCATATACGAGTACAATATGATTTTTTAACCTATGATATTATACTCCTCAGCTGTCTAGGGTAATTGTGCATAATCCCAAATTGAACCACAGCACTGGATAGCACTGGACTAGAACTACAGTGTGCGCAATTTCTATAAGCGCAGCCAGTTTTATTCATGTTTAAAGAAAACTACTTTTTATTTTTCAAAACCGATTATATAGCATAAATTGCCCATTGGTAAATATTAATTAAATAATATAAAACATTCATTAAAGTAAGTAATTACTTTATAATAAAAATAAATATAATTAAAAGTCTCTTTTGTCTGCGCAATTTCTATAAACGCACTTTATATTATAGTCTTTATTTTAAAAGCTTAACGAAAAGAAAATTTTTTTATATTTTCTAAGTATTGTGTTTTACCTCCTTTGTTAGTTATAACTTGAAAAAACCTGTTAGACATCGAATTTATTAAGTTTTTAAACAAATGTTCATCGATATCATTCCAGCATTTCAAAATATCGGCTTTCAGTTGAGATAACGAAGAAAATTGTCCACCATTTGCGTAAACTCTTTGTGCCATGATTCCCCAAATGTTTTCCATTGGATTTAAATCCGAACTACGTGATGGCCACTCCATTACAGGAATATTTCTTTCGCTAAACCATCGTCTTGTTTCGGCAGAAGAATGCACAGCGGCGTTATTCTGTTGAAAAGTCCAATCTTTTTCCATATTGTCTTTTAAATATGGAATAAGAGATTCCTCCAACAGGTTTGTATATATGGCAGAGTTCATTCGGGTGGGAACAAAGCGTAAAAATAACTTTCCTTGATAAGAAAAGGCACCCCATAACATTAAACTACCAACACCAAAATTACTACTTAGACGAGGCGAATCGGGTTTCCTTAAATCATGCCAATAAGTACTCAATCCATCTGGACTATCTAAATTAAATTGTTTTCCGTAAGAAAAAATAACGTTTTGCCACATTCTGAACGTCCAATTCTCTTTGTAATTTCTCTTATACCAAGGCCAGTTTCCCTAAACGCACGGATTCTGACGCGATCGTCGTTGTCAAGGACCTTTCCTCGGGGCATTACAATAAATCTTAAGAAATAACAGCAATTATACAGAATTAAGCTAGAGTTGGAAAATAAAAATGAAACTCACATGAATTGTTTGCTAAAAAGTTGCAAAATTACTTTGCGTTTAACTAGTAATACTACAAAAAGAAACTGCGTTTATAGAAACTGCGCACTCTAATAGCCCTATTCTGGCATTGTGACCAGTGCCGGATCAAGCCAGCGCGGGGCCCGTAGCAAATGTGACGGGCGGGGCCCTTGAGTTGCATTACCTATTAAAATTTATGATGTAAATAAACCAAAACATTTAGAAAAAGGCTTTTCGTGATTTAACGCAAGCGAATTTAGAAATAACACTCGTCAAATCAATATTTCTAAGGTCATTTTCTATACTCATTATAGTGAGGTCATTCAAACGTTCTTGTCCCATTGTGTTCCTTAAGGTACTATTACCGTCTAGAATTTTCAAAAAATGAATTAATTTTTTTTTTTACATTTTTGATTCTTTATACCTTCAATAATAACTGTCTAAAATATTAAATCGAAATTCTAAGCCAGTGCCGAGATATAACGACTCAATTGAAGCGCGCTCTCGGCTCGCTGCAGGTGTTCACGCAGCTTTACACGCGTTTTTCTCGAGTTTAGGTTTTTTTTAACTGGCGGACAGTTAATCTCCGGATCTACTAGGCCGATTTTAATAAACTTTGAAGCATTTTGTTCGTTTTTATATCCTGTGTGATAGTTTATCACAATTTGACCACAAAAAAAAATATATAAAATTTTTGAGTTTGAAAAAAGGTCGAAAAAAAAGGCGATTTTTGAAAAAAATTTTCAAATGTCCGCCATTTTTTTATTCTTAATGAGTTTTCAATTTTTCTGGTAAATTATTACGTAAGAGCACTTCCTTTTTGTAACTCTTTTTGAATTTTATGTTTCAGACCTACCATCCAGAGATTAACTGTCCGCCATGCAGCAGTGTTTTTTTGAGAAGAAAATTTGAGCGTCCTCTATTAAATGTACAATTAATAGAAAATAAAAAAAAAATTTTGAGTGCAGAGTTCATATACATATTCTCTCTGCACTCACATTTCCGCACACTTTTCTTCTACTTTTGTTATTAGGGCTGGTGAACTGCAATCGTATTTTATTCACTCTATTAAGCAGTGTGGGCAAAGAAAGTATACATATAAAGAACTTGCATGCCAAACAAAAAATTTTGTACGAAAATTTTCGCCTGGGGTCGCTATATAAGGACCCCAGAGAGAGAACTCAGCATTTAGCATATCGTGAGCCAACCCCATAGAACCCCAGTCGTGTTCTTGGCTCTCTTTGAGTTCTCTCAGATTTTAGTTCACCACCGGTTCTGAACATTTAATGAACGCGGGGGGTATGTGTGCGGCAAGGGGTTCACAGCAGCTAGAACATAGTGTTTATCAGGGCCGTAGCCAGAATTTTTTTTCGGGGGGGAGGGTTTCCTCTCTCTGTTCGGTTCTAACCCCCTGACCATCCCGCTGGTTACGGTCCTGGTGTTTATAGTTTATATGTGTTCACCGGGGGTTTTGCCAGCGCTCACTGAGAATTGCTACTATGTGTGTGACTTAGTGGGTGGCTTACATTTTTTTGATTTGTAGTTTTTTTGGCCGATGGCGCGGGGCCCCCCAAAGCGCGGGGCCCGTAGCATTTGCTGCCTCCTGCTACATGGCTAATCCGGCACTGATTGTGACCGGTCACAAGTCACAAGCTCTTGTGATGTTTGATTATGATGGTTGATGTGTGCGGTATTCTGAGTTAGGAAAATCACAATAAATTTACCTCAGTGTCCTGTAGCTTCCAACTCAGAATACCAAAAAATCACAAATAGTGATTCACCACACCCTTGTGATTCTCTTGTGACTTATGACTGGTCACTGACGGTTGCTAGAATAGGACTGTAAGATCAATTGTGAAAGATTAATCTATTGCATTCACGCATTGCCTGATATTTGGAATTGTTTAATTGCTTTTATGAATAGTTATAAACTTTAACAATTGTCCTGTAAAGAAATTTTGTTACTATATCGCTTTATTTCAATGAATTGTGCATTTCACTTGAAAATCAGACGTGCGCTTATAGAAATTGCGCGCACTGTAGACGTACTTTTTGAGTTAAACCCATATTTTAACAAATGGACTAGTTGACTTTAGATAGTAGATATAATTTTAAGTAAAATCTCTTAGCACAATAGATCTTTCAGGTCGCGCTTGCTATCGAGAGGTACCTAGAGTAACTTAACGACCCGCTACTATAATAATAAGTAAAATCTCCTACAAATAAAGTTTTTTTATAATATTTCGCTTTAGCCTAGTAGACGTATCTTATGTGTTCTGTATTGCCAGAACCTCTCATAAAAATGTAAAACAAAAACAAATCAGTAGCTGTAGAGATATCATCCTGAACTCTTCAAATTATGGCTTAGTTTACGATGTATAACAATGTATATTAGAAACAATAAACGCTAGATGTCCCTGCCTCATCATTTATTATTATTTATTTATTTATAAGTGAAATGCATCGTAGAAAGTTTGTCTTAGGCTTATTTTCTACCCTAAACGATTCTCTAATGAAATTTTTTCGATCTCCGATTTGTAGTTTACGAAATATTTCAACAAAATCCGAAAAAGTATTTTAAAACAGTATTATATTCGCTCTAAATAAATTTAAAAAACTATGAAAAATAGTTTAAACTTGTTTGATACTTATAGTAAATTGGCTTAATTATTAATTTTATCGCGATGTTTAAATAAAAGTAATTGTTTAAATTTTAAAGCAACGTTCTTAACTTATTGCGTGATACTTTTTGTAAGATATAAAGAAGACTTAACTGTTCAACATGCATATTAACCATATTTTTCATTAATTAACCGACTTCAAAAAAAGGAAGAGGTTCTCAATTCAACTGTACTTTTTTTTTTGTGTGTGTGGCGATATCTTCACCGATTGTGAACCGATTTTAATGATTCTTTTTTTATTGAATAGCTACATCTCCCACCTCTAGCAGATGAAATCGGTTTATTGAATTCACTTCTCGTTAACTAAAAATTGAAAATATAAAGGAAATTTTTACAAAAAAAAATCCGACTTCATAACTTTGTCTATATGCTCAAAGTTAACTAAAATGTTAAAAATAATATTTTTTTATTACTTTAAAGAAAAGCGCATTAAAGGACAATATACAAAATTATTGATACTTAAATACTTACAATATCTAATCAGGCATTTTTGCAATCGGTGCAGCCAAGGCACATGAATGCTCTTTTCTTTAAGGGGCCTTTCTACCTTGAAAAAAAAAGAAATCAAAATTTTTTTTTACTTATTTTAAAAGTAAATACTATCAAAAATATGTTTTCAATAATTTTAGAGTGATAATTAAGATTAATATTGATTAGTGTAAGTATAAAGCAAGGCGCATCGAGACAGCATTTTCGACGCTTCGCCACCTTCCCATGCCCCACATCTGTTTCGTGTTTATATGTTGTGTTAGTCTCTTTTCGACTTTTATAAAGCAAATATCTTTAAAATATGGATAAAAAATCATCTAGAAATTCTAATAAAAAATATCCTTCTAAAAACTTTTAAACTCGATTTTCTCGAAGCCATGGTTTTTGACCTGGTTGACATGATTTAAGAAAAACTATTTAACCGATTGCTCTGATTTTTTAATATGTTCTTTTATACATTTATAGCTATAGTCCAGGTCTAAATCATAAAGATATGTTACCAATTTTCCGATTTACAGCCGATTTTCCAGACGCAAAAATGAGTGTTTTTAATAATCGGCCGCCATCATGTTATTTTTTTATGAAAAAGTTCCTTTAGGTCCGGGCTATAGCGACTTAATAATTTTCAATTTTTTTTAAATATTCCAGACATTCGAAATCATTTCAAACGGATTTTTTTTTTTTTTTTTTTTTGAAAAAAAAAATTGTGTGAAAAAAAATACAAATGTAAAAATCCCAAAAAAAAATGTTTTTGTACTTCTAAATTACGGATAATAATACCTGCAAAATTTCAAAACGATATCTTGATCCCTTCTGTAAAAAAATTGTTTAAGACTAAATTTTTTTTTTTCATTTTCAAGATAGACAGACTCCTTAAAGTAATAAAAAATATTATTTTTAACTTTTTACTTTAAGTTTGTACATACAGGCAAAGTTGTGAAGCTGGTTTTAATTTTTTTGTAAAAATTTATTTTTTCTCAATACATATTCATTTTTGTCTCCGATTGTATCTCCAGAACTCCCTTGAATAAACCGATATTCATTAAATATGAGATCTGACATTGAATGAAAATATCCTTCAGTTCAATATCTTTTATTACTTCCATAATATTTTTGGAGGCCCCAGGGATTCCGCCCCGACTGCCCCGTGGTAAGTTCGAGCCTGGCCAAACGCATCATACAGTACGGATCCATTATTTTTATAGCTTTCAGTGAGAAACGGCAAGACCCCCATTTAAGCGTAGCTAAAAACCATTTTGTTTATAGAGGAACTTAACTTTCATTCCACTAGCTGTTAGTCTTGACAACGCGCAATTTATAGTCGCCACGAATGTCCCAAAGGTTGTTGTCTAGGGACTTCGTAATCAACAGATGGCCCGGGTACCACAATCATAGGAAAAGAAAGAGAAATGTGCTAAAATAAAATGCCGCAACTGAGAAATGAGTATTATAATGCGGAAAAAATAAATCTTATTTACGTACCACATTTTTAGAAAGAGTTTCATGTATGAAAAGGAAGGGATACAACAAAGGAAACAGATTCAAAAGGAGTTTACAAAACAAAACAATTCTTTTGAGAATAATGTAGGTAAACATATTATAATTATTTAATAACTCTTTGCTTTAGATATACTTTAAGTGGATATTCTTTCTTGAGCAGGGTCGAGAAAGCGATATTATACGCATGCGCTTCCCACGGCTTGTTAAAACACGCTCCTCCCAGGCAGATTGTACCCACGATACACGAATCTGCGAGTGCGTCTCCTCGATAGCCTGCTTCAATCAAATTGTGTATGACAAGTATCTTGCTTAGCTTTTTAGTTGCGAAACAATTATCCCAGTTACGATTAAACCTATTATCACAGCGATGGCCAGTAAGATTAAAATCTTCTTTCTGTACCGATTCCGATACTCTGCGGCCTTCATGAGTTCAGATCTGCCAGCTTCGACTTCGACGCAAGTGTGATCAATATTGCTTTCAATTGTATCTGAAAGAAAAAAAATAAATATTTCTCATATCATAAAAAATTTACATGTTGTAAAGGATGAGGGTCTATTTTATACCTACAGTAGGCCCAACATTTGTGTTTTTTTTAAGTGATTTATATAATCTCACTTAAATTTCAAGATTTACACTTCCTGATTCTATACTTGCATACTCTTAGTTTAATATTTTCTACATTACATGCATAATTTTTGCATATACTGTCCTAATAATAAATCTAAAACTTTATAATACATCTCCTCTTCTATCTCTCCTTATAAATGTGAAACCTGGTATGCATGAATAAAAATGCCCGTTCTACTAATAGGGCAAAAATCGGCATTACGGACCCTCATATCCTTTAAAACAAAAAAAACTTACCGATTTCCTGGCCTTGTTCATGCACCAAGCTGGCCAGCTCCCTCATGATTTCGTTAACGTCTAAGACGTCGGCTTCAATTTCTTTAATACGCGCTTCCCTGTCCATAAGCATCACCTGCTCGAACTGCAAGTTGTTCTCCATCTGTTTCTGCCTCTGGGTCAGCTCCTCTCTTTCGGCGGCGGTCATGCTTTCAACGGCGGCCTCCTCATCTTGCTGCTGGGAGTGTACAGATTTTAAGAAAATCTGCTTCATTTTCGTGGCAATTTGTTGCTGGCTGGCCGAATATTTTTCCACGATGGTGCGGAAGTCAGATGTGAGTTTTTCCAGCTGCAGCTTCTGTTGTTTGTCCCCATGACGGACGATGGACGTTAGCCTCTGCAGATCTTTGCTGGTCGTTTGAATTTTAAGATTGGTCTGTGTTTGAATCTGGTGGACCTTGTTTCGGGTCTCTTCATTGTCCCGATTTGTTCCAATTATTTTGTAGGCTCTTTCTAGCTGCTGCCAACTCGACTTTACAGAACTTATATTCTGTCCAATACTCTCACTGAGCGACATGAACTCAGACGGACTGAATCCGGAAAAATTAACGTCTGGCATGATGGGATTGGGGTTGTTGGATGTGGACCCGTAGTCTCGGTGGTTATTTGCGCTACGATACATTTGGATACGATCTGAAAGTAGATTTTAAGATAAGTGGAAGAATAATAATCTTAGTACATAAATCTATTTTTTCGTATCTTAATTTAAACGTAATGTAAACGTTCATTAAATATACATAATCAATTTTAATATTTTAGCCACTCATTAAAAAATTTTAACGATTTTCTTTCCTTATGGTGTGTAATATTGCATCTGCTTTTTAAGAATTAAGTTTTTGCATTGATCTCCCTTTCTACGTCGGAATATAGAAATTTCACATGCAATTGAGCTATTAAACTCGTTTCAATTTACGATATCTTGTCCAAGATCATTTATTAACTATAGTTTATTCTTATTTCTATCAGTTATTAGTTTTCCACCTCATTTAAAGTGTACGTTTAGAGGATCACTTGTATCTTGTATCTTGTACTTTCATTCTAATAAATTATTATTATTTATTACTTTGAGAAATATAATCGCATTGTTGTTTTATTTTACGGAGGTAACAACTCTTATATCTAGGCGTCAATTTTGAACACCTTCGTAATTGAGTCTATCAGTATTCTTTTAATTAGAAAGTGTTTAAAACTTCATAATCTCGACTGATATGAAAGGTCTGTTTTATTTTTAATATAATAAGATAAGATTACATACTATATAAATTTGAAAATAAAAGAAGTGTGTGTGTGATAGAATAGTGATGATTCATACGTTTATTGCTGTATAACTAACTAACAGAGGGACAAAATACATATATTTTGCAGATTTATTCCATATAAAAAAACAAGTTAGCAAGAATCCAAAATTAAATATTGTTGAAAAAATAAAAAATAATATTTTGGTTATGTACTTCATGTCATCGCTTTAAATTGCGTCAAGTTCCCAATTTTTTTATCAATTATTATACATAAAAAAATAGAAATATAGGAAAGAAATTAGAAAAAATACATTTATCTGCCTGTCACCACCTTTTAGCTTCTATAAGTCCTTTTTAGGATTGCGTACCTCCAAAGGAAAAAATATGGAACCCTTAGAAGATCATTGGGTTAGTATAATACATCTTATTAACCCTCATATTTTACACTAGTTTTAGGGTTTATAATATTCATATAAGTATTAAAGAGAAGCAAAATTCATTGTACACATTTTTTGTTGAATTTTATATTTTTTGTATAATTTTATGTGGGGTATAATTTAAAAGGGGTGGTTATGTGGAATATAAAAATATTTCCTTATTTTTAAATATCATATTCAAAAAGATAATCTGAAAAATATGCGAAAATAAAGCATTCCCTCCCTTATTTCCTATTGGACCTAATATTTTTTTTAAAAATCAGGGAATACATTTAATGCCCCATTTGAAGCTTTCAGGAAAATTGAATCGAGTCTTTGATCTTCTAGACTAGTTACTAGAAATTCTAGAAAATATGATACGGAATCCTCTTCGCGCATTCAAAGTCGCACTAGACCGGTTTTTACATATATAATTTGAACAATTTGAATAAAAGATTAAAGAGTTTTTTTTAGGTACCTAATATTTACATGCAAAAAGGAGAAGTGGAAATGAAATAACTTATAAATACATATAGGAATGTTTTTAAAATAAATTCTGACATTTTTTTAAAGTGAAAATCATTCAACAAATACTTATTATTTTATATATATTTAAAAATACTAAATTCTTATGTTAAAGGTATTGAACACTGCGGGACCACTTTGCCGGTTTTTTATTTACTTCCTCCAAAACAGGTACCATCAATTAAATCTGTACAAAGTAATTAAGCCGGTTGCTTAATTTCTAAGTACCGTAGCAAGCCTGCTTAAATTAAGCGGGCTGGCTTAATTATTGAGGGCCTCGTTTAAGTAGTCGCATAAGCATGATACGATCGATTTGATAATTTTGCTAGGGCTTAAGCGAAGCTTTATCTTTACAGCAATGGATATGAAGTATGCTGAGAACAGTTAAGGATTAAGTATAGATTATCAGCTGCAATATAAATCGGAGTTCTTAGGAAAAAAACAGCCAACAACGAAATTTTGTTGCGAAGTCGAGACTTTCAGCTTCACTTTATTCGGGACTTGAACACTCCTCGTGCTAATTCCTAGAAGGAGCCCGGAACCCCAGAACTGCACTCTTTGATAAGGAGCACAAAGTGGGAATTGTTTATATCCAAGCGGCGCTCCTCCGCCCAACCAAAGATAATCTTTGTAACCCTCGAGCTTTATCAGCAAAGTCGGTGGCGATCGCTCCACGCGGGGAATGACTCACAAGCGGGCAATCATTAAGCTGGAGCTGGAGTTTGAGTGCCGCGATCGGCCTGCTTTTTCTATACACTTTTTTTTTGCAAAGTGGTCCGCAGAAACTTCGGGGCTCCAACTCATTGTCTGTTCCAAGCGGTGCAACAGAGCCTGAAGAAACCCCACTCGCCGTCTTTACCTGCGTTAAGATTAATTGCGAGTCACCGGGCACTTTCCGAGTTGTCTTCAAATTGAAACACGAATCCCGCACCAGAACCCACGGTCTAACGCTTGCGAATCTTGCAACAGCGAAATGTCACTTTACCGTCTTTTGGCGATTTTTAATGCAAAAACGACGAACAAAAAACCTCGCCGTGTTCTTTGTTTTCGACGATACCTCGAACGTGTAAGCTAGCTTACCTTGTTACGCCTGTAACGTCCGCAGCAGTTCTCTCGCACCCACTTAGGGCTGCCGAAGAAGATCTGATTAAAAATAAACTTTCCGAAACGAAAACACCGCTGGCGGCTGGAAATTTGTCCTCTAGGCGTTGGAAATTTGCAACGCAGGACGTACGCAAGTACGCACTTTTAAATTGCACCCAGAAAAGCCGACTTTGGCGACTTGACAGCTTTAATAAAAAAATAACTCGCTGACAAACGGCGTAAATGAGTGTGAAAAGTGTGGCACACTTTCGACAACTGAGGAGAGGAGGCTGCTGCTCGCAACGACAAAAAGCTCCCGCGACTGTGAGCGAGCGAGACGGGTGGCTGCGGCGTGCCCGAGGAGCGAGCGAGACGAGCGTACTAGTCCGGCCAGCGAAAACCCCTCGAGAGCAGTACGTGACTCTAGAAATCTACATAAACAGATGATGTCCCATCTGACAGTCAGCTGCTCGCTCTAGTCCGTTAACAGCTGTTCCCTTTTTCAAAGCGAGCCTTAGCGGAGAGCTGTGGAAGCAATTGGAAAGATACAGGCGGTTGCGGTGCACTCGCTAAGGAATACAGTGAAGGCAATTTAAATTGCCCAATTCTGAGAACGATTTCACGAATTTGAAGTAAAAAAGGAAATTCGGTAATTTTTCGGTTTAGGGGTCCTGTCATCCCCGATTGAGTTGCTCTTGACATATGTTATTACTGACACTTTTGTAAGAAATTTTATATATAATAATCGTTGGTGCGTCTGTTAGGGATCGTGTAACTTCTGAACGATTTGACTGATTGAGGTCATCTTCCCAAAAAATATATTAGTTTTGTCAAGGCAATGGTTTACAGCTATAGGTTTGTTCGTTGACTCGAGAACCTGGCGCACCCCAGGCGCCCTGCTGCGCCCTGAGAATTGTCAAAAAACATGGGGCGCCCCAGTGCTTGTCAGTTAAACGAACAGCTTGTTAAAAAGGAGAACTGTCAGCTGGCCTTTTGTACAAAAATTATGAAATAAAACCACTACTTTTTGATAATGTTCACATCGAAATGCTAAAATTAACTTCTTGTTCCCGTAACAAGACTTAATTCAACTTTAAATACCGTGTCTGTTAATAATTTAACTGATATTCGGCATTAACCCTGAGTATAAACCGGATTTTAGATGGGGTAAAACCAGGGCGCCCCAGGGTGCCACAGGTTTCTCAAAAAACACCGAACTAGAATTTGACGTTTAAAAACCAGTGCAGCTAGGGCGCGCTGGGGTTCCACAGGATTGTCAACGAACAGACCTATTTCCATAAATTTAAAACGATTTTCATGAAAATTAGTACTTAGAGGTTTTGGAGAATACTGACTTCAAATCCGCTTTCCATGTTTAGAAATTCAAGATGGCGGATCAAAAACGGCGACAAATTTCTCGATTTGAATGAAAATTAATACAATGATCGTTTTGAGGCAAGATAATGGAGGATTTAAAAAGTGCTTAATTAAAAAGTATTTACAGAAAGCTGGTGAAACCGGGTAGGGTAAATCAGCTCAATTCAATTATTATTAATAAACAATTTGACTGCCACAGCGGACCAATGGGAGCGGCGATCGTCTTTTCATTTGGGCTATTGCAGTCACAGGTGATCAGCATTAGTCTCTTAATTTACGCGGAGTATCTGTTCCACACAGATTCATTTTACGAGAATGAAAATCGCATAAATTGAGTCTGTCAGTAAAAAAGAAAAAATATTGGAAATAAAAGCTAGTATATACGAGTTGTAGAAACATATCTATTTAACATAGAATGATTAGGTCTGTTCGTTGGCATGAAAACCTGTGGCACCCCAGGGCGCACTGGTGCGCCCTGGTGCGCCCTGAGAACTGTCTGCATCTCGCACCGTTTGGCAGTTACAGGGTGATTCGTAAATCAGGATTTTGCCTTATATGGGAACCGCTCTTGTATTTTTATCTTTTTTTCTACGCATCGCAGCGGCCCCAAACTGATTTCAAAAAATCACTATTTGGAAGCCCTTTTCAAAAAAGTTTACACCACCCCCCTACCCCCAACCCCTTGGCCACAATCCCCCCTGGAAGTTGAAAAAATTAACTTTTATTTCACGATTTTTCACCTTTCGCCCCACTTTTCTCCGAAATTATTGTTATTAACATACCTACTTTATATTTTTTTTAAGTTGCCTATCTAATTACCTTTCCAAAAAGGTGCAACATGCCCAGGTAGGAAAAGGATACGAAAATTTATTGTTATTAACATACTCCGAAATTATTGTTATTAACATACCAACTTTTTATTTTTTTAAGTTGCCTATCTAATTACCTTTCCAAAAAGGTGCAACATGCCCAGGTAGAAAGGGGTTGCAAAAGTCCTAAAATTAAAACATTCTCACAGGCACCTAATTACTTTATTGCACCATAATGAAAAAAATCTTTAAGTAAACAATTTTTATGAAAGCAAGTTCGGAAATGTTTGTTTAGGAAACACAAGTAATACATTTTTATTTTTTCAGCAAAACAGTAATAAAATAATAAATGTAATCTCGTTAAATAGCGTTATTAGTTTATTATATCCAGTATTGACTCTTAAGTATCCTGACGCTCCGTTTCTAATACCTCCTATGAATTATGGTATAAAAATGGGTAAGTTTGAAAGGACATTGACCACAGTTGAAGAAGCAAGCGATAAGAACGGGTGTTTAATAGAAAAAATTAAGATAAAATGGCAGAATTCAGTGTTGACGAGTATGCCGATATAATTTACGTGTACGGTTTAGTAGAAGGAAATGATAGTGAGGCCGTACGAGAATACCAAAGGAGATTCCCGAATCGGCGGGTACCCAACAGAAGGGTATTTTCAAGGACTTTCAGAAGGTTAAAAGAAACCGGAAGTGTAACCGCCCCCAGAGCAGAAACGCAAGCAGGAAAATCGGCCGATTCAGCGGACCCCGACCAACAAATCCTCAACATCGTCAGGAACAGCTCTGTAATAAGCATCAGGCAGGTCGCACGAAGGTCAGGATTGTCTTCAGGGAGAGTTTGGACCGTTGTGAACCGAGAGGGACTACATCCATACCACCATATCCCGGTCCAAGCACTACAGGAAGGAGATTCCGAAAGATGATTGCAATTTGCACTTGGCTGTTCGAGTCTGACATCGAAAACAGAAGGTTTCTAGACCGAATTCTGTGGACGGATGAATCGCAATTCACCCGGGATGGCATCAGAAACTTGCACAACCTCCACACCTGGTCAGATGTGAACCCACATAGGACAAGGTGTCGGTCCTTCCAGCAAAGATTTAGTGTCAATGTCTGGGCTGGCATTATCGGCAACCAGTTGATAGAACCCTTCATCTTGCCCCAAGTGCTGAATAGTCAGCTATATTCGGACTTTTTGGAGAATACCCTTCCGGATCTGTTGGAGGACATCCCCTTGGCCACCAGAAGCGCAATTTATTTACAGCACGATGGAGCACCTGCGCATACTGGGAACATTGTTAGGGCAAGGTTGAATGAACATTACCCAGAGCGCTGGATTGGACGAGGTGGACCGATTCCTTGGCCTGCTAGGTCACCGGACCTTACTCCACTGGCCTTTTTCTTATGGGGAATGATGAAAGATGAAGTTTACTCAAGACCAATCAACACATGAGAAGAATTAGTTACCAGGATTGGGACTGCAGCCACGAAAATACGGGAGAGACTGGCTACCATAGACCTCAAACGTGAAATAAAACGAAGGCTACTTGCATGCTTCGAAACTAGCGGAGAACATTTTGAACAGCTTTTAAAGGACAAACGTTTTAATTGTAATTAGTTTTTAAGCGAATAAAATGTATTTTTTAGTAAACTTAAGTATAATTTCTTAAAAATTCGAATTATCATGATATTCTGTAAAAGGATTTTTGTAAATAAATTTTCGTATCCTTTTCTTACCTGGGCATGTTACACCTTTTTGGAAAGGTAATTAGATAGGCAACTTAAAAAAAATAAAAAGTAGGTATGTTAATAATATGAATTTCGGAGAAAAGTGGGGCAAAAGGTGAAAAATCGTGAAATAAAAGTTAATTTTTTCAACTTCCAGGGGGGATTGTGGCCAAGGGGTTGGGGATAGGGGGGTGGTGTAAACTTTTTTGGAAAGGGCTTCCAAATAGTGATTTTTTGAGATCAGTTCGGGGTCGCTGCGATGCGTAGAATAAAAGATAAAAATACAAGAGCGGTTCCCATATAAGGCAAAATCCTGATTTACGAATCACCTTGTAACTGCCGAAGGGTGCGAGATGCCCCCCCCCCCCCCCCCCCCCCCTTCGCCCATACGATTTTTTGCTTATCTCAGTCTGACTTTTCACCCCCTGCAGTATTGACCTCCCACGTCTGAACACCCTGTATAATAAATTCCATGAAAAATTAAAGAAAATGAAACCTACCTTATCGCGTAAAATGAGATCGAGTAAGTCAATTCCAACGATAAAAAGTGCCACGTAAAGAGAGTGCCGCGTAAATGGAAAGATGAGTGTAATGTAAACAAAATAAAAATAGCCGGAAATTTTTTTTAAAAAACAACGGATTTTGTAGTAGCTCAAAATTTGAATTCTAAACTATAGCTTTGTAATATGTTATTTGTAAACTATATTAAGATTTATTCAGGAAATGAGTTTTTCATGAATCTTTCCACTGACATATAAATAAAATAAACCAACATATGTAGGAGTGGAACTCTAATGAAAAATTCGTCTCCTCAACAAACCGTAACAAAGATTTTGAACTAACTGATATTTTATAACTACAGTATATAATTTAGACTTTCATTTGAACTACGTTTCGAACAGCTACGACATCCCATTATTTAAGGGGTTAGGTGTAGTCAGGATTTTCAAAAATTCGATTTTTTTTTTTTGCATTTTCTTAAAGTATAATATCTTAGAAATATTCTCTGAAAATTTTAAGTAAATCCGACAAATACTTTTCGAGTTATTCGATAATTAACAAAGGGTTCTCGGGCGCTCTATATACAATTTACAAACTTCAAATGCGTTTTTCTCAAAACTATGTTTCTTGAACCGGTGGCCACTCTAGCTCAAAAACCGCTCGGTAGATTTTAATGAAATTTATACAGATTTTTGAAAACATAAAAGACTAGTGCCTGATCGAAGGATTTTTATTTTTGTTTAAATTTCGATTTTTTATAAACAATTAACTGTTGGTTTTTTCCCAAAAATCTGGAAAAATTTTTCCTGAGGCCGCCATTTTGTTAATTTTAAAAGAAAAAAAAAAAAAGCTTCGATCAGGCACTAGATTAGATATTAATAAAACTATTTTTTTTTTGTCCAATTGATTCTAGATGAATCTCCAAGGATATATGTTGGCCACCGCAAGGCGCTTCGGTTGGAACTGGGTCAAAGCAAACAGCCATAACTTTTAAAATTATTAATTTTTTTTTTCCAAAATTTCTGTCAAGTGAAGTCGAAACCTTATTTAATAATGCTATGTTTTTACTTTTACAAAACAAAATAATTTAGTGGCAAAAAAAAATTATTTAAAATTGTCATTTTTTTATGCCTCTGACTACACCTAACCCCTTAAATGAAAATTATTCTAAATATGGCTCAAATATGAATTTTTTAAATTTTTTATCCAATTTTCCTCGAAAATGTGACGTGATCAAAGATTCTTAATAATAACATATTTAGTACATTTTGTAAGGGTACAAAAACCTTGTAAACTAGTGTGATTAATTTTAGGACAAATGCTCTCGGATAAAAATTAATGAATTATACAAATATGCGTATATACCTTATAAATTGAAAAGTGCGCTAATTGATTATAATGTATTATTGGCAAGATATTATAAAATGTTTAATATAAACTTTGTTTTGTGGCCCACTGGTGCAAGTTCAAAAATTTGTTTGGCAGCGAAAGTGTTAATTAATAACAGCTGATTGTATTGTTTAGTATATGTTTAAGAATTATAATTTTTTTCCCACTTTTTGTTTAAAATTATGAATCTCTAAAACAGAGAGTACAAAGAAGATATTTTAATTAGGCAGAAAGAAAAACAAAAACATATTTCAAGGGCAACTCAATCAGGGATGACATCCTTAAAGCGAAAAATAATCGAAAATTCTATTTGAAACAATGAATACTAAGTTCTGTTTGAGGTATGATTACTTTCCTTTTAGAAAGGAAGGAAAAAAAGAGAACCGAAAAATAATTTTATTTCACGAAAAAAAAACTGCAAATAATATTGTTTTTAATTATATTTTACACATTTACTGTGTTATTTTAATGAAGTAAAATGAAAGCGTCATAAAACCAAAATATCGAAGAGCCTAGATAAATCTTCATCTTCAGTCTATAAAACGATGCTATAAAAATTTCAAAAATTCGGACAAAATGTCAACAAGATGTATTCATATTTATTTATTGCACAAAACCCAAACCTCTCTGGCAGAGCTCTTCCTTAATTTTGCTTTAATCTTCAGCACTCCCACGCACATATCTATCTCCAGCTGCCACTCCTTCAGTTTAAGACTTCGCTAAAACTGAATAATATTGAATATTATCAACTTTTTTGAAAGTTGCATTCACGACAAACACGGAAACACTCTATGCTTATCGGTGTCCACGTTGAGGGTCGATACTTGAGTTGGTCTCATGATTTGCAATCATGAAGATTAATCCGTTGATAAGATAGAATTCGTAACTAACGCTATTTTCGAGGGGTTGCCTGATAACGATACAATTTAACTTGTAAAAAAGAAATTAATTGCAACACTCTGTGACGCTGGCGTCTGGCAGTGATGTAAGGCATACAAACATATATACATAAAATCACATGACCTTGCACAGGCGTGTGTGGCTTGTTTTAAATGTTTGCAAACATTTTTACATATTTTTCACATAGATGTTGTTAATCACTGGATTTTATGGTCTTACACAAAAATGTGATTAACTACTTTTAAAGTTTCTACAAGTTTGGAAACGGGACAAACCCAGGCTTAGTTACAGAAAAATGGGACGACCTCTTCTAAAATTCTTATTATTAATCAGATGAGATATTACAAGATTTTATAATATATAGATTACTTATGTGTGTCAATAAAAAGTAGTATTATACCTTAGGGAAAAAATTTTTAGGGTTATGTACTTCGTGAAGACAATACTTAAACGTTTGGATCTAAATGAAAGGATTTGTTTCTACACAGTATCTTAAGTTGAAGTCGTGAAAACAACTACAGTATATAGCAATAGTTATGAGTTATTTATCATTTAATAAATTTAACCATCTGAAAATTGAAACTTTTTATTTTCCCCCTCGAATTTTATAGCTGTTTCGGGATTTTTCGAACTGCTAATTACGAATATAGTATGAACTCTTTTTGAATCATTTAAAAAACATATAAAGTCAAAAAACCATATCGGTGCTATAATTGAAAATTAAGAAAAAAAAAAAAAATTAACGAATTATTATAGAAGCTCGTAAATTATAATGTTGCTCAAATGAAAGTTCAGACCTTTGTCTATATAAACAAAATTTATCTATAAATAAAAATACGAAACCAAATATTCAGTTAAATTTAATTTTTTCATAAACGAATAGATAGTGAATGAACATTAATACTAGAGCTCGATTATGAAAAACCTGCCACCCAAAGGCCCTAGTAGGGGCTGCAATTAAATCAAACTTCAAAGCTGGTGCAGCTTCTATTTGAATTTCGTTTTGAGTTGCTTTGAAGATCTATAACTTTTGAACACACTTTTAAAAAAATTGTTAAAGTACACATTTTCACGCTTTTTATCCAAACTATATATTATTTCACTTATTTTAACCCTATTTTATATTTTCTGATTTGCTGTGAAAAAGTAGTATGTAGAAATAATCAGGCATTTGTCTGAAAGGTAGAAATTGCTGGCCTGTGTTATTGTATGAATAAATATATTTGTTATTTTTTGTTTTTTTCAAATAACCTTTATTATATTAGAGTAAAAAGTAACTTTTTAATAGTCGAATTTAACTAATCACTATGTCACACAGAGCTGTAAAATATTGCATTACTTTGGAATGCATTAACGTAGACATTACCATTACAAGTAATGTAATTTAAAGAGTAATTTAAAGATGATTACCAGTACCATTACTAGTAATGGTAATGCAAGAAAATCGAATTACCATTACAGTACTGGTACTGGTACTTCACCATTACTGTAATCACATGAGCATTACTTAGCATTACTTGGCATTACTAACATTACTCGGAATTACGTAGCATTACATGGCAGTACTTTGCATTACTCATAATAAGAAATGTCAATTTGAAAGTTTTTTTTACATTTTGGTAATAAAATCTTCGATTTTATATGAATAAACATATATTTTAATATTCATTCAAACATGTTTATTGTAATAATTTTGAGTAAGGCTGAGTATTACTGCTATACTGAGCAGTAAGTAACGCTGGTAATGGTTAGTAATGCTAAATAATGCTCATGTGAGTAAGTAATGCTAGTAATGGCGAGTAATGCTAAGTAATGCTCATGTGATTACAGTAATGGTGAAGTACCAGTACCAGTAACTGTAATGGTAATACGATTTTTTGCATTACCATTACTAGTAATGGTACTGGTAATCATCTTTAAATTGCATTACCTGTAATGGTAATGCATGTTACTGGTAATGCCATTTTTTACAGCTCTGATGTCACATCAAATTTAAACTACATGTTTGAATTGTTGATTTCAAACGTAAGTTTAATAAATGACCATTTATTATTATTATTATTTTATTCAATTTTTAAACTTGGTCCGGATTTCAAGGAATAATATGGTTAAAAATTGGGGATATTTATAATTTTATGTCATATGTATCGTTTGAAAGAGCTCTTTTTGTCAATTTTAAAACACTTTATTTATTTCTTACCTCTGTTTCAAAGATATCATTAAAAACACACGAGAAAAAATATGTCCTTCTCCTTATCACCGACATTAGATGAAGATAAAAAACGGTCAATCCAACGTCGTATTTTTATACACTTCCAAGCCATTCAGTCCTCAGCGCGTCGTTCATACCTTGACGTTGGGTGCAGTAGTTCATTTTGTCATTTAAATGTAAATGTTAATGAAGTCACAGAACTAACTACATTATATTCGTCGTACCCTATTAAGGAGTTGAGGAAGGTTATCCGCCATCTTGGATTTAGAACGATATTAAATATACTATATTACATTGTCACCGGACTTACATACGTGTGCAAAATTCCAAAGCTTTAGCTTAATTAGAACTAGTCGAAATTTCTATTGTAAGATTTTTCCCGGATAGAAAACGTGAAAACATGAAAAACATATAATTTAACAACTTTTTATTGATGTTTGGGCAGTACTAAAGATTTTCTTGAAATTATTAATTTTGTCTGCCCTTGCAAATGCAATTTATGATGTACTTACTCAAAAGTATTTCTTTCCGTTTTGAGTTTTATCTGAATTTTTTTCGCATATTTTTCGTAGAGTTCTTTAGATTTTGGATTTTCCTATATTTTTATTGGCAGAAAGTTTATGATTATTGATAACAGGTGATTTTATAACATGATAAGCAAATGCAGTGTTGAAGATTAGAATTGAGCAGGTGTTCAATGAGGACTATTGCGAATACAGTTCGTATTTTGTAATTTGTGTTAGTATTTCAGTGATCGATCAGGCAGGTGAGTTTCGAAAAAAGGAAGGTGTTAGATGCATTTGCTTAGAAATATCTTAGAGACTTTTAACTTTTGGTGCGCATCAAGCAAAATCATAATTTTACCAGAGTGATTGATGACCAAGGCCAGTTACAGCGCCTGCAATGCAACAAGCTTCTGTTTCAGTCTTTAACTTTCGCCATGGGTAGAGTCTGTCCGTCTTAAGCCAAAGCTCATCCAAAGTTCAAACGAGCACGGCTCGTCTTAAAGAAACACGTTTGATCCACGCGGTGCACCGGACACGCGCCGGACGGGGGGGAAATTCTACACCGCGCCGCGTCGCCAGAAGCGCCTCTGCAAAATATTCCCATCGCGCGGCGCGACATCCATGCGGTGCTGCGACAGCCGTTCCTGTTTCTTGAGCTCGCGGTATTAAGCAATTTCGGTTTCAGTTGGCACCTAGACGGCGGGACGTATGGGTGGTTTTTGGCTGCTTGAATATAATATACCTTCAGATAGATAGATAGATACATAGATACGGTACGGTGTGTGGACTTCCAGTTCCGGAATTAATTTAAGAAAATTACACATAATTTTCGTATAGTACACAAGTTCGTGAGAACTGGTGTTGTAAGTGCAGCGAGAATTATTACCAACAAACAAGCCTTTCGCTTTTCTCTAAAAGAAAAGTTTTATACTTTAATAAAGGTGAAAAACTTGTCTTCAGTTCAGGTTCCGGTTTTCAACTTTTGCCCCTGAAAGCCAGGGAGTAAGATCTTCCAAGAAAAGGCACCGGCTGGTTATCCGTTCGTAATATCTGTCGAGTTTACGAACCGTAAAAGAAGAGTTCATCCATAGTAAAAGTTGAAACGTGTCTTGAACATATTGTGAGTGTTTAAGCCGAGTTCAGATCAGATCTGAGGGGTTTATTGGAAAGTGAATTTAATATTATTATATCAATCTTCGTAACGTGCAGAAATGCATCTGTGAATTCGGCACCATCTTTCAGTACTATTAAGAAAGAGGCACATGCGCGAATAGATTAAAATTTTTGTGGTTTTTTCTTTTGGCGCGCAACACACCCTTAATTGCATTAACCAGAAGAGACGACGACGACGACGACGGCGGCAGCAACTAAGATTTCTTAGATTATTCATTTGGATACGAAGAAGACAGTAAGTAGCTTCTTGTTTTGTTTTTTATCCAGGAAACCGGTTTATTTTACCCTGCTGCGAATTTTAACCCCCTTTAGGTTCTTCCACTATGACTCTGGGCTTAATCTGGGTGTTAAGTTTCAAAACTCTGTCTGTTCGGAGCCCCTTTTTTATTGTCTTTTTCTGGTTGTGTCGGGGTATTTAAAAAGAAACATGTGACGAAAAGCTCCAGGTTGCGACCGGTTAAGCCCCACAGGTAAAAGGCTGAGCCCAGCTGTGAGCGGTGTTCCCGCGATTGCGGGAATGAATCATACCTTGATAAAGTTGGTCCAATATTTTTCTTGCGTCAGCCTCGACAGTCTGAGAGGTGATTTACTTTTCCTCCTTCAAGGTTAGGGAATTGTCCTAAAAATCTTTAGGACGATCCAAGAATAGCTTGAGGAGCCACGGAACAGACATATTTTTGCACTAGTACTAGTGTATTTATTCGAGCAGTACGGCGATTTGAGTATTACAATCTTCAGATTGCTGGGCTCTGACTCTGAGGCAAAAAGATTCAGGTCAAAAACTTTTGTACTATGAAAGGGTACAGTGCAGGCTCTAATTTAATAATAAAATAAAAACATATTAAAGCTTTTTACTTACATCGAGGTGTCTGATGTTTTATTTTTTATTATTAATGCTGTAAGTGATTGCTCATTGGGAACGATTATGCTTGCTGCTTACATGACATCACATAACGTCTAGTTGGACTGCATTAACTCTAACTTGATAGCCTTCAGAAAAAACACTTGGCTTGCTCGACAGCGCTTCTCTACGAAAAGACCTTAAAAATGTTTTTCAAGTGAGAGCATTTTTCGTGTGGTCACGTCCAGGCGAGGAAAAGTTCAAGGGTATGATTGTGTACAGCAAATTGTTTGTGATTTATGCGATAATTCAACTGGGATTGTTTATTGTCTAAATTAAATTAGATTTTTAGTTTCAAGAGAAATTAGGAGCCTTTGAGATGATCTTCGTTGAAAGCACTCCAAAATACCATAACAGTGCCATGAAATCAAGTAAATGGAAATAAGGTCAATTGACTTTATTTCCAATTCAAGAAGGACGTTATTTCGAATTCTGCAATATTTTTCACCGCGATTTTGTTAGCGTTTACGTGAGAATTGCTTGAATATAGTTTAAAATATGTTACAGAAAAATGACACTATCAAACCACTTTGTAACTGTTTCATAATGTCATACCACGTTAAGTTTCATAAAATTCCGTTCCGTTGATTTTATGTGATGCGTTCACAAACAGACAAACATAATTTGATCCGCCATTTCGAAATTCTAAATTTTGATAATGGACTCCAAATCAGAAACCCCCGAAATGCCTTATTAATTTTCATTAAATTCTCTTGAATTTTAGAAATATTGGCCGCCATATTAGATTCACCATCTTAAAATTCGAAATTTTGATAGTAGATTCAAAATCCGTCGTCCTAAATATTAGCCAGTAGGTTTTGCGTGATGCTGGCACAGACACGACCCTAGTTATCATTTTATTACATGATACGAATATATACAGGGTGTCCAGGAAATAGTGCGCCAAAATTAAAGGGATGGTAGCTTGGGTCATGACTTACCAGAATATCAAAATATGACCTAAGTGAAAACCTCACCGTTTTCGAGATATTTGGGTTTTTATGAAAAATTAAATTTCAGATTATTGACTAGTTGGTGCACATAAAACGACATGTTCGCACTTTTTTTTTTTTTTTGCTAAAATATTCTAGATAAGTTGCCCTACCTGATAAGAATGTCATTTTTTATTACTAACAGAAGACCGTCGCGAAAAAAAATAATCAAATTTTTTGTTTTGCTGTTCAAAATTATTTGACTCTACTTTGACCTTCAATGTACTAGGCAGTGATGGGAAAGCAATTCAAAAAATTGCTTAATTAATGCAGATTTCAGAATCACCCATTTTATTCATGAATAACAAGATATTGCTATGTTCATTTTAAATCAAATTTAATTTTTCATAAAAACCCAAATATCTCGAAAACGGTGAGGTTTTCACTTAGGTCATATTTTGATATTCTGGTAGGTCATGACCCAAGCTACCATCCCCTTAATTTCGGCGCACTATTTCCTGGACACCCTGTATATATGTAACTATAGATTATTTCGCGAGCGGAATGGAAAAAAAATCAAAATAAAAAAATATATTTTTCATTAAGCCAAGACTTATCTTTTCCAACTAGCATAAATACACATAGACATAATATGAAATGAAGGTAATATCAATATAATGTCAATTAGGAGGATTAAAGTCAATTTAGTTTATTTCCATTGACTTCATTTTATGGCAACAACATTAAAAAACAAGAATAACAATCGAAATAAGATTTTTCTCTAAAAAGATCATGACTACATTAATTTTATTTTATGCTATAGTAGCATATATTGAAAAGCATTCTACCGACTAAAATGGAGTTGATTGTTACTTAGTTTTTATTTTTTAATGACTAGGTAAATCAATTTATGGAAATTTTTTGAAATGTTAAAAAAGTTTCACCGATTCAGCTACTGTATTACCAATAGGTTTACCTTCATGTGTTCGTCCACTTCTTCATACATTATGTATATCTTTGATTATAATATAGAAAGCGAATCTTAAAATAATTAAGTAACATTTGTGTAAATTTGAAGAAATGCGAATTTTTACTAATTTTTTTCTCTATTTCATTTGAAGTTCGTTACATAAGCTCCCTTTTAAAAAAGGTAATACAAGGAATAGCGAACTTTCCTATGAAATAAAATAGAAAACAGTTGCAAATTTCCTAATTTATTGAAAAAGAAGCTCGACTTTAGTAGATAAGGTAAAAAATAGAAATATGTGTAATAAAATTTAGATTTTAAAAGAAATCCACAAAATCCTCTAAGCAAACAAAAATATTCTGAAATACTTACGTATGTTTCCAAGTCTCCGCTTTTTTATGTATGATTTTAAAGAAAAACTTCCTTTGCGTGAAGTTAAAGCCAATCTTTTTTGCATCATTACATTAATTAAAACATTAAACAGTAATTTTAAAATTATTCTTAAATACATTTGTTTTTTGTTAATTTTAATTTGAAACGATCGGCATAAAAATTTCATAAATTGAAGAATTGTAGGGCTACGTATGCAACGTAGAATAATTATCATTTAAATTATATAAAATTTTAAATTTGATGATCATCATCATCTTTATTTTAAAATCAACATCCTCAAAAACTTCCGAATAAGTATATTAATGGATTGTTAATTTCTTAATTTCGATAGTTTTTCAAAAACATCTATGAGGGACATAGATCTCATAAACTTCCCAAGAAAATTATAATTTTATTTTGTGTGCATACATGAATTTGAAATTGAATTAAGTATAAAATATCGATTTAAATGAATTTCACATCACTATGCTCATTTAAACATAGCGAATGCAATTTTGCCGATTTCTTCACCTTATGAGCACAAAAAAGTTGTCGTGTCTGTAGCAGACCTTGTGGGCATAATTACTTCCGTGGTCATTCACTCGTTTTAATTTAGTTATTTTATTTTTATGTAATTATCCGGCTTACCAATTTCCTATTGTTGATGCCACCTCGCCTGTTCGCATTTTCTATAAAATAGGACAGATCCGATTTTAGGGGAATCTATAGACATCGAAGTTCGCATCTTAACAGTGGCGTAGCTGAGGGTCCGCAGACCCCGCGGTGCGGGGGGGCCCCACGCATCGGGGGGCCCCCGCCAGTGCTCACTACTGTAATAATTTAAAAAAATCTACTATCCCAATAATCCAATATCAACCGCTTTCCCCCAATAACCCCTTAACTTTACTTGCAGTGAATCAACGCATTATGACTTACAATATAAAAAAAATCAATTGACCACATCGCCCAATAACCTTAAAAAATTATACTCGTAAAAAAAATCATTACAAATTGATACTTATTGACGCCTGGTTCGAAGATTACGGCGATTAAATTTTTCCTTTTTAAAATAATGTAAGCAACGTTTATAATTGTACTAGTCTTTCTCTCTTTGTAAAGGATTCTGATATATTCAACGCAATCGCATATATTTGCGTAGAAATAGATGTAGAGATACATTAAGGCCTGGTACACACTAGGCGTTTTTCAACGCGCGCTTTGGTAATGCGCGTTTTCAGAACTATGAAGAAGCGCGCGTTTGAATGTGTACACCGTAATGGGACTTCATAGTTCTTAAAACGCGCGTTACCAAAGCGCGCGTTGAAAAACGCCTAGTGTGTACCAGGCCTAAGTGTTTAAATTTTCGCATCTAAATTTTGCCAATGGTGCGCTGGTGTCGTGGCTCATAAATCAGTTGCTATATCTCTTTCACGCGCTACGCCTGCTCCACGTAACCGTACCCTTACTCTTGTAAGCTAGGCCTAACTTGCATGTTTTGATTTATCGATTGTGCAATCTTGTCATGTAGTTGAGATCTATTAAGTGTTTTTTCGCAAAATAAAGTTGTTTTAAGTATATCCTTACGCTATAATTTGTAACACTAGAAAAAATGAAACGTACTTATCAAAGTGGAGCTGAAAAGCGCAGATTAAAGAAAGTAAAAGAAGTTGATACAAAAAAATCTTCTCAAAAACTGATGTCATGGATTAACAGACCTGATAAAGGTCCAGGGTGGTTTAGTTTAAAGAAAAAATATACTTTGTGTGAACATGTTTCGACATTCTCCAAAACTTATTATTTATGTAATTACGTGCGATTAGGTTAGGCTATGTACTAGAGGGGTGCAAATACTGGAACGTTATTTTTCGAAAAAAATTTTGTATTTCACATGTATTCGAAAAAAACTCATGGATACCTCTACTGCGCATCACTGTCATTATTTACTCGTCATTCTCAAACTCTTTGCTCTTTTAATCAGAAATTAGTATAAACTGACACAAAGGCAGAAAATTGAAGATCCCGGCCTGCGTCATATAACGCCCGAGGCGAAGCCGGTGTCTTTAATTTATTGGCCATATGTCACATACGATTTTTCTTCATAGCACGGCCGGAAGTACGTTTATTAAACAATGTTAATTAAGAAAAACATAGTTGCTGGCTGCTTGTCCCCTTGACTATGCATATATCTATTGCTTTTTTTCTGACCTGCGTCAGCGCGCCCTCACGGATTCCTCACGTAGCGTGAAGCGTGGTACAAAACTTAAACTTCTGCTACTGTTATTTCGATAGAGCAGCAGGGGCCTGATCCCGACTCTTCGATATCTCGCCCATTGCTGCAAGGTGGTCGATTAATCCATCACATGACCTGTGTATGGATCTTAATTTCTTTACGTTTGGTTATATATATATATATATATATATATATATATATAAAAAGTTTAATCGACCACCTCGCAGCAGTTTGCGAGATATCGAAGAGTCGGGATCAGACCCCAGGGGCCTGATCACGACACTTCGATATCGTGATTGCGTTCGAGTTTGACCGTCACATATGTGCTAAAACGTGACAAAAATGTAACAAAGGTCCCCCTGGCCACCCCTGCCCTATCCCCGCGGGGGTGGGATGACGGTCAATCTCGAACCGTATCGCGTCTCTCGAAGGACGTGATTAGACCCCAGGTCAGTTGAGTGAGCTGCACGTGGTCGTGGTGGATGGCCGCCCGACTTTCGCAAGACCGAGGCAAAGCCGAGGTTTTGTTGATCAGGGCGGGCATTAACAACACTTGCAGAAAGTAATAAATAATAATGGTATACTTTCTATTCATACATTTGCTATACACATATGCTAATATAGTTTACGCACGTACAGTTCACTTATCAACACGAACAAACTTTAAAACTCTATTTCAGTATTTGATTTAAAAATAAAAAAGATAAGGTTGATTTCGTTTTTTTTCCTTGTAAAAATAAAAACGGTATTATGTTTTATAACAGTATAAAACAACTAAAAGATCCAGTTATTTAATTTTAGTCAAGTACTCAAATATTTATTTCTAATTTATTTCAGAAGCTGAGGTATCAGAAACCATTGGCAACGATGTCCATATACCTATTACGGAATTTCACGATAGTGCAAGCTCTGAGATAGATAAAGATAAAGCTGAGCTCGATACAAAATTAATTGACGAACAGACTAACAACATCGTTGACTCAGTTTCTGTTGATCTATCGCGGAGCGACCAGCCTTTTCCTTCGGATCGGGGATACTTTATTAATATTCCAATTGTAAGTGACGCACTAAAAAGACAAATCATGAACTATGGTCCTTGTAAACCGCATGGACCGTTTCCTAAAGACTCACATAATAGAAGTTTTTCTATAGAATACTATACTATAAAAACAAACGATGCAAGTCTTACATTATCAAGGAAATGGTTATGCTATTTAAACCTACTCGATAAAGTTTATTGTGAGCCATGTTGGCTGTTCGGAGACCGAATGAGCCCTTCTTTTCGTTCTAAATGGACAGAAGGAATAAACGACTGGCAAGGACTTTCCAAAAAAATAAAGCATCACGAAAAGGCTCAGTATCATTTAGAAGCTGCATACCATTATGATTTGTGGAAAAATAACAAAACCATTGACAGCTTATTAAACTCAGAATTAAAAGAAAAAATTATTTTTTGGAAAGAAGTTTTGAAGCGAATTGTTGATGTTATTTTGATGTTGGCCAGTTGTAATTTAGCTTTTCGTGGACACCGTGAACAGAAAGAAAAAGAAGTTGACGTACACAACAGAGGTAACTTCTTATCTGTAGTTGATCTCTTGGCAAAATATGATGGCATCTTATATAGCCTAATGAACTCAGAGCATAAGAGAATAAATTACTTAAGTCCCGAGATACAAAATGAACTAATTCTGTTACTATCTCTTCAAGTTAAAAGAGGCATCATTCAGGATATACAAAATAGTACGTTTTATTCCTTAATCTTAGATACAACACAAGATATATCAAAACAAGACCAACTAAGTGTTGTTATTCGATATGTTACTACAATTTACGATAACGATGGTAATCTTTGTGAGTTAATTGTCCAAGAAAGTTTTTTGGGATTTTTTAATGTTATTGACCAAAGTGCCAATGGGCTAGAAACTGAGATTTTGAAAATTTTAAAAGATAATAATATTTTTATTGAAAATTGTCGTGGTCAGGGATATGATGGGGCAAACGTAATGAGTGGAATGTATTCTGGTTTACAAAAACGAATCAAAAATATACAGCAAAAAGCATCTTATGTACACTGCCTAGCTCATAACTTAAATTTAGTTTTGGAAGACTCTGTTAAATCTTTAGCACAGATGAAAACTTTTTATGAAATTCTCCAGAAAGTATATGTGTTCTTTAGTGTCAGTATAAAGCGTTGGGAAACTTTACTTGAAGTAACGGCTGCAGATGCTCTAAAACATCCTGTATTAAAAAAATTGTGTACAACTCGGTGGTCATCCAGACACGATGCTATTTATGCTTGTCGTACAGGCTTTAAACAAGTTATGAAAGCCTTATTAAAAATAAATCTAGTATCCAATGATAGGGAAACGAGAGATGATGCACAAATTCTATATAATAATATGAACAAATTTGAATTCGTAATTTTTCTCGTCTTGGAGTGCAAAGTACTGGAAATTACAAATTTTGTATCAAAACAGTTACAATCAAAACAAACCGACTTGTTATATGCCACAGAGCTATTGCAAACATCACTTGAAAATGTTAAAAACTTGCGAAATAATTTTGAAAGCATAGTTAAAGAATCGTCTATTTTAGCTGAGAGTTGGGGAATAGATGTTAATTTTCAAGAAAAAAGGCGAAAACGAACGAAAACTTTTTTCGACGAGTCAGCTCATCAAACAATTCTAGATGCAAAGCAGTCTTTTAAAGTTCATATTTTTAACGCCCACCTGGATATTATCATTGGACAATTAAGCACTCGATTCGAAGGAGTAAGAGAAGTAAGCCAACAATTTCGCTGCCTTTTTCCAGTAAATTTGCAAAGAATGGAGGATGAAGAATTATCGAAAGCATCAGAAGATTTAATAAGTTTTTATTCCGAAGAACTGTCTATTGATTTTACTCATCAGCTTTTGTCACTTAGAAATTTAATAAAGAAACATCTGTCAAATAATATGTCAATCGGCGATCTTTGTAAATATTTGATCAAAAATCATTCGTCGTTTGTAAGTAAGATCCCCGATGTAATAATAGCGATAAAGTTATACTTGACATTACCTGTTACTGTAGCATCAGCAGAGCGGTCTTTCTCGAAGCTAAAAATAATAAAAAACTATTTGAGAAGCACGATGTCACAAGCAAGATTAACAGGTTTGGCTATGTTGTCAATAGAATGCGAGAGAGCTAAAAAATTAAATATCGATACGATAATAGAAGACTTCGCAAATAAAAATGCCAAGCGCTCAGAAAGATTTCGTTCATAAACTGGAACATTACATGTAATTTGTTTATAATATAACCTAATGAAATAATTTTCATTTTAATTTTTTAACCTGAATTAAAATCCATTTATTAGCCTTATGAATAAATTCTACAATTTTCTGTTTAACTATATAACAGAGCTGAAGTTTATTTTTCCTTAGCTATTGGAATTGAGGAGTTTAAAAATTTTACATTATTGATTTTTATTAAGATATTAAAATTTCAGATTGATGGGTTATTGGGTTATTTAAGGGGGGCCCCCGTTAACATTTTTGCGGGGGGGCCACGCTGACCACAGCTACGCCACTGCATCTTAAGCATGATTAATGGAAATTGGAACATTTTACATTGTAATTGCCGCACATCAATGAACTCGAATAATCGTTTATGCGTAGCAATGACAGTGGAAGCCGTCGTACTTCACCTTACAATGCATTTTTACTTGTTTACCAACCAAACCAGTCAAAAAAAAAGTCCAATAAAAAATTGTTTATTTTTGGAGTTCATGTTGGAGGCTGTTTCGGTTTCGAATAACCCACACTAAAATTTGTTAAATACCAATCATTTTGATTTATAATTTTTAAATCGATTGCCATCTGAAATGGATAAAAGAATGCTGCTGTATTTCACTATAGGATTTCGTTTCTTAATTATGACTTTAAAAATCTTAAAGTTATTTATATTATTACATAATAATCATTATATCGATGTGTTGGAACATTGGTTCATTAGTACATTAGCAATGATAAATGGGCGCGTCTCTGAAATCTATTCATGAATAAATTTGAATCACGTAAATCTCTCATCAAGAGATTTAATAATGCTTAATAAATTTAACACCTCTGGCGCCATCGAGGGCATATTCATTTGTCCCATGTTTGTTATGCTGTTAATTAATTATTAGGCTCTACCCACTGTCATAAGAAATTTTAGTGCAACATAATAATAACAAGAAGTCGTCGAGGCGCACCTTCGACCTTAATATCCATTTCAATCGATTTATTCATCCATATTTAGTTTTCTTATGAGTTGCAACCCCTGCGAAATTTTGGAAAGAGCCTCATCACTAACAATCGATAAATTCCATTTTTATCAAAGGAATAATTTTCGTGACTAAACTGTCTTGATATTTTTATAACTTTTGTAGTAGGTATAATAAAAAAAATAGATTAAATGAAAAAGTGTGCAATATAAGCTAATTAATTAATAAATTATCAAGATAACATATCCTATTGGAAACTATGCCGCAATTAATAAATGATTTGAAAAAAGATGTATCACATTGTTCAATTAAGTAGAGATTCCGATAACTTATGCACCTTCACAAGATCTGCACGCCTTGACATTTTTAATCTGATTGATACATAAATATCAACTCTATCCGAGGGTCAAACACTCTTCTGCATTATTGTTATATATTTTATAGCGAAATATGCAAAAAATACTGAAAATACTCTGTTATTGAACATTGATTGCGACTTTTTCTTTGGTTTACATGAATTTATTATATTTGGTATGTGAGAGTAATTGCTTCTTAATGAATTTTATCGACCACAATTAATATTTAACTTGACCTCTTTTCTGATTTAACAAAAACTAAATATTATAATATAATAATTAAGTACACATGCTAAAATTGTTTCGGATATTTCATGGTACTATTAAGTTGAAAGATTTATAATAATCACATACGATACTGATGAAATTGGAATTTTTAACCAACTTTAAAGTTAAGTAAGTAAGTAAGTTTATGTATTACTATATAAACTATACACGGATAACACTGCTCTGCATTTTTCATGCTTATCGCTCTCCCTGAAAGGCTAATAGATGTTTTTGGTAGGATGTTCTTTTAATAGATGACAAATCCGAAAATGAATTTGAAAAGTTAAAAAAGCTATTCTATATTTTGGCCTTTTTTGTTATTTTCTTAAAAAAATAAGGCGAAGTTGCAGGATCTCGAAACATGATTATTATTTATATTGATTCAAAACAACTAACTATATATATAAAATATCAGTTATTGGTAACCTTTATCAAGGTTTGTTCGAGAGACAAGTTTTTCATGAGACTCTCTCGCTCCTATGTCTCACTTCATTTATATTTTACAGGTCATACGGAAAGGTTAATGAAAAACTTGTAAATAAATAAAACAAATAAATGTTACTAATGTTAACAAATAACTCATATTATACAGCCATATTTAGGGATCTTATACTTCAATTGAACTATATTTGGAGCCAATACGATAATTCCTTATTTCTTAAGAAATTTCTAAAAATGTCTAAAATGCGTTTTTATCAATTTTAAACCTATTATTCTTGAAAACTTGATTTGATGGAAAATTTTGTTTTCGGATTCTTATCTACCTATAAGGCTAGTCTAACACTTGTTTGGTACAACAATTTTTTCAGACCAGTGTTATTCAGGAACAGGGCAATTATAATGAATTTTAATTTTTGCATTTGGTAGAAAATCCTCCGGTGGTAACTAATGCGATAGCCAATAGGAAACACTAGAGAAAATAGGCTATTGCAGGGATAACAAACGTAGGAAATAAAAATTAAGATACATTTTTCATTTTCGGTTTTTTTGTGTAGTTGAGCAACAAAATAAATAATAATAAATTATAACTTATAAAATAGTATCAAAAGTACCTTCTTTTGGGGGCATGAAAATGTAACAATATCATGAAAACATGCTAATTTGTTAAAACAAAGAAAATGGTTCAAATTTATTTTTTATAAGAAGTGTGATTCGTTGAGGATCAGTAGTTATTTTTTAACCAGAAAGTTTTGGATAAAGTCCATAGGTTTTCATTTTATCGTAGCCCTTTGAAGCACGTATAGTAACAATAGTCTTTTCAGGTTTTTAAAATTTAAAAAGGCGGACTCAAAATAATTTTTGTATCTGTTATATTGAATTTTCAAAACCTGCTTAAGGTTTTTGCCCGCCATATTGGATTCACAATTTTGAATTTTGAGAATCTGATAGCTTATTCGTAATCAGCGAACCCGAAAACCCTGACATACAGGTTTCTACATAAATACAGCTAATTTTTGAGCTTATCATGAATTTATTCTAAAATTATTTATCTTTTTTGTTGCTTATTTACTATTAAAAATAATTATTTTAAAAATTATAATTATTTTATGATTATTAGGATCTTAGGAAGTTAGAAAACAAAAAACTGCGATGAAATCCATCATTATTGCTCATAAATAGTAAAAAACCAACAGTGACCCGTTGTGCCTCAAAGGGTTAACGTGTAGTAATGGATGAGAACTATTTTATATTTTTTAGACTTGAGTTTTTGAAGGGGGTTTAATTGTTTTTGAAAGTTCTAAATTCATAACAATGCCGTTTTACTGCACACACCTTTTCGAACAAAGACGGATACCGGAAATTTTGTTACTCGCTTTCATAACTTTACACGTATAAGTAAGATGTAAAAGCGTTTTTTCAAGAACTCGCTAATAAAAAGCAACCGACTGAAACTGAAAGAGCTAAAAGTAACCTTCTCACTGAGCAAATACTCGCAAAGTTGCCTTTGCACAAAACAGAATCTATGCCGATTTGCACCTACTTAAGTTTGTATGACGGCATTCCGAATTAATTATCTTCTCATGGCGAAAATTTTCTATGCTTCCCCGCTTTAGAACCGCCTTTTTAGCAGACCGACGACCCGGCGATTGTCTTTTAAGCTCGGGAAAAAATTCATATAAAAACCGTTAACAAGATTCTATCGCCTCCTCGTCTTAATGAACACACAACAAAACAAAACAATGTCGCTGGTCGCTGAGAATAAAAGCGTCGTCGGGCGAAAGAGGGCATACAAGAAACTGTCGCCCGCGATTCGATTCATTGAAACTATTCTCACGCATAATTAATTATGATGTCACGACTTAGAGAGGTTAGAACGAGATTGCATTCAATTAGCATTGATTTAATATGTGCGCGTGCACCTGAAGACATCGCGACGCCTACATGCTTGAGCGTAGCGAGTCGCCGCTTGAGTCGATTAAGTGTAAATATTTTTTAAACAAATTGCCGAAAGAAATCTGGTTTGGGTTTCTTCGCTTACTCATGAGAGCTCGACATCCTATCAATAAAATAACGCGGGCGATTATTTATTCTCAGGCGACTCTTTTGACTCACCACGAGATGACGGAATCGCCTTTTTTGAATACATTAAATCGGTTTGTTCTTGGCACGAACTTTTAATGTTTTAATCGATTTACAATATACATGCGTGTAATTGCGTGAGCAAGGAAATGGGCCATTTTAGCAATTTTTGCAACCAATTTTTCCTTTTCTAAAATCAATTTAGTTTTTTCTTGCAGCTGTAGGCTCCATTAGATACGTAGGTTCTGCATGCACTTGGTCATTTAAAATAAACTTTTTATGGGTAGTCACCTGAATCGAAGAAACGGACCATGCTGGCAGTTGGAGCAAAATTATCTAACAATTCAAACATTTTATCTTTTCCTTGAATTTCGAATTTACTGTTGATTAAGTTTACTAGCGAGCAGCGAACTTTTGCTAACCCATTTCCGGAGTTTTGCAATTTATTTTATTGCAGACCATTTGACATCCTCTATTGTGTTGACTAAAAAAGAGTGATAAGCCTCGCATTGTTTCTGTTGGTCTCTTTTTAAATTAAATGTTATTTCGACAAAGGCAGATCTTTTGGTTTCAAAAAATTTACAAAAACACAGTACCATATCTCCGTGGTACAATATAAATAGATTTACGCTTGAACAATGTTGGGAAATATCGAAAACTGTGTTGCAATAATGCAAATTTTAAAAAGAGTGCAATGCAAATTTTAAGAAAGCAGTGCACATGTTACAAAAAGCTTTTTATCCTGGCAATCCAGATTTTGATGAAGCTATTCGTGAAATAGGGCTCCAAATTATATTCCGTAACTAATCGTAAGGTTTACTCTTTTCAATAAATCAACAATGTTTGAAAAATATTGAACAGTCTTTATTTTATAGCATTTGTCAAAAGAAAGCAGCCGATGGCCCACCCTTTATTTCATGAAATATGGAATAGTAGAATTAATTTAAAAATGTGGGTGTTATTGCAGTCCACTTACCACTGTAAGGAATTTGGGAGCCCGGGACCACAAAAACAAACCTCTCCAGCCAGCATATCTTTAATGACTAACTACTAGTGAGTGTTAACAATATTTTTGTGAACTAAAAATGAGGAATGAGACATTTTCGATAAAGGTCTAAGGCCCTAAATATTATGGATAGTGCAATACGTTCCCTTAATATCTTAATAAGTTAAATCATGTCCATCTAAAGATGGAAAACGTTCTTAGATCAATTTAATACTGTAGAAATTGACTCCAAAATATGTAACATCTTTGTGTATTTGATAACAACATATTTTAGCATATGCATAACAAATATCAAGAAAATCAGTCGAAGCGTTCAGAAGTAATGTGCCTTTAATTAAATATCTCGCCAATTATTTTAAGAAATTCATTTTTTCAATTTCACCTACAAATGAACCTAAAATTACAAGTTCAAAAATCTATGATCGAACTTGTTCGATAAATTCTTAAAAGTATATTTGCTGCACAACCTGTTATCTTTTCCATGAACTTAACTAGTGAGACATAAAAATAACTTTCCTTAGTTGATGCAGTGGAATTATAGTAACCAGTTTTGGAAAATCGGTCAGCCTGAGACGTGCAGGCATATGATAATGATATGCACAAAACTACCTTTCCGCACAATGATTTCAAATTTTAATTTACAACCGATGACTCAGAAGTTCAATAAATTATTGATTGTACGAGCCCCCATCTGGCTAATGCAAATTAGCATTCTCATAAGCTGTTGAGCAAGTTTTGATCGTAAGCGTGCGATGTAGAGTGTCTCAACGAAAATTTCCTTTTGGAAACTTTAAAGCAAATCAATCGCTGTGTTCTGCTCTGTAAAATCTTGTTTATATCATTTACTTCTGAAGCTAAGAAATAAATTGGCAATTGTGAGTTATAAAATAAGTTAACAAATAATAATAGTTAGTTAACAAATATTTTGAAGAATAAATAATAAAGTATAGTCTAGTCATACAGTCAAAAAGTTGAAACCAACAATAATCGTGTAACTATCTGTCCATTTGTATATTTTGCTTTCTTTAATGACAACATCTGCAGAAAGGTTCATACCTACTTAAAATAATAAGGAATAAAATAGAATTACTGAGTATAAGAGAGAAAGACGCATAAAAATATACAGGGTGTTCAGAGGTGGGTGGTCAATACTGAAGGGGGTGAAAGGTCAGACCGAGACAAGCAAAAAATCGTATGGGTGGGGGGGGGGCATCTCGCACCGTTTGGCAGTTACAGGGTGATTCGTAAATCAGGATTTTGCCTTATATGGGAACCGCCCTTGTATTTTTATCTTTTTTTCTACGCATCGCAGCGGCCCCAAACTGATTTCAAAAAATCACTATTTGGAAGCCCTTTCAAAAAAATTTTACACCACCCCCCTATCCCCAACCCCTTGGCCACAATCCCCCCTGGAAGTTGAAAAAATTAACTTTTATTTCACGATTTTTCACCTTTCGCCCCACTTTTCTCCGAAATTCATGTTATTAACATACCTACTTTTTATTTTTTTTAAGTTGCCTATCTAATTACCTTTCCAAGGAGGTGCAACATGCCCAGATAGGAAAAGGATACGAAAATTTATTTACAAAAATCCTTTTACAGAATATCATGACAATTCGAATTTTTAAGAAATTATACTTAAGTTAACTAAAAAATACATTTTGTTCGCTTAAAAACTAATTACAATTAAAACGGTTGTCCTATAAAAGCTGTTCAAAATGTTCTCCGCCAGTTTCGATGCATGCAAGTAGCCTTCGTCTTATTCCGCGTTTGAGGTCTATGGTAACCAGTCTCTCCCGTATTTTCGTCGCTGCAGTCCCAATCCTGGTAACTAATTCTTCTCTGGTGTTGATTGGTCTTGAGTAAACTTCATCTTTCATCATTCCCCATAAGAAAAAGTCCAGTGGAGTAAGGTCCGGTGACCTAGCAGGCCAAGGAATCGGTCCACCTCGTCCAATCCAGCGCTCTGGGTAATGTTCATCCAACCTTGCCCTAACAATGTTCCCAGTATGTGCAGGTGCTCCGTCGTGCTGTAAATAAATTGCGCTTCTGGTGGCCAGGGGGATGTCCTCCAACAGATCCGGAAGGGTATTCTCCAAAAAGTCCGAGTATAGCTGACTATTCAGCACTTGGGGCAAGATGAAGGGTCCTATCAACTGGATGCCCATGATGCCAGCCCAGACATTGACACTAAATCTTTGCTGGAAGGACCGACACCTGGTCCTATGTGGGTTCACATCTGACCAGGTGTGGAGGTTGTGGAAGTTTGTGATGCCATCCCCGGTGAATTGCGATTCATCCGTCCACAGAATTCGGTCTAGAAACCTTCTGTTTTCGATGTCAGACTCGAGCAGCCAAGTGCAGAATTGCAATCGTCCTTCGGAATCTCCTTCCTGTAGTGCTTGGACCGGGATATGGTGGTATGGATGTAGTCCCTCTCGGCTCACAACGGTCCAAACTCTCCCTGAAGACAATCCTAACCGTCGTGCGACCTGCCTGATGCTTATTTCAGGGCTGTTCCTGACGATGTTGAGGATTTGTTGGTCGGTGTCCGTTGAATCGGCCGATGTTCCTGACCGCGTTTCTGGTCTGGGGGCGGTTACACTTCCGGTTTCTTTTAACCTTCTGAAAGTCCTTGAAAATACCCTTCTGTCGGGTACACGCCGATTCGGGAATCTCCTTTGGTATTCTCGTACGGCCTCACTATCATTTCCGTCTACTAAACCGTACACGTAAATTATATCCGCATACTCTTCAACATTGAATTCTGCCATTTTATCTTAATTTTTTCTATTAAACACCCGTCCTTTTCGCTTGCTTCTTCAACTGTGGTCAATGTCCTTTCAAACTCACCCACTTTTATACCATAATTCATAGGAGGTATTAGAAACGGAGCGTCAGGATACTTAGAAGTCAATACTTGATATAATAAACTAATAACGCTATTTAACGAGATTACATTTATTATTTTATTACTTTTTTGCTGAAATAATAAAAATGTACTACCTCTGTTTCCTAAACAAACATTTCCGAACTTGCTGTCATAAAAATTGTTTACTTAACGACTTTTTCCATTACGGTGCAATAAAGTAATTAGGTACCTGTGAGGATGTTTTAATTTCAGGACTTTTGCAACCCTTTTCTACCTGGGCATGTTGCACCTTTTTGGAAAGGTAATTAGATAGGCAACTTAAAAAAAATAAAAAGTAGGTATGTTAATAACATGAATTTCGGAGAAAAGTGGGGCGAAAGGTGAAAAATCGTGAAATAAAAGTTAATTTTTTCAACTTCCAGGGGGGATTGTGGCCAAGGGGTTGGGGATAGGGGGGTGGTGTAAACTTTTTTGGAAAGGGCTTCCAAATAGTGATTTTTTGAGATCTGCTTGGGGCCGCTGCGATGCGTAGAAAAAAAGATAAAAATACAAGGGCGGTTCCCATATAAGGCAAAATCCTGATTTACGAATCACCCTGTAACTGCCAAACGGTGCGAGATGCCCCCCCCCCACCCATACGATTTTTTGCTTGTCTCGGTCTGACCTTTCACCCCCTTCAGTATTGACCACCCACCTCTGAACACCCTGTATAAGTTTTTCAAATACTTTTATTTTTTGAGAGTAAAACCATTTGTCTTTATAACTAAAATCACTGATCCGGTCTTGCTCCAAATTGATATCTAGAATTTTCAAAAAATATTAAAATTGAAACAATTAAGATTAGTTAATGAGTCGACACATCCATTTGTGTTTCTGTCTATGTTTGCCCTAGAAATTTGAAAGTGTTGTTCACACGACTGGAAAAGTGGGTGCGGCTTGCCATACCGTTTATTTTTCATCAACATAACTATAGAATTGGATTTTAAACAACATTTTCTCCTTTTTCGGAAGTACTGTTCTACTTAAATCGACTTTTAATTCGCCTTTTACTTTTCCTTCAACTATAAAGCAAATAAAGCTGAAGCTCATCTTTCAGCGCATCGTAAAGTGGTTGTAAAATTATTTTTAAACTTACTCCAGAAACGTAAGGCTTATAATTCTTTAAAAGCTTGCACTTTCGGATTGTATCTTCCATAGAGTAAACATTTAACGCATTTTGTCAAACATCCCACAAGAGACGAGTACGGAAACCGTCTATTTTTACACCTAACAAAATTATTTTGATGGTTCACTGGAGCGATCAGTGAGTTTCGCTTTGGGCAATACATACCTGTGTGGTATGGTGTGGTGTAGTGTTGTGAATGAGGACAAAATGGAACCGCGCTGTGCTACAGTGCTACATCTTTTGAAATGGAAACTTGACCTCAAGTTCAACGTTGTGTATCCACCTACGGGTGCGCGGAACGTCTTCAACCGGCGAGTTGTGATGTGATTCATAGAGAAAACTTTCAGTATAAATGACGAAAACGAGCCGTGAGATACGACCAGCTATTATTTCAGCTGCAACGGCAAAAAACAGGCAGCTGGTTCATCTCAAATATTTGTTGGACGCTATCTCGTCGCGACTGCTTCTTATCATAATTTTCTTATTTTATACATGTAAAGCTTGGGCAAAATTTGGAATTGTTTCAGATGCTCATGCACGTTGATGGTTAATTTTAATGGCAACTATTGCCATTGAGAGTTCGTTTACTCGGGGGATTGTACAGATCAGGATCCAGGCTCCAAATACGGAATCGTGATTGATCTTTTAATTGTAGAAATTTAATGAACCAGTCATGGGTGAAAGCAATTTTGTAATTGAGACGATCTTTTTTAAAAATTAGATATGGCTTGTAATTAATCTCAAATAGGAGTAAGAATTTTGTGGCACATGTCAACTTGTTTCAACCCTTGTGTAGGTATTAGGGCAAAATAAATTTGTAGCGATTCCTTATTTATTTCGTATTCGCTCGTGAGTTGCGGCCGTATTATTACAAATAAGGAAATAATAAAATGGCATCAAATCGCATGATCTTAACAGGAGCGTAGCGCCATCCTGTTGAAACTATAAGTTGTCTATGTTGATCGCATTCATTTTTAGAAATAAAAATTTATTGAGCTTGTATCGATAACACACATAATTTACGATAACGGCAGCTCCAGCCACATTTCTAAAAAAAAATAAGGGCCGATGATACCAATGGTCTATTCACCACACTATATGATCAATTTTTCTGGATGTAATGAAGTCTCATGAACAACCTCAGAGTTACTTTTATTCCATATACGATAATTTTGTTTATTCACATATCCATTCAATCAGAAATGAATCTCATCACTAGACAAAATTTTGCGATAAAAACTTGGATCAGTTAGCGAACTAAACGCTGATTTATAAAGTAAATTTAGTAAATTTCCAAAATTTAGAATAATTGTTCGAGTGTAAGGCATTCCAATATTATTGAGCATTTTTACTGAGCGCAAATGTCAAAAAGAATTGTTATCATTAGTTTGACAAGTGACAGTATAGTCTATCGAAAATTCTATCACAACAAAAATACACCCTTTATTATCATACTATATTTCCGAATTAATTGCACTAATTGGAAATATAATATACAGTATGATTAGTAACTGAGGGTTCCAATATATACCGATCGATCATATGAAGTGTCCTGATGAATATTTGTGGAAACAACTCCTTTCCCAGATCAACCCTTCACCTCCAAAACCGCAATTAAAAATTTTATATTATTAAGGTGCGCTCACATAAATCGTTATAACTTTTCTCACGGATATTGCTGGATAATAAACAAGAGTACGTTAGAAAGTAGGCATTTTCCACTTTACAATAAAATCTTACATACGATGTTTTGTTGGTATATAATGGATTTATGCGAGCGAGTTCTATTCAAGAACATAAAGTTATAAATCACGGTTTTGGGGTTTGAAAGGTTGATATGAAGGGAGCTTGTTCTCACACTTCAAAGAATCGATCGGGGTATGTTGGAAGAATTAATTAAGAATCACCTTGTACAATTGTGTAAATAACTAATACTTATAATACTAAGAGCCCAACCACTTCTCTTGCCCCTTTCGTTGTGGAGAAATAATTAAGTCAAATATTTTGATTTTCTAAAATGTTGTTTGATAAATCATAACTTCAAATTATAGAATTTTTTTACCAGAGAATTCGAGTACAAAACTGCAGACTTAATTATTACTACTTATAATATATATTAACTTAATTTATAAATGTTTAATCTTGCTTGGAAAACAAATTAACAAATTTTTTATAGTTATAGCATAAGAAAAATTATAAGGAATTGGTATTGTTTTATCTTACATTTTAATATAATTAATCTTTAGTTTTGTTTTACCAGGTCAAATTGCATAGTAGAAAATGAAGAGAAAGATCGGAACATTTGAATTGAATGTATGTTAAGTCTTAAATTAGTTCAGACAACAAGACTGCTCTAGAAAACCAAAAACTCATAATTTTTATACTTCCTGACAAGACCTTCGTATTCTGTCATTGTTTGTTCGTGGAAAACATCTTCCCGAAGAAATCTTTAATAAATTCATCATGAAATTGCTCTGCACAGTGCGTGCTGCTTGAACTCGATGGTAAGAAATCAACCAACCAACAAACGGTTGCTCAATCTCTGATTTCGTGTCTTCAAAGTAAACCGTGACATTGATTAATCCACGGAGGTCTTAAATTGGACTCCGGATATCCGCGGCGACATAACTAATCCGAACTATTATTATTATGTCTCAATACTTGCTACATCATTTTTGCTCCACACTGTATGTAATCCGCACGTAATAAAGTATGGAGCAACTTCGTGCAAATATTGATTCTTCGCACGCAGAGACGAAGAAGTAAAAAGAAGCCAATTGAGGCGTTTGGTGTGCAAAATGAATCACAAGGATGAAGAGCGTGCCGCTGCTTCGCATCGCATCTAGTGAGCTGCAACTTGTCAATAGAATTCTCGCTTCTTCGAGCGAACGAAAATAATCACGATCAGTCTGAAGATCTTTCACAATGCAAGCATGAGGCGGATCATTTGATAAGTGGCAAACATAAGAAAAAAAGAAAAATATAAGAAGATCAAGACGAAACAGTGAATCTGAACTGAGGTTCAGTAAACTTGCTGCAGAAGTAAATAATCACGGGCATGCGAGCGAGCGACATGGCAAAGTGCGTGAGATTTTGATGGAAACGAGACGCGCCAATGTTCGCTGTGGCTACACTCGCAAATATTCAACTTCGAGGGTATTATTTTTAGTCAAAGCCGCACGCGCCTATTTCTTAATGTATGCAACAATCCCATGCGGCCTGCTTATCGTTTTTTTATGATTCGAGCAAGCAACTGAATCTTCTCAGATTTAGATACATATAGCGAAAAATGTTTTGATGAAATTCGATTCTTCTTATAAAGAATTTTCAAAAAAATTAAACCTACACATATTTAACTTCTTTCTTAATATTCAATAAGTGTCAAAAACAAGTTGAGATTTGAGAATTTTTTGCAATTTATACTCGCGTTTTTGTTGAACGACAGATGATTTATGTGAGTTTTAACTCAATAGGAACAACCATAGCTCTAAATTTACACAAACAGGCAATGGACTTTATTTTTAAATACTTAGGAATTGAAGAAAGCTGAAAAAAATCAGTGTGCAATGAACAGTCCATTTTTAAAAAAGTTATTTATGAATATCAATGCAATGGAGTAAAAGCTATATTAATTTAGGAAGTACGGTATATAATTAATAATATTACTTCCTTGACTGTTCGAAAATGTCAGTTATTAATTAGCAGGAAAATTAATTAGAAAAATAATCTTAAGGCCATACACATTTAGATTAACAAACCATATCGAATTCAATTATTTGAACAAAGCAACGAACTTCTAATTTTAAGTTTTTATATTCTAGAAGGCTAGACATTTCAAATATTTATCTTCCGAATTGATTTCTGACCTTCGGTGGTTAACTTCTCGTTTTTAAAGAAAACCATTAAACTAAGATGACTTTTTTAATATTTAGATGAATGTAGACTACAAGGGGTGCATTCAAAAAATAAAATTGTTATGGATATTCTTCTTTAATGTACAGATAAAAATTAATGTCTACTGAGTTTTTTTTGTGTTTATCATTCTAAATTTCTGATGTTAAATTTAAGGCATTATCTTACGTAAATATGCATCAATTTTATAAATATTTACTGTCGGATTGTATACTATATTTATAAATCTATGACCTATAAATAAAGGCGTTAAAACAATAAATCTAAACTAATATTGTGGGGTCTTTGACCTACGATACAAGATATCAGCTTATCCATTGTTGATCAATAAAAGACTTGACCCACTAAAACTACTTGAGTTAATCTTAACGTGTGCTAAATTACGTAGGGTATAGCGAAGACGATTTTTAGATGGTTTCTCATGATTCACCCTGTAGCCTTCGATTGAATTTTATTCGTGTACAGAGATTATCCAAAAAAAAAGGAAATTCTGGATATTCTGGGCTTAGCTTAATTGTTGTTTAAACAATGAAACGCTTTGCATACATTGTATACATATACTATGTAACTTATTTTTTATAGGCACAAGAAAAACTGTGCATGTTTCGAATGAAATTGGTTTTTGTAGAGCACTTTAACATTTCTTGTTCGTTAAAGTATCAGACATTCCAAGAGGCATTACGTCAGAGAAATGAAGAGTGAGTTATTGTAATAAATAAATTTCTTCTGATTGTTTTGCAATATCTCTGCATATTGTTTTCCACTTTTAATGAGTGATAAAGCAGTTAATTGATTTTAAAATTCTTAATGTACTACTCCAGTGCTACACATACGAGTCGTCGATAAAGAAGACTTAATTTTCAGTAATGAATCATATAGATGTTTTATTTTTGTATAAAAATAAAATTATATTTTGTTTTTATTTGCATTGTATTGTCTCTATTAAAATTTTTATTACTATAAAGTAGGTATAAACGACTTCATGTACAAATATTTTTTAAACTTGAAATCTCTGACAACTTTCAACTACAGGGTATTAGGAAAGTTGGTCTTGTTAAAATTTAATATATTCCTCTTAAAACATACAAGTGTCAGCATGTCATCCAGAAAGCTTGATATTCTGCGAGATGAATTTCGCGCGTGTTTAAAACTTAACTGATCATTTTCTCACATAATAAAAGATTTTTAAAAAACATGGAGTGTCATTATCGAAAGGATTTATTTGCAAAATTAAAAATTAAGAAGAAAATTGTGTTTCCAGCACCGTTAAGAAATTAAAACCTGGACGCAAAAGTGTTCTGAACAATCAGAAATTGCAAGCTCTGAGAAATATGTTGTTGAATGAAAATTTAAAAATACAGGAGACATTGGCAATCAAGTTAAATATTTTTAGAGGTTGTGTGCAGTACAATATAAAAAAATTATGATTAAACCATGTGTGCATCTCTTAACTTCATCGACTGTATATATACCATGGGGTGAAAATTATTTAATTCTACTACTAAGTACGATAATAACATAACATAATATTTTAAAAAGAACACATTTTTCATCGGGATTCCGCCCCCAACCATACAGCTAAAAGTACCATTGAATGGTTGCAAAAAAATAAAATATAATTTATTTAATATATATTTAAAAAACCAAGTAAAAAAGAGGAAAGTGCGCACTATACCAGGTTTCTAAAATGTTATAGTGGACGAATGCCAAAAAAGACTTATTATCATAATTATTTTGATTAGATCTGTATATAACCTTAAAAATCTGATTTCCCACCAAAATTGCAGTTATGAGGTTCTGCACTGGTCACGGTAAAACGATTGTTGTTATATAATAAGCATATTATGTTGTTAAAAAGTACAATGTTTGAACGAATTTTCATTTACATATTTTTACAAAAAAAAATTTAGGTTTTAGTATTCATGTTTACGGTATTTTTCACATTAGCTACAACAATAACAAGTTGGTTTCTTGAGCTGAAATTTCAACAGGACAGTGCACCTCTACACACAGCTAAAACAGTCCAATTTCGAGAGATCACACACCACGAGTACGACAAAAACATGAAAACATGTTTTCGCAGTGTATTCAATTGGCACGTATATTAGTTTCATAAAAGCATTACTACTACCCATTATTACATATGACTGTAAGATTTATGCCAAACTATTGCTCATAATTCCTCTTCGTGTTCCTCGTCATAAATATAACTTTAGTTTCTCTTCCTTCTTCATCCACGGCGTCTTCATTGGGAATAATCTACCCCATACGTACAAAAGAATGTTGTCCTCATTTTCTGCTGATTCTTTTTCGGTTTTTAAACCATTATTTTAAAGAATGTTTCACTCTTTCAAATGATCAATTTCGTCAAATATTTCTTTTTGTTTAAATGTAATTTAAAAGTGCTAATATTTACCGAATTTGTGATATTCTTAGGGTAATTGTTGTTTCTATACTTTTGGGGAAACATTTTTCCTTGTAAGGAAACATTTTTCCAGTTGCTATTTTCAAGACACATCTTTTTTCGGATGCGCTTGGTGGTGAACAATATTGCTCGAAGCTGGATCGTTTGAAATAAAAAATTCAAAATTATTTAGCTTTCGTAAGAATTGATCTTGTTAGTGAACGAAGGATTTTAAAAAAATTGATTTTTGACAATGTGACAAACGTTTAAAGCAAAAATAGGTATTTTTTGTGTTAAAATTTCTCGTTCTTTTATTAATAACATTCATCAAACCTACAATCCTTTCATTCATCAACTAATCCTTAATATGTAGAACAAGTCTGGTAGTACATATAAATGAATATTACGTGTCTATCTATAAACCCTTTTACCTTCGTCAATTTTGCTCAGATTAACATATAATTGGAAACAGCTAGTAATACTCATACTTAATATTGTATATACATATACCGAAAATTGGAAGAAGATATAGGCTCCAATCTGTTTGACTTCAGGGACGATTTCGGAGCAAAGGAAGCCTGTTCTCAATGAATACATTAATGTAGACTGTAGAGGATCACAAAGATTAATCAAGATATTTATGTATGCTTTGTAGACTATGAGAACACATTTGATAGTGTTCAACACTCGAAGGTTATGGAAATCCTACGAAGCAAGAATATCGACAGCAGGGATCGCTGAATAATATAAAACCTCTAGAGGAACTAAGAAGCAAACATTATTGTGGACGGAGAAGAATCGGATGAAGTGGAAACACGAAGGGGCTTTAGACATACTGCATAATGTCACCACTGCTGTTTAACGTATATTTAGAGCAGATTTTCAACGATACTTTGAATGGTATTACAATCAACAACATAAGATACGCTGATGACTCTTAATGAACTAACCTGCTGGCTGGACAAGGTGAATTGCAGTAGCAACGGATATGGCCTAAGAATCAATCATAGTATCGAAGAAAGACAATCTTGGATGGAGCCCTCTACCTGAAATTAGGAGTCGAATAGAACAAGCTAGAAATTTATGGGACAGTAATCTAAATAAAAAAGCATTAAAGAAAATAGAAGATGAAGATAACGGCTGGATAACTTAAAGGATTGGTTCAAAATGAACTTGCAATTGGAAGAAAATAAAAATGAAGAAAAAGACAAAAATAAAACTCTAAGTAAAAGTATAAAAATAAAAATTATTTCTCAAAACTGGTTAGAAATCTTTATATTAGACTTCTTACAGCTCCCCGATAAATATTAAAACAATCATAACATATAACACATACCAATGTTTGAACCACCACCTTATAAAAGTTTAATTGTTCTTTAAACGATGAAGAAAATTACTAATCAACAAAGAGCGCGAAGATAATGTTCTGTTGAACTTATTCCAGTAGATAAAGAAAGAATTTTGAGAACAAACGAGGCAACTGTGAGAAAAATTAACCCTTCGCAGAGAAGCTTTCCGATTGCTATTGTTATCAAAAATTAGGCCGAGATAAGATGCGCAGAATCAAAAAGCTCTCCAAAAAATCTCAGCCACGAATGAAATCAGATACCAGAGGCGAAGACGATTCTCCCGTCCGTCGCTTACTTACTTGTTGACTTTCTTTCGGGTAACGTGCTTCAGTGTTTTCACTTTTTCGTGTTGTGTACTGTGATACGGCTGGGCGATAATTAAAATTTCAGTGCTAATAAGTTTCAGCTGAATTTGGTGATAAATTAGTGCGCGAGGCATACTCTAATGGAATTTGACTTTTTAGTATATTAATTCACCTTAATCTGCTGTTTAAAGTTTTGGAGTAAGGTTTTCTCTTAGAAAAATTGCTGGAAAGGATAACAAAATGATTGAACGGTAATACTATGTATTTTAAATTCAAACAATTTATTAAAATCACTGAGTGGAAAAACAAAAATTCGTTCTTGCCGGTAGTTATATTTTCAAAAAATTATACTTTTCGTCTTCGACTTTGAAGGTGTGGTAATTTGAGATAACATAAAAACATTTTTCCGGGTTGTGTTTTGCTGCGCTCAGTTATTTTATCTTGAAAGTGCAACATAACTCTTACCTTACAATAAAAATTGCAAGTTATTATTACTGAAGTACGACACTTATGGGAATGAACATTTAGAAAAGCTTTTATTATAAAATATACTTTTCTTACCTCTGGTATTTTTTTAGCTTAAAAATGTGACTCTTATGACAAAAATTTGTGTATATTATGTGTAATGTTTAGTAATTTTTATAATTAACACATCGTTAATATATTCTGATATCAACCTCTCTTCTTCATTTCGCAGTTGTTAAGCAGAAAAACCCCATTGGAATAGAATACACTGAAATTAATTTGCTAAAAAATCGATTAAAGACCGATAACGATAGCAGTTTGCTGAAAATATTGTAATATGTTTTTAGCTATCAATAAAAGACACTCGAAATAAACGTTTATCATCATCATAATGATAAAATTAGAAGTATTTCGCTTCCTTGATAAAAAGAATGATGTAACATAAAAGTTTCGCGATAAAATAATCTCTCTTGGCCATATTGATAACATAACAAAAAAACTATCACAAAAATTTAAAAATTTTATAACAGGAAAATTAAGATATAATGCTCCACGTAGATACTAACAAGTATGTTGTGATCCTAGACGAAATTGCATAAATCTTTCAAGTTTAACTGAAAGCACTTCAATAAAATCGTTCAATAGAACTAAATATTTATTAATGCATAATGTTATTCAGCTAAATGTAACAATAATAATAAATCGTTAATCCCGAAAAACTACCTACTTTTTTTAATGCTGCAGTAGTTACTAGCTTATTCTTTTCTGCCATATTTTTTTCAAAATGAATTGAATTTAACCATAATTTGATTACATATTTATATATTTCACATATTTTGCGATGTTTAACTTGTAGCGTCCACCTAATAGCTAAAATAAAATTTTTGTTATTTTACGATTGATGTATTAGAAATAAAAGTGATATATGAGAATTTCTGAAATTGAATCACTAACCTTATTATGATAGGCGTTTTATTTTAACAATGTTTTGCTTGAGTATTTAAATCAACTTAAGATGATAAGAAATGCGCGAATCAACAGAACAATTCATAAAGTGGTGTAAATTGGTTACTTATTTGAAAAAAGAAACTCGTGAAATCAGCGATAAAACAAAAAGCTTATTTACAATTGTGATGGTCATTTAGGGCATCACTGCTGAGATTTATCAACTTATTCAGCAATAATCCGAACTTCGCTCAAGATTACTCTGTAATGCAAGGACAAAAGCAAGTTTTCTTCTTTGGGCTCTAATTATAAGATAAGAAAGGAAACATGAGAGGAAAATTTATTTATAATCATGTTCTGTTGTGTTGATTAATAAATAAAATGTTTAATTATTTTAGTTTAATAAAAAGAAGAGTAAAACTTGCGGATTTGATCAGGAATGTTATTCCCTATTTTTACTTTACTAATTTTAAGACTCCGACTATCTCTTTATTATCCAATTGTATTTTTTAAATTGTCTTGTCTTGTATTGTCATTAAAATGTTTACTTGAGGGTTTTCGATATCACTGATCTCGAAGGTGTTGTTGTTGTTGAATTTGAAAACTCAAGATGAAATATCTAATATAGCTATCAAAAATTTTTTATTCATGGGCAGCTACTGACTAATAAAAAGAGAAAAAGAAAAACATTTGAGCTTATTAGTTGAAAAGGCTGTTTTTTAGGATTCCGTACCTCCAAAGGAAAACCCTTATAAAATCCGTGTCTGTCCGTCTCTTATAGCCGATTGTTTCAGAAACCATGCGACATAGGAACTTGAAATTTGGGATAGTAATAGATTTTATTAACCCATATATTTTCCACTAGTGAATATTTTAAAATATTCATATAAAAATTAAAGAGGAGACATATTAAGAACTCGAAAAATTTCTTGTTGATTTTTATATACAGGGTGTCCCAAAAATACCATATCAGAGTGACATGGAAGATAGGTTAGCCTTAGATCTGTCAGATAAAATAAACATGACCTTAATAAAAGTTTCTTAGTTTTCGAGATATTCTCACTGTTTTAATTTTGTTTAAAATCTCTATTAAAAAAATAGCAATTTCTAAGTTTTTGTAAAATAATTCCACAAGTATCATACCATTTCTGAATTTGCATTAAATTGAGTACTTTTCAAGATAATTTGCCAGTTTCTTTTAGTAGATTTTTTTTTCACGACGAGGGCGCCGGTCGATTTGGGGCGCCAAATGAATCAGGAACATATTAAAATTTCTCAGAAGAATAAGTTTGTAGAACTGCAAAATTGAGTAAAAATATATGTAAGACGAAGGCAGGGGAGACAAACATGCGTTTTGAAGCATTTTTTTTTTTACTTCCCTAGGTGTTTTTGTGTTCCCCCCAAGGAAAGTGGCAATTTTATGTATAAGTATCGAAAAAACAAAACCCCTACGAACAATATTATAAATTCAAGCCGTCTAGGTCCGATGATTGCTTCTTACGGCGGTATAGCCCATTTATTCTGCTCCACAGGGCGAATCTGCTAAACTATCGATTTTACGAAAAAGTGATGTTCTACTAGTTGTAATTGGGGAAGAATACCGTTCTTATGGTACCAAAATCATTATAGGGGCGAGAACAAAATGTTAAAGATATTTACGTTAAAATGTTCGCCATAAGAAGCAATGTAATTTCGCACCGATTCACGGACTACATCACTACATGTGCATTTTCAACTTCAAGGCTTGTGTTTATATGTATTAGAGGGAGTTTTGGTAAGAGCCGTTTTCCATTTTTTTGTGTATTTTCGAATAATTTTTTTCTTAGAAATTCGCGATGGGCGCTTTAGACATATTGTATATATTTGCAGACTACAGCTATCACTCCTAAGCTGAGGACGTCGCTAGTGTTCTGGGCTTTCCTAAGAGTTCCATAAAATTTTTAAATAATATTTGCAAATCATTATTTTTAAAAACTCATTTGGTCTTCAAAAATATTAAAGGAAAGAGTGATACATAAGGTAAATGAACGATTTCATTTTTGGACGTTGTACCTTTTATGCATTCAGTTTTTGAGAGAAAAGCAAGATATAAACCTGATTATTATACATTTATGTTAGTATTAAAGTTATTCTAATTTACCTGTAAATGTTATTGAAATGCATAATTTATGAAACCTAAATACGAAATTGATTTTTTCAATTTTTCCAATAGTTTATTTTGAAACTGCAGATTTCATGATAATGTCAAACTGCGTTCGAAGTATTTACTAGTTTAATTGATTATTATTCCAAGTTTTCGTGGCAAAGATTCGTAATTCAATGAAAAAGCAATTGGAATGCTATACAATATTTAAATGCATATAAAGATTATTTCAGGAAATCCAAAATACGTTTCGAAAATCATGAAGCCTTAAGATTCTCAGAGATACATAACTCGGATATAGTAAATTTTATTCTCAGATGAAGCATTGAAGATTCTATAATACATGAATCAACATTTTCTACTTACACTCTTTATTCTTCCTAATTTTTGACTTTTTGCTTTTATTACTGCACATTTCACTAGTATTTCAAAGAAAATTTTACGGAAGGTATATTCACCCATCAAATTTAATTTTCTTTATCCTGTTCTATTCAATGTCACATCCAATATTAAATGTAGTTTTCATTCAATAATAGATTACGCAACGTTGGGAGTATAAAAAAAAATTTACAAGAAAAATAAAAACCGACTCCGAAACTTTGCCTGTATGTACAAATTTAAACTAAAAAGTTAAAAATAATATTTTTTATTACTTTAAAGAAGAGAGCATTCAAGGATAATATACAAAATTATTGATATTTAAATATTTACAATAACTAATCAGTCAGTATTTTAATTGGTGTAGGCAAGGCAAGTTTTAAACCTAGAGAATTTGGGTTTTTAAACTTGCCTTGGCTGGCACCGACTCCAAAAAGTAACTGATTAGATATTGTAAATATTTAAGTACGAGTATTAATAGTTTTGTATATTGTGCTTGAATGCTCTTCTCTTTAAAGTAATAAAAAATATTATTTTTAACTTTTTAGTTTAAATTTGTACATACAGGAAAATTTTGAAGTCGTTTTTTATTTTTTTGTAAATTTTATTTTATTTTTCAATTTTTAGCTGACGGAAAGTGGTTGAAATTCAATAAAAGGAATTCATCCCCTAAGTTTCTACCTTTAAAAGAGGGATATTTTCATCAAATTTAAATGGGACCACCCTTGAGAAATATTCTATTTAATAAAAAAAGAATTATTAAAATCGGTTCACAATCGGCGAAGATATCGAAAAAAGGAAAAGAAGAAAAAAATAAAGTCGAATTGAGAACCTCCTCCTTTTTTTGAAGTCGGTTATAAATAAAGAATGCCCAACTATTTGATCTAAGGCCTTCTTTTTTAACACCCGAGTAACGTTTACGATTTTTCCGTTCGAAGCCTACGCAAAGTGGAAATTTGTTTTGAGTGGTGGTTACAAAGTTGACACTGCGGTCTGGACTGCAGAAAAATTAATTTTTTCTTATCAACATTTGTTATCTTTTTTTCTATGCAGGCTGATAATTATTTTATTTTAACGATGGAAAACGAGACCATAAACCGTCTGGTTATGAATACAGAAAAAGAAAAGCGTCAGAACCATCTATTCAAAATGAAGTTAGATCTGAATCGCCTAAACCAATTTCGGATGGAAATAAGTTGAACATAGATGAGGACGAGCCCAACAATCAAAATGCGGTAGATGACGGAACTTGTGAAAATATAGAAGAATTATCTAAAATTTTTTCGGATAGTTCTGTATGGTCAGTTCATCGTAGCAAAAAAAATCGTACTTTTTTTCCACTTGACCGTGTTGTCCGTCCGCCTGTGCATTTTTTGTGTAATTCAAAATTAGAAATCGAAGTTTAACTATGTTCGGAGAAAGCCCAAACCTTGAAATTGTTCACATTGCTAAATTTTTGATGACACTACAAGTTAAAGGAAATTTTGAACCTGCGATAATTGTTTAACTTTTTATTGCGCTACTTATAAAAGCGTGTTTTTTTGTTTTTTAACATAATTTAATATAATTTTTATATTTGTCTTTAAAAGGGGCGCCGAGGAAAAGTTTGCCCGACTAAACGCAAAAGCCTAAGGCCGGCACTGCTCTGACCTGGTATTTTTAGGACACCCTGTATAACGTGGGGGTATCATTTAAAAGCGTTTGTTATGAGGAATACAAAAGTATTTTTTTTATAATTTTAAATAGCATATTTAAAAAGTAATTCTAAAAAATTTGCGAAAATAGCGCATTTGCTTCTTATAGATTTCTAGAAAATATGGTAAGACTCGATCTCGCACTTGAACGGTTTTTATTTGATACGTTTGGAAATCAAAGATATACGGGTTTTTGTGGAAGTATGATTAAGCTATTCTTTTTGTTAAACCTTATTAATTTATTTGCGAACATCTGCTTTGTGAAACTTTCAAGTTTTGCAAATTTGGGAATACAAGGAAAAATATTTATGAAGCTTCGTACATTCGTTAATATTGAAATTAACTTATTTTGTGCTTACCCCTTTTGTCCTTACTCAAATCGATACGACGTTTACGAAGCATTTATAGATATAAAAACTCTGATTTTATTTCTACATACATCATTTTATAATTTAATATAATATACAACTGGATTGGATGACCATTCGACTGCTGTCGTTCGAAACGATAAAATTTTGTTTGGTATTGTGTAAGCGCAATCGTCGACCGTCAGTCGTCGTTCATGTAAAACACCATCGATAACAAGCGTCTGTCAAATCGACACTTAGCAATCACAATCGACATTCACAATACCAAACTTCACAATCGACGAACGATAATCGATAAGCATCGTTTATCGACTGTTTTTCGACAATCACAATAGGTCCGATAGAAGAATACACATGAATTGCTATATCGAAAATTCCAAATACGGGAGAAAACTTGTGCCAATAAGACTTGCAAAGTATATCTCAACTTCGTAAAAATCCTAGATTTCAGAGATAAAAGCGATTTTGAAATTATAGATTGACACGACATATTTTTGCAATATTGTAATGTGAAGTATAGACCTGAAAACCTCCTACATATATTTTATTTTTATTATAAAGTTGTTTATCTAACTTATTATTATTATAAAAATGCAAAAAAAAAGACTAGAGTGTTTAAAAAACATAAAAAGAATAAAACCTCGTTATCTATTAATACATGTATTAAAATAATATCCACATATCTACAATCCTATTTGATTTATTACTAACTTATTATGTAAAGAACATTGTCAACAACCATAATAAATGGGTATTGAATAGAGAAATATTTAAGTAATTTAACTCCGATTCTTTCCTTCATTTAATAATTTAATGGGCAATTGAATTCTCGAGTAGTAGTAAAACAAAATAGCTCCCTGATAAGATACGCTGTGAATTCCCTGCTCCACACAAAGTGGTTATCTAGGAAATCGTTTGCGAAGTATCGCTTTTGTTATCAAATTCATTGAGACCTCGGCAAAAATTCTCAGAAAAGTGGTCATGCGATACTACTTAACTTAGGTACTTAGGCAGGACTCAAAATATATGATTTATAACTGGCAGTTAAAGATGAATTTAAGATTTTCGCTAGAGATTTGGGTCGGTGCGAAATCTGTAGGTACAACACGTTTGGGACAAAACCATCAATATATGCAAATGTGTCATTCGAAATTAACTCATTGTCTGAATCTTCGAGCAAAAATGTGTCATCTTTTATATTCTAAAGAAGAAAACACCACGATTCGTAATATTTTCTGATTTCTTAGCACATTAAGAAATACGATTTTGCTTAGATCATTTCGTAAAATGCGACCTTTCCATTATTTCTGTCGTATCGTGAAAAACCGGATTGTAACGAAAGTAAGCGAACCCTCTCGAAAGACTCCAAATGATTCGTGATGGATCATAGACTTAAATTTGCGTGGGGCCCCAATTATAAATTTGATAAACTTTCACTGATTCAACTTGTTTTTATTATTGTAGGTACATTTTACTTGCATTCATTTCAGTCTCATTATAATTTAATATTATGTTATTTCTTTGCCAGGCCAATAGTTCAGCCGAATATGGAAAAGGGACTCCACGAACGTGATCGGGTCGGTCTTCAAGATTTTGTTCTTCTTGAAGACTACCAGAGTGAAGTGGCATTTGTAGATAATTTGAAAAAGAGGTTTCAAGAAAATCTAATTTATGTAAGTAAGAGGAAAAATAAAGGTGAAATAATGAGATTTATCTGGTTGTGTACTGCTTCAGACATACATCGGGCAGGTGCTGATTTCAGTGAACCCATATAAGGAGTTACCAATATATTCGGAGGAGGACATCAGAGAATATCGCAGACGGCATTTTTTTGAAGCACCTCCACACATGTAAGCTTTTATGTCGATTTTAATTAAAAAAATTCGCTTATCATACAAATATTTCGAAATTCATTTCGTTTCTAGATTTGCTATAAGTGATAATGCATTCAGATCACTGTTGGAAGAAAACAGACCTCAATGTGTCCTTATTTCAGGTATGTTACGATAAGAAGGAACATTATTAATAAAAACAACTTATACTTACTAATTTTCACATGCAGGCGAGAGCGGTTCTGGCAAAACAGAGGCCTCGAAAAAAGTTTTAGAATTTATCGCTGCTGCTTCAGGGCACATTTCAACAGTAGAAGGTGTAAAGCACAAATTGCTCCAAAGTAACCCACTTTTAGAGGCTTTTGGAAATGCGAAGACGAATCGAAACGACAACTCTTCCCGATTTGGGAAGTATATGGATGTTCAATTTGACTTCACTGGAGTGCCGCAGGGTGGAAACATCTTAAATTATCTTCTTGAAAAATCAAGAGTTGTTCACCAAAGTTCTGGGGAGAGAAACTTTCATATCTTTTACCAACTCCTTGCTGGAGCTAGTGATGATATGCTTAGAAGTTTACAATTAAAACGAAATTTGGACACCTACTATTACCTGAGCGATGGAGTAAGTAACTTTGATTTAGACGATTGTAGTATTTTTCTCTAGCATTGATATTCTTTTTTATTATATTTTTCTAAAGCAAAAAGGTTTTGTTCCGCGTATCAATGACTCTGAAAATTTCAAGACTGTGAAGCACGCTATGAGCATTATTGAGCTTTCTGATGATGAACAACGAGAAATTTTTGACATAGTCGCTAGTATTCTTCACATGGGCAACATTGGATTTACTGAAGAGGATGGAAAAGCCACAATATTGAAACCTGAATCAGTGTCCGCAATTACTAAGGTTTGTAGAGATTTAATGAACCCAAATTCCAAGTTGATAATGAAAAGCGGTGAACTATAGCGCACGCTGAAATTAAGTTAGAAATAATTTTAGTGGGTCGAATTAACGACTATTTTCATTTTAGTTTTCCATAAATCCTCTGCAATAAATATATGGAAGAATTTGTTTGAAGACTTCGAAATTGTTCAACTTGATTTTCTCGGAAATTTTTTTTTTTAAACTAGAGGCGCATTACATTACATTAACCAGTTGACTAGGGAATTTAATTTTAAAACTCTCACGGAGTGCATTATTAAAATCAAGCGATGACGAGTATACACGTCAAACGCGGGGCAAATGTTTCTATTTTGAATTTTCCGAAAAAAGTAAAATTGTAAATAGTTAATTTTCTGGAAAATCCTGGTGATTGGTAAAATTTGTAAATTTCATCAAATCTGAAAGAATATATTTAAGATCAATCTGTATATTAAAATCAAGGTAGAGAGAATTAAAGCAATGCTTAGGAATTTCAAAACATGCCGGTTCTGAAAAAAAAAGGTTTTCTTAATAAATCGTACCTCGTTTCATTTCATTCTATTTCTATTTCAACTATCATATATTAGAAGCTTAATAAGTATAAGTCTAATTTTTTTCTTCTTATAGCTCTTAGGGTGCAAACACTCCCATTTATCTTCTGCCCTAACACATCGCACAATTGATGCCCGAGGTGATGTGGTGACATCACCACTAAGCAGAGATATGGCTATTTATGCACGTGATGCCCTAGCTAAAGCCGTGTATGACAGGCTCTTCTCCTGGCTTGTAGAAAGATTGAACAGATCGCTAAAGAGCAGTGGAGCGTTACGAGAATCCAATGTTATGGGCATCCTTGATATCTACGGTTTCGAAATCTTCAAGAAGAACAGCTTCGAACAGTTTTGCATAAACTTCTGCAATGAGAAGTTGCAACAACTCTTCATAGAACTGACCCTTAAATCAGAACAGGAGGAATATATGCGAGAAGGTATAGAGTGGGTACCAGTGGAATATTTCGACAACAAACCGATCGTTAGCCTAATTGAGGAGAAGCATAAAGGTATTATTTCGAATATCGATGAAGAATGTCTACGGCCAGGTGATCCCACGGACCTTACATTGCTGGCTAAATTAAACAAACAGCTCGGTGATCATCCTCATTACGTTTGCCACCATAAAGCTAGTACTGCAATCCAGAAAACGATGGGTCGCGATGAATTCCGCTTGATCCATTATGCTGGCGATGTGACCTATAACATAGCTGGGTTCCTGGACAAGAACAATGATTTATTGTTCAGAGATCTTAAGGAGACCATGTCTTTAGCGAAGAACAGTATTATAAATTCGTGCTTCCCCGAGGGAGAGTTTAAGAGCAAAAAGCGGCCAGATACTGCCATCACCCAATTCAAGAGCTCATTGAACAATCTTATGGAAATTTTAATGTGCAAGGAGCCTTCATATATTCGATGCATTAAACCTAACGATGTTCAAGCCCCGGGGTTGTTCAAAGATGATTTGGTATTACATCAAGTCAAGTACTTGGGTCTAATGGAGAACTTGAGAGTACGTCGAGCTGGATTTGCTTACAGAAGGTAATAATGAATAAACAGATTTATTTAAACCTATTGATATAATACGTCATTAACATTCGGGAAAAATCCCATAAATTATAGAGAATAACTCTTAAGTATTTTATTAGCGTCAATTAACTCTTTAGGTGATAACAAACAACATAAGAAGCATTAAAAAGAAGCAGCAAATTGCATAAACAATTTTTTTTTTAAATATTGTGAAAATTGCAAATAAAATTCAAATCTCATCTTAATTGTATACACGCACGCTGTGCTGTGCCTTCAAAACTAGGTATGTGCATTTTTGTTGTTTATACTAAAAGGAATTTTATACTCCTGAAATATAAGCAAAGAAAACCGATTTAACAAAAACAACAAGAAATGCACATGCCGAATTTTGCGTATTTTGATATAAAATAAGAAAATGATACTCTATCGTGTAGACCAGGCAAACAACTTAGAAATGACAAATAACAATTTACTGCGAATTGCATAAAGAGTAGGTACAAAAAAGGAAAGTTAATAAGAATTTTAAACAAAAAAGTGTTTAACGTTCAGTATTTTGTATACAATTTAAATGAATTTTGCTCAACATTTTAGATAGATAAAAAATTAAAAAAATTTATTCATAGATATCTAAGCCGTTTTGGATTTTTTCTCGAATCACGCGAAAACGTACATTTGTAGATAATCTTTAAACTAAGATATAATAATTATAATTACTTTTTACTTTTACAGGACTTACGAGATGTTCCTTCAGCGCTATAAATGTTTGAGTGAACAGACTTGGCCCCACTATCATGGCCCTGCGAAGGAAGGTGTCCAAATTCTCGTCAATCAGCTGGCCTACGGTCCAGAAGATTATAGAATGGGCAAGACAAAAATATTTATCAGGCATCCAAACACGCTATTTAGCACTGAAGATGCATTCCAAGCTAAGAAACATTTCCTAGCTTCAATCATTCAATCGCACTGGAAGGGCATACTCCAGCGAAGGAGGTTCTTGAAGCAGCGGGAGGCGACTGTTGTTCTTCAGAAGCACTGCCGTCGCCATTTAGCTATTCAAGCAGCTAAACGACGACGCGAGGCTGTCCAACAGCTCCGGGCATTTATCAAAGGGTTCATAACTCGTAACGACCCACCGAATGGATACAACGAATCCTTCATCGCAAATTCGAAGCGAATGTGGCTCATGAGACTTTCGAAGAACTTACCCAAGAGCGTTTTGGACAGGCGATGGCCCTCAGCTCCCGCCCACTGCACAGAAGCTTCTGCACTTTTGCACAAAATGCATAGACTGCACTTAAGCAGGGTCTACAGACTGAATTTGAGTCAGGAGAAGAAGAGACAATTCGAACTGAAGGTACTGGCGGAAAGAGTGTTCAAAGGTAAGTTCGTATAAAATGTTGTGTCCAAAAGTTTTAGTAATAAGTTGTGGAATCCCACAAGGTTTAATTTAGCAACCTTTTCTCTTTAGTTTATACACGTTTTAATGTTATCAAGACTCATTAGCGAAAATGTAATCATTTCTTAGCAATATCTTTTGAATGATCTCGATCGTAAACACAATAAATCCAACTAAAGCCACAATTATAATTAAAAATCCTCCACAATGTCTTTCACATATGGCTATTACTCTGTTAATACTTTTATTCACGTTATAGTGATATATATGATAACGGCTCCTATATTATCGCAACTTTATGTTGATTGAAATGAATGTTGTAGACTTGAGAACATTATGCGGTTTCAACAGGATGGCGCCACATGCCACACAATTTGCCTCGCGAAATAATAACTCTATTGCAAACGAGATTTACAGAATGATTTTATTGATTTCATGTCTAAAATATTTTGTTGCTAACTGTTTTATGTTAAATAGATTGTTGCTAATTTATGTTTTATGTTAAATAGATAAAAAAGCCAATTATCCGGCAAGCATAGGACCTTGGTTCAGCGATGATAGAATACCCAAAGAGCATGCAACGCAGATTCACAACTTCGTTACAACTTCTTTTGGTCTTGAACGACTTAAGTACGCGACTTCTTGCATAAAGTATGATCGCCACGGGTACAAGCCACGTGATCGATTTGCCCTGTTAAGCGACACTGCCCTCTATGTATTGGAGGCGAAGACATACAAGCAGAAGCATCGTCTACCCCTCGACAAAATCGACTTCTGCGTCACAAATCACAGTGATAATCTTATGCTCGTAAGAATCCCACCAGAGCTCAAAAAGGACAAAGGCGATTTGATTTTGGAAATCCCGCACATTATTGAATTTTGTATTTTCATTTTGGATACCAGAAGGCTTTCGGGAATTTTGAACATTGTCGATACATCCTCGTAAGTGGAACTGACTTTATTTTAAGCAACATATATACTAGTAAATTTGCTTTCCGTATTTTAGTATACAACATAATTTAGTAAGAGGGAAATCAGGCGTCATCGACATTCAGACTGGCTCTCAACCAGGCATCACGAGGGCAAAGAGCGGCCACTTATTAGTTGTAAGTAATTTATTTTTTATTTACTAATATATTTGGAATATTAAATCAAAAACTTATCTGGGACAGAACAACAGCAAGAGAAGCTCTTATTGCTGAACTTTCTGCTTTCTGATGTATTTCTGCCCTTATATTTATTTTAATTTTATCAAATATATTTAAATAAATTCTATTTTCTTTTTCAGACTGCTGGACAATAAAATCCAACTTGAAATTACATAATAAGCTGAACGCAAAAAAATGTACATTTATTGAGGAGACATGTAAAAAATGTAAATAACTGTTTTAGACGACATTTTGTTGTGGTCCCCATGATCTTGAAGAGTGTGAAAAGTAATAAATAAAAAATTGACAAACATTTTGCGATACATACCAGTAGCCTTCATCAAAGTGCCATTAAAGAATTATCTTATCGTTGCAAAAATTAAGAAAGAACTCTTTATCTAAAATTTAGTTTTCAGTGTTGTGTTGTCGCAAGTGCACTTTAATAATATTTACTGATATACCTATTTATACACAAAACCAAGTTTGTATTTCTTCATTTTCTTTTTTAATTTGTGAGATAAATATAAAAATATTTGACTTCAAACATGTTTTATTCGAAGTACTATAGATTTTGTTTTTATCCAAGTCCGAGTATAACATCTACAAGGGATTCCAGAACTCAACTCAATGGAATTATTAATTGCTAATCATTAATTGGTATTCCAGAACTCAATATCGAAATCTTTTGCTGACATTCGATCGAGAACTTTGTCGACAACTTAGCACTTGAAATCGAACTCCAAAAAATCTTGTCCGTTGCCTTTCTAGTAGTTACCTTCCGCTAAAAACATTAAAGCAACCACCAGTTTTAATTCATCTCGCAAAGCTGTTGACCGCACAGATGTTTTGAAGTCTTGCTTGATTTCTTCCAATAAATTTATAGCAATCTATTTTGAAACTCGGAAGAGTGTTAGACTTTGTAATTTACTTTACCAATAACATCAAATTGAGACATTACTTACATATAATTTGGTAATCCAAGGGTGTTTTGCCTCTTTCTTCCGAAAATCTTTTTCCGTTTGTTTATAACCAGAATCACCAGCGCTTTCACTTAAAAATAATGTAACTCTTTCCATTTTCCAAAAATTCTGACAATCTTTAACAATTTTAACATTATCATTAATCAAATCGAGAAACCAACTCGAATCGCGGTCGCAATCGAGTCGAGTTCTGGAATAAAGCACCAGTTCACACTCAGTGACCCTCAAAACCTTATGTGCCGAATTTTATGAAATTTACTCAATGTTAAGAAATTCTCACCATATCATAAAATTTAATAACAGATCCAAAATCATCGACTTAAAAAATAAATAACTTAAAATCAATATATATTTATTTTCATGAAAACCTCTGAAAAAATAAGCGACCACGATAGAAATCTCTTGAAGTCAATGAACCATTAGAAAATATCTTAGTAATCTTCTTTTCTGTAATAAAACTGCGCCTTTATAAAGTTTTGATTGGCTTTCTTTATTTACTAAATGCCTGCATTTTTGTTGAATATGCAACGATATACAGAACTTATTTTTTTTTACAATTTCAGCAAGGCTGTCTTTTTTTCCCGATATCAAGTTATTTGTTCGAGTGACATTTTCTCAATTGCATTTTTAAAAATTAAAATTAAAAAGAAGGCAGACAGTTGTTGAATGCGCATGGGCAGGTGGAATTAACTAGTGAAAAACTTAGTTCGATTATTCTTTTGGTTTATTCATAAATGTCCTCTTTATCGGCGACATATCTAATAATATCGGCAGGTCGTAGTAGCTTCTCGGCATCAGAGTCTGGAATTTCAAAGCCGAATTCATCTTCCATTGCCATGATGACCTCGACATGATCCAATGAATCTAATCCAAGATCATTGATGAAATGTGAGTCTACTGTGAGCTGTAATGATTGAGGAAATTTTAGAACTAACAATAAGAATAGAATATAGAAAACTACACGGAAAACCATAAGGAAGTATTTTAAAAGTTGAGTTTTTAAAAACAATGTAATTTTACGAATTTTTCATTTGGACAAAAATCCACAACTTACAACCCTTAAAATACTTCCGCTCCAAATGGCAACAGCAATCGATTTTGAGGAGTTAAAGAGTTTTACAAGGAAAAATCATTGGGTAAAGTGAATTTACCTTAGCTGGATCAATTTTGTCGTACAGGTTCAAAACAAGTACCACTCGTTCCTGGATCAGCTTCAGCGAAAGAGGCGGCTTTGATGAATATTTACGAAGCTCTATCGATTGCGATTGCCATAGGCTGCCCTAAGTGGTCAAGAAAAAAAAAAAAAACAATTAATGTTTTCTCATCAAACATACCTTATCAGCGGTGATTTTGTCGTAAGCTATAACAACTTTCAGCACTCTTTGACGGATTTCGTCTGCTGATGGCTTAGCAACGTACGTTCTTAAGCTGGTCTTTTGGAACGTTGCTTGCTAGGAAACCGATGGGTAAAACGAATTATTGAATGTAATTACATGTGTAATTTAATATTTAATCATGCCGTAGATTTTAAAGTAAAAAAAATCTTCCACAATAGCACGAAGTGTCAACTATGCCACACCTGATGATTATGTAGACGAAGGAGACTTCTGTACAAAAACTATCTGTTCCTTTCCTGTAAATTTTGTAATCTTTTCGAATTTTGCAGTTTTAAAAGAGTGGTAATAAAGATAAAGAGGTGTAGCAATTCGCGAAACATATATTAAAAATGCATATTTCCGTTTATAGCAAATTTTTCTAACAGTGATCGCTCAGGTTTAACATGAAGCAGACAGAGTACATAATGTAAATGTAGATTTCAGGATGTGAGTAGACAAGCCCTACACTTAGACCATGTAGTGCATTGTGCATACCTCAGAAGTTCGGCAATCCCTTTTACTAACGATTAAGTGGAAAAGAGCACAGGAAGTGTCAGTCTCTTCCCCAACCTGCACGATGGCGAGTCAACTAAGCGCATCATGCCTGTTCAGCTTGCAGTGCCGCGTGAGAATTCCTAGCATTAAGGCTGATTGTCTACAGTTTTGCCTTGCATTCCGTCTTTTATTGTGCTCATTAATAGTCGAATCATCAGCTTTAGCTAGATTCAAACATACAGTCCTTGTTAAACTAAACTCTTAATCTAGTCTTTGTAATTGTATTCACGCTTAGTTGCTTGGTGTTATTGGAAATTGTATTATTTCTGTACTTGGCTAATCAATAATAATAATAATAATAAAATGCAGTCAATAAAAAAGGGTGCTACTCCTACAAATTAACCTGATATGTAAACATGTTTTTCGCTAGCCCCTTACAGATAATGAGTGAAAGTGCCTAGTCGCGTTTTTTTTTGTTTTTTTAATATATTTCGATTCCTAGTGGGCTTAACAAGTTTTTTTTTTTTGGGGTTTTTAAATAAAAGATTGCGCGATTTTTCGTAAAATGAGCCTAATTACAACTCATTCAGAGTTGTTTAAGGGTCGAAAATGCGGATCATCAATGTAATTTATTATTCATTTAGTCATGGGTTGTTAGTGCAAATGATGATAATACCGGCGGCATACGTACAAGTTTATAATAATAATTTGCAAATGATAGATCTTAAGTATCAAATGATATTTAGAAATTCGATTGACCATTTGATTTGTCACTAGAGATGGCAGTGATTAGTCAAAGGAGAGCAATAATGTAATAATTTGATTTAATTAATTGTAAATTTAAGCTAACAATTCTACCAAAAATATTGAGATTATTGAAAAATGGCCTAATTTACCACATCCTTATCTTTTCAGAAAATAACGTCACACCCTGTCTCAGTGAATCTTTTTGTTCCCGAAACCCAATAAACTTCGATCTTTAAAACAGTTTAACAATTTTAAAATGAACCAAGACAAGGGAGCTAACAACTGTGGGTAAGAAAGTTGCTACTTCACATCTGTAGCAATTGCAGACTTTGTCCTTAAATTTCAGCGCTCAATACTGCTCCTGACACTTTGAAAACCTCATTTCGGTCACCCCATTTTAGCCTGAGTTCGCGTTGTTTATCCACAGCCACATATTAAAATAGTGAAGCATTTGTAATTAGGAAAAACCTGTCCATACCGAAAACTAATTGCGATGACAAGAACCCCAAACATGACCTCCTGCTTATAGACCCGGTCGGTCAGGTGCGAAAGTGGGGTTATGTCACAATATAACTTTTGTATAACTTTCAAGCTGTTTTCCCGAATTGCAATTACTTTTAGAATGATAAATATAAAACATCTGATTTACTTTCAATAATCCTACTGCTGTGGCTGGAGCGTAAATCCTATGGATCGATCTTATGTGGGGCTGGATGAGTGCGGCTCTCTTGAGGGCCCCATTTCTCACAGGTAGAGCGATTGCTCGAGTTAAGCAACGGGCAGCTTGTACAAGTGGCATTTTAACGAGCCTGAAATTAGCCAGAATGAACAAATAACAACACTTCAAACGTGAATAAGAACTCACAACCCAAAGACGAATTATATAAATCGCACTGCCGTGAAATAAGAAAATCCTCTGGAGATGTCAAAATATAGAGTGATCTGAGAATAGGGCGGGTCTAGAAAATTGTGTCTGGATTTGTTAATTGTGGTAATAATAGTTAAATAAACAGCTTTAACTGGCAATTATTCCAATTGTAAATACAAAATAGTATTAAAACTAAGAAGAATTAAAAGAATAAAACTAAAACTGAAGTAATTCAACAAATTTTTACACATTAAAGTGACAGCAGCTTACTTTTTGCGAACAGACTCCATGCTCATGATTGTTTTGAATTTTAACCGCAGAAGATGGACTCGTCGCCGGAATATTTTGATTTCGACAATCTTTCGAAATACGTCAGTTCTCTGAGGAGGGACCTTACAAATTTATTTGGAGAGTGTAAAGCAGTTGCGAAAATATCCACACCTTCCACTTTTCTCGAGGAAATCAACCGGACGATGAATGAGGGCGGGAAATCTCCAGAGGAGGCCCTTGACACAACTTTGGAGGACATGCTAGAGTGCTGCGAGACAACCGAGGATCTTCCCGCAATCCTGCACAGGACATCGAGGAATATTTCACGCCCTAATTCAAGCACTGAAGTCTCTTTGACTGAATATTCCACAGTGAGCGAAGGCCAGACCCCCACTCTGGAAGAAGTTGTTGAATTCTTTAAAAATTCTACGGAACAGTATGCGGCCTTGAGAAGCAAATTGACCCAGAACATTGGCAAATTTCAGCAGTACGAGACTAAGCTGAAGGATTTGAGCTCAATTCTTAAGGATCTAGTTAAAAGTCTGCCCAACAAAAGGAAAGACAAATTGATAGAGTCGCTGCCGCGCGAGGTCCAGGAACAGATCGGGGAGCTGAGAAAAAACGTCGATATTTTGGGATCTACTAAAATTCAGATTTCATATTCAGAAAACGATCATGAGCAATTGTCCCGGATTCTAGATTTAGTGATGCCCATTGCTAAGCAATTGCTAGTAAACCTAGAGTAATAAGTGTAAATATATGTTTGTAAATTCTTTGGAGAGAGTACTAATTGTAGAACTTTTAAATTTCCGCCAATGAAAAGTTAGTCGGCTTATGAAAACTTATTAAAGCAGTTTTTCTAAGATTTTCTAGATTCTTATTTGCAAAACCCGTAAACCATTTTATAGTTCATTCCAGAACGGTTTTCTTTAACATTAGAACTGCCAGAGCGCAAGCTAGTATGGATCTTGGTAGCTCTAGTGTTAAAGTCAGGTATATTTAATCTTCTAGAGTTCTCTCCAAATTACATTCCTAATATCGAGTCTGGAAAGTAACTAGCTTCGGTGGCGCTGCACAAAATCGCAATTAATGTATTAAATTAGCTAGTCTGTTGCAGCTTAGTTTGATGTTTTTGGGTAGGTACATAACAAAAAACGAATAAAATATTTATTTTTAAATACTTATTAAAAATAAAACATTTTTAAAATTTAAATCAGCCTTCTTAATTCCTTTATAACTCGTGCTGTTTCATGCTTTAATATAGCAATGCCAAATTATTTAAAAGTGTATTCATGCCCACTTTCTGCCCAGGACCTTCTTTATGTGGTATTAAAACGGCACACCTTAGCACTAATCGTACTCTATCCAGACCGGGCCGCGTAGCCACTAAAATTAATTAACTGAATTTTGAAGGAGAGTCCAAATTCTAAACTAGGGTTTGGGTTGCAGCACGTTTAAGAAAACTACTTGAATTACCTAGGATTAATTTATTCTTCAGAGCTATCGTCCCATGAGCGCATTCCTGTTTCATTTAATTCTTTCTGGAAGGCGTCGAATTTGCTACAAATGGCTTCAAAACTCTTCAGAAAAACTCTCGTCCGATGGGCCAGCTTGCTCCCTTTCAAGCGAATCTCCTCCACACCTGCGCATTCCTCCAGATCCCTGAAACCTCCAGAGTTCTGGTAAATGTTAGGGAACTGCTCCAAGATTTCCAGGAGATCTTTCCTGACGGCATGACTGATCTGGAGCAGGGAGGTGTCGCTGTTTGAACGTGTTTTCTGCATTCGATCCAACAGCAGGAAAATATCATTCGCCTTCTCCAAAATGCTGCTGATCGTTCCGGAGACTTCTTCTTCGATTTTGATCGTCTTGTCTTGAGAAATCATAAATTTAAAAATTCAACACTACAAAATGAAAGATAAACTACCGATTTGTATGTCCAACGAGGAAATAATTGAAAGGCGGTCTCCGGAAACTTTATTTTGCATTTTTGCTTTATGATCGTGAAGAAATAAGAACTGCTCATCCGTTACTTTTAAATGTGACATTTCGATTTTGAGTGATTTATATTTGAAGTGCTGCCATATGTACTACATGACTAATTTAATGAATAAAATAAACGAATACAATCGCTTTTGAGGTAAATTTTTAAGTGACCAAGGTTGTTTTAATAAAAATAAAGGTTGCGTTTTGTTTTTATCACAAAAACTGTAACGAAACAATCCTTAAGAAACTCAATTCCGAGAAGGTCGAATGCATTCTTTCGCATCGGGTCACCCTACAACAGATGTTGCTGACAGTTCAACGTAGAAGAAGAGTGGACACATATGAAAACATTTTTGGTAAAATTGGGTGTAAGCCAGAGGCTTTCAATTTTAAGTCTATTTTCCGAATTCTGTGTAAAACAAAACCTTGTGAAACTCAAAGTATTTGAAAAGGAGAGTTTTGGTAGATGACAAGACGTCGCGCCGTCTCCACTACCTCGACTCTGATGTGATTTCGCGGGATGCTTCCACTCGAGAAGAATTTATTTTCCGACGAGAGCCCCACCAGTGGGGCTGCGCTGATTCAGGTGCAAGGAAACCACGTCTTCAAGGAGGGTGAAACCTTCGACAGCTATGAGGAGCTCCTCCAGAGGATGGACATGCACTCGAAGGAGAGTTTGGTTTATTACTGGCGCCGCGACAGTCGCACTGTCGAACGCGCGTATACGAAAACTTCGAGGCCCATCGCCCCAAAACTTAAATATTACCTGGTACGATTTGCTTGCATTTACGGAGGAATGAAGTTCCAGACTCGTGGAGTCGGTCGCCGGGTATCGCAGAGCATGCGGAGCGATTGCCCCTCGCATATTCTTCTTAGGGCTTCGAAATGCGGCGAAAAACTTGTAGTTATTTCTGTTTGTAATGATCACAATCACGAAATATCGGAAAAAGCTTCCCAGATGCTGCCACAGAATAGGAAACTTCCCAGGGCATTAAAAGAAGAGGTAACAATTATTTAATATAATAGTAAAAGAACAAGTTGTAATTCAGTCGTTTTTCTAGGTCATCGAACTGCTCCGTCTCAAAATAGATAAGAAGAAAATAATCGAATATGTGAAGCAGCGGGAGAATAAAAAGATAACTTCGAAAGATCTCTTTAATTTGGCTTCAAGGCTTAAGAGTGGCGATTACCCGAAAGAAGTTATGGAAAAGAGAAATTTAATTCTGCAAAATATTTTCCGTAAGTCTCCTTTTCTCTTTAGTTATGTACTGCTTTTAATTATAAGCGACCCTAATTTATTTCCAGTCAATTTTCATAAAAGTTTTACTGTCCTCTTATTTATCTAGTCTCATCTGAAAAGTTAACTCTTGTGGTGTGTCTCAGGGTAGCATTCTCGGTCCGCTCCGTTTTATCATGTATGCTAACAATCTCTTCTTGCTTCTTTTATCAACTAGAATATTTTGTTATGCTGATGATGCAAAGTTATTTCGTTTAGTTTTTAATGAGACCGTATAGTTGTATAGTTATGTAATTTTCTTAGGAAAAAAGTCCCCTTAATTTCAACTACTGTGTGGATGGAAGTCCATTATCACCAATTTATAAAAAGATAGTCAAGAGAATTTGACGATCCTTACATTAACAAGCTTTTGTATTATACCTATTTTTGTTGGGCTTATTTTGGAATATAGTATGCTAGCTCAACGTCTCCCGGTAGGCTCAAACTGATCTTGGATTCCCTGGAAAACACACGTGATGTCTTTAAAATTGTCATGATGTCTGACATTAACCGCATTATAAAATCAATTACGGAAAGCATGAGCCTATTACCGCAATGTTTCGCTTGTTCAACAGGCAAATTTTCTGCTTTGATTTTAACGAAGGGTAGTCCATCGACTGGTTTCTTCTATTACCAAAGCTATGTTGAAAAATCGTTTTAAGATCTCTAATTAATTTTAATACCATTTGTAGTACTCAGTTGACGAATTTGAATGAGTAAATAAATAAATAATCAGTATAACTTCCTTAAAAAATTACGTTTTTAAGCAAATTTCGAAATTTTTAAATTACAGGTTATACAACAGAGAAGTCCATCAAATCGATAATAACAAGTGAGCTCTCAGCTTTCGAACCGGATGGTTCGGTATACTTCACCCCAAATAATCATGAAATTGTCGAATATATTTCTCCAGAGCATGAATTTGGAGTAAACGAAACGATAATCGATTCAATTGTCGAAGCCAGAAAACGGGAGATTAATCAATGGGAGGAGCAATATGTCGAAAATAGTCACAATAATAATGCATTTCAAATTAAATCCGAACAGGGGGAAGAGGATTGTGCCATTGAATCCGAAATTGCAAACATTATAATCGATGAAAGAGAAATGCTTGACGAGGATAATATTGTGCAGCAAACACCATCTCCAGTTCACGAATATAACGATTTAATAAGTCAAGACGAATGCTATTACTTCAACTGTGATGATCGCATTAGCACAAATTCTGCGACAATATCGAAACTATCAAACACAGAAGAAAGCAACGATAAATCCTCCAGTAGTTGCAGTCAAGTATTGTTCGAGACAACTACTGACGATATTGTGGAGGAGGAATCAACTGGCTTTAAATCAACTGATTACATATTACAGAAGCAGGTTAAAGTAGAAATCCCTTCACAAACTAAGAGGAATTTGAAAAGAATCTTAAAATGTCGAAAATGCGGAACAAACGCTCGATTAACGAAGATGCAAATTGATTATCTTCGAGCTCAGAAAGAAAAGCTTTTAGCTGAAACGAGCGTTTTGAGGCTCAAGAAGAAAAAACTTAAAGCAGAAATTAACCGGCTCAAGCAAATAATTTAGTCTAGCTTTATTTTTGGTGCTGTTTATTTTTAGTTGTTATGCTACTTGAAAACGGAGTATGTATTTGAGAGAGTAAACGATTTATTAAGGAAGTATATTTGATTTTATGTTTCTTTTTATTATCCCTGATTCTCTTCTGCAAAATAGAGAATTTTTCAATTTCGTAGCAAGGATTAGACATACACACACGTATTATGAAACTTTTTTGTTAAACGATTAAAAGTCAGGCCATTATTAAAACTTAAAGTAAAGATTAGTCGAAGGTAGGTAACTTTTTGTGTATAAAAGAATCATATCTAAAGGGCATACTTTGCCTTAAAAAAGAGGATCTTTTCCTTTAAAATGTTTTAGTCTAATTTCCTTATCTTACATTTAATATTACAGGTCACTTGTAACAAATGTGATTCGATATCACGGAAGAGGACATCAGGCGTAATTGAATTCTACTCTTCTGTAATTCTGTTAACTAGGCTTACTCTGTTGGTTCGTCTTGGATGCTTAAATACTGAATTTTGAAGTTGAATGCACAACTGCTCAATCGGATTAAGGTCAGGTGGGTGTGCAGGCCAATCAGTCCATACATTCGAAAACCATTGTTTGGCTTGATTAATCGTCATCCTGATGTTTTTCTAGTTAGACATAAATTTTACTGATTGCACATAAGGATGAGCACCTGTACTATCTTCCCATCGAAATCAGAATTGAACATTCGACTTGTAAATTTCCAATTTCATACCAATTTTAGCTACAGGCATTGGCGTAGCTAGGGATTTTCCCTAGGGAGGGCAGCCGTTCAGCTGAACTAACCACAATCATTTAAATAAATAATAATGCAGTTCATTCACTCTCCTTATTACCATATGGCGTCTTTCTTAACTCCTTAGTAAAGTTGAAAGTCTAATGGTATAGTTAAATCAATACTTCTATACTAATATTATAAAAGCGAACTTAACTCTGTCTGTCTGTCTGTTGCCTTTTCACGCTTAAATGGCTGAACGTATTTCGATAAAACTTGGCAAGAAGATAAATAATATCTCGGGGAAGGACATATGCTACCTTTCACCGCGGGGAAATATCTCATTCCCAAGCGATAACCTAATACTGGTTCCTTCTTCTTTCAAACTACTAGCGATTGTTCGCTCGCGCCTATTTTCGACACTATGTACTTTCTAAGTAGGACTGGTATTGAATTTTAAAATAAAAAAGTACTTGGACAGTATAGTAATTCTTCAACACTGTCGATTTTTCTAGGGTGGGCAAATAGGTTTCTAAGATGGGTATTGTCCACCCTTGTCCCTCCCCCCACCCCCACCCTAGCTATGCCCATGGCTACAGGTTTACCAAAACGAAAAAGTTCTTGACCTTTTCGTTTCATGTTCTCCCTAGAAGCCATTTCAAGCCAAATAACCAAACAAAATGAGAGAAAACGGAATTAAAAATGGATTCCGAAATGTCTTTCAATAAACGATAACAAATGGATTCAAACCGCATTAAAAGAAACTTTCAGTTTTTAAGCTAAGGACGGGGAGATAAATAAATTATCAGTTGCATTCTTTTTCCATTTAATCAAAATCAAAACCTACTTGAAAATTAAAACTCACCTTTTCAGAATTTTACAAAAAAAGTGTCCGTCATGAAGCAACGCTCAAAATATCACTTCTAAAAACTTCATTAAAAGATCTTTGCCTAATCACTAAAAAAGTGATTAATTTTCATTTGGAACAATCAAGAGATAAAAAATTAATACCTAAAATGGGTTTTTCCTCAAACAGGATGCAGAAAAGTGAGGATTCCCCATGAATATTATTTACGATATTTACGAAAGTGGAAAGAAACTTTGGGTCCACCCTATGTTTAAAAAAAAAAGTAAGTACAGAAGCATAGATTACACAGCTCCACAAAAAAAATTGAAAAAATTAGATCTGACGTCTGACCATACCTACTATATGTTTTTGAGGTCACTGAATCCGAATCCGAGGTCTATTTAACTCCATCACGTCAGGATTTTTCATAACCTCAAAATTTAGCATAAAAACGAGAATAATCCACAAAAAAATCGAAAAAATTAGATCTGACGTCTGACCATACCTACTATATGTTTTTGAGGTCACTGAATCCGAATCCGAGGTCTATTTAACTCCATCACGTCAGGATTTTTCATAACCTCAAAATGTTAGCATAAAAACGAGAATAATCCACAAAAAAATCGAAAAAATTTGATCTAACGTCTGACCATACTGACTATATATTTTCGAGGTCGCTGAATCTGATTTCCAGGTTTATCAACCCCTATTACTTTAAGGTTTTACATAACCTACAAATTTTAGTCCAAACACCAAAATAATCCCTTCAATTTTTAATCCCTTTATTGCTTAAACGAAAAAAAACCGGTCACTATTTTAGCCTTTGAATTGAAGGGATTATTTTGGTGTTTGGACTAAAATTTGTAGGTTATGTAAAACCTTAAAGTAATAGGGGTTGATAAACCTGGAATTCAGATTCAGCGACCTCGAAAATATATAGTGAATAGTCAGTATGGTCAGACGTTAGATCAAATTTTTTCGATTTTTTTGTGGATTATTCTCGTTTTTATGCTAACATTTTGAGGTTATGAAAAATCCTGACGTGATGGAGTTAAATAGACCTCGGATTCGGATTCAGTGACCTCAAAAACATATAGTAGGTATGGGCAGACGTCAGATCTAATTTTTTCGATTTTTTTGTGGATTATTCTCGTTTTTATGCTAAATTTTGAGGTTATGAAAAATCCTGACGTGATGGAGTTAAATAGACCTCGGATTCGGATTCAGTGACCTCAAAAACATATAGTAGGTATGGTCAGACGTCAGATCTAATTTTTTCAATTTTTTTTGTGGAGCTGTGTTATGTATCTTATCAAAAGAAAACAATATATGTTATTCTTTAGAAAAACTATTTATTGAGCGTACAAAATTCTATAGGCATCACAATATTTTCCGCCACGGAATGAATCATAACATACCATGAATGGTTCGTTAGGTTTTATAAACCCCATATTTTTTGCTAGAACAAAAGAATTATCAAATCTTGCTTCCAACTCCTGAACAAAGCTCATATTGGCGGAACTGAAATGTTTCATTGGATAAACATTTTTTAGCAGCATCATTGAACAGGTTAGAGCGCTATCATACAAGTTAGCAATTATTGGAACCAAAGGGCGTTGCCGAGACATTGCTGCAACTGTTTTTCCACTATTATTTAATATTATAATACAAGTCACCTGCTCGAGTAAACTGCTGTAGAAAGCATATCGCAGAAATATATGCTCGATCGATCTTCTGCTCTGTAAAAAATATTTACACGAATAATTCAACGTGTCTTCGTTCATTTCGGGATAATTTTTCCAAATAAAATTCTTCATATTGATTGGATTAATACTTCCAGTGATAGGAGTTGATATGCAATCAGCATACAAAAACAATCTTTGTTTTAAGGTTTTATCTTCATCATCAAATTTAATTTTTTCAGATTTAAATGTTAACGAGCGTACAAGTAATTTATTTAAGCACATGCATTTATCGATGATGTAGTCAAATAATCTTTTATTTTTGAAAGGGTAATCTTGCATCCATATACCAGTATATGCTAACATAAAGAAGTCTATGTCCTTCAGCAGAAATTCACAACCCGTTGAGATTTTGGCAAAAGTGTTAACTTCCCACTCATAACTAGCCATCATCCAGCGAATCAGTTGAATCACTTTTGGCTTGTAGACACAGGGACATACAATAAAATCAGGCCTATGTTTTATAGCAAAATCACAATCTTCTTCTTCCTCTGTAGTTATATCTATTGGTTCTAAAGTGCACTCAATTGGAAGTTGCAGCGGCATTTGGGAAGTAAGGAGACCTTCTTGACTTATTCTGCAATAAAGACTTTCATGGTATATCTTTAGCACTTCTAGCTTAATCCTTCCGCCTATTCGAATTTCATCGCCTTTCGACAAGCGTTTTTTGTAATCTCTGAAATTTGCGTAAATCACTCGATGGGTACAACGGTCGCTATATTTTCGGTTTGAAGTAAGAATAACTTTTGAGCCCTCATCAAGAAAAACGTCGCAGTTCCTCTTCACGAGTCCTGTTTTCAAAAAACGATCACCTATTTGGAAACCTATCGCAATTGTTGTTCCCACACTTGAAATTGCATCGCAGAATTTTCGAGCTCTTTCGATATGCCTCAAAACCTTTAATTTCTTTTTATCTGTGCCATAGGTTAAATCGATTAAAAATATGTAAATTCCATTCTCTGAAAAATAAGAGTTTTCAACAATTTAATTGTTATATTGGTCTTATTCCTGCTTACTGATAAATTCAATAATTTTTTTATAATGCACAACATCATGGCCCAGTTCGACACAAACTTTTGGAAAGCAGTAATATCTTTTCAACGGATCCAATTCGTTAGATTTTTGTTGCTTTGGTGGAATATACCATGGCTGTTTTGAGAGTAAAAACCTTTTCGGTAATTGTTTCCGATCCACTGCTTCGTTTCTTAGACGTGACCTTATAGAGTCCCAGCCTTCACATTCCGACCCCAGTTCGCGTTTGATGAATTCATCAATGCATCGTGCCGTCATAACTTCTGAGCTACATGAATCGTCATCAATTTTCTTGAGATTCTGCTTTTCCGGCAAGATAGCCGGTCTGGTTAAGTGTTTTAAGAAATCATCATTAAACTCAGCGTTTGTGGAATAATATTCTGATGGATGAACCGAAATATCTTGAGAGGAAATAGATCGAGCCCATTGATCATCAATGGGAATTGTTGAAGGAGTACCCTCAGTTGATGAATACATCGTGGATCTGTTGTAGCAAAAGAAAAATAACTTGAGAAATTGATTTAAGACCCTTCAAATTGTCAATAGGAAATATATAGACCCCTAAAGTTCTAAGGTTACTGATCTAAGCTAAGAGAGCAATTCTAATTTTCAAATTTACACAAAATTCTTAAAACCGCATAACCGATTTCAAGAAAACATAAGCTAATTGATTTGTCTCAATCTCCTGAGTGCGACAGGTTTGATTGAAATTTTGTCTACTAAGCCACTGGCGCCAATATTTATTTATATACAGGGTGTTTCTTATATATGATAATTCCTCTATAAGCAATACACCAAAGTTGATCAACAAAAACGTCAAAATATGGAAGTATATCTTTCTTAAGTTTAATTTTCATTTGAGTGCTCTGCAATTCCTCTAGTTTTACTTGTTGTAGAAAAACAGCATTTTAAAACTCAAAACTTCAATTCATAACTTTTTGGAAATTAACAATCTTTCTTGAGGAAATAGGAAATTTAGATACCTTTGTGATTCGAAAAACAGACGACTACCCTGCTAATATGCAATATGAACTAGTTTCTAGTGACATGGCATCTGCAATATGAGATATGTTTGCGTCCTTTTTCGAAAAATTATTCTCTCCTCATTTTCAGCCCGATTTTAATAACTTTAACCGCTTAAATAAGCATCTTATTCCTATTAATTTATCCATCTGCATTGCTCCTAATGATGCTATCAAGCATATCAATTAGCTCCCTATTGATTTCATATCAGGACCCGCCAGCAATGCTTAAGGCATGTTCTAATGAGCTTGTCACGATTTTACATTAATTAATGTTGCACCTTTTTGGAAAGGTAATTAGATAGGCAACTTAAAAAAAATAAAAAGTAGGTATGTTAATAACATGAATTTCGGAGAGAAGTGGGGCGAAAGGTGAAAAATCGTGAAATAAAAGTTAATTTTTTCAATTTCCAGGGGGGATTGTGGCCAAGGGGTTCGGGTTAGGGGGTGGTGTAAACTTTTTTGGAAAGGGCTTCCAAATAGTGATTTTTTGCAATCAGTTTGGGGCCGCTGCGATGCGTAGAAAAAAAGATAAAAATACAAGAGCGGTTCCCATATAAGGCAAAATCCTGATTTACGAATCACCCTGTAACTGCCAAACGGTGAGAGATGCCCCCCCCCCCCCCCCACCCATACGATTTTTTGCTTGTCTTGGTCTGACCTTTCACCCCCTTCAGTATTGACCTCCCACCTCTGAACACCCTGTATATTAGGGTGGGTCGAAAAAAAGTTACCCCCCTGGAAAGTTTCGTCATGTGACGTAGATCAACAGAAAAATACGTAAAAAATTCATACTCGAAGTTTAGCGATCGCAATATTGACATTTATTCTCACACCAACCATGCCACACGAAAATGACCCCAACCCGTTTTCCCTATATCGACCAGCACAAATGTTAAGATTGCGATCGCTAAACTTCGAGTATGAATTTTTTACGTATTTTTCTGTTGATCTACGTCACATAACGAAACTTCCCAGGGGGGTAACTTTTTTTCGACCCACCCTAATATATATATATGTATAATATATCGTACAAAACTACTATAAAAACAGTTTCGTTAAGGATATTTTTGTTGACTATCTATGATTGTGGTCTGTATCAGCATCAGATTATCAATAAGGCAAAACTGCAAAATTGGATTGGTCGAATAAGAACAGAATCAATTTACTAAACTATTAGTGAAAGCAAAATTAGATAACTTATAAATAAGGATATTAAAGTACTCTATTTAGGAAACACCAAAAATAATCACAATATCATATCCTATTCGATTTTTTTCATAATAATCATTTCGCCTTCAACAGTTGATAACATTTGACAAAATATTTAAAAATGTCGGAATATGAAGCACAGTTGTATAAAGTGGATAGTAAATTTTTTGAGATTAATAAAAATATCTTGACATTTGATGTGGTTTACTTGAATTGTGATTATAGATCGGAAGAGCGATTATCAGCGGACGATCAGTACGAATCACTTTCTATATATGGATATAAATCTGGTTCAAAGATACAGCCTTCTGGAAAAGAAATCAGTGTCCCGTATATACTGGATACTGTTAGAAGAACAATGTTCAAAACTGATACTTTGTCACCCTTGGTATATGAATCGATCAGTGAAAAATTATCTAAACAACAATTATCTTGGTACGATACTTTTGAAGGCACTCTGCCAACTGAAGTTCGATGCAGTCCACACCATCATCGGAAACTGATTGCAACTATCAACTCCAAACATAATGCAGATACTATTTTTAAAATGTTGGGTAAGTATGTGTAAAATAACTTGGATAAAACGAAACTGATATTCAAGATTAAAGGAATTCTCTTTTTAAAAATTCTGCAATTCGGTCACAGTCCTGATTACAAACTTGAATTCGAAACTAAGTTTGGTAATTGGTCTTCTATGTATATGTGTTAAGATAAGTTTGCAGGGCTCGGCACATTGTTTTATAAAACAGTCCTTGCCCCAAAAAATGTTACTTTTCAATGCTATAATATTTAAAAAAAGAAATTGTTTCTTTTTTCACACCAACCTGAAAAAAAATCAAAACATATTATAAGACCACTCATTTATATGTCTGTCTGCCTGTTACAATTGAATTTCTTTACAGCAGTAACAAATTTTACAAATTCAAGAGAACTCAAAATATATATTTTTATGAATTTTATTGGAACGCCAAAGTTTAGAACTAAAAGTAAATAAGTATATACTACATATATATGGTTACACTCCACCATGTGGAGAACTATTTCAGGATCTATACTATAGTTTTCGATATAATCCTGAAAATGTTTCCCGAAAACTAATTCGCCTCCTTTTCTCTCCTTATTTAAAGAAGTTGTGAAGCAACAATTTCGAATAAAAAGTAGTGCTATTAGAAGTACATTTATATTTTTTAGAAAACCTATAGATGTTCTAAAATTTCATAAAAAATGAATGGCAAATATATTTTGTTTTTATTTTGACTGACATTTTTTCACTTTGATCTTAAAAAACTTAATTAATGCTGAGTCCAACCGTAGCAATTTTAAGTAGAAGAGAATAATAATTGTGATTTATTTTCCAGTTTCCGATATTAACTCATTCATTTTGGATCTCTATTGTGGTTCTGTGCAAGAAAACTTGGCTATTATAAATCAACTAAACACATGCCGAAGAATTCGTGCTCAGTCAAGTGGGCAAGCTTTTGCATATTCAATTCTTGCATTAATTTCTCCACGTACACCTGTAACTGGTCGACTCCGTAAGAATAGAGAGAAAGTAGTACTCCGGAAGAATGATAGATTCATCGTTACGACGGACAGAAGATACGCCATGCGAGGCTCGAAGAAAGTTATCTATTCCAATTGTTTATTTTCTATGATGGATTTAAAGCCCGACCAGTATATTCACATTGGAGAAATAGTCCTGCGTGTAATTAAAAAAGTTAAGAGTTCTGTAGAATGTCTCATTGTCCGGCCAGGAACCCTACGACCATGGATGAGGGTTATTTTCCCATGCAACATAATGATGCCACAGGTTTCGGTCGAGGAGGTCCAAGATATAACATTCGCCAAAGGGTCTGATATCGGCGCTTTAGTCCTGCCGCACGCTGGATGCAGCACTTATTACGATAGTATTCGTAATGCAATGCAAGTACTTCAGTACAATGCTCACATCTTCGCGCTGATTGCACAAAACGAGGTTTGTGATGAAGAGTATGCAAAGTGGGTAGCCAATACATACGATGGAATTGTGTTAATTGTCGAAAGGAATCCAAAACCTCGCCAAATTATCCGTTTTACGAAGCAGACCAGATCTTTTCTTCAACGTTGTTATGACCTCAAAAAAGTAATAATCTTCTCAAACTTTTTGCCTTCGCAATGTGGTGTGAAAGAAGTTGTGACCGTTTCACCGAAAGATCACAAACATTTTTTTTACTATCCTGACTCATTTTTGCTGGGATCACATGAGTTCTCCGATTTGCACATTGCGATGTTCGATGAAATTTGGCACGATATAGATGCAAGGATTGAAAAATACGCCCAAGAAGACCTCGCTGCTCCTTTCATCGACACCTCGCTCACAGGTAGCGATACTGTGGCTAGGGCCGTAGTTCGTGCTTCGTACGACATAAATGCCGATGCGATAATCATTTGTACTATGAGTGGACGTATGGCTGAAAAGATAGCTCATTTCAGGCCGAAGTGTCCCGTCGTTGCCGTGATGAAGGAGTTTGTTGGCTTTCAACACCTCGGAGTTGTGCACAATGTGTGCTTGGCATTATACACGGAGAGCGAAAGGCCAGACGAGGAAGTTACGAAGAAACAATGCGATATTTACAAGAAACTTTTCTTCGGAATTTTATATGGACTCACTTTCGGACTGGTGAAGATCAACTCAAATGTAATTTTTGGATTTAGAACCACAAAAAATGTTGGGTATCCTGATAAATTTCTTTCATTCAAAATTAACGCGAAAGTGGTTAATATTATTTTAGAACATTTAAAATAAAATACTGAATTGAATATGGGATTTGTGTTTTGATAAAAGAAGTACAACTATAATAATATTAAATAAATAGAAATTTTAGATTTTTAATTTTAATAGACTGTGTAGTACGCATATTTTCTGACAGATTCTTTCTCATATGAACAATTTAACTAATTTCCTCGGGATCTTCGTTTTTTTCGCAAAAAAAAAGCATTGGACAAAGGTAACTCCCTCTGCTCTCGCAAGGGAAGCGGGTTAAGTTTCGTAGGAATTGAAGAAATCCCTTTAAAATATGAAATATTTGTATGATGGTTATAAAAGAATATTGAATTGAAATTAACCACAGGAATTTTTGATTGTGAATCAAAAGTATTATAATATGCGCTATTCTTTTTCATGTTCGTCAGAAGGTAAGTGTAAATGTTCTACTATGTTGAGGAATAATCTATATTTTATATTTATTATTAATTTATTTATGAACGTTTAAACCTTTAAACGTCTCGAAATATTTTTGTTTTAGAAAAGAATTCGTGCAATTTTGCTGCACTCCATTTAGTTTTTATTTCATTATACCAAATATTCGAACATTATAATATACTGGCAACTTAATAAAAAACTGGTATTATAATAATAATAGTAAGAATAATTTATTTCCACTTAATAGTTAACGTTAATAAATATTAATATTGAAAAACTAAATACACTGGCGTTCAAAATGGAATCATCCATAAAAATAAGAAAATAGTACTGATTTTTAAATCGCTATAACTTTCCGAAAAATTAACTGATTTAGATGAATCAAGGCTCATTTTGAAGTTCGTAGTTTTTAATTTGAAACCTATGTATCGAAAATGTTTCATCCCCTATCTAACAGATACAATATAAAAAAAGAAAGAAATCATCCGTTTATTTTTTTGTGAAGTTTAATCGCTTTGCGAACAAATCCAAGTAAAGGATTTTGAAGCAGTTATTTTCCTTTTTAAAACGTGTTTTTAATTCAATTTAATACAATTATTTTTCATTGTTTCTTAGATTTCATATACTATGTGATCAGAGTTGTAAAATATTGCATTCCTTTGGAATGCATTAACGTAGGCATTACCATTACAAGTAATGGAATTTGAAGATGATTACCAGTACCATTACTAGTAATGGTAATGCAAGAGAATATAATTACCATTACAGTTACTGGTACTCGTAATTCACCATTACTGTAATCAGATGAGCATTACTTAGCATTACTTGGCATTACTAGCATTACTCGGAATTACGTAGCATTACATGGCAGTACTTTGCATTACTCAGACTTATACAGCAGTACTCAGCATTACTCATAACAAGAAATGCCAATTTGAAAGTACTTTTTTTTACATTTTGGTAATCAAATCACCGACTTTATATGAATAAATATATATTTTAATATTCATAAAAGATGTTTATTGTAATAATTTTGAGTAAGGCTGAGTACTACTGCTATACTGGTAATGGTAAGTAATGCTAAATAATGCTCATGTGAGTAAGTAATGCTTAGTAATGGCGAGTAATGCTAAGTAATGCTCATGTGACTACAGTAATGGTGAAGTACCAGTACCAGGAAATGTAATGGTAATTCAATTTTTTGCATTACCATTACTAGTAATTGTACTGGTAAACATCTTTAAATTGCATTACCTGTAATGGTAATGCATGTTATATCTACGATTAGTTGTGTGTTTGAGAAGCTATGGAGTCTTTCTCTAGAGAAATAGTAGGGGCGATTTAACATTAGTTTTAAAATTTCATTTTGTTTAATTTATAATTTTTTGATGTGTGATTTTGCGCAATGTCCTCAATACGGATACTCATACAGAAAACTGGTTTTCCACGGAGAGTAGAGATTTCCTGTGAATTAATGGATACAGCGACTTAATTAGAGTGTCTGCTTTTTTTAGTGTCATGGCTGTGTTTGTTTTATAGGTTAATTTCGTGTCCAAATGTATGCCTAGGTATTTGATGCTACCCGACTATGTTATATGGTGTCCTTCTAGTACTAGATTTCTGTTAGTTAGTGATGTCTCTTTGAGTTTCCTTGTGAAGAATATGGCTTGGGATTTCTCGGAATTGACCTTGATTTTCTAGCTGGAGAAATATTGATTTAATGTTGAGAAGGCTGTTTCAAGATTACTTAACATTATAGTCGGGTCCTCTGTTGTTGTTAGAACTGCTGTGTCATCAGCAAATAGGCCGATTGCCCAATTTGTCGGTTTGAGTACGTCGCTAGTATAGATGTTGTACAGTATGGGGCTGATAGAGGATCCTTGAGGCACTCCAGCCTTGATAGGGTAGTTATTAGAAGCTGTTCCGTTGATACAAGCATAGAAGTATCTGTTAAGAAGGAAACTCTGAACGATGTTGATAACGTATATTGGGAAACCGAATGCAAACAGCTTGTGGATGAGGCCCTCATGCCATACCGTGTTGAAGGCTTTTTTTTTCAACGTCGCGCAGGCTCATATTGAGTATTGACTATATTTTTGATTCTCAGTAATTGGTGATTTGCAGAATGTGAGTCCTTGAATCCATATTGTTCGTCTGGTAGAATATTTTTTTCTTGCATCGTTTTGGTTAAATTCTGCTTTATAACTTTTTTGAAGAGCTTAGTAATGCAACTGAGTAAACTTATCGGACGGTAGCTTTTGGGGTCCGAGCTGCTTTTGGGGTTTTAATTAATATAGGCATTTTGTAAAAAAGAAATCTTCGCATTTGAAAAGAAAAAGCATTTTGTGTATGGGATGACAAAGTAAAATTCATTTTTATTTTCGTTCGTTCTCGAGGAAAGGGCTGAGATTCTTTATGCTATTTGGAGGGTATATTTGTAACGGTGACGGTATGATACAATGTACTTAATATAATAAAATATATAATATTTTCCTTTTATAAAATGCCCGTTGACTCAATTTGCTTCAGACTAATCATTTCTACCAATTTTTTTGCATATTCGTTTTGAACCTAAATGAATTTTCCTACAAAGTTTCATTCAAATCCGGGGTTTGACCGGATTCTTGACTTAAACCTTTTTTAAACCCACCACCACTGTACTTCGACTTGAACGAGGAGGAAATTTGGTTCTCAGCTGAAATACTTCTGGTCGGTTTTCTTCAAGTTTGCAATATTGACGGGAAGATGGCGAGTTGCTCATCAAAATTTGTGCATACGGACAACTGCCAAATTGGTTTCTGTCAATTGCCAGCTGTTTGTGTACGTGTGGAGTGCGAGCTCGTTGGCTTGTTTGTGCAAAATCCCTCTTCAAAATTAAACCCGGAACAAAATCAATTATTTGTTATCTTCCCCAAGTGAGTTTGTTGCCTTGTGCTTGACCCCCCGCCGTGTAAAGTGTAAAGTTCCCGACTCTTTAGCGAGCAGTTCCCAATTAGCAGACATGACGTCACGTCGATTTGGGGCCAGGGCAGTTCATCAATAATGCGCATAAATTGAGTTCGCGTGGAGACACCCAAATAATGTCTGATAAAGATTATGTCATCCAAGTAGAAGAGGTCCAAAGTTCGATTGATGCGCGGAAGGGCGAAGTTGCGGCGGCAGCGGCGAAAGGCAGCAGCTCCCGTCGCACCTCGACAAGCTCCCAACAGTCTCTGCCGTCATGCATTTCACCCAATTACGATTCGGGCAACTTCTCATGCTCGAACACCAGCGAAGGGGGCATTCCGCCGCTGGGAGACAGCTCCACGGAAGACGACTCCTCCGACTATCTCCCGGAGCTGGGGCTGGCCGAGCTCACGGACGACGTCAAGCAGCTGCAGAAGGACCTGCAGGAGAAGAATCAAATGCTCCTCTTGGCGCTGGCCGACGCCAGAAAGATGAGGAGTGAACTGGAGCGACTGATGAAGTCGGAACAGTGGTATAAGAACGAGCTTAAGAATCAGAAACGGTCCAGGCTGGAGCTCCTCGAAAAATTGTACATGAACGAGCGCAAGTTTGTCGAAGAGAACCAGAAACTAAAAGCGGACTGCACCAACTTGTACTCGGTCTGCAGTGATCTAGAGAAGAAGGCCCTCACCGAAAAGGACACCCTCGTCAAGCAGCTGAAAGAGCTCCAGAGGCTGTTCGAATCGACTAAAGTAGCGGATGAGAACTCTGTGGCTCAGTCGGTCATCGATCAGCTTAAATTTGAACTTCAGAAGCAGAGGGAATTCGTCCAGGAGAAAGATAGCTTAGTAGGAGTACTTAAAAAGCAGAAGCGAGGCCTTTTAAAAGACCTGGACACCTTATCCGCTGAAAGGGATTCGAAAATCTTACATTTGGAAGCTAGTGCTTTTACTCTGGAGCAAGAGAATCGCCAGATCACCAGGCGGTGTGCGGTGCTTGTGGAGGAAAAACGAAAACTGGAGGATGACCTGAGGCAACTACAGAAATTCTTGGAAAACACCAAAGCCGCCCTCCACCAGCGACAACTGGAAATTCAGAAGTTAAAAGAATTAAATCAGGAACAGCTCAAGGAGCAAGAAGATCGCACCGCCGAAATCGCGAATCTAAAGGAACGGATGAAGGAGCTCGAAAAGGCAAACATCCAAGAAGGTTGCAACAACTTTAAAAACTTAAAACTACTGGATAGTTACAAGGCAGAGATTGAGAAAAAGACTGAAGAACTGGAGCAGGTTAAATCGCTCCGACGAGCGGATAACGAGAGGATCTCCAAGCTCCAGATAGAGATCCTGGCATTGGAGGGTCTTCAAGAAAGCTATGAGTGTGCTGAACGCGAAAAGGAGCAGCTCAACTTTCAGTTGCAGAGTAAAGATGTTGAAATTCATAATTTGCGTATGTTTCAAGAAATGCAGTTTAATCAGATCGTAGGGCTCCAGGAGAAATTAGATGAATATCAGAGGCTGAAAGAGAATTTCGATAAATACGTGAGCCTCCTTCAAGCAAATAACGAGACTTTGGAAGCTAGGGAAATTGAAATAGAGAAACTTAAATCAGCCCATGAACAGCTCCAGAAGGAATTGACTGAATCTGCAAAGAAGTGTGAAGAGCAAACAGAAAATCTACAGATAAAAGAAAATCAACTGCATGGAAAGGTAGAGGAAGTGGCTGCACTTCAGATAACTGCAGCCCAACAAGCCATAGTCATTCAAGAGCTGAACAAGGAAATTGAATATACTCTGCAAATCAAGCAGAGTCTAGTAGACTGCCAGCAACAATTGGAGCTAGAAAAAACCACCTCCGCCCTTAAAGAAAGGGAGATTCAAAAACTAACTCAAGCCATTTGTAAGCAATCACAAAAATTAAAAGAACTCGAAGGAGCAAATGAGGAAAATTCTAAACTACAGAAAGATTTGGAGAATTTAAATCTAGAGCTTGAGAGGTGTTCCGCTGAGTTGTTAGGTTTAAGAGAAATTAACTCAAAACAGACTCTAGAAATAGAGGAATTAAATAGTTTTAAGGATCAGGTGCACCATCTTAAGAAAACACTAAAAGAAAGGACTTCTGATCTTAATGACCGTGACTACGAAGTTGAGACCTTAAGATTGGTTGTGAAAGGGCAGAAAGCCCAAATTAAGAGATTCAACTGTAAATGTGCAGAGAACGAGGAACTTCGAAAGAAATTCGAAGAGGCTTCCAATTTACTTTTAGCCGATAGAAAGATATTCGAGACAGAAGCTGCTGAGCTGGAGTTTTTAAGGAATTTGGTGGAAAGGCAGGCGTTAGAAATTGGTAAGCACCTTGATGAGAAATATGACCCTTTAAGTTCTACTGTGAGTGGATCAGATGAGGTGGACAGAGTTCTCAGTCAGAAATTATTTGAGATGGAAGATTGCTACAGCTCTATGGAGGCCGATGGAAGGTTTGATCTGGAGGAAAAGGCACATAAGATTGGGCTGATGAAAGCGATTTTGGAAAAGAAATGCGATAAGATTTCACAACTTAATTGCGAGGCGGATCAGTGGATTGAGCTGCTGAAGAATTTGCGAATTTCAAAATCGAGAAGTAGAGATGGGTCTTCTGAACGGGTGCCGGAAAATTGCTTCGATGCTAACAAACAAGATGAAGACAAGGATGGGAAGAGCAATGCAGAAAGTGGCAAACTTCTTGCGAGTCAGGTAGGTTAATAATAAATGTTTTTTAGTTTATAATCTTAACGATAGTAACTTAACTTTAACGATACTTTGTTTTTTACCTGCAGACAAGGAGTTGTTCCACTATTGACACCGAAGGGAATAATGAAGAAGTCTGCATAAAGTCAACTAGTCCAGAAGATGAGGCACATATAATAAAGGGAAATGGAGAAACAGAAGAAATTGCAGCATCTGAAGGTAATGTTGATGCTTCAGAAGTGCAGAAAGAAAAGCCTCCAGTAGAAGTAAGCGTAGATCAAAACATATCACTTAGAAATGGTAGTGAATATGCAGATCAAAGATCGAAATCCAATTTGGTCCATAGTAGATCCGCACCAGAATCGCTAGAACTAGAAAAACCTTTTATTACTTTGACAACGCAAAGTTGGGGGGACGAATTTGCTGAACAAGTTGTGATTTGTCCCCCAATTGCGAAAACTAGTTTTAAATTAAAATCCTCCCAAAATGGTGAAAATGTGGAACTAGCATGTCGTGAAAAAACTCCTGAATCCACAGATAACACCAAAAATTGTACAGATTGCGAATTGCTTAGAAAAGTATTGGAGACGGAGCAAAGGAAGAAAATGTCCAGGTATGAAGCACACATGCACACCTTGCTGAAGAACATGAAAAGCTACAAGAGAAAGTTGGGCCTAATGGAAAACAAGTACGATGAATTAATGGAAAAATATCAAATTATGGAATTGCGACTCAGCGACTTGGAGGGTGAAAATGAAATGTTAAAAATGTCCTACAAGGAAGAAATGGAAAACATTATGTCTGCAAAAATTCAAGACGTGCGAAGGAATGGGAATACAAATTCACATGAAAAATCTTTGAGTCCGAACCAGATAGAAGATATAAACAGGAAATACAGACAGAGCCAGAGGGTAATAGCCGTAAGTGGACATATGTGAACTCCTTTATATATAAAATTAAATTCCTATCCTCTTAGGTTTTAAAGAGCCAACTCGAAGCAGCTCGGAAGCAGTTTTTAGAGGTGGACGAATGTAAACGGGTCAGTCTGGAGCTTAAATTTAACTTGGATAATTTTGTGGAAAGTTACAAAAACGTGAGTTCCGCGGTGTAGAAAACTAAATATTGAAAATAATTAAGAAATATTTACTATTTTCAGTTAATCAGCCCTCTGGACTCGTATAAGTCTAGTATAGCTTCAGATGAAATATATGACCTAATTAACAGGAGCAATAGCTTAGTGCCAAATTTTGATAATCTATCGAATTCGATTGATGCTTTAAAGAATGATATAAAAAAGGCGGCATTATGTGGTGCCAGCAGAAACAGTCCTGTGAGGAAGCTATCTCTGCTGGATGAGCTACGAGCTGCTGATCCCCTCCGGTTTTCTTAGCTTTAGAAACTTTTGATGATAAAGTTTCAACCTTATTTTACGTGTGATGATCTTTTAAAAAGTTTTATTTTTTGGTTGTATATATATAGCTCCTGCTTAAATTATTGACAAATTTTATTTATTTTCGCTTATTATTTTCTGCTTAAAATTATTTTAGTGTAATTTTACTGCTCAGATTATGTTATTTTGAAGCGAAGAAATTATAAAATTTATTTGTTTCAACTAAATTTGTTTTACTTTCCCTAGCAAAATCTAAATCTCAGCTAATTTTAATATCAAGGAGTGTCGAGATAAGACAAACACCTTTATCGAGACCAGTTTTAAATTATGAAAGACGAAAATTTATACGATATTTGAAGATTCCAAACAAACAAGCAGAAAAGTAGGCGACAGGGAGAATAATTGTTCCTTATTCAACACTTTAGTGACCTTCATAAAGTGAAAAAAGCAAACGATAATTGTTTTTTCATATCTAAAACCTCGTATATAATATTTTGCCTAAACTACTTCGGTCCTTAAAGTTTTGTTATACTTTCTATTGTATTGATTTTATATTATCTATTTATAGAATTTTATATTCTGCTGGTAATCTTACATTATACATTTACAATGAGCAATTACAACATTTAGTGATTGCTCCGTTTTTAACAATTTAACGAAACAAATGGAAACAATCACACTTTAATTTGGCTATGGACGTTTGAATTTTTAAATTTATTAAGTTTATTTTAATAGTCTCGTACTTTATTCCTATTTTCTATGATTTTAGTTTTTCATAAATTAAAACGAATCTACAAGTTTTAAGTTGGGGAAATTTGAAATGTTGATAAAAGTGAGTCTAACCTAACAAGAAGATATTTACCCGCAAACATTTCACACATTGTCAAATTACTTCTTGACTATGTACATTTTGTTGAATTTTAATTTGAATATGAATACAAATATCAACTTCAATGACATTCTAGAATTTTCCAAATGTGCCACTAGTGTTTTAAGCGCAAACAAGAGGTAATACGCATTAAGATTTTTGACAATGAGCAATTGAATATTTGGAAAGTCTTTGAATGAATCAACCTGTTCACCTAATTAAATAACAGCTATTGAAATTTTGTTGTACTTTAATAAGTCATAAAAGTTTGCAATTGCCATTGGTTGACTCGGTGATATCATCAGTCGCAGTCTAAAGCTTAATCTTAAGCTATATAACGCGAGGTTTTTCTTGTCCATTCAGTTTTAGAAAAGTGCAAGTGCTTTAGTGAAAATCGGCTAAAATTCTAAGTGCATTCGTACAATTTCTTATCACAATAGGTAAGACAAGAACCTTAAGTTTTTATTAAAATTAATACCTATAATAATTGCAATATCTTTGTGTGGTAAAGTGATTTAATAGCCCTTCGCAACTTCCTAAAGTTTCGATAGCAAAGTGTGAACTAATCAATAAAGCCGAGCAATGCACTTCGATAATTATTCATTAGGGAGTTTTCTACCATTAAATCTTTGCAATGACTACACTTGTTTTATATCACGGCCAAGGTTATAACTCTGGTCGATTTTTTGCTTTTACCGGCTTTCTTGAATTGGCTTTTGAGCTTATTGTTTTGACTGCGCATTACTTCATCGTGCAAGAAAGTTCTCTTATTCTGAAATATTGAACATATTGTGTAAAGTGAATAATGAGAAGCAATTAATTTTATAATTTTGGGTAATTTTCCCACTGCGTTCTGTTTTGGTGAAAATGGTGCATCCGTTTAAACTAATATAAGGGAGATGAGATTAATTAATACCTACAAATAATTTCTCGAAACGTATCCAATAGGCTAATTTTATTGCCACAACAGACTTAAGACAGATAACAACTTCTGGGCGATTTTAGAAATATCAGTCTTAATAAAAAACTCTGGAAATATTTTTTTTAAAGTTAAACACATTACGACTACAGATGCGATGTAATACCTTGTTTATAATCTGCACTGAAAGCAACAATAGATCATTGAACTTAGATTATTTCTGCGGAAATAAACTAAAATAGCACTCCGCGAATCGATCTTCACATTGTAACATGTAAATAAATTCGATTATGTAAAGTAATGTAGTATCAATGCAAAAACTAGGGCATGATACTGTTTTACTTAAAATGTTTAGATTATTCCAATAAATCAAAGCTCTGTTGTGGCATTAAAAATTAATTTTATGATTAAACATGTGATCTACTCTTTATTTTCGGAGTAGAAATTATATAGTACTTAGGGTTTTACGGTCTATTTCTAAATAGATTAATTCCAATTTTTCATAACAAACGTTAATAATAAATTCGATTTATTCTATAAAACAAATTCATTGTACAAAATTTCAATTTTTGCGTAAAGTGTTGCTTTGATACAATAGAAATAATGAATTTTTAAATTCAGATGGACAACCGTTTGTAATAGTTTTCACCAAAATTGTAGAATTAATTGGCAACATCTAAAAACAGTCATCGTAGGCTTCTTAAACTAGAAAAATTTCTTTGGGATTTTTTTAATGTAGAAGATTTATAGATTGTAACGTAATTTGCAGTATCACATTACGAAAACACTCATTCACTTATGATAACCTTTAGAATTCATTAACATTTGTAGCTTCATAATAATGGGATTAGCTACAATGTTATCTCCTTCTCTTATTAGTTTTTTTCATAAAGAAATATTTCGTTTAAAAGATTTATAAATAATTTTTTTTTAAATCATTTCTGATAGCGTATTTATATTTTACCTCTTTAAGAATTGGTTTTTATGTAATTTTTAAGAGCACTGTTAATAGTGTATTATATTTAATAATAAAGTAAGAAAAAATTCTTTTAAGAGTTTCAGCTCAAACTTTTTTAAGAACAAAGTTCTGAACTATCTTAGGATCTTATAAGATCGTTATGAGTCAGATCTAATATAGATATTTTATAAAAACATTATGAGCTCATGACTTTATACGAAATTAAAATAAGATTGTTATAAAAGAAAGACTTTACGAACGACAATAACGTCATAGTAAAAAAAGGTTTCCAAAGGTAGTTAAAATTGAAAAAGTTATAAGAAGTTTTTACAAGAATATATAATTCATAAAACATGAATGTATCACAAAACATATTCAATTTTATTTGAAATTATCATTTAAGTTATTCTTTTTATGTTTTCTTTGGACACGTTCTTATAAGTGATTTGAAGATTTCTACTACAAATCTCCTAATGCCTTAGCAGATTCATTTTATAATTTTTAAAAAGTAATGTTTTTTTTAAAAGTTATTATCTTAGTTAAAGCCTACTTTAATTCTCGTAAAATGGTTGGAAGGTTTTATAAGAATAATTATTGTTTGGAAGTCTCGCTTTGAATTTGTTTAAGTTTAAAAGCATATCTAAAATAGTAAATTACGAAAATTGATTGACTGATTTGCTTGTTCCAAACACTATTACTATAAAAAATTGATTCTTTGAACATTTCCTTAGAAGAACTGCATCTCATAAGACAATGACGAAGTTAGACGAACATATGATGAATTACTTTTCAACTGAAAATACCTTCGAATATTCATCGAATGTGTGGAATTTTCATGGATTATTGAGCTAAATTGTAGAAACACTACCTCAACTTCAAAGCGCAATATCTCAAGAAATATGGATGTTAGCGATTTGGTGTTCACAACTTTTTTATAGGAAATTGAATTTCCTATAAGTTTGTCATATTCACTTTTTCTATACCTCTTGTTGTTTACGAGATAGGGGTAAAAAGCGAGAATTTCATAGAAAAATTGGGGTTAGTGACCCGTACTACCTCGCTGGTGGGAGTTAAAGTTACACCGCACTGGACACTTTTGTAGAGCACTCAATTCTGAAGAAACACTACCATTGACAAAGATTATACCACAAAATGCCTCTGAGCTGTAGAGTTTTGAAGAAAAATAATCAAAGTTTACGTGTATTTTATATGGGAAATCTTTATACGCCTTGGTCTAGTACTTAATATTAATATTAAGGGCTCCAATTTTCAGGGAATTTTTGTTTAGGTATTTACCACAAAATTTCGAGGTGGGACTGAAAAAAAAATATAGTCGCAAAAAAAAAAAGCACCCTAATATACATGTTTGAAAAATGGTTCGTTTTTGCATTCTGTTCGGTTAGTCATAGTGTAATAATTACTAAGAACTTTAAGATGTGTAGAAAAAATATTTATCAATATGAGATAATTAATTAACCTACTACTACTAATCATTCATCCCTTTTAAAAAAGTTCAAGTTCAATGTTAAGACCTCATAAACCCAAGAGAAGATAAATAAGAAAAGTTTAAATACATTTTGTTTATTTCCTGTGGTTTTCTGAGGGGCACCCCCATAATAAGTTTGTTATTAATATTTGTCGGGATTTACGAGTTTTTAATTTTTACTTGTAAGTGATAAGTAGGGGCTTACCCCTTCATAAAAGCTGAATTAATCTCATTTATACATTCATTTCCAGTTTTCCGCTGAGGGTAAAATGTCATTAAAGTCTTACTGGTGGTTTATGATCGCAGCAGCTACCTTGGCTAGTTGCTGTTTGGCGAAACAAATTACCTACAGCCAAGTTGGAGACATGAAAGTATACAATGACGGAAGTAAGTTACTAATTTATAGCTTTTACAACAGCTTGATTACTTGCAATTGACTTACAGAGTTTCTACATTGCGATGATCTTGTTTGTCCTGAGAATGCAGTCAAGTGTGTCCTTTCTAAGGAGACTGATTCAAAAGACAACAAATTGTTGAATGTGTCGAGAAAATGCTTAGATAAGGACAATAAAGTCCTTGCTGAGAATTCGCAATCCGTCCCAAATCCTTATCCAGGTAGCTACAACTCCATTTATTTGGAATCTGGTGCATATGGAGGGGTTTCGACTCTTAATTCAACAGAGGCACAGAAGTTGGCGAAGGAAATCATTGATGAGGTGAATACGAACATTCGCGATATGCAAAAAGATTTGTGGGAGTCGTTCCGAGGATTTTAATGTAATTGTCTCAATTGTTTGGTTGAAATAAAGGTATCAATATTTTTTGAGACTTTTAAATTTAACTTTACAAAGTTGAATAATTCATTCCCAGAGGGTTCCGTACCATATGTTCTTAAATTTTTAGAAATCTAGAATTCTGTAAGAAATGGGATTTTTGTTATAATTTTCCTGTAAAGTCTAAGATGTATTTAAATATTTGGGAGACGTTTTCCAAACGTTAATACCAATAAAATCACATTAAAATGGGTTTACTTATAACAATATATACTGGTAATATTAATAATAACAACTATTTTATCACAACCGTGCATACTTACAGTATTGGTCAAAACTAAAGCACCCCCTTGTAAAGTACGACCAATACCCCAATAATTACAGGAAAACAGCATGAACAAACTTAGTCTTTAGTTTTTAATATTCATATGTCGGTTTTTGTGGATAGTTAATTTAATATATTTATTTATTTATTCAAAACAAATTGTTAATTATGATAAAAATATGAAGTTTAATCTTCAGAACTATAATATATTTATATACAGGGTGTCCCATAGGAATGTGTGAAAACTTATGAGCCACTATTTTTTAACAAATGGAGAGATCGTTAAAATGTAAATACTTTTTAATAAAGGACAGTCGTCATTTTTATTTCATGTCCATTTTATTATAAAAAAATTAAATCTATTTAATACAAACCATTAATTTAAAAATATAGTAAAAAACGTGAATTATTAATAATATATATTTGTGAAAAGTGAACCATCTACATAAAATGTATCTACCTGCATTTCTTTGAATCTTCTGTCGCCGGAGAGAAGTACAAAGGGATGTTAGAGACCAAATCCTTTCTCGTGCGAAAAAGAGGAGCCGCGTTAAATCTTTTTTTTTTATTCAAGACGGAGCAGCACCTCATCAATAAATTTTATGGCGATCGAGTTATTGGCCTAAGGTACCCACGCTTTGATAGGGGAAAAGGAATAGAATATCCACATTACTCGTCAGATCTCATTCGATTTGATTTCTTTTTATGGGGCTACATTAAAGATCTCTGCTATGAAATAACCAAAAAACAGTTGAGGATTTTATTAAAGACATTGGGAAGGTCGTCAATGGCATTTCAAATGAAACGTTAGAACATGTTTTTAATAGTTTTAGAAAGCATATGGATATTTGTGGCAAATTAGATGGATAAATAACGAAAATATATATCATTAGTAACTAACGTTCTTCACTACTTTTTTAAATTAATTGTTTTGTATTAAATAGATTTAATTTTTTTATAATAAAATGGACATGGAATAAAAATGACGACTGTCCTTTATTAAAAAGTATTTACATTTTACCGATCTCTCCATTTGTTAAAAAATAGTGGCTCATAAGTTTTCACACATTCCTATGGGACACCCTGTATATTTGTCCCTGTGTTCAGAATTCAGTTTCTTTCAGCCGTAAATTCAGCTTAAGAAAAAATACACTTAGCAAAAATGTCTCATTAGATAAAGAAGGTCAGGACTGCTACTTATGTAAATTCTTATAAGAATTATATAGAGAGAAATAGTCACCAATAAATTCTCTCAGACAGAATTTACAGCGAAAGATATAAACAGCAAACAATTTTATGAGAGTTCGTTCATTTCGAATAAAAGTGAACATTTTTATAGAAGTTATACGAAGAAAAAATACGGATTTAAGAATTGTTCACTTTCTACGAAACATGGCGAAGTCTTTACGAATACTTATAAGGAAAATGATTATATATTTTTTCACTATTTCATATAAAATACTTGAATCGAAAGTAATTCTACAAGAAAAAGAAATTAATAACTTCACATTATTAAAAGTATCGAAAAAGGATCGAAAATGAATCAGCTGTCGGATTATTTGGACTTTCATAAGTGAATCGTTTTAAACAATTCTTTCCTGAGTCGTTAAACTGTTGAGAAAAAGGAATGTATTTTTTTTTTATACTCGCGAAAACTAAAGTAAGTAATTTATTTATGATTAAGTTTTAGCGAGTATTATAAATAAGGAGGGTTATTTCGTTTTTCCCGAGAGTTTCACGATTTAGTAAAGATTCGTTTAGAACGATTCACTAGTAAAGAATAATGAATAAAGAATAAATACCGAATAGTCCGTTACTATGCATTTTTAAAGGCGAGCTGGAACGAACATTGTTGTGTGTCGCTCGATTAAGAAAAGTACAGGGTGGCCTTGATTTAATTATTAATTTGAACGATTTTAAAACTTTTGACATAAAAAATTGTATTAAATAATACTTAATTTAAAAAAAATAAATAATGGGTAAGTATCATATAAAGTGTTTGGTGTGCATTTGTGGAAAAGACAGAGTGTAATGCGTTTACAGAGAAGTTTTCTAATAAAACATTTTTGTCAGATGCATCCTGCAGAGTGTCCGTTCTTATTATATAAAAGACATTTTTTGCTTCGGTGGGCTCTTTTCTTTACTTTGACTTGCTACATGATAACGTGACTTGACATATGACGTGCCATGAGACAATATGGCATGGTGTAATGACATAGGATATGACAAAAGGCATGGAAGAGAATGAGGAGAGATAGGGAAATTGGACTTGAATTTTGGGCCTTGGTTTGAAGAATTTTTTAGGACAAGACTTTCCTCTCATTTGAGTTTTCGAGCACTCTGTTACAATCAAGTTAAGTTTTGTTTTAAGTTCTGGTTTCTTTAAAAGAACGGGCGCAATACGTTTTTATATAATTATCATGGGAGAACTAGGTATAAAATAGGAAGTATTCGTAATGTGAGATACCAAGAAATCGATTTCCATCAATAATAAAATTTCTGTAGAAACTTAAGAAATTGTGAGAAATCCAAATGTATCTCAAACTATCTCATTAACTGCATGCTTGCATTCTTTTTGAGGGGCTAAAATTAATTTTCGATGTAATTACAAACTTGATGGGCTTGTGTAATCAAAATTGAGAACTAGGGGAGAGTGGGGGAAACGCGAACGTGGGGTAATCACGAACCCAATGATTCTAATGTGTTAGAGAGAGATAGCCATATTTTACTTGCCTCCATTTCGGAGATCACGCCACCACCAGTGGCAGGCAATAATACGGGAGACGCGGGCGCAAGTTACTTGTGAAGGTATGCATTTTTCATTATTTTGCATGTTTTTGATGTAATTTTTTTGGTAACTTAAAGTTGGTGTTGCTTTATTTCTATCTATAATAGTAATTTAACTTTTACATAGTGGAATACTCACATATTAATCAACTAAATGACAATGACGCAATCAGCAAAAGAAATATAATCTAAATTTTTTTTTCCATTTTACTGTTTTCGACCCAGCGGGGTAAAGGCGAACACTCCATGTCGGGCAATCTCGAACGTTCGGCATTACCCCCCTCCCTTTTGCTGGTTCCCCGTTCATCTTTTTTTATTATTGTCCGAGGGTAGTACATATTCCAACTTAACATATAGGCTAACTTTTTTCGGATAATACATAGGGTTTCAAAATGGCGCATCCAAGATGGCGGCTGACGATTTTAAATTTGAAGCGATTTTCATGAAAATTTGTACAAAGGGGTTTTGCGGAATGCTGATTTCAAATCTGCTATCTAAATTTAGAAATTCAAGATGGCGACCAAAATTTCACGATTTCAAGAATGTATAAGTCTAGGATCAAAATACGAAAGAAAAAGAAAAAGGCGAAAAGGAAAATGAAGACTACTTTTGTATTTTTTGTAGAGATAAATATATAGATCCCCCGTTGAAGACTGGATTATGTGCTACGTGTGTAAAAAATGGGCTGACGAGAATTGTACTGACGGACAGTCAACATCGTAGGGTTATAAATGTGATCACTGTCGTTATTAATGTTCGTACGTAATTACCCCACTTGGTGTTCGTGTTTACCCCACTAATGTCGAGTAAAGCAGAACACTAAGGGATTTTGTTTTTTTTTTCATATTGTCACAATTTATTAAAAATATAAATATTGATTACTGAATTCGATAGACAGATAAGTAAACTTTATAATTAAAAAATAAAGAAATTCTGTGATCAAATTCCACTGTTTTATTTAAGTTTTCCCTTAGGTGTTCGTGTTTCCCCCACTTTCCCCTACTCCAAAAATGTAATTCTTAATACAATAAGTCAAACCTACAGCTGATTGCCTAAAATCCATTAAAAGGGTGAGCAGAAAGTAATGAAAAGTGCACAATTTTCTGCTAGGATTTTTATGTATAGCACGAGTATTCTATTATTAAATACTATACTATATATGTGAGAGAGTCGATTGCGAAAACTGAAATCTAACGTGTAATGTTATCTAATTTCTTAATGACTCTGAAAAATTACTTTTAAATGATATAATATATTCGCTTCAACAAATCAAATAGACATCACCAGAACTTTATTTTCTAGGTCATCTCCACATGTCGTATGAGTATATCTCCAGGTGGTTCGTTAAAATTGATTAAAATTTATTTAAGTAACTAATTAGACGTGCAGAGTTCAAAATGTGGCTAACAAAAAGAAATGCCGGTCGATTCATTTTTCACGTTGATATAAGCCGATGGCTTAACTGTTAAATTCATGTGCCGCGATCATTAATACTATACAATTCGCGCCGCATTCGCATACTGTCGAACCGCTCGGCAAATGTTTACCCAGATAAAAATTAATCCTCCGTCACACGCCAAGGGTTCATTAACATTTTATTCGCACTCTCGCGGGCTGGGCGCGAACCATTGCCGCCGCCATCACCACCACAACTAACATACACTATGTGGGTCCGGTAATTGATGGTCAAGATCGAGTGGACCACTCCCTGCCGATGTTACTCGAGAATTAAGTAGAGGTCACTAGACAGCGGCGACAATAAAAAGTTGACAAGCGCAGCTAATGGACTAAAAGGTTGTCTGCAGCCGCGGCGACCGTTATAAGCTCCCCGCGAGATGAATCTGTCCAAGGTACATAATATCGCGATCAGATTCAGAAACTAGGAGCGTTCATCATCCTCCTTCAAATTCGCGGCCGATTTGCGATGGTGCACGAATAAATTTCCGCACTGCGGCTGATCACCTCATTCAAGGTGCGGATACAGCGCGAGGAGGATTAAATTATATAACCGGCGAGATCCAGTTGTCACCCGCGCTCCATCTGGGTAAAGACGCACAAACTAGCCGAGGGACAGTGATCCTCGTTGCCACTTCATTTGCACTCTTTCGAGCCCCGCGGGGCGCAACTCACGCGGCTTTGCGCCGATTGGCCTTCTTTCGTTTCGTCTTACGGGCATATTGTTTCCCCCGCGCTTGTAATTTTGCACGCGATAAATCTGTTTTGCATGCAATTAGATAATCTCCCCAGATGTCGTGTCAAGTTATGTCATCTGGTGTAAGGCTTGTCCAGACGCACGGGCCGAAGCAGCGGCCAGCGATGACTACCGACCAACATTGGCTCAAACGAGATCTCTCGATTTTTGCCTTTCCTTTATACTTTTTATTCTGAACATAAAGTGGATTAGGAGCATTGTTGAGGGCATATATGTACTATATGTGCATATCTTGCTGACGTGGGGCAGGTTAATAAACCCTTAAGTTGCTAATTAAGTACGTCGATTGCGTTCTAATTGAATTTAATATCTAGTCGTTCAGCAGCAACAGGTCTGCTAAAAGCGTTATTTAATTGCGCCTAATCCGCCGGAAGCTGATGCATTTACAATGTCAGAAATTAAAAATTATTGGTCTCTCATAATGAGAAATAAGAAACTCCCCGCATGCAACATAAATTACGAAGGGCGCTTACGGCGACGAACATCCTGAAATTGAGTCCGATCGTATTCCGAGGATCGCTTAGGCCGTAGTTATGGCGTACTTTATTAGACACATTCCAACTCGACTGATTGGAAAAAATCGTAAACCATCTTGGAAAATTACTCGGTTGCGGATTGTAAATCTCACTAAACAGGAATATTCGTTATCCTCGGTGGTTAAATTAGCAGTCCGTCTTAGAAAAGGTTCGCGTGAGCTTTGTTAGAGGACCTCAGCAGACCTAAATCAAAGATACTTACTGATTGGATAGAGTTGTTAGTTACTCAGATTTCTATTACTTTCGTGTTTCTTTCCGGGTGACAAAATAAGACTGAATAAGGAGTGAAAATATACTGAAAATGGAATTTTAGACGGAAATAATTATTTGTACTGAAAATAGACTGAGAACATCACATCGAGAAAGTTAAGACGGAATTCAGACTGAAAAGAGGTGGAAATATTTTTGGTGTCGTAAAAGAAACTGGCTGAAAGGCTGAAGAATTTATATTAGCATAGCTGCATCGGAAAAAAGTCTGGACCAAGACTGAAATATCAGTTATCTTTGATGAGTACCAACAAGAAACTGAAAAGAGAAAGAGACAACTTTTGGACTCTTGATTTTTTCTCACTATAGAATTAAAAAAACATCCAAATATTGGGCTTTGGAAATTGTCAACTGTTAGACTTCCAATTTTTTCTTTTCGCTATTGAAAAATGTATAAGTCGAGGAGAGTAATAAAACAGTTAAGCACTACATAACACATTGCTTTTTTCAATATAATAATAAAGCAATTCAAATTTGAGTAGTGCATATATTATATACATTATTGAAAATATGTTAAATATTAGGTATATATTTATATATAATTCCAGCGATATATTAAATCTCGCATTAAGCTATGGAAGCGTCAGTAAATCGTTTCTGAAATTTATTTATTATTTATTTATACATTTATATTTTTATTATACCTGACTATTCAATTTAATAAAATACTATACATATACTTTTGAGCAGACGTACATTTTTGTGTGTGTAAATACGAATTTCATCGATGTATTATTTATATTATTTTCAGTGTAATTTCTGTTTGCCCTTTTTTCAGCACAAGTGGACAGAAACGGAATTAACCGAATTTGAGCGCAAAATATATTTAAGTCTGTTTTCCGCCTTATTTCAATCCACATTTTTCAGTCGAATTTTAGTTCATTTTCTGTATATTTTCAGTTCGTTATTAGTATCTTTTTCGCCTATCATTTTCCGTCTCTTGTCCACTACCTTATTTTTAGTCTACTTTCAGTTCGTTTTCCGACTACCCTTTACACCGAAAAAATTGATAGATTTTTCAGTCTGTTTTCAGTTTTACGTTTTCATTCAGGTTTTTTCCTAATGAACATGGCTAAGTTTAGTGAGACTTTCAACTTCCTATAGAACTATACTGTTTTTAAATCTCGAAATCATTACGATGGTGTTAACTCAAATAAACATGCACGAGCCCATTCTTATTAAATTAAAATGTTAAACGCATTTTTTGGAAACCATGTTTTTCGGCTTACAGAATTAATAACTTAAAAAGCAAACCTAACACTTCAAACGTGACATATATGTATGTTTTATTTTATCAAAAGGTATAATATTTGGCCATTTGGGGAAAAATCTAAGTAATAAATTAAGAAAAGATGATTGGAAATCGTTTCCTATTAAATAAGTATAGGTATATAAATTTAAATCGTATAGGTAGATTTTCTTCGAAAAAACAAAACTTATGACGAAACAATATTTTAGAAAGTTCTAATCTTCGAGAGTATTAGAGCTTACATGAAAAACCTCCTTTTTTCATAATCCTATTTTTTTCAGATAGGGTTATACACCTTTAAAAAAAAAACTTTTTTATCAAGTAAAAGTTCTTAATTATGCAAATATGTTAAAATTTATTTATATTATAATTTTTTATGTGAATTGGGTATCTTTTTTTTTTATTATTGTGTTGCTGATTAATACAATTTTATTTTGCAAATTGATATTAAAATACCATTTAAACTTCAATTAAGGGGGTAACCCACTGTAGAAGCCCAAGAAATTGAACTTTATTTAAAAAATCTATAAAAAAGAACTATCAGAGATATCTTTTTGATTTTTTCCACACTTCTTTACAGAGGACTAAAGTTTATATTGTGATTATAAAAACAATTTTTTAACAAAATGGCGGCCGTCATGATGCAGCGCGCACGCAGTCCAAAAAAAATACAAATTGCGCCTCGTAAAATCCTGGCAAAAGTATGCACCTGCAAATATATACCAAAGAAAAATCCTTCAATATTTGTTATAAAGGATAGAAATAACCTATTGTTGCAGCAAAAAAAAAATCTGATGATTTAGTGCACGTTCGAACATTGATGTATCGATTTTCGTTATGTTTTAACACGAAAAAGTTGACCCTAAATCAACAAAATTTGTTGTTTACTGTAATAGTACGTTATTTCTATAGTTAAGTACTTAGTAAAGGTGTATGCAAAATTTGAAGTAAATCGGCCCAATAGTTTTTACACAATCATATCCGAAAAGTTCTTGAAAGTGTGGAATTTTCATGGATTATTGAGGTAAATTGTAGAAACACTACCTCAACTTCAAAGCCCAATATCTCAAGAAATATCGATGTTAGCGATTTCGTGTTCACAACTTTTTTGTAGGAAATTGAATTTGCTACAAGTTTGTCATATTCACTTTTTCTGTACCTCTTGTAGTTTACGAGATAGGGGCAAAAAGCGAGAATTTCATGGACAAATTGGGGTTAGTGACCCGTACTACCTCGCTGGTGGGAGTTAGGGTTACACCGCAATGGAAACTTTTGTAGAGCACTCAATTCTGAAGAAATCCTACCATTGACCAAGATTATACCATAACAGGTGGGACTGAAAGAAAAAGATAGTCACGAAAAAAAAAGCACCCTAATATGTATATATATTATACATAATAATATTTTTATATTAATGTTGTTGTTGATTTGGTTGCTTTTGAAGTGTTAATAGTATACCAAAAAACTTATTTATTAAAAAAATAAAGAAATTTCAGTTTGTAATGGATAATTATGGAATTTAGTGTAAAAAAAATTATTGGTCCACAGATAAGTCCAAGTTTTTACCAACAGTTTTTATTGAATACTAGCTGGCCCAGCAGTCGTTGTACTGCCCTTTCCGGTGCATTTTCATTATGCCCTGTGCGTCGACCAATATTTGATCGTGTTCTATCTTTTCGCATGTTTCTACAAATAATACCATTAATATAAAAAAAACAGTGTTTCCGTTACATATCCCTAATTAATTTATTGAACAAACTTACACGTTGTTTAATATTAGGTAAACCGTTTTACACTTCACAAATATTGGAAAATTACCCGGTTTCATCCGACGTTGGGTAAATACTTAGTAATTAAAGACTTCTCAAATATTTTAGTTTGTTATATCCTAGAAATTGATTCAACCCGAAAACCCCTTTATGGATCCGCCATCTTGAATATCCAAATCTTGATAGTATTTAAAATTAGTGGCATTAAGACAATTATTGTACCAAATTTCATTAAAACCCGTTGAAATCGAGAAATTTTTTTTATATATCCCTTTACACCCGAAGGTACACGAAAGTGCGAGTAACACTCAGTATCGTGCGACTTGAAAATTACGCCGGCCTAACTATCCTGAGGGCAGCTTTTCAGAAAATGGCAAAATACAGGATTTTTTTTTTTTTAAATTTTTCTTATCTTCCCTAGTCACCTAGATAATTTCTCAGTTAATTGGTTTTGGGAAATTCTCAACATTTTTGTTCTCGGGTGTAAAGGGATATATTGGGTCTTGGATCTAGAAACTTTGATAATTCGATAATGACCAAAATTAGTGGCACCAAAAACATCATACTAATTTTCATGAAAATCCGTTGAAGTCGAGAAATTTGCATCACCATATTGGATCCGCCATCTTAGATTTAGAAATTTTGATAATATTCAGAATTGGTGCCCTCAAAATTATCACTGTACTTATTTTCATTAAAATCCATTGAAATCTAGAAATCTTGGTCGCCATATTGGGTCCGCCATCTTGGATTTGTAAATTTTGATAATATTCAAAATCAGTGACCTCAATACAATAATTGTACTAATTTTCATTAAAATCCGTTGAAATCGAGAACGCGCGAACTGTTAAACTCGCTAAGTTAAAATAGTCGTTAAGTTTTCTGAAATTATCTAATTTTTTGCGGAATTTTCTTAACTTTTCTTTCCGTAAGAACCTTCTACAAAGTATTAGACAACTTTAAAAAAATGAATAAAATCGGCAAAGTCGTTCTCAAGTTATTGCGTGACCAACGGAAATAGGGGTTCATTTTTATATAATAAACATAATTTATACCAACATAATTTAGAAAACTGCATATTCTTTATAGAAGATAAGCGTGTCCCCAAAGCTTAACACATTGAGGATGGATCACGTGAATTCACGTTTTTTACTTTTCAACCCACTTCAAGCATTTCATACAAAAAAAAAACTAGAAGTAGCATTTTATATGATCATCATAAATGCTTAATAATGTATCATACTTAATAAATGTTACGCTGTGTTTTCGGAATTATCACTTTTTATTTATATCATTTCAAAAAAAATATTCGGGAATTCAGGCTATATGCTTTTCATCACATAACGTCTTCAATGTGTTAAGATAAATTACATAAGGTGAATGTTTTGAAGAAATATAACAAACAATGTCGGAAAGAGATTTATCCATATATGCTCAAAGGATCGTTAATGACCCACACCTACTCAAGGTAATTAAGTGGGTCGTTAACGACCCTTTAGGCATATATGGGTTAATAGTCATGGGAAACAACGGTATTTTAAAATCGGTTTTTACAATGGAAATTACAAATAAAGAATTCCTACAATTTAGAATTTCAAAAATGTTGCTCTTTTTGATTGCGCCTTTTGCTCAAAACCGGCGCTGAATAAAATAATGTAAATACAGAGTTGATGTTGTAAATTAAAAATTTGATTAAAATAAGTGACTGATTTAATGTCTTTACATAAGTACGTAGTTACAACACTCTTAATACTTGAGTTCCGGGTCGTAGTCGTCCGACCTTCATCAATTAAATGCGCGTAACTAATTTTCAAGCAGCGTTAACAAGCAGTACGCATAAAAAAGCTATCGTTAATGTTATGTGTGAAGTCGACATCCATTGCTTTCAAGCTAACTAACTTGAGCACTTAAAACCAGATCATATTTATTACACACGCCCACGAATGATCCAATCCAACGCCTTCTCTGCTCCAATTTGAAAAATTGTCTACAAGCAATACTTTGTTACGTTTACTAAAACCTCTGTTGTATAAGAAGCTGTCGGTCACAGTTAAATTTGTAACGTCTCTTAGTTTTTTTCGTAACCGAATGATGTCGTGATCATACCTGGTTCTACAAAATTTCACTTATACTTCTAACAAAAAGCAAAGCGCATGTTCACCTCGCCTCGCCTGGTCTTTCGGTTTATTGAGGGCACGCTCAACCTTATTGCCTCTTTAAATTCCTTTTAATTTCTTTTAAATGCCTGTAAAATGATATCCAAGATTAACTCTAAAAACATCTTACGCCTTGCTGAATCGTCTTTGGAGCCAGACTATCCATAGCCAGAAAATAATGTGCGCATGCCCTACACCTGGAGGCATGCTGGCTCAAGCGCGCAATCCAGAACAAAAAAATTGTCCGTTTTTGCGAACACTTCCAGTAAATAGACGCGTTAAGCTCTAATAATTGCTAAAAGTGCCTGAAAAGTGTTTTACGAGATCATAAAGATAAAGGTAGCGAATCTCTTGGCAGTAGCACTCAAACGCGTCAGGTAAGACCTATTCCAAGGCCATTTGCAAAAAGTGATCCAGATGAGGATGGGCAAAAACGCGGCTCTATTGTCAGCTCAGAGACGAGGCCCAGCTCCAACTCCAGCTCCAGCATCCCGCGATCCTCAATGGTTAATGGCGTATCATTACAGAGGATCGCAACATCATAAAGTCACTATCGTCAGCATCTTTGCCGGGCGGCGTCCTAAAATGGTTGCAGCAAGACTCGCCAAGATCAGTCGAAGATTGATTACCAATCCATCTCTTAATTGTCCGTTGATACCTGAGCGCGCTGCGGTCGCTCGAGTAATTAGTGTAACGGCTGAAACGACCTTCAATTGTAGTCACTTCGAAGATGCCAGAAAAAAAAACTTCTTGCTGCGCACCTATTGATTGTGGCTCGCAGTTAATTTCAGATATAAGTATTTTTTTGTTCAACTCCTCGTGCTGATGGTTCTAGCTGCTGTTTTTGCCCCCTAAATGCCGCAGGATTAGGTTCTAGGCTCATTCGAAAGCTTCGGCTGTGATTGCTTTGGCTTTTGGTGATTGATCTCGTAATTATTCATTCCGTGGTTCTTGTTTTGAAACCTGATATCAATAGAAAATCAAAACACGTCAAAGAGTCGTGGCCAACATTTCAAAAACTAACACCTGGGATTTTTAGTTTATGTGGTTGATCAGCGGAATAAGCGAAATCTAACTAAATTCTTGATCCAACTTGAATGATCTAAACGATTTTTGCTTAGAACAAATTTATATCGGATTACGAAAGGAAGACGAAGAAAACATGAAATTCATCCGATTGTAAAATGAAAAAAATTTATTCTGGGTACCAAAACTGTATTCTGGGCTCAATACAAATGAAGCCAAACATTTTATAATCTTTGATATAATAAACAGTTCAAACAATTTATTGTGATATTAGTGAAACCGATTAAAAGAGTTCCCTTTTGCTTTATCTAATAATTAGAGTTAATTCGACGATAACAATACTTGGCTTAAGATCATGTATAAAAAATTATATATGGTAAGCAAAGCTAAAATAGCACTTTTTGATTTTGATTTTGTTTTGACGATTCAATTAGTTAACTATCTTTCCTCTTTCTGCAATCTTTATTGCCGAGCTGTAAGAAAAGTATCATTATCATTACAAGTACCAGTACAAGTAATGCAAGCAAACAAATTACCAGTACCATTACCAGTATTGCAGCTGAGCACTGTTAGGTGATGTCAATTGATGCTGAATGTTTCTAAGTAATGCCAGTTAATGATTCTGAAGTATGGTAAGGCTGCAGTACTATTACTATTACTTGGTATTGGTGATTAAATTTTATAGTACCAATACTGGTCTGTCTTACATGCATTATTTATATTTGGTAGTATTGAGTATGGTAATGCATTCCAAGAATAGTGTGTTATTTTACAGCTCTGTTTTATTGGAATATGAATTCCTTTAGTTAGTTTCTTTTATAATTATGTATGACATATCAAGGATATTTATGTTTTCATTATATCTATTATTTGATGATCTAGAACTGTTTGCTCCCATTTCGAATTGAAATGATTGCACGCTGCTCCAAAAAGAAATTGACCAAGTCATGCGTGAACATCAAACTTGATCTTAACTCTGATAAATATAAAAAATTCCCCTTTTACCAATGTCAAAATCCACTTATTTTTGATTATACCATCGGTGGTATACCCATTAAATTGCCTAATTTAATTTTAGATCTTGGTGTGAGTTTTGATCATAAACTGAATCTTTCCGCTCATATAGATTCAATTTATTCAAAGCAAGCAAAATGTTGGTTTTTCTCAGGAGGAACACTACTGACTTTCGAGATTCTTTCACTTTAAAATTTTTGTAAGTATCATTGGATCGTTCCCATTTGGAATATGCGCCAGTGATATGGAATGTTCAATCCAAATAATGCGGATTGAATTAGTTCAAAAATCATTCACTAGATTCGGTGTTCGTAGGCTTAATTGGAGAGAGCATATTCGTGCTTATAAATCAAGAAGTTTAATTCTAAACATTACAAGCCAGTAGAAAGGTAGGTTGCATCCTGTTCATTAGCCTTATTCAATATTTATGCCTTATTTAATATCTATGTTCCAGGATATCCAATACGAACCCGGCCACTACTTTATATCCCTGCTCATGGAACGTGTTATGGAAAGCACGAACCAATATTACTTACTGTTCTACACTTTTCAATGTGGCACGCTAGACCTGGTTGTTATAAGCGCTATCATACATTCAAGTTTGCACTTATAATGCTATTAAATAGGTTTAAATCGCAAACTTTTTCATTGTTGTCAATGCATTTGTTTTATAATCTTGGTTGTGGTATTATTCTGTTATTTTAGTTCTATTTTATAATATTTACTTTTAATTTTCAATTTTTTATAGTATAGTACTTACTCTATATATAATAGATGGTAAGTAAATAAATAAATAAATTACTTTTTCTGGATAAATTACGAAGTCTGCGTTTGTTAAGTTTTGGAGTAACAAATTGGGTGTTGTTACTATTAATGTCACTATTATAACTTATTACTAAATAATCGAAAATAATAAAATAAAAATAATTTTAAAACCAGTAACTTCCAGGTAATGCTGTATCTTAGTGATGTCAACATCGGAAGGCTTGTTTTATGTTTTGAACATCTTCTTGGTATTAGACAGTTTTGTCTATACTTACAGACTGAAGACAGTAGTCAATGTTTAAAATTTATTTCTAAAAACTGAATTTCTATGAAAATGTTTTTGGACTTGCAAATTTCAGCACTTTTATGTTTGGTTGAGTAATAATATTTAGTACTATTCGAATTAAAGTTAATTGAGCCAAGTTGAAATTGAGTTCGAATTCCGTTAACTGACAGATTTATCCATGTAAATGTCATTCTTACATGCTCCCTTGTACTGTTCATTAATCTAAAAACATTAAATCATTGCAATAAGGAGAAAGCGACCAGTGTAAATTGACATAGGGGCCCATTAAGTCCACGCTATCTATGTTTCAGCATACGTTAGCAAGGCATAATAAATTTTCAGCCATTAATGCACAGCTCCCAAGGATATCTATAGTATGAACTATTCACACGGATACAGTCAACTATCAGTGCAGAAGAATGCGAATATAATATGCATATTTCCACTTGCTTGCTGGGACTAAGCTAAGCTTGATACAAAAGCCACCAATCAATGAAACGAACCAACCACCAACATGCCAACCCAACCAAATGGACAAACTCCAGACACATATTTTACTTGACAATCATAGATGTCACTGTCCCATTTCTAGAACTCGATAACATATGCCATTGTATGAGTTTTCTTGTACGTGGACGCCCACCTGCGTATGTTTCTTGTCTCTGAAATGTGCAAAGAACAACAGCTTCCCGGCTGGGCTGCAGGCTTTTATGATTTTCTTTTGTCTCCACTGAACCATTAGCACCAATCCTGTTCTACCAGACACGTTCGGTGACACGGCCGTATTGCGGGTATATATACTTTCGATTTCTTAGAAATGCCATTGATCCGGGAAACGTTGCATTTTGCAACATCTGATCGCTTTATTGGAAAATGAAGAATTTTATAGCCACATCACAAGCTGTACCATATGAGCCTTGTGTAGGAGAATTTTGGTATAAATCAAAATTTTTCGCAAAAGGAATGTGCCCAACAAATACACAGATTCGCGTAAATTCTAACCAAAGTATCAACTTAATTACAAACCAGTCAAATAGAAGAGTCTTTGTAGCCTGTGCCTGTGCACACTTAAGTCCTTGAGCTCGAGAACTAGATTTCAGTTACGAGCAAAAAGGCACCAAACTTGTAACTAACAAGAAGAAAAACCTTGAGATCACTAACAATCAGTGTCTCGTGATCAGCGACCAATAAATTTAAAATCGGTTACTGTGTCCCTGCAAAGATGAGGGCTCCCCATGTACCTTACCCAAATGGTTGTCCTTGGGCCGAGGAATGACATTCTTCTTGCTTTCAAGCGCTATTGATGATTTCTTCGTGATCTTGTACCTCAGGATTATAAATACGCAAACCGCGCAGAGACCCGGACCACGGATCGCGGCACAATGGTCAACGGCGAGGATCAGCCCACGGTCCGATCATGTACGCCAGATGTGCTCAGGTGATAAGATAAACAACAGCTGAATTCAGCGCAATGGCCCAAGAAGCACGATCGCGGCCGTTCTCTGGACCACTGGTTCGACTAAGGTCCGAGAACTGGCGGTCATTGGATTGGGGTCCGATCGAGCCGCGGACCTGCTGCTCCTCTGAGGCGGATTGATAGAGCTCGCACCGGCCCGATTGCAGTCCCCACTAATGCAAAATGCAATATTACCGAATTGGCCCATATTAGGGATCATTCAAATATGCAAATCTCAGGCGAACAGCCCACGAAATTGATTTCTAAACGAGGAAATGTCCCAGTTGAATGAGTTCTGGCTTTCGCGGATTATGCAAATGCGGCAGTACTTCGCAGACAGATTGACGATTGATGCTGAGCTATTAATCAGGGCTTCTACCTCATCCGCTGGCCATCATCTCGAGTGTGCCTACGGCTGCGTGATGGTCCGTGAAAAATGATATTGGGGACGCTGGAAGTGGGTAAGCTAAGCTAAACCTATTTTACTGACTTTTATTCACGGTAAAGAAAATCTCATCAACGAACTGGCCAATTTAAAGATCCATATTCGATTGAAATTTCCAATTTTCTCTTTGTCTAGTTCTGGAACTGTGTACTATAAGTTTGTTATCGAAAAATTATTCCTTCCTGATTATCGTTTGTTGTATTAAAATTCTTGAAGATCACTAATATTATTTTATTTTTGACAAAACACTTTTTATGATGTCTTAGTTTATACTATTAATGATGTCATAGTTTACGTGTAGAAAATGCAATATAAATTATAGGTATAGGTCAATTACATTATTATTATTATACATATAAACATATATTATTATTTAAGCCAGGTAAAGTTGCCGAATAAATGGGTTGGTGTTGTATTCGCACAAAGTTACTTTAGGCAATCTGGAATTTTTTTTATGGGTGTGTCATATGTACAATACTTACAGGAAATCACCTTATATATAAGGAGTTTGATAGACAGTTCACACCATGGAATTTCTACCTTCTTTCTATCTATTTTGAGATTATTCGTTGGTAAATAGCACAATCTCTCTCTTTCGAGTAAATAGCATAGCTTTAATTTACCACAATTTAATTTGCTATTTATTGTGTTAAGACCTATCTGTGTATTGGTCACCATTTCTGTAGGGTTTACTACCGAGGTGTACTATATATTGCAGTGCCATCTGCGATGATTGATGCATGGAAAGCAACTAGCGTAGGAAAATCTGCTGTAAATAAATCAAATAATATGGGTTCGAGTACTGATCCTTGCGGCACACCAGCTACAATCTTACATGCTTCACCACTATTCGAATTTTGACGTAATTATTTTGGATTATAGAGATAATATATTTAGGAAACTTATTTAATAATTTTGTGGATCAAATCTTCATGCCAAACAGTGTCGAATGAGGCTCGTATATCTCAGTATGAGGGTCGTATATTTTTTCTTAGATAACATTTTACTAATATGCCACGGTATTTAAAGTTTGTGTACAATTTTAAATTTCGTAATTAATCAAAAACTCCAAATCTTCGCAAAAAACAATTGAACTCTTTCGAATGACACGTAACAGTACAACATAATTTCACGATCCATGACGGTATGACGCCAATGCGCATAAAGTAACGCCAAATTAGCCAGATGTCTTTTAAAAGCACTTACCTGTAACAAAATTTGAAAAATCTCATCAGAGCACTCCGAAAGACAAATGGCACCCCTTTCGCACCAGAGATCACGGTCTCTTGAAGATGTTGTCACGTCAGGTATTACAGCAGGTAAGGCAAAAGTGAAATTGTACGGAGGCGCCGTGTTTCGCTATTCATGCAGAGTTCGCTGCATCTGTGAGATTTAGATAAAAGCCAGCATTAAAATGAAATCAAACAAATTAAGCTAGTCGCGCATGCGCAAAGAGAAGATTAACCGTTGGAAAGTCGATGGTATCGGGGTGAAGTTGGAGAATTTTGAGGTGCAAGGTCTTGTGAGACACGAACGCTTCGGCTTCGGCGGCGGCGAGTTGCGCTCAACATTCTTTCATCGGATCAGCGCCATCGAGAAAATATGCATTGACCTCGGTTCACAATAACTCCGATCCGACCGGAGCCCCCGACTCCAGAGTAGATCTGTCTTTAGGCGCCTGGGGAATGCACTCCAAAGTCAATAAACCGCAGCATCGAGCGCAATAAAGATGTCACGGATGGCACTTTGACTCTGGTCTCCGTCCCCGGCCGCGCTGCAGCACTGCAACGCTTCCATTTTCAGCTGCTGCTGATTGGTACAAGCATTCAATTTAAGACGCATGTGCACGTTACGTAGTAAGATTTGTTACTATCGTGTCGTAGATTTTTTCTATTCACCTGGTAATCCATGATCTTTGGTCGGCCTCGACGCTCTCCGCAGGTACATCACTTGAACTTAACTTTTCCTGCATGCCCGGGTTCAATGGCCAATAAATGCCTGCGGCACATTGTCAGCAGGACATTAGCAAGTAAAAGAAGGTGTACTGCAGTTTGTGTTGCTGGCGATGTAATGTCCAGTTTCCATTCCAAATGCGAACTCTCAGAATATGTAAATCTTTCCAAAAGGAGCCTTAAGCGAAAACTGTTGGATATTCGCTGTAAATTTTCTTCGGTAGAAGAATTGCGCCAGAAAGTTCTTATTTTGCCCCCTTCCAAAGCATCACGGTTTGTCTCTTTGAACTAGCACTAAAAAGCGTCAATTGGTCAATAAATAGGATAGATCCTACGAATACTTAGTTCTTTTAATTATATTAATGAGTTGGTTATCATATAAATATTATAAAGTCTCCACACCATCTTATTAGTTTTTTATATGAACCCTTTAAAGTTAAAATGATATAATATCAGACGTTAAAGATTATATTTGTTATATCAGCTACTAAACAAACATGACATAATAATTAATTTTATAATATGTTTTTATACAAGCAAAAGATTAAATTTTACTCGAAAATTTTTAACCTATGACAATGCTACAACATAACTAGTATTTAATTTTGAAGATAAAAGTTCTAGAGAATCATAAATGCATAATTTCAATATTACCTGATCCATATTACGAAGATAATAAATTGAAAGACATTTTTTCAATTTTTGCGATTGTAGAAAAGATATTGTATATTTACGACAATCCAGTGATTTATTCACATATTCTTCCTTAAATACTTATTTTTTTCAATTAGTGGGATGTTTTTCTGTAGATGTCTTGATTGAATTAAGTGATTTATTTCCTTAGTAGGAAAAATTCATAAATTTCATGAGTCAATATAAAATATAAATTTCAATTTCAATATTTCATCCGACAATATACCTTACAACAAGTTCTCTCCCACGTTTTAAAATTGCAGGTGGCGAACTTTTATGAAGAACCCCTGGGTCTCTCGTTTCAAAAGCGAAATAAAATTTACAATCATACCGTGCGATCAATTAAGAAAATTAAATCCCTTAAGGACTGAGTTCGAGATTAAATTGCGAGTTGTAACGATTTTATATGTGATACTAAAAACTAAATACTTAAACGAAGACGCTGCCGTGCTCCGTCTTATATTGCGAGATAAATGTGAACGAATGGTTGCATACACAGTGCAAGACGGTCCAAGTGAAAGTATACGCTCCACTGACCCAACTAGGACCTAAAACTGTCCGCGAATAAAACAGGAGCTATAAAACCTCAAGTGTATGTAATGCTTGCGCAAAGTCGTTCTGAGACGACGTAAATTCTGAAATATTTTACGCAGCAATTACGCGAACTGTTGTCACTTCCCGCTGGTTGGTACCAATTCAAATTTGAAGACCTCAAGCCAACACGGGGGACACGGGCAAGCTTAACTAAGTATGCTTGGCAAAAAAGAGATCTCTTCACGCCTAATTGGCAGTTGTACCTGTACCTGCTCATTGGAAAATTATCGTTAATCCACTTTCGGGTTCAAGGCGAACTCCAAGACGCAGCCGCATTAAAAAATTCCCCTTTGTTTGCGGCTTGTGGTACCTTGCCGAATTACAACAATTAAAAGAGGAGTTGGTGGCAGCACTGTAAGATTTTGGCTAATCGGTTTTTGCCGAACTTTTTGCTATAGGAAGGTCATCTGCGGTAGTTAATTTTTCAACCATTTAAGAAGTTGGTTTACAGATCAAAAGAAAGACACTGAAAGCAAAAAAAAAAAAAACAAATGCCATGACTTGGCCAAGTTAACTCGCTCAAAGTACCAGCGTCGGCGGCGGCCAGTTTGGAAAACAAGGCGCGATTTTCATGCTCGTTGTGGTTAATTGCGGAATGCGATTCTCTGATGTGGTGAATCAATGAGCTTTAGCTATTTACAAAAAGTGAAAATTAACTTGTGTTGTGCTTGAGCTAATTATTGATGGCAGAAAGCAATTCATGTTCGCACAATTAGTAACAAAAAATGCAGAAGAGTTGTTAAGCAGATTGGAAGGCTCGTATTTTTTTTTTTTTTTTGCATTGAGGACGTTGTTTCAAGCAATTGCCATTGCTTTGGAGGTCGATTTGCTGGATAGATATTCAAATTTTCTTACTTCAATGGTTGCTTGGTATGGCCTCATTTCATTTTCATATACGTGATAATGATTTATGAACACGAAAGAACTAATTTCGTGTTAAGTTTAAAATCTTCTTTTTGTATTAATGCTATGAACCGTGAAAAATAGTATACATAGGTGCATCTGCAAAATATATGCGATTATTAAATGAATTAACCCATTAAGTCCCAAATGTCAGCTTTTTCGCCGCTGCGTTCGGCCGCTATATTTTTAGTGAAAATAGTGTCTGAAAAATATGTGACACACTAATTCCGACGCAAAATTTAATGATCTTTCAGAATCTGACCTCAAAATTTGCAACAAATGTGTGGTTCAAAAGTTGTAAACTAATTTATGCAAAAAAACGTGATTTTGAAAAAAAAAATTTCTGGTTTTTCCAATTTTCCACAAGGAAATCATTTGAAATTTCATTGTTTTCGTGCAAATATCGTGGTCTCGACTCCCAAAGTATAAGCTCCCGTTGTTTAAATGAAGGATTTTAATGTTTAAACACACAAAATGGCGGTCGGGACACGAAAAGATGAGAAAAAGCTTTCGGAATTTTTTACTCGAAAACAAAGGGTTTTAGAGAAAAATTTTATTGAACAAAAAGTGCTTAGAATTGATTGAGAAACCCGTGTGAATTTTTTCAGAATTTTTCAAGCAATTTTTGGATTTTTGGATTTGATCATTTTTTGAAAAATCCAAAAATCTCATCAAAAATTCTGAAAAAATTCACACGTGTTCCACAATCAATTCTAAGCACTTTTTGTTCTATAATATTTGTCTCTAAAACCCTTCGTTTTCGAGTCAAAAATTCCGAAAGTCAAATTTTCTAACTTATTTTATAATTCAAGATATTTTTTCGCTTGAGAACGAAGGGTTTTAGATAAAAATATTATAGAACAAAAAGTGCTTAGAATTGATTGTGGAACACGTGTGAATTTTTTCAGAATTTTTGATGAGATTTTTGGATTTTTCAAAAAATGATCAAATCCAAAAATCCAAAAATTGCTTGAAAAATTCTAAAAAAATTCACACGGGTTTCTCAATCAATTCTAAGCACTTTTTGTTCAATAAAATTTTTCTCTAAAACCCTTTGTTTTCGAGTAAAAAATTCCGAAAGCTTTTTCTCATCTTTTCGTGTCCCGACCGCCATTTTGTGTGCTTAAACATTAAAATTCTTCATTTAAACAACGGGAGCTTATACTTTGGGAGTCGAGACCACGATATTTGCACGAAAACAATGAAATTTCAAATGATTTCCTTGTGGAAAATTGGAAAAACCAGAAATTTTTTTTTTCAAAATCACGTTTTTTTGCATAAATTAGTTTACAACTTTTGAACCACACATTTGTTGCAAATTTTGAGGTCAGATTCTGAAAGATCATTAAATTTTGCGTCGGAATTAGTGTGTCACATATTTTTCAGACACTATTTTCACTAAAAATATAGCGGCCGAACGCAGCGGCGAAAAAGCTGACATTTGGGACTTAATGGGTTAAAAGAAAAAACGAAAAGTAAAAGTAAGGTAGAGTCGCCAAATATCGTCCCCTACCCTAATATCGTCCCCTTCAATATCTACTCTTTTAAAAACCGCCATCTATTATCAGTGACCCGAACCGACAGCTAGTTGCATCAGTCGGCCATGGTGTAGAAGTGAGTGCGCTACGACGTTCTTACCGGCAGAAATTCGAAAATCAAAGAAAGTGTTCAAGGTGAGTTTTTCATTGAAATATTCTCGGATTCCATAAAATATTGAGATACCTGACTTATTGATAAATTTTTTTTGTCAAACTAACAATTAATATCTCAGATGTTAATCGATTAAGTAAAATTTTCAGGTTTATGACACGTTTTTTGCTTAAATGGATGCGACAAAATAAATAGAAATTTCCTAATATCGTCCCCTTACGTGAACCTTATATCGTAACATGTAACTTTAGAATGTTTTTGTTTTTATTTTTTAGATGCCGAAAAAATGATTAAAATAATTAAGAAAGGGCTGTTTAGATATTAATATGATAGTAAGGTTTAATTTTATATAATAGAAAAGGAGTAAGTACAACTCCAGTTCACGTGATCCTAATATCGTCCCCGGGACAAAATTAGGAGCCCAAAAATATATTTTCATAATTTGAGTATTTTTGTTAAAACTATTTTATAACTTTTTCTGACAATGTTAACGGGCTTTTGATTATTTTTATGAATAAAGGAGTATTGAACCTAGTGTTTGACGTTTCATTTATTACTGTGGTATTTTTTTTTATTTTTTTAGATTTGTTTTACAAAAAGGGGACGATATTTGGCGACCCTACCTTATAATCTAACTTTTAATTTTACTAAGCATTGAATTTTTATGAAAATTAATTTTGAAGTAACTTAAACCAGATACAATTTTGAAAATACAAATTGAAGATTTCAAAGCAAAATATTAGTTATTCCCCGAGTAAAAATGAACGGCGGCTGCACCTCCGCTGCATCATGACTGCAGTGGCTGCACATGGTCCGTAGCGTTTTTGGAAAATATGAAACCGTGTGGCCGTGTCTAGAAATAATTTGTAGAACTTTTGAACGACCACACGCTCGGTCTTATGAGGGTGGAACTTAAGTACAAATAACAATGGCTGCATCTCGGCTGCATCGTGACCGAACAAATTTATATAGATTTATATGTATTTATAAATTGGTTCAGCCGATGGTGTAGTCTTGGTACCTACTACTATCATTTTTGATATATTTTATAGTGCAGCCGTTGTATGGCCCTGGTGCGGCCGTCATGTGGCCTTGGTGTGCAGAACTTGCCGTATTGCGGCCTTAAACATTTTAAATATTTTTACTCGGGTTATTCGAATTTGAATTAAGAATGAACTTGACATATGGCACCGTGAGGGAAATGTTGAACCTAAACTGCATTGACCATCTTTCGAAATGAGCAATACTAAACCTTCTTACTTAAGACTTGTATGTACATTGTATTGGGTGGATCGGAAAGTTCGTGCCGTTGTTTATATTATTCTAGAAAGAATAGTCAGGAATTTTCTAGAAAGTTTATAGTAAGGTATATAAAAGGCAATAAATCATTGCATTTTACTGCAGTCAATTACAAAAACTTGAATACACTCTTTTGTGAAACATGAAATGAATCTTTTAATTTTTACCCTGAAAACGGTAAGTTAGTTCTTTAAACTTAAAATAGTCGCTCGAAACTCGGACAATATGGGCAAATGCTGTAAATCACTACGAAATGTGTAGTTGTCTAGAAATCAATTATCGCATCAGGTCTTCTCGTCCAAGAGTGTAATTTACCCTACCTTACATACCTGCATAATTAAGACGATACCGTGAGATTAAGTGCTATTTTGCCGTGTTCTCTGCGTCCATTGAGTCTAAATGGCAGTTTCATTAGGTAATTAAGGTCACCGTCGACCATACGCGCCTATAAAACACACGCCGAGATTTGTGATAAAACTTAACTACGACGATAGTTAGAAAGATCTCCGAAGACCGCTGCTCCGTCGCCTTCGACAGGTAAGCCGGCAGGCACAACATGCCATTATCACTTGTCATAATTATAAATTCCCCAAAGCGCTTGCATAGTCCGGATTTTTGTCGTTTCGCTCTATTGCTTTGGGTCCGAAGGCTGGCCAAAGAAGAAGCATTTCTTAAATTCTACACTCTCCCAGGCAGCGGCTCTTGAACCGTTATTCTATAATTTGCCGCGATTTATTTCTGTGCGCGCAGGCCAAAGGAGCTTACCTTGCGTGTGTGTAATCATGCGCGGTTAATTCTTTCTGCTCGCGTCCGCCGATGAACCTCGAGCAGCGAAAGGGGGAGTTGGGTCTCTTCGAGGAAATCTTCACCATTCCTAAGGTCAAATGCACGCTGAAGAAATGCCCCGAACGCACTTATTAAAGAAAACCAATGGTGCCGTCTTCGGACCCGAACGCATTGCACCGCCTCGCTTGTGCGTGCAGGCGGCCAGTTTCGAAGATCCCCAACGTGGCTATCTGCATAATTTGATGAATGACCTATGAATGGACTAAGCGCAGGATCACTGCAAAGTCACGCCCGCGGTAACGGCTTAGTTTTAAAAATATTTTGATGAAATGATAATGCCACATAGCGGCTTATTATGCAGATTAGGACGTGTGAAAACGGAACGACGTGAGATAATTTCCGATTAAAAAAAAAGGAGATGTTCATCTTGATAAGGAAGTCGAAGTGGTCATTCGTCGTAAACCGATGAATATTTTACGATCCACTATTATGCCATTACGTGCGATCACGACTTAAAGTTTTTCGAGGGACCGACAGCAGGGCTTATGAAATGGTCATTCATGAATAAGACAAGACAGCCAAAAAAGGTCCGACATTTCATTATTCCGTTGAAGATTCGTCAATAAACAACGTAGTTGTATTTTGAATCAATCATGATGAATTTATTTGGTGATATTTCAAAAATAGTGACATTTGAAAACTTATGGCACATAAAATATTGTTCGTAGTTTCACATTTTCTACCCATATTTTTGTATTTAATTTGGTGTTCCAAGTTCAAAATGTTCACAATGAATTTTTTTGTTCCTCTTAAAAATTTGCGGAATTTACAGTATTCATTAAAAAAAAAAAAAAATTTGTTTGTTTGAAAATTATGAAATTGAAAATCCATTTGATCAAAATGTAGAACATAGACGTTAATTATTAGCTAAATTCGTAATTAATTCTATGACTAAGAATTTGTAAATGAAAATGCTCAATCAGCTCCCGTTTTCAAAGAATAGTTAGACTGAAAAAGTCAAAAGACCTTATTTTGACCATATTTGAAAAATCCTTAAAATATACGGATTACTATAGAAGCTTGTAACGTGACTAAAATCAAAGTTGGAATTTTGAGCTATTATGTCAAAATATGAAAGGTCTTAAAAATGTTCGAGATATGGCTTGAAATTCAAATTTTGGAGCAAACCCATTATTTCATTTAATAGATCCTGAATGAAAATCATAATACAAACACGCTCAAAAACTTGTTAGCGAGGATGTTTAACAAAGGCTATAGAAATTAGTGGTATTTTTTGTTATTTTGTAGAATAAGATTCAGGTTTTTATTTAAGCCATGTTACAAGCTTCAACGAGCATATGTTACTTTTTGATGAATTTTAAAAAATGGCAAAAATACGATATTTTGAACGGAAACGAAAAAAGAAAGAAACATTAATTTTGTTGTTGACCAGTTTTATTAATTCCACAATGTTGTTTTTATACAATTTTGTAAAACAATCTGGCAACATGGTATTTTAAATATTTTTCTCCATCTAGTTGCAAGGAAAGAGGAAGAGGGGAAGTGGTCTCGGAACAAATGTTGATCAGATCAAATGTGATTCAAGGACACCCATTACACAAAATTTGGTGTAATTGATGATGATGATTGATGATGATTGATGACGTATTCTGGATTTTATAAAAAATAATAAGGTCGAGATTTATCAAATAAAATATCAGGAAATTTTGAATTTAACTTAAAATCTTATAAGAGTTGTTTTTATTTGAACAACAATGAAATCAATCTTACAAATCTTATCGAACGAAGGCAATGAGTGTAACACCAAATTTTTATGGATTTATATATACTATTTTGGATCAAAACCCCAAAATGTTTTACCGTGAGGAATATTTTGAAGTAAATACAAACAGTTGAATCAAAAGCTCTAGGTACTTAATTTTACTATGTATTTTTCCAAAATGCTAATACTTTTGATTAAAAAACAAATAATAAGTTAATAACGAAAGGATTTTTATTTCGAATACGTTTGCAATGTTGTTTCAAAATTGTTTTTTGTCACATTAACGATCGAAATTGTTAACTCCAAAGTTAAATGTGAAATGTAATTAAATTAATAATTTTCGGCATTTTCCGATTTAGTGTTGTTCCCATTGGTTTTACACCGTTTTTTCTCTCAGTATTTAATATGAGAAATTAAATGAAAACTTAACATTCTATTTTTGCAACATTCTAAAAAGGCATAAATAATCTAAAGCAACATCACAGTGGGTTTCCATAAAATCTTGTAAATGCTTAACTTTACAGGCTTTTCAGGATTTCAGGATCTTGAATTATGTATATAATATACATATGATATAAATTTACCAATTTGCCTATATATTTTTAGATTATATATATATGAGTAAATACAAAATAATGATATAGGCAAGCATAAGGCTATCTTTCAATCTCTATAGTGTAATCCTTATCCTCAAGTCTATCAGATAGTTCACAATTTTCCTCACATTCCGAAGTGCAGGAAAAATAAATCGGTCTAGTCGCGTCTGACGTTGCAGACGACGATTGTTTAACTCTGCAAGAGATGAAATTCATTAACAGAATAAGTGCAGAGTACTTGCTTCAAGCATATAATTAAACTATTCCCGGCAGCCTTGTTTACAGAAACGCCACTTTCGTACCGGCCGGCGTTTAGCACACCATCTTCATCTTCAAGATTTCTGTCTAGGGTCTAGTGTAAGAGAATACGCCGCGCGCTTCTTCCTCCGCAGCACGGCGCAAGTCGATTTCCCACATAAATTTCAATAAGAGGTGGTACGGAAAATGACAGTTGAAATATCGCTTCTGCGCTATTTTCGAGAATATCTTCAGATCTGCGTGTTAAATATTCAGCTTTGGTCTTTATAAAAACTTGAGTATGGTTCAGTTGAAGATATTCAATTTTTTATTTTTTTTTGGTAACGGTGAACCGCAGACGCAACAAGAAAATAGAATTCTTCTTGTCAAGAAAAGATCAAGAGTTAACCAACGACAGTTACTCACAGATGACAGCAATTCATCAGATCTGATGGATACCTCGACGAAGATGCATTGAGACTTGGATACTTTGACAAATCTCAGAGATGCTTATCATTGGGCTGCGACAGGGAACGAATGATTCATGGAGTTCCAGCCACAAATGAAGAAGTGATCTTCAGCTAGGTCAGAGAGTTCAAACACCCAACTTGGCATGGTCGTCAATTTATTTCGCGTCCTTCTGAGCGGAATTATTACATTCATACATACTGGCCTGGCAATTATTGGCCCTTCAGACGTCTTCTATTGACCACTCGTGCAGGCGTGTCCGTCTTGCACAGCCGAAGCATAAAAACCAACTTGGATATATTGCACAAGAGCAGAACCTTCAATATATCGTTAACTGCCAGTAACAACGCCATTGTGCTCGCCTGCAGATGTGAAGCCCTAAATTGTTTGCCTTTTTAATTAAAAGCCGCATAAAAACTTCACTTTACACTTCTGTCGTCCTTTGGTCTACGTAAAATAAATAAAAAATTAATCTTTTGAAAAAACATGCATAATAACGCTTTACATGGCAATTTATCGTTTCGAATTGGCAGTAAGCACTTACAATAAGAAAAATTCCATTCTGTTGTTGTATCAACTTGCAATCTTTTCAATTATAATCGTGTAATATTCTGATCGAACAACAAATGCTTTCATTTGCATTGAAAAGGATGCTGTGTTTATTTCCACTCTTAAGAATTTAGAAATAACCAATTCTAGGCGAATGAGGAAAAGACTTATAATGGAAATCAATGAAATATACTATGTAGACGTACAATGCAACATTTTCTAGATACAGTGAACAATTATTTTGAAAACTACTTTCAAACATCTTTTTATTATCCATTAAAAGATCGTATATACTATATGTATTTTTTGTCATTAGCCTTGCAAAAAGAGTGTTTTTTTAAAGTTGTCAGTTATTTTAATTGTCAATGTAATTTTTATTCGGTAAGGTCTCACAAATCGTGGAAGATGGAGTGACATCAAGAAAAATGAATATTAAATGCTTGTGGAGGTTTTTTTTTTTTTTTTTCATTGCAAAGATATTAATTAATAGATCGGATGCACACAATTTCTTTCGACATTTTTTTTAAATAATATAGTTTTTATAGGCAAAACAACACGCTCAGCTGCAATTTTCAATTCGATTACCCGGTCTTTTTCGTAGCTGTCATCCAGCCAGCGAAACGAGATCGGATCCACTCGATCCAGTTTCAATCCCATCTATATGGGTTGCACCTCTTTGGAAAGGTAATTAGATAGGCAACTTAAAAAAAAATAAAAAGTAGGTATGTTAATAACATGAATTTCGGAGAAAAGTGGGGCGAAAGGTGAAAAATCGTGAAATAAAAGTTAATTTTTTCAACTTCTAGGGGAGGTTGTGGCCAAGGGGAGGGATAGGAGGGTGGTGTTGACCGTTTTGGAAAGGGATTCGAAATAGCAATTTTTTGAGATCGGTTTGGGGCCGCTGCGATGCGTAGAAAAAATGATAAAAATACAAGAGCGGTTCCCATATAAGACAAAATCCTGATTTACGAATCACCCTGTAACTGTCGAACGGTGCGAGATGCCCCCCCCCCCCCCCCCACACCACCCATACGATTTTTTGCTTGTCTCGGTCTGACCTTTCACCTCCTGCAATATTTCCCTCCCACCTCTGAACACCCTGTATATTGTATTATAGAATTGCTGTAAGTGTGTTCATTTTATTAAAGCATACTTCCTGAATGATATCTTGACCTACGTTGGCATAACATAAAACCATTAATCTGGCATAAGAAAAGATTAAAATTATTATTAATGTTCTAAATAACATAAGTATAATTTTAATAGTTGTATACAAAAAAACTATTAACGAAATCTGTTGAATTCTGGCATGAAATTGTATTGAATTTTTAAGTTAATTATTTGAGAATAATATCAAAAATGGAAAAATATTGAAATAATTGATAAAATTTCAGAAGAGCAAATACGATATGAATCCAATTTGTGGGTTCCGTCATGAACATGAAATACCAATATTAATATTCATATATGACATTTTTTTAATTCAATATAAATTTTCATTCTATATATTTTGCGGACATTGGTCGAACATTGTGGTTTCGCCACTGATGTACATTAAACGATAATTCATAGTGATGCCGTCTATATCTCTTCAAAAGTACAAGTGAGTTATCATCAATTCATTAGTGAGTAAGTAGCATTAAGTCAATATTGAGTACATGCTTTTCAAAGTCTATTTAAGTACTCAACAACGCCGAATCACAAATATTCTTATTGAAAAGTGATGTGAAGAAAACGTTTTTCGCATGCAATCTTCCGTCTTGAATAGATTTTCTCTTCCATGAAAAGGTACAACTCTTCTACACAAGATAAAGTCGTCTTTCAGACGAAGTCTTCCAAGCAAAAATTCGAAGAAAGCGCGCTTTTTTTTTTCTCCATATTCTTTGAGTGATTAAAACTGATCGATGACGGCATACCTAAGTGCAGTAAGATTAACATTCCTCTGCAATTCGTGCAAGCCTTCTGTACGGCGGCGTTTGGTTTCTCCTGCTCATGAGGAAAGTCACTTTGGTTCCACAAAATAATCGCACACCGTGTCAGAAGAGAAAAACAAGAAACCGTCCGATTGAGTGAGGTACCGCGCACCGGTGTGGCTCGCGGCATTCGTTGTTCTCATCACGCGATCAGCTGCAGGTATGATTGGATTACGCAAGCGTAAATCGAAATCGAATTCACTTTTCACCGAAAACAATTCCGTTTGTGTTGTATTGTATATATGACTTGCGGCGAGTGCCGCGGTGTCTCTGCAGGTCCCAATGGGGTCTCCTAAACGGGGAGAAGTATCCAACGATCGGAAATCAATTCGGTCTCAGTCCAGGTGGACTATCGTCACGCGCATCTGCGGAGGATGCGAAGACTTTCTAGTCGATCGCATGTTTTGGGAGTGACAAACTTGTCACGTGGAAAACTCTTAAAAATAATGAGCCGGTCTGAGTGCATCCCAGTGCGGCTTATCTGCGCCGCGATGCGACAAACTTTGTCTTATTATTGCGGCAGCAACGGTAAATTAGAAAGTTCAAATCGAAGAATTTGATTGGGATAATTTTTTATCGGGGTTTTGGGCGAGATTTCTATTTTCGCTGGTACATAGGATTGAGTCACACTCCACAATTGCGGCAAACTCTCAAACTATGAAATTCGAAAGGGTTTAGGGACGGATTTTTAACCTTTATCCAAGTGTGAGACCTTTGAGCGTCAGTACATACCTGCATAAGGTTAACTGCGTATTAGGAAATGAAAATTAAAGATCGATGTGATATGAAGTTACGTTTAAGAATATTTCACAATTTTGGTATGTGAAGAAATATGAACAATTCGAGGTGCGGTTAAAATCAATTTTTGTCGTATCTTTGTACGTACCTAACATACATCGCATTCGTGAAAAATTTCTATTTTATAGTACAACTAAAAAACCGTGACTTGTATGACCTCATTGCTGTGTTTATTACAGGCAAGCCATTTAGTTTCTGGATCTAATTTCATAACATTTCTGTATCTAGTAGGGCTCTAAAGTATCTGGAGCAATTAATTATATTAACCATTACATTATGAACAGCAGGCACGAAGAAAACGTTACAATCGTGTATGTGAATTATGTAAGTTCTAAGAGGTCAATGTCAGCAACACTGAAACTAATGATGCTTAATTAAATAATTTATATTTACACATTCGTGCATAAGTCTTTTAATGGGTTCTGTTAGATGGTAAAATTCGAAGCTCCCTTAATGACCCTAATAAATTACATATTTAATAGTTTTCTGGCTTTTCGTTGTGATTAAGTAAATCAAAGTGACGAAACCGTAGAAAACAAATTGTCGTTTAGTCAAAACGTCGGAGAACAAATTATAAAGAGTGGGCCAATTGCTGGTTTCTTATTAAATTAAATGTTATTTTGATACAGACAGCTCTTTCGTGCTTGCAAAACTTATAAAAATATAGTATCAGATCTCCGCAGTACGAAATGGATATATTTACCTCTGAACAACTTTAGCAATTTATAAATTATTAAGAAGTTTCGTTCCGGCCGACCGTGCCTGCTGTACGCTGTTGGACTTTTGTTTGTGGGATGTCGTCAAAGATTGATGTTATACTGATAATCCAGAAAGCACTCATACATTTAAGCACAATATTGATTTAGCTCTTTGTGAACCGTCGAAAATATGCAGTAAAATTGGGATGATGCTCTTCTGCCAAACCATCCGAGGCAGCCATTTAAATGAAATCATATTCCTTAATTAAATGGAAGGTTTTCAACAAATAAACGAAATTATCGAACAATGTTTATGTTTTAAAAAAAAAAATCAGTCGTTGACCCACTCTACAGTAGAATAGTGTTCGATACGAAATTTGCCTCAGAATGGTGTTGGTATTTTCTAGCTGTGTAGTATTTTTAGTTGAGCTGTGACTTAAAGAATTTAAGCTTCCATTTGTATTAAATACGTCACAAACTCCTATTGTTTTTAAACATAAACTGAAATTTTGTTTTTTTTTTCTGGCATGAGCTCTAGAGGGAACATTGTGCTATGCTAGCTCAAAAGGGACATAATTAGTTTACGAGCTCTCACATGCAGTTAATAGCGTCACCGGACCGAATAGTATGATTATGGTATGACCTGACCATACACAACGTATATTTTCAGTTGTCTGTGGTACTGACACCGGTCCTGGCCTATTACTAAAACATTCGTATAAGCTTGCCATCATAATATGTGACTTTAAAGAAGTCGCTGTGTTCAGAAATCAAATAAATCCTCGGAAATATTTGTCCTTATTAAACAACAATTCTACATAACACATCCTAAAAGTGGTTCAATCCTAAAATCGGAATGGTACAAATTAAACGTTTTTGTTTAAAGTAGAACATGGGCTCATATTCTAAAATACTGAGCAAAAGCTTAGTATTGATTTTTATTAGAAAAATGAGATCGAATGCGATTTTTCTATGTAAAAAAGCCACTGCCCACTGCAAACAATTTTACGAGGGTTTGTAAATTTCAAATAAAAGCGAACGTTTTTAAATAGGGATAGGAACACGGATCGAAGTATTGTTTATTAACGTAAATGTGCACTTAATGTAAATCGACGATAGGGTGTCCTTAAAAGCAGTCTTTTTTAGATTACGAACTATGGGTGGTACGGTGGCTCTGATTTAAAACAGAAAATGGAGCTATCGATTTTCTTAAGTGTTACGGAAACAATTTTATATCGACAGACAGGCGACATTCAAGGCGTCTTACTTTTAATTGATTTAATTCTATCCTGAGGGTAACTTAAATAAAGTGGTTCGCAGCAGGACTCCCAGTTGGATAGAACGAAAAGAAAACAGCATCATTAAATCGGTGTAATAGATCTGTATAAGTGCTTTAATATAACTATATGCTTAAAATTATTACTCCAACATTATAAAATCGTACTGCACTTAAAGAATTTACTAGCGGCAGCATATCATGGCTTTTTTATTTTAATTTAAATGAACTGAATAAGAAAAAAAAACACAACTAACAATTGCAGGAAAGTTAAATATGTATGTGTCCCATCATATTACTACAATTCGTTAATTTTCTTAGAACTATACTATAAAAATCCAGTTTCAGTTTTCAAGAACATTTTAAGCATTTTTACGAGCCTGAAATTAAAATATAGTGTCCTATTTTGTTTAAATATAATATACACAAAAATATGAAAATACCTATCAACTATCGATATATGTTTTAGTATAATGTCAACTTTTACTTGTTCGAAACTTTAAATATTTAGCACAAATTTTATACCGAATGTATTTTACGTTCTAGGAAAACTTGAAGTGTCATGTTAATTCTATTTAATTAATTAAATAGATATGTCTTTCATCGCCACTATATGGCCAGATAGATTTCTCCTCCGAAAACTATAATAATGTGATATATAGCATTTTCAATAAATTGATATGAGTCTTACAAGGAAACGTTCTCAGGTGTGTCTCACCGATTTTGATTAAACTGAAATATGTTATAGAGTATCGAAAAATAAGAGACACGTATTTTTTTTTCATTTATTGTTCTTTTTAATAAAAATTGGTGTATTTTTCAAAAGTTTGTCCGCCATGTTGGATCTGCCATTTTGAATTTTTTAAATTTAACATCAGATTCGTAATCGGCGAGTCCAAAAACCCCTTAATACTGGTTTTCACGAAAAAACTGATGTCTGAAAGATGTCATTTACGTATTAGTGTTAGGGGTTGTTTACTCCCTTAAGGAGCTTTTTTTATGGCAACGCAAAAACAGGTAAACTTTATTTTTCAAAATCGTATGTAAAAAAATCTTTTTCAATGATTTTTAACTAAAACTGTTATTTTTGTGACGCAAAAATATAAAAAAAAATCGTTTTTCTGCAATAAAAAATAAGGGTTGCCACCCCGGGAACCGGATTACTTACAAAAGGTTAGTATATTTATGAGACATCATTTCCATTTTGTTTCATTCGAAAAAATTCATTAGAACTTGAAATATTTAAGAAAAACTGTTTTTGGGGGTAAACTTTAGGGGTGGCTTTTACCCCCTAAATGTGCGAATCCGCAGATAAAAAAAAATACGTGTCTCTCATTTTTCAATACTCTATAACATATTTCAATTTCATCAAAATCGGTGAGACACACCTGAGAACGTTTCCTTGTTAGTATCCGTAATATAATTTATATAATTTGGAATAAATTAAAATTATACTACATAAGAAATTCGCATGAATGTAGTAGCAGAAATTTATTTTCGTATATAAATTAATTTAATTAATTTAATTTAAATTTCCAAAACATAGAAATTTCATATGAATATGATAAAATCAGTATACTATACAGTACGATATAAAGTCGTGAATAGATTTTTCTATTAAATTTATACGAGAATCATAATTAAGTAAAATTCATATGTATATAAGAATTGATCTTTAAAAATGTATACTGGGTCCGATTTCCATCGAACCGAATGTTTAGCTGCCCGCGTGTTTGTCCTCGACTAGCCTGTTGAACTTGCGCATCTAAATGAGAATTTATTTTTATACGACCACATAGTATTGATAAATGAAATTATGCAATTCTTGCATATTAGTGTTGTAGTTTTTATGATTTCCCGTATGAATTTTCTCGTACATTTGGTGGAATAAGGTTTGAAAATATTTCTTGCATTACATTTATTAACACTAGATATACGGAACGACTCAATTTGACGGGTTTGAGTTTTTGATGCGAAACTTAGAGAAGTCGTATTTATCAATTTTTAGTGAAATATGTTACATTTAATTAATGTTATGATAGAGCGTTATGTTCTTGTAAATTCCTTACCTCTCAAACCCTTTATTTCGAACGAGAATATATTCAAAACATTTTTTCGGAATCCCTAAAAATCATATTATAAGCGTCCGTAAATCTGGTGGTAAAAGAGAAAACTGTTTTTGCTAATGAAATTATAATAATGTATAAAAATTAGATTACGATTCCTTGCATAATTCTCATAATAGTAGAGGAGTAACGTGAAATGAAAATGATAAGTGTTCTGCAACTCATATAACCTAATTATTTTACGTTTACCATTTTTTAGCTACTCCAGTGTAATATATTTTTGGTCTGTTTATATATATAATACACAAAAACTTTAAAATAATATAGAATTGTATCCAAAAAGTCCCAAGTCCCCTTTGCTACTACACCGAAAGAAATAATATGAAATTTCCGCTGTAAAATTGATAAGATTTCGATACAAAATTTATCCAATACGAATTACTTTTTACTTTTTGATACCATATTATTTTGATAAGAAAGTATTGAGAGTAAACGACGGTGTATCAAAATCACACAACTCTTATTAAATTTATATTTTATTGATCAGTAAGCCATATCGATTTAAGTATGAGCTTCTTTAAAATTATGGGTTTGATTCCTATTATTTTGATATTTTTCGTATAAAATTTGGAGAGAATTGTTGAAATGTAAAATTAATAAGAAAAAAATATTGATTTCATATAGAATATTTTTTTCGGTGTATATACTTTTAAGATTGAATCCTAAGATTTGCTTAGATGTTGTAACTAATGGACTACATTACTGAAAAGGAGGGGGCACGACTTGGGGAAACGGATTTGAATGAAATTTTGCCTAGTAGTAGTATTTCATGTCGGTATACTAGCCATAAAATATTTCCGTCCAATGCCCAGTAGTAGCGAAGAAAAACGCACCCAAAGTTCACCGTATACTATATATACAGCGTGTCAATTAAGTATCGGGACGGCAGAATAACTTGAAAAGTAGGCATCACAGAGAAAAATGACTATAGACAAAGGCTGTAGGATTTACCTTGAACGGTGACCTTAGATTTGACTTTGACCTCGGTCTTCAAGATCATTTCAAGGTCACGCCGAATTTTTTAGATTGCAAGCCCTACTTTTGACCCCGGAAATTAAAAGAGCAGGAAATTTTACGTTCAATTATAACCTTGACCACTTTAAAAATATGGCCTCTGGAGGTCATATCAGAGAAAGGTTACAGTACGGGAACTGCAGGATAACTCGTCAGGAGTAGGTTTTCGGGAAAAATGTTCCAGACTGTCATTCAAATCCGTTTCCTCAAGGTCATGCCCCCTCCTTGTGAGTATTTGATTAACATCAGGTTTTCCCGCGGACTCTTTTTAACTAAATTATACGAAGAAAGATAAAATAGATACCATTGATTATGAATTCATTTGTATGCCTTTCTATCTGAAATTCTTATAAGTAATGTAATATTTGAAGATAAAAACTATATACTATATGAGCGTTTTATAAATGGGTCATTCCATACAAAATCATCAAAAATTAAAAAAAAATTGAAGCCGCACTATTTTTGATTTCGACGAAACTTGGTGCGTATCTTTGTTTAGATGTCAGAAGAGAAAATTCAGCATCATTTAATTTTTCTGATGTCTCAGCTTCGGTGTGCGACCGCTAGAGCACTCAAAAAGTGTGATTTTTACGCTCTACTACCAGGCGCTGTCAAAATTGTTCTATTAGAGATATTTGAACATTTGTGGTCGCAGTTGAAAATTACAATATAGTAGTTTTAGGAAAAAAATATGGAAATAGAAAAATATTTTTATTCGAAGTATACTAGCATCCTGAAAATACGATTTTTTTCACAGTTTTATATGATTTTCAAATGGCTGTAGTATCTTTCCTGGTAAATTAAAAAAATTTAGTTTTTGTGTACGTCATGTCCATATATTAAACAAAACAACAGTCCATTATAGACTTGTTCGATAAATTTTGTATATTAAAAAAATAAGCTTGAAATTTGAAAATTTCTGAAATTTGCATATTTCGAGCTTCAAAATGAAAATGTGGGACAAGAGATAGAGAACTGAAATTCTCAGGAAATTTAGGTGTAACCTTGAACTTTAAAGACCCGTTGAGTTTGTTTTGTTTTTTGCATCCCTCTAGTAATTACAGCCATTTCAATACGGCTAATAATGCAGATTTACCTTTTTAATTAGTTTCTTTTTTTATTTCACAATACGAGGAAACAACAACGCAGGAATAAAAAAGAACAACAAAAACAATAAAAAACAAAACAATATGTAGTAGATACTCCGTATACATACATCCCAAATGAAGAAGGCTATTTAAGGGACTACTACCGGTTATAATTTTGAAAAATTAAATTTTTTTTTTTTTACATTTTTCAACTCAATATACCTTCAGAAATCACGTCTCAACATTTTATTTTGATATTCCCAAAAATATAAAAGTTACAGCAAATTAAGCGTGCCCGCCTATTATATATTTATAAGTAAAACAAAAACTTTAAACGTGATTTTCTCAAAATGACTTTTTATCATATGGCGGACACACTAACTCCGAATTGGCCCAACCGATTGGGCTCAAATTTGGATTGCTTCTTTATTTGAGTATTCTGCACAGGAAAAAACCACAATATTAGTCAAAATTCAATCCAAAAAAATGTAGCAAGTGAAAACAAGTGAAAAAATAAGCGATTTTTTGAAAAAAATTTTCAAACGTCCGCCATTTTGTTTTTTTAATCATTTGTTGACATATTCTGGTTTTTTCCTACGTAAGGGACATTCCTTAATAAAATGCCGTTTGGTTTATTTGTTTCAGACTCTTCGTTTCTGAGATGAGTTGTCCGCCATGGGACGAGTCATTTTTTGAGCTACCAACTTCGGCGCCCTCTATAAACAAGGAAAAAAATGATAAAAATAAGAAAACAATTTTTTTGTAATATTTGAAATAATTATTATCACCATGCAAAATTTGAAATTGATATATAATAAAGGAGCTGAAAAAAAAATTATTGAAAATTATGCTGTTTTTTTGCAATCTAACCGGTAGTAGTCCCTTAAATAAATATATCCCAAAAGAAGAATGCAATTTATCGTAAATGAAGAATGCCATTTCCAATATCAGAATTTTATTTTGTTACTCTAACATTAATATCATTATTAATACAACAATGAATTATTAATATTTTATATTATATTGCCTGACATGTTAGACATACTTATACTTACAATTTCTGAATTATTTGAAGCCTAGAATTTACGAATTTTCAATTTGCTTTGAGAAATGGGTACAAAACTATGAAACATTCTTGTTCCCTTTATTGTAATAATATTACTAAATCTATCACATAAAAATTTATCCGCAGCTTCAACATCAGCATTGCATACAAAAAAAAAAATTCGATTCCAGAAATTTGTTCGGAACAAAAATTGAACATAGCTTTAGTAGTTGATATATGACGATCTTCAATTCGTTTTAAACTAGCTTTTCGCACTATTCGTTTGATCGTTCCCCCTGCACCATCACATGGACTTTTCCCGTGAGAAGTGGCAAAAAAATACCACTCTACTTCCAACCCAAAATCATCATTATGATGACATAGATTAACAAAATTTTTCTTATTTTTGTATTGAGCCGCCGATCCATCGATGAAATATTTAACTTTTTTAATTTCTGGATAATATCTTTTGATGCATTGAATGAACAATTTTTGAAATGAATAAAAAGCTACAGTACTATGGGTTAAGTAGTCGCTAATTACACAAAATGTTTTTAACTTAATCAAACTATCTTTTTTATGATATACTACAAAAGGATGTAAAGTGGCTTGATCTCATTTGTTTGCTAGCATTTACGGAGTATCTGCTACACATTGTTCTTTTTTTATTACTACATTATTGTTTCCTCGTATTGTGAAGTAAGAAAAGAAACTAATTAAAAAGGAAAATCTGCATTATTAGCTGTATTGAAATGGCTGTAATTACTAGAGGGATGCAAAAAACAAAACAAACTCAACGGATCTTTAAAGTTCAAGGTTACAACTAAATTTCCTGAGAATTTCAGTTCTCTATCTCCTGTCCCACATTTTCATTTTGAAGCTCGAAATATGCAATTTTCAGAAATTTTCAAATTTCAAGCTTATTTTTTTAATATAAAAAATTTGTCGAACTAGTCTATAATGGACTGTTGTTTTGTTTAATATATGGACATGACGTACACAAAAACTAATTTTTTTTAATTTACCAGGAAAGATACTACAGCCATTTGAAAATCATATAAAAATGTGAAAAAAATCGTATTTTCAGGATGCTAGTATACTTCGAATAAAAATATTTTTCTATTTCCATATTTTTTTCCTAAAACTACTATATTGTAATTTTCAACTGCGACCACAAATGTTCAAATATCTCTAATAGAACAATTTTGACAGCGCCTGGTAGTAGAGCGTAAAAATCACACTTTTTGAGTGCTCTAGCGGTCGCACACCGAAGCTGAGACATCAGAAAAATTAAATGATGCTGAATTTTCTCTTCTGACATCTAAACAAATATACCCACCAAGTTTCGTCCAAATCAAAAATAGTGCGGCTTTGACCATTTGATGATTTTCTGTGGAATGACCCAAATGCTCTCTCATATTTAAAGAACATTATTTCAAAAGTCTTTTATTAACCTGTATATTGTACATATGGAAAAGTTAAAAATTTATAATAAATTTTCAACTGTGTACCTATTCTGAATAAATATGAGCTCTGCGGAGCAAAGATGCTCCTATTTCCCTTCCACATTGAGTCTATGAAACCTGAGAATCGCGTAAAACTCGCTATTGTTCGGCGACGAAATTCTAATGCGCACACCCAGTGAAATGCAATCGCAGCTTGTTCAGTTCACGTTTTATCGCTTTACGAAGGTAAGGAAAAATCGCTTCCCACTGCAATTTGCTCGGGACGACGATCAAGTTCTCTTCATGTACTAATCAACCTGTGGGTGTCGGCTAATGAAGTTAGCACCTAAGAATAAATGGGGCCCAGCCACCCACACACGCCCCGCAGCTCTGAGTAATGTCTCCTTTTTCGACGGCGCGCAGAACTGATGTAAACAAATTCGCCAAAACTGCGGGAACATCGCGACTTTCCTCGGGAATGCCTACGCCTGGAGACGGACTTAGCCAAGTCTAGGAAGATGAGGATGAATTCATTACGGTCCAGACAGTATCTCAGCATCCATCCAAGCAGACTTGCTTTTTAAGGCTCCTCGCAGATCGTGCATCGAAATTCATGAGTGAGAATTCCATTTTGCTCTTCATTTATTTTATTAGTATGCTTCAAAAGAGCCTTTTGTAGAAAAGGCTCCTTTTATGCCTATAAATTTTGCAAGTCAACGTTCTTTAATAGCCCTAATTCAATCCTTTAAGTTACTTGTACTGTCTAGAGAGCAAAAAAATCACACTTTTTCATGATTTTTTTTCTCAGCCCCTTTATTAGATATTACAACCAAATTTTTTTTTATAATAAGCTTGATCCTTGTAGATTGAAAAAAAAAACAATTTTGTATTTAATTTTTGTATTTAGAAATTTGTAAAGAGGGCGCTGGACCCGGCAGCTCGAAAATATGCTAGTCCCATTGCCGACAGATAATCTCAGGATTGAGATATCTCAAACAAAAACTTCGAACGGGATTTTACCTTGTAATTTACCACATTTAGTGGCAAAATACAAAAAAGAAAAAAATTACAAAAGTTTGAAAAAAAGTGTGAAAAATTGACTTTTTTTTCAACTTTTTCTCTTGCCAAAATTTTTTTTTTAATTTTTGGTTTAAATTGTGGTAAATTACAATAGAGGCAACCTAAACCAACAAAACGCACCAAGGTTTATTCAAATCGGTTCGGTAGATCCGGAGATTATCTGGTGGAAGACTCAAAAAATGTCATTTCGAGAAAACGCGTTTAAAGTTTTGGAGTCGCTGGGAGCCTATCAGCGCGCTTTCGTTGTATAACGCTATAACTTTTTTTCTATTACGATTTTCTCAACAAAAATTTAGAAGATGATTTTTGAGACAATGAGAAGTCGAAAAATGAAAAAAAAAAAAAGGATTTTTTTTTTAAAATTCTAGATGGGAGTAGTACCTTCATTCGTTTAAAATCCAATTTGATTGCTGCTTCAATTTTTGAGAACTAAGGTCAAACATACAATCTAAAATATGTACCTAGATCTTCGGCACAAATTGTTTGGCAAAAAAATAAAAAATTGAATTGACCCGATCAGTGCCGGATTTACCTATGACGGGGCCCCAAGCAACCTCAGGTTTTCGGGGCCCTCATTCTAAAATTAACCCCCCCCCCCCCCCCCCCCAATATTTTAAAATAATAAATAACCAGTTAATTTTGCAAAATCAATATATTATTCAGTTTACTTATAATTTACGAACTAACTTACAACTTTTTCCTACTTTTCGCAGTCGCAAATTGACGAATGACATCATCAAAGTCAAGTTTTTGAAGCTTGTCTTTTTCGATAAAGAGTAAGCCCAAATCACTTACGTTGTCTTGCCCCATCGATCAGCGTAAATAATTTTTGACGCGTTTCAATACGCTGAACGATCTCTCCCCTCTACGGATTAGTTATCGGTAGTGTAAGGAATAGCCTGATGAGGCATTCAACATTTGGAAACGCTAAAAACAATTCATCCTTGAAAATGATTTGGTACAATTCGACGAATGTTTTACGAGGCTCGTTTCCGTATACCTGTTTCACATAGATGTGAAAATTTTGAATTTCAGTCACAATGGAGGTTAGAGAGAAGGAGAACCATCGCCGTAGACAATTGTGTCCCAGAAATATGGACAAAATAAGTGAGGCGCTGCGATCGCGACGTTGTCTCAATAAAAGCGGGTACTTTAAATAACGATGATTGACGCAAATTGTTTTTCAGTCTATTTATCCGATCAGATGCTAAATCACTTGTACATCCACGCACAATACAATATTTCACCATTTTGTAATGTTTCTTTTTGTCAAAGCCAATGCCGCGAAGAAAATTTGTACATTATGCGACTAACTTCATCTAATTGTACTCATAAACAGCTAACTTCGCAGATACTACTTGTCACGACAGCGCGGCTGGTGGCTGAAAAATGAACTATAAATTTAGAGGGACAGGCGGCCTAATGCTTTAGCACGTAGCGATGGTTCTCCTTCTCTCTAACCTCCATGGAAGACACGAAACACGAGCGACCGAAGCGCCAACTATACGCGCGAAATACAGTTTTGAACAAATTTAAATTCGTTTGAGGACAATGAATAATCGATATTGTTTACATGGATTTTTTCATTTTGCATTTTTTATTTATTTTTTTTTTCAAATTTCCGAATGTATTTTCAAAATTTTTCAATTTTTGGGGCCCCTGTCCAAGCGGGGCCCCAAGCAATTGCTTCCTTTGCTTCCCGGTAAATCCGCCACTGGACCCGATTTTACTAAAAGTTGAATACATTTGTCTTTTACTTATTTTTGATAATTAAAAATTTGGCTCAAACGATTTTTCTGGTACAGAGATCAGCGTAAATATTATTTTCGTCAATATTTTCGATGATTATAACCAATAAGTAATATAAAAATTACACTTTGTTTTCCATGACTTATGATTATAGAAATAATCAACAAAATAATTAAAAAATTTCCAATTACTCAAATATTTGGTAATTAGCAAAAAAATAACCATTTTTCTATAGACCGATTTCTTGAGTACCTAATCAAAAATTCCTTCCTTAAAATTACGAACTAGTTGAATATTTTATAATTTCCAGACCTTGAATTACCGATTACAATTTTTGGAGGACAAATTTTCGATGTTTGGTTATTGGTAAATGAATGCCAAATCAATTACTGACTATTTGGGCAATGGAAAATTCTAGAATGATGATTATCAATTATTTAATAGTTAACAGTCGTTGTTGTAATTAGAAATTGTTTACAATTTGAAAAATTGAAATCGAAGTATTATTTTTTGCTTATCTCTGGTTCGGGACGGATTCTGATTTTTATGTGTTTTTTATTCACTTGAGCAAAATTTCAATCATTAAGAAAATTTCTTACTATGTACCAGGGAAGGTTTACCTTTTATGATACATAGAAATTTATCGGATGAGAAATATTCAATATAATTGAGGAGAAATAGAAAGATGAGTCTACTTTTTTGTTCTCTTTTTGCATAACTTCAAACTTTGTTCTGTAACCTAATGCATTTTACACAAAGTTATCAGGAGAACAAAAGAGATTATATAAAAAACTTCGCCGTTTTTTATGGAACTCATACTCTTGGTGAACAATATTCATATGAGACATGGTTCGGGTTTTCAGGGATCAAAGGAAGAATAAATAATTTTAATTTGCATAGACTTTTAAAGAGCTATTAAAAGTTCAGTCGGGGATCAAACTTGATATAATCCTTTTCTCGTGACCTTACGTTTATTGTGGGAATAGAATTCGCATGAGTTCTGATGCAATGTGCGAGGAACCTAAGAAGAATGTTGTATGCAGTCTTGTGCTATTTCCCAGGCGAGTGCATTTTAAATGCAGTGCTGTGCTATTTCGCGGTGTTGCGACTATACGTTTCCAATGAGGCGATTTTGTGACTCAATTGGGGTCTAGCAATCAAGAGGAGAGTTCAAGACCGCGGTTATTTCGATGAAGTTTGAATCAGGAAGTTGTCACGATACGACTCGTGTGGCACACTAACTGCGAGTATCGCCAATTCGTAATAAACAGAAAATGTGTCGTCCGGCAAAAACAGTCCTTCAGAGCGTTTAAAAGGCAGTCGAGATTGGTTCGCCGTGCGGGGCGACGGGAAAAAAGTCGCAGAAAAATAAAATTGGACGACGACGAGACGTTTCTGGAGATGGCCTGGACCGTGCACTATCAAGCGGAGGAATCGAAGCCGGGCTTAAGACAGAGAACTCAATGCGGATGAGTCGGGCAAAAGTGATCTTAATGATGATGATCGCTCAGGAGGCTTCCCTTTCCCAGTGTGGGGCCCTGCGACTCCGATCCGGGGCTCCGCACCGAGCAAGTGATCCAAGTGATGACGATAATGATCGCCATGCAATGGTGTGGTGATGATGATGATGATGGAATGAATGATGGATTGATTGTGGCGTTTAAAGTGTTTTATATAAAGACTCGGGGCAAAGGAGAGTAATGTCGACAGCGCATCTATCCGGAATTTTTCTATCAATTGTTGTTGGGGATGCTGCGCAACTCCTTCGGCCTGGGCCCCGTCTCGGCGACGACGACGGACCTGACTGAAGATATGTAATTCAGGTACGTGATTGTTGGCAGTTTATTTTTATGGACGACAAAATTGATTTTATAACTTGTAAAAGACCAACGTTTACGAGACTCTGAAAAACTAAGATGATAGACAGGTGCGGTGAATTATAGTCTTCACTTACTCTTCCACTTTCCGTTATGTTATTGTCGAGAATTTTTGCATTTTCATATAGTATATAGTCTTTCTCGATTCAGAAAATAACAAAAATGATCGAATTTACTATTTTTGCACATAAAATACGTTCTAATTTTTTGTACCAAATTATGCATTTGAAATATACACAGACCAAAAATATACCACACCAATTGTGAGATTACTTTGGCCTTGATTTTAATTGTGTTATTTACTTTTTAATTACTTTACAATAAGGCAGAGTTAAATTTATTATCTGTAAGTATTTAGTTAGAAATTTTTATGGTATTTTTTTATGGACTAGAACATTAAGTTTTATTTCGGTAAAACAAATTACCATAACAAATTGTATGTTTGATTTCGAGGCCTTTAGAACAAGTAGGATTTTTCATTCAAATATAGTATACTGTTTTAATTTCATCATATTAATATCATTTAGAACTTCACCGTAACAGGACTATAATTTATTTGAAATTGAATCGTTTAGGGGAGAGTTGCCCAATTTGGGCCGGCTCCTATTTCGGGCCACCCATTTTTTTCAATTTTACCGAGTTTTTGAAAATTAATTAATGTCAAAATTTGATTGAAAATGAATGTAGAACAAAATAATGAAAGAATACTAATTTTAATAAAAAATTAATAATGTTACAACAATCTCGTAAAATGGTATCTGCCGACTTAAAAATCTGACATTTTTGCTCGTCGATAAAAACAAATTGATACATCTAATGAATCTAAAATTTGTTCTGATGCGAAGTGTATAATATGTTTATATAGTATATAACGTATTTGCAATTTAAAAACTATAACAATACTAATTAATTTAAACAATCTGGAAAAATGTCATTTCCCCTAATTTGGGCCACTGTGCAATTCGAAAGGGCGCCTAATACGGGTCACTCACGCGATGTAAACAAAGCAACACTATCTGAAGGAAAAATGTTTTTTTAATTAAAACGGTAAGTGTACATGAGATATTTAGCAAATTTAGTATATTAAGCCTATTGTTATTATTTTAGATTATAAAATGTTACATGTCATTGAGTAAATACTTAATTTATGATGATTAACTCTTTATTGAGAATTTAAATTTCAAATATATTTCTGATCAACGAATTAATTAACGTCAATTCATTGTTTCATTAAATATAATAAGTAACGGTGTTTTAAACAATATGTCGAACCATTTTCGCGTTTTTCAGATATTTTACGTGCTATTCAATAGGTGGCCCACATTAGGCGACTCGTCACCTAAATTGGGCCACTTGCACGTTTTTTTCAAACGTTATTTTTTATTATAAAAGAAAGTCAAACTTGCCTTAAACTTTCCACAAAGGTAAATTATCATCCAAATTTTAATATTGCGCTATTAATTATGTAAACGAAACGTTTACAATAATTTTAAATGCATTTAACCTTAGGTGGCCCATGACTGGCGACTCTCCCCTACTCTCTAAAATTAATTTATTTCAAGTTACATTTTCGAAATATCTACTTTCAACTACATTTTTTCGGAATAACAAAATTATTTATTTAGCTTCTTGAGTTGTGAATTTTTAAATAGATTCCTCTGCTAAATAAAAACTTACAACTTGGTTTTCTGTAGATATTTCTAATGCATAAATAAATGTTGTTAAGTTACTACTAAGCTAATACTATTGAAAAGGATATATTTCTATATATATATGAGGCATTCTTTGTGAACGGACCACCCCCTGCTGTCCAAAAATGGTGAGCTCCATTTAAGGTCTACTAGGGTTCAAAATAATGGTTTTGATTTCTACTTTCGAATGCACATTGGCTTTCGAAGAATTCGCCTATACAGAGCCTAATATGGCGGCTAAAACTACGTGACCTCCATTACTTTTACTACTTATGAGGCTATAAAATCGGTCGCATCATTCCAATTGAGGTCTACAAAGGCCCAAATGAAGGCTTTTGCCTTCTGCTTTCAAAAGCTGTATCACAAAGTTTTTTTTTGGATTGCTCAAAATCCAATATGGCCGCTAAAACCACGTGACCTTTATAATTTTATCACATAAAAGAGTACAAAATGGCTCGCAACATTCCGATTGAGGTCTGCAATGGCTTAAATGAAAGCGATCTTTTCGGTTAAACTGAAAAGCAAGACAGAGAAGGATCTAAAAATAATGCTTTAATTTATACTATGCTAATTATTCGATAAATGAGCTTATACTGAATATAGTATATAGGTACTTAAATGGTTCTATTTTGGGACTTGGGATTTTGAGCGGAAAGCATTTGAGAAATAACAAATAGGTGCGAAGTTTGATATTTTGTGGTCTTCTTGCAATTTTTTCAAGGCATCATAAAATATTATGTAACATGCTTTGATACATTAAACTAAAATAGATTTAACTCGCTACACTACTCTAATTTATTTCGGAGATGTAGGGAATAAAAGATTGACCAAAAATGCTCGAAAATTGCAGAAAAATGCAAACAACTTGTATGAGGAGAACTTCAAGAAATTCGTTTATATGCTTTATACTATATTAGGAAAACCATAAGACCTACAGGAGATATATACATAGATAAGTAGTAATGAGCAGAATTGATCTTGAAGTTTGCGTTGTTTGCGGGACTTGACGAAGGACAAGATCGAACTATGAGATTTTGGTTAACTGAAAAATTTTGTTTTTCTATTTTTAGTATCTTAAAGAAGGGTTTTAACACAGGGTTTAGTAAAAATGTCCACAACTTTATGAAATTGTTTAGTTGAACCTATACTCTAAATTTGTTAAATCCTTCGATCAGATTAACTATTAAACTAATGATTTTTGTTTGTTTGATTGATTTTAGATGAACCCGAAAAATTGTATGATGGTCACGATTTGTTCGACACGTTTTTAAAAATATGGCGATAACTCAGTATACAATAAATATTTTGTTTTAAAATGTTTGTAAAATAAAGTTAAAACATAACATAATAACTTCGTATTATTTATTTTATAAATAATACTAAACTACCGTAAATAAAAGTTATTTAAAATACTCATTTTTTCACGCCGCTGACTACCCCTAACCCCTTAATGGGTTGTAAGAGTAACTTTTGAACGCAAAAAGTTATCTTTAATATTTTGTTTTCGCCTCTATAATGTTTTTGGTACCATAAGAACGATATTCCTCCCTAGTTACAATTAGTAGAATATAACTTTTTCATATATTCACGGCTTGTTATATAGTATGCCAGGGGTTTTGTTGGAAGGTTTTGCCAAGAAAAATAACAACGCAATCATAGCCTTGAAATTATTTTTATATCGTGTTTTTTCCTAAAATGATTTTTAATTATTAAAAGAATTTCATTATGATCAGTTACGATCAGCAAATTGCTCCTCTTCCATAAAATTTTAATTTTTATCTTTAAACAATTATAATTAGGAGATTTATAATGAAAACCCTAGAAATCTTCTAAACCCCTCCTCTTAGGTTTTGAGGAGGGAGCACACAAGTGCACGTACGAAAGCAATTAGTCACTTTACGCAAAAAGAATTGCTCGAAGGCTTTTGAATTTTCGTTTTGGGATGATCTGAGCCGCAATTCGCAAAATCCTCACCCGATTACAATAATATTCTTATTCGTACGTGCTCGATGTTCGAGCGCGCAGCATCCACTGTACCGAAGGGAAGGAGTTTTTCTTGATCTCTCCCAGTTGCGATACAGTTTCCACTGGGAATTCGAAAACTGTATAAATCGTACCGTCTCGGGAAGATATCCATCTCCCTGCATTTGAACGTTTGCTCCGGAGATTCGCGATCGGTCCAGGCCAGACTCCGGAGGCTCGCGGCACGATACACAGTCGCGGAAAAGAACATTTATTACTCCCGGTCGCGGAGATCGGGATGCTGCAGTTTAATGGTGGTGGTGTGCAATTAATTTCACTCTAAGTCCGATGAGAATTAATTTGTCATGTTTTCAAATCGCCTGTTTATTCTTTTCGCTCGACCAGCGCCTGATGGGAGGGTTCGCTGTTTTGTACCGCTGCAGAGGGCTCGGCGGTGCCAGAAGACAAATATTAATTGCAATCCATTGGATATTAAATTATTGCCTGTTGCATTCGCCGGGGAGTTGTGCGTTGTCTGATTATTATTGTAATGTGATTGATTTCCTCCCGACGCTGAAAGGGGGAATTATTTTGTGATATATAACCCAAATAGGTGTAGAATGTTCTCGAGTCCCTCAGATAGGAGAGTTCTTAGGTAATTTACCTTTTTATAGAGTTTTCTCATTGTGCCGACCCGACCGTCTCCAGTTTGTCTTTCTTTGTAATGAGATTTCGTATCAGTGAAAGTCTACCCACTTTATTTTCTTACGTCCTCTGGTTTTATTCTGCGGTTGGTAATAAAAAAAAGAATTAATGATTTTTGAACATGTTTTTTCTTTTAATATCTCAGCTTGAAATCATTTTTTAAATATAATTTCAATTAAGAGATTCCGATCGCAGAACAATTTAATTGCTAAGTACACCTAACCCTCAAATTGCACTGTGCTTAATTAATTTACACGGTTTCGCTTTCACACGGATTTTTAATTTAAAAAAATAAAAGTAAAAAAAATTCTATATGTTACTTTGATTATTTTATACATATACAGGGTGTCCAATAGGAATGTGTGAAAACTAATGAGTCACTCTTTTTTAACAGATGGAGAGGTCGGTAAAATGCTTTCTAAAACTATCAAACACATGTTCTAACGTTTCATTTTAAATGCCATTGACGATTCTGCTGATGTCTTTAATAAAATCCTCTAGTGTTTTAGAGTTATTTTCATATTAGTGATCTTTAATGTAGCCCTATAAAAATAAATCACATTGAATGAGATCTGACGAATAAGGTGGCTGGCTATTCTATTCCTTTTCCCATAAAATTTATTGATGGCTTCAAATACTTCTTGTGTGCAATGAGGTGTTGCTCCGTCTTGAATAAAATAAAAATATGTAACGAGATTTCTCTTTTTGGCATGACGAAAGAATTTGGTCTCTCACATCCCTTTGTGCGTCTCTCCGACGACAGAAAATTCAAAGAAATGCAGGTAGATACCTTTTATGTAGATGGTTGACATTTCTAAAATATATATCATTAATAATTCACGTTCTTCCCTATATTTTGAAATTAATTGTTTCTATTAAATAGGTTGAATTTTTTTTATAATAAAAGGGACATGAAATGAAAATAATGAGTTTCCTTTATTAAAAAGTATTTACATTTTCCCGATCTCTCCATTTGGTAAAAAATAGTGACTCATTAGTTTTCACACATTCCTATTGGACACCCTGTATACTAAGTATAAGTATAGCATATCGAATTTTATTACTGAAAGCATTAAAGGGACTGAAAAGATATGCAAATAAATAAAAGGAGGAATGAGTAGTTTTATGTTTACAAAGTTTCATGTGTCAACATTTTTTTACATAATATGTAGTCCAATAATTACTTTATTATATTACGAAAACTAATGGGAATATAAATTCCAAAGCAAATACAATTAATATATTTATGATGAAAAATATCATATTACATTTTTTATTTTCATTATTATGGAACATTACAATTCATGTTTTTTTCGCTTTTCATTTATAGCAAATTAATTGCAATAGTATGCAGGCGCGTATCTAGAATTTTTTTCCGAAGGGGGTCACGGGATAGAAAAAAATCCAAAATAACAAAAATAACAAGAATAACCAAATAAACAATGTAAGCCAAATTTCTTCAGTGAATAAAAAACAAAGCCTGCATAACCTTATGCAAAAACCCGTCCAATTTGTTTTACTTGAAATTTATTGTTTATATAAAATTATAATTTTTTTATATAAAAAATATACTCTTATAACTAAAAAATGTCTGAATGTTTTTATTTCGAATTTTGCGAAATGTATGTATGTTTATGCGATCATTAACAGATTTGCGAAACAAAATAGAAGATTGGATTTTGTTCTATAAATGATGCTTTTATAGTTGGAACTTGTAAACAGATTGTAAACAGTATATGAAATAGATAGTATATGAAGTATAGCTAAAATCCAAATATAGAAAAAATAATAAAAAAGTCAGTCTTGTTTAAGAAAATTAGTCAATTTTGTTGATTTAGTTATTTTTTGATTCCAATTTTTCAGAGTACAAAAAAGTAAGTTAATTTTGGTCGTTTGGTTAGTTTCAGGTTTTTAAGTTTGCAAAACCTAGTTTTGTTCGTTCGTTTTTTGTTGTTTTCCGTTTTGCAAAATATTGTTTCAGCTCTATTTTTTTAAATTCGGGCCCCCCCCCCTGGATCCGCGCCTGATAGTATGTAACGTAAACAATGTGAGTCCTTGAATATTTTATGTGAATACTAGATTTCGCATTCAGTAGAACCAATCGTCTTTTTGTCATAAAATCTTTGCCTCACTTACACGGTTATTATGAGCGCATCTACGACTTCTCTTTGTATTCTTTGATTCGATTTACACGGTCTAAAGCATATTTGAACATATCCTGCTTTTTTATCTACCGTGTAAATTGAGGGATGGGTGTATTTAAAAATCTAATTGAAAATTTCGATACGTCTATTTCTACGGAAAGTCGTTAAAGTGGGAATTATCAATTACGTATATATATACACCATCGTCTTCAATAAAAAAAAAATCCAAACTGAATAACAATTAAAAACTTTATGTGTGGATTCGCTAACTTGAGAATAATTTATTATGAATGTAATGAAAGTAAAAATGTAAACCCTTGACACACTTTTCCTGAAATTTCAATTTCAATTTCGAGACCCCGGGACACTGCGGACTGCTGTTAAGTGTAAAGTTTTACAAGAGCGGAGAAAATAGAAAGCGATATCAAATTTTGCCATTGTGGAATTTTTTTCTCGTCTTTTTTAATATAACATTTTTCTTTTTTAATATAACATTTTTAAGAAATTTACCCTTTATTTCTGAGTCAGATTTCCACTTTTGTTTTCTCTGGCTTAACACTAATAATTTCTTTGAGCACATGTCTTTTTTGCTTTCCTCAGAGCAGGAATGAAGTTTCTCTACACATCTTTTAAAGATGCCACTTCGTTTTAGTTCCACATGTCTTTTCTTATACGTTTTTTTTTTTAAATTTTCAACTTCGTTTCTTCTGAATTGAAATCCAAAGCCAAGAAAAATTTAAAAATTAAAATTTGGCTTCGGGATTTTGGCTACGATATAATACATATATAAAAAAAAACAATGTAGTTGAATGATAAGGTTCAGAGATGGTGAAACCTGCTTCTTTTTTTTATTATCTGAAACAAAATGAAATTATTCTTTGAATTGAAATGAAACCGACGATACACAAACGAGTTAAATTATCATTTCCTCCAAACGATGCTTTAGCTTCAAATGCTACTTAGAAATTCGCATGACACACGGCAAATCGACAAGTAGCATTTGATTGATTTGTCAGGATTATTTGTTTTAAATACTGCGTAAGTATTGTTGAGTAATGCCGAATAATGCTGATTAGTAATTACCAATGTAAGTTAATGCTTAGTAGTAATTCTAATTAAGTAATACTGAGTAGTGCCGATTAATGCTTGATAATACAAAGGAATAACAATGAGTATTTCTTAATAATGTATCGCCAGTATAACCTGTAAATTTTGTTGTTATACCATTATTGATAATGGGAATTTGAACTTCATTTTGCTTACATTAATTGTAATGATAATGCACGTGATAGTGCATTCCAAAATAATTCATTATTTACAAGTTTTGATCAAAATTCCTTGCTTTTGTAGCATTTGATATTATAAAAAAACAAAAAAAATTAATTGATATTTCGTCATGTAGAATCAAGAGTCATATAAATAAAAATTACCATGATTTTAGAAATAATGTATATCGTTTAAGGCCCTTACTGAATTCATAAAAATTCGTAATTCCTCCTAGACGAAGTTGATGAGGGCCTAGCTGTTTATTGCATGTTAATCATAAAATTAACGAAAAGAAGAATAGGAAACATTTTGAGGGCAGTAAAAAATAGGAACGAAAAAATATTAAATACTGCAAAAAAATTGGCGAACCATTACGAAATTCCTATCACTTACTACAGGAAACAACGATCATGTATTATTCGCAGGATGGCTGCAGTTAAAGACGTAATGCGTGAAATCTGTTCGATTAGCAGTGATAAATAATGGAACTTAAAGCAATTGTTGAAATTGCAACATTCTTCCGCTATACGTTTAAGTTTCCCCAGCACTTAAACTTAAATTCAGGAACAAGTGTGAAAATGACGTGCATTTTTTTTAAAGTCCATTCTTAATTGCAGTTCGGCACAAACAATAAATATTGATGCAGTTTCTCTTCCGACTGACTGAGGTGTTGTTTGTTCGCGTCACGTGCAATAATCCCAAACTGATTGCATTTCATTTGCGCGATTGTAAACTGCCCAGAGTGGAAAACAAACAATGTCATCACTAAGGCGAGGGCTTCAATTTCGTTTCCCAATATTGAGCCGGAGCAGTGCACAATGCAGGGCTCATTTAAATCGCTGACATTGAAAATTTCTGCAGCTGCGTTCGCGCCGCTCCCGGACGAGGATCGCGCCGGTGAAACCGCCCGTCGAAGTCGGGGCTGAGGCTGAGGCACGTCTGTAAAAATTCGCGTGAATGTTTTGATTGTGGGTTAAGTTTACCTGACCGTGTCATCACGTTCTCGGCCGGTGCACGAGGTATTGCTCGCGGCACTGATTTTCTTGTCATTTGTGATTATTTTCAGTTGAAAAGGAGTTTCGAAGGTGAGAAGTCTATAATTTGTTAGGTTTTCCGAATCGTTTCATTATGCCCGGGACGAATTATTTATTTATTTTATTTGCATTTTGGCATCGTGTTGCATGCGCGCTGGCACATGACGAGCGAAAGCACGAGAGATTTATTAAATCCTCCTCTAATGCATAAAGCAACGTGGTAATTTGCCTCGTGTCCTTTTGCACATTACTCTCTTTTGAATGGCCCTCAGTGCCATCAACTTTTTATTATTGCAACTCTGGTCGTTAAAGTCTAGCAGATGTTTTTTTTGATTTTAAAGAATGATCAAGTCTGTAAAAATGTGCTTGATGTAGGAAGACTTAACGACAGATCTCTAATGATAATCAAAATATATTTCAAGAATTTGTATTGGTGCTTCAAAGTATATGGATATTTCGCATATCGGACCGGATAATTTGTATTCCAGATGCCAAATCCGTATCTGCTCCCTAATTTCATTTACAAATATCAATTGAAATGGGCTGGATGTAATCGAAACCAAATTCCGATTAGTTGTCACTATCCAGATATTCAAAACATATAATTTGTAAATTAACACTAGATTTACCAAGACCAGTCAAATTGACTGGTACTCAATTTATTCTCTGAATTGATTAAATTTTGTAAAGTTATCTCCTAAGAGTTATGCCAAAGCTTATTATGGTTCAAAATTACGACATATCAAAGACTTTTTTGCCATTTATATTTACTAATTTAAATGTAAAAACATAACACTTTATAGGTACTGGAAATTATAAAAATTACAGGTTTTCGCGCTGGTAAATCTAGTGTTAATCTCACTAAAAGTCTGAATATACAATAGTTGATTTTTTCTAGATTTATTGACTACTTTTTACTTTGATATTATTTACTGCGTATGTCACATGAATCCGTAAACAAAAATGCTCCACCTCGTAAGGGTTTTGAAAACGTAAATCCAAAAAATAAAGGCACAAAGTCACAGTTTTTAAATCTAACGAAACGTAAAAATCTCAAATGTGATCTTGAGTTCAAAAATAAAGTGAAAGCTATGCTTTTCATTCCTTTTCTACAGAAATCTTTGTTAAATTTAAAGGTTTATATTATTTTATGGAAATAAACCAATCAATCTTTTATTTGAACCAAGTCATGAGCTTCTTTTCAGTTTCAGAGAAAAATTCAAAAATGACCCGCCAGTCCGAGTAAAAATAAAATATATAAATTTCCCAGTAGGAAAAAGAAGGGCTAAGAAAAAGTGATAGAACTGCTTCTCGGGCAACTAGCAGTCCTTCCCGACTCGATTCTTTTCCTTCTTCTTTTTTACCCACGACGGGATTGGAGGGAAGGTCTTCTACTTTCGTTTCCCTAATAACCAGGGATAGAAGAAGTTACAATGAATCAATGGCATATTCGCTTATACTGAATGACTATTATAAGAAGTGTGAGGTAAGCGCTTCTATTTTCGCTTCCCCAATAACCAGGGATAGAAGACGTTATTCAAAATAAATAGAATAATAAGGCGTATTTTTGTAAACTGAGCAAAAGCTCTGTGTCAGTTTTTATATAGAAAAACCAAACTTGATCTGAATCTAAATAAAAATCGAGACTGAGCTGTTGCGCAGATTATTAATATATGAGGCACTCATTGAATTAATAAAAATTAAAACAACCTGTCATGCGCACTTTATCTTCCAGAGTGAAAAGAAAACGCGTAGATGCAAGAGCATCGCACGATGACGAAACCTTCTTTAAGGGGAGGTTCTCATCTAGAACGTCAAAAAGTAGGTAAAGTTCGTGATTTTTTTGAAGGCAAATCACAAGACATAGGGAAATGATATTTGGCATTATCTTTTATTGTACATTTATCTGTACGAAAAAATTTTTTTATTAAAAAAAAAACAAAATGGCGCCCGTTATTCAACTTCTCCGGAGGCATGTTTTTCGAAAATTGCCCAGCTGCGTACAATTTAGGGGTCGCAGATTGGTCTGAAATCAAATAATGATGACATTATTATAAACTAGAATAAATTTGTCTCAGAAAGAGTGGACGACTTTCAAAAAAAATTTAAAATTGACGGAATGGCGCGATTTTGAAATTTTAAGGCCGTTTTCGGCCGTTTTTTTTCATAGTTTATCACTTACAAAAAGGAGATAATGTTACAATTTTCAAAATGTGCTCCACTCTTTCTATGAAGAAAATTGTTTACTTTAATATGCACGAAACTAGAAGTTGATCGGTTGAACCGTTTTTGAGTTATCTTGTACGCAAATTGTACACAAACATACCTCCGGAGAAGTTGAATAACGGGCGCCATTTGGTTTCGTACAGATAAATGTACAATAAAAGATAATGCCAAATATCATTTCCCTATGTCTTGTCATTTGCCTTCAAAAAAATCACGAACTTTACCTTTTTTTTTGACGTTCTAGATGAGAACCTCCCCTTAAACAAAACAAGTTTTTTGGTAAAACTCAATTTACTCCTTACCCAATCGATTCCTCAGGAAGTAGGGATATAAGGGGTTCCTGCAGACCCATGCTAGAGGGAATATTGAAAAGTTTAGAAGTATGTAGTTATATTATATCAGGCCTTCTTAGAGCAAGCTCTTGTTACATTTCCTACTGGGTTGTTAAGAAGGCCGCACTGTACAATACATACAGTATCTCGGAAAAGTAAGTAAACGCAGCGCTCTCTGGCAGAAAAAGTACTTTTAATAAGCGAAAACGTAACCAACTTCAGTGATGCTTGTAACGGTATATTCGTAAATTGTTTAGCAATCAATTACAACATCTTCTGTCAAAATTCTGCGAACGTATTTAATTGTAGTTAGGTGCTTTTGCTTTTGCTTTTGCTCTACTTGAGAGTGTCGCAAAAGTAAGTAAACAGTTTGTACTTTAGTTCTTTCCTGAAGGCATAGTAAATTTTTTTAAGCATTTTTGTATAGAAATAAACTCTTGTTTACTTTTCTAATGGATCAGGTAAGATTCGCACAATTTGAGTTTTTTCTAATAGTACTATTCTTCTCGCGTTCAAAATGTGTCTAAAGTTCGGTATTTGTTGTACAGATTTCGGAAAAAACACAGAAATGCAAGCATTTTACAACGGAAGAGCGGAAAGTTATAATCAAGATGAGAAATGAAAACCAATCATATCGAAAAATCGCCAATTTTTTTGGAAAAACTGTGGCTGCAGTCTATAAAGTAGTCAAAGCTTATTCAAATTGCGGAAGAGTCTCAGCTTTGCCAAGGCCAGGGAGACCAAAGTGCACAACTGAGAGGCAAAATCGAAGAATTGTTAACATATCCGATTCAAATCCAAAGCTCTCTGCTCCTAAAATTCGAGCTAAACTACTCGAAGAAGGAATAAATGCTCCGTCGACAGATACTATTAGAAGGAGACTCTATGCGGTTGGGAAAAACGGCCGCGTAGCTAGAAGATTACCCTACTTAAAAGAAGTAAATAGGAAGAAAAGAGAGTCTTTTTATATTGATCATGTCCTAAAGCCGCCCACCTATTGGGAAAAGGTCCTATTCACGGACGAATCAATGATAAGAATGAATTATAGTCAGGGAAGAATTTACGTTTGGCGAAAACCAGGTGAGGCACTATCCTATCCATGCACAAAACCCACTTTTAAATCGGGAGAACAAGGCGTTATGGTTTGGGGATGTCTATCCTCATATGGAGTGGGTAAAATTGTTATTTTGGAGGGTAGAATAACGGCGCAAGTTTATCTTAACTTGATGAAAGAGGTTATTATCCCCGAAGGGCGGCGCTTAATAGGAGCAGATTTCGTCTTGCAACAAGACAATGCTCCGATCCACACTGCCAAACTCGTTTTGGATTTCATTAAAAAGGAAAATATAGAGCTTTTGAAGTGGCCGCCGCAAAGCCCAGACCTCTCACCCATTGAAAACCTTTGGGCAAACTTAAAATTGAAGATTTCTGAAAGGGCTCCAAAGAACATCAATGAATTGAAAACTTTCATTAAAGAGGAATGGCAAAGCTTCTCAGCAACTGAATGTCGAAAGTACACACTTTCATTACCAACCCGGCTTGCAAAAATGTCTTTAAACAATTACGGACATTGCGGATATTAGTTATAGTGTTTACTTTTTTTTGCTGCATTCATTTTTAATTTCAATCAACTGAATTAGATTTTTCTTTAAATTGGTTCAATTAAACTAAATGAAATCACTATACAGTTTTTATATTCTAATTTACCTATTCTTAAAAAAATTACTATTCGTATTAGTCAAGAAGCAGGCTGGAACTAATAACATATCTCTTTGCTGTATAGCCGTTTACTTACTTTTGCACAATAATCCATGAAAATTCCACACTACCTCAACTTCAAAGACCAATATCTCAAGAAATATCGATGTTAGCGATTTGGTGTTCACAACTTTTTTGTAGGAAATTGAATTTCCTACAAGTTTGTCATATTCACTTTTTCTGTATCTCTTGCTATTTAAGAGATAGGGGTAAAAAGCGAGAATTTCATGGAAAAATTGGGGTTAGTGACCCGTACTACCTCGCTGGTGGGAGTAAGGGTTACACCGCAATGGACACTTTTATAGAGCATTCAATTTTGAAGAAACCCTACCATTGACCAAGATTATGCCATAAAATGTCTCTGAGCTGTAGAGTTTTGAAGAAAAATAATCAAAGTTTACGTGCATTTTATATGGGAATTCTTTATACGCCTTGGTCTAGTACTTAATATTAATATTAAGGTACTAGTTCAATCAAAATTTTCCCCCAAATGGAATTTTTTATTTTTACATTTTATGGTTCCTTATACCTTCAGAAAACATCTGCTAAATTTTTATAAAGAAATTCGAAAAAATCGAGGAGCTACAGCAGTTTTAGTGCGCGCGCATTTTTCATTATACACACATAAATATATCGTAAAAAAACTTTAAACGCGTTTTTCTCGAAACTACATTTTTCAAAACGGCGGACAGTCAATCTCCTGATTGGCTGAACCGATTTGAATAAACTGTATAGCGTTTTATTTGTTAAGGTCTATTCTAGGGCAATTCACCAGAAAATTCCGAAAAAGTTGATAAGAGACATATTTCCAAACCGAAAAAAGCGAAAAAAAATGCGATTTTTTCAAATTTTTTTTTCAAATATCCGCCATTTTTTTTTTTTACCAGTTTTTTTACTAATTGCGGTTAATTGCCTCATAAAATATCTTCCTTTTTAACATGCTTTTTGTTTTTTTTGTTTCGGACTTGTCGTTTCTGAGATTGATTGTCCGCCATGGAACCATCTTTTTTTGGACTGCTCCTTTTTGAGAGCCCTCTATATATATAATAAAGTACTAAAAAAGGAAAAACAATTTTTTTTGTTAACCTCAAGACTTATATATTCAAATAAAAAAAGATCCAGTTAGATTTATAATAAAGGAGCTGAGAAAAAAAATAAAGTTTAGAAGTCGATTTTTTCCTATTCTACAGGGAACTAGTACCTTAAGGGCTCCAATTTTCAGGGAATTTTTGTTTAGGTATTTGTCAAAAAATTTCGAGTTGGGACTTAAAAAAAAAAATAGTCACGAAAAAAAAGCACCCTAATACACATATATCAGAAATGGAACTAATACGCGTATTATTTATTGTACTTCGTGCAACCGCTTCACATTTTTCATAAACACTTCAGACTGCGTCATAAAACTCTATGCTTAAAAAAAATCTTAAGAATGTTTACACAAAACTAGTACACAATTAAAGATTGTTTTTTACATTGCTTTTTACTTTAAAGCCCTGATTTGCTTTGATATCCTAATGTTATGGGGCATTTTTGTTTTCAAATTCATAATTACCGAGCAAAATACTACCGAAATCATCTATTAATCGTTGTCAAGAAAAATAATAAGGTAAAAAAACAATGTGGATTTACAAAAAATATAGGGTGTGGTGATATACCTGATAATTTTGTATTAATTAATATATATAAAGGCCTTATTTATATATTATAGTCGTTTACATTCCATGTGATACAAGGTACATTCTCAAGGCTAGTATAACTACCCAAATTAGTGTCTTGGCTAGTCAAAGCGGCTGAAAACAATTATAATAAATATGAACCATATGGAATATTTACTGAAATTGTAAGACTATAAAGAAAACGCTGGATTACTCATTAGTTAGACTTAATTTCACTATTAAGAAGTAATCATTTTCACATGATTTTTACCCTGAGGCATAGTTCAAGTGCTATTGTAAAAGTCCAATTTACTCATTTTATGTGGTTATTTACACCGCCTTCGAATCACTGGGGCTTACAAATTATCTAACAGTGGATGATGAAATTATGCAGATAAATACAAAATTAAATGAAAAATACCCACTACCTGCAATATTGTCTTAAAAAAAAAAAGAAGAAAATTCAAATTGTTTCTGCAAAGTTGCAAATCATTTAGCCCAACCCAAGAGACCCAGAACAGAGAACAGTCAACCTTGGTCATAGTACGAATGGCTAAACGTAAGATATTCGCTGATCCGCGAGATCTAAGATTTCTTTCGACGATCTAAATCAAGCTATTTTATAATCGGCTGTCGTGATTTATTTTGACGTGTCTTTATCGATTGTTCGATGAATTACTGCCTCTACGCTAGAATTGATCGGTTCTGATCAGAATTTTACGAAGGTGCAGGGCAGGCGCACGGAATGTTTGCCGTGATCGGGAAGGTCCTGCACATTTCCGCAGCATACCTTGCGCGAGTCTTATCGGTCTAATGCATCGGCGCAGGCGCACACCTCTCAAATAGACATGTGCTTAAAATGGCGCCAGCATAAAAATAAAGTTTGATTAATTCAACGCAGGCGAACCCATCTCCGAGTACCACAGCACCTGAAGTAAAGACTGTCACCGACGCGGCGGGCTCAAGGAGTGACGCCTGTGCGACGCCCGCATGTTAAACAATTAGTCAAGGGCTCGGCGGACGCGCGTAAGTCAACACTCCTGATAATTTGTAAACACTCGCCGAGGTCCCTGCGGGCTGCGGCGGTACATTTGTTTGCACTTTCTTAAATGCTTATTCGTGCGAATGTGCTCGCGGGAATCGCGGGGCGGTAAGGTGGAAGAAATCCCGTATCCCGAATCCCGGGGAGACTCGGAAAGGAATAAGGCGCACCGCTAAAGGCTTCAGATGGGGCACCACTGTACGGCACAGAGGCAGCGCGCGGTTTGGGGCGCTACGGGCGTGCAACATGAGCAATTTCAGCGGTGCAACACGTTTGACGAGACCCAGCCGCGTACCGTGCAGCGCAACGTCTGCGCAACGCCAAAGACAAAAAGCAGGAAGTGACATTGACATATTGTGCCATCCACTCCGCCACGGTGCGTAGAGTGCGTTAGGAACTCCGCGAGCCGTTCTTGCATACAAATTGCATTCGCTTCGACGACAACGTGAGCGCATCTGATGAACGGCTGAGTAATGAGTTTCAGGCTCGTTGCGGGGTTTCTTGTTATAAGATGTTTTTGCATACAAAAAAAGACCACTGCATCTTGTCGAAACGAAGCTAGGCTCATTTACTTTCATTCTATAGAAAAGACGAACTCAAGAAAGGCGCAATTGGCTTTAAAGAATTCATTTCGGCACAATTTAAAGGAATTTCGTACAATGTGTACATCTAGAATACTTGAAAATTGTGTGTGTATTCAAAAAATTGGTTTGTCAATTTTCTGCCTTTTTTGCCAAAAATATGGTATTGTATGTTCTTTAATACCATTAAAATAAAATCGATTTTACCAAAAATAATAAAACCAGCAAATAGCGAATTTTGAAAACGCAGTGCCGCGATCTGTTGCGGGTTTTTTGAGTAAAATGTATATGTGGTGTCAACTTTATTTCATTACAGTCATTGGAACTTAAATCTTCTATTATCTACAAATTTGCCGCGTCACAAATTTTTCACCAAATTTACTGAACCTACAATTTTTTAACTAGAATAATCTTGACTTTTTGATTCAAAATTTTGTTTTAAAATTCAAGCAGCATTTATTATGAACACTTGCTACTGTGTCTTTTTATTTAACTTGGGATCTCTGATGTTATCGTTTAGAGCTAGTCGAATACTAACTTAAATCTATTATACAATACATTTTTTATTTGATTTATTTTTAAATGACGACATAGGAAGACGCGATGAACTTTGCAACCTAGAATCTTAAAATAAGTCTCAATATGTCGGGCATATCCTGCAGTTAAACAATATCTACAAAACCCTGTAGATTTAGGGTGTTTAAGGCCAGTGATTTCAAAAAGGTTCTAAAACATTTTGTATTTATATGCAAGTGTAAGGATTTGTTTAATTTGTTTTAAAGAATTTTTGCAGTGTTTTCAAGGAATTCAAATTGTGAATTTTCAAAAATTGTCTTATATGGAACAAATAACTTTTCTGTGAGATTAGATTCAGATTTGGAGATTAGATGTGATATGAGAAAAATAAAATCTTTATAATTTGTTTGGGTATCATATAAAAGTTATTGAAGGACGAATGAATTTTCTTTAAATAACAAAATCAAAAGGAAATGTGTACTCATAAAAGCCCTCACATCTTTTAGTTAGGCAAATAATTCATTAACAATATTCGAAACGATAGTTTAACTACTTTTTAAGTAAAAAAGGCATTGAAACGATTCTGGTTAATTTAAATTTTTCTAGAAAATTATATTAGTCACTAGATTATTCACAAAATAAGATACATACATACCTGTTAAACAAAGCAAACACTGAAGTCCATTGCTTTAAGATCCTATCGTTTATTTACATAGGCATAGAAATTCTTTTTGAATTGTCTTAATAAAGTTTTCAAGGTATTATCAAAACTCGGAAACAATATTAAGATTCCATAATCTTCGTGATAAAAGACCTCAGAAACCGGACTTAAATCACGTACCATTATTGCCTTGTGCTTAGAAGCTTGAAAGAAGTATAAGCGAAATTTTCCCAACAATCTCCCAAGACGTAGGTTTCTTATGAAAATATTCTTATAGTCTATCAGCTTCAACTTTTTTTTTTATCTTCGAATTAAGATTGAACGCTTTGTGTAGGGCAGCAATGAACTTTAATAACTGTCAGCCGTCCACCGCGAGAAGAATTTTCTGTGTGGTCTTATTGAGCGGCACCACGCCTCGTGTTTCCTATCTTAGAGGCTGGTTCATGTTTCGAGTATCACTCACATTTTGACTGGTCTGTCACAACAGAATTGGAATTTATATTCAATTTCGACTGGATGCCAGCTGCCTTTATGCTGAATAGTTATTTCGGTGTCCCTAATGTGTCGTTTGCATGAATTTCCACCGCTTTGTGCTATGTTTGCCTTTGAAACGAGCATAAAGGGCGTGATATTTACGACTATGGTGCTCCCTTATCTCGGTAAGTGACAGAGTTCCCTTTTCTTCCCTAGGGTTTTTATTACTCCTTGTGGGTGCGATATAGTGGTTATGATGTTAATAGCATATTGACTGTATTGAATTTTTAGTATCAAAGTTGAGGGAGTGAACGATTCTAGAGATTTGTGCATTTTGATTATAACTAAAAGGAAAATTATCGTGGGTTCGCTTATAAAGGAATCGCGTCAGATCATTCAGTTTCAATTTGCTTATTTTAAGAGGGCTCAGGCATTAAGATAATCATAAATAAAGTGAATTTTGAGATTCTTTTCTAAATATAATCTGCAATTGAAGCCTCTGGTGGAAGAAGGTGTTAACTCACTTTTTCAGAAAAAAATTTCTTTCCCTTTCAAACTATTTTCCGTGGCGCTAAATTTCATTTTGTAATATAAAAATATCATCATGTGATTCTTATATGGGTAAAGCAACGTTTTACTCCAAGCAAAATGATGGGTTCTTGAATTAGTTTATTGCAAGAAGGTTTTAACTCATTAAACTATGCAGTTGGTAAAAAGTGAGTTAACACCTTCTTCCACCAGAGGCTTCAATTACATAGCGCATCCTATCAATCCAATGTTTGACCACTTTTTCTAATACTTAGGACCGTATATCCGCAATAACATGCCTTATGTTGACTTCCAATGCTACTTTATAAGCGTAAATCAGAGACTTCAAATATTCCCACAAATAGTCCAGCGGTATCAAATCACATGATCTTGGTAGCCAATAATCCACTTCTTGAAACAAGATTTTCGCCAAATAGTTCTTTCAATAAATCAACTGTTTAGATCGTTGTACAGCACATAGCGCCGTTCTGTTGAAACCACAAGTCGTCACCAACAATGTCCCGGAGTTTTGGAAATAAAAAGTCGCGGATTATTGCTCTATACCGCTCATTATTCGGTCCATAAAATACATATAATATACAATAAGTTTTTATAACTGATTTCGGAAATAAATTTCCACTATTTGGAATCGTTACTATATAGTATTAGTTAGTGTATATTTTTCTCCATGATGATTTGTTAGACCTTACCAAATAAATATGATATTGAGATTTACAACAAATGACAGCTCATTTGACAGTTATCCCTATTGGCGATCAGGCGCCTCTTAAAAAAACGCTCTTTATAAGCCAATAAGATTACTACACTAGTTCAATTCGACTATCATTCGGTTCTTTTAACTGCTATGAATCTTTCTAAAAAATGTTATAACTTATGATTCATGAATAAATACTTGAACAGAAATAACAAGTATAATAAATTTATAAAATAAAATAACAATAATGGAATTATTGTACAATCTACCTACATTTTAAGTATGTTCAAAAAGGCTTCTAAAATAAAAGATAATTACGAAAAATAGATAAAATCTATATATGGAAGTTTCAAAAAGTAGAATCAACGACCACTTTTTCGGAAAAACTGTCATTCATGAATAATATTTATAATTTCATTCTAATGCATGGTGTTTATTTTAAAAATTGCCAGGTGAATACAGACAAAATAATTTATTATGTGATTTCTCTTTTTACCGCATTATCTTTTCCGCCGGTATACGGGTAAGTTTTAGGAATAATTATTAAAATCGATTCGATATGTAGAATACAAAAAATTCTAAAATTTAATTCTTCAATTCAATTCAATTTTTGAGAATTCCATGCATAGATTTCTTTAAAATATTAAGGGTAAACATAATTAACTGTTGAATATGTCCGTTCATCTGTTTCAAAACTAATACGCTACAAATTTGGTTATCCGTATTTTATACTAACTTCCGTAAACAAAATGAATTAAAATTCTAGAACAGTCTAGAAAAGGTACGATGAAATCTAGGAAAATTCCCATAAATCTTTCTTGAGTCCAACAGGGGTACAATTTGTAGGCATCAGCGAGCAGCATAGGTCCAGTCCATTGCACCGTGCCATGTTCGATTGACAAAGATGCCAAATGGCATGTACAAATATCTGCACCGGACATGAAGATAGCCATCTCGATGTGGCAGAACGCAGCGTTCCCTGGCCGGCCAACTTAGACATCTTCGATAGACGTTGAAGTCAGAAAAATACAAGCAGCCACAAGGGACACAATGACGGGCTGTCGTTGTTCGCCGTAAGTAGATTCATATTTTCTCAATTTTTTCCATTTATTTTTGAATGGTATGCAAAACGAAACAAGTAGAAGCCGTAAATAGCGGCGACTCGTAATCCTCTTAAGGGGAAGGAGTCGTTATCGACTATTGGCCTCGGCTGCGCATTGCTCACTCCTTGCGCGAAGGGGGTATAATTGCGGCGCGTTGGGGTCATAATGTCAGTATAAATTACAGCGCAGATTCGCCGATAAATCAATTTGCATTAAATGAACCATAAACGGACCCCAAAGGGTGTCTCAAATGTGCTTTAAATATACGCGCCTGGCTGTGCGATGAGCCGCCAGAGCCAATCAAAATTTGTTTACTATAATAGGAAATTCCGTGAACTGACCGCGCGGACAAGAAGTCGTTTAATATTTAATCCAAGCACGGCCAATGCGCGCTGGTTCGTGGAGCTTGTGATGTGCCAGGTGATTCGCCGGCTGCTATGATTTGAGGCTTGGACTAAAAATCCCCCAGGTATCTGAGTATACGCGTGCCCCACACAGTCGGAGTTGGGGGGTTTTTTTTCATTTTCTTTACACTTCGATAGACGGTGCTATGAATTTTTGATTAGTTCGATCCAACAGGCAAGGGACCTGACCAGGAAGTTGACTTCTGATTAGTTCATTATTTGATGATTAATGGCTGGGAAAGGTTGAACTTGGGGTCGGCTGGACCTCAGCGGGCATATAATCCTAATCCCCTTTCTAGTGGCCGCCAGTTAATAAACTTCTAGACACTTAATGATTTCATCTTTGTGAACGTTTTGTTTATGGAGTTTCTGGATTTTATTTGGTGATAAATTTACTGACTTCTATACCACGTTGAAAGTATTTTAATATTATACTTTATGTGGTGAAGGATTTAACAAACCATTAAATAAAAGTCATAAAATAAGGTAAGTCTAACAAAGTTATGATATCTTTTTGAACGATTATATGCCTTTTGTGTTGCAAACAATTTTACATAAGAATTTTGTTGATGAGATCATATTGGAGCAATATTTTATAATTAGATTTAAAAATAACTACACAACCTTACCTTAATCCCTTCTTGCGCAGACCTTCGTAAGTTTGACAGATTAAGACTAACTATAACTATCTTGTTTTTTCTATGTCAAGCTATACAGACAATTTTCTAATAATCCCGCTTCTGTTTTAAGAGAAATTCTTACACCTTAAACGAAAAAATTGCGATATAAATGAATAAATAATTAGTAATAAGAATTACAGTCAGGTGTTTTATGATCATTTTGGCTATATCAAAATCACCAATTCTCAAAAAAGGTGAAGTTGGTGTATAAATCAAAATTCAAGTTCATCCAAGATTATCAAAAAATTCATTCTATATTTATAACTTTCTTATAAAATGCTGTTCTCCTAGCTGTCAAAGCTCTTTAAATAAAAACATTTTCAGAAACATTAAAGTAATTTATAACAATAATAAAATAGCGTTGGCGGTAACGATAGCGAGGAATTGACAGATTGTATCAGTGATTTTAATTAAGGAAAAATTTATTAGTAACGGCGCGACGTGTCATAAAAATACAATCATAAAATATAATAAGAAAAAAATTCAATATTAACTCATGTGAAAAAGATACAATATTCAAAAATTAAGTCTCAGTCATATAAAAAGTAGAATTCCACTTTCCGGATGTCAATGTTAAATTTAATGTTTTAGAAGATCATTTGGTCTTCCTTAAATAAAATAAATTAACCCCTCTAAATCGCTTCCAGCGAGTAGCAGAATATATTTCTCTTTTTTAACTGATCTTAAAGTTGGCTGTTATGCCATTGACCTTAGTCTTCTATTGGTGTATTTTTTCTTTTTGAAATTCTTAAATTCAGTCAACTTAACTAACGTGTCGAACGATCGATCGTAATACCACAATTTAGCAATAAAAATTTTCTAATCAATTTAAACGACATTTCCGATTAAAAGGCTTGATGTTGATTATGTGCCGTCTTAGGTAAACAGCTATTAAAGGATATAAAATGTAACTCCGCCTTAATAACTCAATTCCATGGTAATGCTTAAAACTTTAGAGTCTTCCGCAACGATCAGCTCTGACACTTGAGAGTGCTGCGTCACGTTCATGTATGCATATTGAGGAGGCTTATCTCCTCCGATTATATTATCGCTCAATTACTGTTATGTCATGCATAAAAACAGCTAGAAAAGTCAACTAAATCTTCTTATTTCGATAAAATTCCCTCCGGAAAATCCAGTTTAAATTCATCCTAAAGATAAACAAAAAAGGGTGGAATGCGATCGCGAAACAAGATCACATGAGACAAACGCATACCCACAGAGAAAATTCATCATTTAAGCGTGAAATAGTCGAGACCCATAATGAAATAATGACCAGATCACCGTGCAATTTATATACATATGCAGTAGATCTGGGATATCTACATACATACATACGTACAGGTAGTCAGTCGCCGGTTCGCGATCTGCCATCTATCAAAACTTGAAGGAAAGCCGGCGTGATCGCCGGTGACGATGATGAACTTGAAATGAAGAAAAACAGATTACGCGCCTCATCCATATGCAAGTAGAGAGATGAAGGCAGGTTAAGAAGAGATCTAGTCTAAAGTGATCGTGAAATTGAGTTTCAAGTACCGAGATTAGTCCGGATTCAGTTTGCTTAAGAAAGTTAAAGTGACTTAGAACAGTTTTCCTCTTAATGTTTACTTAGTCCCACTGTGACGTCAGATGTGACAAGATCGTTTGATCACGGAAACAGCCTCTGAAATTTGCTGCAGTCGCACGCCAATTGACGTCATCGTTACATTAGAGATATCTTAAAGAGCGTAAAGATTTAAGAGAGTATCTCTTAATCGCGGTTAAGTTGTCTTCGAGGCTTCTTGGGCATCACTTGAAAGAAGTTTGTTGGCCGTTGCCGATCGACTGAACAAGGTTTTGATCAGTTAGGTATGGCCCGTCAGCCAAAGCGGTCGGCTTTTGCGCTGACGTCCAATTCGAACTCGATATTAAAGGTGGCGCTAGTTGTCTGTCTATGTACATCCGGAGCCCGAGGGAACGACAGTATAGCGATCGGTTTATCAAGTGAAAGTGGTCCTGTCGTCGGTGTACAGCAACAACCAAAATTCGGTGATCGTTTACAGCCGCGACACAGACAGCTTGGAACCAATCAACCGAGTAGCTCAAGTAGTTTTAGTGTAAATAAAATCAATGAAAATATAATTGTGAATAGTAGTGATAGTATTAGCAACAATCAGTATGTGCAGATCGATATTGATCCAAATACTGATGCTTCATACCTCAGTGGTCGTGCAGTAGGTTCTAATGATTTCAGTTTAAGACGAAGTGACGCCGCAACGACAACGGTGCGGGACGATAGTAAAAGTAATGACTTTTCCCCGATAGTGGATAATGCGGTTTTACCGGTTGAACAGCAGCAGCACGGTCAGCTGCAGAAGTTACGTCGTAACGACTACGATGTCGAAATCGATAATGATCTTGCCGATCACTTGATCAACATGTCCAAGGCAGATCGACTGATTGAAATGTCGACAGAGTTCTTTATAGTTCCGTCGTCAACGCCGAATCCTGTCGATCATGGTCATCAGCGCGGACACAACCATCACTCTCAGCATCAGAATGGACCAAAACAATCGACACCTCGATCGGTCCTGATTTTGGCGCCAAGGACAACAGCTCCGAATATTTCGGCCGTTCCAACGCCAACGGTCGTCACTATGGCTGGACATATTGGAGGACTCAGAAAGGAACCCTGGGTAGTACCAGTTTTGGTACTGGCCTCACTTTGCATGATCATGATGGCAGCTTTTGAGATCTTCGTCCTATTTAAGGCGTGGAGAACATCTCCGTCGCGGAGGCACCTCTTTTTGGGACAAATGCTCCTTCTTGGATTATTCGCTTGCGCAGGACTCGGTGCAGTGCTCACGGCCACTCCGACGGTTGTATCTTGTGCTACAGTGCGATTCGGAGTAGGTGTGGCGTACGCTTTAGTTTTTGCCGCGCTCTTGGTTAAGTGTGTGTTCTTGATTAGTCTGAATGGAGGTGTTTACCTGCCCGCCCCATATCAAGGATTGCTCCTTCTCTTCGCGGTCCTCATACAGGTTGCAGTTGGGGCTCAGTGGCTAGTGACGCAACCGCCCGATATCCAGGCAATAACGATTCCCGCTGGACCGGAATTGGGCGGAACATTTTCGATGCTGATCACATCGACAGATATCACCCGGTTTCACGGATCAACAGTAATCACCCTGTGCAAGACGCAATTTTCGGAGATTCTCCTATCCCTGATTTATGTGGTCTTTCTCATATTCTTCGTGGCGATCTTGGCGATTAAGTCCCGTGGGATACGCGACAATTACCGGGAAGCGACATACATCGGGCTAGCAATCGGCGGAACCATTCCCATTTGGCTCGGCTGGATCCTGTGCGGACTGGCGGTCACCGATCGCCACAAGGATGCTTGCCTCGCGTTCGGGCTGGTCGCGACCTCAGCGACCGTCTTCCTAGTGATGTTCATGCCCAAGGGAAGGCAGCTAGCCGCGATGGGGAAGGAAGGACTCTATGTCGAGGATCGCGAGGAACAGTTCAGCTCGCTAAGCAGAGCCGGATCTGGTTACTCGCCCTCCTTCTTCCACTTCAAGCCGATCAAGTATGGTGTGATGGGAGGTGTCCCCAACTCGGGCACGAACACCGGAAATGGGACAAGTTCAAAGCATGCGGCCACGCTCGGAGGAGGTACGTTTGCACGGCATAATTGCAGTGCCCCCATCTATTATATTAAATTGTCTCGCCCTCTTTGTGCTGAGCTGAGTGTCTGATATTTTTGTGATCGATTGGTTTTCTGGTGAAGGGAAATATCGCGACTATGCCGCTATTTTGCCACATTTTAGACGTAAGAAAAGGAGTAATTACGGGAGAGCACTGTCCTCACACACGTATTGACCGTTTTGTAGGTCAGTGGTGGCGTGAATAATTGATTTTTCGAACACGCCCATCCAACGGGGGCTTTAAAATCTCTTCAAACTGTTTACAGGCAAATGAGACTTTAATTACACACTCATGAACGAAACTTGCCCAATATTGCAAATTTGAAACCTGCTTTAGTCTAGAATTAGGCGAGACTTCTACCGTTTTTGTCTTAATTTTACATTTTGATTTATGGTGGTTATGAAATTATACAATTAAAAATAAATTGTAAAGTTTATTCTAATTCTTATACGAAAAAATCTATAACGGAACAATTTTTTAATTATATCTGATTTTCGTATTTAATATTAATTAATATTACGTCCTCTTTCTTTTATCTACCTAACAAAACAAGTATTTATTTTTTACGACATTATTAGTTCTTGCAATAAATTAAGGTGGCACGAAATTCGAAGTTCGTAAAACAGTTATACAACAAATATAAAAGTCAATTTAGAGAAACAAAGCTATTGGATTTTTTGATCTTTCATCTCTCATAACATAACTTAAAAACACTGCATGATTTTCAAGATATTTAATTTTAAAATATTTGCTGACATCTAATTTATCTCAGTAGCATTTCTAGATTCCTCAAAGAAGATTTAAAACAAGGATTATCTTTCATAATTTTTAATATCCAAAATAATACTACGCTTTGCTTAAACTGTATTTCAATCACTAAGAAAAAAAAAAAAAAAATTGTTATAAGATTTAATCTTTATGCGCTGTGAAAGTAAGGTTGTAGAGAATAATAAAAGAAAGCGTTATCGTTAATCCTACAGACAATTCCGTAGCTTTATTTAATATCTGTTTTGTAGGAATAAGAAGAAAATTATTCGTTATTTTCTAATGTAATCCATCTAAGAAAACCAATTTTATGATTTCTAATTCTACAATGGAAGTAAGTAGAGTAGTTTAGTCACTTAAAGAGGGTATAATATAAATACTAAATAATATTCAATACCACTTCAACCATGTTTTTCATGTATATGGTATAACTAACCTAGCTGCCCAAAAAATATTCATATACCGATTTGATAATAAATTGATGATTATTAGAAAACTTGATAATTAAATACTTTGCAAATCTAAAAGAATAACCTGATTTTATAGCAATGCGTTCTTAATTCGATGTTATCCGCCTTCAGTACGACTATAAGATTTTCAATTCTAAAAAGTCAAATAGCTGTATCGAATTCTTCCATGCGCTAATTTGACCCTGTCTGTTAAGTTCTATAGTCTAAGAGACTTAGTGACCTAATTTCGCATAAAATGAAGAACAACCCACTATTCGATTTTCTGCGCGATATAGGAAAGCTCGATAATGGAATGGAATTTTTGACCTAACTCGGAATAGAGTTTAAGTGAATTGCAACGTACCTGAATTAATTGGGCAATAACGGAACAGCAGGCGGCAGTAATTTATTGTGGAAGCGAGTGCAAGATAGTTGGAAGCGAGCTAACCAGCTGCAAACAAACAAACAAACAAACAATATCACCGAAGTTAATTCATTCTCAAGCGCGAACGCTTCCCATGTTACTCTCGATTAAAGAGGAACTATGCCGGCTTTCACTCTGATTGGAGTTGGAGCAGGCCGGGGTCCGCGGACAAAACCCGAACGAACCAACCGCGACCAATGATCAATTTAGGAAGACTGCGCGGTTCCGTGATCAAAACTAAAAATTGAATTGACTTTTCGCCTTCAATCACCTGCCCAAAGGCAAATACTCCGTATGCTTAGCGTACTGTGAAAAAATCTTACCTTTGACCAGCGAGTAGTCATGATTTGACCTCTTCTAGACCCTGATTTCCAGAAGTATTGGAAATAAGCAATATAATCTCGACCCTATATTTTTTCCATAGAGAAAAGGGTGTGCGTAACTTGAGCATATAATCATATGTATGTTACAATCGGTGGTCTCGATTGCTTTTATGCTTCTAGCAAACGGCTTGAACCACTAATGAAAATCGCTATCTAATGAGGAAGTAAGAGGCAGCGCCATTTAACTATGCGTTGACTTAGCGCTCTGCATTTTTCACTTTTAACGGGCAGACGATTATCGTAGGCATGTTCCGTCTGAGAATGGCAGTAGGAAAAGAAAATTTTCGCAATTATGATTGCATGTGTTCAAGAGGAATGCTTTTCTGTATTTAATTTTTTCGTAATCCAAAAAAAGTGAAACGCTTGAAATGCCTAAAATACCTAAATCAGAATGAAGGGTATTCCTCAACATCTGCTATATAACGACTTGCGAAAGTCAGCATAGGTCTTAACAATTACGACACACATATAAAAGCGCATTGCAATGAATACATTCACTTTCGTTAATAACATAAGTAATAACAAAACATTTCCGTAGATCTAATATAATTCTTTGAATATTTTTATAATATTATAATTCTATGGAAATTTGATTTTTTGTGAGAAAAAATCATTCTTTTTGAAAAACAATCACTAATTTTATATTTATGCCATGTTTTAATCGCATTCGAAAACTCAAATGTTTGTACAAAAGCTGTAATTTTCACGAAAACTATTTGGTTTTCATATACATTTCGAAAACTGTGAACGAAAACGGATTTCTCTGAAAATTAACAAGAAAATCGAAAGCCATTCATGAGGCTATTTTTCTTAATTTTGTATTAATTCCTATTGTTAATTTGGCAAAAAGCAACTTTATTTTATATATGTATATCCTGATTTAATAATTCAAAATTGCTATAATTATTCCTATTTAAAGGGCAGTTTCAGTAAATTTCTTTTGCGAGTATTCAAATAAGAAACATAAAATCCAATTAGTCTTAAAAGTTGAGGACAATTTATGTATATGCGAAGTAAGAATATCTCTATTGAAACCAACACGAATACAAATGCATCTTTATTTTAGTTAACGTAAACCAATCAATAAGACATCTGGTGTCATGATGGGAAGTCGTTCCAAATCTGTGGATTAAATTAACGAAACATGAATCTAGTGAAATATTTTTGCACACGTTCGATCCCGTAAATATATTATATATAGAGGTATATTCCAATGTAGATCTGGCCGTAGCAGTGCATAATAATTTTGAAGTTTCAGGTTTCAGGAAATCAGTAGTATTCCTGCAGTTTATCGAGATCATTCTGCAGTGATTGATAGTAGGGCAATAATCGAATAGTAGCATTCAGTTTAAAACCATCCGCGTATAAAAGGCACTTGAAACAATATCATTAATGAATAATAAGAAGAATATTGGGCCGAGAGGGCTTCCTTGAGGTATGTCAGATGTTGCATCTGTTTTTCATTTTTCAAAGTCTGTCTCCAATTTTGACGAACTGTATACGGTTGTACAAATAGGATTTTACCCAACTTAAGAAGGGATCACTAATATCAAGACTTTTAAATATTAAAATAGAAATTCGACCTTATGAAAAGCTTTTGAGAAAACCTTAAATACTACGTCGCCACATTCTACTTTGTAAAGCGCCAGTACAAATATTTGTAAATAGAGCTAAATTAGTCGTCAAAAATCTACCAGGAAGGAAACCGTGTTGTTCACATGTAATTAAATTTTTAGTTTGGGAAGAAATAACTGAAGAAACTATTGAATCTAGAAGTTTAGGAATTAGAGAATTTTTGAAACAAAATGCTTTATTTTCATTATTACCTATATCTGATATTATACACACTATATACTTTAACGCAAGCAACTAAAACATGTGGAAAAAAGTTTTATCTAAAAAATTTGTTCAATAAGTTCATTACAGAAATTCGTCAGTAACCCGACTAGAATTTATAGGGGGCATGCCTCATGAAGCGTGTGGGCCTCATGTGGCAGGTGAGGGGTATGCCGATAGAGGGATTTCCCCGTAGATTCCTCATGTGGTCCTCATGTGGCAAGTGAGGGGCATGCCGATAGAGGGATTTCCCCGTAAATTCCTCATGAGGACCTCACAAAATAAAATCAGCGATACTGAAGTGAGGTTTACCTTATGAGTACCTCACAAGGGTCTTATGAGGCAAACCTTACAATGAAATAGGCAATCCCACCTTTTACTTTACAGGGGTTCGATTAGGCAAACATCACATATACACCTAGGCATACTTGACGTTATCTGCTAGTGGGTTATATTTACAAATTATCAATGGGCTCGATTAAAGCACAAATCCCAGTATTATTAATAGCTGTCTTATCGGCTTTTCCTTACAAAAACTTCGTAAATATTTTGTAATCTATTGCATGAAGTATCATCTTCTTGAGAATCCCTCGACGAATCCCCCTACGAGCTGACAGCTCATCGCCATATTGCGGCACTCGTTCTTTTTTGGATTCTACCCGCAGGACGGACAACATCAGGGCGCACTCGCCTCGGACTGAGTTTAAGTTTATTATAATAATTTATACTAATAAAGAAGTATTTCCACATGTATATAAGTAGAAGGAGTTAGGATTACATTATTAAGTACAGTGGAACTCCGATTATCAGAACGCCGATTAACCGAATTGCCAATTATCCGAATCGGTCTTCAGCGTAATATAAAAAATTAAAACGAAGTAATTTTTCAATAAAAACAAGTTTTGTGCGTAATTTTTCAATAAAAACAAGTTTTGTGGGGACGCAAGAATAAAAAAATGCGAGTGACAATTGCCGTGTTCAACTTAATAAAGTTTATTCTATGTGTGACAGTTCGTTTTTCTTTATTACCAGTCTATCTCCGATTATCCGAATATTTGATTATCCGAATCGACCCCTGTTCGACCCGATTCGGATAATCGGAGTTCTACTGTATTACAAAGAGAGCCTGAATGAGGCAAGGCGTTATTTGCCCTACGGCAAATAGGACCCACACGAAGCAGTATGGCTAGCCTCATAGGGACCCTAGCTGTACCCCACCAAAATTCTAGTCGGGTTTTGCCTCACGAGGCCCACATGAGGCAGTCATAATGATGCGCGAATAAGGCAAGGCGTTATTTGCCCTTCGTGCGCCTTATAGGGCAGCCTCATGGGACCCACATGAGGCAGTGTGGCTAGCCTCATAGGGGCCCTAGCTGTACCCCACCAAAATTCTAGTCGGGAAGTAGTCCTTAATTATGCCACATTAGAATAAAAAATCTAAAAACTACTAGGTTTTCCTATAGTTAGTACGGCGTTATTGCGATAGCTCCTACACTGAAAAAACATTTTTACTTGATTTAATAATTACAGCTTGTTTATTCATCTGGTATGAATTTTCTTTTTCATATATTTACTTTTACTATAGAAATGTTGAAGTAACGAAAATCGTGTCAATTTAATTTTTAAATCACGTTCTTCATAATTCAACATAGGTAAATGTTTCAATAAGCACTTTACAGAAAAAAACAGAGTGGAAATAATATAAAACCTTATAATAAGAATTTTCTAATATGAGTTTGAGGTGGTCTCTGAAGTGTGTTTGAAGTTGTTTAAGAACCAACGGAATGAAACCTTGATAGAAAAACACTAATTAACTCACGAAAACACTGGTTACTCATTATTTCATTATGGCTTTTATTAGTGTTTTTGCTAGTTTCCATTAGTTGTGATTTGTGTTCATTTTTTCATAAGGGCACTTTATAACTTCAACTACCGAAAATTATCAATTTCAGTTTAGTCTTAATCTTTTTTTTGTTTTAGAAGATAATTTTTCTGTTAGTGTAGATTTCTTGTTTTAGAGGTATTTAATACAAAAATTCTGATCGGGTAATCTTCTTGTTAGAGGGACCGGCTAATTCGGCCATATTGTTTCAACCAGATATGTAGTTTGAATAACAACATGGTTTTATAATTTGTAAATAGTCTTCTCTATTCATGCTTATTCGCAAATAGTGAAACTATCACGACATTAGTTGTTTAAAAAAGATATTTTTTGGGTGTACTTGCACTATACTATAATTTTTTATGTGTGGTGTAGTTAGATTGATTTGTGTTTTTGAGGTTTTAAGGTTAATTGAAAGGTGCAGCATTTTCAATTTAATTCTGTGAGTAAAAACCTGAATGATCTTGAAAAACTATCGGCATAAATAAAAATATCGAACGAATATCCTCAATTTCGTGAATCAAGATAACTGAAAAAGGTACAATTGCATGAATTTCCCCAATGACTTGAATGGACTGCAGGGTCAACAAATTCTTCCTTTATTGCCTCCAATCCAAGTGATACCCCACAAACTAGAATTTCTGATTGGGGCCCCGTATATATTCCATGGAAATGCAAATCCAGAAAATCACCTATCCTGAATAAGAATTCGTGCCAATTGCCGCAGTACGTAGCGAAGATGCTGTGCATAATGCGCGCAAAGTTTCCAGCATTCACCTTGGCACGCAACGCAACTAATTTTCGTCGACACGGCTGCAGTGAATTTCTCCATCGGGGAATAAAAGAAGAACACCTCCGGCACACACGTGAATAAGATTGCGATGATCGGTCTTCTTTTTTTATTATAATTGGAGAAAATCATCTCAGCGATCTGATCTAGGTTATGAGCCCGAGAGCACAGCACCCTGCTCTTTTCAGAGGAAAGTGTGCTGGGTGATTGTCGGCGCTAAATCGATATTGGTTTTTTTTTTTTTTTAGAAAAAGAAGTGATTTTGCACAAAAACCTACAATCGGATAGACAAAAGGTATACAGTCTGTGTCTAATTACAATTTTAACACTCTTCTCCCATTCACGTTTCATTTCACACGTCGATACCGATTAGCGTTAATTGAATGACGCTGTCTTTGGCGGAAATTCATTAGTCCTAACTTGCTTGCCTTAGCATTAACAATAAGTGGAAATTTAACGTCATGATTAACAGCTGAATTGTCCTGAGACCTTCTTTTATGAGGCATTCCATTCCACGGTGCATATTCCTGCGAGTAGGCTTTATAGGCCCGATGCGGACCATGGGTAGGCAAGGCTTTTATTGCAACTAAAGGGCTTTTATTTGAATTTAATAGTTCGGATGATGCCCATGGAAATAGTTAGAATCAACATCAAATTAGCAGCAATTATCGCCAATTAGTACTAAGACAATCTTCGTCTCCTCGTGCCCCTAAGTCTATAAAATGTCTTCAATTTCTTCATTTTTACTGCACTGCATTGCGCTTCTTCGTCGTATATGTCCGCTAAAATTCATGCATTCTTCCCTTAAAAAATATAAGTCAATAGGGAGAAAATTCTAGGCTTGGAAATCAATTTAATTTTATAGTGTGCATTAGCGTTTTATTGAAATGATGTCTTTAGTTTTTAATTAATATACATACATAATAAACTGGTTGGAAAAATATACGTAGTCCTTGTGATGTCGCAAACGCATTACTGTTTTTGCTATATATATTTACATCCTTCAGCATTATTAAACTCTTAAAGATATTAAAATATGTGATAAGGGTAAAATGAACGAAAACGCTGAATTAAAAGTCGATAGCATATCATTTATTGCAGTTATATTAAAGTTCCCAGTCCCAATCTGTACGTAAGACTTCAAATCATAAGTTGGTGTTATCTTCCTTCTTTCATTTTCATTTCATTATCTTTAAAACATGAGGCAACTTTAAATGTTCTGGTAATACATGATTTTAACTTGAACATGTTAAAGCACTAGAGATGGTAAGACCAAATGACATCAAGGAAAATTAGATACAATGTCTGAAAAAGTAGGCAATTCACCTATTTTCTGTAGGTGATTTTCAGCCAGCTAAACCGTTTCGCTAATTTGTCTATTTTGAATTAAGTGATTTTAACTGAGAATTTTCAATGGGGTTTAGGTAAATTGTCCTTAGAAATTAGGCAAATGTCCTACAATTTGTAGATATTATGTAGACAATCTTTCTAGAGATGGTTTACGAAATTTGGACAAATTTCCCACCATTCCCGTCATTCTTTTAGATTTGTAGGCAAATATTCTACAGAATGTAGACAAATTTACGGCCGAATGTAGACACATTTTCTACAAAATGCAGACAAATTTTCTATAAAATGTAGACAAATTGTCTGCACTATTTCGGTGATATTCTACAAAGTTAAGGTGAGATTTTATAATCTGTACTTAAATTTACTACGAAATAATATAAGATTTGCTGCCCGGAAGATTACTTAAAGTATATTTAGGTTATTCTAACAAAAATTATAACATTTATGTGGGCAAAATATCAAAATGTCTCTAAGCCATGGTAGGTGGAATCGCTATTAATGTAGAAATATTTTTCAATAAATAATTTCCAACTAAATTGTAATAATGACTAAACACAGTGGGTGATAAAATGACTGTACATCTTATTTGCTTATTGAAGTAGGTTATATTTACCACATTTTTAGATATTTCACCTTGATGCAATTTTAGGTGAAAAAAAAAAAATTTTAGCTCACAAAGACGATTAAGTGGTTTACCTAAGGGGAATTGTGAATTTTTCGAATTATATTAGATGATTTGTAGACTTTTCTCCTAAAAGCAAATCATCTAATCCAAATTAGACGATTTTTCTAACTCTGTTTTCTCAGTGTAGGTTTTGCTGGCGAATGAAGGTATTATTGTCATTGTTCTCTTTAAAACATCCTATAATATGATTTTAACTTAAGTTCACTTCATTGTTAGTAACAATATTGCATTTTAAGAATTCGTCAAATATTTAAATATGGTGCGACCACTGAAACGCTTTTCACTTTAAGGGGTCACATACGTCTGGAATTTTCAAATAACCCTTTTCATGTGAAAAACTAAGAGCAGTATAAAACCGCCATTAACACGTTCCCGCCGGCATAAACCACTAGTGGTAGAAAGGAAGAAATTAGTTTTATGTCTGTTTGTCGTTAAAGTGAATGAGCGATATGCGATTAGGTTCGCAACAGCGCCGTCCGATGGCACAAACTTTGAATTAGAGAACCGTCATAAGCCGAGACCTAAAAATAAGGCCGCCGGCGGCAACATGTTAAGGAGTTTTCAATCATGGGACTCCAAAAACCCCCATGTATCCATTTTTTATGCAAATGGCATAAAAGTCTTCATATCACTTCCAGTTTATGTTTCTCGATTAGACTGTTGATATTTTCATAGAAGAAGATTTTTGACGAAATTAAGACAATTTGGTTCGTCAAAAATGGGTAAAAGTTTTGGAAATCAATTTTAATATTTGATAAAACAGAACATTATCCATGTATGTATTGCGCTAAATGAACAGGGATACAAAGATAAGCAAATAAATATATATATTTAAGAAATAGCAAAGAAAACAGTAACCATCTTAAATGAAAAAAAAAAATCTACAGAAGACGATTTCCCACAATTTGATTAAATTGAAAAGAAGAAAATAATTGAAGGGAGCGCCTGGATAGTCACTCCCTCTCGGCTGTAACCGATCATTTTCTTAACCACTCTCGCTACCGCCTGGCGGTTCAAAGGTCCGAAACAATGCACAGTAGTTGACCCTGCGGAGCCCTGTGCTATTCCGCGGAATTCATATTCTTTATTATTTCCCATTTATTCCTTCATAAATCGGATCTACTGGCATAAGAACAAGAACCGAAGTTCTCACGTAGATTTTTTGCGCAGCCGCCCCGCTGTCGTCCGTCGTCGTCGTCGTCGCTGCCGCCGCCGCTGCCGCGCAGTTACAGCGCAGGCGCGGACCACTTAGGCCTGCAAAAACAATACTCCAGGGGCGGCGCGCGGGCGGAGGTTCAAGACTCGCCGCGGGATGGAATAGCCTCGTTAGGTAGACTTAATAAAATTTTATGATCGGCTTTTGTATATCTGCATCGTAACGGTTTCTAGCTGGGCCTATTTCTGCCCAGAGTCTGCTGGGCGGGTATAATTTTATAGCTAGGCTGGGATCTAAAGACGGGGGTCCCGTCCAGCCGGGGGTTGCTCACTTTTCCTATTCAAACTCGTCGCGGAATGGACACGGGAACTGGTTTCGCCGCGATCTGACATTGGTGCCTCTAATTGAACCGTGGTCATTTCGGTTGATTGTGATAACGCGAAATATTTCGATTTCTTAATGAGAGCCTGCACCTGAATGGGCTCCACCAGCCGGTCTCTGGGCAGTCCTCTTTTTATATGGTACATATATACATTTTGGCGACATTTTATGCGAGAGATAATCCCTGGTAAATGATGAGATGAGGCTGCTTCGAATTGGTCCCCCGCGATTCCGCTCTGTATCTCTGCATCTTTGTATCTGCACCAAATTAAAGATGCGCAGCCCTAACTAGCGAACGAGACCATCGAACGGTGCTGCCACGGCGCGGGTACAATGTGCGTTTTTTTTTTGCCCCCAGTGCTCCATTCATATTTTCTGGGGCTAATAAATTCCGCGCGCTCTCGTGTTTCTTTTTAGCGGACTTGCGAATCGAGAGGAAATATGTTTTATGCATAATTTAAAAGGTAAGATTCTTATGGGAATAAAACCAGTTCCGCAGTTATTGTTGCATTTTTTTAATCAGTCATTGGCACGACGCGCCGCGGTGCTCGGCACCGTTCTCACTTGCGCCCCAGCCGTAATTGTTTTAAAAGTGAATCAGACTATCACCTAGCAACACACTGAACTAAATTAGACGCGCGGATTTGTTCCACTCGTCATGTACGCTGGGAAATAAGTGCACGTCGCAAAATTGGCGCATTATGACGCTGCGCTTTGTATAAAATATAAAAACTAGTTCCCCAGCACCTCGTAGCAATCGATTGATTTACGTCTTTGGCGCATTTAAGACAAGTGTCAAGAATTTGATTGATGGCCCTTTATCCTCCTCGAGGCAGTTCCCTTTTATTTATGACCGTGCATAATACCAACCGATTCTAAATGCAAACATCTGGGCTAAACAGGTGTATGTGTGCATACTTGCCAATTTAGATAAATAAAATTATTTGAGATATAACAAGAAGTTCGTTATTAACTGCCTAAATCAAAATTGTACCAAGCTTAAGTTAATAGCTATTAATCATTGTTGAATAAATTTCCGAGAGCCGTATAATTAATTAATTTCACAATGTTTCTCTCAGTATCTAATCATTTATAACTGCTAAACAATAGAAACAACATCTTTATAAATTAGTAGGATAATATTTTCCCTCCATGCATTTTGAAAGATGTATTCTAACAAAATTAGAGCTACCTATTCCTAAAACGCAAATAACGAGATTTATAAAATTATTTTTTATTATTAAAAGTTATTATAAAGGGAGGGCCATCTGTTGGTTTCTTTTTAAATTCCATGTTCTTGTGAAACAGATAGCACTTTGACAAATTGACAGAAACACAGTAACGTGTTTCCACGGTACGAAATGAATAGATTTACACTTTACACAGCTCTGGTTCCAGCAGGATGGCGTTACAGACCATACAAGCAGTGCAACAATCGGTATTTTACGCACTCAGTTCTATAATAGTGTAATAAACCGTTTTGGGGATGTCGGTCATGTTGGTCATTAACACCGCGCAGCTGCAATTTGGTTGGATTGGATTTTGTTTTGTATGGTGCCGTTAAAAGTGATATGTTATGTTATCCAGAAACAATTTAGGCACTTAAGCACAACATTGATTGAGCTTTTTCTGAAATAGGACCCCAGTCTATCGAAAATGTGCTGCAAAATTGGATTGACAGGATGTGTTACTTTTAAAGCAGTCGAGGCAGCCATTTAAATGAAATTATATTCCATAACTATTCGGAAAACTTACTCTTTTCAACAAATCAACATACTTTGAAAAATATCGAACAGGTTTTATTTTATAGCATTTTTAAAAAGAAACCAGCCAATGGGCCACACTGTAAGTTAATAAAGTGTAATGCATGAAAATTTAAATTTTTCGACGCGTTTAGTATGAATTGTATAAAAAAAGCAGCATTGATTGCTCAACAAATGGTATAAGGAAAATATGTTTAAAAGAAAATCTTAATGAATATATCAATAACAATAATTAATTTCCTCTTTTTTTTTCTTTTTTTTTACAATAACAAAATAAAAAAACAAAGAAAAAAGAAAAGTATTTTCGATAGAGCGTTTAAAATTCAATCAATGACTCAAAGGCTAAGTGTTGTTATATAATTTTCTTTTGATTGAAACTTGATTCTGCCATTTCGCTGTAAATAGCCAGTCCGATGTTTTTACGATTTGTTCTGGAAATTTCAATACTTATTGAATTCTTATTTCGTGTATTTATTCTTATTACCGTATTGCTTTTCAAAAGTCTCTTTCTAAGCTTTTGTTCAAAATAATTAGGGCATTGAACTTAGTTCAAATTTTTGTATAAAATGATGCGATTACCGTAGACGTAAAAGACTATGTAATTGTTTCGGGGAAGCTGCACCGTACAACTGGCATAAATCGGAGCGTAACGAGATGTCGCAGATATGCTCGATCGAGCAATTTTCCTAGCATTATGTAATAATACAAACTAGCAATAGAAAACAAGCCTTGGCAAGGCCTTCGGGTCAAAGGAGTAAATTGCATGAAAATGCATTTGATTGCAGGCGATCATGGTCAGCGCGATCGCAGCGCCTAGTGTCAGAGGCATCAGCTGCACCGGGCGAATGACATAATAAGATCTGGAGGTTTATCAAATTACCTCTCCCCGACAGGCACCTTTTTCTCGGATTCAATGCCCGGCACCGCCACCCGGCCGACGCGGTATCGGAAAGTAAATTGTTTGGAGCACACGGTCATTACCTCGTGGCATGATACCCTTCGGTGGAAAATGGCATAACGCGGTGATCGTCGTTTCAATTTCTTTTGCGTTTGTAAAAACAATCTTTCTCTTTTTCGATACGATCAGGTGGCGGGATTACACCAACCGCGCTGGCCTGGTGCAGACATTGGACTTTAGATCGCTGAAATGTACTTGCATAGGATCCCAGCACAAGACCTAATTGAGCACGCTTCAAGTTCGTGGATCGATCCACAAAGCGTGACCATAACAAGCCGATCAAACTTGGTTTTTCTGCTTCGCAGTTCGCTCCGATGTTTTCCAATACGTACAAGTTCCAGGGTGATTTTACTTGGGAATATCCACAAATCGAGAACACATGGCCAAGACCCTAAGCTTGGCTTAAATGTGATCTGGAAGCACTCCTGGTATATATGCTAAATTTTGCTTTCGCTAGACTAAAAGTCTGGTTAAAAATTTAATTTACTCATGTTTGGGTTAGGGGTCATGTTCTGCGTATTCTCGAAGAAGAAGTGGCTCCTCGGTATAACGCGCTTATGGTTTTTGCTGTTGTCTTGGGACACGCCAAACAGTCTATAAGAACAGAGCAAACAAAAAGGTTCGCTGAGAGAACCCATTAAGTCAATGAAGTAAGTCACAGCACAGACATTTGTACAGGCAACTGGCCACCGTCGCCGGTAGCACAAGATCCATTTAAATGCGCAATTCATCTTGGAACATACTCTTGCGGATCGTAGTTGCAAGAAAGGGCTTAAGTATTTGCCAAGGCATTCATTTGCATTCAGACGAAATGGCTTTTTGTTGTTCTCCCGCATGTCCATGCGGAATTCTTTCATAACCAATATGTGTGGTAGCCTGCGCGCAAATATTTATGCAGGCTTATGACTCTGAACTTATCGTCCACCGCATTTCCAGCGGTTACGTTTCAGTACAATGGGACGTAATCATAAAATATTGACCTCAACTGACGACGACGTTATAGTACCAAAGCGCAGAAAGACAAAATTTGAAAATGTCGTCGTGTTTCTTTGTACAATATGTTAATAAAAAAGAAAGAAGTTGGAAGGTAATTCAGTTTTGCTTTTTTAGTGTTCCGTGCCCTAAAGGAAAAGAACGAAACATTTTACCTCCTTACCTCCGTCCATACATCTGAAACTTATAAAGTTTAGATTTTGAGCGTTAATTTGACAAAATAAGAGTTATTTAAGTAAATATACGTAAAAAAGTGAAGGTCTATTGAAAATATTGGAAACGATTTAGTTTAATGGATTACATTTGAATTAGGTTTTCTTTGTTAAACAGGTTTCAATCTTTTCAATTCCGAATTTGGACAGTTTTAAATAGTTATGTCCGTAGAAAAAGTTTTGGATTCAAAAATTGTATATGTTCTGTGTGGAAATGGATTTAAAACACATCCAAAAATAACTTTATAATGTAATGTAGAACAAATAAAGAATATTTCAATATCGTATTATGAAAATGGCAAAGCTTTCATTGATTCGATTTTGTTTCACAATGTTCAAACTATTTTAGAACCGAATGATATCTGGTAATAAATGTGCAAAATTGAAATCCTATTTTAGAATAAATATTGCAAAGGAAGAAATTTACCTAAGTTCGATTGTTTTGGACAAATATATTATTTTTAATATATGTTTTATGATTATGATTATTTTTAGTGCACTAATTTTTTTACCTACAGTGAGGAGGATAATCACATAATGATCAACTTAATTCCAGTTTCATTCCCTCTTGTGTCCAGTTTCATATCCACCTTGTTCTTAAGTGTGTATGCTGTACTTAATGTTGTTCTTTGTCTGGATTCAAAAACATCAGCTTAATCGAATGGCATACTTAACTAACCACTTTGTCAAGGAGCTTACCCACTTTTGGTGTTATCCTCTATCCTTGATGTTCAACTCATCAATACATAAGGGTGTGTCTCCTGAATGATAATTGTAACATAAAAAATTACCGCTTGATATGCATTCTAACAGTCCTATTCTGGCAACCGTCAGTGACCGGTCATAAGTCACAAGAGAATCACAAGGGTGTGGTGAATCACTATTTGTGACTTTTTGGTGTTCTGAGTTGGAAGTCACAGGACACTGAGGTAAATATATTGTGATTTTCCTAACTCAGAATACCGCACACATCACCTATCATAGTCAAACATCACAAGAGCTTGTGACTTGTGACCGGTCACAATGCCAGAATACGGCTATAAACTGCTTTTCAGAAATATTTGAAAGATTAGCACATAGGAATTTAACTAATGCCTTTCATTCGATTATTTCAACAAAGCAACATGGTTTTATTAAAATGAGGTCTACGGAAGGTAATCTACGCGAGTTTCAAAAACGTCTTGCTCGCACCCTTGAGCAGCATAGCCAGGTGGACACTATCTACAGCCATTTTCCTAAGGCCTTAGACCATCCTCTGAGAGAAAATAAAACTATGCGAAAGGACAGTCTTTGTGTTGGATCTCTTCCTATTTATCTGACAAGGAGAAAACACCTACTCGTCATCACCGATTTCGGTCAAATTTATAGCACATGTAGGATTTGGCTACAAATGAAAGTACCCGAAGTGGGAACTCCAGATGGCCAGGCGTTTAGAAAATAATAGTATACAAAAAATTTTACGCTACTCTAAATCTCATTCATTGTAACACTTTCCCAAAGCGGTGGCTAGTATAGTGGTTGACACTTGGGCTTGTGATTCAGTGGTCACGGGTTCGAATCCCTGCGTGCTGGAGCTTTTTTTTTCCGGATCTTTCCCAATTTTTATAAGATTCGGGTCCGCAATTAAGCGAAGTGATAAATTTTTTATTTTTTTATTTATTTATACACGAACGGCATAGATAAGGAAAAAAATTGGAATTGCGGACTTTTCAACAAAGGATTGTAATTAAAGCGCATACTAAAAGACTTTGTGCATTAAAATTCAAACTTTTATTATTTTTCATGATTATGATTTATATTTTTCGGGTAGATATTCATTACAGAAGCAGGGGAAACAGTAATTATTTCTGCATCTAGCACAGGTTATAAACGCCGCATTTTTACAATCACAACGTTGTTTCAACGTCTCTATAGAAAATCTTAAAAAAAAAAAATACAAAAGTGATTTTATCTCATCGAGCAAGAAAAAGAAATCACATCCTGACAAGACTGCATAAAAGTACATTCGATCGTTCATCACCAACTATCCTCCAATATTCGGTGACATGTTACGTTACGCGTGGTTCGCTACTAAAGTTTGCGACGAGAGAGTAGTTTTTATGAATGTGAATCAAGTTTGTTTTTGTATGGAGACGTTGAAACAACGTTGTAATTGTAAAAATGCGGCGTTTATAACTTGTGCTAGATGCAGAAATAATTACTGTTTCCTCTGCTTCGATAATGAATATCAAATCAAACATCATCATTAAAAATAACAAAAGTTTGAATTTTAATGTACAAAGTCTTTTTTTTTTTACTTATGATTCAATTTCAGAGAAACCATAATCTTCAGCTTGATCTTCTAAATTATCGTTTTAACCAATTTAAAAATCCTGTATTTGCGAAAATTTCTCTATAAAATTTTACTTCACACTATATTAAAACTAATAAGATAATCCAAAAATTATTATATATGATATTTTCAGTTCTATTCATTGACCTATAAAAGATTTAAGAAAATTCGATTTTTTCCCACATATCTGTTTGATTAATTTTTCAAAATTATAAAACTCAAGCGCGAACCCGCTAGATATTTTTAGTGCATGAATTTATTTTTTTAGTGTTCTATTTCTTACCAAAACAAAAAGGCACAATCAAAACACGTATGGCGATTCAAGCGTGTAAAATTTATTTTCCTCAGTTTCGATATATTGCGGTATGTGCGCGCATAGTCGCGTACTTCTCACTATTCAGTGAGTTTTGAACTATTTAAACTAAACAACCTTTCCGAGGTTTAGAACCTTTCCATTTGCTTGCTTGACGAAATGCCCGATGAACAAAGCGGAGCAACGGTCGCGTTCTTGCTTGACCGATTTCAGCGGCTCTGTTCTACCCTGGCAGTTCTGGTTAATTTATGATAATGATCGAGCTGCCGTGCGACTCAGTAAATAAAGTACATATGAAGAGGCATGTCGAGCCAAAAAGGCTGCTAAATGGATTTTATACGGTTTAAAGCAGTCCGCCAAGCAGCTCAAGAGAGGGTTCCGCGGCAGATCGAGTCGCGCAAGGTAATCTTCGGTTTAAATAACCCAAAAAGACAAAAAAACCAAACAAATCCCTGCCGCCTAAGCGCAAAAACGCGAGAAAAATTACTTAACCGTTCGAGCAATTTATTATACGATTTTACGGCCATTTAGGGCTTTTCAGAATTCTGCAAAAAAATATCGCGCCGCGGACACTGTCGAGTCTGATTTATGTGCGAATTTTTATTCCCACCTGATAAATTATAGCCGGCTTGGATTTTTTCTTCATTTTTTGGTTGTTGTCCAGGGATACTTGAAATGATATCTTTATTGTGTCTTCCGGTACCCATTATTTGATGGATTAAACGAGATTCTTATCCCAGGTATTGTTAAATCCTTTCAGCTTCAAAAGAAGTCGGATTCGAAAGTAAAAGGCGGTGTCCATTCTCACTATAAATTACAAAATGACACCAATTAGTATGACGAAGTGAGAGTGCGTTACTCCTAACTAGCAGCTTGTGATAGTGAAATTTGCCGAATGAGGACAGAGCTACTTTTTTTAAGTTGTCTTTATTTATCGTTTTCGTTTTTTCGACGACTTCATTATGGGAGTTAGAAAAAATTTAATTAATAGTAGCTAACTAAGTTGACATAAATATATGCAAATATATAGGGAAGTATTAAGAATGGACAACTTAAAGTCTTCATTAATTTTTTTTTTGTAAGTATTGCAGGTTTTTTACTTGAATTTCTGAGAAAAATTAAATTAATTAGTTGTTTTGGAAGAATAACCAGGGGCAATTTAAAAAATGTCAAAATCGAAAAAAAAACAAAGCATTGAAAGTTGTTTTAGTTCATCATTACGAATAGTCAACCGATTTTTTTCCAAGACACAATATGTGAAATCTTAAATTTTAGAAATTTTTTAAATTAAATTAAATTAAATTAAAGTTTGATGTTAAGAAGAAGTGGAGATCAGTCAAGTAAACGTTTGGTTGGGTTATTTTAAATTATAAAAATCAGTGGGCTTGTCCGATTTGATTTGAATGACTCATTATAGATCTGAAGGTTTAAGCCTAAAATGAAATTTTAACTCTTGACATAGGTACTTTTATTATTATGCACCCGGAATATCTTACTTAATAGCTTTATTGCATTGCAACTGTTGTTTTAAAATTTCAAAGCCTAAATGAGTCAGAATTATTTGTATTTGTCTGTTCATAGTATTCTATTATTATTTATTTCATTATTTGAACTAAAAATTAGTACAAACACAAGTTCAGAAGAAATGCGCTTATGAAAAAGTCAATTTCACGAAGATTGTACGTTAAGTTTTAGATAAGAATAATAATATTATATTTCAGGTAATACTTGTAACCTCCTGCTGCCCAGACCACTAACTAGCGAACTAGTCATTACAGCCCAAGGACCTACCAGTAGTACTAATATTTTATAGTCATTCAGACCCAACACTTTAATTTGAATCAGAAATCTGACATTTTATATTAAGGCCTACAAGTAGGCCCTTGGGTTGTAATGAGTACATCGCACTTATGAGGTCCGGGTCTGAATTACTATAAAGAATTAGTACTACTGGTAGGACCGTGGGCCGCAGGAGGGTAATACTTTGCAAATCTCTATGACTTAGTTTTTAAAAGAATTTCAAAAATTACCAAACCTTTTAAGGTCTAGTCTAATCATCTTTTACAGCATAAAATTTATGTATTGTACTACTTTTCATCTGAAGGGCAATCAAAAAGGTTTTGATAAAGCGAATGAAAACTATTATTATTATTTATTAGGGGTGACAATTATCTTTTGTGCCAAAACGCCTTTTAAAGGGCCAGAAGATCTTTAACAGAATAGCAACGAATTCAGTCTTCTTAACCAGGTTAAAGCAGGACAATCACATACAATGTTGAAGCCACAGACGACATTTCATCTCATTAGACAGAACTATCTTATGTCGATAGTACCTGAGCTTATGATAGCGAGATAGGTAGCCTATAAACAATTCGCTCTTCTCAAAGCGTTGATTTCAATTTGAAAGCTCTTTAGCTTGAGGAACCCAGTGGAAATTTCTCCAGTATATATGTAGACTTTCTATCACAGCCTTGGTCGAAGACCATCCAATTTCGCAAAAGGGTTCAGAACCTTTCCTAGCTAGTTCATCAACCTCATTTCCTTCATGTTGTTTGACAAGTCTTTATGGCTCCCGTTGTAGCTTGTTGCACTTAGTAATTGCCGTCTGCTGTTGAACTTAAGGCCACCACACAAAGGCCGCGTAAGCAACAATTGGTTTGACAATAGTGTCGTACAACCACATAATCATCTTTGCGTTAAGACCTCGCGTCCCTCCAAAGAGTTTCCTACAGGCCCACAGTGCTCACGTGGCCTTATTTAGCGAATTGCTGAATTTGGTATTCACAAATTTACCATAGTCGTTTATCGAGCCAGATGACCGTGCCTTGGATGGATATAGTATTCAGGTCCAGATAGTACCCTTTTTTAAAGGGTACTAGGACGGTCTTAGACGGGTTGATAGTGAGGTCCTCACTGATATACCAGACCTCATTATACTTGTGGTGTCAAATTTTCCCGTGACGATTATTGGTAGGTCTTTCGTATAGCCGATCGTCCTAGCTAAGCTCACATAACATGATTAGGGGGTCATCTACTACCAGAGACCAAAGCAACGGCGATAGAACCTCACCCTTTAGGCATTCCTGCTCATAAAAGCCCTATATGTAAAATTGTACCCTGTATGATGAAAACTAATACTAAGAAAAAAATACTATTCGCTATTTTATGTAATTGTAAATATTATATATATATATATATATTTTTCTTTAAATTAAGACATTAATGCCACAAACAGGTTTCAAATTTGCTCAATTTAGTTTTTTACCTATACTGTAAATTATCGACTATTTATCTTCGATCGACAGTATTTTCTCATATTTCTTTACATACATTAATTCCTAACACGTCGCAAAAACAATAACAAAAACAAAAAACCAAAATAATTCGATGTTTTTTTTCTTATTTTATTCCCTGACGCGTGATTTATGGTCACAATCAACTCAATCATCACGGTCTTCATGTGGCATGCCTACTAATTTATATCACCTAATCATCCATCGCCACCCTAATCACACTATTCATCACATACTCGCGTCTTCATCCGCAAACACGGTAATCATCATCATCGCGAATCTCCACTTGCCACTGGATTTTCAACACGGTAATTGGGATAACTTGACAATTTCATTTAATGGCTGCACATCAAACACTGGGCACCATCCGTTTATCTAACACACGCTTTTTTTGCCATCACTGGCGTTCGCTAAATTTAAAATTTGTATTATATTTGAAAAAAAAAATGTTATGTTTTTTTTGTGTAAATTATTTTCCTGTGTTTCGTGTTTTGGGATTGTGGATGCAGATCGTGTGGCACTTGTTGCAGCAGCTCCACCAAGCTATACACGTATGTACCATTACTTTCCAGCACACATGACACATCCATTCTGTTTTTATCCAACACCGCCGCAACCACCACCACTGTCACCTCCGTTACCAACGCTTAAAGCCCTAGGAAGCCAACAAACACCGACACCAGCACAATTAGCACAAACAATAAGGTATCCAGGTAGGAGTTTCATTTGTATTTTGTATAGTCCCTTGAAGCACTGAAGTCTGAGTTTAACTCTATGTTTTTTTTTTTTTTTTTTGTAAATATTTTATGTAAAATACTTGTAATAATTTAACTAATTTAAACTTGTATATATTTCAAAACAGATTAACTTTCACTTTCAGATAGTAATTATATATTCTAATTATTACTTAGCCCGAGCCCTATCGTTTTTAACGATTACAGACAGATTCAGACTATATCTATAGTGTACTTTAGGTTAATGCGATTTAATCAGTATTTTCTGTATAAACATTGCCATATTAAAGGAAAATTAATACTCGTATGTAAGTTTGGCATTATTCTAAACTTTTCTGAAGCGTTTGTTCTTAAAACAGAGTACGAACTCTTTGGGTGGAACAGATTTAATTTCTTGGTGCATGGAATACGTAAAAGCTATAATTGTTTCTTCTCTCTTAAATGAACAAAAATTCACAGTTTAAATATTTTCTCGAATCGAATGACGAGTTAGACTCATCATCTTGCACTTAAGCAAAACAACGACGAGTGTCAGTCGTCAAATGCACCCAAAGAGTTAAGGAATATTTGATATTTTTGTTACACTCTATAATCGAGCGATATGTAAAAAAAAAACGTTCATATTTTCGCAATTTTCAACAAATTCACATAAAACATTTTGATTACTTCTTTTACAGGGCCAGTTTAAATCATTCCATTCCCTGATTCCGATTTCACACTATAATTTTGAATTTATAGCTTTATAGATGTTATTGAGTTCTGGTTTTAGTGCCTATTAAGAAAACATAAAGAAGAATATTAAATATTTGAATATTCACTGTGAAATTTCCTACAATATTTTAAATAGCACCCAAAAATGTGCCATCTTTAGCATAAAATGTAAAAGGTTTTCAGGTATACTCACATTTTATAGAGCTTTTCTTGTTAATTTCCATTTCTTTTCTTAATAATGTGGAAAAATAAGAAATAGTACTGACCCACATTTATATGTTCTCCATTGAACAGGAAATGTTATTTTGGGTCAATTGCATTATGGGCTCTAATTAAAATGTCAAACTGAAGTTGTTAATATTGTGCTTAATTTAATGCATTTATGCGTGCTTGTCCTCAAATTTTATGTAAAGCACTTTAATTTACTGACTGACTGTAACTTTTAATTAAGGGGAGGTTCCTTTGATCGGCGATGAAAAAATCGATTTTTTTTTTTTTTACATATTATCAATCTATAATATGTTAAAAACATGATCCTAAAACCGTTTTGCGTTTTATGCAGTTTTTAGAAAGTTACAGCGCTTCAAAGAGAAGCGTGCAACTGTTAACTTGGCACAACTAGCGAACAAGACGAAATGGTTCTAAAACTTCAAACGCGTTTTCCCGAAAGTTGATATTTTCAGTGCGCGGGACAGTGTATCTCGAGAACCACTGATCGGATCCACTTGAAATTTTAAAGTCATGTGTAAAATTCAATTTCGGAGCCCTTGAACCATTATTAACAATATATTTTAATAATAAACAATGTTTACGCCTGTCTTAAACAACTAAAACAGACCCCAAAACACGACCTTAATTTTTAAGTGGATAACTTTCTCTTTTTTTATCAAAATTTCGAAATTTTTGGTTGAAGGGCCGCTACATATGTTTATTTAACTAACTTAAAAAATATTCATGTTTCAGTGACCCCTACAACCCTCTGGAACGTCCCGCGCAGACGCATATATGGCGCGCAAGGCCTCGCGGAGATATGGCTGGAGCCGCCATTTTGAATTGAAAGAGGGGGGAAAAAATAAATTTAGAGACTCTTTTTATCAATAAACATTGTACAAAAAACCGTTTGTTCATATCACATTTCTTTATACCTCAAAAAAATTCATAAAAGTGAAGAACTTTTCAGAGTCGATCAGAGGAATCAGAATCAGAGGAATTTATGTTATAGCCCGGTCAGCACTAGGTGCTGCCAGTTTAGTTCGATATTGATTATACGTCCGAGGATGTTGAAAAGTGCAGTTCTGACTTTATTTTCATTTGTGCTTTGAAATAAAATCGATTGGACTCTATTTTAATCTATGCACTTTATTTTACGGCAGCATTTTTTAAATCAGGGTACAGTAGGTAAATTCAATTAAATTTCATTTGGTTTGTTTATGGACACTATTTAACTAAAGAGTGATTCAATTTAAGCACTCTCTTAATAATAAAAAGCAAAAATATTTCAATTCAATACAATTACATATAAAAACACGAATGATCTTGGTGCTGTGTGATTAGTGACACATTTTTCTTGGAATCCAAGATCCTTGTATATATTGAATCATCTTTTAAAGTTGTTATCATTCTCTGATACCGAACTTCTTTGATTGTAACAATGTTCTCATTGTCTTTAAGAAGTGATAGATCAATTACGTCTTCCGATCAAAAGTCATGTCAAATCATAACTTTTCTAATCTTTGGGATTTGCCAATTTTATTTATTTACGAATCCAGAAAGGTGAAAATTAGTCTTTATAAGATGATTTTTTTTTAAATGCTTGCCTCCGCTGGCTTGGGAGTAGCACATTCTCTCAACCTGATTTTGGAGGACATTTGTAATGGTAGTAGCTCGATTAATATTGTTCTTATGTGTCTGAAACATTTCTAGATTTTCAGCATAACACCCATCTTTAAAGTACCCCACAAAAAAAAAAAGTCCAACGGCGTCAAATCGCAGCTGCACAATAGCCACAGCATATCTCGACCGAAATTTTTTTTCAAAATTCTCACTGTTTCGGCATTTACAGCATTCATTTGGGAAATAAGTTTTCGATATTTCCCCAATGTTGTTCAAGCGTAAATATACTCATTTCGTACTGTGGAGAAAATATACTGTGTTTAGTCAATTTTTTAACCCCAAAGAAACTGCCTGTGTCAGAATAACATGACATTTAAAAAGAAACTAGCAGATGGCCCACCCTATATTACAGCTGAAAATTCGTAAGTCTAAAACAAAAAGACGTAAAAGATATAATTATATAATATATATCATCTATAACCACTATTATGAAATTATTTTAGCATCGCTAAATTCCGATACGATTCCAAACCTAAAATAAATTTCCCGCAAATGTATAAAAAAATTTGCCGGAAGATGCGAAATTTCTTTTCAAAACTATAAATTAATGTTGAGGACTTTATTAGGACTTAATTTGTGTAGGTAATTGAATTTTACTTATTTCTAAATAGGGCTCAGGCATTAAAGAATATAGTTCACTACCTAAATACCTAGTCACTGTATGTAGTTATCTTTTTCGTTATTGCAGAATTTTCCCTTTTTTACTTCAATTATTTTTGTGTTCAGTCGTATTATATTTTTATATTTAATATAATTATTTTTCCTAAAGGTCTGTTTATGAGACCGGATGAGACGAATCTGTATACAACACTGGAGCCAACATTGAGTAGTAATCCGAATGTCTATTTTCAACGTAGCGGTGGAGTCCATCCGGGAATGATGTACTGATCCCTAGAAATCCTCCAGGATCTCAGTGCTCTCACCTCTTCATCGCTCGTGATCAAGGCAAAAAAAAAATACTCCAGCAATATAAGTTTTAAGCAAAAAAAGTGTTTTACTTTGTAAGATTTCTGATATTTTATTATACTCCCACGGAGTGCAATTAGTACGAATTGAAGACTTTCCTTACATTTTACATACTTAGAGATATTTGTAAAGCAAAAGGAAGAATCGAGTAGAGCTAGCGAAAAGCCTCGAGCACTTTCGTTGAATTTACCTTGACGAAATTGTATCTTATTGTAAAAAAATAAATAAAAGAAAAATGCTCGAGAGTGCAAGAACTCAAGATAAACTTCTTGGATTAGCTGTAGTGTGGTAGGAGTAGTCGCCGTCTGTACATAATAATTTTAAGAAAAATAAAGAACTCAAAACTGAATGTGTGTGCGTGTTTAATTTAAATTTAATCCCCTATTCCTTTTCGCAGACGGGTGCATTCAGAGTGCATTCCTCTCGCAGCTTCCCGTTGGGAATTTAAATTGGAGTTCTTCAAATTTCGATCAAACACGGAACGCACTTATGCCATCAGTCGCTGTCATTCCATTTCGCCCGTCAGATATGCTCTTGACCATAGGACGACGGTCCATACATCGGGGCTCTTTCTGTGAATCTATATGTGAAGGGCCCCACTGGAGGTGCTCCTGTGGCCATAAATAGACTATTGCCTCTGCGTGTGGACCCGTCCACGTTGTGAACCTGAACACAGTTCAGCGGTGTAGCAATTAACCGGCGATGACAAACGGAAGCAATTTGCCATACACCGGTTCGACGCGACGGCTCCTTCCAAGCCACACAGCCGAAGAGAACTATTCCGCGAGCCCTCTATCGGTGTAATTGAAAATGCGACAGTCTTAGATGCTACACAGAACCCGCTTGGACCCGCGCAAGCCTATTTATTTTATTTATTTATTTTTTTTTCGCCATAACTGTTCTTAATTGAAATCGGTGTTGAAACTCTTGTTTGTCGTCTCCACCGTCTCAGACGCTTCTTGACCCCGCATTCCGGCTAATCGCATCGTCTCAGTAGTTCGACCAGTTTGCATCTAACGTCTTAAGGTCTGACATTGAGATTGCGCGCACTGCACCGAGCGCGACCGACGCATGAGGAGTGCAAAATGTGGAACCACTTTCCCGACGTGCTGAAGCGAGCGTGCACTTCTCAAGAGCAAGCAACACACAGCAGCGGTTTGGTTCGCGGTCTGGCCGCGCGTACGCCGGTGTTTTGTTATCTCTTCGCGATTATTACGTAACAATAATCTTGTTTAATGAGCCAGCCTCTAATTTTCATGCCATTTTCTTGAGATGTGAGCACTCCAGGAAATACCAAGCAACGCGGCGACACAACGCGACGCAGGCACTCAAAGTACCCGCCAATAATTTAAAAAAACTTACGAGGCGTCAAGCTTATGCAATTTGGAAAATGCGCCACAGTTTTAAGAAATTGCTTCGTTTTTTTTTTTTTTTTTTCTTTCTGGAAACTAACTAACAACTTCCTCTTCAGGGCCTTTGTTTGCAAACTATGAACACCAAAATCTAGGGCTTACTTCAACTTCAATTGTAAGAAAATTCAAATGAAGCTGGACAATCCAGTAGAAAACAAAAGGCATCGTTATCGCGCGCATTTTTCAAAATGATCACACCATTGAAATTTGGGCTGTCACTTCCTGACGGCACGTGGTAAAATATACGAACTATGTTTAAGAAAGTGGTTTTCTTATATAAAACTAGGAAGTGTTTTTAACACTTTTACTTTTTAAAACCATAAAAAGACATTCCTACATTCTAATGGACCCTCAAGACAAATAAGACATTATATTTCTCCATCTGTCCGCTAGTATACATTAGAAAATTTCAAACTGCCAAGTTCAAGTATCATAAAACATCAGGTATATAATTCATCAAAACCATTTTCACTGTCATAATAAAGTTGTGTCCAGACACTAATTAGAAGAATCATAAATTAATGTTACAACTTCGACTGCTGGGTAACAATTTTTGTCATTAGTCCGTTCATAAATTAAAGATACATTACGTCCATAAATTTAATCATGTTGTTGTTGTATTAAGACTATGAATTAATTTGCCAAAATTTGAATTTATTAATATTTGAATTTAATAAAAGAGAATTTTTCAAAACTAGTTTAAAACTTTCAGTAAGTAGAATAAAATAAATATAAGTGGTCTGAGATGGCGTCTCTGAGATACCCTGTATATCAAAAAAGGCTTCAAAATGATTAGATAGATATGAGCTTATTGTCTAATGTATACGATTGGTTAGGTTAGACTTTATAACCAAATTAAGCGTCTAAAAACAAAAGTTTGGATCATTGTAGAATTCATATTTTGAGAGTAAATTTGTATTTACATTCTATTAAAAGTAGTTTAAAAAAAAATTTTTTTTAGTAAATCTAAACTGGAATTTCATACTTGTATTAGTTACTAATTTACCTTAGCTCTAGTATGTAGAGATTAGCATTACTTGGGATAAAGCTAGTATATCGATATAAATATTTGTGAGTACAGTATTACTAAATTTAATAGTATATGATCTTTTAAAGATTGAAGTGTAATAGTTAAAGCAAGAAAATACAAACAAACAATTGTTATGGTATGACACATCCAATATAAATATACTAAAAATCTTATTGTTTTTTAAATATATAATTTTTATTCACAACGATGAAGACTATTTATGGAAAAATCCACAAATTCTTATTTTTAGCATTTTAGAAATTCTGAATTGGAATATTAAATTTTATTAAAAATAAATAAATAAATGTGATTTTTGATAGCTTTTATCAAAAATCGGGAGGTTTTTTTTTTTTTTTTTTTTCTGTCTATAACGAGACTCATGTTTTTGTTATATAGAGTATGAATGAAATTACAGAATTTTACAAATGAAAATTTTTGAAACATACACAATGAAACAAAATTATTCTTAATAGACTGTCATCTTTGTTTGATGGGGTTTTCTAAGCCAATAGTTTGATTGTATTTTCCTATGTATTTTGTCTATGGCTTGCGTTAGTTTCGGTACATGTAATAGTGATAATAAATATTTCTCAACTTCTAAACAATGGCATATTGTTTCGGTACAGAGAGTCAATCAAATGTATGGGGCAAACCAACTAAGCTGAAGTAATTTTTAAGGTTTGGGGTGTTTTTCATTATAAACAGTTTCGTTATAAAGAGTTTACACTGTAGTATTTTTACTTCTTCTTGCCATTGTTATAGCTGTTACTGTTTACTACTATATTAAAGATTAAGGGACTTCCTTGAAAAGATATTCTTTTTTTATTCAATAAGATCAAGGTGAGTATTTTAAAGAGCAATAAAGTGATCTTGGATCTCTAAATTCTGAACATTTTTCTGTTTGAGATATCAAACTTTGTATATAAACTCTTCTAAATAGTGCGACACTTCTGCTTCGTACTCGCTTATCAGGAATTACAATTACAAAAAAAATGGGAGTGAGTCAGAAAAAAAGAAAGTGGATACCAAATGATTTGACAGAAAGAAGAAATGACGTTTCGAAACTTGTGAAATCCTGCTTCAAAGATTCTATTTTGATAATTCTAAACGAAAACAGAAAAAGAAGTGAACGACTATCATCGACGTAAACATCGACTCCAAAACAAAGCATTCATTTGTAAAAGTTATGATGTGTATTTGGTGGAATCAGAAGGGCACATCGTTTTATGAGCCGTTAAAACCTGGTGAAACTAATTCAACTGATCGTTATAAATAACAATTGCATTGAAACAAAAACGTACTGAGATTGTATAGTCAATTTTTCCATCATGGAAACCATCTGTTCTCAGAAACATGGCAAAAAGTTATAGACAGCGATTGACGATACTTTGATTAAAATAAAAACATCTTTGTATTTAAAAACAATAGTTGCTTTTAATAAAAATCCTTTAAAATTCAATACCACACCTAATGGAATTAATTTAATAGCCATGTTCTTGTTTAAACTAAAATTCATTAATGTTAACTGATTGTTAAGATAAATTTCATGGTAAATTAAGTAGATACCTACAACTTCATGCTATTTATCAGAGTATCGTTACTTATGTCTTCAATTCGTTCAAGTAATCAATAAATCGTGAACAAACAAAAAGTCTAATAGCTACAATACCAAACGATTATTCGCGCAATTTTTCAATAAAGAAAATACTATATATTGATGTGAGAAGAAATATTACAAAAAATTGCATGAGGAATTCCAATGTGTATATACGTGAGCAATTCTAGCGCATATCTTTTCTCACCTGGCCGATGCAAGTAGCAATCCGATGCAAGAAAGGCAATAAACACCTGCAATTATAGAAAGTCTCTGAAATTTATATTTTTCACTTTTTCGCGAGTGATTAAGTAGTGGGATCACTTTCTATTTCCGTTTCAGGCTGCAGGTATGTACCTGCACTTCTGTACTTAACGGCAGCATCGCGAAGGAAAATCGCTAAAAAACCAGTAGAAGACTGTTAGAGCCGTCGTCGCGCCAGTTGGCGCGGGCCAGCGCGCGCACGTACAAATGGCGGCGCAGTGCATGCATCCTATCTCCTAGCGATCATTTTCAAATTGGAATACCGCAGCATGAGATCAATTATGATTCCTGGGATGATTACGTTCTATACTTGGGACTTGGGAGGAGGCTGTCGGGGGCAAAAGGCTCCTCCGGTCTAGTCGAGGTTGAGGGAGATCATGATAATTTAAGAACAGGTGAACAGGAATATATTAAACGATGATCGTGGCCAGCAATCGTGCTACTGTTGTTCGAACGCGCCACATCGTCGCTACCATTTCATTGGCGTTTTCAGCTACCTAGGAGAGTTCTAATTATTATTCAAATGTGTCCACAGTGGGGAAATTGATGATCTTGCGAGAATTGGATGACATGTGATCGATCTAGTTTTACACGTTAAGCGTCTTAAGGTAAGTAAATGGTTGACTATTTTCGAACATGAATTGCATCACTTGCGATTAAGTTGTCAATGATGGAGTGCTTCCGGATGAAATTTGTTATTTTATGACGGGATAGGAAGGTAAGATTTATGGAAGTTAATGTCACTCGGCAATTGGGTAACTTTTATAGTCTTATAGTATGGCCGAGTAAAGCGTCTGTAATGCAACATTATATGAATTTTAAGGAATATTTTACAATTTATTATCGCTGAAGAGCTGAGTTTTTGCTACAAACCAACAGTTTTCAAATACTTTCTATACTAAAGTCAGAGATCGTAACTATTATACGTACAACCGTAAATATTGAAATTTAAAATTTATTTCTTAAGAGAAATTTATGTACTTAAGAATTACTTTTACGTAATGGTTGAAAAAGCTTCATTCATCAATAAAACTTACTTATTATTGCTATTACGTGAGCGTCGTGAGTTTAATTTATTTAATTGCTGATAACTGATTTTGACTGGCTTTTATATTTTCCTCGGTAGTAACGTTAATTGCTGGAATTTTATGTTTTCGCTCATGGATAACAAATTTTAATTTAATTTTTATTTTTTTCATTCACGGTAACGAATATTTTTTCAAGACAAGAAAATTCGTTTTAAATTTTTTTCGCAAACCTGCATTTAGATGTGAACTCTGCGGCAATTCATTTTGTTTTGGTTCTTTGCATCATCAAAATATTAATTTATGTAATTGTAATAAAAGCAGAATATATTTTTGATAAATTTTTTTTTTAAATCATACGAAAATTTGAAAAAAAATAAAAATTATGAATTTTATTTCAGAATAAATCAAAAAAGTCTAATTACAAATTAAAGAGGTCAACAACATTTCCCTCTCGGACAAGTGCAAATTTGTTTTTATATATTAATATTTTTCGTAGATTGGAAATCTGAAAATGAAAATGCCACATCAAATTTTCGAGAAAAATAAGGTTAAAAAATGAAAAAATGCATATCTTGAGTATTTCTGAAAATTTGTTACACTCCATGTCAAAAAATCTCAAAACGAAATTCAAATGAAAGCTTGTACCCTTGGCTATAACTATAAAATATGAATTATTTGCAACCAGTATTAAGGTATTTGTAATGTCGCATTTTTCATCAGTTTGGCATAATCTTAGTTTATTATTTATTCGGACAAAATAAATTTTAATGAAAATAATACTACGAGTGTTTTGAGGCCACTGACTACTATAAAAATGCATTTTGGGGCCTCCGATATAGAATTTAATATCTAAATTTGTTTGTACACAAACAAAATACTGCTGGAAGGATTTTTATAAAAGTTGGCATAGCTTATGTCGCGGATTAACATTTAGGATACATTTTTTCCATCTGTCACAAAATTCGTATATCATTGAAAGTTCGATTTGTGTAAGCGTATTTAGGAATTTGAGTTAGTTTTCGTATATTATTGTATAATATTGCTAAGATATGTTTTTTTTTTCTAAACCTATTTTTTTTTAAAACCCCTATTCTAAAAATTTAATCAGCAGCTCAAAAAAGCCTTTAAAAAGCTATAAAATCTGTGGTACGGAAACTGCAGCTTTTTAAGTTTGTAAATCGGCGTTATTAGATATTTGGGAAACAATTTTTTTTTTGTGATTTTCTTACATAGTAACCTGATTATTTATTGTAATGAATCTTTTTATATATTATAGCAGCACATTTCATCAATACTTCAGCAGAGTCATGAAAAAATATCCATTTAACAGCGAGTTACTTCAGCAGAGTCATGAAAAAATATCCATTTAACAGCGAGTTATGAGGCATATTGTAATAGGTCTTTTTAATAATATCGCTGCTGCTCGGAACTTAATTAATTCGAAATTAAAAGATAATGCATATTTTGTTTGTTTTGATATTTTAAAACTAATGGTAAAATTTTATATTGATTGGTTGAGCAGTTTTTGAGATATCATCGTACCAGTTTTTGAAAATGTAATATTTAGGAATGCAATTGTAAAGTTTGCGCGCTCACAGTTTAATTGTCATATCAAGAATTTTCATCGGGTCAGTTTAAAAATTTTACAGAACTTCAAAAACATTTATATTTTATATTTTACTTTGCAAAATGTTGACGTATAGTCCAGTCAGAATAGATTTCATTCTACTTAGGAAAAATTTCGATGGAGTTGAAAATTTATACAAACTTTTAAATCATTATTTCAAATGAAATATCAAAAATTCCCAGTTAAAAATGTTGTTCAAGGTCAAAGATGAAAAACGCTATATTTCTAATAAATTATCTCGGAAACAGTGAGTTTTTATGTAAAATTAGTTGATATAAAATTTATAGAGCGCGCGATTCTTTAAAAAAAGATTTCTTACGCTTTTTTTCGTATAAATGAGTTATAGCCCTTTCGAAAATTGCAAAACTCATATTTTTTATAATATGCACTCTTTTCCTCACTATCTTCGAGATAGACTGCTTGGTGAATTTTTTTTACGTGTTCTTCCTAGGATTCCCACTTTTTAGGAGTTTCAAGACATGAAGGTTAACTCATTGTATTCATAGAAATTTAAGGGTGAAAGTGCATTGCGGATGGGTTTACATCGACAACTTAATGAATACGTTTCTGAAGATAATTTTTTCCCAAATTTTAAGAGAGAAGTAGAGGGAGTCTTCAATGTAAACAAACATTTGTAGGTACCTTATTAAATTTTAAAGAAATTTGAAAACTTGACTGTATTGTAGATTTTTTAAATTTGTCGATTATTTTTTAATTAGGCACCCTGCTTTCAGGGGTAGAACTTGCTCAAACAGCTTACTGCCAGTACTTAGTTACGCTAGAAACCGCCAGATAGGCGAATTACAGAAGTCCGGGAAGACGGAGCAAATTTTCTCTAGTGGCGTTGACCCGGCGAGATTGATGAATGTAATGCGCGGTCGTTGGTAAACCGCAGTACATTAAAAATTTATTCAGCGATTGCCGTCCGCAACAGCGGCGTAGGAGACCCCAGCCAGCCCCTTCCGTACCTAAGTGAGGGTATAACTCACCTCTGCGCACGTTTAGTCATAATAACTTAATCGTAATTTGATTTACGCAGAAATGCCCTGCGCCCGGACTTCTTTCATTTCAGGCTGAGGTGCACGCAGCATCTGGTTACAGGTTGCCCGCCAGCCAGCCCCCATGTCTCTAACGTGGAACGCCTCCTTTCCCTAGCCTAACGAGGGATCATATCGATCTTGTCCTGGACTCGAGGCGCATTCGGTAATCCCGGAGAATCCGAGGCTAGGAGGCATGCGCAAATACGAATTAGTGGCTATTAATGTCATGCCAGGGAGGAGTTTTATTGTGTTATAAATATTGAATAAGCCCCATATCTCGTTCGTTTTTGTACGGTTTATGGCCCTCTTTATTACCGCAGACGGTCAGTTTTTCTCCAGTCCGCATAACTTGCTGCTCAAAACGTTTGATTTTTATGACGAATTTGCGACCGCATCTACGTAGGTGTACGAAAAGGTGGACATTATTTTTACTGCCAAGGGCCGAGAGTGCCGCAGAACATAAATCAAGCATACCTGTGGCTGTTCCGCCACTTTGCCCCGAGGGAGCATCGAGTGGTAGTAATACCAAACCTCGTTTAACGTCGCCACTGGCAAATTCTTTTAATTAATACCGCCATTAGTTCTGCGGAGCACGGCTTTAATTAATTGAAATAAATAGCACATTTGAGCATGAGCTCGGAGCTGGTTCTAATCAGAGATGTGCTTAAAGTTATTAACCGACGTATAGCCTGATTATGAATGGGTGCCTCGTAGAGGGATGGCATTTTCTCAATTAACATTAAAATTACTTCCCTGAGATGGCGATCACACGTAATTAGAAAAGTCTTGCTTAACCAATGCTATGATCTGGCAGTAGTTATTCATAATAGAGAGCAAGACTGTTATATGAGGTAACATATTCACGGAAATGATAAATAATTATAACAAGAGTTATGCGAAAGGAACACCTTAGAGAAAAGTTAAATAAAATAAAGAACACGAAATTTAGATTTTAATAAAATTCAAATCATAATTAACCCGCCATTGGTCACGTATATGTCTGTGAGACCGGTTAGTTCGAAAAAATCAAATACATATTTCACATGCATCCAAAGATATTGTCTTATGTTAATAAAAGAGATTTGATTTATGAAATGCTTATGTTTTACTGACAACAAAATATCTAATTTCATAACCTTTCCAAAGAAAAGTACCATGAACAGTAAATTACAGAAAAATTCGTAGTCAAAAACCCCGGTGCGTGAGACCGTGGACGCCAACGATGTAAGTCAAATACACGTCACCAGTGGCGGGTTAAGAACCCGCGGAATAATTTTTCGAATTAAACCAGGTAATAATAATACAATGTCCGTTTTTTACTACATTTATTTTTATTTTTTTCGGTGTGTGTGTATTTATTTAAAAATATACCACAATGTTTGTTCCGGAATGGCATATTCATGTAAATGTACTCCATACTCTACCATAATTCAAATAAGCTAAAGCATTGACTTTTGTTGTATATGTGGATCTGCAATTTATACATATTACAAAACAAAGGCAATTTGCATACAAAAACACCTCTTTACCAGTCGATTAAATATGAATATAATGTGTTATCACGATATAGAGAATATAAGGTTTGACTACAGAGAGAATATTGATTCGTCATTTTGCGGTTCAGATATACCAATGACGTCACACGGTAACAAAGTTTTTGTAAGGGATTTATCAATAATAATAAATTAAACTATTCGGTTTTTGCAATAAAAATGATGACGTTACTTTTTATGAATTGTAAACATTGCATAATCTCACATGACAGATTTCTAGCGTCACCGAAAACTGAATTGCAAATTACAAAAAGGGCTAATTTCTTGTTTTTCCAAATTGACTTTTTCACTCTTTTTTTTTTTTGTGTACATATAGATTGATATTTCATGAGGGAGAAGGATTCATATCCGGTTTCCGTAGTGGTAAAAAACACGCGACTTTCTTCAATAAATTTCGAAAAGATCTCACTTCACCTACAAAAGTTAAGACAATGCATAAGGGTGGTTTTGAAAACTTCTAGGAAGGCATCCTGAAGAAGATTTTTAATGAAATCATTATCTTATAGAGGGATTTTTCTGTTTGTAGCACAATATAATACAATAAGGTATAACAATATAGTGAACGTTTTTGATGCAAGCCAACTATCTAATTTGTGTTTTTATTTTATAACGAATTTTGTTGTAAATGATGAACTATTTTTGTTTTTTCAACCATCAAAAATTAAATATAATAAACTTAGAACTAAGGTCGGGAAGCCCCGGATGGCGGGTAACCCTGGACATTTAAACTTCTAAGAAACTAACCACGTTGCATAGGTATAGTTTTATTATAAATGTTTACTCCAGGGAGCACTCTGGAGTAAAAACAAATCTAACTTATTTGCGGTATGGGCAAAGAGTGAGTTACACGTGAGTGTGTGTTTTGTTCATGGCAAAACACTTTCGTTGCTCCTGTCAAACTTCATTGAAGGTTATCAAGTACAATAAGTAAGTGTGCGTACTTGTTTTTTGGTTAATGTTGTAGGCAATTTTATATATTTAAAGGTTGTAATAATATTTGTAACATTTCTTGTACAATTTAAGAGCTGTGTCTAAAAATGTTGCATGATAGCGATCGGGTAAGTTTTGAATTTTGCGATATTGTTTTAACAAACTAAAATTGTTTTGTCAGTTTGCTTATTTATGGAAACTACTTTAAAATGTTGTTACTTAGGTTGCAGAGAGATTTGAAATATGCCGACATTTAAGGGGAGAATTAGTTAGTTAATTAATAAATTTTAATAATTTTGAAAATGTACTATTGAAGTTTTTTCTTTTATAATTCAGATCTACAACTTCTCTTCTTAATGCCAAATAATAATCTGCCAGCCCAAATAAAAAGTCTGCCGTCAGTCCCGCTGTCTAAACGAAAATTCCAAACGGAAAGTTCACTGTCGGTTATGGGGGATCGACGCACGCCACGATCAACGTATTAAATATATAACATTTTCAAATAACATTTCACCTTTTCCCACGCGAAAATTCCTTTTTCCATTTGAAACGTAAAAAAAATCTATTTCAAAATAGTTCTTTTTTATATCAAAAGTACTAAATTCCAAAACAGTATCGATGTTAAATTTCGAAAAGAGATTATTATTCCAAATGCAAAGTATCAGAATTTAATTCAAAAGTGCATTTTTATTCAAAACAAAACTACAAAATTTGTTTGTAAGGTCAAAAAACGATGGGGCCACCATCGATTACTATGTCCGGTGCTACCCGCCATCTTTTGTGTTGTCAAAAAACGAAGGACAAAGTATTTTTTAAATATTTCTTTAAAAAATTTGATATGATTACTAATTCTTAATTAACATGATTGAAGAAGTTCCAAGTTTTATTTGAAGAGTAAAATAAAGACAGGAATTTTGTTTTTTAGTATTTTTATTTGCAATTCACTTAAGTGTCCTGAGCTACCCGACCTTCTCCTATAACTTTTGGTTCTTAATTGTTGCGGAAAAGACAATAATCTTTTGTCTTCTTAAAAGTAATCATTCAAAAAGCGGGTATGTGTAACTCTTTTGCATCGGAGTAGTATAATAATATACTTATATTTGATTAAATTATATATCATTTTTAAAATGCAATATATCTACTATTAACAACTCTATCTACTGTTTCCAACTCTCCGATGCGATTGAAGTAAGTCATTCTTGTGATCATATATTGACAATTCAATATTTCATTCTTCTAGCGATGCTTTCAAACTTAAAAATGTTTTGAAATTAGATAGCAAAGGATAGTTTAGGGCAAATAGTAAATAAACAACAGGAGTGAAACGCAATTTTTAAAGCTCAGCTTTCTAGTGATATTTCCAAACTTCAAAATGTTTTGAGATGGCATAACATAGGGGGTAAATAAATTATTTTTGGTTGACGAGTAAGTTTTTCACTTTGGGGGATTTTCTTAACCCCTACAATCACCAGCGCACCTCCAAATCTCGTTCATTTGTCTCGAGTCGACGACCCGTACAATATATCCCATGGTCAAGGTCATCGTAGAGTTGGAGTTGGAGTAGAGTAGATGTAGATGTAGATTGATGTGGCTCTCCGAAAACACAATAAGGCCATTATAGGTCCCATTTTAGTACCACTTTTTGTGACCAGGGTTTCTGGTGGGAATTGAGCCCACAGCCTCTAGCACCCTGCTATCTTGCAGTCAACGCGTCGCTTTACCAACCGAGCTATTGATTACCAAATATTTCTGTAAAAGTTTGGCTGTAACTGAAAAAATATCAGTGTTAGACAAAACTTAACTTTAGTAAAATGGTAACGTTGGATGCTTTTACTAAAGTTAAAATGGAACTTTTGCGGGTCCACTCTGGTGTCTATTTTAAATCGTTTTTTTTTTTTTTTTTTTTTTTTTTTATGAGGAAAGGGGAATCTTCTAATAAGGTTAGGATAAAGTAATGACTAGAGCCTAAGTTTTCTTCAGCCACAGGGAAAGCATACCTAACTACGGCAACGTAGTTCATATGCAAATTGCATATCTTGCCGAAATCAATCAATGAAATCCCGGTAGCCTGGGATAGATACGCCGGTACTAAGCGAACGCTGCCACCTCTGAACTCCTTAAGTAAACGAGTTGCTCTCGCTGCGCGCCTTAAGAACATCACTTAAAGTCATTATCGAGCACGGACGGAAATTGTTGGTACGCTAATCCGCCGCCAGTCCCGGGACGTACGGCGCGGTTATGCAAACAAGCCAGACATCTAATTATTCCCGCTCAGCTCTCAGCTCCCAGCCGCAGCCGGAGGAATTTGCACGCGGAAGAACTCGGTCGTTAGGGCTCCCTGGGCCGCTGCAAAATCGCCAGAAAGGCAGAAAGCTCATATTCCTACATATAGTATGTATATCTATCGCGAACCTTTTCGATAATGCACTTCGCAGCCCACAACCTCATTATGCAATCTTGTGGTCAATACCTCACTATTCACTGTACCCGCCCGAACCAGTTTCATACCTGCGCGAGTATAAACTATGTATTATAAGAAGTCTGGTGGTCGCAGCAGCAGCCGATTTCCTGATAATTGAGTTCGCGGAGGATGCACCCAGTCCGAAGGACGACCAATCTTCCCCGTTCTAATTAAATATTTATTATGTTAATACGTCCAATTTCTGAAATGTCTCGACAGACCCCTCTTTTATAGCTACCCCTGCTTGCCCAGCTCCATCCTAAAAATGCCCTGCACTGCCACTACGGTGCAATCGCAAAATGCGCGTAATGCAGTGGCTTAATAGGTGCAATAAGGGCGTGCTCGAGATGAGTAAATATTCCGCATAATTACACCTTTGCGGAGCGAAATAAAATGGTTTCACTTGATCCGCGACTGACTAATTAGAAGAAAATCTTAATTTGAGGCAAGGACAGGAACGCATCATCACCGGTGCGACGACACGACACGCACCGCGGTCTGCGCTAAAAATATCCAAAAGGAACTTTGCGTAAAAAGCGATAGTAGTTTTTGCATAAAACTGGTTTCAGTGAGTGCAAAGTATGGAGAATTCTACGCCTTTTGCCAAGCTCCCCTTTTGGATCACGTCCGCTTTCGTTCTCGCACCATCCAACAAAGACGAAATGTGTGAAGCATGGAGGCTGACACGTTTGAAATTCGTTATTGAAGCAATGGTGGGGATTTTATAGCTTCGTTATCTGGATTAACTGTACTTATTAGCACTCACTTCTTCTGGGGAAAAAACAAATTTCTTTTTGAAGAGGTAGTTAACTTAAAAACATATACGTATAATGTCAATGCCTTTCTACCTTTCTTTTTTCTATAAATTATTGGATGAATTGTTTCAGTGCGAATTTGCAACACAAACAGAAGTCACAAGATTCGATCTTTCAAAAATTAAAAATTGATTTTTTAATCGTTATTAAGCGATAAATAAATTCATTGAAAAATAAAAAAAATCCTTAAGAATAATATAACATGTGTTTATTTAAGCTTATACAATTTCATCTTTTCTTTACTTTACAGGCTTTTCATAAAAATTGGTATTATGAGATTTTTGGGATCGCTAATTTCAATTCAACAAATTTAGTGTTTTATTTGTATAATTTTCGAAAAAATAAAAATATAAATTGAAATAAGGAGCTAGAGAGATAAAAGTTACATTAATTAATGTAACATATTTCAATAAAATTAAAAGATAATGACTTCAGTAAATGTCGCCACGAAATCTAAAATCCGTTAAATTGACGGGTTGCGTAAACCTAGTGTTAAAAAATTAATTTACATTTTTCGTTGCTGTTGATTTCGTACTTTTCATTTACTTAAACTAATGTGATAATTTATTCATTGTTTATGTAACTTGGGAAAAGTATTATAAATTACAGCTTTTTAACTATTCATGTACTATACTACATTCAATTATTGTTATATCTTATAAAAATAATACGTATCAATAAATTTCCCTACATTCAAACAGAACACATAAACTTTAGTGGAAATTTTAGTTCTGTTTAGACCCCAAAGATCACGATTTCTTCTGTATTCGGACCGCGGCGCACAGTGGGGCTATATTGCTAAATTGGTTCAAAACCACCCACAAGTCGTAATTTTTAACGGAATTTGAAAATTCTTGTTTGAGGATACTCGTGATGAGGAAACAAAGAGACGCTCTGAGCCCTTTTTGCGAAAAATTGCTTGGGTGATTTTAAAAATTCAAAATTGATCTCGAAAATTCTGCATATTGAAATTACAATCTTACGATCCAAGAACTTAAGGGGGTAGTTACACTTCTTTTTTTTGAAAAAATCGATTTTTTTTTTATTTCATAAATGGGCTCTAATATATCACAGAAATGTTCTCCCAAAACCGTTTTGAGAAATTCGATATATAAAAAAAGTTATAGACACATTTGTAGCGGTGCCTTACGCTTATCGCACCTCGAAATTATCGAATAAAAACTTTAAACGCGTTTTTCTCAAAACCACGTTTTCTGACCTGGCCGACATGATTTTGAAAAAACTATTGGTCTGATCGGGCTCAAATTTTTATGGGATACTCTATACATGTGTAGTTCTCGCCCGAACTAGGATTTTGAAAATCGGTTAATGTTTAACCCTTTTTTTAAACAATTTTTTGCAAAAAAAAATGACCGAAAAATTAAAAAGTCCGCCATTTTCTTTTTTTTTTTACCAAAATTGCTTATCCTAGTTCGAGCGATAGCGACTGATCTATATTTTAATATGTACTTTGAATTGTTTGTTTCAGACGTTCCAGAGTCAAGATATCATGTCGGCCAGATTAAAAAGGGGTCACCTTCAGGCAGCCATATTAGGGCCCTATGAAGAAAAAAAAAAAAAATTGTTTTATATTCTTGAATGTTAGTTGTATCATATATAAAAAGTTTGCAAGATCAAAATAAAGTTAACTATAAAAAAAAAATCTTTAAAAAAAGGCCTTAAGAAGTGTACTACCCCCAGGCAAAATCTGGAAAAAATCCAAAATAGGATTTTGAGGTTTTTGAATCAAAATTAGGTATTTACTTAATCGTACAAGGTCTCCTGAAGTTTTAAGTTCTTGGTTCGTAAGACTGAAGTTTCAATATGCTGAATTTTGGAAAACAAAGTGAAGTATTTCGAATTTTTTAAATTCACCCAAGAAATTTTTGACAAAATGGTCTTCGAGCGTCTCTTTGTTTCCTCCTCACGAGTATTCTCCAATAAGAATTTTCAAATTTCGTTAAAAATTACGACTTGTGGGTGGTTTTGAACCAATTTAGCCATATAGCTCCAATGTGCGCCGACCCCCCAAAATTAAACTCTACTTTTGAACACACTAATATTTCTCAACTAAAATCTAGTAAAATTCCAAATTTAGGCACTAGAATTGTATTTACCTACTTTAATTAGATTTAAATTAATTTAAATTCCAGGTATAAACGTTCGAATTCTGTAGTCTTTGTTTTAATAAGAATTGACTCGAATTTGAAATAAAACCACTAGAAATCGAATGAATTTCTCATAACTTAGATTTATGTCTAAATTCACTGGATATCTGAAAATAAAAACCTCTACTGGGTTTCTAAAACCTTTACTAGAACATCGAGATTTGTAATTTTTTTTTGCTAGAAGCGCACTTTATTTTTATCTAGTAGTAGAGTCTTGTAGTTAGTGTAGTGTTATATTCTAAAAGTTTACTACATACACAGTTGAAGTAGGCGCAAAATTTCTATAATTTCCTAGTATTAGATTTATATCACTCTTAAATCTTAATCTTAAAATTATTTCATACTTTTTAGGGTTTCTAAAGTTTTGAGCACTGTTCGATTTATTTTTTGAAAAGATTTATTTAATTCTGTATATTTGTGATATATGTATTAAATAAATTTAAAACACATAGGCTTCCATTTTCAATGCTGTGTATTAATATTTGAAGGATTTTAATAAATATTTAACATATTTTTGCTATTTTGGAACCGCCGTATTGCATTTTTTTAATGCAGCAACATATTGAAATCACTGACCCGTGGGGGTCAGCAGGTCGTCCCTGCTTCTTGCTTGTTGTAATGTATTTCAGAACAAAAGAATTAGAATTTCAGTAAATTTGAACATAAAAGCAGCTAACTATACTGGAATTTTAGTGTAGTCAATAGATTTCAAGCCTTTATCGCTAAATCAATTAATATCTATTTGTTTTCTCTAGATCTTAAGTTAATTTTGATGGAAACTCACCAAAAGAATCTTTTTTTCTAATAAAAAAGATTAGAAATCTAGACATTTCAACAATATACATTAAAAACGATTTACAGTGAACCTTTAGATCCTTGAAAAAGTTTAAACGATCAAAATAGAGCTTTGTGACTTCATAATTCTTATTTGAACCTTTTAAGAATATCTTTTTCACTATTATAGAAATTTATTACAATATTATCTATATTATTAAAAAATTAATAAAATTTAAATTAAAAAAGATTGACAAACTAATAAATAAAACTTCTATGTAAAACTAATAATTTTTGTGTGAGAAATTTATGCAGATATTGAAATTGTCCTCCGAAAACCAAAAAACGAATTATATTAATATTTGTTCATAAAAAAGTTAATCCTAAAAACTGAAAAATAAATTACTTTGCGAAAAAGAACCTTAAAAACTATAAAATAATTATATTTTCTTTTTGCTTGCCTTTAGATGTAATGCAATTTTTTCTAACTATGAATGTATTGTATATTTGAAATAAGCACGAATTCATTGTCCGAATTTTTCAGCTACTATTGCACCATAATCACGGACAATAATGTGAATATCTTAGATAAAACTGATAATCTTAAACTGCATGAAAATTATTTCTTAAGTTCATAATTTATTTGAAAAACTTAATTGTCCAATTTAGAAATTATGAAACATAAACCGGGTCTGTAGGAACTCCAGTACCTTGAGCTTGGTAATATCTAAAGTTTTTCTTACACTACATACAGACAATGTGTTTATTTATGTATATGTACTTCTGAAGTTGCATTAACACGAGGAATGTTAATTACAAAGCCCCCAGGAGACACGGAGCTGGATTTTAAAAGTTGTGCTGGCAGGGAAAAATAACTAACGCGAAATAAGATCTGATCATTTGCATTTACAATGCAATGAGCTGTTTCGCGGGTCTCAAAGGTTTGGCAACAGTAATTTTTATAATCGCGTTTGTACACATATTGGTGAAGCTGTACCAAAGAGGAAACCGCGAAAGAAGTAAGACGCGCTTCCCTTGCGAAGGTAAGGAGGCAGCTTCGTAATCCAGGCATCTTGCTCCTACACGCCTTTCAATGCAAATTTGTCCGAAATTTCGGCTCACAATCATTTTTATCTTTATTTTTTTATTTTTGTTTTTTTTTTAACATTAGTCTCTTTCAGTAAAAACTGTACCCGCGTGAAATCGGGCACTTCAAGATTAATTTAATGTGCGAAAGGTGTGCTTAGCGTAGAATGGAAAGTTATATAAATTCACATATAGTATATACTATATACTATATATGTATTTAGATACAGGTAGGTCGCGGATCTTAACAGAGACAATTGGTAGTCATGCGAAGAGACTTTCTGTGTCAAACGGCGCAAATGGTATGAGATAAATTAATATATAGGAGAAATCTTGGTGCGGGGCGGAAGTTGCCGGCCGCGCATCGATTCAACTATGAAATAATCGTGCTCGATATAAATCGCATAATATCACGACACAGCTTTTTCAGTTCTATCGAGCGATTTGATCTCGTCGAAGACAACGCGGCTGCAATATCCCCGCGCTGCATCTTAGACACATCGCAGTGCAACAAGCAGTGAGAAGGAGCAAAGATCATCACTTTACACGATCTTTTCCTTTGTCTGGACCAAAGATACTGTGCCGAGCAGGCCACATCCGAGATCCGACAAGATCATCCCCGGAGTTACTATAATCCGGGACCGGGACTCGGGACTCTCATAAAGAAGATATCAACGTGGATGCGCCACACTTGATCAAACGTTCAATTAGACAGCGACTGCGAGATCAATAGATAGATGATCGTCAAACGTGCTGGAATTTCAATATACATATCCCACCCTGTGCAGTTGTGGGTATTTAATTCCACGTTCATATTACAATGGGGCAACCTCGTCCGATCGGAGCACCGCAGCGCCCGGGCAAACTAATCACTGCTCTCGGTGCAATTTGCAATTTGATCGGATCGTGGCGCAAGCGGGCACAAAACATCAATTCATCGGAGCCGGCCCCAGATAAGGAGCACGTAACAGAACTAATATAGACGAGATGTTTAGATAAAATTTAATGCCCGCCATTAGTTGTAATTACAATGGGCGAAAGGCTCAAGACGGCTAAATAATGACCATTTAGGCGGCTTAATTAAGTTATATTGGGTGAAATTGATTGGCTATCGGACGTAATTCGTCTTCTCTTCCACAATGATAATTTAATGTGGCGTAAATTTAATCTCTTCACCGAGAGTAACTTTATACATAGCCGTAATATTTTGTACTTTATCTAAAAACTAGAAACTGAATAATTCTCCCAATTTTAAGTTTGTTATAATTATATAATGAGATTTTTCTAAAGTTCATAATTCCGAAATTAGAAGACTTTTTTATGGTAAGAAGAAATTTAAAACTAACATTTTGCTGCAGTAGTATAGACTACTTGGTCTATTCTTTTCGATTGATAGAAATCTAAAAACTTTACATCCCTTTATTAGGGAATCAAAAAAAATGGCATTTTAGTGAAATCTTTTTTGCACTCAATAAAAAATATTGGTAAAAATAACCAAAATCGTAGATTACAAATTGCGCCAAACAACTTAAAAGTTGTTTTTCGTTGTAAGATGGCCATCTTAAAAACATATTTTCTTCAATTAAGATGTTAGAAAGGGTAGTTTTTTCTGATTCTCTAGTAATGCAGTATATGTGTTGTTTTGCTCGATGTTTTTATAAGTAATTAAGTTACATTTCATGAATATTTTATAAAAATGTCATTTAAAAATATTAATACTAATAATTTTGACAAAATCTTCAAGATATGAGTAACTAATTTGCTGCATAAAGTTTCATTCTTAAATGTAGATTGAATTGTTCTTAATTCGAGATTTTCGTGAAAATTTATCTCACAATTGTGGACTACATTTTACTAAATTCGATAGCAAATTAAACAAAAAATTGATTAAGCAAAAATTGCTTTAAGGAGTTATATTAAATTTGTTTAAGTTCGTTGAACAAATTTTTAATTAACTATTTTTGGTAGTCAGTATTAACAACGAAAAAATGTTTCAAAATTTGCAGAGTTTCAACAATATGTGTTGCGTGGTTTTTTAAAAATTTATTTTGCTTAAATTGACCAACTTTATTTTGCAGAGTGTGGTAAAAATAATTTTTTTGATTTAAAAATCTAAATATAAAACTCTTAATGCCTCATTCGAAGAATATTAAAATTAAATTGAAACTGATATCTGCAGAAAAACTGGAACACAAGATATCGTCGTTGCGCGTGCAATACCGCGTAACAGCAAAAAGCGGAAAATTGAAATTTCGCGCCTGCGGATTCTTAACATGGTTTCGCTCCTTATAGAACTCACAGAATTTAAATTAACCTATAAGAAACCTTATTTTTGACATAGAAACAATACCGCGTTACACTTGCTTGCTTGGAGTTGGCGGCAAGTTTTTTCTTTTCTTCTGTAAAATCGTGAAAACGCAGATACGCGGTATTGCACGCGCAACGACGATATGTTATTTTTTGTAAATTGCCGATTTAAAATAGTCCAAGAATTAAAAAAAAAAAACATTAATAAAACAGATCATACCTTTTATGACTTTTCAAAAATTTTCCTCAAATGATTAAATTTTGCAACTATTTTCCAAAATTTTAATTTTTTAATTGAATCAAATTTTAAATTAAAATTGACAAAAAATCACTGAAAGAAAATAAAATTGTTTTCGAAAAAGGGCGACTAATTGAACTCAAACATGGATTTTTCAATCAAAAAATAAAAACAATAATTCAATTTAATAAATCTTTATCTACTTGATTATAATCTCACTAAGAAATGTTTTTGCAAATTTTCGTAAAAATAGTCTTTCAGAAAACCTTGTTTTTAGAAAAACTAGGTTAAAAAGTTTCGATATTATTTGTGACATATATCTACAATATTTTCAAGAATTTCTGAACAAGTCTACATAAGACGGATAAGTATGTTTTCACTATTTATACTTTTTATTCAATTTTCAGGACACAATGTATGAAAAAAATAAACGGAAATGAAATAGAAAACGAACATATTTTGAATAGTTTTGATGCTTTTATATTATTTTCCACAACGTTTTTTTTTTTTTTTATAATTTGAGTGTTATTTTCTTTAATGCTATCAATCCCTGTAAGAAATTTATACCAATTAATTTTCAAGATGTTCAACAACACATACAGATATATAACATTAAAAATGATTCTATGATACTCGTACTATAACCAGTTCAAAACTTACATCAAAAAGCAATTTTGGCGGGATATGTTCTGAATATTGTACATCCAAAGGATGTTATTGGATCTTTTGTAGTTTATAATAAGATATTTTTATTCTTATGTTGTTTGACTTTCAATTATATCTATTAAGGGGGTAGTCCAGTGAAAAAAAAATTTTTTTTTCGTTTTTTTTTTTTTGCTTAAATCTTCTCTAGTACACCTAGAAAATACTCCCTTAAAATATCTAAGCAAAATATTGAATAGTTTTAAAGATACAGAGAGTTTTCGAGAGATGTGTAATCCGAGCGCTCGAAGGTCCCCTGGCGTGTTTCGGAGCAAGGAGGACTCTTGTATTTCTGTTTGCTTCGCCCATTTTTTTTCGGTTTATAACGGTCTAGATCCTTCTGCTTTGTATTTAAGGTTAGTTATGTATGAAGGAGGCATCGCGTTATGTATGGAGCAGACATCGCTGACTAAGGTAAAATTAGTTTTTTTAGCTTTTTTCCGCATAAAAAACTTTAAACGCGTTTTTCTGAAAACAGCATGTTTTGACTCGGCGGACGTCAGATCTCAGAGTCTTTTGCTCCGATTGATCTAAAAATTTAGCTGTATAATTCTTGATTGTGTATCTATCGTCGGAACTAGAATTATTAAAATCCATTGTTTATTTACAAAGTTATAAACAAATTAAGCACCCGAAAAACACCCGAAAAATTCGAAATGCCGCCATTTTGTTATTTTTTATTGAAAATTAATAATTCTAGTTCCGACGATAGCCAATGTTCTACAGATTAAAACCTCGTTTGAATTTTTTGTTTCAAATGAACCGTTGCAGAGATTCGACGTCCGCCAACAAAATTTTTTTTTTTTGGAGCGGCCATTTTGTCGGGATGACTCATCAAAAACAAAAAACAAATTTTTTTTGTGTATTTTAATAGTTGTACTATCATATGTCAAAAAATTTTTAATAAAAATTGACTTCTAATATGAAAAAAAAATCGTTGAAAAAACAGTCGTTTTCACTGGATTACCCCCAAGGGGGATTTCTGGTGTTTTTTTTTTTTTTTTTTTTTTTAAATTAAAGTTTTTTTTTCTCACATTTCATTAGAAAATAGCAATACAAAAAAAAAAATTATTTCAAGATCGAGAGACAAGGTTTAAAATAAAGTGAGACAGCTGTAACGTTTCAGCGCTCAAAAGACACCTGGCGATAATTAAAACTTGAAGCACGTTTTTTCGAAACTGAATTTTTCGACCTGGCGCAGGTGATTTAGAAAAATCTACTCTACCAACTTCAAATTTTAACTGCTTATTCTTCAGACATGTCGCTATCGCCCGTAGTACAATTATGATTTTTTGTTGTGATTTATGAAAGTTATAAACAATTAAAATTTAAAAAGAAGATCGACAAATTCAAAAGTTCTTTTTTTTTTAAATTCATGATCGCCATTTTGGAAAAAATACACATGAAAAAAAAAATTTTTTTTAAACTTCATATGCTTGTTTATATGAATCAATATACTATGAAATAAAAAAGATTTAAAAAACAATTAATACCACCAGAAACCCCCATTTAGTGCATGTTGCGTTATTGTTGATATTTTGCCAGAACTTTCATTATTATTATTCTAAATTACAGTATAGACTTCTTTATGAATCCGATATGGCATCCGAACATTTACAATTTCATGGGATTTCCATTTAAATGAATCAAGAGGCTTTTAAGGCTGCCAAGACAATTCTCATTCCGATCGAAATTCTATGATTAAGATTTTCTATTAATCCTAAAAGATTGTTTTGTCTTTGGTAATTTCTGAAACGTAAAACGTGTACAAACATACCAATGATTCACAAACATTGCAGTAGAGCCAATTTTATTTAAGCAAAATTCCAAGCTGACCCCGTTTTAAAATATGACAATGCCGGTAAAGTTGTCAATTTATGGTCAACAATTATTCATCTGCCATGAAAAGCCTTGAAGTAATTAAATGTTTCGTAATAGATCATGGAATATTAAGAAAACATTGATTTTCCACACATATTAGACCCATTATAAAGTGCTTCAAAAATGTTGAACTAATTCTCATCTTCTCTTCTCATCTTTTGTTTAAAATGAACTGAATGTAAAAATTTCGAAACTTCTTCGAAGGAAAATTTTAAGAACGGCCAGTTTGACACGATCTGGCATTGCAAAAATTATAGGAGCCCCAGTCTTAGATCTACGGAACCTTAGAAATTGATTTTCCTTTTAAAACAAAATCTTAATCGTGGCAAATCGAATTGTAACGGTTTTCAATCACTGCAATCCAACAAAGGAGCAGACATAACATTTGCACGAAGTGCACGGAACGACGACGGTGTTTAAGACCTCTAGAGACCTCTTATCGCTTGTAAATGCTCATTCGACGTGAGATATTGCCTGTTCCCGTTCTACGCCTTATTCGCGGTGGCCCGGAAAGGATTTTTAACTCGCGCGTTCCACTCGCCTAACGCTTTCCGTTCCGCATGTCATTCGCTGCCCCTTCTCGCGGGAGGGCGCTGCGGTGGTGCCCCGGTGTTATACTAAATAATTGCCACCTTTTACGCAATTTAGCATTGCGGCTCACGTGTGCGTTTTAATTGCATTAGTAACATGTTACCATTGTATACGGTCATTGTGTGGGTGTCATTGAACCGCTCTGCTCGGGTCCGCGACTTGCAGCGGCCGGGCAATTCAAGGAATTTATTCGACATTGCAAGAGCAAATAGAGCGCCCTTCGGGGCGATAATTATTTCAGCACATTCAAGTCGCCTGCTCGGACTGCGAAGGCAAAGTCAAGATAATTATTGTTCCGCCGACCACTTTGCCGGACTCGAAGGAGCATTTATTTAACGCCTTTGGTGTTATCAGTTGATTTACCTCGACTGCATAAAAGTTTGGTGGTGGCGGTACGTATGTGTAGGCGTCGTTTCGAGGTTTTCATTTAATCCTTGAATCATAGAAACCTTGGATTCGCGAGGTACATGATTTTGCTTTGATAGACTTTTTACGTCATCTACAAATTGAATCTTGTTTAACCCGATTGCAGCGATTTGAATAAAGGAGATACACAACCGATCAGTGCAGTTCAGGACCCAAAAATTCTGTACAAATGCGTGCTTGTCTGCATACAAAGAACATAATATTAACGATTTTAGTTAGCTACATTTAATAATTATCCATTGGTACTATACTTTTGGGTGTACATACCAAAGAATTTTTCTAGTCATTGGTAACTTCTTTTCTAATCAATGTTAACTATTTCTTGAAATTAGTACAAATAACACTGGTCAACAAATTCAATGTTTCTTTATGTTTACGTACGAGTTCCAAATCATTTCTATAGTATTTTTTACGTATATCACGAATTCGTAAATGAAAATGTTCAATTAGCTCTCGTCTTCGAGGAAAATAGAGTGGAAAGTTCAAAATATTGTATTTATTCCATTTTTGAAAAATCAACAAAAAATAGCAGATGGTCGTTGGAGTTTGTAACATGGCTCAAACTAAAAGCCTGAATCTTATTCACGAGCCTGTACCTATTATGACCTTCATTCAGCATATATTGCATGAAATACATAATCGGTTTGCTTAAAGATTTGAATTTCAAGTGATATTTCGAATATTTTTAAGACCTTTCGTATTTTGAAAACAGGAGCTGATTGAGCATTTCTATTTACGAATTCGTGATATACGGAAGAACTCGTATATAAATTATTTGCTACTTGTTAGGAAAGAATGTTGTGTTGACTAGTGTAATTAAAAATTACTATAAAGTAGTTAAAAATAGTATAAAACTAGTATTTATAGTTATTAATAACTAGAATTTTCAATTTTAACAATTTTCCAGCAAAAATATAGAAATAGTTGAATAGTTGAAGATAAGTTACTATTATTATTACATCTACTATTATTTGCGCCGTCAAGAAAACAGCTCCGGGGAGAAACGTTTGTAATCATTTATTAGAAAATATTAATTTTAAGAAAACAAAGTACACCTAATTCTCTTTTTACACGATAGATACGTTCCCAAAAAATACGTGTAAAAAAAAAATTCGTGTAAAAAGAGAATTAGGTGTAAACAATATTAAAAAGTTCTTGTTAGAGTTCACTTAATTTATTTCGTGCTTACACATTTTAATTCATTAAATATTTTATAAAAAATACCTTCTACTTTGGAAAAAGGGAATTATATCTGAAATTCATTAATTTAAAGAAGTTAAAATAATAAAGACATAAAAAAATTTTATGCATTGTCACTTTCTGACAATAAACGCATACGTTTACGTAAGACTAAAATATTCCTGGAATATTAAAAATCGTGTTAAAACAAAACAATTCGTGTAAAATGAGAAATTTTTTTTCTTTTGAACTCGTGTTAAATCAAATTCGTGTAAAAAAATATCGTGTAAAAAGAGAATTAAGTGTAATTACTTTGCATTGAAAATAATTATTTGTAAAAACATTTTGATATTTAAAAAAAAGTCGCTAAATTGCTGCTGCGTTTGTAATAAATATTTTGATTTTAAAGATAAATTTTATACTATATATCAGACTTTTAGTGACCATAATTTTTGCCAAAATATTGTATGCAGCTATAGTCATATATTTGACTATAATTATAAATAATAATAATTTAATTAATAATACGTATTTTCTTCTATATCTAGTTGAATTTAAAGTAACTACAAATGTAGTCAAAATGACCAGAATATAAGTTACGCATTTATCAACAATATTTGTATTCAGTTTTAATTAACAAAGTTAAAAGTCACTATTTTTATAGTCTATTAGACAGTTAGGTACCAGAATAGTGCTGTATAGTTAACATTAACTAGATGTAACTATTTTTTCTAGTTATCCTTGAATGAACCAGAAAAATAGTTGCAAAGTAGTAAATTACAAATTTCTCTGGTACCTAAAACATTTTCTTCTTATTCTTGTTCTGTTTTGAAATCACATGTAACATATTTACTGATATAATAACACATAGGACCTTATTTCGGTTGTCACCTCACTTCGGTGACAAACCTTATTGTCGTTGTCACCTCACCTCGCGTTCAGTATTTTCGTTGTCGGGTGAAGTGAAGAGCATATGAAGTGAGTCCTGACATTTCATTGTTCCTCGTGACAAGTATTTTGGCCTAAGATAGTAGCGTTTTAAGGATGAATTTTGTTCTTTACAACTGGAATTAAGAACATTTAATCTTATTATTATATTTTACAGAGTATTTGAATATATTAAATAATAAAAAATATTAACTTCCTTTGCATTTCTCAAGAGGCCAGAGCCAAAAATAGTAGAAGAAAAACGTTAGAAGAAATGCGGCAAGTATTCTGAACTATATAGGCTTTCTAGATGATTCCGAAGTAATGTTCGCATTAAAAGTCCTTTATATTGTATGATCCGCTTATATCTATCAAAAATCTTAAAACCTCGGAAATTTGGCAACTTGGATTGTTGTACCTTGTTGGTCTTAAAGTTAGCCCTATATGTGATCGCTGAGTTGGGTTTGTGCTAATATATTTTGAAAAGTAGACTCTATGAAATTCTAAAAGTCTAAAACAATTTCATAAAAACTCTGTGTCTGTATAACCATAAATTTCATTGAGTCAACAAATTGTTCAGGTTCAAATTGACCACATTCTTTGCCGACAAACACGCATTTCTGTTTTAAACTAATGTTTCGAAATATTGATCATCAGAATTTTGGCTCTTTGAAATAAACATCTTTCAAATGTTGGCTTAATTTTGACTATGATTTCCACAATTTGACTGATCTCTCAATTATAGTTTTTTTTTTTCTTAGTGAACAAAAGGAAAACACCTAATAAAATATTTACCTAGAACCATAGTTTCGTAGAAAATTCCCTGATCATTTACAATATGTATTCTTAAACGCAGAAGGTAAGAAAAGTGTAAAACAAAAGAACTTTAGAAACGCATCTGCGAGAACAAATTCTTTCCGAACCTAGATTAAGTATGTAAGAAAGTGTGTAAACAAAGTACCTTTAATTTCCTTGGTTAAATTGAGTGCTTGGCAATTTAAAGCAGTCCCCAAAGCCGGTGTTGACCGAAGGTGCCTACTCCAGAGAGCACATAGCTGCGATTCTTTTACTTGTTTTCATTCTCGGCGATCAGGAAGAGACCATTGGAACTATCGGATCAATATATCACAAGCGAAGCACCTCTAGAGGAAGATGTACTTCTAAATTCCGAAAGAGCACCTTTAAAATTCTTATCTCGGGTTCGGATCCAATTCGTATGCATATATACGATGTGCCCGGGAACGGTGCACGAAAGGTGTTGATATCCTAAATCTTTCGGTCTTTGTTATGTGCTGGGTGCTGCGTCCAAATGCCTCATGGGAATGCCCATAAATTTCTGCATACGATAATGCCTCCATCGTCCAACGGGCAATAAATAATTCGCAAAGGAATTCTGAAAACAACTCAATTGGTCTGCGGATCGTCTAATATAAATGCGATGAGACTGGGGAGGACGCTCTGCGCAGCCCGGAGTCCATCGTCGTCGTCGTCGTCGTCGCCGTCGTCTACGTCGCTGATGTCAGGAGAGCGCTCGGAACGGACCCAATTACTATCACTAAAAGCGATCATGCAGCGAGCTTCAATTCACCCTCGGACAGAGGAAAAAGTAACGAGATCATAAAAGCATAAATTTCAGCAAAATCCGCGTGCCCTACAGGTGTGATTCAGCCAATCATCGCGGCCTGATAACGTAACGATAGCTCGGATCACGGATCCCGGGTCCCTGGTCCTGGGATCGGTGATCACGAGGCGTTGCGAACGGGTGGCTATCATCGATCACGGTGCCAATCATCGATTCAAATTGCAATCTCGTCCCGTGACGCCAGATGGGTCCGGGTGACCTCTGGCAATGTATTGACATATATAATCCGCGCTTCGAGCCGGTCATTCCCCTCCTCTGCACAATGACTGGCGATCTCGTTAGGGTCGTCAAAGTGATTTACAGCCGTGTGGCAGGGCACCTTCGAACCCAGCGGCCATCGTCGGTGCGCCTATGCTCTGCACGTAAAATTATTTATATACGCTAGATGCATCTATCACAGCGCGGTCTGCCCTGCTCCGCGGCGGAATTCTACGCCGACAGCCTGTGTGATGATTGACATTCAATTGATTTTCATTTCAGCGAAAAGGGCACTTCAGGCGATCGTAGGAGGATTTGTACGGCTCCAGGAAGTGGACTTGGCCGCATATCTTTCTATGCTCTGGCCTCAGATGCTGCGATTTTGATAACACGCCCAATTAGGTAAGTTCGTTTATGTGCATTTACATTTTAAGTGGGCGTTCATACAGAATGAAATCTGAAGCAAAAATATGCATATTTTCATATTTTTAAAAGAAAAGTAATCTTCAAATTGTATTCCCAAAAGAATATCATTCAGTTGAAAAAAAAAATCATAGATTGCCTGTTTCACCAGGGTTCAAGGGAAGTAGTGAGTTAAGTTTCGGTAGTACTAATGCTTCGACATGAAGGAAAGCATTCTTTTTGTGCTTGAGTTGTAGTTGAATGCTCACCTTACTGTGTGCTTTGGCTGATTGGGTTTCACCTACACCCAAAATAGAAGTTGTGATCCTCTCCTTGCTTAGTTTTAAGCTCTGTACAGCCTCCTCTGTTATTAGCGAGACTTGGGAGCCAGGATCAATTAAAGCTCTAAACATCTCGGTATAGCCAAAAATGTTTTTTATTCTCACCAATGCTGTTGGCAGGAGAACATTGGGCGTTTTTGCCTTGTTGTGAAGTGATACTGCATCTTCATCGTGAAGTTGAGATGAGCCTATGGATTCTGAGCTATTTTGACCTGGTTTGCATTGATTTTTCTCTACATCACGATGCAACAATGTATGATGGGCTTTTTTGCAATAGAAACAAGATCTGGTTGTTTTGCATTTTTCTCCTTTTTTATGGGCAAGACAATTCGTGCAGATTCCTTTCTTCCCTACGAATTTATGTCTTTCCGCTATGTCCATTTTCTTAAAGTCCATGCATTGATACAGATGGTGATCTTTATTGCACAGAGTACAAGATCGTTTGACTGATGTTAGGAAGGATTTCTTTTTACTCGAGAACTGGGAATCCGGTTTGACTACCCTTGAGCTTCGTATGCAGTCTAATACTTGATATCGCTTTTCGAGGAAGCTGAGCAAATCCGCCGTGGATGGCATTTCTCTCGGATTAGTTAATGTTTCTTCAAACAAACGAAGACTTTCGGTGTCTAGCTTCCTCATAGCGATACAAACGATTATCGGTCCCCATTCTTCCGTGTTATACTGAAAGTTTTTTAATGCTTCTAAGCATTCCCTGATAGTATCATAGAGCATGATCACCTCTTCTTGGTTTCTGTACTCAATTTTTTTTGCATCTAATATGGTATTTATGTATGTCGTAACAATTTTTCGGTTGTTGTTAAAGCGTGCCTTTACAAGTTGTAAGGCTGTGCTATAATTGTTACTACATAGTTGGAGGTGGCTTATAACCTTTCTTGCATCTCCCTCCAAATGATAGAGAAGGTATTGCATTTTTTCTACGTTGCTTAGATAGCAGTTAGAGTCAATAACATTGGAGAATAGCTCAATGAAAGTTTTCCATTCTTTGTAATTGCCAGAAAATTTTGGTATTTTTACTGGCGGCAGTCTTGGCAAATTATTATACCGGCTCATTTCTAAGCTTGGAGGAAACGATTCTCCTGCGTTCGCTTGAATATGGGAGCTAGTATTCATGCTGATATTGGGAATTGAGCGTGGAAATAATGTTGGGGCCGGTAATTCGGCAGCAGTAGTTCCGTCAGAGCTGCTTGATGCTGCTTTGGGCATTGAAGCAGTAACCCTCTCTAAGGCATCTAGGAATATTTTTTCTGTTTTGGAATGGATTTGTTCTTTAATATACGCGTGCTCGTTGTCATCGCCAAGAAGAAGCAGTATTTGATTATGGAGAATATTAAAATTCCCCCATAACAATTCGAGTTCCTCCTTCTTCTTTCTTAAATATTCCGGCGTTTTTCTATCGGAGCTATCTTTTTTAAAATTGATTAGGAAGCGCTCAAGTTTTTGAGCAATTTCCATTTGCTCTTTAATCAAAAGGTGTGCACTCATGTTTCTTTAGTTTTCTTGGCAAGCGCGAAGTGTCGAGTTGTGTTTTTTTGACCGCTGGAGTGCTGTATTTCGTTGTGAGGTAACTCGGTGTTTTTTCTTTTTAATTGTGAGCTTAGCGAGTGCTTTGTGTATGCAGCTCTTGCAGCTAACAGAATTCAAGATTCTTGAATTCTAAAAATTGTATAAAGTGAGATTATCTAAAAGAAGAGCTCAGGCCTCTTGGGAAATTATAGTGATCGTGTAGAGAGAAAAAATCCAAGCTTCTCGGATTCCGAAAGGTATGCGTAGTTCGATCTGAGTTTCCCAGCAGTTTTAGACAAGACTGTGGTAATTTGATGATATAATCCAAGCGGTGAAAACGTTGAGCGCGGGTGGCTATGTGCTTGCGTTGTTCGTGTAATTCAATTATTACAGCTGAGTTATAAGCGCGGACGGCTGTGTTCTGAAGACTAAGGCTCGAAGGACCATGTACTTAGCTCGACAAATTGATCTTCTCAAAGGTTCTTTGAAAATGATCGTTTTTGTGAAGCTAGATTGTGTCTCAAAGATTCTTTGAGACCGGCGGGGAATTCAAACTAAAACGCAATGGTTCTGAATGAATTCTGATTTTATTAACGCTATTACCTTAATTTATATTAACAACAATTCACAAACACATATATGATTTACATATAATAATTTTGCTTATGCTAACAACAATTACAGAGTTCACTGATTTACTTTTTGTAACTGGGTCGATGTTGGGTCGGCCGTCGCGACTTATGGAAGTGCAAGGTTGCAAATATATGTTGCGAAGTAAATCAATGAACTTCTCTAATTGCTGAATTGGATAAATTATTTCTGTTCAGGCGTGAACACTACTACTTGCTGATTACTACCACAACCACGCAATGAATTGATCCAAAATCAAAATCAATTCAACTAGCACTAAATAATTAGTAATAGTACAAACTCAATTCCATTATTATTTACTCAGTGATAGTACAAATCCATTCCTCTACCACTGATTTAGAGATAAAACAAACGAAGGTATAAATGATTTTATTATTATGAGATCACACATGGTAATTTTTGTACATTATAAACGAGCATGTTAGTAGCAAAATTGCCCGGCTAGATATTATACCTTGGAACTTTTAAAATTATAACTAAACAAAAATTAATACACTACAGTTTTCTAATACATACAAATAGTGTGGTCTGTGGTAAGTCGCATACCTATAATTCGTGTACCATTATTTAACAACAACTACAAACTATTTCTTCGGGGACACACAGTATATAATACAGATTACAAAACTTTTGTATTACCTATGTTTCTATATAATCTTAAAAAGTTGTACTTTAACATCTAAATCTCTGATTAAAATTAATTAATTTTCAATCCGCAAAGATTTTCATACAAATTTTTCATGGGATTTTTCACTTAATAATAGTGCAAAGAAATTTGCGATTTACATTAGGATAGATTAAATATAATTGTATTAAAATACTAATATTTGTATTATACATACATATCAATGTAAGTATACTTATATCTATTTATTATATGTATATACATACTTGGAAAAACTGATTTTGAATATTTGTGTACGGTCTTTATCGTTTTATTTTGACTATTTGTTTATTTATTTATTTATTTATTTATTTATTTATTTACAAGCCAACATACATCATAATGAGTAATCTGACCTAACAAAATTAACTACAGGAGAGAAGCTTTTGTTTAATTTTATATTATATCAAGATTAAAATCTATAGACTGGAAATATTTGTTATAGCATCTACACATATCAGTTATTGGTTCAAAAACTCCATAATTTGTTCGATGACTTTTAATGTAAAGAAAAGTTCGCGAGCGCACAGATCTGTTACCTGCATTAAAGAAAATAGAAGACAAGATATCAGGCGAATCCATTAATCCAACCAAAACTTTATACACAAATAGACATAAGTGCATTTTGCGCCTTTTATAAAGTGAAGTCATACCGAGTAAGTACAAACGGTCAGCGTAAGGAGGAAGCACAAGTCGATCACTCCACGGAAGTCGACGCAGAGCAAATCGTAAAAATTTTTTTTATACCGATTCTAGCCTATCAATATGAACGCTCTAGTAGGGATTCCAAATTTGGCAATCATACTCTAGCACAGATCTTACCAATGATTCATATATGGCCTTCAAAGTATAAGGATCACGAAATTCCTTGGTCCAACGTCTAACAAAACCAAGCATAGATAGAGCTTTATTGATTACAAAATCTAAATGATTTGAAAAAGTTAATTTAGTGTCAAGGATGACTCCCAAATCTTTAATATCATCAGTAAAATCTAGATGGATGTTATTTATGGAGTATTGGAATATAAGCGGAAGGAGTTTACGACTATAGACTACGGCATTACATTTACCAATATTTAAACATAAGTTATTATTCGTACACCACAAACTGAAAACATCAATGTCACTCTGTAAAAGGGAGCAGTCGTCAAAATTGTGAATCCGCTTAAATCCTATGTTAACTAAGTGTCTTCAATAAATGCTTAAGATAGTCGAGTTTAGTAACGCAGTGACGGTGTCCTATATTCCTATATGTATTTTTCATAATTTTCATTAAAGAATTGAATTTCCCACATCAAACGACTTCGAATTATAGTATTTTTCGAAAAAAAATCTACAGGTTTTTTAATTATTATTATCATTTCTTTTTCAGTAAAAAGTTGCATTATTGTGAGTAGTTTTTTTTTCTTCTAAAGAACTTTCTATTATTTTCATAATTCCGTATTTGCAATTTTGTTTAAATTCTTCCTTCTTTATGAAAGAATTGAGCCTATAACTCTAAAAAATCTTCAATATCAAGGCCAACTGAGTTTAATGAAAACTTTAGCGAACATGCTGATATTATTATTAATAATTCTTGATAAAAGTTCGTGAAGTTCATATGAAAGATCAGACAAGACTTGTAGTGTGGTCAGAGCCGTCGCGTTGTGTACGGGGGCCTGGGGCCATTTTAGAATTCGGAGCCTATGTAAGATGTAAGGGCAGCGATTGTTGCAAAATGTGGAATAGATAAATTCATAAATTATTATTATTATAATTATTATTATTATTGTTATTAAGATTTTATTATTATAAAAGACGGTTTCTAAGCCAAAGTCATAAATTTTATTTAAAATTTCTAAAGCAGAAGAAGTCGTTCCTGGTTCGTTTGGAGAAATTAAATTTTTATTTTTCGAAAGTAAAAGTATTTCTTGTGTTAGTAGTTAGTAGATCTTCTTTGAAGTCCACTGGATATTGAGTTTGCAGTATTTTAGTTATCTGTAAGGCATGTAGCGATTTGGGGGCCTATGCGACCCTGGGGCCTGGGGCTGAGAAACCCAGCCCCCCCCCCCTCGCGACGGCTCTGAGTGTAGTGTATCTAATAATGATTAACTCAGTAGCTAGATATAGATATAAAAGTAGATTATTTAGTAAAAAGACTGAAAATCTAGTTTGATTTTATGTATTTTGTTTTATTAAATTTTCAAAAGGAGGTATTAAAAAAAGTCCTTCTCACATAAATAATTGTCAGCAATATAGACACACGCAAGAACTGATTAATTAATAAACGTAGAGCGAATCTTTCGTTCTTGTGGCAAAAAAAAAAAAAAAAATGACCAGGTTGAAAGAGACGTGGAGTTGAAAAAATTTGTCATGACAAACATCGAGTCATAATACCTGCGCCAAGAATCAAGTCGCATACGGTAAGGTACAAAGGCAGGCCGATGCAAGTGAGACAAGCCGCATTCGTACAAAGCGAGCAGGCTCCATATGGGGCGCACAAAAATCTTTTAACAAAGAATGCACGCAACGCCGAGCTGGCGGTCGGGTCTGTGGCAAGGATCGCGGCGCGGTGCGGCGCTGATTGCACATTGCAACGAACCAGGTCTGCCTTCAAGCTCCGCTGAATTTCTAAGCAGATTCGGCAGTATTTCATATCGTGCAGGCGATGCGATGCGCACGAAATAAGTTTATTTATTTAAAACGAATCAAAAAAATATATTATTTGATACAAAATTTTATTAGACTTTCTTTTGATACAAAATTCTATTAGGCTTTCTTACACTCTTTACAATCTTGATTCTTAAGTAGAACTGACTGCTTTCCCAAATTCTATCCAGGTTGAAACCTCGCTGTGCTGACGCTGCGTCTGCGGTTTTTGATGACACCGCGTCTGGCCCAGGTTGACTCCGATTGACGACCGGGGTGATGACCGAGGTGATGACCGGGTGTAGCCTAGTCACGTGGATGTAACTCCTCCCCCCTTAGAGGAGAGTGACGGAAACAGGAACTGCAGCTTTGTGGGTTCTGTTGGAGGAGCGGATGTTGTGATGCTGAGGCTACGTCCTTGGTGTTTGTAGCCTAAGGTGACTGCGATGATCATCAAAATTCCTAGTATTGCTATTAGGCTGAAGGTTATTAGGTCCTTCTGGTTTGTGCTGTTTTGGAGAAGGTCTATAAGTTTTCTGTTTTCAAAATTAAAATGTTGTAGTTTCTGAAGAGTAAAATTTTGTTGGGTTGTAGTGAAATTTATCTTATTAAAAAGAGCTGGATGGATCGTGATTTCGTCCCAGAACTGTTTAGGTTGTCCCCTGTAAGTTATTCCGTTAACCTGGATCTCGCAGCCCTCGAACTTGATTAGGACGCTTCCTTCAATATTGGTTGGGCTGAATGTACAGGATGAATTTATCGCGGTTTGCGGAACGTTGATGAGGATTAAGTGATTAGGCTCGGGTTGATATATTTCCGGTGTTTCATCTACCACTCTTAGCTCGCAATCGGCTGGCATGTTTTGTATCAGTTTTGCGATACATTTTGAATTTGTCGCATCTTCCCGGTATGAGGATCTAGTGCAATAGAAGATTTGCTCTATTTCTGGACATTTCTCGTCGAAGAAGTGAATATCTTGGGGGTTCAGGACTACAAAGGGCTTTGTAATGATTTTCTTTGAATTTTGTATTGGAATTGGGACTACATGGAAAAGGGAATACGCTTCATTACGGACAATAGGAATTTGGATGTTGAAGATTATACTGGTACCATTGTAGTATGCTTGGAGGCCTAAAAGTTCATATATATGTTGTTCTACTTCTATTTCAATTGTTTGATTTTTTAGCATGCTGAAGATTTCTACAAGTTCGTCGTGATTTAAAATTTGCTTTGAGATAACATTAAGTTTGGCTAGGACTATTGCTTCTGCTATATTTGACAGGTGATTATGTACAATATCGATATTATAGTTTATCTGGTTTAAAATTTGGATATTTTGAAGTAAATTATATTGTTTCCTAATTTGATTATTGATGGAATCTTGACTATATTTCAAACTTTTAGTTATCAGCTCTTGTTGTGAATTTATGAAATTTGTTATATTTTCGAATCTTTCAATCATTTTGCTATTTATATAAGATTGTCGATTAGTTTCGGTTTTAATTTTGGATTGATTTGATAGTAGTGATTCAATTTCTTTGTTTAGTTTTTCCGCGTCTCTTGCGTCCATGTTACCAGTGATAAATTTTATAACAGTGCCGAGTCCGTTTATTAACCCTCGCTTAGGTCGTATTCTTGGAAGCAGTGCAGTCAATTGGTTTTCTAAGTCACCGAGTTTGATTTTTGTTGTCAAGAGAGAGCTATTGAAATCGTCAGTATCGTTAAAGTTATTGAGTGTTCTGCGTATTGAGAGTATTGTCCGTTCGTACATTTGTAGGTCAATAATGTGTATTAGATTGTTGTGTCCTTCTATTATTTTAGCATTTCCCAACTTAAGAGGGAGAAGTCCTTGGTTGTTCCGTAGGTCGTGTAGTTGTAGTTTCTGTCCCAGTATTGTCGGTAACCTGTAATTGTAGTTTTTTCCTTTTAAGTTTGGCTTTGTGTAATTTTTGATTTGTATGGGTGATTATTGTAATTTTGTTATTTTCCTTGACTTTTTGCTTCTTAAATCTAGGAGTTGTCTTGTTCCTTCTGCATTCTTTCCTGTATACTGTTTCGTTCTCTTTAAAATCAGTAGGATCTTCTCTTCTCAAGTTTAATTTTTCGATATTTTTATTGACTAAGTCTTCAACTTGCGTTTTTATCGCGGGGTATAATTTTTTTTGAAACTCGTTTAATTTACTTAAATATTCGTGTTCGGTGTTAAATTGAAGATTTTGACAGAACTTAAAAGTTTTGCCAGTGAATAGTTCAAAGGGAGATAGTTTTGTGGTTGAATGAATTGCGTTATTATAAGTAATAAGTGTTTCTGATAATATCTCGTCGTGGTTTAGTTCGTAGTTTCCTTCTTTGTACTTGTGGAGAATTATACGGTAGATTTCTGTCAGTGTGGAATGTAGACGTTCTACGGGAGAATTGCTACTTGACTGTTGAAAAGAAGTTAGGTGTAATTTGATATCGTACTGGTTGCAGAAATCTTTAAATATATTCGCGGTAAACTCTGAGCCTTGGTCCGAGACGATTTTTTGTGGAATTCCATGTATGCTCATAAAGTGTTTAATGGATCTGACGATATTTAGGCTATTTCGAGCATCTAGGGTATATGCGGCAGCAAATTTTGAAAATTTGTCTATAAGTGTTAAGATTTGTTTATTGTTAATAGTATATATGTCAATGTGGAGAATATCTAGAGGTTGTAAGGGTTGTTCTGGTTTTTCAAATTTTGGTTTCGGTGGGTGCCTATCATACTTGAGCCTATTGCAAGTATCACAATTGTTTATGGTGGCAATTATTTTATTTTTTAAGAAAGGGAAAAAGTATTGTCTTTTTAAATGTCTCAGAGTTTCATTTATCCCACGGTGGTTATTCTTCATATGATAGTCATATATCAATTTGTTTTGTTCGTCATTGTCTGTTACGTCAGTTAAAATATCAGTACATCTTATTAATCTTAGCGCTTTATTGTTGGAGAAATATTTTGAATATGCGTTTTGAATTAACCTGAAAGTATCATCGTTAGCGTAAATTGCAGATAGCTTGTTGGGGTTTAAATACTCCTTAAGTATCTGAGTCACATTTTCCTCAGTAAAGGTAGGGGAACGGAAAGTTCGCCGATGTTTATTACGGAATATGACTTCTAATGAACTGGGAGGTTTTTTGTCTGATTGTTCAAAGATGATTTGTAAATTAAACTCGTTAAGTGGTCGTTCTGAGATGGGGATACCATCATTCATATTTTCGACCGCTGAGTGAATGGTGGAGGTACTTTCATTTTCTAAATGTGGATTTTGTTCCGTAATATTGCACTCAATTCGGTGGGAGTTGAGGTTTCTGGGAATTCTAGTTCGGCTGAGGGCGTCTGCGTTTAAATTCTGATTACCCTTTTTGTACACAATCTCATAGTCGTACTCTTCAAGTTTCAATCGCCAACGTACCAATTTAGAGTTTGGGTCTTTAAGACTCATTAACCAAGTTAATGGTTTATGGTCTGTCACAATTTTGAAGGTTCTGCCGAATAAGTAGGGCCTGAAATATTTAGTGGCCCAAACAATGGCTAAGAGCTCCTTTTCTATCGTAGAGTAGTTGATCTCTGAATCTGTTAGCGTTCTGCTCGCATAACAGATAGGTAGATCTGATCCAATAGTACCCTGGGACAATACAGCACCGATAGCGAAGTTGCTAGCATCTGTAGTTAGGACGAATGGTTTCGTAAAATCTGGGTACTGGAGGATTGGGTCATTCATCAATATGTTTTTGCACATCTGAAATGCTTGGATGTAACGATCATTAAGATCTATCTTTCGACCCTTTTTTAGGCATTCGGTAAGTGGTTTAGTTAGTTTCGCGAAGTCTTTAATAAACTTGCGATAATATCCCAACAGACCAAGAAAGCCTTTAATTTCCTTCTGAGTCTTAGGGATAGGGAACTCTTTAATTGCTCTGACCTTTTCTGGATTCGGTTTCACTCCTTCAGTTGTCACAATATGACCTAGGAAGGCAATTTCCTTATGGAGGAACTCTGATTTGTCGAGCTGGACCTTGAAATTTGCTTCGCGAAGTTTTTGGAAGACTTTTTGTAAGTTTTCTCCGTGCTCCTGGAGCGAAGTGGAGAAGATGATTATATCATCTAAATATACTAAGCAGACCTTGCCTTGTAGGTCTTGGAGGACATTGTCCATGACTCGCTGGAATGTGGACGGGGCGTTTTTAAGGCCAAAGGGCATTCGGACATATTCATAATGCCCACCTTCTACAGTGAATGCCGTCTTTTTTACATCCCGTGGATCCATTTCTATTTGATGGAATCCACTCGCGAGATCTAACGTTGTGAAGTACATGCTCTTTCCTAACTTGTCGAGTATGTCGGTGATGTTGGGGAGAGGGTAACGATCGCCGATTGTTTTCTCATTCAATTTGCGATAATCTATTACCATTCTCCATTTTTGTTTTCCGCTCGCATCTTTTTTTTTCGGAACAATCCAAACTGGAGAGCTCCAAGGCGAGTAACTCGGCCGAATAATATTTTGAGCCAGCATGTCATTAACTTGTTTTCGAACTTCTTCCTTATGGATATAGGGATAACGATAGGATTTAGTGTGTATAGGTATCTCATCAGTGGTTTGAATTCGGTGTTTGATCCCGTTTGTGAAACTCAATTTCTCGCCTTCTTTGAAGAAGATATCATCGAAATTTCTACAAATTTTTTCAATCAGTTCCTTCTCTTCTTTATTTAAGTGAGAAGTGCGGATTAGTTGAGCTATATCTTTTTTGGGTTCTAGTTGTTCTAGTTGTCGAGGCTCAATATTGAAGTTATTTATTTCGGTGAATTTCGTTGCAGGAAATGGGTGTACTTTTAGGGGTTGTTCAAGGAATATTTCTTGATCTATACTGGATGAATTTATTATTTCCATTGAGCTATACCAGTCTTTCGAGGAATAAATTCCTTCTGGTATAAAAACTTTAGGTTTAATTTCCGTCTTTTGAGCATAAAAATCCCCATTCTCGATATCAACGGGTAGTTTTACGATTAATTTGGAATTTGTTGGAATTAAATATCTGTTAGACATGAAGTTCGGTTTGAAAAGAAGAGGCAAGGTTGAATTTCTTGTTATTAGGACCTTATTACCAAGATCGACCGTGGCTCCGAGTTCGGAAAGTATATCAAGCCCTAACAATCCGTCGAAATACCCATGAAATTTAAAGATCAGGAAGCGAATTTCTCCGGGCTGGTTAAATTCAATAAAATTTGGAAGCTTTATTTCTTTGTCGAGTGTGTGTTGGTTTAGAATTGTATTAATTACTATTGGGTCTGTTTCAGTAAAGTCTTCGGGTTGAAGAAATTCTGGGCTTATGAATGAAGATGAAGCACCAGTATCGATTAAAAATTTTAGGGGTCTGCCGAATGGAGAGGATATATTTACATAAGGGAGGACAAACCCGTGCTTATTTATATCTAAGTATCCGAAGGGCTCGTCGAGGCTCCTAGCGGAAAATTTGAATCGTCGATCTCATTCTGCGTGTTTATTTCACTGTTGTGAGGTTGATAATTTTGTTCAGGAGGTTGTTCGTAAGCGTATTGGGTATCGTCGGTTCCATAATTTGCATACTGATTTTCGTAGTAGCTGTCTAGTTCCTGATAATTTGTATTTATGTTGTCGACGTAAGGTGCGCAACTCACATTGAATAATTCTTTGTTACCAGGGTTTTGTGGTCGAAAAGAATTCCCCTGTTGGTGGCGGCTTTGGCGAGTATTGCCTGAGCTCGTATCCATGGGCTCTGGTTTAGGTAGATTTAAATTATTTGTTCTAATGGGAAATGAATTTTGTCTTGGTTGCGTTTGGTAAGTGTTGAATGTGCGTTGGGGTTGAGACAAGAAATTTTGATTTTGTAAATGCTGCGGAGGTCTAGGGAAAAATGTTGGGGTGTTAGAGTTCTGAGCACGAGTATTGAAATTAAAACTGTGTTGATTTAATGGGTTGTAAAAACGTTGCAAATTTGGAGCCCCGTTCATTGTGAATGGGTTATTCCGTGGTGGCAGAATTTCTGGAGGGGACGGTTTAACTAGAGGAAGTGTTTTGTTAGGGAGGGTATTTGTTTTGTTTTCTATCCTAGGCGCAGAGTGATCATATCTTGCATATGATATGTTCTGCTCTTTTATACAGTATGAAAATGCGACCGCAAGAGTTTCCGGTTTCATAGCTCTTATTGTCGAACCTAAGGGTTCTTTAAGACCTGATAAGAATGCGTTAAGGCACATTTCCGTATATAGGTCACGTTTTGCTTTGATAACGTTTGCTTCAGTTTCGTGTATTTGAACGTGATTGGTCATTGTTGCGAGGATCTCAATAATTTCACTATAAAAACGCTCTACTGTTTTACCCTGTTGTTTGATACTATGCAAATCACGAATTAGTGAGGTTTCATTTCGTTTGTCCGAATAATGAAGGATTAAATTCTGTTTTATCTGGGTCCAGTCTAACTGGGTCCCGTACATATTTAAGACTTCATTAGCGGGTCCGGTAATTTTGTTTCTTATTGCCCTAAGAAGAAGACTGCCATAAGCAGTTCCTTCTGTGCAGGAAATAAGAGAACGAATTTCCTCGACATTGTTCAGGAATTCAAATAACAACCGCGGATTACCGTCAAAGTGAGGTAAATCTTTAATTGCATCCGGCACTCGTAACGATTGAAAAATATCACTGGGTGTTATAATTTGTGTATTCGAACTCCCGGGTTGAGCCATCTCGAAATTATTAAGATTTCTATGATTTGAAAGATCCGGAGATATAATTTTTTGAGCGATATCTTCTGTGTTTGAAATACAATCAATTTTCACTTGTTCTAATTCGCTTGCTAATGCACTATTACTTTCGAAATCACACTCTTGATCACTTTCACGTAACGTTTCTAGAGAGAGAAATCTTCTTAGCCTGTTATAGGGTTTACTTCTTGATTTTGATTTATTATTATAATCTTTTAGTGGCATCTACGATAGTATCTTAGGTATAGGATTGGAAGAAGGAGATATTCACTTACAGTAATGTTGCGAAGAAAATTATTCCCATTTTCTTCTATAGCTACAATTCCCACGATGTTCCCTCGTTGAGAGTAGTAGTTCTTTGACGAATTCTTCGAAGTTGCAGCGGCGATATTCCCTCGTCGGTTGGCACAACTTTCACTACAATCACCGTCGCGAATTCAGTTCCGTAACTGATCGATAAACCGTCGATTAATTCGGACTTAGTTCGATTTACGGTTTTGAAGAATCCGCCCCGACTGCGCCAAATAAGTTTATTTATTTAAAACGAATCAAAAAAATATATTATTTGATACAAAATTTTATTAGACTTTCTTTTGATACAAAATTCTATTAGGCTTTCTTACACTCTTTACAATCTTGATTCTTAAGTAGAACTGACTGCTTTCCCAAATTCTATCCAGGTTGAAACCTCGCTGTGCTGACGCTGCGTCTGCGGTTTTTGATGACACCGCGTCTGGCCCAGGTTGACTCCGATTGACGACCGGGGTGATGACCGAGGTGATGACCGGGTGTAGCCTAGTCACGTGGATGTAACTCACGCAAGAAATCGTTTGAGAAAATCATTGAAGAACACGAAAGGCGACGGCAGGCAACCTTCTGGTACCCCATGTACCTGGCGCAGAGGAATCGCACAGGAGGATTGGCGGCGCGTACGAAAACCGAAAGTTGTTAATGGAAACATTTGAGATAGCCGCAACAAAATTTTTTTAACGTGATTCCAATTAATCCACATAATTGTTAATGCGCGATCTTCATCTACAGAGTTTGTCCCAGTGGCATTGATTGCGACTACGTAAGGAACTTGATAGCATATCTATTCTAAACATCAGAAAAGATCTTTAAAATATTCTGCTCAGATAAACATTGCACTATATGTAGCAGAAGAATATTCATTTCTAGAATTCTAAACACGCAGGCTCAAGCTCAAGCAGTGCGACCTGTACTTCAAACTTTTTACTTCTTAGTCATCGTTGCACACGCTAGCCAGAAAAATTTTGTTGGAATTCCAAAATCAAGAAACCTGCAACACTTAAACTTTAAGCGTTATATTGGCATACAAAGCAAGATCAAACAATTTTGTTGATTTTTTTTGCTTTATTCGTTTTCGATTGAACTGATCTTTTTTAAGGTTCAGATAATTATTGTAAAATTTCGGTGTCTGTTGGTCACACCTTTTTTCTCTAAAACTACACATGCTATTAATGTGGAATTTGGCATAGTAATAAGACTTTTCTTTAGTTACTGGAGGCGAGACAGATTTACTTTTCTTTCAATAGGTCAAGTGTGGTATCATATGAAAGGTTTATAAACTCTAAAATTATTTCTCTTTAATTTATATCTTGTAGTTTGTAATGTATTAGCATAATTGTATTAATTTTGGGTGTTCTTCCTTCTCCCTTTATCTCCAACATTTGTGAGTCAACAAAGAAATAATTTAAGGTAATAGAGAATCATATAGAGCTTACAGGATATGCATAGTTATAGTATCGGAAATGTTCACTCTAATTAAAAATTTAATAAAGACTGCACGAAAAAAAGAAATGATCAAGTGCCAGTTTTTTTTCTAAATTATAAAATTCATAGAGCACATTTTCCTTTTCGAAGTTATGTGTAATGATCAATGGAATCCTCGGCGACCAAGTTTTACTCACACTTGGCACTTTTATATACCTAGATACTTCGTTATTTATTATGGATGTTCTTTTTTCGCTATTGAAGCAAATATGCGTGTGTACGATGTGATAATCTCTATTCGAGTTCATATCTTTTTAGTACTATTTACATAGATTTTAAGAATTTCATTTCAATCCCTCAAACCCGCAGTAATTAAGGGTAATTGTACCACGTTTCTTAAATAAGTTACATCGCAGCTAGCCAGTTGTATGTTCATCTAAAAATAGGTTCACCTTTGTAACCAATTTGGCAAGAAAATTTGCACTCAGCTAGAAAGTGAATAATTCAGTAAATCACGTCACCTTAATCAAGATCTTAACGCCGTTGCTGTACAGAACAGAAGCTTGTTGCAAAATGTAATTCAATACGAACGGCGCAACATCTTTAGGAGTTATCTGCAGATCTTGACATTGGGTACGCGTGCGCATGAATCTTACCCGCATTAAATGAACTGATACGGTACAGGCGAGCGCTCCAACATAGTGACCAAGTTGCGCATGTTGGGCCCGCTCCTCCGGTGCGGCGCGGCAGACCCAACAACACGCGGGATCCGGGCGTGGAAATCAGAAAAGAAAATGTTTTTAAGAACTGACAACCTTAATGGCTTGCGCATGCGTCCGTGCATTTGATTTTCACATACAGTGTTCGAGCGACGACGAATAAATTGAATAGACCACCTCAATTTATTAGACGCTTGGTGGCGTTTCTTTTAAGACCCTACGATACGATATGATGCGGTTACGGTGCGGTGTGTATGCCCTGCCCGGCAATGGCGCGCCGGTAGAACGGAAATTTCGTCAGAAATTCAATAATTCTGACGTCGAATGAAAATTGATGAGTTTTGCATGTCATTACTCGCCCGCTGTTCGCTGTTTTCCGCTTGTGTCAGTGCGTGTCGGACGGTTTGATTTAAATCAGACCCTCGCAGATAATAGCTGTCGTGGGCGATCGTGTTGTTTGAGGTCTTTTCTATCAGGAAGTAATTTGCATTGCAAGGGCAAACGACTTCAGGATTTGCCGGTTATTCTGGGGTCTGAACGAGTTTAAGGAGTTTCTTTTGCCCTTACAGATGTTACGTGCATGTCCTAAAGGCGAAACAATATTGATTGCGTTTTCATTAGAAAAATTAGGTTTACTATTTATGTTCTTTTATTTAGTAGAATGGTATATTAAGAATACTTTTTCGTTAATCAATTAGTTTTATGGATATAAATTAAGAGCATTTTTAATAGCAGCTGATACATATTTGAACGATAGTTTGTCCTTTTCTCCATCCCTTTTCTTTTATACATCTTGCATACGCGGTCTGTCTGTCTCTCTTCAGCTAAATCTTTCAAATGATTTCGCAGATTTTCTTACGAATTTTAGCTTTGCAGTTGCCATAGTGATAGTATCAACAAAGGGGTATCAATTTAAAGAGAACAGAATTTCAGAAGTATGAGGAAAACAATTTCCAAGAACAAGGATATAAGCCTCTATTTTTGAATATGTCACAAAAAGAAACACGTGTATAGTAACATTTTTTTAGAGTGAAAGATATAGTTATACGAAATGTCGTTGTTTTTCAAACGATTTAGGTTTTAAGTATAATATAACCTTACAAGGGGAGTATCAGACATGGGAATCACAGATTCGAATCACTTTTATACATATTGTAGGGGAGGATCCCCTTAATAGTTTTGCAAAATGGCAAAATGCAACTCTTTTTTATTCTCGAGAAATATCAATTTAAAGTTGCATGCGTAACTTAAGTATAAGAAACGTTTATACCGCTTTCGGCAATGGGTTCGTGGCGTAGCGGTAACGCTCTTGCTTACTGACCGACGCGACGGGTCGGCTGTTCAAAAAAAAAGTAACTTGAGCGTGACTTGAACATCCGACTCCTCCTCTTACACGAGTTGGCGAAATCACATACGTCCTTTGAAGACAACATTGTCGCTACCGTTGCTAAAGCTAATGCTACTTTGGGATTTGTTAAAAGATGGTACAAGAAATTTGACGATGCGAATGTTACTAAAATTCTTTTTTATACATTTGTTGACTTAATACTTGAGTACACCTACCCTGTTTGGTCGCCTTTTTATGTTATCCACATTTATCGCATTGAGGCGAGATTTTTGCATTTTTCTCTTCGTGGTCTCCACTAGGCTAATCCTTATTCAGTACCACCTTAAACTAATAGGCTTAAGCTTTTTTTTCACTTCAGTCCTTCAAGGAAAGATGAAACATCACCTTAACTTGTTTTCCGTTTGACTGCATTCAAGGTACGATTAAATTCCCGGAGCTTTTAAATATTCTTAAAATGTCAGTCTCTTCTTGCTCCTTTTTCTTCCTTATCACAACATCAATTATGGTTTGAATGAGTTGACTTCGTCGATATCACGCCTGTTTAATTTGCACTATAATAATATCGACTTTAACTTAACTAAAGGTCAGTTAAAGGGTGGCTAGAAGTATCAAGTTGAAATTAATACCAAATACTAAAGTTTAAAAAACTGAATATCATTCATTTCTAATTCAATGACAAGTTAAACATTTGTATACCGAGTTTCCAAAAGTTGTTCAATTCTCGATACAGAGTAACCTTACAAAATTCTTAGAGAAAATTTTGTAACACCCTATAAAACGGAACACTCAGGACGCGAATGCTACTTGCACTTGCCCGTCTTTTTTTCTAAATAATGGTAACTGATTGGATTTTATTAGATCAGGTCATGCGCCAAAGAGTGATATGGGCGTTTCAACAAATAACGATCTAACTTATGTTCCCCTAATATAAAAAAGAGAAAATTGCTTATGAATTATTCAAAAGTGCCCCCGAGTGGTTGCAATTATTTTTAAGGACGAATCTTCGTGTTAGTTTGAATGATCAATTTAAAAGCAAACCAACGCCGAACGAGCGCTAGCGTTAGGTTGCTCATTGCGTTCAGTACCTCAGGTGCCCTCAGCGTATTCAGTTGCATCGTAAAATCGACGTGCTCTACCAGCGTCGATTGTGAGCGCCCTTTAAGATTTTTCCTCCTCCCATTTTCCGCAAGGGCTATTTAATGAGGTACCAAAGAAGCAACGTTTATTGCTACATAACCTTCAAAGGCGCGTTAATTTATTTAACTCACGGCCAGTAAAACCTCATGGGTGGAAGTTATAGCTTTTGCCCTTCCATTACAAATGGGTATGCAATTTATTGGAGTCCACTGCTTGGGCGATACAGCGAACACCTTAATAAAAAGCCGACCATATTTCCGTTACGTTTCTTGAAGAGCGCCCTAAGACTGCACAAAGGAGCATCTTTCTTCGAGCATATATCTGAGTATCTGTCAATCCTTGGACTCATCAGACCAGGGAGCCATAAAAACTGACCCTTTAATGCTGTTCACCCTAGTCCAGAGTTCTCCTCCTTTATTTTATTTTATTTATTTATTTTTTCTTTTGTTGTTATTTTATTTATTTTTTGTTTTTGTTTTTGCCGGCAAAACATAGTCCCTGGAGGCGATGCTTGCTTGCTGGTTGGTACCTGCTCGTCAAAGAAGAAGAAATAATCAAAACGCTGACCTTGGCGCAGTCTACGGATGAATGACACAAACTCTGGCCGAGCAACACTTTTGAAATTAGCGAAACTGCCCAAACGGCATCTCGGCGGCTCCGCTTGCGAGTATAATTAACGCAGCATAAGCGTCGATACTCCCAGGCAGGAACTGTCAATCAAGCGGACTCGCCGGTGATTTTGCCCGCGGCCGAGCCGCGCACCACCACAGAAGGTGTATTCGTATAATGCAGACTGTGTTTTTACCGCGTTCACCGCCGCATCCGCCGCCGGAGCGCCTGCAGCAGCCAGCGGTGCCCCGTCTTCATTTGTTTTTGCTCGTGGTAGGAGGCACTTGGTGCCCCCTTTGATCTGTGCCTAAACATCGCCAGCAAGACTATAAGACGTCATGTAATGGCGAAAAGAACTCGTCTCCGCGGTCCCAAAGTGTGCCAAAGCACCCGATCATCGAGATCGCGCCAGTTTCTGCGACTGTCGTCGAAGGATGCACCGACCTGGAAGATACTCTGCGCGGGTCCCTGTAGACCTTGTCGGCCGGAGCCCTAGGCACCTATGCTGCTTAGAACAAAATTTTAACATTCCTGGGCGGCCTGATCCGTGCAGATCATTGAACTTCATCCACTCAAAGTTAGGACGATTGCACTTCACTAATTTTACAGGGGTCTGACGGGGGGGTATTAGTTTGAGCGACTGCGGCAGACGGGGGCAGGATATTTCGCAAAAAACAACTGAAGAAAAGAACCTTCGCGGGTTTCGGGTTGTCTGCTTTTTTGGACCATTCGCAAAACTGGCACCAATTCAAACCACTTTGTCTTGGAAACGTCTGCTTCTCCGAAATCTGCCGTGAACATCAACATCGCCTCACGTCAGACCAGACCACCGAATTAGAGGGAAATTTGTTCTCTTTTTTAACCTTGTAGATTTTTTATTTGGCAGCCATTTAGCTAAAGAGGTAGCGAAATATTTTATAAGATAAAAATATAAACGAGGTCCACTTAATGACGAACCAACTCCCTAAGAAGGATTTAAATTTTGATTTTGTATTTAGATTTATTAAAGTACAAAGGTTAACCCTTAAATGTACTTTATAGTGGAAACGAAACATACAAATTACGAAAATACATTTGAAAAATTAATTTAAAAAAAGTATACTTTGATACTTACTTACTTTGACTTTGAATTACCCAAATTTTTCTGACATGTTATTAATAATTCTCAATTCTCAAATTGTTAACTTTAAACTTTAACATAAACATGACATTGCACATGAGTTACTGGAGTCCATCATTTTAAATATGTTCATGTTAGTGAACTAGTGGACTGATTTTGAAGGTTTCTTAGAACCATACACTTACAAGATAATTTATTAGTTCGTCTGTCATCGTGAATTAACTCCGAAACTATAGATCTCTTGAATTCATATCCGTTTATTTGGAATAGGTAATACAATTTGGGTTTAGAATTAAAATAATCGCATATTCCAATTGTTCCATCTTAATGAAATTAATCTTAAAGGTTTTTTTTTGTACGTTTAATAAATATGCACTAAAGTGCTTGCAACAATATCAAAAGTACAAGTAAAATTATTTTAATGAGAAAATAATGAAAAATGAAGGAAATATGGCTCTTCTCCCAGAAGGTTTTTCTTCACAGAAGCTTTGAGAAAGATATCTTTGGAACAGCTTATTTGAAATCAAATTAAAAAAATAATTGGGTTAATATATTGCAAGAGATGGGACTTGGGTTTACTAAAATTTTTATTTTTAAACAAATGGCAATGATTTTACAAACAAGTTAAATCAATTTTGTTTCTCTTTTGGAATAAATAAAAAAGTATACCAAACTGAAAATTCCTTCGTTCAACTCTGCCTATTGTGATAACAAATAAACACGTTAAATTTAAAATCGCTCGGTGTAATTGTTAATGAGAAACACAAAAGAAACACATCTTTCAAATAATCGAATCTAAAGTTTCGGCTACACTGGCTCATGACTCATGGTAGCGGTCTTTAAACGACTATCACTTTTGAATGAGTGCTCCGTTTGTTTGAAATTTTGAGAAAATATTCTTATGATGATATAATTTAATAAAAACTTTTTCAGATTTGAAGTTTTATTACTTCACAACAAAAAGTTTCTAGTTTAACAGAAATTCCATTTAAATTGAATAGTAAAACGTTCAGTCGAGGGATGTTTTTTCTACCATTTATTATATTTATTATTATTATATTATATTTATATTTTGGTCATTTTAAACTACTAGAGGTTGAATTTAACAAATAACGCATAAAATGGTTACTATTCTGTATACTTACTTTTAATTATTATTTTTAAGACTAAAGTCAACAATTTTTGTGTCTTATATTCTAACTTTGTTAGTTATTTACCTGAAACGACTTTAACTATCAATAGTCGAATTTAATAATAACAAATATTTCATAAATTTTATTATCTACTACCGAAAATAGTTATTTTTCTCGGTGTAGGAAATAATGAAATAAAATTGAATCAACCTTTAGCGCCATAAGACTTAAGGGGTTACAAACGTACAGCAGCGCCAAAAATGCGCTAAAAGAAAAACTGTTTTTAGAAGGGATAGCAATAGAAATTAATAAAAATAACTATTACACATTGTTTACTAGTATTTAAACTTTATAAAAAAATTTATTTCTTTTTTTTTTCAAAAATTACAAATAAAAAAATCATGAGTCCCGAAGCACTATAAAAAAAAAAATGCTCCACGGTATGCACCATTTCTCCTTGAAATGTTGATGGATTTGCAAAACGTAAAAAAATTCTTGTAAAATAAAGTTGTAGTTATAGTCTGTCGAGCCGGATTTTTGAAATTCGAGAAATTTAGCAATTTACGGCAGTTTAAAAATAAATGTGCATTTTGTGTCATAAATTTCACACTTTAATTATGTTTATAAAATTTTTTAATCACAATATCAAATATCCGGTTCGACAGACTATAGAGAAAACAATTACGAATATTTAAAAAAAAAAGCATAACAAAATATTAAAATCTGTATGAGTTATCATGTCAACCGTGCCGGAAAAAGTAGTGTTGAAAAAAACGCAATTAAAGTTTCAAGTGCGTTTCGCTCGAGGTCGCGCGCAGCTAAAGCAAGAAATGTATGAATTTTTTAATTTATATTGTTAACTTACGTCTAATCTCCCATTCCAGCTTCATATGCCTTCCTTGTCAGTAAACAATTGTTGTTGTTTATTTTTTTCCGACAGGCTGAAAGGCTCCGAAAGTAACGGCCAGCGGCCTCAAACAAGGGACAGCTACCTTCGCGCATCAGACTCTCGTCGGGCAGTCTCGTTTTCTATAATAATTTTCGATCTATATGGAATTTTTACAATCGCCTTTCACAGAAATACGCCTAAAACTATAGAGAATAATAATCTGTAAAAAAAAGTCGATTTTCTGAAAATTCTGTACGTATGTAACCTCTTAAAGGTTAAAGATATTTAAAAAATCGATACAAAATGCTCTAGAAGTAGGTGTTAAAATAATTTAGTGGCGTGCTAGCCACTTAGAATGGAAGCATATTTTCTTCGGAATTTGCGATGCTACTGCGGCTGTTTCTGGAATAAATTAAGAACCTACCTAACGGTGGCCGGACAATGGAACGCGTTGGAGGCACGCACTCGCGGCAATATGAGCCGAAATTCAATTAGTTATAGCTGACGGCGTTTGATTTGCTCCTGGAAACTTGGCCCTCGCGGATCGGCGCGATATTTGCAAAATCATCGCCCGATTGCCAAAATACCGCGCGCCGCCCGGTACCGCACCGTATCGCCTACCGACGCGACGGCTTCACGGGCGAGCAGCTGTTAACCTTTGGCTCCGCACTTGCTATTGAACTCGCGCTGGGATGCGAGGCAACACCCAGAAGCCAATAAGTCCCACAATACAATAGGCCGCCGCGCCGCAATTTGTTCCCGATTGGGTCCATCACCTGGCGTCATTAAGCCCGACCGCGAAGCGGCCGACGGCCAGCGCGCTCGTAAATCATTCCCAAACTCACGTGCGGAGGGTCATTACCACTGGCCGGCTTCATCATCAATCTACGTGGCTGAAATTTGTAATTTGCAACTGCCAAAATATCGGAAGACGCGCTGCGCCGCCAGGTGTCGATACCATCGCATCGTACAGGCGAGGGCCGAAGGTATAACGAACCTCGGCGCAGGCTGCTGCGGTTTCGAGCCCGGTTCCATGCACCGTCGCGGCGCGCGGGCGGGATGGCGGCGTCGATGAGAAAAATTCTTCTTAAAGAAAAGAAGAATCCCTTGCCAAAATCTACGGAGGGCCCGCGATTCCTCCGCGAACGTGACAAGATGCAGATCTAATTCGAAACCGGCGCGACCGCCATGCCTCCGGGCCGCGGCCGCGCTCGATTGAAGACTCACGATCAATGACCGGCGACGACGATCGACGCAGCGCGCTAAGCTAAAAACCTCTTGCACTGCATTTTAATTAAAAAGGCTTCTCGCGGCTTCCTCCCGAATGGCGCGGACGCGACCGCGACCGCGCGGCAGGTCTTATCTTTTCGGCGGTCTAAGGCATAAAACAATTTCCTTATGACATGTTTATTACTCGGGATGCGGCGGCGATCATTCGCGTCAGGCGGCCAAAGGAACGGTATCATGTCCTCGTGGCGGAGGTCCCGGGGGAGGGAATTCGCCGCCATTAGTCAAAAGACAAAGTTATCGCAGAAGAAAGATTCCTGGTCGCAGTTAGACGCTAAAGACGACGCGACGTACGGAGCGGTCATTGAGGTCCGATTAATTGATTTTAGCCAGCGAGCGCGGCATCTTTGACAATATTTGGCCGGTTAGGGTCATAAAAGCCTTTGAGTCGCTAAACCGCCGTCGAATGGAGTCGTTTAAGCAATGGATCGCATCCTTTTATTATTACAGGATTGTGGAAATATATACCTACCTTTATAGATACATTATGTAGAAAACGTTCAGATATAAATAGCTTAGTATAGTAGCTTAATAATGACATTTAAAATATACCTACTCCTTTGAAGATTATTTACTAAGACCATTTTAGTCTAGACCTTTTTTAGTCATTTTAGACTATAATTAGTAAACCACGTATATTCAAGGTCATTCAAGATTACCATAGCTTAATTCCACCGCTCTATTATTTTAATTGATATGTTGTTAATGTTTGGATAAACCAAAATCAGGTAAGCTTTGATCTTCTAATCCTAATGTTGCATAATTTAGGATGCGAATGTCGAAGGAAACAAATGAAGTTTCTAACGATTTTTCTTCAACCAGTTCTAACCGATAGCCGTACTTTATAATAATAAAAAATCATTTGAAAGTTATACAGGAAATTGTGCACCGCACTACAAAGTTTCTACATATGCTATATAGATAAAAAGTTCAATCAAAATAAAAAAAAAATGTATCAGCTTATTTAACTTACTACTGCATAACGTTCAAGATTTTATAACTAAGAAAGCAATTTTATATTATGCAACTAAATATTAAATATGGGTTCAAGTTACAGGATACGATAAAATTTGTGACCCCAAAAACCTCCAGATATCGATTTTGATTCAAATAAGACCATGAAATCTCATATAACGTGGGCTAACCTCATACAACGCGATATTTTTACAACGCATTTTAGGAAATTCTAAAATTCTCATATAAGCCAGTTTCATTACAATGCGATTCATGAAATTATTCCAAAATGCAACAAGTGTGGTTTACATACTTAACAAATAAGTACAATACGAGGGTGGATTGAAAAGTTCGCGGAACCAGAAGATTTTAAAATTATTTTTATTTTTCGACGTAATCAACATTTTAAAAAAATGCTTCATCTTGGCCCTCAAAATAGGCATTGACGGCAGCTTCAATATCTTGAATGAAAATGAAAATTTCTGTCCTCCTAAATTTTTTTTTAGATTGGGGAAGATGTGGAAGTCAGATGGTGTCAGATCAAGCGAATAAGCGGGGTGTGGAAGTAATTCGAACCCACAATTATGGATTTCAGCCATCATCGTTTCGCAGGACGTGTGAGGGCGTGTGTTGTCGATGTTCGATTTTCTCCATTTTTAAAAATCGATTCACTTAACGCTTAATAAAACACTGTAAAGTATTAACCAAAAATGAAACTTCACACAATGACGACTAAAGATTTACTGAATGTAATGAAGGCATAACTAAATAAAGATTTTTTTTTTTCAAAACTGTTCTCATGATCTCAGATCACACAACTCCTCAAATCTGTCCAAGCAGGAGTTATGTAGTACACTTCCCTTCTAGAACAGAATGGGAAGAAAATTATCTCTGGAACAATACATCAGAGAGTAGCTCCGTGTGGTTTACGGATGGCTCTCTGGCGGGTGGACACGCGGGTGTGGGAGTGTATGGACAAACGGAGAGCCTGTACATCTCCCTACCAGTTGGCAGTTTTTCCACTATTTTCCAGACAGAAATTCTAGGCATAAACACATGTGCCACTACAATACGAGAGATGAACATCAGTGGGAAGAACATATTTATCTTCTCTGATAGTCAAGCAGCCTTAAAGGCTCTAGACTCGGATGTGATATCCTCGAAACTATTAGGTGAATGCAGAAAGTCGCTTGAATCAATCGCCGGAATAAACAATGTGGCGATCATATGGGTCCCTGGTCACAGTAACATCGAGGGTAACGATATTGCTGACTCATTGGCCAGGAAGGGCTCCAATACCCCATTGACAGGCCCCGAGCCATGTGTAGGCCTAGCAACATCCTTTATTACACACATCTTCGATGAGTGGGCCCTAAAAGAGCACAATAAACGATGGTATGCTAGGGGGGACTGCAGGCAGTCTAAGACTATTTTGAAAAAGGCCGATCAAGGCTTAACTAAATGGTTGGTGAGCTGCAATAGAAGAAGCATCAGCTTGGCAATCAGTGTCATTACGGGACACTGCAAGCTGAACAAACATCTTCATACTCTGCGGATTATTGACTCGCCATTTTGTAAATGCGAGCTGGCGGAGGAAACCAGGGACCACTTCCTGAGTTCCTGCCCCCTCTACTTCAGAGCGAGAGCCGATACACTCGGAGCACTTATAGTAGCCACGTCAGAGCTACACAATCTTACGTTACCCAAAATAATGAGCTTTGTTAGACGAACCAAACGACTAACGGCTCTTGAAGGGTAACAAGATTAATTCAGATGGCGTTCTTCTCCTGAGGTATGTACAATGGACCACATGGTCTAAGTGCTGGGTATCATCGCCCGCCTCCTGAAATCTACATCTACAAATAAAGATTTTAATCATGTCTATATTAGGCCGCGAACTTTTCAATCCACCCTCGTACACATAATTTTGGTAATTTAATAAAGTTAAAACACATTTAACTTCTGTATACATTATTAGGACTTTAGTACCAAGAGTGTAACATCCTATAACTACGTTCATTCAATTCAAAATCTCAATTTGGTTCAATTAGTGACAATGGGGAATAAGTTAGATACTAAGAATACCATTATTGGTTCTTCATTTTTAATTCCATTTTTTATTATTAATATTGAAATCTTTATTTTTTAAGTTTTTATTTTATATTGAATTTTAATTAAGTTGGTTATGAAATATTTTTATGTGCATTACGTTTTTAATTCACAATAAATCAAAAAATCTTTATTTACCATAAAAGGTAATTTTTCTTTTTCTTAGAACCAAATCCCAGTTTTTGTATCAAGTTAATATCTCCTATAACGTGACTCTCCCGCATTGTATTTCTAATCTTGAAGTTATACTATAAAAAATGTACAATCGAATTGAAAAGGGAAGGGGCTCAAAATCCCTACGGGAAGTGGATGAAATTAGAGATATAAAATAGGGGTCTGAAGAGAAAGTTTTCTCTACACTGAGCAAAATACTCCAACTAGCAGAGTGACAGGTAAATATATTTTTTAATCTGTTCTAAAGGTTAAGTTTGGCACTAACGTAAAATTATCCTGTAACTCAATAACGTAGATTTTAATGCAGCAACTGCCCGTATTACACAGAAAAATATCGCATGGAAAGATCAAATATTTGCGGTTTTGATTAGTTACCACGTTTTTAAAATTGGTTGCGGGTCGTTATACATTTGATAATATTTTATTTGAAATAACTATGGAATCCATTAAGTAAAACTTTCAACAACAATAAATTTTAATGCTACAACAAATATAGGGAATAACGAAAATAAAATATTTAGTTTTGAATTCGTTTACAATGTTGTTTCAAAATTGTTAACTTCAAAGTCTAGTGTGAAACGTGGTTAAATTATTAATTTTTGGGCTTAGCGCCAAATCATATGTGTGAAAATTATAGATTTAATGTTGTTTCCATTGTTTTTAAAACGTTTTTTTCCTCAGTTTTGTTTGTGTTTAAATTATTAATATTTTAATAACAAACAAGAAATATTTGCAGTATATTACTGCTATTGGAGACTATATTTTAGTAAGCATATCCGAAATAAGCTAGACTAGACATCTAATTTGGATCTAGAATGGATTTAAAGACTGTAAATATGTACTGTAACTGGTAGAAAGCAGAAACTATCCTTGCCGGGGAGGGGAAGAAAGGTAACTAAACTAAACTAGCTATTACGAAGCCCTCACTTAAGAGGTTAGTGCCCGCGGTCATATCCGTCCGGATTTCGCTGGCGAAGGCAAAAAAATTCTGTTGTCAAAATAAAAATCGTGACAGGCGAACATCCACTGACAACGTGTATCCCTGCGGAGCTCTGCCTGATTGAAAATTGAAAGATACGAGCAGATTGCATTCGCGAGCCGGAGTCGGGCTTTTCTCCTTTTTGCTATTTTTCATTAAATGAAAAGTCGTGAGATTACCGTATTGCTATTGGGTTTCAGGCACTGCCCGTCTTTACCGGCGCGGTGGCACATTGCAGTCCGAAAGCATTAAAAAGCGAGGGGGGCGCACGCGCGTGTGGGAGAAAAGTGAGGAACGTAGTACCTAAGTGATTTTCTGATTTTCCTACTAGTGCACATTAAAATATGGCTAAGCGGCAGCGGGTGGAAAGAGGGGAAAAGGCAATTTATCGGGTGAATTCCCCACGACCGTGCCAATAGACCTTCTGGTTCGCACTTGAACTCGCTTGACCTCCGGCTCCTCTAATCATCTTGAGGTCCGTGCGATCGGCGCATCCGCCGCGCAGCGATTTGCTATAATAAATTCCTCCCGTGGAGAAGAAAAAAATCGCACTGGGAAAAACCCAAAGGGTTTTGACGTATGAAGTTCGGATTTAAGGGAAGGACCATGGGCCCGACGGACGGTATACACATTTGCGTGAGCGATTCAAAAAGGTGCAAAAAGCTGACGTGATCGCTGATCGGGACGAGTCGTTACCACGGGATGAGTCCACAAAATAACCTTTTTTTTTTGCAACCGAACATTTTTCATTCTTTTCGCTTTTTTTAGTCACCTGATATTCCTACCGGGCGATCGCGTTTCGGACGATTCCGAGGGTCTGCTGCGATCGTGTTTGATTTATTGGCACGTGATAAGCACTTCATGCTTCCCGGAAAAATATCGATTTTTTTGGGACCAACATTAACATGATCAATATTTAAAAACACTTTTTGTACATATAATAAAACGTTGAAATTGATCCCACTTCTTTTGAATATTTGCGGGACGTGTATAGTCTACGAAGTTTGAAAAAAGGTCTCTTTTTTACACATATATATTTTGATTCTTTACTTTTCGAATAGTCCTTAAAAAAAACTTACAATTACCAAAAGCCTCATGAATGAATAATGTCATTTGCAACTTTAAAATCTGATTCATATAAGCCTTATTTTAAATTGAAGATAAAGAGTTTTCCTGCAGGCATTCAATATTTCTTTAGGAAAGAGAAATTAAGATAACAAATTTTAACAACGTTAAGTGTATGATGGGTGAAATTTCACCCTAGAATACGATTATATATCCTTTTAGTTTAATGAAGAATTTTTAAAAATGTCAGGGTAATTTGGGTGAAATTTTGCAAATGATACCATTTAAGTGTTAATTTTGATACCTTATTCATACATGTTTCTTTATGTTTCCATAAATTAATTGGTATAATTTTATATAATTTAAAAAATTCTTAGTTTTTGCTGCCTTTTCCAAGAGTAAATTTACTACATATTTTTACAGGCATATCCAGTTCGCAGATCAAAATAATAAAACAGTAAATTATACAATGTTGATTATTGAATGATTGAACATTTTCCACCCGTAAATTGAAGCATTTTATTTCTAAATGTCGCTCAATTGGGGTTTATTGGGTTTAATAATAAGCAAAATTATCGCTTCTGGAGTGAGAGAAATCCAAAAGAGACTCTAGAGACCCCATAACATTCAGAAAAATGCACCGTTTGGTGCGGTTTATACGCTAGTGATATCATTAGCTTGCGCTACGGTCAATGGAGATCATTACCGGATCATGATCAATCAATATTTCTTCGAAAATATGAATGACATTGATCCTGGCGAGATGTGATTTCAACAGGATTGCACCAAGTGCCATACAGCGACACAAACCATCGATTTATTGAAATCACGATTTGGCAAAAAAGTGATTTCGAGTAATAGTCCTGTAAATTGGCCTCTAAGGTCGTTTATTTCCTATGGGATTACGTAAAATCACTGGTTTATGCTGATAAACAACTTTGAAGCCAACCGACGCCCGACATTGTTCAAAAAAATGACCCAAAATTGGGCTGACATAATGCGCTTCGAGTGAACAGTCGTGGTGGCCATATACCTGAAGTAATTTTTAAATATTAATGTCATGAATTGATCTTTCGAATAATAAAACAATAATTTTCACAAAAGTTATTTTAAAAAATTTAAACTTTTGAATTATATAATGACAAAAAAATATATTTTAGATGTGTAAGTAGCAATTTGTCCAGTTTGAATGTTCATATAAAAAAGAGAACTAATAAAACAAATATTTTGCCTCGTGCAGCATCTCAAAGTAGGAATCTAAGGGTTTCTTTCGTTGCGGATTTCAGATTTTTGGGAATTCTTCAACAGCGAACAGTAGGCACGTCGTGTTTGGGCTCATTTTAATGGACTCGCAATGTAGATGACCAACAAGTTAATGACTTGAGCTTGACCGTCTGCTTCGGCTAGATGGGCGTGGTTAGCACCGTGTAGGAGGCCAAATACATACAGGTTAATAATACAACAGGATGCCTAGAGGTGCTAGGTTAACGACATCTCCTTTTTATATACAAAGCTTGTCACAAAAAAAAAAAAAAAACTTAAAAAGCAATATAATTATTATACACTATAAACTTAAAAGTGAAAATATGAGATATTTGTTAATATAAAGTTTATATTATTCAATAATATTTCAGTACATTTTTTATTATTTATTTTATTTATTTATTTATATTTCAGAAGATGATATACAAATATTATATACAATAAGAGACTTATGGTTAGAGCTAGAATCTTAGTTCATTCATCTATAATTATACTTAAATTGTAGTCTAGCAGAAGTAGTATTGGAATATAATACAATATTGTAAATTTGGGAAAAATTACATATTAAGGAAAAACCCAATGAATAACACTACAAAAACAAAACAGTTAGCGAATTAAAAACTTAAATCTTTTTACTACTACGACTACTGTGATCCATCCTGACACAGTTCTAAAATTAAAGAATTCTCGGAGAATGAACATTTTTGGAAAAATTTGTTTACACAAGTGTTTATTTTTGCGGTTATAGGTTCAATTTCCGCTATATCGTGTAAATCCAAGGTGGAGAAGTGCCAGGGTAGATTTAAGATCATCTTTAAAATTTTGTTTTGGATGGTTTGCAACTTTTTTAAATGACAACATGCACATCGAAACCATACTGGAGCTCCATACAACATTAGGGCCTGGAATATTACTTGGAATATAACAAGTTTATTTTTCAGGCTGAGAGTGGATCGCCTGTTAATGAATGGGTACAATATTTTTATTAAAATGTTAGTTTTTTCTATTATTGTATGTATGTGCTTGGAGAAGGTAAGAGTCTTATCAAGTGTGATACCTAAGTATTTTGCGGAATCCTTCCAAGGAATATCACAGCCGTTTATATTTAAGTTGCTGTTAGGTAGATAACGTGCCTGTCTTCTACGTGTGAGGAACATTGCTTGAGTTTTATTCACATTGATTTTTATCTTCCATTTGTAAAAATATTTGTAGAGGATCTCAAGACCTTTTTGAAGATTTTTGCAAATGTGAGCGGCGTCTTCATGTGTGCTGAAAATGGCAGTATCATCAGCAAAAATGGAAGTATGGCACTGAGGAATTTTTGGAATGTCCGCGGTATATATATTGTATAGGATAGGACCCAAAACAGAATCTTGAGGGACTCCAGATGTTATATTTCTGGTGGTAGATGATTCAGGGGCAATACAAACATTGAACTTTCTGTTTTTTAGAAAACTTTGTACTATACGTATTATATATGGAGGAAAATCTAGGACCCTCATTTTATATACTAATGCATCATGCCATACAGTGTCGAACGCTGACTGTATGTCAAGAAGGACAGGTCCAGTGGATTTTTTTCTAGCAAAATTTTTCTTAGCATGTCTAGTAATCCTTAGTATAGGTTGGGAGGTATTGTGACCTTCTCTAAAACCAAACTGTTCATTGGGTAACAGTTTTTTATCTTCACAGAAATGGACTATTTCCGTTTTTACCACTTGCTCTAGTATTTTAGCCAAGTTACTTAACAAGCTAATTGGTCGATAACTAGATGGGTCATCAGCAGCTTTCCCAGGTTTCAAGATTGGAATGACCTTTGCAGTTTTCCACACTTCTGGAAAATACTGCAGATGGAGGCAAAAATTGATTATAAATGTTAAAAATACATAACCGCTGTTTGGGAGTAATTTTAAGGCCAAATTGGTTATACCGTCAAATCCAGAGGCTTTATTGTATCGTGACCGTTTTAGAATGTTTATAATATGTTTAGGACGGACGTACATATCAGGTTCATTACATTTTTTTTTTTTTTTTTTTTTATTACTTACATTAATTATTTCAATCTTATACATTTATACCACGCATCTTTTACTCAAATACTCAATTTTGTTTGTACACTTTCCGCAAATAAACTTTGTGCACTTTGTGCAGGCGTTATTGCTCCTGTTTCTTTGGAATATCCGATTTGGCAGGTCTCGTTCTCGAACTCAAAATCGGATAGGATACGTATCCTTTTTCTACAAGGACCTAAATTCTGCAAATTTTCCTTTTCACTGTCTAAGGATTCCCCTGCTAGTCCACGTTCATCTGATTCGAAAATCTGAATTTCATCCCGTTTTGAGTCACTTCATTTACCCTCTAACACCTGGCTCGCAACCAACGTGTTGCGTCCCTTACCAAGCTATTGAGTCCCCCATGCACAAACTAATAGCAGGTAAAACTTCTAAAACGTTTTCACAATATGACTGCAATTCACATTCTGCGTTTCATTATTTCTTCTTTCTATGTAATGCTTATCGGTCTTATTTCTGTTGAGATAACGGAATCAAGGTATCGCCGCTGTATTTTTTATATATATTTACAACTGACGTTTATATAATGGAAGAACTTCGTCTTATACGAGTGAAACCAATTTACTAACATTTATGCTTACGTTACGATCGCGTCAAATTGATGTATATCCGGTGGTATAATTTAAATATTTCAAAACTTTTGAAAAAAATAAACTTTAATATATATTTCCCTCGTTAAATGAATAAAAGTCAGTAAAAGAGGTAAAAGAAAAACGCGAACAGTTTTTTTTAATTCTCCCAATGAAATTCGAAATGAGTCAAAATGACGTGTCCCGTAAACCTAGTGTTAATTAGATTGGTACGAAATTTTGCGACACCTTTTAAGTCATATAACAAAATTAACATAATGATTAGATTTGTGTGATTTGTTTATTTAACTTACTTTTGGCGATGTACACTCATTAACACTCATTTACAGGGTGGCAAATGGAAAGTTGCCTAAACTAATCATTCATAATGTTAAAATGAGTGCAGGGGAAAAACAAATAAAAATACGTATAAATTCAGTAAAGATGTCATTTTTATTTTAAATTAGTTCCAGCTAAATCAGACATTTTTAACAGATACATTTTGAGATTTAAAAAAATCGACAACATTCAGTCAGGCGATAACTATTTACTAGATGCTTGAAAACATTATTAATAAATGCTGTCTTACGAAGAAATCAAATCATTTTTTTATAATTCTTACCTTCTGAGTGTTTTGGCTGGTTACGTTTTTACTCCCAACCTGGAATGAAGGCCTCTCTGGTAGTAGCTTCAGTATAGTTTTTACATCTAGAATAAAAGCACTAGATTTTTCTTCGTTTGTAGGGTTACTCATTTTAAAGTACACGTTTTTCTCTTTATGACGTCTCAACAGAAAATGACAACACTCTAGTATATAACTACGGGGTTCCAACCTTCGACGACATATTAGAGAGGAAAAAACATAGGTATACTTTAGGCAACTTTCCATTTGTCACCCTGTAGTTCTTTTGTTGTTTTGGGGCTTAATTACATTAAATAATAATATAGACTTCTATGTTTTTCTTCTTTATTTCAGTGAATTTTAATAAAAGCTTATTTTTAAAAGGTTTTTTACGTTTGATTTTTATTTGGAAGTTGGACTACTACTTAAATTGCAAAAAGTGTCTTAATTGAATGCCAATTGACCCCAAATGAAATAATTTTCGATAGAGAATTGAACTTTATAAAATTTCTATCTTTTTTAAGCCAACTCACTTTTCTTAAGGTACTACATATTTTTCAAGAAAACTTTGTGCCTACGCAAAAGATCCTTTTTATATTATCATTCGGTTGTTTTGTGGAAAATTAAAAATCCATCGAGTTTTTAGAATTTAAATTAAATCATCACTTTTTTCCAATTGCATACTTCTTGGATGAATATTTATTTTCACATATTGAAGCACTTGGCGCACACAATTTCATCGCTCTACGAATTCGAAAATAATAAGCCATTTTCTGAGATGCAGATGTCGCGCGCCGCACTAGAGCTGAAGTGGGGGCCAGAAATGTCAAAAAGTGAATTCTCAGTGGCACTTCGAGCGTGTGTTGTGTAGTGAGTGAAACACAAACGTCGCGTGTGGGTGCGCCACAGTTGCTCGGGAAAAGAAAGGAAAAAGTTCGGGGAAAACAGCAGCCAAAGCAAACACGGAGCAGAAACTGCGAATCTGCGATCAATTAGCGAAGCAGATCCGCGCGTCGTCCGATAAATAAATAGCCGCAGGCGGTGGTCGCCGGTGAGTCGTGCCTTCGAAGTGTCCCCCAGTGACAGAGTTTGTGGTGTGCAGTTTAAACGTTAATTTGTGAGTGCTCCCCGAGGACCAGACATGATCTCAACGATTCTGAAGCAGCTGTGGTAAACTAATTGCATTAATAACATTTATAGCGTTTAGTTAATAACCGTAGTGAACTGGACAGTGAGTGGAGGACGGCCAGGGAGGCGTCGATGCCGCCCCGACCCCCTGCCGCTGGTGAGCGAGTGCCATTCGAATTTTAGGTGTCCGGTCATCGCAGGTTCCGATCCAAGTGCCCGTCCGCACGATGAGCTTCACCCTGAGGTACAATAAAGCGTGGAACGTGAAGTAAGTGAACAAATTCGTTTCTGTCCGCACTCTCCAGGTGCGCTTTATTTGTTGCGATTTGCGAAACGCAGCCGCGCCACTGCATCGATTTTATTTCCATTGGTCAGGTGAGCAAACTTTGCTTCCAATGGGGTGCTAAAATTAAAGTCTGGTCGACGAGGGGTCGCCGCGGGCGAGGGTCGGACGATTACATCAACCGCTCACAACTGGGGCTGACGTCTCCAGACCGTCTGTCATTTTTTTGCCTAGCTCCCCTGCTCCTCGTTAGCCCCCTTGATTGATCCAGTGGTATCTATGAGATGAGGTCACTTCTGCGCAGGTCCAGCGCTCTGTTTACGTTTCTCGGTGACACATTGCCCCTCCCGCGGCGCTGCTGCAGTCACCAGCTCAGCTGATAAAAACTGCAACGGGATTTATCTCTCACCTGCGCGCTCTCAAGATCTCAAGGTTACCCATTGCCGCGCCGGCCTTTGACCATCTTAACAAGTTTCTTATCGATGTTATATCACATCGATTCGATTACTTGCGACTGCACACAACTCCCCTCCTTAACCAACGAGACAACCCAGAGTTTTTCAAGATTTCCGCGGAGCTTCGAGTGGGGCTTGATAGCCTTTTTTTCGGCGTGAAACCGATCGCCACGACTCGTTGGCTTCTCAGCGAACTTAATTACACAGAGCCACAAGCTAAAACTTCCGCTAAAAAATTGATTTCTTGCTTTATTAAGGTAAGTTAGCCGTGACGGAAAATCTCGCGCTTTTATCCTACGAAATATTATGAACGGCGGTGTGCAAACAAAAATCAAAGCAATTAACACTAAAAATGGCCTTTGAACACGATTTCTAGTCTGCTCTCTGGTCAAATGAATTGTTTTGAAATATGAACTGGAAAAAGCCATTGACTTGGGTAAATTCCACTTAAAAGGGAATGCCAATGGAAAGTCGTTTTCAAGTTAAGGGTACTATCCCTACTATACTACTATCAAAATGCTTAAATAAAAATAAAAATCTGATAATATGTGAATATGGCTTTTGTCTTATCTACTATAGAAGCCAAAAAAATTGTTTTCAATTTTTCACACGAATTTAAAGTTAACATTTAAAAAAAAAAATTGTTGCCCATAAATTACTTAAAAAAAAGGCTGAAACAAAATTTATTATTATGTATAAGGCCATAACGACTTTAATGACAAATAGAATGCAAAAAGATGTTTTGAAATTTCTTAAAAATTTAATTTTTTATCGTAGCGCCCATGAGAAAAAAACTCATTTCGAGAAAAACATTTTATAATGAATAAATAATTTTTTCAGCCTACTTTACCGATCTGTAGTATTTCAACTAAGTATTGGGGATATCGAATTTTACATGACATTCTTGAAACAATATACAATGAAAATATAAAGAGAAAAATATTTTTTTTTAAAAATGTTGATGGGAGAGTACCCTTAATTTGAACTATCTTTGTTCTGAGCTAAACATCAAGATTTTCTTTTCCGGCATAACGTACAAATTTGTTTACGTTAACAGTCTGAAACAGAATGTAAAGCAGAGTTGAGAAAAATTAGGTATTTTAAACAACTTTGCATTTTATCAGGATAACTATCCAAAACATACATCGGCAGTTGCAAGGCTGTGGTTGAATCATAATTGAACCAATTCCCCAAATTCAACAGATGTAAATGTAATAGAATATCTGCAATATGACTGTTAATTTTTTCCGAATTTTCAATTTGATTTTAGGAATAAACAAAATAACGAAAGATTCAAAGTGTCATTCATCCCATTCGAATAATTTCTTCTGTCACTTTCATTGATCTGTATTTGGTTTGTGTGCTTGTTCCATTTTGTGTTTGAACCCCTCTACATATATTTACAAAAAAAAAAAAAAAAATTATTATCGCTGTACGTTATGATATACAGCTTATTAATCTGAAGAATTAAATTACCACTTAAAGGGGAAGCCTAACATAAAATTTCCAGGGTAATCGATTATTTTCCGCATTTTTTAAAACTACGTAATTTAAACAGTATGTATGCTAAATTTTAGAGAAAAGGGACAATTCTGGAAGTTATAGCAATTTTAATTAACAACTCAAACGGCTATCAGATATTGGGTAGTATGTACACAAATTTGAATTAAAGCTAAACAATGCCCATGTGCGAAATATTAGCGAATATCAGTTAGTATGAGGCAGTAACAGCGAGGATATTATTGACTTTCAGATAGGGATAACTACAATCAGGCAAAAATGTACTCAAATCAAGTAAAAACATAGTCAAAATTAAAAAAATATTTACTTCGATACGAGTCAAAGAATCATTTATTTTCCATTTGTTCTTTAAGTTAACTATACTAAGAACAATTAAGCATGCTCATTAAATCAAGTAAATGCTTTTTTTGATTCAAAGTAATTTGTGCTTTAATTTAAGTACACCAAATTTATCCATTCTCCTAATGATCATTATTTGCATTGAAATAAACAATCTCTTATTTAGTTTGAGGAAATCATTTTCTTATAATTAGTAAAATGACATCTTTAATATAAAGATGCATTTCTAAATAAGTAAAATAGTCTTTAATTTTAAGAAATAGCCTTGCTATCAACTTGGTAATACTCGAGAAATGTCTAGTTTATAATAGAAGATACTATCTAATTGTCTGTAATATTTCAGTGTTTTAAGTACCAGCTAGCATCAATTAAAATGTTCGATCAAACATGAGTATTAGTTAGTACATAACTAAGTACTCGATAATACTCAAAATCATTAAAACTCGCTAATACACAAGTTTTATCATTATTTAGCATTTAAGTACTCAGAATTTTATTTATACGACCCATTACAAGTTATAATCGGTTTTTTTTTTCAAATTTTGATTTTCAAAAAGATCGCAACGACATCTTGATCATAATTTATCCGATTAGAGTGATATTGTGGGATGTTTTTGTTTGCACGTTATTGATTTTGTATACATATTTTTAAATATGAACTTTGTAACTTTTTCAATAGAACGATGCCATTCACTTTCAAATTTTCAAAATTTGCCTCGTGGAAATTAAATGACATACATTTTTTCTAAGTAAAAGTACATTATAATTTTTTTTATTATTGAATCGAGATTTCATTGCCACCTTAAAACGGTTTTTGAATAGACAACCTTTGTTCTTTCTTATATTTTACAAGACAAATTGGTGGAAAACTTCATTAATATATTATTAACATTTTGGTTACGATTATTTACTTGTATTTTTACCATATTCGAAGTGAAAAAATTTGAAAAAGTTGAACAGCAGCCTTTCTTCTTAAACTACACAAATATACCATTTAACCTATCATGAACGAAACCTTTTAGAAATAAACTAAGTTACCAAAAAGGTGATCATCTGCATTGCAAGCTATACAATCTTTACTTGGACACCCACTGAATTTTAGACTCTTCAAAATTGATACTGATTTATTAACAACTTTGGTGCCAAGTATTTTTGTTAACTTTTGTTTTTGTTTTCCTCAGGTATCAATCTTTTTAACTATCTGTAATCATTCCCTATCGTTATGAATAATTTCTTATAACAAAATTATACATATTACCCATTAGATTTGTTAAAAGTGTTTTATTGTATAATCTATAATAATCTCCGACTATCTACAAATGGAATTCAAAATTTTATATAAAAAAAGCTATCAATAATCAAACGATAAACATTCGTGACGATTTCTTTTCAAATTATGGAAAAATTTGGTGCCAGATTTGTTATTATGTTTTTGCTCGAAGAAAAAGAAAGCGTTTCATCGGAAACATAAACAAACACGTTTTTTTTATGCATTTCCTAGGCATGTTTAAAGATTGCACATTTCACATATAATTTCCACTTGTCTGACACTTAGTTACATAGTAAAAACTATAGTTTATATTTAGTTTATCTAATCCAGTAGAGAGCATCTGGAAAGAATCTTTTGACGCCTGTAGGGGTCGAATTTAATTTTTACGATCAACGCAGTAAGAATAAATAAATACTGCTTCAGGATAATATTTCGTTCCAAAGTTATGTTTTTATTTATTTTTGGTGCAAAGAAGGCGGCCGAATTGTAATTGTAAGTTGAATCTTGTAGAAGTTTATTATTTAGATATTTATTTGCACATGTAAATATTTAAATTCATGAAAACTTGTTTCACAAAATTTGTCTTCTTTCCTTGTAAAACATAATTTATCTATGATAAAGATTCCTAGTCTGGGGCTTTAAAAAGCAGTTTTTATAATTCTTAAGGTCAATTTCATTTAGCTGAAGCGATTGTTTTTTTAAACCAGATACTTTGATCTCTTGCTTGAGTCCAGGACTTATTTTTTGCTTCTAATTTTACGAATAGAAAACCAAGACTAATCTCGAAAATGGATATCAATTTGAAGCTCTCAACTCTTGAATACGACCAAAAGTTTTACGATACATTGTTCAAAGAACTGATGCATTTATATGCTGTTTTTTTAGTGAGAGAAGGGTTTAGAAATTCATAGTTTTTATATTAAAATCCATTAAATAATAAAAAAAAATTCAAGTGAAAATGCGTTAAACCACAAAGAACTTGAAATATGAAAACAGAAAAGTTATTACGTTTGAAACCAGATAGTTAGTAGTAGAAATTTTTATATGCACTTAGATTTTACAATGAGGTGGTCTAGAAATTCTCGTAAAATCTGAAATCTTTCTGTAGTGAATCCTGTTTATAGCTGTGTTATTAATTTCAGCAGAATTTAATTTATATTCCCAACATAGAAATCTTAAAAAAGAACGCCCCATTTTCTGAAAATTTCGTCCAAGAATAACCTCGAACTCATTATAACTTTTGTGATTTCGTACGCGAATAAAATATTCAATTATTTCATTTTCCTGGTATTTTAAGTTTTTACGACGTTAAATGTTTGTGTTTCATATCGTTTTGCTGACGACGTAGCATTATGAGCGATAAGATAAGCACTTTTTAAAATACTAAAATATTCATATTATTCAAAGTGATGGTGCGAATTGATGAAGTGAGTATTTTTAAATTCCGGAATTATCCAGAGTCGCTTGATGCGGATTTGTGAAATTTTTATTTTATTTTAATTTATCGTGTGCTAGTCAATCGCCAGACGTGGGAATTTTTATCAGTCAGCAACCCGTTGCATGTTAACCGGTGAATTGATCAGAAAAGCATCGCGTTTTTTATCGAGCTTTACGGTTAATGCACCGAACGGAGGTGTATGGGTCATAAAAGCCAGATTGTGATAATATTTTTTTAGTGTTACCTACTGAACCTTGCGTTCGAACCATTATCTAGAAAGATATGAAACGAGTTGCGAGTTATTTGCATACTTGACAGTATGTAGCATTCAAACAACGATTTCTTATGAGTAAAAAAATAAAGACTGGGACTATTAAAGTTATCAAGGAGGCCCACATAAATGATCCACAAAAAAGAAATAACTGGAACTGCTGATATTTATTGGTCCTTAACATGCTATCATAAATCAAAGCGAACATTTTGGTTTATAAACTAATAATAATAGCAGCGTTAGTTGAAATCGTACTCGAGGTTTAAAAAATGATAATAACCACAGCAAACGGGCGATTATTGTTAAAAATACTTTGACTTCTCATAAATTTGGTAAAGTATCTTTATATTTTTTTTTTATAAACAATAGAATGAGCATTTTACTGATACTTCAAAAACTGGTTCCCTGTTTAACAAGTTTTTGAAATTTCAGAAAAATGCTGGTTATACAAAGAACTCAAACAGAGATTTGTAATACTTGACATTTTAAACATGTTTCCTGCAAAACTACTTTATCTAAACATTCCCCGCGAAAACTCAAAAATTAATCGACGAAAGATGTCTTACAAAACACCAACTTATATTTTGATTAAATATAATTTTTATTCGTTCCTCGAAAAACCGTGCAAAAAAAGATTCCTATAAAAAAATGGGAGATATGTTCCATGTTATCCAAAAAACCGTGTTAAATCAAATAAGGAATTATATTTAATTGGAAAACCTTGTAAAAAATATTGATACAAATTTAACTCTATAAGTTCTGTCCGAGATACACATATATACTTCTGTGATCAAAAAGTAAGGCCAATATTGAATTTGAATTGCGCGGGTACATCGATTTGAACAAATCTTCCTGTTTTTAGGTTGGCAGCACTGTCACTCATATCTGTGTAAAACGCCAGTACGTCATTTGTTTGGTTAGTTTTGTTGTGTTTTTTGAGTAACTAAAAGAGAATTCTTTGATTTTTACAATGTGTGATTTTATTGAGCAAAGAAGTTGCATTAAATTTTGTTTGCGGAATCAAATTTCTACTGCAGAAACGTTTAGAATGTTGCAGAAGGCCTTCGGCGATCAGGTTTTGTCTGAAAGAATTGTTTACAAGTGGGATAAACAGTTCAAAGAAGGTAGAGAAAGCGCTGAAGACAAAGAGCGTCCAGGACGACCATCAACATCAATTAACCCTTTAACTGTTTAATTTTCTTTTTAAGAACTTTTTCTGCCCGCAAACTAACGAATATTCTAGTGTAAATTTTTTTTAAATTTCTTTATTTGCCCTTTTTCAGAAATAAAAGTTATTGTCGTTTCGCTGATTGATAATACAAATGCTATATTTTTATCAATGTGGCGAATACAATCGACATTATGCGAAAAATCGTGATTTGTTCATGACGAGTATACTCGACATAAACAGTTAAAGGGTTAATGAACATGTCAATGAAATCAAAAGATTTGGTGCTCAAAACTTCGTCGGTTGACAATTAGAGACCTTGCTGATACTGTAAACATTTCATTTGGATCGGTCCAAACTATTTTGAAAGAACATTTGTGCATGAGAAGAGTCACATCTCGATTGGTTCTAAAAACACTCAATTTCTTGCACCGCACTGCATTGGTTGGTTCTTCAAGACTTTTTCATCAAAAATTCGATGCATGTTGTTCCACAACCATCGTATTCGCCTGATTTAGCTCCATGTAAGTTCTAGCTATTCTCTAAGCTTAAAAGACCGCTTCGGGGACACCGTTTTGAATCGACTGATGAGATAAAAGAAAAATCAAAGAAGGAACTGAAGGCCATTCCAATCATCGATTTTCAGAAGTGTTTCGAGGATTGGAAAAATCGCTGGCATAGGTGTATTGTATCAGGCGGGGACTACTTTGAAGAGGATGATATAGATTTGGAATAAGATGAAGAATAAATAAAAATTTTCAAAGTTATAAACAAATTGGCTTTACTTTTTGATCACAGTAGTACATACGTGTCTATCAGTGGCGTGGGGTGAAATTTTTGAGAAGGTAAGCCGGTGCAAAAATCAGAAACTTAATAGCGAAAAAAAACTCACCAAATGAAGTCAGATATTACAAAATGTGTTCAACAGTGACTGCGTGTATTCTTGTCAAATTTAGTCGGCCACTTCTATCATACTTAAAGTCATTGGAAGTTAAGTGCTATATGAATATTATGAATAAATATGCACATACAATGAATAATATAAGTAGCTTTGAAAAAAACCGTTATAGTCGCGTGTATCGTGCAATCAAACTAAAGCAGTTAACAAAAACTGTGAAAAGTTGATATGAAATATAATTAATCTTACTTATACTCCAAAACTAATCTACGATTTTTTTTTTATAAATTCGACCAAAACATCATTGTAAAAATTCGACTGATTTCTAATTTGTAAAAGAAGGTGTTTTTCTATCGATAAGAGTGCTAAATTTGAGAGCCTTTCTTCGGTTTGAGAATTTCTTAAATAAGTATGTATTCTCTTAAGAGCTGAAAAAGATCTTTCCGCGGAAGCAACTGTAATGGGAAGAGTTAAAAATATACAACACAAGTTTAAAATTTGAGGAAAAGTATCTTTTAAAATGCCACATTTAATATGCGAGTAAAGCGCGAGAATATCAAATTGCCGTAATGAAGAAGTGGTATATAAAACGTTCAATTCATTTTTTAAAGCAGAAAACTGGAAAATTCCCGGGAAAACTGTAATTAAAAATGATATCTTTTCGTTAGGACTTGATTGAGCAAAATAATCATATTTTGATTTATTAAGTAAATCTAAAAATTTTAGTTGACTAAAGGAACTATACCGAGTTTTAATCTGAGAAATGACATTGTCATCCGAATAGCCGAACCTAACGAAAAAACCCAAGAAGCCGGATTCTATCGTGTTATCGAAAGGTAATAAAATAGCACCACACCACACTCATAAGTCACAATCCGTTGAGCACCAAGGCAAAAAGAGACACAAGTTAACAATTTTTGTATTAAAATATAATAAACAAAACCACAACACCCCTCCCTTCCGAGAAGACGACTTCTGCCGTGTTCTTGTGAAATAAGGGAGCATTCACTCCTACAATTCACAGCCCCTTCAGTATCAAAGAGATTTAATAACCAAACCCACCCAACCAACCCCACTCACCCGAGAAGCCGCTTTCTACCGTGTTATAGGGATAATAAGAGAGCACCACTACACTCACACCCGTTCATAGAGAAGACACGAATCAGCTGACATTCTAAGAAATAAACAACCACCCGCCGAAGTGACCCGAGTTTCAACTTATGCAAAATGAAAACAACAGAGAAGCCGGTTTCTATCGTGTTATTTGCTTATAGGATTTGCTTTTAGTGAGCAAAGGATATCACACACGATTTCTTTGTTACTCGTGGAGAAAAGTGTGGGCTTGAGTAAGCCGTAAAATGACCGGCTTACAGAAGCAGCGAGCGAGCACTTCATACCCGATGCAACCCCTTGATAGAACCTGCTACGGTGCGAGGGAAGGTTCCATCGTAGTGCAACAACAGATTATGGTTGTTTTTGGTTGTAACACTTGTTTTGCCATGTTTTCTTTACGAGATGAATTTTGGGAGCGCTTTCCAGGAATTTTACAGGCATAGAACAAGTTTTAAATTTACGGGAATAGGATGAGTTCCCAAAAGGGAAGCCGGTAGGAATCGTGTTATATGGACCCCACGCCACTGGTGTCTATATATTTTCAACACAAAAATCCATTTAATCGTATAATCAACTTATATAAAATTTTTAGCATATTGCAAAAATAAATTAAATTAAAAACACTTCTATAATAACAAGGGCGTATCTTTTCGACGCCCAAAATCTGTGTCTTTACTAGAAAGATCTGGCACATGCGCTGATCCTGAATCTAATGAAGAATTCTCTTCGGTAATAACAATTTGAATAGATGGGTCCAGAAAAATCGTCAAATGCATTTTTACTTGTATGTACGTTTTTTATGAAAGCTGCCAACCAAGAAGAAATTCGGAGAAAACGATTTGAAAATTATGTTAGCATAAATAAATCGTGTTCTAAAAACAAAATAAGGTTTTTTTTCATGAACCATGTTATTTCAAATTGTGTGAAAAATGATAACGTAAAAAGAGAGTTGGGTGTATTTAATTTTGAACTAAATTTTTAATACTATTGAATACTATGTTTTTCAAAACAGCGAAAATATAAAGTGGAACATTTTCGATTTTTTAAATGTGTTTTAAATAATTTTGTGAATTATTTGACCAAATTTGAATCAAAGACTATATCGGGATAAGGTGATGAAATCTGCCCCCAGCTACGACGGGTAGCGCTTTCTAAAGGAGTATTCTAATTTTATATTTGACCATATATTGACGTTAATATACCAATCGAAGAAAGTCTAACTTTTTACTTTACTTTTTATAGACCACAGAAACATTGTGTACATTCAAAATATCAGTAATCTATGCAAGTCACTTCAAATTTGAAATTGTAATATTTATAATTAAATTTTAATCTCATGTCGAAATTTAAATGACTTTAAAAAAATTGTGGCTTTTGTTGAAACGTGTTGGATTCGTTAAATATACCGAAATTATTACAAATACCATTTTGACAACCCTGTTTAGACAAGTTAAACGTGTACCAGTCCTCCAAGAATTTTTTTTCCTTCACTCCAAATTCAGGTAAAGGTTTATATTACTTTTAAAAGTAAAACAACATAGCAATTTTCTGAATATTATATTAGATAGAAAGCAAAAGATTTGATACACTACCATTTATGGATTGCTGCTGTTCGTGTACTAAAAGTACACATAAAGTCAAAGTATCTTGGGAGGCACTCAAGTCGAGCAGCACAGAATTAAAGATACATATTTGTTTTCTTTGTACAGGTGGAAGTGACTTTCTGTTTGTCAATATGTTACATGTTCTCTCAGTTTTCGTTCGTACTTTAGCTAATTGTTAACAAACAAATGTCAGCTGCTTACACAAACTTTAACCTATTGAATAGTTAACTATATTGCAATTTATAGTTAATGCACAAGTTCAAGAAATGTTCAATGATTGATATTTTATAAATAAAAAAAAAAAAATTCAAAACGACGAAATAACAAACAATCTTCTGCCAGTTCTGAAAAATTACATCTTTCGAATATGCCATATTTTGAGTAATAATCAATTGAGCTGTTTTTTTTGAAAGTGGTATAAGTCCATTTTTGGAAAAAAATGAGTTATTGGTAGTTTTAGTCAGATATTGATATCCTCTTTTTATATTTATAGTCACAAAGCCAGTGGAGTAAAATATCCTCACAAAATAATCAAAAGAAGTTGAACTGTATAGTAAAATTTTACAAGTCTATAGTTTTAAACACGTTATCCAAATTGTATTACTTTTGTCCTTATTTTTAAGTTGATTCAAATGCAAACTCTTAAATATCTCAATATAGAAATAAATGGACTTATACCACTTTGAAAAACAACAGCTCAAAATTTTGCATAATTCGTTCTTATTGAAAGTGGTATAAGTCCATTGGTAGCTAGAAAAATCGTTTGTTTTCTTGAACAATTTTATTAATTATTTTTGCATAATAAAATTAAACATGTTTATAGTCTTAAAAACATTACCCGAACTGAATAGGTTAGGTTAGGTTAGGTTATTGCGGCTGCCTCAAAAGAGGCACACTTAGGCCAACGCAAGGCCCATTGTGATACCACACGGGACGACCCCGATTTAACTAACCGTCGAACCACTTCGAGACTTTGATGAAACGTTCAATGTCCCTGACGTTCTTCACACTCAGGTCTGACAGGTCATCAAAGAAGGTGGCGCCCAGGTGCTGGTACCTATGTCGTGCAAGCGCTGGGCAGTGACAGAGGAGGTGGCTGATACTTTCCTCTTCCTCCTCATTCTGGCAACTTCTGCAGAAGTCATTTGCTGAAACGCCTAGCCTTCTGGCATGTCTCCCTATAAGACAATGCCCAGTTATCGCAGCTATGACGTTGCTAATGGACACTCTTTTGAGTGAAATAAGGCTCTTTGACCTGTTTCGGTCGAGAGTTGGCCAGATAAGCTTGGTGGTCGCACATGTGCTTTCTCTCCTCCACCTATTCCTTGCGATACTCGCATACACTTGCGAGATCTCCTTCTTACGATAGGCGAGCGGTGCCCCTATATCCCGGATGATATCCTCCTCCGGTAGGGTTGTACCCTTTCTGGCGAGCTCATCCGCCCTAGTATTGCCCGGGATGTCATTATGTCCCGGTACCCATATAATAATAATCTTGACCCTCTCTGCTACTTCGTTTAGCAGAGAGCGGCAGTCTGCTACTACCTTAGAGGTCGTAAAGACGCCCGTGAGGGACTTGATTGCAGCCTGGCTGTCCGTGAAGATGGAAATGTTCTCAGAACTTGACATATTCCTTCGCAGCCATTGTAAGGCCTCAGTGATAGCCATAACCTCAGCTTGGAAGACGCTGCAGTGGTCTGGCAAACGAAACGACGTTTCAAGGCCTAGGTGCTCGGAGTAAATTCCGCCACCAGTTTGCCTTCCATCTTAGAGCCATCGGTATAAATCTTTATCGAGTTTATACGATTAAGCAGGTCCTCACCCCATTCATGCCTAGTCGGTATGAGTGATTCGAATTTCTTATCGAAGCAGGGTTTTGGAACTATGTAATCCAACCTAGGGACACGAGTATTAAGGATTCTGGAGTGCCCATAGTCCACTCTTGTCCATGGGTGTGTTGAGTTAAGCCTGACGGCTGTGGAGGCTGCGGTTTGCTTGCCAAAGAGCTCTATTGGGAGGAGGTCTAAGATAACATTCAGGGCCTTGGTGGGAGTAGTCCTGAGGGCTCCGGTGATTAGAATCGAAGCCATTCTTTGGACCCTCCCCAACGCATTTTGATGGCAAGCCTTGTCCAGAGCAGGCCACCACACAAGCACCCCGTAGAACAGGATCGGTCTGATCACCGTCACGAAGAGCCAGTGAACGATGCGTGGCTCAAGGCCCCATTTCTTGCCAATCGCATTCCTGCAGGAGTATAGGGCCGTCGTGGCCTTTCGTACTCTCTCTGCAACGTTGGCCCTCCAATTCAGTTTCTTATCTATAATGAGACCCAGATATTTGACTTGGTCTGAAAGCCTTAGACTCACTCCGTTAAGGAGTGGTGTAGTAAAGGAAGGAATCTTGTGCTTTCTTGTAAACAGCACTAGTTCCGTTTTATTCGGGTTAACTCCTAGGCCACATTTTACACTCCATGATGTGAGTTTAATTAGGGCCGTTTGTAACACCTCAGAGAGCGTGCTCAGGTACTTGCCTGAGGCCGCGATCACTATATCATCTGCATAGGCAACCACGCAGCACCCCGAGCGGTCGAGATCACGGAGCAAACCGTTCAGAGTCAAATTCCACAGAAGAGGCGACAGGACCCCACCCTGAGGTGTACCCCTGTCGACAAATCTCCTAATGGAAGATGCTCCAAGATCTGAGCTGATAACCCTGCTGCGTAGCATTCGCCTTATCAGCTCAATCAGCGGTTCGTCCAGTCCCAGGTCCCTCATGGACCCTACAATCGCATCCGGCCTGACATAGTTAAAAGCCCCCTCGATGTCCAGGAAGGCCGCGAGCGTGTATTCTTTGTACAGCAAGGACTTCTCTATACGGTCAACGAGGGTATGCAGAGCTGTTTCTATAGATTTGCCCTTCGTATAGGCATGCTGCGAGGGTGAGAATTTTTCCGGGTGGATAGACCCTCTTATGTGGACGTCGATCAATCTCTCCAGCGTCTTAAGGAGAAAAGAAGAAAGACTAATAGGCCTGAAGTCCTTAGGTTTGCAATGCGAAGTTTTACCTCCCTTAGGGATGAAAACAACCCTGACTTCAGTCCAGGACTTAGGTATGTAAGTAAAGTCCAGGCAGGCTTTGAAGATAGCCTCTAGCCATGGCATGATTAAGTCCGTAGCCCTCTGTAGCTCGGCAGGTATGATACCATCCATGCCTGGGGCTTTAAACGGCTTAAAACTATTTATGGCCCACATCAGCTTATTCTTATTAAGAATTTCGTGGGCTAGATTGTTAGGGCTGGTAGCGACTGTCGATTCACTCGTCTGCTCCACAGAGCAGCCCGGAAAGTGAGTTTCGGTCAGTAGCTCCAGAGTTTCCAGGCAAGAAGAAGTCCATTCCCCATTATCTTTCATCAGAAGACTAGGGGTGACCGGACAAGTCGAGAGGATTTTACGTAATCGTGTAGCCTCAGAGGCATCCTCTATTCTATTACAGAAACTCTCCCAGGAGGATCGTTTGGCTGTCCTAACTAATTTTTTGAAATCTTTGAGGCTAGCCCTGTAAAGTGACCAATCATTGGTCCGCTTAGCCTCATTGAATTTTCTGCGGCATTCCTTCCTCGCGGCTACAATTTCCTTTGTCCACCATGGAGGTCTAGGTTTCCCTTTAGGTCTCCTGGTGGGACACGAGGTCCGAGTTGCCTTGTTGCAAGCCCTAGTAAGTGTTTCCACCATGTTATCCAAATCCTGTACGGATTGAATTGTGGGTGGCCCTCCTTCAGGCAGTGTACGACCTAGGACCTTATTGTATATGTCCCAGTTAGTGCTCTTTCTGTTCATAAAAGGAGAACAGACCGGTTTTCGCATATCAAGAGTAAACTCGATATACCGGTGATCAGATAGTGAGGGTTCATTGGATACTCTCCAATTTTTAACCAGGTGGGCGGCATGTTCAGTGACAATAGTAATGTCAAGAACTTCCCGCCTCACTGAATTGATAAACGTAGGTTCATCACCTACATTACAAATCCAAAGGCCAAAACCCATAATAAATTCCAAAAGAGACTCACCTCTCTCGTTGATATCCGAACTTCCCCAGATCGTATGGTGCGCATTGGCGTCTGCGCCGATGATCGTCGTGATCCTCCGTTTGTTCGCTTCCTCGAGGGTCGTGCGTACAAGATGGTGCGGAGGAGGTTCATCGTGGTCATGCGCCATATAGCTGGAGACCAGCCATATGGGTTGGGATAAAAGATCCAGCATGACCACTACATTGTCCTTGTCACTAAAATTGCTAAGGAGAAAGGCGTTGAGATAACTACGAACGAGAATACAGGACCTGGGTTTACCTGCGCCTAGTACATAGAACGCCTTATAACCGGCTATGTTGAGTCCACAGATCCGGTCCCGAACAACCCAGGGCTCCTGGACTAAAACGACGTCCTCCCCTTTCTGGGAGAGACGCAAAAGAAGCGCAGCTGAGGCTGCCCTGGAGTGGTGTAGATTAATCTGCACCACTCCCACCATGGCTGCTGCTAGGGGGGGTCACCTCGATGACCGTCATCTCCGCATCCTCCGTATCGGAGTGGAGAAGGAGAAGGTCATCTTCCAGGTCTACATCAGGAGATTCCTCATCATCCTGATGTAGTACAAGATCCCCCAGCATCCCTGAAGCCGAGGGGATACTATCGCCATCGCTGTCGTCGATGAGGGGGGATGGTGACGCTGCTTTTGGAGCTGCGGAAGCTTCAGTCTCGGAGGCCTTCTCGGCTACTTCCTCGGCGGCTTTCTCAGCTACTTCCTCGGTCTCGAAGGGGATGACCGCCTTATTACCCTTAAGGTCCTTACGGTACACCGTCAGAGTAATAGAGTCGAAACCGTAGCTGATAACGCCTTTCGACTCGACAAGCGGGGCTAAAGATTCCTCATTGAGGATCACCACCGCTTGTCTCATTTTCCCCTTTGGTTCGCTGACCTGGGCAACCTTCCAGTCATGAGTGGGGAGACTGGAGTTGCACATCCTGATCAGCTTCAGGATGTCCTCTGGGTTCGATGGCTCCGCTGGGATCCACGTCCTAGATCGAGGTCTGTTCGGGATTTGCTCCCTTTTAACAGCCTCGAGTCTAGCTCCCGGCCAAACTTCCCCTAAGGAGGCTATTGCCTGCTTATACAGATCAGACGATCGCTGATCTGCGCATGCAATAAGCTTGATGCGGCCTTGATACCAGCCGGCATCGCGACAAACTGGTGCGGGTCCTGGGCTCTTTTGCAGTATATCCCCGTATACCTTTAGCAACTCAATACGGACCGATTTCCAGTCATCCTGGGAGATGGCACCGTCTGGGTTGCTGCGGTCTACGACCGCCCAGATTAGGTGATCCTTCGCTACCTCGCTGAAGGGTCGAATGGGTTGAGGGGGTCTAGCAGGCGGACCGGCTTTGGGCCTCTTAGAGGCAGAGGGCTCTTGCTCGTCTTGCGAGCGTTGCCTTTTCAGCGCCGCGTCCTTAGATTTTGCCTCATGAAGGGCAACAACCTTCCTAGCCCAACTCAGAGAGGACTTATCCTTCTCTGAGAGCTCCGAATCCGGGATGGTGCCTAGCTTACGGAAAAGCTTGAAGGCTGCACGCTTTTCCCGGTGGGCCGCCGCAGAGGGCCTAGTGCGCCGCTTGGGGTTAGGAGGGGGGTTAGCGGACTTAGTAGTCCTAAGAGGCGCCTTAGCATGGCTTGGTCCTGGCTTGGGAGCCGAAGACGCACTGCTTTGCGCATTTGTTGCGGGCGACGGAGGAGCAACAGTGCCACATCCTGACTTAAAGCCGGACCTCGCGGACTGCGTCCCCGAAATGGGAGCGCCCGACCCTGATTTGGGAACAGCAGGGCCGGCGCTGGCCGATGGAGCCTTAGAGCGGGTATTTCCCGCTGAAGGGGTAGTTGCGGTACCCTTTACGGGTGCCTTGGCTTTAGCAGCCTTGCGTGGCTCTTTCCGAGCAGACGCAGATTTGGTTGTCTCGGTTTTATCCGAGGCAGAAGTTTTTAAATCCATGAATCATCCGGTTCGTACGACCACTTTCGCGACAAGGCACTACTCATGGTCTCGGGTAGAAAAAGGGGAAAAGAAGTCCACCCATGCAGCGCCCCTTACATGGGTAAGTCCAAATTACGACCTGAGGTGGACAGGTATCAGGAAGGCTCCGTACGAATACAGCCCGATGTAACCCCCTGGCTGCAAACGACCCAATGGGCACGGAAACGCGTTACACCCTGGGTTAGGGGGGGTGCTTTTTGTAAGAGAGTCTCCTTCTCTCCGCCCGACCACCATTAGTCAGCACTCCCAGTAGAGACTTGACCCAACTGGGAGTCTGCTTCCAGCCGCCCCCGCGTGGAGGATATGGTCGCACTTCCGCCAGTGTACACAGTTACGGCACATGTGCACAGATACGGCACGTACAACACTGTTACATGTAAATCCCCCTGTGCACATGTGTGATCCCCCTGTGTACCTGACGGCTGACGGCCACCCGAACTGAATAACTTTTACCATAATTACTTCGTTGATTCAAATGCAAACCCTTAAATATCTCACTTGATGAAAAAATGGACTTATACCACTTTAAGAAAAAACAGCTCAATTATAAGTATCTTTATAAAGCTTATTTCTGTTTGTCAAAAACCATTGTGAAAAAACGAAAACTGCAGAGTTGGGTTTGCTAATTGTTAATATAATTAGTATAGTATAAGTATTTTGGAATTGCGAAACCAATAAGGAAGGCATAAATTCGCAATTATCTACATCTGATTTCCATTAAACAAAGCTGCAAGTTTTTGAGTTCGCAGATTTCAAATGAAATGTTTACGACAGATTTGCTTCTGTTTTAATCTCAAAATAGAAGAACTCAAGCTGAAGTTACATGTTTTTAATTAACCCATTAATGCCTGAATAACAAAAAATTGTATGGCAACTTCGAGGCGCTAACTTTTATCGAAGGGGTGGTCAATTCTCATCGAGACCAACTTTTCTAGACGTATTTTGAGCAACTTTTTACTGCAATAAAGTGCATAAAGCATGTTATTAGGACTTAAACTTCAAAAATATGCGGGCATTTAATCAGTAATCAGTGACCCCAACAACTCCGAACACCCACTTTTTTTTCGAAGAAATTGAGAATTTTGCCAAAAATTGTTCGCCATCTTGGATCCGCCATTTTGAATTACGAAAATCTGATAGCAAATTCGTAATCAGTGACCCTTAAAACTAGGGTATATACATTTTTGGGAATAGTCGAACATAGTGAGATAAGGAAAGTGATCGAAAGTAATGGAAATATGCGTTACATTGTTGCAATTTTTATGCAGCCTATTATTTTTAACAAAAAAAATTCCTGCATATTTTTGAAGTTTAAGTACTAATAACACGTTTTATGCACTTTATTGCAGTAAAAGGTTGCTTTTTCCCCACTAAATCTGTCGTTTTTTCGAAAAAAATGACGTGAAAAAGGTATTTATTTACGTAATAAGTATTGCAAAAAAACAATAATAATAATTTTTTTCACTTTTTTTTATTGGATAGTGTCAGGCGACTTAAAATACGTCTAGAAAAGTTGGTCTCGATGAGAATTGACCACCCCTTCGATAAAAGTTAGGGCCGCGAAGTGGCCGTAAAATTTTTTGTTATTCAGGCATTAATGGGTTAAAGTAAATACAATAATTTGAACAAAATTTTTATTGTGTGGAATCGAGGTATATTTTCGGTTTTGTCACTCCAAAATTACGCAAGCTAATTGTTGGTGGAATGGGTAATGTATTTTCAACATTTTAATATAATCTCCACCACCTGTTTTTAATTTTAGTTGAAAGTAGGTACGTGAGTTTATCTTGTAAATCATTTCATATTTTTAGATCACATCATTATTGAGAAACGTTTGGAAAATCTCTAAATGACATTGCAATAGCTTCTTAAGAAACAGTGAGCCGAATGCATATTTTACGCTCTGTCCTATTTATAGAGAGATTTTATGATTTCATTTTTGTCGGTAATATGATATTATAATTTTCAGTATTAAGGAAAGCCTAGAAAATCAATTAAAGACAAAATTATCAATTAAAATTCATATGAATCTTTCAAATTATCAGAACACATACCCCTTTATTAGAAACTTCTAATAAATGTATTCCATTTATGCTTTTTCGTTATATTGTCTATCCAATACGTCAGAATATAAAAAGCCAGACAAGAAAAATAAGTTTTGAAAGGTATATTACGAAAAAATGAAACCGTTCTTACCTGGCCACATTTTTAATTACATGTGGTCAAAGTTTTATTCAAATAATCTTTTGTTTTCAAGTTCGTCAAGTTCACCACGGTCAGTCTCTACGTGAGCATTACTCAATAAATTTGAAGTGGCTCCATAAGGAATGAAAAAAGTTCTAGAGAAATAAACAAAAAACGATTGATACGCAGTTTAAGCCTCTTGCGGTCTAAGAACTTGATTTAATGAGGAACTTCGAATCTTTGTTGATATGAACGTATTATGAAATTGCTTAACAAAAAAAAACAACTCAACGCTTTTTATGAGAAGAACGATCCCGCTTAAACTTTTCTCTGTTTTAAATAATGCGCTTTGGTTAAATGCGATAATCTGAAGTTTTGTTTTAAGACTGTTTATTTTTTTTTCCAAGAAATAAGATCAAGGCAATCTTGTCCTAATTGGTTATTTTTATAAAGTCACAGATATTATGCCTCCAGATATTATTAAAGATTTTTTTCGTGGCACGTGTTTCGCAAGCTTTAATTTTCTTTTTCGCAGCTAGAATATCAGAAAAGAGCGAAGAATTTTATATTTACTTTCAAAAGTCGTTCTGTTACCGAAGCAATGAACAATTTTTATGTAAAAATGTATTTTTAATAGTTCTTTATGCAATTCAATTCTATATAATTGAAACGTAGTAAAAACCGCAACATATGAGAACTATGTTTTTTTTAGAATTTATGTAATAAGGTGTTTTTTAGTTAAGAGGATTTACTTTTTGGTAGAACCGTCGTTAGTTTGAAAAAACTTATTTTTAACAGCCTTGAGTATTCCTACTCATTCTAAGATACCATAAATGAGATCAAAAACAGTTTTGGGGTCCAGGTAATTCCCTGTGTAATTCCAGGGTTAAATTTAAAAAAAAAAGAACAACATTTATATTAAAATTCATAGACGAAATTCACTAGTACCATAATAGCATAAAAATCAAAGGACAATTATTAAGTATCGATATCTGTAAAGTTTGTCATTATATTTTCTCTGATTTGTTCAGCGTTCACCTGAGTTAAAGGGAAATGTTTCGAACAACGCAGTTACCGCGATTTATTTATAGAGAAATTGCCAATGCTCCGAGAAATGATAATAAATTATTAGAAGAGCACTGTACTTTTATATCTAATCAACTACAAATGGTTCATGAGTATATCTATGCTTCTGTGTCATCAAGTATTATGGAAGAATTTAAGTAGTTTCTGGAAAACCTATTATATTGCGATTCAATCGATATACCTTTGAGTATTTCAGATAACATTGCACTAAATCAAGTTATTTTGTTGTGATAAATCAATAGCTTCCTTAACTATAGAGAGGAACTGGATAAATACTTAGTTTTTGATTTTATGCAAGTCAGTCCGAATTTCTTTTCTTTCTAGAAACCACAAATTTTTTATTTAGAGTAATGCATATATTTTTAACAACCGTTTTCAGTGTTTAGAAGAGATGTTGCTGTGCATGCAACAATAATGCACCCTATATTCGAAAATGTATTGGTGAACGCATTAGAAAATTATTTTGAAGTTTTATCTATTTTGCTAAAAGAAGAAAGCCTAAAATTTAAATTTAACTTATCAATGTTGATGTCTATTTTAAATTTTCTTCTGAAGCTCACACCTCACAAGATTTAAACAAGAGTTATAAATTTCCCCTATCACAATCAAATAATTTAATGGTTTTGAAAAAAATGCCCAAGCCCATTAATTCATGCTTGTTTAGAAATATTTAAAAATAGCGTTGCGCAGCTGACACTATAAGTGGTCTTGAGTAATTCGAAGACTTATTACTAAGCAAAAAGAAATCGTCATAGCAATTCGATATTTGCTCAGGTGATATCTAACAAATTAGTTGCACTTGTTAGAACAATTAAGACGTAATAGGTATTTCCAGTACTTGTCTGAATCACTTAAAGAACAAATTCATGAGCTGTCGAAACGAGTACTTTTTGAAGAAATTATGAAGATACTCCACCCATCAATTGTCAACCAATTCCAAGTTAAGACATGGATAGCGATTCTGAAAACCCCTTTATGCTAATTTTCATAGAAATGCTTAGAAATATTTAATTAATTTTGATTTTTAGAAATATTTGTTGCCATATTGGATCCACCATTTTTAGTTTCCAAATTCTGATAGAAGATTTTAAAAACAGTGACTCCGAAAATTTCTATGAACGAGAGATTCGAAAAATTGGCAGTGAGAACTCCTTTGTATTAATTATCACTGAAATCTTTTAAAATCAGCAAATTCTGGTACTCACATTGAAAACGTTATATTGTATTCGAAACTGCAATAGCAAATCCATAGTAAACGAGATAGATATCCTATGAATAGCAAATTTATGTCGCCATATTTGCTCCGTAAACCATTTTCTAATAATTACCTTGAGGTTTAAAGTTCTCATCGTCATTTTGAAATTCTATATTTTACTCGAATAACATATGTGTTAAGTAGTAATATGCACTACTTCGGACAAAAAATAAAAAATATCCATGCAAGCGTTTAGGCATGATTGAGCAACAAACTGACTTTATCTATATATTCGAAGTCCTTTAAGACATCGAGATGAAAGATAGAGTCGATTGTAATTATAAATACCCACTATAATCGCTGAAGAGCCTATTCTAGACAAATATCCAGAGATAAACAAAAGTCCTGAAAACAGATAAATAATAATAAATCACAGACAGGTACTTCATTTTATTTATTAGTATAGTTTCAAGTTCTATACTATAAAATATCTATTTTGAAAATTGTGTCGAACTCTTTTTTATATTCCCAAAGGTATAAGTTTATTTAATAATGAGCTGGTAAAATCAGTTTTTTCTGAAACTCGACTAACATTTAAGAGGAATCTCTTCCAGAAGTACTTCTTTCTTGAATTGGACTCGGAAATATCTAGTAGCTCTATGGAAATTAAATCTTTGTTTTATAATTCCCATTTTCCCATTTGTCAGCATCCAAGCGAGTACTTTTTATGCACCCTGATAGAAATTGACCCTTGACCTTGGCCCAGTGAAGGCTACAGATTCACATTTTCCCATTCAGCACTTCTACTTCCTATTCAATTACAGTTCATTTTCAGTTTTTATTGAATTTCATGAATACTTTTGCTGTAATTACACGACAAATAAATTATAGTCATAAAGGAAAAGCTATTTAAATTTTAATTAATGCTTTTAAAAGAAATTTTGTGTGGAATTTGGGTATTTCATTCATTAATACTAAATTTATATTAAACAAGAAAATTGAAAAGTATTATAGATTATATAAAGTGAAAGATAATTGGAAAGTTCTATTTGGGAAACTTAGGTAATTTTAGATTTGTTCGAGATTTAAATTGTCAATTACATATGGTAGATATTCTCATTAAAATTCTTGCAAAACTTCAATATTTTAATTTCATATAGTTCTTCTAAAGAAATAATTTTTATAATTAAAGCTTGATTGCTTTCACAAACAAGATTCCCCTTAATATTTAATTTATAATAAAATGTAATGGTAAAATGATGATAACATTTAATGAAAAACTGTTTTCTTTATAAGGATTATCCGGTTTATTTCATGCGACAATAAAGATAGGTGCTAAAATCCGACAATAAAATTGTAAAATATCCCTTTTTCGTCTACTTAACTTACTATTATTATATTTATTTCTGGTTTTTATGGTCATAGCATTAGTAATGTATAACATTTTTTTATTTAATTTAAAAACAGCATAATGCCTGTGATTTCGACGCCGCCTAGCTCTTTTTCAGGATCGATTAAATATTTGTGATGACCAATTGTAATATTTTTCTTCCGACGACGATGACGAGTCGCTAAAAATGTCGCGGATTGAGCTGATATTAATTATTTTCATTTCATATCCTTGGGTTTCACATTTCACACGCATTTAACATCATGAAACTTGGATTTAAAAATAACAAGAATTCTAAAATTTACATTTTAACCTTACTTTTACAAAAATCAATATAGTTTAAAAAACATGATGAACAGTCCGATTTTTTACATTCAAAGTTTTATTATTTCACAAAGGAATAAATTTCAGTAGTTTTTCAAAAATTACTTAAAAGCTTGGAAGGTTAAGAATTGAATAATACTGTAACTGTAACTCCATTCATAGGGTGTGTATCTAATTAGCTACATGATAATTAATAAAATCGTACCTGAAAACTTAAACTTTTTAAATTTGGTTAAATAATTTCCCCTGTCGTATCTTCATAAGGAACCAGACACCTCTTTTTCTTTACCATGATATTTACATTTAAATTCAAATATAAAAGAACTTACCTGGGTGTAACTATCATTACAAATATCTCTTTCGAAGTTCCATCTTTACTTAAACTTCTTGAAGTCGTTTAACTTCTGATAGCACACGCACACTCACTCGTTCAAATTCTTTATTTTAGTAATGTCCTTCATATTCGTCAGCAGCATCAAACATTTCTTTGGGTATGATACTAACAAAATTTTTCAATGAAATTCAATTTTGCATACCAAACATTTAACTTTATAAACATTTCTAAAAAGTATACTTTTACATTTTAGTGTTTACATCGTAACATGGAATGTGAGTACAAAGTTTCCGGATAATTTATCAGTGACGAACCTTTTGGGACTTGACAAAAATCCACTTAACGACCAACATCATCCCGACTTTTATGTGATTGGACTGCAGGAAGTTAATTCGCAGCCTCAAAATGTGGTGATAGGATTGTTCAGGGATGATCCATGGACAAACCGATTTAAAGATGTCTTAAAAGAACGTGACTATGTGGCGGTTAAATCTGAACATTTGCAAGGAATGTTACTTATACTATTTGCTAAGCGAAAACATCTTCTACATATAAGAGATATAGAAACTGAGTATACCCGAACGGGATTTGGTGGCTTTTGGGTGAGTAGGTTTTTTTTTTTTTATTACGAGATTTATAATTGAACTACACCCAAAAAAAAAATATTTGGTTTAAACAAAATATGCAGATTTTTTTTTATCGGTAATAAGAAAGCTATTTTAATATGACATGGAAAGAGAAATAACACGAAATTTTGGCTTTGGCTATCGCAATCGTATGACAATCAGCATACTAATTTCATTACCTTCTATTGTAGCTAAGAAACAAAAGTATCCACATTCAAACTCTATTAATAATGCTTGAAAGGAATTCTTTAATCTCAAACCCTTTTATGGAAAAGCCCTTTTGAAAGTGCTTGCGGTTTATGATTAACGAAATTTATCAACATAATTTTAAAGAATATGTATGGTTGCGGTACAGATCCTTCTATTATTTAACCCCATACAGCAAAAACACGTACATAATTCTATCTACCTTTACTTCTTGAATATTGAATTGTTTTATTGATTTTTCATATTCCTGAAGAATTTATAGGTCTCATTCAAATAACCTTTGATCATATAAAAATACAAGCATGAAGTGGATTTATTACTAATTGTGATTTATGTATGTGATTTAATTATATAATAAATAAAACACGAATATATAGTACACGTATCACTACAAAAAGCACGTTTCCTATTTTTACTTCAAGGTCACTTTTGTTATTTCATTTTCTGGAGCTTTTGAATAAATTATTATTTGTTACATCTGCGTCGATTATTTTATGCGGGAGAGATGCCTGTTTATCATATGAAAGACTCCCTCCACGATAAGCAACAGCCAAAATCTCTAAGTTGATAAATAAGATATGTGCCCTGCCTCTCAGAATATTAATATTTCAGACTTCTAAAGTACATCTACTAAGGAAACATAAGGTGGCTTTTTGTTGAATTCTGAGTTTAATAATTTCCATTGCCCGTATCCAACTAGCTAAATACAATTTAAGATTGAGATTTTCAGAGGCTACTTAAGAATTACGATAATTTTAACCGAATAAAGTGCACGAGCTTTAAAGTGGCCATCAACGGAATTTATTCCGTCTTTGGAATTCAAAAGTAGTTTTTCTTCTTTTGTAGTGAGTCATTTATACAGAGACGAAAGAGGGAGAATACACGTAGATTTTGAGAAACCTAAAGACTACTAATCAAAAAGTTGTTAAATCTTCATAGTATGAATCGTGTTAAAGTTGACTGTGACGCAGATTTATCGCAGCTAGCTGGAGTATTCGATTGTATTGAGGCACGTAAAAAATATTTAATTCCATAAATAGACCTTTGGAGACAAACTGCGATAAATATCGGATACATATCGTCGTTGCGCGTGCAATACCGCGAAAGAGCAGTTTGTAAATACCGCGTAACAGCAAAAGGCGCAAAATTGAAATATTGCGCCTACGCATTCTTAACATAGTTTCGCTCCTTATAGATCTCACAGAATTTAAATTAGCCTATAAAAAACCTCATTTTTGACATAAAAAAATTCAATTCTATATTAAAATTCATTTCAAACCCGCGTATCTGCTAATTCTAAACTACTTTTTCTGTAATTTGTTGTAACAAAACCGCGTAAGTGACTTTAAACAGAATCTAAGCAAGTTATTAAAGTGATTTTATATGGAATCTAAGGAAGTTATTAGTAAGCTAACTTTATTTTAATATAAAATAGGTCGCAAAGAAGTAGCCTTAGAGTTCAGTCCATAAAATATAGTTAAATGGCTAAGATATTAAGTTTTTTCTGCCTCCTGTAAAATCGTGAAAACGCAGATACGCGGTATTTACAAACTGCTCTTTCGCGGTATTGCACGCGCAACGACGATATGGTAGTAGGAGAAAACATTGAGTTCTTCAGCTTCATAAATTGTGAACCGAATAGGCCTAATAAAGTGTAGTCTAAAAGAGATCTTTAAAAAAACGCTTTTTATCACGTGTACACTTGAATCAATTCCTCATTCGACTTGTGCGAATTTCATTGAATATTTATAGGATTACCACTGATAGTTGGTATTGTGTTAAAAAAAAAAAAAAAGAGATATCTAAGTAGGACAATGCAAAATATCTTATTTTAAAGTTTTTTAGAGAAACGTATTTTGCACTCGAATAAATCAAACAAATATACACTTTCTATTTAGATGATAATTTTATTCCCATTATTTTGTTCCAGGAAATAAAAATGAAAACTAGACATTAATCTAGACCAGGCTTTAGCTTCAATACACACGATTTCTCTGCCCGTGTGGTTTAAAATTTAGAAGTTATTATAAATGGCTTTAACACAACTTTCATATCATATTTACCAGCTTTGATCTGATGATGCTGGTCTGCATAAAAATGACTAGTAATATTTCACTTCAAGCACTCGTAAACATTTCTTAAAACTGTATAGTATATTTATCTGAGAAAATTTGAAGTTTTCAGAGTACCGAATTATTGTGATGCTCTGAAAAACTTAAACGTGTTCAATTTAGTAGAATTTCTTGTTATTTCTATTCCGCTTTCTACCCTATTTAATTATTATTCATTTAAAATCAAATTTTTAATTTTTCCTACTTTAAGTCAAACTCCCGGATAATTAAAAGATCAAAGTACCTTCGCATCACCGCATTATTTATTATGCTGAAGTTGATAGAATATTCTATGTAGTGGGTGAAATGTTTTGCCTTACACTTTCTGAAAATGTGCATTAATTTTCTCAATTTCCGGCAATTCTAGATTATTGATGCCCAGGCATCTCGAAAACAGCAAGTTATACGGAAATTAAACTTGAACTTTTAATTAACGTTATCCTCCAAGGATAATTTCTCATGAGAATGGTATCTAAATAAGAAAAACGTGGTGAATACATAGGATTTCTCATGATCGAATAATTATTTCTCTGCGACCAATAAGTCTAGAGGAGTGGTTAAGCACACATATGAAATAAGTAATTTTAAAAGCACTTTCGCGGCGTGTTTTTCTAATTAAAAATTAAAAATAATTTACCTTGTATCTTCAAAACTAAGAAAGATAAACCAATATTTTGGTATTTTGTCAAGCAATTGTATTGTATAATGGGCATTACAATTTATAAGCTGTAACCGTGTATTCCACCGAATATTTAAGATCTACCAGATTTTTTTAATTCATGAATTTTTATCTATATTTTCAGGGTAACAAAGGTGCTATTAGTATTAGGCTAAATATTTATGGCTGTGGGGTTACCTTCGTAAACTCTCATTTGGCAGCTCATGACCATCAGCTCGGTGAGCGAATAGAAGATTATAACCAAATCCTAAAATTCCACCACTATCATGTGGGCAGATATAGGCAGATCTTCGACCATGAGTAAGTTTAATAAAAACATTCGATTCGAAACTAAATATTACATTCAACTTATATTTTTTAGCTACGTGTTCTGGTTTGGAGATCTTAATTTTAGGCTGGAAAATAGAAAAACTCCTGAAGAAGTACGAAAGGATGTCCAAGAAGATCGGCTGAAAGAGTTACTGGCAGATGATCAACTTAATCTAGTTCGGAAACTCGGAAAAGCATTTTATCAGCTAGAAGAACGTCTGCCATCCTTCCCTCCTACATTTAAGTTTGAGCATGGAACCTCCGAATACGATATGAAGTTTGTCAACATATAAAATAGAAATTTGAGAAGTTATTTATATGTTATTCTCATCTTTTAGGCGGAAGCCAGCTTGGACAGATCGAATTTTGTACAGGGTGAAAACGGATGCATACAATAATGTCGCTCTCAATATTGAACAATTGTCGTACAAAAGCCATCCTGGCTACAATATAAGCGACCATAAACCAGTAACTAGTGAGTTTGTTATTAAGGTAAGGTGGTCTTTGCTATCTGTCTTCAATACAATTATGTTGAGGTTTTGTGTATCGTTTCGCTTTGATGCTTATCTGTTTATTATTAAGTAAAGAAGCAAAAGAAAACAATTCGCTTGGTTTGTTATCTGTTCATGTTGGTTTACTGAACGATTTGAAACCATAAGAAATTAGATTAATTTTGTAGATTTGTAAATATGAATCTATGGAGTCACTCACAAATTAAAAATGAAATGAAGAATTTGATCACCAATAGAAGATCTGAGGCTGACTAAAGGTTGATAACAGAACTAAAAGAACGCAAAAAAAAAGTGTAAATTTTACAAATAAGTTTAAAAATACTGCATTACGATATTATCTTTTCGATTTTAATAAAGCCTTTATGAATTTCATGTTGAGAGATCTCAGTGGTTTTACCAGACTCCAGTGTGACTTATCAGACTTCCAATGCGTGTGAGTGAGATAAACGAGGATTTAAAACAAAGCAAACAAGATAGTTTTGACTCAAATTCGTCAAGCGAGAATAAATCAATTCGAAACTCGTTTAAAAGCAAATCGAGCAAAGTTGTGAAGTAGCGAATTGAATTTTTCTTCATTGAAAATGCATGCAGCGAACAATTTTTAAACATGGGCATTTTGCCAAAATTCACTCAAAATTAAACGACCAAAACTACGTCTGAAGATAATGGAAATTAGTTAGCATAGATAAGAAGCACAAATAGAATAAATTCATCTTCAATGGAATATAGCATTAAAAAAAGATTTATATTACATTTTTCCTAGCCGCCGTAAAGTATTAGATTAATTTTATAATTTTGCAGAAAATTAGAATTTATGTGGGAAAAATAATTAATTTGAACCCTGAATATCCGCGACAACATTTTACCAGGTGTCCCATAGGAATGTGCGAAAACTTATGAGTCACTATTTTTTAACAAATGAAAGAATAGGCAAAGTATGAATGTTTTTTTATACAGTTTACAGTAAATACAGTGAAAAATGTGAGTAATTAATGATATACCTAGATTAAAGGTCATTGTTATGAAAAGAATCCGAAAACAGTAGAGGACCTTATTAAAGAAATTAAGAAGATTGTCAGTGGCATTTTACATGAAACATTAGAACGTGTTTTTAATAGTTTCAGAAAGTGTTTGGATATTTGTGCTAGTTCAGACGGCTCTCATTTTGAAAACATACCTATATCATTAATAACTCACATTTTTCACTCTATTTTTCCAAATTATTTTTTTGTATCAGTTAGACTTAAATAAAATGGACATGAAATAAAAATGACAACATTGTTTTATAAAAAAACATTCATACTTTGCCTATCCTTTCATTTGTTAAAAAATAGTGGCTCATAAGTTTTCACATATTCCTATGGGACTCCCGGTATGAGAGATTTCCGACTGAGAAATTGTTATTACACTAATAATGTTAATAGCGTTTTATTCTAATTGATACGATGTTATGTGAATATTAGAGCAGCTCCAAAAAAGAAATTTTATTTTTGTTTTGCAGTCTTACGGATGTAAAAGCTATAGATATTTTCGCACAAAAAATTTACTCCTTAGGAAGAAATTTCAATTATAGTGTGGAATTTTCATGGATTATTGAGCTAAATTGTAGAAACACTACCTCAACTTCAAAGCCCAATATCTCAAGAAATATCGATGTTAGCGATTTGGTGTTCAGAACTCATTTGTAGGAAATTGAATTTCCTACAAGTTTGTCGTATTCGTTTTTTCTGTAGCTCTTGTTATTTAGGAGATAGGGGCAAAAAGCGAGAATTTCATGGAAAAATTGGGTTTAGTGACCCGTTCTACCTCGCTGGTGGGAGTTAGGGTTACGCCGCAATGGACACTTTTGTAGAGCATTCAATTCTGAAGAAACGCTATCATTAACCAAAATTATACCATAAAATGCCTTTGAGCTGTAGAGTTTTGAAGAAAAATAATCAAAGGTTACGTGTATTTTATATGGGAAATCTTTATACGCCTTGGTCTAGTACTTAATATTAATATTAAGGGCTCCAATTTTCAGGGAATTTTTGTTTAGGTATTTGCCACAAAATTTCGAGGAGGTGGGACCTGAAAAAAAAAAAAAAAAAATAGTCCCGAAAAAAAAGCACCCTAATGATGCTTACGTATTCGAACTCTTATACTGAATTGAAAATTTACAAATTTAGTGCTATGAACTGCACAAAGAAGTTTAAAACTCTTAAACAATTTTCATGAGAAGATGGTTTTTGTACGAATACGAAGATTAAACTGTCCTAATATTAAAGATTTCGAAATGAACATTTTCAGGGTCTATTTTTAACACATGGCATAAAATGTTGGACAACTAATTGTGTTTTTCGCGATACATATAATATTGAGAAATTGAATTCAACACTTGTAATTAAGTAATTATCTACGATTGTTTTCTTTTGCTTCATTTTGGCATGCTATTTTGTCCCTGTTTAATTTGTATCTATAAAACTTTCTAATAATAATTGAAATAAACCTCTTCTTATTTGCATGTATCCTTGGTTTTTGATTTGCGTATGCTAATAAATTACTAACTAAAGCTATTGAAGCGTGTACCAAGTGGCCAAGATATATCCTTTTTCAATGCTGACCTTGACGATTCCAAAGTTTATAAATATCCCAAGAAATCCGAAAATTTTAAATTAAACACTGATTTTGATTCCACTGATATGCAGGTGTTCGACGATCCTGGTGAGAATACAATCGAGTTCGCATACATTCCAAAGTGGCTGATCGGCGAGGAGAACATCATCGAGTACACGGTGCCCGCCGAATTCGAGGAGCAGAGCGGCGACTGGATCGGCGTCTACAAGAGCAGCTTCAACAGCCTCGGCGAGTACATCGCCTACGAGTATACAAACCAAGAGGATAGGAAGTCCCCAAGGCTGGGCGAGTCTGGGCGAAACATCCGCCGATCCATCCGACTGGAGTTTTCCGAGAGTATCGATCTCAAGGCCGGCGAGTCGTACATTCTGCTCTACTTCCAAAGTACAGGCATCCGCGGAGTGACCAGCCTCACGGGCATGAGTAACACATTTGTAGCTGAGAAGCGACCGCCCTCGCCACGGTTCGAGGCTGTCGACTAGGTGGTGTGGTCCATCACACGCTAAGTCCAAGGGCGCATCTTAGCCATTTCGTTGTTCCGGGACTTGGGTGTGTTGATACAGAATTAATTATTAATTTAATAATAGTACCATTTCCAGCTTTGGTATCGTGAATAAATGGCAAAAAAATGGCGAATTTTTAGTACAAAATCAATTTGTTGTAAGATTCGTCCAATATTCCAGTGCAGTTTTTTTCTTGTTTTATCGTTTTAGAGATTGTTAACTTTCGCTTTCTTGTTATACTTTTTAAAAACAATAGTCAATTTAGACGTTTCTCGGATCAATCATCAATCACACTTTAGAACTTTGATTCGCAGGGAGAGTGTTTAAAAAAAAAATTGTTTTTTTTTTCTAATTTTGTTTACACCAAATATGAATTTACACAATGCGGATGGCTTTAAAAAATAGTATTAACCGTCAGTGTAAGTACCGCAAATTGTATGACAATACAAATCCAGAAAACAAATTTTGTCTTTCATTTATATTACCTAACGCCCGTTACTATTAATAACATTTCAGAAATTTGTTTTTGTTTCGCTTTTCAGTATGAAGCCATTTAAAAGCAAGGTACAAACTTTCTGAGTTTTGCTAGATTACATTCCTATCTCGTAACCTCTTAATCGCTTTAAAAAATTACTTTTATTCAGAAAAAGGAAGTCTATTTGAGAAGTATCCCCAAATGCGAACAGAGTATTGCTTAAATATTGAGATAGAAAATTAATTTCTTTGAAGTGATCACTTTTCGACACCAATTTTGTATAGAACAAGCCTTTATCATCAAAAATGTCCTCTTACATCACGTTTTTGGAAAAAATTGGTTTGAAAAGTACAAAAGACCATTTTTGCAAATTAATTAAAAAATAATGAATTGTCGCAAGAGCTTGTAAAAGAGCTCAAATAAAATCTTAAGCCTCAGCTATTGTATTAACATATAAGAGGTTTCTATTTCGGTCCATCCACGAAATTTCCTCTGAATCCGACCGCCACCTAAAGTCGGTATTTACGGGGGTACGATCGCTGGCTCTAGTCGTCATTGAGGGTGGCAATGAAAGCTTTCCATGGATGGCGTCAACCAGGGGCTCGAGCTTTCTATAAATGTCCGTTAAAAGTGTGGCCTACCACTGTAGCGGAAAACCGAAAATATTAATATACATAATAGTTTTCTGAAGTATTGTGTGGACTTCACTAAACCGATTATTTGGTACAATAGATAAGACAGTGAATAAAGATTATATTTGGCGCACGCTCATGAAAATATTATTCCCGAAGAAACTTACTAACAAGGAAACGTTCTCAGGTGTGTCTCACCGATTTTGATCAAATTGAAATATGTCATAGAGTATCGAAAAATAAGAGACACGTATTTTTTTTATCTGCGGATACGCACATTTAGGGGGTACTTTTATTTATTGTTTTTTTTTTTTTTCAAAAGTTTGTCCGCCATGTTGGATCCGCCATTTTGAATTTTTTAAATTTAACATCATATTCGTAATCAGCGACTCCGAAAACCCCTTAATACTGGTTTTCACGAAAAAACATGTCCGAAAGAATATACATCATTAACGTATTAGTGCTAGGGGTTGTTTGTCCCCTTGAAGAGCTTTTTTTACGAAAACGCAAAAACAGGTCAACTTTATTTTTCAAAATCGTGGATAAAAAAATTTTTTTCGATGATTTTTAACTAAAACTGTTATTTTTGTGACGCAAAAATATTTAAAAAAAATCGTTTTTCTGCAATAAAAATAAGGGTTGCCACCTCCGGGAGCCGGATTACTTACAAAAGGTTAGTATATTTATTAGACATCATTTCCAATTTGTTTCATTCGAAAAAATTCATTAGAACTTGAAATATTTAGGAAAAACTGTTTTTGGGTGTAAACTTTAGGGGTGGTTTTCACCCCCTAAATGTGCGTATCCGCAGATAAAAAAAATACGTATCTCTTATTTTCTGATACTCTATAACATATTTCAATTTCATCAAAATCGGTGAGACACACCTGAGAACGTTTCATTGTAAGTGCTATAGATTAGTGGTATATAAGATAGAAAAGGATTCAGGCTCTGTTTTGAATCTTGTTACGAGCTCTTTTTAAATTGCGTTATTGTTTAATGAATTTTCAAAAATGGTCCGAATACGATATTTTTTATAATTAAATATTAAATAACAGTTAAGGGGGGATATACATTTTGAATGACCAAAAAATTCAATTTTTTTTTTTGCATAAAAAGTTAGTAAATTTCCCGTAGAATACGCTCCTGAAACCCTTTTTTCGAAATTCGAACTCCAAGTATTTTTTTTTCATCGTTCCCGGGATTGCTGATTAAAATGTAAGTACGATTTTTCGATAATTAAAACTTTCAACGCGTTTTTCTCAAAACAGCATTTTCGGAGTTTATGGCGGTAATAACTCGAAAACTAATTATCCGATTGAGCTGAAACTTATAGGATTTCTTTATTATAGTATTACCTTCTATATGAATTAAAAATTATTGTAATATTTTATTACTAAATATGGAAAAATGTGATAAAATGGCGGAGAAATTGTTGATTTTTTCGAAAAAGTTACGCCAAAAGTGCAATTTTTTTTTTTCACTTTTTTTTGTAATTCATCTACTAACTGTGAATGTAATTAATGTAAATTTTTTTGATTTTTTGATTTCTCATCAAAATTGCGACCAGGAGAACCGTCACAAGCAAAATACAACGACTTTTTCAACACCATCTAACGGCCGCCATTTTGTTGAAAAAAATTAAAAATTTTTTTTTTTGTATACTACTGGATACACTTATAATTGCAAAAAAGTTTCGATTGATTTGAATAAAAACTTCCCCTTGAAAAAAAATTTTCAAAAATGAGTTCTTTTTCTCGTTCAAAATGTATATCCCCCCTTAAGACGTTAGAGTTCTTGACGTTTATCCATTCATAATTTCATTAAATTTTCTGTAATTTGACGGATTTTTTAATTTTAAGCTCAGTAGCCAGAACATCCAAAATGTTTCAAAACCACCACGATGCATAATTCAGCTTCAGAAATTAATACACTGAAGAAGGTATCGATGCAGTTTTGATTCATTTTGATAGTCGTGAGGAAGATTTAATTAAAGCGGGGAAAAATCAAAAAGAATCAAATAGATGAATTGATATATGTAGACCAGAACATGTAAAAAACAGTTGCATAGAATTCAAATTATTAAACTTGCATTTGCGAAGTGTTTCATCATAGCAAATTTTAGTACATCGCAATTTTGCAAGTATGATCTTCTGATTCGGACGATCACAACTTCTTATGTAAAACACTAATGACAATAACTTAGCCTTTCCACCCAGACAACTAATTTGGTGCTTAATTATTTTAGCGGGAGGACTCAAACCGGTTTTTCGAATGAGAAAGTGTCCTTTTCTTGCATTACCTTTGTTTGGTAAGTTTGATCATTTGAACTGTAGGATACTGATGGTTGCCTATAATTCCATTATAAGATATATTTATAATCTCCGTATATATGACCATATTTCGATTCTAGTTCCCTCTTGGGTTGGGGGTTACAATTTACAGTAATACTGATTTTCGTGCGTTGTTCGAATTGGTTAAGATTATTCAATATTGCTGTCCATCGTACTTGTTCGAGAATTTCTTATTTGGCAGATCTGAGAGGACCCAAAATTGCCTAAGTCTAAGTTTCTAGTTACCAAGCGCCTGTTTTTCAGCTATACTTTTCGTCTTTATAACAATATACCAAATAACATCAAGGCATCCATCCACTTCTTCACACTTGCTCCAATCAGATGTGACCTTTTTAATTACATAATAAGTCGAGACATTATTTCTCCAATATTTTTTTCAGCGAGCTGAAGTTGATGTACAATTTACATATTATGTTCTGTGAATTTTATATTATTACTTTTCTTTTTCTTTTGTATAGACAAATTAACTTTATCATTTGAATTTCTAATGTTTGCTTTTTTTTTCGGCTGAACCGATCAGTTTCAAATTTTAATACATGCTTTTTCAGTATATTATTTAGTAATTAATCGAAGGTTTTATCTAACCGAAAAATATTTTCCATTTTATATACAATTTAAAGACTAAATTTTTGTTAAAAATTAATTTTTTTTTAAGAAGCCGCTTATTATTTTGCTTATTCTTTCGATCAATTACAAGATAAAATATTATATTAACAAAATATTTTTGGTTTTTTCTTTTTGGATGATCCAGTCCAGAGATATTGTTCTCACCGCAAGACGCCTTTTTTTAGAGTTGCTCCCGGAAATCAGCTGTAGCAGCTTTTAAAATAATTATTTTTACAAATAAAAAACATTAAAAAACACTTAAAAGTTACCATAATATGTGTACAAATGTTTACATTACTAAATCAAAAGGTCATCTCAAGAAAAATTCTTGAAATTCGATGTTGTCGGGCCTCCTGACTATATAACCCCTTAGAGAGGCTGAGTTCAAAATTGCATAATTCAGCGTATTAAATTCTGAAGCTGAATTGTGTAGTAATGTATATTATGTATTTATGTTTAGTTCTTTTGTTTTAAATATTGTTTTGTTTTAGTGCCCACTTTATATATTTCCAGAACTTGTTAGAGCTTCCTCCTTCGCAGACATCCAACCTGTTTTCCTGTTTGTAATTACCTTTTTTATCACTAATAATGAATATATTGAAAGCCTATTAATTCATTCATTCCACTAAGAAAAAGCTCAAGACAAAAGTGCCATAAAATTACAAATATTTCAAACAATTTACCTTTTCTACTGCAGTGTGTATGAACAAAGTTCTTTCAAGGCATTCAAATTAAACGAATTAAATTTTGTATTTTTTTCTAAGCACCAAAACAAAAGTAAACGACATTTTCCTCCACAAAAATGAAAGACTAGTTTATAATTATTTTAGTTTTAATATCTATTAAATACTCTTAAGTAATAATAAGCGTATCCTTATCCTAAAGCAGTTTCTTATGAGTTATGGCTAATGCTTCATGTCTTGCCTTTCGACCTCTGCGATCGAGAGAGATCCTCTGTCATGCCACCATCGAATGATTATTTGTCGTCTGTTTCTTATAATCACGAAAATCATGAGTATAAAGACGCCCTGCAGACCATTGACGACCTCCATTACAGCGAGATAGTCTTCTGCTCCAGGTGAGTAAAAGGTGACCACCTCCAAAATCCAACTCGTAAAAATGATTATGGCTAAGAAAGCTATGCACATCGCACTGTGAAAAGAAAATATGGTAGTTTTTAAGAGGTCGTTCAATTTAGAAGATTTTTCATCTTACTCTCGCTTAGTTTCTTTAAGAAGATCTCTATCCAAATTGGGTACCGCATCATCTTCTTGCTTAGTTTCTTTAAGAAGATCCCTGTCCAAATTGGGTACCACAATATCGTCTTTTCGATTTTTATTGATTGCATGATACCAAACGTAGCTGCGGGTTTCATCGATGGAGTCCAATTTGCGGAAACCAAAATATGCAACAATTAGTAGCATAAAACAGAGAATTAAAACTGTCGTCACTGGTGGAATAAAATATCTTTGAGATGATTGGATGGCTAAAATGAGTTTTTTAAGTGGAAATATTCACTTACAAATTAAATAATACCCACATTCACTCCACGCTTGGTAGAAGTACGACGGCATCCCCGAGAGACCTTTCGAGCGCGTGAGGAGCACTATGCAGAAGGCGGTTGCTAGGGCAAATATTGAGTAAATGGAGAAAAGGAGGTACCGAGTTTTGGCCTTCAACTGTATGTAGCGAGGTAGATAATACCTACAAATATGTTGGATTTTTTTTTTTTAATTTTTTATATTCAATTAAATTAAGCATCACTTACCATACGACTATCACAACATTGCAGCACATCATCAATAACCAGAAAAAGTACGACAGCATGAAGAATTGTATCGCATAACCAACTTTGGACTTTGTGGCTTCAGACAGATGAACGATGGCGTGAAGAAGAAATCCGATGGCTAAGCAGCAGGATAAAGAACCAAGGCACAAGCCGTGCGTCGTTCTCAGTCTTCTTATCCCGAAGTGGAAGACACTGACGGAAATTAAGCAAGGTATGGAAATCATCATGAAAGCAGCCAGGAGGACTGTCTGACCCCGGCCAATATGTGGGTTTACAGGAGATATACACACTATGGCGAATATATTTCCAGTGGCGTAGTCCATGTCTATACAGTAGTCGTCCAGAACGGAATAGCTTGATTTGCCATATTCATCCATTACTAGCAAAGACCCATTTTGAATGATTACAATGACGTCGCCGTTTTCCTTGCTGTATACAAGAGACCTAAAAAGAAGGAATATTGTGAGATTATTATAATTTTTTTAAATACTTTAAATAAATTTACATATTTTTTGATATTGTATTATAGAAGATTATTGGTGAGCGCATACATATTGCAAATATACAATATAAGTATATAAAATAGAACAAGCTAAAAGGATAAAACTTATGTCATCATCCATAAGTATTTTTGGTCATCATCCATAAGTAAGTTTGGATCTTTTAGGTAACTTAAGTCTACAGTCCCAGTTGTGTAAAATTACGATACTGATTCCGAAAATTATAAAATAATATCTGTTTGAATGGTAGGTTTTCCAAAAATTTTAAAGTTTTTGTGAAACAACTGTGGGACCATCAAGTTCATTCTATTTTAACTTTATACGTCTCAAGATCTGAAATTTTTATTCAGCCTATGAGTTTTTTTATTTAATGAAAATTTCGAGATTTTTGGATATTATAAACTAGCTGAATTTAAGCCTGGTTTCACGTGGCGGCGCACTGTAAATACTTATTAATTAAACACTTCTCAAATGCTCTAGTTTGGTTTATACTAGAAATTGTTTCAATCAATTCCAATTTAATTGAAGTGGTTTGGGATGTTGTTTAAATCTGTGTGTGTGATGATTTTTACCAATTTATACGTTTTTATTGTTAAGTATTCAGTAAATATGTATATGCCCCAATCTTACTGCTTGTAATGTTATCGAGACACTTCTAGAGAACTAATCGAAAATATTAAATGAGGAGTTCTAAAGACACTTGTTCTAGAGAACGTAATAAATAACGCCAATGTTACTGGTTAATGGCAACTGATTTATTAACCCTAGGACCCCACACAGGGGTTCCCCAAACCCCACAAAATTAGTCAAAAACGCTAAAAACAATTTACTTACTTTGTTCAATCGTATTCTTAACAGCGAAAAAATAATACTAGGTTATTCCCAATGACCTATTCCGCTTTTCAAATTTTAAGCATGAAAATGTAAAATAAAAATGTCTCTACAACCAATAGTCAGCTCAGCGTGTCGATTTAAAGTACTGGGGTGCGCGTAACCCATGTGTGGATTATTTGTTTCATACAGATAGTGTGGGGTCCTAGGGTAAAATAAACTCTGCTTCTACAATATTTAAAAATCCTTCTACATAATTAAAAATCCCTAAAAACTCAATACCAAATACTAATATTCAATTGTATTGACATAATCTCATTCATGTGTTGTGTAATGCCGATGCATCAAGTTTTGCAGAGTTCATTGTCGTAAGTAAGAAAATCAGGACATGGTACTTTATATATTATATGTACATACATATATCTATATATAAAAGATTCTTTCTGAATTTCTTTAAAAAATTTTACCAAAGTTTGAAAATCTGCCCAAATGATAATTTAAAGTTGCAATGTTCAAGCTTTTATTTGAGTTACGTTTTGAGTTCCTGCGGCGCTCCATTATTATCCATATTTATTTTTGGTATTAATTTTTTTTTTAAAATGGTAACAGGACAACTTCCAAAATGCATCAGAACCGATCCGAGGTACAATTTAAGGTGTGATGCATTTCCAATGTCGCCAATACTAACAAAACCGGTAACAACTAAGTAATGGAATATAAATCGTATAAAAACATACATATAACATTCTACAAAATAACTTCATCTCGACTTCATTGTTTTTGCTAATAAAATTTTGAAGTACCTTTTTTTTCAGAGTAAAATTAATATTTATTTATTTATTCCGGCAACCACTCTATAAAACAAAGCTTCTTAAAAAAAACATAATAAAAAGCAGATAAAATTCATATTAATAAATATTGTTTATTTCGGGGGCAACAATTCTGCAAGTGGAAAAATGTCGGATAAGTGAGCCAGCCTGCGATAGTCGATAATTAAAGTACTGATTTATAAAAATAACTTTTGGGCTTTCCAATGATTATCTTATTCGACAGGTGTTTCCAGCTATTAAAGTTTCTGAGAAAAGTGCACTTGGTTATCTATGGATTTGTCTGTGTTTTTTTAATTAAAATTTTTGCTTGAATTTATGACACGATAATTTACATACTATTGAGGAGAAATAACTCGAAATAATAGAGCCACTAATAAAATTCAAATCAATGTTCCAACTTCGATGATTTTGGATGTTGGAAATGGTACATAAAAACTAAGATGCATTTTATGAAATGTCTTTTTTCAATGCCATGTGACGGACATAAAAATCGAAATCGGTATTATCTTATTCTTAATATTTTGTGGAAAGACACGCCACCTAACTAACAAATAACATAAGGCATTCCAAATGAGTATTGTATGATGTGGTTTTCAACTAAAAAAGCAAGTGGTCTGCTATTTTCGCCGTTTTCGGTTTATACTATTGTTAATAACCATAAAATAGTCACTTACACATTACAAGGATTTCCTGCTTCGATGTCCAGTTCAAATTTTTTGTCTACGTCGTTCTCGATACAGTCGTCGTAGAGTACCACATCAAGAAGGGTTGGTGAAAAGATCTTGTCCGAGGTATCGCAATATTCCTTCCTTCGGTTGTCGCCATAAAAAATTGCTTCCCCCACTGGACAACATTTCTTCAAGACAGCTCCTTCAGTAAAGACGGGCTGACTCGCCAGCTTCGTACTGTTCCCGCAAGTCTCCGGCTTTTCTGCTTCTAGCAAATGTTTTAATGGATCTTCTGTCGTGTTGCTTTCAACAAAACTTTGTTGAACTCCTGATGTCAAGTTTGATGGCTCGTCTGCCACTGTATCTTCGGTAGGTGTTTTTCTTTCATCTTTCAATGCATCTTCAGAAAGCAGTGTTGATGTACTTGGACTGCTTGTGATATTAACACTATCTTTTGTCACAGGATTTTCTGTAACTATATTTGTTGGTGTGATGCTGATATTTTGAGTTGATGTTTGAGGTGGAGAGCTTGTGTTATTATTAGGAACATTTATTTCCTGAGAGATAGCTATCGTTGTAGTTAATACTAAAATGTAAAATATCTTCCAAAGGTCCATTTTTTGTGTGTGTAAAAGAGTGAGCGCTCGTACAATATTTTCGTTGCAAATCTATGATTAATCTAAGAAGAGTCTTTCAGAGCTGTCATTCCAGTTATTTGGTAAGTAGAGAGCAGTTGTTCGATATCTGAAATATAAAGAAAGCAATATTATCATTATTAATCTTCATTACACATCTTCATAAACAGGAACTATAATCAAATACAATATACAGGGTGTTCAGAGGTAAGAGGTCAATACTGCAGGGGGTGAAAGGTCAGACTGAGACAAGCAAAAAATCGTATGGGTGGGGGGGGGGGGGGGGGGGGGGGCATCTCGCACCGTTTGGCAGTTACAGGGTGATTCGTAAATCAGGATTTTGCCTTATATGGGAACCGCTCTTGTATTTTTATCTTTTTTTCTACGCATCGCAGCGGCCCCAAACTATTGGAAGCCCTTTCCAAAAAAGTTTACACCACCCCCCTATCCCCAACCCCTTGGCCACAATCCCCCCTGGAAGTTGAAAAAATTAACTTTTATTTCACGATTTTTCCCCTTTCGCCCCACTTTTCTCCGAAATTCATGTTATTAACATACCTACTTTTTATTTTTTTTAAGTTGCCTATCTAATTACCTTACCAAAAAGGTGCAACATGCCCAGGTAGGAAAAGGATACGAAAATTTATTTACAAAAATCCTTTTACAGAATATCATGATAATTCGAATTTTTAGGAAATTATACTTAAGTTTACTAAAAAGTACATTTTGTTCGCTTAAAAACTAATTACAATTAAAACGTATGTCCTTTAAAAGCTGTTCAAAATGTTCTCTGCTAGTTTCGATTCATGCAAGTAGCCTTCGTTTTATTTCACGTTTGAGGTCTATGGTAGCCAGTCTCTCCCGTATTTTCGTGGCTGCAGTCACAATCCTGGTAACTAATTCTTCTCTGGTGTTGATTGGTCTTGAGTAAACTTCATCTTTCATCATTCCCTATAAGAAAAAGTCCAGTGGAGTAAGGTCCGGTGACCTAGCAGGCCAAGGAATCGGTCCACCTCGTCCAATCCAGCGCTCTGGGTAATGGTCATTCAACCTTGCCCTAACAATGTTCCTAGTATGCGCAGGTGCTCCGTCGAGCTGTAAATAAATTGCGCTTCTGGTGGCCAGGGGGATGTCCTCGAACAGATCCGGAAGGATATTCTCCAAAAAGTTCGAATATAGCTGACTATTCAGCACTTGGGGCAAGATGAAGGGTCCTATCAACTGGTTGCCGATGATGCCAGCCCAGACATTGACACTAAATCTTTGCTGGAAGGACCGACACCTTGTCCTATGTGGGTTCACATCTGACCAGGTGTGGAGGTTGTGGAAGTTTGTGATGCCATCCCGGGTGAATTGCGATTCATCCGTCCACAGAATTCGGTCTAGAAACCTTCTGTTTTTTATGTCAGACTCGAACAGCCAAGTGCAAATTGCAATCGTCTTTCGGAATCTCCTTCCTGTAGTGCTTGGACCGGGATATGGTGGTATGGATGTAGTCCCTCTCGGTTCACAACGGTCCAAACTCTCCCTGAAGACAATCCTGACCTTCGTGCGACCTGCCTGATGCTTATTACAGGGCTGTTCCTGACGATGTTGAGGATTTGTTGGTCAGGGTCCGCTGAATCGGCCGATTTTCCTGCTCGCGTTTCTGCTCTGGGGGTGGTTACACTTCCGGTTTCTTTTAACCTTCTGAAAGTCCTTGAAAATACCTTTCTTTTGGGTACATGCCGATTCGGGAATCTCCTTTGGTATTCTCGTACGGCCTTACTATCACTTCCTTCTACTAAACCGTACACGTAAATTATATCGGCAGACTCTTCAACACTGAATTCTGCCATTTTATCTTAATTTTTTCTATTAAACACCCGGTTTTATCGATTGCTTCTTCAACTGTGGTCAATGTCCTTTCAAACTTAGCCATTTTTATACCATAATTCATAGGAGGTATTAGAAACGGAGCGTCAGGATACTTAAGAGTCAATGCTGGATATAATAAACTAATAACGCTATTTAACGAGATTACATTTATTATTTTATTACTGTTTTGCTGAAATAATAAAAATGTACTACCTCTGTTTCCTAAACAAACATTTCCGAACTTGCTGTCATAAAAATTGTTTACTTAACGACATTTTCCATTATGGTGCAATAAAGTAATTAGGTACCTGTGAGGATGTTTTAATTTCAGGACTTTTGTAACCCTTTTCTACCTGGGCATGTTGCACCTTTTTGAAAAGGTAATTAGAAGGGCAACTTAAAAAAAATAAAAAGTAGGTTTGTTAATAACATGAATTTCGGAGAAAAGTGGGGCGAAAGGTGAAAAATCGTGAAATAAAAGTTAATTTTTTCAACTTCCAGGGGGGATTGTGGCCAAGGGGTTGGGGATAGGGGGGTGGCGTAAACTTTTTTGGAAAGGGCTTCCAAATAGTGATTTTTTGAAATCAGTTTGGGGCCGCTGCGTTGCGTAGAAAAAAAGATAAAAATACAAGAGCGGTTCCCATATAAGGCAAAATCCTGATTTACGAATCACCCTGTAACTGCCAAACGGTGCGAGATGCCCCCCCCCACCCATACGATTTTTTGCTTGTCTCGGTCTGACCTTTCACCCCCTGCAGTATTGACCTCCCACCTCTGAACACCCTGTATAAATATGCCTTAATTATACAAGTGTTTAATCAACTCACGTGTAAAATTTGTAATGGTCAACAATATTACAATTTATCATTAAAAATCTTTTCAACTTTAACTTTAACAGCATACTAAAGTTTTTATTTCTACTTACCTCCATACCAGTGTATGTACACTTTAATGCAAAACGGAGCATACAACCTCAAAAATGCAACTTTTAAATTAAGTTTTATTGCAACGTTAAGTATCTTTTCCCATAAATATAACGTCTTATATCCAATTAATAATACTTGGCTTTAATGTTATCATAAAGTTACTTTTCTATTAAGATCGTCTTCTAATGGTTTGTTCGAACCAAACTAGCTATTCCTCACTCTTTTGAATCAAAATTAAAACTGTTTGACAATGTGGTCATCTACACGCACCTGTAGTACCTCCTCGCCATGGTTCAAACCATAAAAACATTGTATGAAAAGGAGCATATTCATGACGCAATTTATGGCCCGATGCGCACGAACGATTTTCTTCACAAGCAGACCTTTTTTAACATTTGGTCGTGGCATGTAATTTGACCGTGTCGTTCATTTGCTTCTGGTCGCACGACACTGTTTCAGCACCGTGGTATAATTGGGCCTTTGTATGCACACTATACCGTGAAGTGATGGAAATTCATTTATATTTTGTAATTCAAAATGAAGCGACTCATACGAATTTTCATATTTCAATAACATAAAATTGAGTTTTAATTACAAAATTCTAAAAAAAAGTTAAAGATTTTGTTTGAAACTTTATATTTAGTATATTGCTATTGACTTTTTCTAAATTGAAAAGGTTAACAAAACAATTTTTATGGATATATAACCATTCCCAAGCCTAAACCTATCGGCAATGGTTATTATTTATTTAGGCTTCTCTTTAAAGAGATAAACTCCTGAAGCCCAAGAAAGTATAATTGGTTGGAGGTTTAGAACAACCTCTTAAATGTTCCCTCGGAATTCGACCTCTGTCTATCGATAGAAATGAATAAATTAATAAGGAAAGAAATAAAAAGTGCAAAATACAAATTTTATAATAATAATTTGATATGTATGTAGGTACCTTAATCGTATTATAAGTTAAATACATATTTGCATATTAAAGAAAAAGGTATACAAACTCCATATTCTTAAATATGACCTAAATTTCCATAAAAAGATATAAAGCCATCGTAATTTTAAGGTAATTTGAAATACTAAACACAAAATCTCAATAATAAAATAAGTAATATGTATTCAAAAACTTTTATTCTTCTCTCGAAAATCGAAACCAAGAAAACATTTGTATCCGTATCTGGAATCGATATTTAGCCTTAAGGGGACTTTTACTTTCTAAATTTTCAAAAAATCGATTTTTTTTTTACGTAAAAACATTCCTTACTATCACAGAAATACTGTCCTAAAATTTTATTAAGAAATTCGAAAAAAAAATTGTTACAGGAAGGCAGAAAAGTGTCTCCCAAATTAAAATGCATCTTATGGAAGACGCTCTCTGCAGCGGTGAAAAACAACTAAAAGTGCCAAAAAAAATTTTTTTGTATACCTCAAAACCTTCTTAACAATGTATAAAAAAAATTATAACCATAAATATGATAGTTTATGTTTTTTTTAAATATTTAAAAATTGTCTTTTTTTTCCAATTTAGAAAGTAAAAGTCCCCTTAAAAAAATGTTTTTTTTATGAATTATTTTTTCAGAACATGCTGTTTTAGTTTTTGAGAAAAACAACTTGCCCGATCATTTGGTTAATTTACTTTTAAAATATATTTTTAAAATAACTTTTGTACCATATTTTCGAGAATATAGCCTTACTACCTTACTTTGTAAAATCGTACAATGAATTAAAAAATAAAACGATCAGGTGTGAGTTGACTCATTCTGTACCATATATTCTAGAATTTCTATAAATCTACAAGACCTAGGATTTTCGTTACAAGTTTCCTGTAAACTTCAAGTAAGGCGTTATAACCCCTGATTTTTTTAAAATTTTAGATGCAGTACCCCACATGATATATAAAATTCCAAAAAATTTTCTTCGAGTTTCAAGATTCTACGTCGCGTTGTTCCGGAGAAAATCGGATGAGACAGACCGAAAGACACGCGAATGATCTTATAAGGGTTCTATTTTTTTAACTTTAGAGATAAGGAGCTTTAAATTATTATTATTCTCAGGGTCTCGTCTTTTTTTGTGATATATATGAATTTATAGCCGAAGACAAGAAGCTTTTAAATAATTTATGTAAGGCAGTGCCGGCCTTAGGCTTTTGCGTTTAGTCGAGCAAACTTTTCCTCGGCGCCCCTTTTAAAAACAAATATAAAAATTATGGCTTAAAAAACAAAAAAACACGCTTATCGCAGGTTTAAAATTTCTTTTAACTTGTAGTGTCATCAAAAATTTAGCAGTGTGAACAATATCAAGGTTTGGGCTTTCTCCGAACATAGTTAAACTTCGATCTCTAATTTTGAATTACACAAAAAATGCACAGGCGGACGGACAACATGGTCAAGTTAAATAATAGCTTTAAAAATTTTTCCCCAAGTGGAAAAAAAAGTACGATTTTTTGGTACGATGAACTGGCCATTAAGCATAATCCGAAAAACTTTTAGATAATTCTTCTAATATTCACAAGTTCCGTCATCTACCGCATCTTGATTGTTGGGCTCGTCCTCATCTATGTTCAACTTATTTCCATCCGAAATTGGTTTAGGCGATTCAGATCTAACTTCATTTTGAATAGTTGGTTCTGATGATTTTCTTTTTCTGTATTCATAACCAGACGGTTTATGTTTCTTCGTAGAGGTCTCGTTTTCCATCGTTAAAATAAAATATTATTAGCCAGCACAGAAAACAAAGATAAAAAATTTTGATAAGAAAAAATTAATTTTTCTGCAATCCCAAATCTGCAAAGTGTCAACTTTGTAACCACCACTCAAAACAAATTTCCACTTTGCGTAGGCTTCGAACGGAAAAATCGTAAACTCGGGTGTTAAAAAAGAAGGCCCTAGATCAAATAGTTGGGCATTCTTTATTTTTAACCGATTGCAAAAAAAGGAGGAGGTTCTCAACTCGACTTTATTTTGTTCTTCTTTTTCTTTTTTTGTGTATGCTACCAGCTACGCAATATCTTCGCCGATTGTGATCCGATTTTAATAATTAATTCTTTTTTTATTAAATAGAATATTTCTCGAGGGTGGTCCCGTTTAAATTTGATGAAAATATCCCTCTTCTAAAGGTGGAAACCTAGGGGATGAATCCCTTTTATTGAATTTCAACCACTTTCCGTCAGCTAAAAATTGAAAAATAAAACAAAATTTACCAAAAAAATAAAAAACGACTTCAAAACTTTGCCTGTATGTACAAATTTAAACTAAAAAGTTAAAAAATACTATTTTTTATTACCTTAAAGAGAAGAGCATTCAAGCATAATATACAAAACTATTAATACTCGTACTTAAATATTTACAATATCTAATCAGTTACTTTTTGGAGTCGGTGCCAGCCAAGGCAAGTTTAAAAACCCAAATTTAAAACTTGCCTTGCCTACACCAATTAAAAAACTGACTGTTTAGTTATTGTAAATATTTAAATATCAATAATTTTGTATATTATCCTTGAATGCTCTTTTCTTTAAAGTAATAAAAAATATTGTTTTTAACTTTTTAGTTTAAATTTGTACATACAGGCAAAGTTTCGAAGTCGGTTTTTATTTTTTTTGTAAATTTTTTTTTATACTCCCAACGTTGCGTAATCTATTATTGAATTTCATATATAAACTGAAAACTACATTTAATACTAGATGTGACATTGGACAGAACAGGATAAAGAAAATTAAATTTGATGGGTGAATAATAGTCCAGTCAATTTAACCTCTGAAGCGGAAGTTTGTGATGGAGTGCTAATTTTTGGATATATTGTTGGGGACGGTGAGAAATGAAGCTATAATTTTTTTCACCCCTGAGGGGTGTTTGCGAAGGGGTGAAAAAGGGTGAAAAAGGGTGAAAAAGGTTTTTTGTTTATAACTTTGAATAAAAAAGTCAGCCTGGGTGGGAACGTTAGAGGGTGATATAATAAATGATTATTCATCTTGTATTAAAGTTTCCCCCGGTTTTGTTTATTGCAAAATTGTTTATTAACAATTTCACTCTCCCAAACCGAAAAAAATCACGGCTGATTTTTTTAAAAATACTTAAGCTCGTACGATGTCTTTCATTTTCACAATATCACTAGAAGACGCAATCCCCCATCATATACCAAAAATTCAAAACGGTTCCATGCATTTCACCTGAGATAATCACCCACATACCTCACCTGTTTTACACCGAAAAATGCACAGTTTTAATCCAAGTCAAGATGTCCCCCACGAATCGTCGCCCACCGACCAGCTATCGCTGAGCAGCACACATTTTTTCCCAGCCCACGGCGGGGAAGAAGAAGATTTGCGACTAATTGAAAAACGGAAATCGCTATAACTTTCGATGTATGTAACGGAACTTAATGTATGATGGCTTCAAAAATCACTTATTTTTTTCTCCATCTTTTTCTCATGCACCACTTTCACCTAATATTTTTACTTTTTTTTATATTTAATTAAACTTAAAAAAAAAATACAAATTAATTACATTTTATTCCTTTTCTCCCACAAAACTAAACTTTTTGAAATATTCTTAATTTTGTAGTTATCTACAGATTCCACCCTTTATTCCCATAATTTTTATTATTTTCCACAAATCCCCCCTGACCCCCCGAATAAATATATTACCCCTTAAATTTTACAAACAAAAAACTTGCCAAACATTTTATTTTTTTTCTCCCACAATACTAAACTTTTTTGAAATATTCTTAATTTTGTAGTTATCTACAGATTCCGCCCTTTATTCCCATAATTTTTATTATTTTCCACAAATCCCCCCCTGACCACCCGAATAAATTTATTACCCCTTAAATTTTACAAACAAAAAACTTGCCAAACATTTTATTTTTTTTCTCCCACAAAACTAAACTTTTTTGAAATTTTAATAATTTTGTAGTTATCTACAGATTCCGCCCTTTATTCCCATAATTTTTATTATTTTCCAAACATCACCCCCTGACCCCCCCGAATAAATTTATACTATTTACCTTTTTTTTAAATTATTCCCCATTTTTACTAATCAATTTTTTCCACCAATTTTCAATTAATCTCACTTTTTTTTCACCCACATCTACTTTAAAGTCTTCCGAAACTTAATCTAAATTTTTTTCTCCATTATTGCTAATAGTTTGTCCCCAATTGGAGTAGGTCTTTATGCAATAATCGTAAATCGAAACTGGGGAGAAATTAATATTTTGGGCGAAAAATTATCCGCTAGCACACACGGGGGCAGATTGGGGACAGACTATTAGCAATAATGGAGAAAAAAATGTAGATTTAGTTTCGGAAGACCTTGAAGTAGATGTGGGTGAAAAAAAAGTGAGATTAATTGAGAATTGGTGGAAAAAATTGAATAGTAAAAATGGGGAATAATTTAAAAAATGGTAAATAGTATAAATTTATTCGGGGGGGTCAGGGAGTGATGTTTGGAAAATAATAAAAATTATGGGAATAAAGGGCGGAATCTGTAGATAACTACAAAATTATTAAAATTTCAAAAAAGTTTAGTTTTGTGGGAGAAAAAAAATAAAATGTTTGGCAAGTTTTTTGTTTGTAAAATTTAAGGGGTAATATATTTATTCGGGGGGTCAGGGGGGATTTGTGGAAAATAATAAAAATTATGGGAATAAAGGGTGGAATCTGTAGATAACTACAAAATTAAGAATATTTCAAAAAAGTTTAGTTTTGTGGGAGAAAAAAAATAAAATGTTTGGCAAGTTTTTTGTTTGTAAAATTTAAGGGGTAATATATTTATTCGGGGGTTCAGGGGGGATTTGTGGAAAATAATAAAAATTATGGGAATAAAGGGTGGAATCTGTAGATAACTACAAAATTAAGAATATTTCAAAAAGTTTAGTTTTGTGGGAGAAAAAAAATAAAATGTTTGGCAAGTTTTTTGTTTGTAAAATTTAAGGGGTAATATATTTATTCGGGGGGTCAGGGGGGATTTGTGGAAAATAATAAAAATTATGGGAATAAAGGGTGGAATCTGTAGATAACTACAAAATTAAGAATATTTCAAAAAAGTTTAGTTTTGTGGGAGAAAAAAAATAAAATGTTTGGCAAGTTTTTTGTTTGTCAAATTTAAGGGGTAATATATTTATTCGGGGGGTCAGGGGGGGATTTGTGGAAAATAATAAAAATTATGAGAATAAAGGGTGGAATCTGTAGATAACTACAAAATTAAGAATATTTCAAAAAGTTTAGTTTTGTGGAGAAAAGGAATAAAATGTAATTAATTTTTATTTTTTTTTTAAGTTTAATTCAATATAAAAAAAAGTAAAAATATTAGGTGAAAGTGGTGTATGAGAAAAAGATGGAGAAAAAAATAAGTGATTTTTGAAGCCATCATACATTAAGTTCCGTTACATACATCGAAAGTTATAGCGATTTCCGTTTTTCAATCAGTCGCAAATCTTCTTCTTCCCCGCCGTGGGCTGGGAAAAAATGTGTGCTGCTCAGCGATAGCTGGTCGGTGGGCGACGATTCGTGGGGGACATCTTGACTTGGATTAAAACTGTGCATTTTTCGGTGTAAAACAGGTGAGGTATGTGGGTGATTATCTCAGGTGAAATGCATGGAACCGTTTTGAATTTTTGGTATATGATGGGGGATTGCGTCTTCTAGTGATATTGTGAAAATGAAAGACATCGTACGAGCTTAAGTATTTTTAAAAAAATCAGCCGTGATTTTTTTCGGTTTGGGAGAGTGAAATTGTTAATAAACAATTTTGCAATAAACAAAACCGGGGGAAACTTTAATACAAGATGAATAATCATTTATTATATCACCCTCTAACGTTCCCACCCAGGCTGACTTTTTTATTCAAAGTTATAAACAAAAAACCTTTTTCACCCTTTTTCACCCCTTCGCAAACACCCCTCAGGGGTGAAAAAAATTATAGCTTCATTTCTCACCGTCCCCAACAATACAGTAGTGGAAATAACTATAATTCCACTGAGTTTTTTTCTATTGAAAGCAACTGACTGCTAATTTATAATTCGAAGTGAGCCGTTTTATTTCCGTTTATTGTATCATTTCTAAAATCTAACGTAAAAAACAAAAATATCACTAGTTGAAAGCAAAATTTTAAGTAATATTAAAAAAAACAATTTTTAGCATGGAAATAACTATAAATCCACTATTCATATTTTAAGAAGTACAACACAACTTTTTTTTTTTTAAACGTGTACTGCCTCCATTAGCCTGAATTACTTCGAAAATTCTCGTTGGCATGCTGTCTATCAACTTTTGTAGCTGCGATTGAGACAATTGCGCCCAAGCATGTTTTATGGCCGCTTTCAACTCCTGAATCGTTGTAAACTGCCTTCCATTTGAGTAAACCTGCCGAATCAATATTGCCCATAGATTTTCAATTGGGTTCAGATCAGCATTATGCGACGGTCAATCCAAAACAGGTATGTTCCTGGTCTGAAACCACGATTTCGTTTCGCGAGATGAGTGGATGAGTGCATTGTCTTGCTGAAAGATCCACTCCTTGCTGAGATTATCATCGCCGAAGTCAATTAGGATACTATCCAGTAGTTGAATATAATCGCTGGATTTCATTCTGGTAGATATCCAAAAAATGGGTGTCTTCGCTTGGCTGCAAAAAGCAGCCCAAACCATTACCGTACCACCTCCAAGATTGCGACTCATAGCGACCTCTGTATCTTTTCTAAGGTCGTGCCAATAAAATTGACATCCATCTGGACCGTCTAAATTGAACTTCTTTTCGTTGCTAAAAATCACTTTCGTCCATTCCCTGGTCCAAGACATATGATTTTTAGCAAATTGAAGTCTGGCTTCCTTATGCTGCTTGTTTATTGCCGGTTTTGATATTCTTTTTCTCCATTCTAACGTTCCACTGGTATGCAAAATCTGCCGAACGCGTCTAGAAGTCACGGGCAACTTAAGGTCATTCACAATTGGAAAAGAACTTAAATGTTTTCTTCCTGCTAACCCAATTATAGAACGCCGGTCCATGTTGGTAAGTTTTGGCGGAGGTTTTTTTCTGTTAGTTTTACCATAATTTGCACATAAACACAGGAAATTTCGTACAGCTGTGTGAGTCCTTCCATTTCCCAACATCTGAGCAATTCTTCACAGTGAAAAATTTGCTGTTTTGAACGCAACCACTTTCGTCTGCTCTTCTTTAGTTAATAATTTTCCTGGATAAAATATAGTACTCCCTTTTTTTTTTTTTTTTTGCTAAAATATTTAAATTACCTCAAAATTATTTTTTATATCTTAATGAATCAATAACTCCTTGTTTTAATCCGCCAGCGGCACTTCAACACTTCTGGAATTATAGCAATTCCCACGCGCAATCACAACGAAAATGATTAAAACTCACCCAGAAACCGTTAACACTAACCAATTTGACACGAATTCTGACTAAATTGATTGAGCATGCGCACAAAGCCGAGGAGTGCAGTTTTCATTTTTTTCTCTCAAAATACAAAGCTATGGCATAACTTTTATTCAGTGGAATTATAGTTATTTCCACCACTGTATATCCAAAAATTAGCACTCCATCACAAACTTCCGCTTCAGAGGTTAAATTGACTGGACTATAAAGAGTGTAAGAAGAAAATGTTGATTCATGTATTATAAAATCTTCAATGCTTCATCTGAAAATAAAATTTACTATATCCGAGTTATGTATCTCTGAGGCTTCATGATTTTCGAAACGTATTTTGGATTTCCTGAAATAATCTTTATATGCATTTAAATATTGTATAGCATTCCAATTGCTTTTTCATTGAATTACGAATCTTTGCCACGAAAACTTGGAATAATAATCAATTAAACTAGGAAATACTTCAAACGCAGTTTGATATTATGATGGAATCTGCAGTTTCAATATAAACTATTGGAAAAATTGAAAAAATCAATTTCGTATTTACGTTTCATAAATTATGCATTTCAATAACATTTACAGGTAAATTAGAATAACTTTAATACTAACATAAATGTATAATAATCAGGTTTATATCTTGCTTTTCTCTCAAAAACTGAATGTATAAAAGGTACAACGTCTAAAAATGAAATCGTTCATTTACCTTATGTATCACTCTTTCCTTTAATATTTTTGAAGACCAAATGAGTTTTTAAAAATAATGATTTGCAAATATTATTTAAAAATTTTATGGAACTCTTAGGAAAGCCCAGAACACTAGCGACGTCCTCAGCTTAGGAGTGATAGCTGCAGTCTGCAAATATATACAATCTAAAGAGCCCACCGCGAATTTCTAAGAACAAATTTATTCGAAAATACACAAAAAAATGAATGGAAAACGGCTCTTACCAAAACTCCCTCTAATACATATAAACACAAGCCGCGAAGTTGAAAATGCACATGTAGTGATGTAGTCCGAGATTCGGCGCGAAATTACATTGCTTCTTATGGCAGAAATTTGAACGCAAATATCTTTAACATTTTGGTCTCGCCCCTATAATGGTTTTGGTACCGTAAGAACGGCATTCTTCCTCAGTTACAATTAGTAGAACATTACTTTTTCGTAAAAACGATAGTTCAGCAGATTAGCCCTGTGGAGCAGAATAAATGGGCTATACCGCCATAAGAAGCAATCATCGGACCTAGACGGCTTGTATTTATAATATTGTTCGTAGGGGTTTTGTTTTTTCGATACTTATACATAAAATTGCCACTTTCCTTGGGAGGAACACAAAAACACATCGGGAAGTAAAAAAAAAATGCTTCAAAACGCATGTTTGTCTCCCTTGCCTTCGTCTTACATATATTTTTACTCAATTTTGCAGTTCTACAAACTTATTCTTCGGAGAAATTTTAATATGTTCCTGATTCATTCGGCGCCCTAAATCGACCGGCGCCCTCGGGCGCCGCCCGAGCTTGCCCCCCCCTAAGGCCGGTACTGTATGTAGGTACTGTTATAATTTTTTCATTCTTAACGATTACCAGCAAATTATGCATTGATTTACTGTGTAGAGATTCGGAAATTTTGAAGTTTGGACGCTTTCAACACAAAAACGTATTTTGGAAATAAAATATTATGCAAATGCATTCAAATAATATCTCTATAGAAATCACAAATGAGTACATATGAGTTAAAGTGGATAGCCGGGAAGATTTAATAAATGTTCAGAGAGATTAAAATTTAATAGTCATTCTACCAAATTTCGAATGCGAACTACAATCTTCCACTCGGAATAAAATCAAAAATAATGATAGCATTTCCCATCATAAAGTTTTTATGTTCGTTTCCGTCTATTTTGTTTCAGAGTTCCCGTAAATATTTACATCAAATAGAAGTCTGAAACTCACGAAATCATAAAATTATTACTTCAACAATTCTCCTTAACTTCCCGACGTTAGATAAGCGCACCTCGCCGATTTCCTATTTGCTCGCCATTGCCACTGAATTGCATTGAAATTATATGGCTTGACATTGAAGATTGTTCTTGCCACGAAAGTAAGTACATCAGCTTTTCACCTGTTAGCAGCCAGATATGCATTTAGTGAAATTTCAAGAATTCGATCTTAAAGTGGACGCTAGCGAAAAACAGCAGACGACGATATGTACAATATGGTTTAACCCACCATAAAAACAATGAAAAAATTGTTGGAAATCTTTTGTAATCAACTAAATTTTTATATTGTTTTATATTTTATTTGGAACTGCTTGTTAATTCGCTCTTTCTTAAAACTTGACTTACTATTTTTCTGTGTTAATTTCATTGGCAGTCGGTGGTGACGCCCACATCGATTAAACAATTTGAATATTTGTAGGTCGATTTGTTCAACGAAACAACCACTCGACTCTAAAGGCGTTTATTGACTTATTTTTTGGTCAAAATAAGATTAAAATCAATTCAGTGGTTAAAGAGATAATTATAAAAACAATATTTCAAGAAACAAGGGTTAATCGTAGCGGAAGTGCTTCAATCTAAACTGCATACTATACTATAAATCCGAAAATTAGCATCAAGATATTGTCGTGTGGAATTCCCAGCAAATTGAAAGATATAAAAAATAATCTAAATTATATATATAGAGGTATATGTGCTATGTATGTATATCCGGCTGCAAAAATAGCAAGTCGGCTGGGAGCTTTCCAAAGGCACTTGGCACTTTATATTAGCTATCTTATCTTGCTATTTGACTGAGAAATACTTTAACAAGCCCAAGTTATGTTAACATTGCTATTTGAAGTATTTTATTGCCATATCCCATTCCTATAGATACAGATGAAACCTATAAAGTACAAGTGAATTACTTCGTACAGTGAAACTTCAACTGAAGTCTGGAAAAGTCGTGTGCTTTTCACATGCAAATGTAATGCTTTCCTATATCTCAGTCGTAAATTGGAGTTATTACTTTGCTAAGATTCAATCTGGGAAATGTGCTTTGAATAGGTTCAATTTTGCAAGAGTTGAATTCACGTTTGCAATAAATCAGCAAGATATAAGGTAAAGGTAAGGATATATATAGAGGTAGTTATTTATATACTCTAATTTCGCACATAAATTGCATATTATATAATCGAACGACTATTTGTTTTGTTACATTTTATGTAATGTTCATTACCACAGGTTAAAAGTAAGGTACATAGAATGTAAATAATAACTATGAAACCCTCGATGATCTCATTGTCGTTGGTATGTGAAGTTATCGATTATTGTAATTGGCTTTTGAATAGTTTGTGTTATTTTATTACACAATTCTTTTCAGTATTCTTTGATATATTACATATTTTAGGGAAAAAGAAATGGAAGCCAATGAGCAAAAAATTTTAATGTTACGTAACACATTTTTTATCTATATGTAATGTATCAGTGGCATATCAGTGTTACTTCAATTGAGCATAACATTTATGGCATTACGTTTATGTCATGTACCAGTTAGATATAAACGTTACCTCGATTGAAAATCATGTTTGTTATGTTTATGCTATGAGTAAATTACAATATTAACATTATTGTAATATCCCATTACGTCTAGGATGTTTATGCTGTTGTTGGAATATCAAGAATATTTTATATAGTATTTTTTCTGAATGTATTGTATGTATATTTAGATAGTAGCGGAAATGGAAGGAGTAAATTTAAATTCTAATGGTTAAAAAAAACAAAATTACGTATTTTTGCATTGTAATAATGGCAATATAATTTTAACATTCATTAATTCAGTCTTGCAAGAATCATTAAAGTTATAAATATTAAAAAATTACATTTGAATAACATTTCTTTACTACATATTTTGTTTTCTGGTACACAACAATTTCAAAAATACTATAGCCAGTAATATAATATAATGTAGTAAATATAATGAAATAGTAAAATCGGACTCAAGCATTTTTATTTCAGAACTGCTGCTAACATATTTGAAAATTTGAAACTTATATGCATATAAAATAGTGTGCTTTTTTTTCGCGACTATTTCTTTTTTTCAGTCCCACCTCGAAATTTTGTGGCAAATACCTAAACAAAAATTCCCTGAAAATTGGAGCCCTTAATATTAATATTAAGTACTAGACCAAGGCGTATAAAGATTTCCCATATAAAATAAACTTAATAAAATTATGGTATAATCTTGGTCAATGGTAGGGTTTCTTCAGAATTTAATACTCTACAAAAGTGTCTATTGCGGTGTAACCCTAACTCCCACCAGCAAGGTAGTACAGGTCACTAACCCCAATTTTTCCATGAAATTCTCGCTTTTTGCCCCTATCTCGTAAACAACAAGAGGTACAGAAAAAGTGAATATGACAAACTTGTAGGAAATTCAATTTCCTACAAAAAAGTTCTGAACACCAAATCGCTAACATCGATATTTTTTGAGATATTGGACTCTGAAGTTGAGGTAGTGTGGAATTTACATGGATTATTGAGCTAAATTGTAGAAACACTACCTCAAATTCAAAGTCCAATATCTCAAGATATATCGATGTTAGCGATTTGGTGAACTTTTTGGAGGAAATTGAATTTCCTACAAGTTTTTCATTTACATTTTTTCTGTAGCTCTTGTTATTTACAAGATAGGGGCTAAAAATCGAGAATTTCGAGAAAAAATTGGGTTAGTGACCCGTACTGCCTCGCTGGTGGGAGTTAGGATTACGCCGCAATGGACACTTTTGTAGAGCATTAAATTCTGAAGAAACCCTACCATTGACCAAGATTATACCATAAAATGCCTCTGAGCTGTAGAGTTTTGAAGAAAAATAATCAAAGTTTACGTGTATTTTATATGGGAAATCTTTACACGCCTTGGTCTAGTACTTAATATTAATATTAAGGGCTCCAACTTTCAGTGAATTTTTGTTTAGGTATTTGCCACAAAATTTCGAGGTGGGACTGAAAAAAAAGAAACCTAAATTATAATTAAAATCACATGGACTTATTATTGTTTTTAATATGTTTTAAAATTGCTGCATTTATTTTCATTATTCAGTAAATTATACTATTGTTAATATTGTTGAAGAATAGTAACTTTAATATTATAATATGCGCAAATAAATACTATAAAAAATACATATAATTTTTATTTTGACATTCCCTTTTGAAGTGTATATGTCGCAGGTATATATCGTAAAATTAAGGATTTTGTAATTAAAGTTTTATGAAAAAAAACAGAGATACTTTATAAAAAGTGTAATTTTAATTCTTCCTGTTATGGTACCCAACGCTTTATTAGACACTCCTGGAATTTTTGTATAAAATCATACGCTATTATTACATTACGCTTTCATTAAAGTGACATAAATATTGCATTTTTCTGACATGTAAAAGAATGTAACAATGTTATTGCACATATTCATGTAAATGAGGGGGAAATAGTGAATTACAGGTGCATTTTCTGTGACTCCCAAGTTGTGTAACGTGTTATTTTCGATTTTGTAACTATAACCTAACATTTACATAACTTATTTTCATTGGGTAGCTTGTAGAGAGGGACTAATTAAAAATAATTACAATTTAATTAGTATATTAAAGCTGCATGCATTTGCTTGCACTAGGGTGCAATTAGATGAATATGTATAATAGCTTTTTATCTGTTTACTCTATTTGAAGACATGTATAAAAAATTTGAAATCAGTATGTTATTTTTTTTACGCACGGTTTTTTTTTCAATACTTTCATTTGAGAACTTAAATTAAATATCTCTTTATTGTATTCATTATTTAAATATAAGTTGTTTATTACACACTTAAATATGCTAGCATAAAATAATTTTTAGTAAATGTACCCCTTGAGCTTTGAATTCCTAATTTTATGATGATATACATTAAAATAACTAATCAGAGGTTAATATTCAAGCCATTTAAATAACACAATAAATTTTTTTTATCTAGCTATTTATTTTGACGAAAATGCAATATAATTAAAGTACTATTCATAAAAACCATTAAAATATGATAATTCTTTGCGAATTCTTAAGAACTCATAAAATTTCATTAGATTTCTAGATAGGATTATAGCCATAGATTTTTATTGCAATTATTGCAGCTGCGTCTTTTTTATTATTTTTGAATTGATTTAAATGAAAATTTAACTTTTTAGACTATGGTGTCACTGCACTACGTCACTAGTGCCTCGTATTATTTTTTAACGTAGTAGCAATTTCAAGAAATACTTTGAAAAACTTCTCAAGTTAAGGGTTAATAAATAGATAAATTAGTGTAGACGAGTTGTCGTTAGTAAGAGAAGTTTATTTGTTTTTTAACCGACGAAAAACAAGGAGGAGGCTCTCGACACGTATATTTTTGTTTTTTACAACGAAGATCATTAAATTGTTTTAAAGAAATCAAAACAAAATAACATAAAAATGCAACGTGAAATCTCCAGCGATAAACAATAACATTTCACAATTTGTTTGGCGCCGAATCAAAATTAGTTAGTTACATTAATTTAGGCACTTAGTTATTAAGACTAAAAAGGTTTATTTTATTTTTTCGCTTTTCAGCTTCTTTTCGGTCGGTTTAATATTTTGTTAAAAAGTTTTTATGCCTGAAGAAATACTCACCAATACGAGAAGTTTATTTGTTAAAAATAATCAGTAAAAATAAGTCAAATATAAATATTGCATTAAAATAAAATATAGAATGTTTACAACAATTAAAAGGAATAATTAATTTAAATTTCCAATCTTTCTATTCCTTATTCGGAAGGTTCAGATGACTTCGGGATCACCAATTTACCAATGAGACGAATTTTTTGTTTTTCTCAAGATTATGAGTTGATATATCAGGATTTGTACTATTTTTTATGAATTAGAGATTACAGCTTATCTTTATTTTGATTCTTTGATGAGGACTATAAATTAATGATAAAAACTCCCGTATTGGACATAAATCACTTCAGAAAAAACGAATCGCTGATATAATAAGCATTAGTTAAAGAAATTATCATCCTAAAATTGTATTGTTCATTCATTCTACTCAGCGCCAAGCCCAGATGTATTTCCAGACAACAATCAAATGATGAGTAGTTGTGGTCCTCCGGACTTTCTTTTTATTAATTAGTCAGCCAATTTAATTGTTCAAGATTGTAAGAGCGTATCATTACCAAGAAAAGCTTCTAAGAATTGATAAATTCTCATGCAACAGATTGTTATTTTATTTGAAGCGTTAAAATAATGCCATCGAAGTTTCTCATGGAGACTTATCAATGTTGTCCCAGACTTGAATTTTGACGAAAAAAAAGGTGAAGAATAATTTTAAGTTTCCTAGACTCGCTTATCAGTTCCACGGACTGATAATATTAAAATTGTCTTTTTATTGAGAGTAATCGGTCTTATTATTTTAAGTTATCGAACAATATTATAGTGATTTTCATCAATTTACAAGAGTATTCAAATTGCATCCTTTTTCTGCTATTCTTCTTTTATTTTAGCAGTAGAGATAAATTTAAAAATATCCATATTTCTTAAAATTAATGAATTTACACACCAGCACTCAACTTAATAAAATCAACCAAAGAGTTTTCATTATGTTCGTTCACGACTGAAATTAGGGCTGGGTTTTTTTTTCATCTATCCAAAATATAAAGAAATTATCCCTTAAGGGGTTATATACAGTCAGGATTTTCAGAAAATCGAATTTTTTTTATTTTATTTTCGTAATGTACATATATTTAAGTACACCCACAACAAATTTCATGTCAATCCGGTGAATATTCTCGAAGTTACACGCATATTTGTAATGACGTGTTCGAGCTTTTGTACTAAATGTAAAGTGCTTTTGAAACTTTAAACGCGTTTTTCTCAAAACTGTGTTCTTAAAGTCGGTGAGCAAGATTTCTCGGAAACGGCTGAACCGATCAGTTTCAAATTTTAACACAAGCTTCTTAAGCATATTTTTTAGTAATTAATCGAAGCTTTTTGTTCACCGATAATTATTTTCCATTTTATATACAATTTAGAGCGAAAATTGTTGTTAAAAACCGATTTTTTTTTTTTAAGAAGCCGCCATTTTCTCAAAAATTCCTATTTTGCTTATTCCTTCGATTAATTACAAGATAAAACAATATACTAACGAAATATTTTTAGTTTTTTCATTTTGGATGATCCAGTCGAGAGATATCGTGCACACCGCAAAACGCTTTTTTTTACAGTTGCTCCCGGAGATCAGCTGTAGCAGCTTTTAAAATAATTATTTTTACAAATAAAAAACATTAAAATACACTCAAGAGTTACCATTATATGTGTACAGAATTTTAAATTAATAACTTAAAAGATCATCTCAAGAAAAATTCTTAAAAAATCGACTTTTTTAGGCCTCCTGACTGTATATAACCCCTTAAGGGGATACTACACTTCTATTTTTTGAAAAAATCGATGTTGAAAACATCAAATTTGTATACTATATACCTCCAAAAGTAGTTTACAATATGTTAAACCGGTTGAAAAGGCATTGCCGAATAAGCGTAAGATACTTTTTTTTCAGAATTATCTGCGAATTGAATAAAAAAAAACTTTAAACGCGTTTTTCTCGAAACTACGTTTTTTGACCTGGTTGGCAGTTTTTTGAAAAAACTACTGGTCTGATTGGGCTCAAATTTTGTTTATGGTGTGAACCATTATTATTAATATAGGCTAATTTTGAACCCTTTTTTTTATAAATATTTTAATAAAAAAAAAATAAAAATTAACGTTAAAAAATTAAAAATCCCGCCATTTTGTTGTTTTCTTGCCAAAATACTTCATCGTGATTCACACGATAGCAGCTGACTTATATTTTAATATGTGCTTTGAATTTTTTGTTTCAGACGTTCCAGAGCTGAGGTTTCTTACAAACCAGTTTGAAAAGGGTTTTTTTTTAAGCAGCCATATTACTGCCGTACAAACGCCAGAAATTTCGAAAAAATTATTTTTGTTTTCTTTGATACATATATTTTAATGTGTAAAATTTTCAAATGATTCAATAAATTTTTCTATAAAAAAAAAACACTTTTAAAAAATGCAAAAAAGAAGTGTACTGCTCCCTTAAATTGAAATTTCTTATGAATGGTACAGCCAAGATTTTAAAAAAATGTTAAAATAACATCAAATTGTCTATTTTGGAGACAAAAATTATTATAAAAATTTTCAGTTCAAGATTTGAAGTTTTACATAGATGATGGCAATTTCCAAAATTATGAAATCTTTATTCTGGGTAGCTTTAGAAAGCTTCCGTTCAGTACAAAATGTTTTGTTGTTCTGGATACACAAAAAACGCATTTAATATGAGATCTATAAAAAATTACCTATATTCAAAATTTCTTTTTAAGGACAATCTTCTTACCCAACTTTAATTTAATTAAAACTATGAAATCTCCCATATACACAATTTTTACAAACAACCAAACCTTCGACATAATATCCTTGCATAAACAAGAAGTATGTTTTTCGAATCTTAAATGAAAAACGTAATCTTTAAATGTAATAACATAACGAAAGTATTAAAACAAACTGAACATACAGAGCTTAACCCATTAATGCGCAAAACGAGGATTTTGTGCACGCAAGTTCAATTGTACGATCCAAATAGCAAATTGGGGCAATTTTCTTCCAAATTCGTATATAAGAGGTTTTTGGAGATGATCTTTCAGAATTTCGCATTTGTTTTGCCTAAAAGCTTCAAAAACCCTATTATTTTTTAGGTTTTTCAAAAAGTGCTGATTTTTTTGGTCATTTTTCTTTTCAAAGTTATCTTGTGATTGCTGCTATTGAATGATCATATAACTACCAGAAATCGCGGTCCGAATGTCTTAACTTTCTCAAACCATGGTTTTGATAGTTTTTTTTTTTGCTTTAGTTTTTGCAAAATGGCCATTTTGTACAGCAATGTAATAAAAAACTTTGCGATTTTTTTACACGAATGATCAATAGCAGCAACCACCAGATAATCGACTTTGAAAAGAAACATGACCAAAAAAGATAACAGTTTTTTGAAAAAACCCAAAAAATAATAGAGTTTTTGAAGATTTTATGCAAAACAAATGCCAGATTCTGAAAGAGCATCCCCAAAAACCCCTTATACGCAAATTTGGAAGAAAATCGTCCCAATTTGCTATCCGAATCGTACAATTGGACTTGCGTGCACAAAATCCTCGTTTTGCGCATTAATGGGTTAAATGGGGACTCAAAAATTTTAAAACCGGCAACAAAAATTTGCTTCAAGCAAATAAAATTGAAAGTAAATATGTTGAAAAACGTTATACACCGCGGTTTATCTCAGTTTTTATAGAACTGTTTAGTCTTCTTCCATATATTCTAATTGATAAGAAACGGAAACCTTGATAAGAGCTGGTTTCCTACGCTATAGTTTAAAAATCTTGATAAAGACAGTCTTCTCTCGCCATTTCGCATTCATTCATAAAATTGTGGTCCAAGACATTTGTATCATATCAACATTTTTAGTCTAAGATAATTTTTATTCAAAAAGGAAGAGACAAATAGATAATCCTCTATACGGAATACTTTCAAAAGTTCTAAACCGAATTTGTCGTTAAATGTGTTAAATGGATTAAAATTATTATAAAGAAAATAGTAATTATATCTTGCTCAAATTCAATTCCAATGTTGGCGTGAATGAATTCAGTCTGGTAGTTTAATTCGTTATAAAACAACATATATATTTTTTTTTTCTTTTTAATCTTCATCATACTATATTAACTTGAATCACGACAAGTTATCAAACAAGTTTACCTGAAAAAGAAGTAACAACAATAAAATGTGGACTAAAAATAGAATATTAAGACGTAGTAACACTTGTTGATGTACGCAATTTTTCAGTTTCAATTATTCATTCAAATTGAGATCCACTTTATTATGCTTCATTATCTTCATTACGCAAATCCATAAAGTACAACTTCTTATTTGAAGAAAAATGTTCTGATTTAGTACAAATTCCTCGTTTGGAAATGAATTATTTGTTTCGTACGTGATTAAATCCAGATAATCTTGAAACGATAGCTTCGTTCGAAAGCGATTTACACATTCTTAGACGCCTACTACAAGATGTTTCATTCAGTATTTGAATTTTTAGTTTATTTTATTTTAATTTTAAGGTAAATTCGGGTGAGTGTATTTTAGAATTATTACCTTTCGAGGACTTAGATCTTAGAACTACAGCAGTAAATAGTCACTTATCACTGCACATATGAAATTTTCAAAATATTCAAATATTCCCAGCATTGGATTTTCAACATGAACTAAGGCCTCTTCCACAGTATCACCAAATCAAATATGAATTCACCGACTAGATCTCGACTGTTTGAAGGTGATAATTAACGTCCACGTTATTTGACTGCCGGTAATCGAACTTTGCCTATGTCCAGACTCAGCTTCGTTTTTCACTAGACTGATGAGCCGAAATTCGCTCAGTTAGCTAGCCGGCGCGACAATTTTGATAATCTGATTTCTACAATACGATAAGGAAATCGTTATCATGACATTCGAAAAGCACACGAATTATGAAATATCTAAAGATAGGTTTAAGGTTGGGCGTACCGCACAAACTGGACACTTGCGCCAGGTTAAGCTTCTGCTTGTTTGCTTTACTTTTTTCGGTTGATTTTTTACAATTTTCGTTAAAATCACACTTTACGCGGAACATCGAATTCCTCAGGTATGAGTAAGGTAAATGAAAACACTTGCACCTGATATCAGAAAAATAAACACGCGGTATATTGTATAGCAGTATAATGTTTATGCCAGCTGGAACTGAAGAAGATGTTGAACCGATTTTTATTTAGGTTGTGTTCTTTATTTTGGATCATATCTTCATCGCGTGCTATCTCACATATGTATATTGCAATTAAGAAAACGCTAAACAACAAATGTATTCAGTGTCAGTGGATAAAACCACGGTGATTATGTATTTTTGAAAATTCCCCCATATGATCAGTTAACGTTCCCTTAATATTGAATTCGTTGATTTTGTAAGCAACTGATTCGCCAAAAATTCCCTGGTTTCATCTAGAACTAGTGGTGCAATATGACTCATATTAGCGAGAATAGATATAATATAAAAAATTACATTGCCATTTTATCGCGTTAGTGACAACACGATGTTTTGCACCATATTTGCGTAAAGTACACAAAATAAATATTCTATGGATAAGTGTCAACTGGATATTGAGTCAGTGTATTTGTGTGTTATCATTGTATCTAATTTTAGTACTAACTTATTTGAACATCAGAATATCAGTAAAATGAGATACGAAATTCAATTTTAAAAGAAAACTCGTAAGTTGATTGATTACTCAGAGATTTTAAAGAAATCTATAACATAAATAAATCTTATCTAGTTGCCAGAAAATGAAATATGTGTGGTTTAAATCAATATGGTGTTCACTCCAATACCAAAATGAACTTTTAATCTTTAAAGAAATTCTAATTATCTTGAAAGCTTGCTTATTCAAATATACAGAGTGATCCAAAAGTATGGAAACGGCTAAATAACTTTCGAGAAATGCATTTTGGAGAAAAAAGTTTTAGACAAAAGTCTTAGGAATTTTCCCTGGCTATTCAATGGTGGTCGTAGATTTGACCTTGACCATGGCCTTGAAGGTCATTTCAAGGTCAAGTTGACTTTTTTAAATTGTAAATTGTGTTCAAGGTCACAATTGGGCGCAAAACTTCCACTCTTTCCAAATCCGCAGTAACAGTGCAGGTTTCCCTTTAAAGAGTCATCTTGACCTTGATAAGACCTTCAAGGTCATGGTTAAGATCATAGTCGAACGTAAAATTTTCCGCTCTTTCCATTTCCGTGGTCAAAAATATGGGTTCGGATTGTCAAAAAGTCAACTTGACCTTGAAATGACCTTCAAGGTCAAATCTACGGCCACCATTGAATAGCCAGGGAAAATTCCTAAAACTTTTTGCTTATTTGTTATTTAGCCGTTTCCATACTTTTGGATCACCCTGTATAACATGAAATATAATATAAGGGTGATTAGAACCCACCTTTAACTTTGAATTGTTGGCGAAACAGTGGCGTCGTAGTATCTTACTTAACCTGCGTCTTTCTACATATAAACAAAAGACAAAATTTTTTTATATGTTTAAAATAACCATAAAACGTACACAATTTAATCAACATTGTTTCAATATTTTTTTCGCTATTATTATATTATAGCGTTTGGAAAAGCTACAGCGCGATTTTTGTTTTATGGTGACTAGTGATATTTATAAATCTACTTTTCAATGTTTGTTCGTTTAGATCTCTAAACAAAGTACTGTAAAGAAGACATTTAAATATGATTTCTTGAATTCGTCCAATAATGTTAAAGACGTTTTAGAATGTAGGCTTTAAATAAGACAATGAAGTTGTCCGAAAGTCGTTACTATTGTCCAACGATATGTATATATTTGTTTTTTACTTATTTATGATTTATTGATAGTCTTCATCATCGATGTTTCGTATTCTAGGCTCAGTTCACGCACCGCTTACGTTTGACATTGATTTATAAACGCATAGAAATAGTATTGTTTTATATGTATTATTGATTACAAGTAAGTATAAATAATACATTAAAAGTCAGGTGCGTACAAATTTATTTGCTTTTAGTTAGAACCGCGTCGTGAAGGTCAAAAACTTATTTATAATAATGCGATCCTGCTAATAATTCAGTTCTAAAAAACATTCCAAAACTACAACTTTTTGGTTAATGTTCTCACCAAATTCTCTACTTTTTTTTCTCACTTTATAGTAGACAGTACTTTTGAAGTTTACATAAATTTTTATTTTTCAGAGTTTTAATGAAATGTCAAGGCTCTTTCGACTAGGTATCTTATTGAATCTTATGTTTCAAAAATATGTGCAAATAAGTTGTTTGATAGTTAATTTATTTACTTCTGGATATGAATATTAAAGTCCCCATTAAAAGTAAAGTGACCATATGTCCCAGTTTTCGTTAGATTATTTCATTTTTAGTGTATTTTATTACAAATATAAAATTTTCGACAACTTCAATAACATCATGCAAATCTTTTACATTTAAATATTATTAGGCATTAAGTTTTTGTTCAGTTGAAAAGTTTGAAGTTAATTCAAAAATTACATAATCTACAACTTTTCGAATTTTTTGTGTGAATTACGATCTTATTTCATTTTTATTAAAATATTGTAATTTTATGTCAAATACTATTATTTTCCTAATATGAAAAAATATAAAATGTAGGATTGATGAATATATTTTTGATGTAGTAATATTCATAATTATATTATAATTTATTTTGAGTTATGTATTTTTGATACATAAAAAGTGTTAATAATTAAACATTAGGTACTGAGAAATATAATAAAAATATATATAATATAAAAAAAAGTGAAATGACGTTGTTGATGAAGAAATTTTAAGCTGCACAGTAAATTTACACTTTTTTGATGTGAATGGAGAATTTACATCATCTTAGTGTATTTTTAGATACGAAGTTTAATTTTAACTAATTTTCAAAAGAAATTTGCAGGATATAATAAATAAAATCGTATTCATGTTTTAGAGTGTAAATATACTTTTTGGATAAGACATTGGAAAAATATTTCTATTGGATTCAACAATGAGGGTTTATTAATTCACCTGGTAAAAGTTTTCTGTTTTAAATAAACCAGATATTTTTCATGATTGGTCGATGCTTGTTTCAACAAGGATATAGTATTCAATACCAAAATTCATCAATACCAACAGATATATAATGGGCCTCGTTGACTGAACTAGTTCGTGGTATAACGTGATAGTTTATATAACAAGTTGGCTTTATAATTTTTAAATAGACTTTTCTAAGATATAAATCAAAAGCAAAAATAGTTAAATGAACCACGAAATTAGTTGTTTGAACAATATATTTTATTGAGTGCATGTTCTAGGTTTTTTCCAAACAAATTATGGTTGTTTTTAGAAGAAAATCTATTTTAAGCTTAGTTAAAATGTAGATGTCTAGTTTTGCTACTTGAAAAGGTCCTTTAACATGGGCGGAATTAGAGATTATCCATTGGGGGGGCAGACTTTTATCAAGTATAAGAAAAACGAACAGTAAACTCATTTTCCGATGTTCGCTCTGTAATCTTGGGGGGGCAATGCCCCCCCATGCCCCCCCGTAACTCCGCCCATGTCCTTTAACTTGCCTAAAAGGAGTAATAAGAGGTCTTAACGAGTAGAACTGAACTACTTCATCTTTTGGTCGAAAGTCGACTGCATTATACCACCCATCATTCCCGGCGGTCGTAATTTGTCTAACATAACACCCCACAACCACATGAGCTCCTTCGGGGAGCCTTTCGAACACTGGAAGGAAAACATCGATCAATAAATTTACTTCCTTCATTTGCGAGAATGCTTGAAATGTGGCACTCAAGTGAACTTCTCTTCGCGCTTATTTCTCATCGGGTGGCGGCTTATCAGCGCTGTTTGATAAGCCATTCCGTCGTAATTCAATAAAGTTAAATATTAAAATTCCATTCTCCCAACAACACTTGACGGGAAGATTTTCCTTCCTACAAAAACGACAGACAACTTTTTTCGGATAGTCGGCTTTTTTTGCGAGTCCAAATGTCTGAATGTCTTCTTTTTTATAATAAGGAATTTGTGCCAACAAATGTCTATATAGATGTATGTGGAAATACTAAGACCTAAATTTGTCTTGGTATTCGTTCACCTTGGAAAAGGAGGGAAAGTTTCGGAAAGCTTCCGGCATAGCATCCCCCGGAGAGTTTTGGGGTTTTCGCCGTACACAAGGGAAGCTGGATGATGGACAAGAAGTTAGCTCAAGCTTCCCTGTCACTTACACCTTCACCGAGAATTATGAACTAAGCGCAAAGGATGGAGGAGTGAACGTCTTCGGTCTGTAGATATACTAAGATAAAAGAGTCCTAGTATAAGGGTGCGGGCGTCCCTGGGGACTAGCCGGGAAGCGTTTTAGCCCGCTTCATAATTAATTATCAAAATGAGTAAAACGTCATTAAAACGGAAATTAGGTAATCATGAGGATTACTATTTGCTTTGCTAATGGCGATATTGATTTTCTTCCCGCTCTACGGATCTAAGGACAGATTATCGAACCGCATCGAGGCGCTCATACGATACGACCTCGAGAGATTAAGCCTCCCAAACATTGGCAGCTTTTTGGCGCACAGACAATTTCTCGAAGCAATTAATCATATCTGAGTACTGTGCACTCTGCTTTATTCGCGGATGGAGGATGGATAGGGTGGAGGAAGGTATAGGGTGGAGGAAAGCCATTAGGGGGCAAATAACATATACAGACAGAATAATATTGCACATACATATGCATATACTCTGACCTAAGTTGAGCCTATATAACCCAGCAAATAATCGTCATGGGAATCGTTTTAATAAGAGATTGCTCTTTTTATTTAATTTCATCCCATTTACACACCAACCATTTGTCATTCAAATTATGATGGATTGATTCAAGTGTCCAAAGTAAGATAAATTATACCACCTAAAGTTTAATTTGATTACTAAGTCCCAGTTTTTAGATTTGAGTTTAAACGCCGCTTAAACCTAGATTACTAACCCGGCGTTTTATTCTAAACTTAGTACACTTGTAAAATCTATTTTGGCATTAGTTGGCAATCCACTAAAATGAGAAAACTATTGTAATATCGTTTTGATTACTATTATTACAGTCGCTAAAATCAAAAAACAAGTTTGTATTGACTAACTCTTATTTATTGCCGTGAAATCCTGATGAATATTACACTGTTACGTTAGTATGGTTGCTTTGAAATTTGCTGTTAATTAAGGGGATCATTACTTTCAAAATCGAAAAAAATACACTATTTAAAAGTTTTTTTTTTAAAAGACTATTATATTTATTATTCTGAAACCTTTTGTACATTATTGGTAAGATTATGAAAAATATAAAAAAGTCTTTTAAATGCAACTTTAGTTTATTTTAATGCCTGCAGAGGGCGTCATTCAAAATGCACTTTTAAAACGGCCGCATTTCTCTAGGACTTCCTGCAACAGATAGAGTGAAAATCTTTAGTGGATTGTTTTCATAAGACACAAAACTAGTACCTAAACCTAAAAAACCTTTTATTTTTAATAAATATATCATTTTGTACACATTTTTCTAAAAAAGTTAAAGAACGACTATAAGTTAGGGGTAAATTACCCTCCGCATAAAAAAGTGGGGGGGGGGGGGGGGGTAAAATAACATTTTTAAAGGTTTAGTTACTAGTATATTTGATAACGAATCGAATGGCGTTTGGTTTGTTAAAATCGGTTGAATAGTTTTTGAGATACAGATGCGGCCATTTTCAAAAATGTGATTTCGAAAAAAACGTGTTCAAAGTTTTTGTTATATAATTTTTGCATATAAAACGAGTAGAGTTAGCGTTACAAATATAGGTATAACTTTTTTTCCTGTACGAATTTCTTAAAACGGTTCTAGGACAGTATTTCTGTGATGTTAAGAAACATTTTTATGCAAAAAAAAAAAAATTGATTTTTTTCCGATTTTGAAAGTAAAGGTCCCCTTAAATACATTTTAACAAAGATGTAATTCTCCAGTTACATTGTTAAATTGCCCTTAAACCTATGACTTAAGGTAACAACAACATGAGACAATAGTTTAATCTATTCAACTTCATAACCTAAAAGACTTCCAACCTAAATACTAGGTCTAAAGCTTTTAATAAAATTACATAATACTAAACTAAAACCATGACTATGGTGACACTTTCGGCGGTGAAAATAATATCTTATATATGATAGAAAAAGCAATAAATTACGAGTGGCACAATGATCGAACATTATTACTTCTTATTATTATTATTTTGTTGTAAGTTCAAAAAACAGGTATAAACTTCATTCATCTAGTTAATATTACATTTTGTGGGCAATATAAATTTAATATAATGAATATTAAATTTGTTGATAAATTAGTAGAACATGTACATAATTTACAAAAATATCTAGTTTTAAGTGTTTTAACAAATAATTTCACAATTCATTTAAGTATTTTTTTTTTTTTTTTTTGTGAATTCATATAGATGAAAAAAGTTAAAACCATTTGAATTAGTTTATACAACGAGACCCATTATTAACACTAATAAAACCAACCCATCAAATTGACGGATTTCACATTTTATTAATAATTTACCCTAATTTATATAATACCTGATTTTTGACTAAGGGCGGCTTGCAGCTATAATTTAAAACTAGATTTATTGGAAGTAAAATTCGATTTTAGCTTAAATTCGATTTAACGTCTTGCACATCATCGATTTAGCTTAAATCTGGATTTAAATAAGCGTCAAAGTTAAACTGGCACTTAGGTCGGTTTAAGTTGCAAAATCTCGATTTTGTTGATATAGCGAAAGAACTCGAAAATCAACGCACCCACATGAACTGATATTGACATTTCAACTTGACAAGACAAACGCAATATTAATTTTACATACACTTTTAGTGGAAACGGAAAGCAAAGAGCTAGTGATGAGTGAACGATGGACTAAATCTTGATTTAGTTAAATCGACAGAAATTTTATTACGTGCAATACGTCTTGGATGAGATTTAAGTTAAGTTGAGTTTAGGGCTAAGTCTAGGTTTAATAAAATTGAGATTTGTATAATTTTGCTGCAAGCCGCCCTAAATTTGTAAGATTATATTGATTCTCATATCTGTTTATTTACTTTTTTAGAAGTCATTTGAAAACACACAGAAAATAATTTAATTAAACTATTTTATAAAAATTAATCTAGGGTTCAACATTTTAGGCTACGATTATTCTAATGGTAAAATAACGTGTCTAATAGCAACTACTATACATTTACTATGTTAAGTTATGAAAAATACCTTATCAATTTAAAGTAGATTAAGGGCGATTTAAAACTAGGTTTAGTGGAAGTAAAACTCGATTTTAGCTTAAACCCGATTTAACATCCTGCACATCATCGATTTAGCTTAAATCTCGATTTAAATAAACGTCAAAGTTTAATTTATGTCGGTTTAAGTTGCAAAATCTTGATTTTGTTGAGAGATGGTGGTGACTGGTGCGTTATTGTCGAATTAATTCTCTGTTTATATTTGTAAAAATGGATTTATTTTCGCAAACTGATCACGATTTTGTTATCTGACGATGACGAGGAAATACTGCAATATTAAGAAACTTCGTTTTTCTCTCGAAGAGTCTTCGTAAGTGGTGATTTATGTAACACGTTGCGAGATAACGAATTCTTGCAAAGGTTCCGCCTAAGTAAACAAAGTGCAATGTTTCTACTTGATAAAATTGTTCATAATTCTCCAAATCAGTCGTTGTAAAATTGGGTGCCCTGAATTTCTTCATCATTTTGTCATAATACAATACGACAAATAAATAACAAAACTAGAACAATAACACGAACGAAAGAACTCAAAAATCAACGCACCAAGACATGAACTGACATTGACATTACAACTTGACAAGACAAACGACGTTTCTTTATACACAATATTGTTTTTGCATACATTTTTAGTGAAAACGAATGGTGAGTGAATGATGGGCTAAATCTCGATTTAGTTAAATCGAAAGAAATTTGATGATGTGCAATACATCTTGTACTGTGTTTCCATGCAGGGTTCAACTCGAGTTGAACTCGAGTTAGTGTTCATGGAAACTCGGGTTGAGTTGAGTTTCGTTAAATCCAAGTTAACTCCACGAAACTAGTCGGGTTGAGTTGGGGTTAGCTTCAAATGTCATTCCAGTTTATTTTGTCAACTCAACTCCAAGTTGCTCATGGAAACAGTTCAGATTTAGTGGCCATTTTCTTAACTCAACGAAAACTCAACTCCAACTCAACCCTGTGCATGGAAACATGGTATTGGATGAGATTTAAGTTAAGTTGAGTTTAGGGTTAAGTCTAGGTTTAATAAAATCGAGATTTGTATAATTTTGCTGAAAAGCCGCCCTAAAAGTTAAATTGAAATGATTTCTGTTTAAACATTTACAAATTTACTCTAGTAAAAATGACATGAATTCTCTTTATTTCAACTATTCTCTAGTAAAAATAGTTAAATAAACTAGGATTGATTGAAACAGTTTAGAGTTTTTTAGCGATTTTAAAAACGAGTTGTTGTTTTCCATTTTAAACCCTGATGATTTTAAATACATATACATTTACATTTAAATTTCAGCTTTTTTCAAGAACCTCTTTTATTCCTCGAAAATAAACTTGCAATTTACGAATTTCATTAGTCAAAGGTAGGCAAGTTGTCGATACCGTGATCAGTAATGTAGAATTGCTATAGTACCAAATATAAGCTTTTGTTATTTTCCCAAAAATTGTTGACTAGCACTTATTGTTAGACTGTATGTTCAGTAAATTAAAAAAGGCCGAACACCATAATTTCTCAGCCGACTGATACAATTGTTAACAAAGATAAATCAATAAGGTATACAATTCCATTTTTGGTTTTTTTTTTATGAGTAGGTATAACCAGGTACAAAGCTTGTAGCAGGTAAAATTGGAGAAGGAGCGCAAAAGAAAATGACCGAATGTCGAGCACCATATTAAGCCGAATTCGATTGAACATTAAAGTTAATCAATCACACACAACACACTTAGTAGGAGTGACCTCAGTTTGGATGAATACGAAAAGTTGAAGTGAATTAGGCCGCCTATTAGCTTGTTAGCGAGTAAAACACGAACGGCATTTACGGAAATCTTCAAGGCTACTGGAGAATTAAGAAAGAATGGAATTCGAAATTGATGATGATTATGATTTTATAGTTTCAGAGCAATGAATTTGAGATAGATTAGGAAAATTGGGAATTATGCATAGTTAAACGTTAAACTATCATAAATAATTTTCTGTTGCTACGTGGGATCTACAACATTCCTAAGTTAACTTAAAATTCTAGATTTTTCAGCAATAGTTGTCTGGTCATTTTTATGCCATTGATTTCATTCAGAAGCAAAAGGCAGCTACTTCTAACTTATCATTGAAAAAAATCTGTCTGAAAAGATGATGATGAGTTTATTTAAAATTTAGTTATTTGTTTTTCAAACAGGTTCTTATAAAATAGTAATGCAAATTAAATTATTCTTCATAATAATCACGTGTTAGTACTAACAGAACTTCAGCCTCTTATGAAATTATACCCGCATAGTTAACAAAAAAAAAAAAAAAAAAAAAAGTGCATAAGACATAGATAGATAAGAAATTAAAGAAACAACTTTTTACAACTTTCTTATATCCAATTATCTAATTGTAATATAATTGACTTATTCGCATATCATTTTTCTGACAGGTTTTTTTTACTGGAAAACCAAGAACAAATTTATAAATAATTTATAACTATAGTGTGCACTTTTAAAATTAGAATAAAAGAATGTTTATAATTTCCTCAAACATGCATAACATGTTCTGGTTAATTTTTTTAATTTTACATCATTTTGAGGTGTCCATCTTTTTTACAAAAAATACTGCTTATTATATTTATATTTTTGATGAGTTTCTAGAATACATTCTAATGAGTTATTTTGGTTGAAAGGTTAGAAAAGTTTGAAAAAATTTTTCAATTTGAAGTTATTTTCTTACATATTTAATTATCTAGCTTTATTGTTATATACAGGTAAACCTCCTACAACGCGATAGATATCCTAGAAAATACAGCCTTAAAGGAAATCACCATATAGGACTTAATACTCAAAACTATGTACATACAAAAATTGGGATTTGGTTCTAAAAAGAGAACAACTGTTTTTGGGTTGGTTTAACATTTTGAGCATTTTTTTTTCTATATAACTAATATATGTACATAAAAACATTTCATAATAAACTTAAATAAAATTTAATCTATGTCTATAAAAATGGACCCCTGTTTTCGTTGGTCACGCAATAACTTGAGAACGACTTTACCGATTTCATTCGCGAGTTTGACAGTTCGCGCGTTCTCGATTTCAACGGATTTTAATGAAAATTAGTACAATTGTTGTTTTGAGGTCACTGATTTTGAATATTACCAGAATTTACAAATCCAAGATGGCGGATCCAATATTGCGACCAAGATTTCTCAATTCCAACATCTTTTAATGAAAATTAGTACAATGATTGTTTTTGGGTCACTGATTTTGAATATTATGAAAATTTCCAAATCCAAGATGGCGGATCCAACATGGCGATTAAAATGCCTCAATTACAATGGATTTTAATGAAAATTAGTACAATGGTCTGAGGAAACTAATTTAGAATATTACCGAAATTTCCAAATCCAAGATGGTGACCAACAATTTCTCAATTTGAACGGATTTTAGTGGAAATTAGTACTATAATTATTCTAAGGCCACTAATTTGAATGAACACGGCGACAAAAATGTCTCGATTTGGACGGATTTTAATGAAAATTGGTATAATGATTATTCTGAGGCCACTAATTTCGAATATGTGTTATTAAAATTTGTAAATCTAAGATGGAGGATCTAATATGGTGATGCACATTTCTCGACTGCATCGAATTATCAAAGTTTCTAAATCCAAGATGTCGGACCCAATATATATAAAAAAATTTCTCGATTTCAACGGGTTTTAAAGAAATTTGTTACAATAATTGTGTTAATGCCACTAATTTTAAATATTATCAAAATTTGGATATTCAAGATGGCGGATCCATAAAGGGGTTTCCGGGTTGAATCAATTTCTAGGATATAACAAACTAGGACATTTAAGAAGTCTTTAGTTAGTAAGTACTTACCTAACGCCGGGTGAAACCGGGTAATTTTCCAATATTTATGAAGTGTAAAACGGTTTACTTAATATTAAACAACGTGTGAGTTTGTTCAATAAATTAATTAGGGATATGAAAAGGAAACACTGTTTTCTTATATTAAGGGGGGGTATAGTCAGACATGCATTTTTGGGACCCATTTTTAAGATTTTTTTATCGATCTGGTAAAAGTAAGTTAAATGGCCGAAGGCCTACACTAAAGAACAACTTTTTAAGAGTATTCAAAAAAAATTGTTATTAAAAAATATTGAAAATTGAGTTTTTGACATAAATTGTAAGTTGACGCTCCGAAAAAAAAGTAGATTTGCGGTGAGACACATAACTAATAGCTGGATCATCTAAAACAAAAAAAAAACAAAAAAGATTTTGTTAGTTAATAAGTTTCTTGAGGTAACGCTGTCGAGTTTTTTTATTTATTTCGATTATTGAATTTTTGGTGTGAATTTAAAGTAAAAAAAACGAAAAAAAAGGAAATTTTTTGTTTGGAATTTCTGTTTTCAATCGGGAAAAATTCTATTAAAGACGCTGAAAAAAAAAAAATATCTCGACCGGAATACCTTGTAAATTGTTTACAGAAAAAGTGTGCACAATTTCAAAAGGATCGGTCAAGTAATTTTCGAGTTACGTGTCTCACCGCAAATCGACTTTTTTTTTCGGAGCGTCAATTTAAAATTAATTTCAAAAACTCAATTTTCAATATTTTTTAATAAAATTTTTTTTGAATACTCTTAAAACTTTGTTCTTTAGTGTAGGCCTTCGCCAATTTACCTTACTTCTACCAGATCGATAAAAAAAATAATCTTAAAAATGGGTCCAAAAAATGCATGTTTGACTATACGTGGCTACTGCGTTTACCTGTATTTCTTTTTAGCCAACAAGGTTAATAGACAAGTAACGTAATTGATTTCCGCGTAGCTGTGCAACATATTGGATAATTTGGGTATAAATTTGTAATCGGGTAAATATACGGGCTACTATACTTCCCCTACTTTTTTTTTAACACGATTTTGAAATGAAAAAGTCCAAGAAAAAACCGTCTCTCGTTTTATAAACAGGTTATTTATTCTAACACGATTTTAATACATATTTTTTTTTCGAATTTGTTCATGAAAAAATTGCAACTAAATATTGCATTTGACCATTTTTTCTGAAAAAATAAATTGAAATCAATAAAAAATTTCAGAAAGGCTTACATCTATTCAAAATGTTATTACCGGATGGAAATTTTCATTAACCCGTTCGCTACCAGAGTCTCCCGGAGAAAACCGCCACCACAGCCAAAGACTTTTTTCATGATTATATGAAACTAATTGGAATAAATTTAACGTATTTGTATTTAGAACAATCAAAAAAAACAAAATAAACATTCTCTCAAACTGACACAAATATGTGACGCTGGGCTATAGATAAAAACTTAACAGTATTGCCAAATACACAACATGTTTAAACACACCTTAGTAAGTTGACCAAAAACGTTTGCCACATATATGTGACGTCGGGCTCAGAAGAAACTACTGTGTCACATATGTGTGACGGTTGGTAGCGATTGGGTTAAAATCAAGGTCGACGAATGTGCAAGATCTTTCTACAGAGGACAGCGATTTTGGGCGATATCATCGAAAACGTATGTCTTTGTTATTATTCTAGTATTTTCAAATTAAAGTTTTTTATCCTACCTTTTTGCAATACGTTACAAATTTTACAAATGCATATTTGTATTATACATGATACACACGCATATCTATGTATATTTCAGACAAATCGTTTTTGTCTTTTCATACACAGGTTTTCTAATTGGATACGATTCTTTATTTAACACGGTTTTTGGATAAGATTAGATTTTGGAATCGTATATTTTTTTGCACATTTTTTCGGAGAATGTATCTCCCGTGTAAAAAGAGAATTGGGTGTACCTACATTTTTAACGAAAATATTTTTGATTATCAACACATTCACCATTAATCTTAATGAACTTTCCTAGTTGCTCTGAGGAGTAACATAACAGATAATACCATGTTTGATAACAGTTTTAATCTTCCTTGATTTGAGTTAATTAAGTGTAAATAATAAGCCCTTGTAGTAGATTTTGTTGTCAAATTCGCGTCATTTTACGATAATTATGTAATCTCTTAAAAGCAATATTTGCATACATATTTTGTGATCTTTTAAAAGTAACACTGATACACACATTTTAAAACTAACTAACTGATGGGTTTTTAAGAATCTTCGTTCCAGAATTATTATGAGAAATTATCTAAAACTGAATGAAATCATCAATCAAAGAACAATATATCGATAAACAAGGCATACCACATTTTGTTGCAGTTCAGAAAAATTAAGCATTTCAAACACAATTTGTGCAATAATCATGATAGGTCAACTACTACTCAAAGAGCTCTTTATCTCATTCAGTTGAAAAATCAAAATCCATCAATGCAGTTTAATTAGAATGTGACACAGTAGTAATTGACTTCGCCATATGTTTCCCATCAACTTTAAAACCATGAAATTGTAAGACCATGATCTCGTAGGCATCCCCTGCCCATGAAGTCGTCTTCTAGCTAAAGGTCAAGACTCAACTCTCAAGTTAGTTTCGTGCTTGGGGGCATCCAGATGTTAAAGAATATTAAGCTAGTACGGTTCAATGACTCGTCTTTTTGCTGTGCACTTCTCGGTTTCGGTTAACATCTCCAGAAACTCTTTAATCAAATAAAAGCGAAAAGGAACTGAGATGGAGAAAACTCTGCTTCGAGAGTTCAGGTCGCTCCCCGCTGCCGCTGGCACTTTTCAAGCTTCACATTTCCCCGGAGCAAATGGCATAGAAAATCGCAAATGTTCGCTGGTTTTGCGCATTTTATTTTGCAGCGAAACCTTAATGGGAACAATTGAGCACAATGTAAAAATATTGGCATTTTACGGTATACGCCCGTTTCTCGTGGTCTCATAGTTTTACGAACCGTGCCACAAACCTTAGCCGGCAGCCGGACATTGTAGTGATAATGTTCCTTAATGGATGGACGGCAGAGCATAAAAGGCGCAAAACGAGCAAAAATCGCCCGGCTCAAGTTACAGGGTGTGACGACGACGGCTCCACAGTCTGTTCTCAATGGGAAACTTAAGGTCGGCTTAACTGCGCAGAAAATTAAAGCTGCATGAAAAGCAGTTCCACATGAAATTTCTCGAAAAGAAGATGTTGGGCATTTCATTTACCCGAGAGCTCCATTAGCTGCAGATACGAGTAGCATCGTATCTTATCTTAAAAGTTATTAATTCTGGGAGAAATTGTCTTTATTTATCGTTCTTATGCTAGTTATGCCGGAATCTTATCTAATAAGAGCTTAGGTGAAGTCAAAAGGTAAAAAAAAAGTGAACTTGCATGGAATTACACTTAGCCACAAAAGTCTACATACGCATTTCAATAGTAGTGAAAAATAATGAAGTCTTTATTGAATCATTAAAATTCTTAATTCTCAAGGAGCCCCCTTGGTTTAGAATTTTCAAAAATTGATTTTTTCGATAATTCGAAAATATAGTCTTTCAAGAATATACTTTCAAATTTTTGGAAGGATATTGGCAGTATTTCAGGTTCTACAGCTTTATTAGCAAGTAGCGAACCGGCCCGCTCCCGTACTTAAAACTTTAAACTCATTTATCTCAAAACTACTTTTTTTGCATGGTGTTGTGAAAAAAACAAAAAACATTCAGCCGAATCATTTGAAATTTTGATATTTTATTCAGAACACCAGTGGTATGGCCGTAACTGGAATCAACATTTTATTTCAAAAACTTTTTTTTTTATATGTAAAAATTGGTAAGAAAAAGGCCTCTTTTTCAAAGTTTCAATTTCAAAAGCGCATCATTCTGTCAATTTTCAATTATGTTTGTTTGTTCTAGTTCCGGCTATAACTGCATTCATACTTATTAATAATTTTCTTAGTTTTTTAGTCAAAATCGACCACACTACCCAGGTACATTTTTTTGAGGGGGTCTTAATTAGCGCTATTTTTAACATAACTAATTTTTTTTTTAATTTAAATAAAATATTTTTGTACATAGCATGAGTACTATAATATACCTAAAATGTTTCAATATCGTTGTTCATTATTTTAAACTTTAAAAAAATCTCAAAATACCTCAAATTTGCGGGCGCTAGACCACCCCTTAAATTTTTTACTTGTACTTTCTAAATAATTTTCCATTTTTCTTAAAATTTAAAAAAAATATATCTCAATTTCTGTGTAAATTAATAATATTATCAATGTTATACATAATATTTTTCTTCATTCCCTACATTTTTAAGAGTTTGTAAATTACCACTAAATATCTTTTCAAAAAGTATTTCGGGTAGGTTTGTCAAACAATCAATCAGAAAATGACGTCAGATTATCTTAGCTTAAGGGGTTACATACGTACAGCAGCGCTAAAAATGCGCTAAAAAAAAACTGTTTTTAGAAGGAATGGCAATAGAAATTAATAAAAATAACTATTACACATTGTTTACTAGTATTTAAACTTTATAAAAAAAAATTATTTCACTTTATTTTTACAAAAATTACTATATAAAAAATCACGTGATTCACAAAGAAAAAAAAGTTGCTCCACGGTTGACATGATACCTATCTCCAGTAAATGTTGATTGATTTGCAAAATTTAAAAAAATTTTTATAAAATATAGTTGTAGTTATGGTCTGTCGAGCTGGATTTTTGAAATCCGAAAAATTTTGCAATTTACGGCAGTTTAAAAAAAAATGTGCATTTTGTGTCATAAATTTCACACTTTAATTATGTTTATAAAATTTTTTTAATCACAGTATCAAAAATCCGGCTCGACAGAATATTTAATTTTCGAATATTTAAAAAAAAATACATAACAAAATATTAAAATCTGTATGAGTTATCATGTAAACCGTGCCGGAAAAAGTAGTTTTGAAAAAAACACATTTAAAGTTTCAAGTGCGTTTCGTTCGAGGTCGCGCGCAGCTAAAGCAAGAACTTTATGAATTTTTTAATTTATATTGTTAACTTACGTCTAATCTCCCATTCCAGCTTCATATTGTATGCCTTCCTTGTGAGTAAACAATTGTTGTTGTTTATTTTTTTCCGACAGGCTGAAAGCCTCCGAAAGTAAGGGCCAGCTGCCTCAAACAAGGGACAGCTACCTTCGCGCATCAGACTCTCGTCAGGCAGTCACGTTTTCTATAATAACTTTCGATCTATGTGGAATTTTTGCAATCAACTTTCACAGAAATACGCCTAAAACTATATAGAATAATAATCTATAAAAAAAAAGTCGGTTTTATGAAAGTTCTGTACGTATATAACCCCTTAAATTAACTTTTAACAAAATCTCACGCGCTAAAAGTTCAATATTTTTATAGAATTTAGGAAAGAATTTATTATGACATAAATTCATTTTATCGGCAAAATGACGTTTTAAAATGTTTAGTATACCTACAGCTGATATTTGCGGTTACAGTCAGTCAACTTAAAATTCTCAGAAAATATCTAGTTTTAAAATTTTACTACACAAGTAAACCAAAATTGGATTTTTTAAAATCCCTAAAAGAAATCCTTTTACGTGCAGAAGGAAAAATAAAGGAAAAACTGGCACCCTATATATTCACTTTATGCAGTTTGATATCTACGTGACAACAAGAAATAAGACCTGGTCTATGTGAAAAATAATTATAAGATAAATACGTCAATTTAAACCCTTTTAACAGCGTTTGATAAAATCTTAAATCCCATAAAAGTAAATTAAAACTACAAAGTATTTTTGTGTCAATTGCTTTTAGAGCAAAAATTAAGTTTAGATTAGCTAGTAAATATTCCAAATACTATTTATAGTCGTGACAAAAACAAAATTTGGTTCGACTTTTGGATTCTAAATTATAATAGTAGTATCCGTCAAATTTTTCGTCAATCAATCGATTATGATGGATATAAGAAATTTCGTGTAAAGGCAAACCTTTTTTTTTATTTTATTAAGCAGTTCTACTTGCATTCAAAACGGTACATAAATTATATAGAATAAATTATTTAGGATTATATATACGAATTTATTAATCTATTTTTTTTTTTATAAGTGAAGAGCGAGAACGAAAATATCTATTGATCGCTATAAGAGAGAGGGAAAGATTGATTATAAAGATCCATATTATAATACAAAGTAATTGTAATGTTTAAAAATATGCATATCATTGTTTCATAATTTTTTGTTCTTCATTTTAGTGTGTAGGACGTTTAGTAGTAGGATAAATAACGAATTTCTTAATTGTCCTCAATCAATTTCAAAAAGCAAAAATCGTAGTGATACTCGACATGTTACAATATTGCTATTAAATCTATAACACATTTTATATATATTAACTTTTGAAAGAGTATAATACAAATGACGTATTAAACTTATTGTCCATCGCTTCACATTTTCAATTGTCAATTTTGTCAATTTGACGCGTTTCAGATTTCGTGGTGAAATTTACAGAAATCGAATTTGTCATTTTTTAGGAAATATATTTCATCTAATTGATAATACGAAAATATTTTCTTGTAAATTTCTTACCTCTCGAGCTGTATATTTCGAACGGAAATATATTTTAAACTAATTTTATCGGAATCTCTACAAATCATACAATAAATGTCCGTAAACCCAGTGTTAAAGCTAAATTTCTATGCAAAATAGTAGTCACGTCGCGTCGTTAGAAAAAGGACTAACAGAATACGAGTGAATATTATTTATTTTTTAACGTTACTAAAATTTGTTAGAGAACAAGTTTTTCATTAGCCTTTCCCTGTGACCTGTGAAATGAATGAACTGGGACATACGAGAGAGACTCTCATGAAAAACTCGTCTCCAACAAACCTTGACGAAGATTACAAATATCTGATATTATATATTTAAAGTTAAGTATTTAAACTTTTTTTTCAATCATATTTTAATTTCCCGAAAATGCAATGTAATGGAAGAAATTCAATTCTGGATTCGTCAGCTATAAACAAAAAAATCCTATCAAAAATATGTATCACTCTTTCAGGGAGAGCGATAAGCATGAAAAATGCAGACCCCTGTAATTTTTATAATGATCAAAAACAGGGGAGATTCAAATTACCAGCACAACAGGGGTTAAAGTTTCAAATAAGGTTGTTTGGTTATTCTTTGGACATTATACCCTTAATGAAAAACATTCATTTTACTTGAGGTTTTTACAGAATTCTTTAATGAACGTTTTTTTTAAAATCAATATCAACTCTCCATCTGGCAGACCTTTTTTATCTTTTTAAGCATTACTGAAACAAATGAAAAAATAAAGATAAGCTTGATAACAAAAAACCACCCATTATGAACGAATTCCCGCGATCTACTCTACTCAGGATCCAATTTGCACGGAATTCATATCCTTTTCCATTTTATAAAAGCATCTTTCGTAGAAAATTATGCGGCCGCAGCTCAAAATTTCAGATTGCACTTGAGGTTAAAAAACAACTCAAAAATGAGGATCCTTTTTGGTGAGTCCCACACCATACAATGCTCAGAACGTGTTTGAAGTGTTCGCAAAAAACCTTTTCAAAACGCAACCGCCCGCTTACAAAAACTTCTCTCTAATTCAGCTTACAGGTGAGATTTAAAGTATCTCATCTCTGTATCTAACTTTGCAGAATCGCACGTGTGTTGAAGGAAGCCTGGAAGAAAAAGGAGCTCGCTCGAACGTACAAGCGAAGTCCCCGGGCTGAGTGTAAATCGACGGCTGACACCAGACATGAATATCTGGAGGAAGGAGTCAGAGGAAAAAAATAATCCCGTGCCAGACGCTGGAGCAGCCCCGGGATTTGGCCGTAATAAAATGCTCCGCGTATTGCAGGAATATGTTCTTCCCATGTAATCTGAGATTACTTTCGCTGGATACATGTGGATATGCTCATTTATGAATATGCTTCACTTTGTGGCAATCGTGCACAGAAGGCAACAGCAATTCCGCAAAGCGTAGGAAATCATTTGTTATTGTGTGCAATTTCGCTGGGAAAGGTGTTCAACGTAAGTAAGTTTTATCCTTATATGCGCCTGCAGCTATTTATCATATTCAATATAAAAATTATTATCAAGAAAAATTGCTAAACACTGTGTGAAATAATTTACTTTTTAAATTAAATAAATTATTGGGCTTAAGCTATAAAGATTAGAAAAAAATGAAACACAATTTCTTAGCCTTCATCTATTTTATGTAGATGAGATTTACATAAGTTATTTGGAATTTTGTATTCAATTGAATGCAATGAATTGAACTTTTAAAACCGTGATCTAAGCAATGATTTTAAAATTTGCAATAAACGCACCAAATTGTCATGATTTTTATCCATCAAAACTTAAAATCATTAACTGAACACATTTTATTCAAAACTTTTAAATTCAATGCAAAATTCTAATCCAAATCAGATCATTAAAAAAGCGCTTTAAAAATGTAAGCCCGCGTTTCCTTTTGAGTTTCCTCAACAAAGAGAGAATTAAGTAATTATATGAGATGTACAGAAATTAATTAAAATTTAAATCAATTTCCAACAAACCAAATATGTACAAAGGTTTCTTACTTTAATACTTTATATTATGTTATATTACACAACTTTACTGTTATGACCTCCAAATTCATTTTTCCTAAAATTATATATATCTAAATACAAGTACTTTATATTAAAAGTGGATGAACAATAGTGCACAGTATAGTTTCAATACATTACGAGGTATTAAATCATTAATCTCAGAATCCATAATTTAATTTATTTATTTTCGCATGAATGTAATAGCAGATTCTTATAAATTAATTATCTAGGAGGAGAATATATTAGGTTGTAACATAATAATCTGATAATTTTCTAAAAATCTTTATTTTGATATTTTTGTATAATTTAGCTTAACATTTTATTGAACATATAGCCCATCATTATCAATGATCTCCTGCCAACGTTGGGGAAGCGACATTATTCCATTCTCGTAAAACTTGAGAGTTAAAAAATTCCGACAACCACTGTTCCAATGCATCTCGGTCATCAAAAGATTTTCCGCTAATGTGAGCCTGCAACGATCGGAACAAGTGGTAGTCAGAAGGAGACATATCCAGCGAGTATGTAGGATGGGCTAAGGAAATCCAGCCTAGCTTCATAATTTTTTTACATGTCATCGAAGCGGTGTGAGGGCGGGCATTGTCGTGAAGGAGGTATACATTGCCTTGTTCTTCTTTAAGATTCACGGCTACCTTATCCAGCATATCACAGTAGCGTTCACTATTTATAGTCGTTCCTTGTGGTAATAGTTCACAGCAGATTTCAGGAAGCGAGGCTGATCACGATTTATATTTTGAATTACGCGATAAATTTAATAATGCTGTTGAAGCTTCATATCAGTGTTATGTATATAAGATGAAGTCGGTCTTACGTGACGAGCCTAAGCAGTTTTGGAAGTTCATTAATTCTAAACGAAAGACGGATGGTTTTCCTTCCTTAATGAGGCTAGATGACGTTGAGAGTAGTGACCCCTTAATCACGGCGAATCTCTTTGGGGAGTTTTTTACGACTGCATTTACTAAGACCAACTGTGATATTAGTCCTAGTGATTTCACTTACTTGACGTCATTTCCTTCGTCATCGTTGGAAATGAAGGATCTTTTATTCTTTGACGATACAATCTTGACTTACCTTAATAGTTTAGCAGATAGTTATTCGTGTGGTCCTGATGGTGTGTCTGTTTCTCTTCTTAAGAACTGTTCTGGTCCTCTTGTGCCGATTTTGTGTTATTTATTTAATTTATCTATCTCGCTTGGTATATTTCCATCTTACTGGAAATCCTCTATAATTTTTCCCCACCATAAAAAAGGTGATAATTGCAATATATCCAACTATAGACCTGTTGCTAATTTGGGATCTATAGCGAAGATTTTTGAAGCCCTGATTTCTCAAGTCTTATATTTTCATTGTAAGCCATTTCTTAGCCCCTCTCAACATGGCTTCATGAAGGGTAGATCTACAACAACCAACCTTCTTGAATTTTCGCATTTCTGCCTTAATGCTATAGAAGATGGTAAACAGATCGACTGCATTTACACCGATTTTAGCAAAGCATTTGATAAAATTACTCACCCTGTGCTAATTTACAAAATGAAGGCCCTTGGCTTTCCCCCTCTCTTTGTGAACTGGGTCGAGTCTTATTTATCCCTTCGTACTCAGCGAGTATTGTTCCGTGGATTTCTTTCTGAGGTGATATACAATTCTTCTGGTGCACCTCAAGGCAGCCACCTCGGCCCACTTCTTTTTAATATTTATGTCAATGACTTACCTCTTTTTTTATCTCACTCACGAATCCTGTTCTATGCTGACGATGCTAAGATTTTTCGAGTTGTCTCTTCTAGTCAAGATTGTGATCTTCTTAATACTGACTTAGACGCCCTTTTCAAGTGGTGTTCTATTAATTCTCTTCCACTTAACATTAATAAGTGTACTTATACAGGGTGATCCAAAAGTATGGAAACGGCTAAATAACATTCGAGGAATGCATTTTGGAGCAAAAAGTTGTAGACAAAAGTTTTAGGAATTTTCCCCAGCTATTCAATGGTGACCTTAGATTTGACCTTGACCATGTCCTTGAAGGTCATTTCAAGGTCAAGTTGACTTTTTTAAATTGGAACCCTTATTTTTGACCACGGAAATGGAAAGAGCGAACAATTTTACGTCCAACTATGACCTTTACCATGACCTCGAAGGTCATATCAAGGTCAAAATGGCTCTTTAAAGAGGAACCTGCGTTGTTACTGCGGATTTGGAAAGAGCAGAAGTTTTGCGCCCGGATGTGACCTTGACCATGACACACTTGACCTTGCCTTAATCGACTTCACCATGGTCGGTCGTTAACTTTTCCGCTCTTTTCATTTCCGTGGTCGTTAACTTTTCCGCTCTTTCCATTTCCGTGGTCAAAAACATGGTTCCCCTTTCAAAAAACCACCTTGACCTTGATATAACCTTCAAGGTCATTGCCAAGGTCATGTTCAAGGTCAAGGTTGTGGTCAAGGTCACATTTGGACGCAAACTTCCACTCTTTGCAAATCCGCAGTAACAATACAGGTTCCTCTTTAAAGAGCCATTTTGACCTTGATATGACCTTCGAGGTCATGGTAAAGGTCATAGTTGGACGTAAAATTTTCCCCTCTTTCCATTTCCGTGGTCAAAAATAAGGGTTCCAATTTAAAAAAGTCAACTTGACCTTGAAATGACCTTCAAGGCCATGGTCAAGGTCAAATCTAAGGTCACCATTGAATAGCTGGGGAAAATTCCTAAAACTTTTGTCTACAACTTTTTTCTCCAAAATGCATTCCTCGAAAGTTATTTAGCCGTTTCCATACTTTTGGATCACGCTGTATGTCTATTTGTCGTAAAAAAACTCCGATCGTGTTCGATTATACTATTAATGGCTGTATTTTGGCAAGACTGGATAAAATTAAGGACCTAGGTGTCAAGTATGATAGCCGTTTGTGTTTCGATGATCATATCGACTCAATAGTTAACAGGGCTAATTCGACCTTAGGATTTATTAAGAGATGGGCTAAGGAATTTCAAGATCCTTATATTACGCGCCTTCTTTATTGTTCCTTTGTTCGTCCGATCTTGGAGTATGCTTCCTGTGTCTGGTCTCCATTTTACTCCGTTAATATCAATCGTATTGAAACTGTTCAACGTCGGTTCTTACGTTTTGCTCTTCAGGGGCTTCATTGGAGCAACCCAGTCATTTTGCCTCCTTATGCTGATAGGCTTAAATTAATCAAACTAGATTCACTCCAGCTTAGACGTGATATCTCCAAGACTGCTTTTGCATTTGAATGCCTGCAAGGAATTATTGACTCTCCGGCTCTGCTATCGTCTTTTGATATTCTGGTTCCGGCTCGCTTCCTGAGACACCCGGGATTTCTTAGGATTCCTAACCACAGGACTAATTATGGTCTTCATGAGCCAGTAGCATCAATGTCTCGCTGTATTAACGCTCATTTCGAGCATATTGATTTTAATTTGACCAAGAGTTGTGTTAAGGCTAGGTTGGTTTAATTGATTTAGATGTACGTATTTGTAGTAGTCAGCCTTTGGCGAAATTGTAAATAAATAAATAAATAGATAATGCAGTGCACATTCCACCAAACACTCAACATAACCTTGTGTATAGTAATTTTACATTTAACTGTCGGTACTCCTCTTTGACCCGCGCTAAGCCATTGTCGCTTATTGTTATGGTTAACATAAGACATCCACTTCTCATCCCCGGTAACCAAATTACGAAGCCAAGCAAAAGTACGATGTGAAGTGAGTAATTGCGTACAAGCCGCCACTCGCATCATCCGTTGACCATCCGTCAATTCGTGGGGTAGCCATTGACTGTGCCTGTACACTTTACCCATCATTTTCAAATGTCGAGCGATAGTAGTATGGGAGCATCCTAGTTCTTCTTCAAATCGACGAGTAGTCCTTCTTGGATCTTCCTCGATGCGCTAGTCGGTCGACATTAACCTCAACCGGCCGCCCTTCGTGAGGTTTATCTTCAAGGTTGTAGTCGCCATTCGAGAAACGTCGAAACCAATCTACTGCTGTATGATAAGAAACCTCATTTTCTCCCATACATTGACATATATTTTGTGCCGCCTGCTTAGCTGTATGCTTCAAACGGAACTCATAAAGTAGAAGGACGCGGATGTCTCGTCTTTTCAAACGAATTTTTCCATAATGCTACTCGCTGCGCTGTCGATTATTGCACTGATGAACTGAGCGCGCTCACGGGTATTTATACTCATAGTCACAGAACTTTCTCGAAGTTGTAAAAAATTTCGAGAACGTTTCCGAAAAAATTATCAGATTATTATGTTACAACCTAATATTATACATATAAATTACTCAATGTTATGACGTCCAAATTCATTTTTTCTAAAATTATGTATATCTAAATACAAGTACTTTATGTTAAAAGTGGACGAACAATTGTGCACAATATATTTTCAATTCATTACGACGTATTAAATCATGAATCTCAGAATCCATGATTTAATTTATAACATATATAGTATATTTGGAATGCAGTCATAGGCATAAGAAATTCGCATGAATGTAATAGCAGATTCTTATAAATTTGTTTTCTATAAGGAGAATATACAGGGTGTTCAGAGGTGGCAGGTCAATACTGCAGGGGGTGAAAGGTCAGACCGAGACAAGCAAAAAATCGTATGGGTGGGGGGGGGGGGCATCTCGCACCGTTTGGCAGTTACAGGGTGATTCGTAAATCAGGATTTTGCCTTATATGGGAACCGCTCTTGTATTTTTATCTTTTTTTCTACGCATCGCAGCGGCACCAAACTGATTTCAAAAAATCACTATTTGGAAGCCCTTTCCAAAACAGTTTACACCATCCTCCTATCCCCAACCCCTTGGCCATAATCCCCCCTGGAAGTTGAAAAAATTAACTTTTATTTCACGATTTTTCACCTTTCGCCCCACTTTTCTCCGAAATTCATGTTATTAACATACCTACTTTTTATTTTTTTTAAGTTGCCTATCTAATTACCTTTCCAAAAAGGTGCAACATGCGCAGGTAGAAAGGGGTTGCAAAAGTCCTGAAATTAAAACATCCTCACAGGTACCTAATTACTTTATTGCACCATAATGAAAAAAGTCGTTAAGTAAACAATTTTTATGACAGCAAGTTCGGAAATATTTGTTTAGGAAACAGAGGTAATACATTTTTATTATTTCAGCAAAACAGTAATAAAATAATAAATGTAATCTCGTTAAATAGCGTTATTAGTTTATTATATCCAGTATTGACTCTTAAGTATCCTGACGCTCCGTTTCTAATACCTCCTATGAATTATGGTATAAAAATGGGTAAGTTTAAAAGGACATTGACCACAGTTGAAGAAGCAAGCGATAAAACCGGGTATTTAATAGAAAAGATTAAGATAAAATGGCAGAATTCAGTGTTGATGAGTATGCCGAAGTAACAGTCATATGTATCAGATCAAATCAATCATCTTTATTGAATATTTATTATCATTTATTATGAAAGAAAGCGTGGAGCGTTTATGTAATCTTTACTCTTTTTGGACAAAACGCTCCACGCTTTCTTTCATAATAAATCATAGTAAATATTCAATAAAGATGATTACCTACTTATAACCATTTCGCATAGGTAATTATTTATCGTTCATCACGAACTGAAATTGTTTATGTTTACCTGCGATCTAATGAAGATTTGGCAAAGGGAAAACTCTTAAGTCATCAAACTAAATGTCCGAATTATTTTGTAATTTTTAGTGCGTGCTAAAAGCGTGTTTTTTAGTTTTTTAAACTATTATTTTTATTAAAACTTTGATTTAAAATCTATTGTAGACTAAATAACTTCCTAGCTATTAGTAATATAGTGAAGATCAAAACAGAATCAACAATTTTAAGAAGCATAAAAAAGCCTTTTATATATTGTGAAATTTTGAAGCAGCAACCTTTAGTGTGAAGTTTGCTTTAATTGTTAAAACTAATGGCAAACTATGTCAATGCTCAAGAAATATACAACCACTTAATAACCATAGACTATAGACTCAATCTTGCTCTACGTTTTTACAAATAAGCATAATTCAAATTTCCGCAAATAGGGTATTCACCTCAGACGAAATAAATAAAGAAAGATGTTTTTTACAAGCGAGTATACAGGGTGTTCAGAGGTGGGAGGTCAATACTGAAGGGGGTGAAAGGTCAGACCGAGACAAGCAAAAAATCGTATGGGTGGGGGGGGGGGCATCTCGCACCGTTTGGCAGTTACAGGGTGATTCGTAAATCAGGATTTTGCCTTATATGGGAACCGCTCTTGTATTTCTATCTTTTTTTCTACGCATCGCAGCGGCCCCAAACTGATTTCAAAAAATCACTATTTGGAAGCCCTTTCAAAAAAATTTTACACCACCCCCCTATCCCCAACCCCTTGGCCACAATCCCCCCTGGAAGTTGAAAAAATTAACTTTTATTTCACGATTTTTCACTTTTCGCCCCACTTTTCTCTGAAATTCATGTTATTAACATACCTACTTTTTATTTTTTTTAAGTTGCCTATCTAATTACCTTTCCAAAAAGGTGCAACATGCCCAGGTAGGAAAAGAATACGAAAATTTATTTACAAAAATCCTTTTACAGAATATCATGATAATTCGAATTTTTAGGAAATTATACTTAAGTTTACTAAAAAATACATTTTGTTCGCTTAAAAACTAATTACAATTAAAACGTTTGTCCTTTAAAAGCTGTTCAAAATGTTCTCCGCTAGTTTCGACGCATGCAAGTAGCCTTCGTTTTATTTCACGTTTGAGGTCTATGGTAGCCAGTCTCTCCCGTATTTTCGTGGCTGCAGTCACAATCTTGGTAACTAATTCTTCTCTGGTGTTGATTGGTCTTGAGTAAACTTCATCTTTCATCATTTCCCATAAGAAAAAGTCCAGTGGAGTAAGGTTCGGTGACCTAGCAGGCCAAGGAATCGGTCCACGTCGTCCAATCCAGCGCTCTGGGTAATTTTCATTTAACCTTGCCCTATCAATGTTACCAGTATGCGCAGGTGCTCCGTCGAGCTGTAAATAAATTGCACTTCTGGTGGCCAGGGGGATGTCCTCCAACAGATCCGGAAGGGTATTCTCCAAAAAGTCCGAGTATAGCTGACTATTCAGCACTTGGGGAAAGATGAAGGGTTCTATCAACTGGTTGCCGATGATGCCAGCCCAGACATTGACACTAAATCTTTGCTGGAAGGACCGACACCTGGTCCTATGTGGGTTCACATCTGACCAGGTGTGGAGGTTGTGGAAGTTTGTGATGCCATCCCGGGTGAATTGCGATTCATCCGTCTACAGAATTCGGTCTAGAAACCTTCTGTTTTCGATGTCAGACTCGAACAGCCAAGTGCAGAATTGCAATCGTCCTTCGGAATCTCCTTCCCTAGTGCTTGGACCGAGATATGGTGGTATGGGTGTAGTCCCTCTCGGTTCACAACGGTCCAAACTCTCCCTGAAGACAATCCTGACCTTCGTGCGACCTGCCTGATGCTTATTACAGGGCTGTTCCTGACGATGTTGAGGATTTGTTGGTTGGGGTCCGCTGAATCGGCCGATTTTCCTGCTCGCGTTTCTGCTCTGGGGGCGGTTACACTTCCGGTTTCTTTTAACCTTCTGAAAGTCCTTGAAAATACCCTTCTTTTGGGTACCCGGCGATTCGGGAATCTCCTTTGGTATTCTCGTACGGCCTCACTATCATTTCCATCTACTAAACCGTACACGTAAATTATATCGGCAGACTCTTCAACACTACATTCTGCCATTTTATCTTAATTTTTTCTATTAAACACCCGGTTTTATCGCTTGCTTCTTCAACTGTGGTCAATGTCCTTTTAAACTTACCCATTTTTATACCATAATTCATAGGAGGTATTAGAAACGGAGCGTCAGGATACTTAAGAGTCAATACTGGATATAATAAACCAATAACGCTATTTAACGAGATTACATTTATTATTTTAGTACTTTTTTGCTGAAAAAATAAAAATGTATTACTTGTGTTTCCTAAACAAACATATCCGAACTTGCTGTCATAAAAATTGTTTACTTAACGATTTTTTTCATTATGGTGCAATAAAGTAATTAGGTACCTGTGAGTATGTTTTAATTTCAGGACATTTGCAACCCTTTTCTACCTGGGGATGTTGCACCTTTTTGGAAAGGTAATTAGATAGGCAACTTAAAAAAAATTATAAGTAGGTATATTAATAACATGAATTTCAGAGAAAAGTGGGGCGAAATGTGAAAAATCGTGAAATAAAAGTTAATTTTTTCAACTTCCAGGGGGGATTGTGGCCAAGGGGTTGGGGATAGGGGGGTGGTGTAAAATTTGGGCGAAAGGGCTTCCAAATAGTGATTTTTTGAAATCAGTTCGGGGCCGCTGCGATGCGTAGAAAAAAAGATAGAAATACAAGAGCGGTTCCCATATAAGGCAAAATCCTGATTTACGAATCACCCTGTAACTGCCAAACGGTGCGAGATGCCCCCCCCCCCCCCACCCATACGATTTTTTGCTTGTCTCGGTCTGACCTTTCACCCCCTGCAGTATTGACCTCCCACCTCTGAACACCCTGTATAGTATGCACATTTTTTGTAGAGGTTTTCATCAAAATGGGGAGTTTATAACAAGAACAAGTCAAAAATGATACTGAATTTTTAACACAAGGGCTATTTTCCCGTCAGTTGGTATTGAAATTCCAAATAAGCAAGTGCCAAGAATATTGCAAAAGTTTTGTAAAGAAAAAGGAAGATCGTATAAGTGAAGAGGATGATGGAGATATGTCCAGAAAAGTTACTTCTGAAGACAGTTCGAGTGCAGCTGCAGCAACTACAGCTTTCAATTAGCAACAGAGCAAATGCACTGAAGGAGTTCAATTATAATAAATAAGAAAAAAACAGGCTTATCTAAAATATAAACTTTGTCAGGAAACATTATTCTTGGTCTTCCGTCGTCTGGACAAAAGTAATATGATCTGATGAAACGAAAATAAATCGTTATTCGCCCATGGGCTTTGATAAGGGAAAGTGAACGCTTAAGCCAAAGGCATGTGAAACAGATACTCAAGCATGGGGGTAGTTATGGCATGTTTTGGGAATATTTTACGGTCTTTGTTGGTAAAAACCTCTATTATAGTATATCAATGGAATTATGATAAAAGAAATTTACCTCAATATATTGAAAACGAATCTTCGAGATGGTGTTGAAAATATGCCATTTCCCGAAGTAGTGTTTCAGCAAAACCGCCATCCCAAATATATCGTGAAAGTCGTGCAAAATTGGATACAAAGGCTGGATATTTTTTCAATTGAATTGGCCGACACAAAGCCCCAAATTGAATCCAATAGAAAACTTGGGGGCATACTTGAAAGCACAAGTCCACAATGACTATGGTTCAGCAACTTCATCTTTGGACGAATTAAGGCGTAGTGTGCAAGAAATGGTGGATACAATTTCAGCTTAATCACTACGAAAAATTATTATTCAATAGTATACCGAATCAAATCAAAACGGTTTTAGATACCAAAAATGAACAAAATATTTAAAAAAATATATATTGTTTGTTTCAATAAAATAAAAATAAAAAATGGTGCAAAACTGAGGCTGTGCAAATTCATAATTTATATTGTGAGTTATGTAAGAAAAATATCCTTTTTAAGGGGTTACATACGTACAGAATTTTCGGAAAATTTCGAAAATTTTTTACAGATTATTATTCTCTATAGTTTTAGGCGTATTTCTGTGAAAGTTGATTGCAAAAATTCCACATAGATCGAAAGTTATTATAGAAAACGTGACTGCCTGACGAGAGTCTGATGCGCGAAGGTAGCTGTCCCTTGTTTGAGGCAGCTGGCCCTTACTTTCGGAGGCTTTCAGCCTGTCGGAAAAAAATAAACAACAAAAATTGTTTACTGACAGGAAGGCATACAATATGAAAGTGGAATGGGAGATTAGATGTAAGTTAACAATATAAATTAAAAAATTCATAAAGTTCTTGCTTTAGCTGCGCGCGACCTCGAGCGAAACGCACTTGAAACTTTAAATGGGTTTTTTTCAAAACTACTTTTTCCGGCACGTTCGACATGATAACTCATACAGATTTGAATATTTTTTTATGCTTTTTTTTTTTAAATATTCGAAATTGTTTTCTCTATAGTCTTTCGAGCCGGATTTTTGATACTGTGATTAAAAAAATTTTATAAACATAATTAAAGTGTGAAATTTATGACAAAAAATTCAAATTTTTTTTTAAACTGCCGTAAGTTGCCAAATTTTTCGAATTTCAAAAATCCGGCTCGATAGATTATAACTACAACTTTATTTTACAAGAATTTTTTTACGTTTTGCAAATCCATCAACATTTCAAGGAGAAATGATGCATACCGTGGAGCAACTTTTTTTTTATAGTACTTCGGGAATCATGATTTTTTATTTAGTATATAATAGATTTTTTTATAAAGTTTAAATACTAGTAAACAATGTGTAATCGTTATTTTTATTAATTTCTATTGCTATCCCTTCTAAAACCAGTTTTTCTTTTAGGGCATTTTTGGCGCTGCTGTTCGTATGTAAGCGGACAAATCTTGCAACCGATTTGTCACCTACTTTATCAATTAATCTCGATTTAACTATTGTATGCTTTGTAATAATCATTGTATTGATGAATTTTTGAATAAGTAAATTAACATTTGATGCACAAATCCTGATGCTGTAATGATCGTTGAACTCCGAATTCCAGTTGAAACTTGGATTGCTTATAATACACCCAAATTAAGATTTCTTCTGTATCGTGCCGATAACTGTGTGTTTCACACAGCACAGCACATTAAAAAATTGAAAGCAAAATATAAGATAAAAAACTTTTTAAGTTAAATGGTTTTAATGTAAAATCGATGATGTAATAAAAGCTAGAAAATAATTATAGATCACCAGACTTGGCTTTGATCACACTAAAATAAAATCATGAGGCGCAGTCATATCTTTCGACTGTTTTCTTCGATCTTAATATTGCAGTCAAATCGTTTGTTATTACAATATACTCAATCTCCAGCTCAAAAAAAAAAAACAATGTAGGTACACAAAATTAAACTTTGCGCTTATTGGTAAAGTTTTACTCCTCACTATATGTCTGAAATAAACTGAGAGTAAGGTTAATAGAGTTGAGAAATTAAAAACGAAATTAGGAAAATATGGTAAAAAATACCTATAACTGATTGGTATGGAAAAGTTCAAAATAATATATTCGAAAATATTACAAATATGTCACGCATCGCAGATTGTTTTCAATTTGGTATCGCCACTGTAAAGATAAAAATAGAGCGAGAAACGAAAATAAGTCAATTAACTTGCCAAGCTGCAATATCTTTGCAGCAAAACAAATTAGAAATGTAAACACATTAATCGCGCAATATGAGGTCACAAGGCGGGCGGATTAAGACGCAATGTGGTCAACAAGCAATTTATGTGTTAAACATAAATAATGCATTGCATTTTGTCTCAATAATAACCGACTAAATTATAGTATAGTCTATAGATTTGAGCAAGGACTACGGCAAAAAGAAATCGAAGTGACCACCCTGTGCTTATTGAGTTATATCGCTGAAGCAACTTGTGACAGGGAATTTATTTTATTGAACTAAGATACCCGTTTTTAGCAAAAATGCCACATTCGAGTGAAAAATTGTCGCCTGAAATGCCGACGAATCGCACTGCGAGAGCGCAGCAAAGTTTCGCGTGTACCCAAGACAGCCGCAGAAGAAAACGAGTCACAGTCGCAGCTTAAAATATGCCGGCCTGCCTTCCACCTCGCATTAATTAGAAAAACATCCAAGGCTGACCTAGAAATGCATAAAGCCAGTCGCTGCACTAACTGTAGTTTATTTCAAGCGCTTTATACGCGGCTGCAATCACTCAAAATCGCAAGTAGGCCGTCGTCGTATCGCACCGCGGCGGGCTTTCCTGTTTCCGATAATTCAATTGACCGCCTCGCGGGATCCGATCTGGGTCCCGCCGTTTTCGAGGGGTTGCGTCTTCTTTTAGTCTCCACGGAGGCCGATTGCGCCCGTGCACGTGTCTAATTTAATTTAATTTAATTCGAAAATGTCGCCGTCATGCACTGCGTCACCTTGTGCCCGCCACGCCAAACCTGCCGTGTACGGCGCTGCTTCGTGCATCGGTGCGGTTTTTGCAGTTTCTCGTTTTGGCGAACGATTGCCAAGATCGTGTGGATGCCAACCCTCTTTTTTCGCATTTCCACTAAGGTGTTATTATCTACACGTTATCAGTTCCATTTCTAGGAATATTTCCATATATCAGACAGAAGAGACATCCATTCAAGGTTTCTTTCTAAATATGGTAATACGGTCGTTCGCCTAAAGTCCAACGACATTATATCTAGAATGCTAGAATTTAACATTGAAATAGGTCAATATTTTAGAACTAGATACGCGTTATTGGAAGGACGGAGTACTCTAACCGATAAGGAATCGCTTAGCTATACTGCCCTCACTGTTTTTGATTTAGTTAACACCCTGTACTTTTCTTAACATGAGTCTTGCAGTATTCGATAAGTCATCTTCCCTCTCCCCTTTTATCAGGATTTATAAAATGTCGAAATTCTAAAAAATTATGTAATTCCCAGTAAGTTCTTGAAACTTTTACTAACTTTTGAAATTTGACTGTTTCAAGCACTTGATGGGATGAGAGACATAAAAATGATCGTTTGAAATGATTTGATCCTTTGAAATGGGAAAAAATTTTTTTGTCTAATAACACCTCCCTGAAACAATTAGGTATTCTAGTAACTCTATCATACTTACAATATTTTATGAACATCGCATATTCTAAATGTATAGTAGCTAGCTACACAAACTGAAGGAAATTTGCAATCACGGATTAAGAGTAAGACTTTCAAAAGTTATTAATTTCAACCTGGTCTATGAATTATGTTCATGCATTTTGCACAATATTCACAAATAATAGAACTTTGTTCATAACTATGTAACTTAAGCACACAAATAAATTCTGTCCATCTTACTAATTGTAAATTTAAATCATGAGTCGTTTTTCTAAAATTTATATTTGTTGTTCATAACTTACAAGGAAACGTTCTCAGGTGTATCTCAGCGATTTTGATGAAATTGAAATATGTTATAGAGTATCGAAAAATAAGTGACACGTATTTTTCTTTATCTGCGGATACGTACATTTAGGGGGTGAAAACAACCCCTAAAGTTTACCCCCAAAAACAGTTTTTCCTAAATATTTCAAGTTCTAATGAATTTTTTTGAATGAAACAAAATGAAAATGATGTTTCATAAATATACTAACCTTTCGTAAGTAATCCGGTTCCCGGGGGAAACCCTTATTTTTTATTGCAGAAAAACGATTTTTTTTAAATATTTTTGCGTCACAAAAATAACAGTTTTAGTTGAAAATCATTGAAAAATATTTTTTTACATACGATTTTGAAAAATAAAGTTGAGGTGTTTTTGGGTTTTCGTAAAAAAAGCTCCTCAACGGGGTAAACAACCCCTAGCACTAATACGTAAGTGATGTATATTCTTTTAGACATCGGTTTTTTCGTGAAAACGAGTATTAAGGAGTTCTTGGAGTTGCTGATTAGGAATCTGATGTTAAATTTAAAAAATTCATAATGACGGATCCAACATGGTGGATAAACTTTTGGAAAATACACCAGTTTTTATTTAAAAAAAAAATAAATAAATGTGCGTATCCGGTGATAAAAAAAATACGTGTCTTTTATTTTTCGATACTCTATAAAATATTTCAATTTCATCAAACTCGGTGAGACACACCTGAGAACGTTTCCTTGTTAGTAATTTTCTTGAGTTAAATAGTATTTTTTTGTACAAGCTTGTGAGTTTTCACGATTGATCTGAATTCATCTTGATGATCTTGAATTTGAAAACCATTTTAAATTAAATTTCTTTCGGAAGAAGGAATGTATTTTTATTATTTTTTTACTTTAACAGTCTAAAATTACGTTTATAATATTATAATAATATTTACATAATACTAAATATGTTAAGCTTTTTGTCTAAGTAATTAAGATTAAGAAATAAAGTTTTTCATGTATACATAATAAAAAATTAATAAAATAAATAAAATTCATGATCATGGATTATATTATTGTATTATTTTTCATTCATTAACCATCAAAATTATGATTTTCTAAAGTATAATACTATATTACTTTAAATCATAATACAAGAACGTGTTGCATATATTCAATCAAAATTTATGATTAAAAATTATGAAATATAAATTTTGCTGTATTTTTCTCTGTTTATGAAATTAAGTGCTGTGTTTAAGAATATGGGCACATAAGACTTGAATAAATAAAAGTATACATTTACGTGTATTATTTACAAGGAATGAAATCATATAAAATTTAAATTCTGAATAATAATCATAAATATATATCAGTAACTGGCTGATATTCATACTTAAGTAAAATTATTATATATATTAATTTTTATCCGCGTACAGTTAATTGATTTTCTAATTTGCTGAACCACTCAGTCACTGGATTTGTAAACATATGTAAATGCACATCAAATTTATACTAACAACAATATTGAATATTTAGTGCAATAATTAAGTATAGTTGTTATAGTTCTAAGATTTATTAAATGTTTTTGCAAACATTTAATTATCCCTTCACTGACTGGTAATTCTCTATTAATTATGTCTGTATGAATTATTGTTCGTTTTTATATTCCTGATTATATAATGACTATAATAAATATAATAAATGAAGAGTATAATTTCTTTAAACTTATAGGAATTCTCGGTAGTTATTGCAAATTATTTTTATAAATTCTATTGTATAATATTATATTCTAATACTACTATAAATGTATTAGGTTGTAACATAATAATCTGATAATTTTTTAAGAAACTTTATTTTGATATTTTTGTATAATTTAGCTTAACATTTTATTGAACATATAGTCCATCATTATCAATGATCTCCTGCCAACGTTGGGGAAGCGACATTATTCCATTCTCGTAAAACTTGGGCCCACGAGAGTTAAAAAATTCCGACAACCATTGTTCCAATGCATCTCGGTCATCAAAAGATTTTCCGCTAATGTGAGCCTGCAACGATCGGAACAAGTGGTAGTCAGAAGGAGACATATCCGGCGAGTATGCAGGATGGGCTAAGGAAATCCAGCCTAGCTCCATAATTTTTTTACATGTCATCGAAGTGGTGTGAGGGCGGGCATTGTCGTGGAGGAGGTATACATTGCCTTGTTCTCCTTTAAGATTCACGGCTACCTTATCCAGCATATCACAGTAGCGTTCACTATTTATAGTCGTTCCTTGTGGTAATAGTTTCCAGTAGATAATGCCGTGCACATTCCACCAAACACTCAACATAACCTTGTCTATAGTAGAAAGGACAATTTAAACATTTTTTTAATTTGATAGCTCTCGGAGGAACTGAAATAAATACCCTTAATAAATAATATAAGAATACCATATATAATATAATAATCTCAATAATCTATCTCTATGGTTGAGCTTTGCTCGGAACTTGACCCGATTATTATCATAACTTCAGTTTCAGATGGCAAATATCTGAAAACCAATTTTTATTTATAACTTAGATAAGAATTACTAATACACATACTGAAACATACTGTGATAATTTTGATTTTCGAGTGAAAATTTGTTTTATAAATATAGGGATAATCAACGGATATAGTTTCAAAAATCAACTTCCAAAATAACGATAAAACGAAAAGAGAGAATATTTTTGATAGAGATATAAAGGTCAAACAGCCAAACCCATTTCCTTTCCGTTCATACTCCTTCTTCTTATTGACAATCTGTGTACAGAAGGTTTAACCTTTTCCCTGGAAAACTGCCCACACAGCACCCAGAGGCAGAGACAGAAAAAAAACTTACGTCATTCCAGAATGACACACATTTCAAATATACTCCGTCAAGGACAGGCAGTCCTTTTAATAATGATAACGAGTGGTTGTTCGCATTGAGAGCCCATTAATTGCCTATTTATCATGGTGTCCGTTGTGTGCATAGTATTTATGTCTGGCTTGTCCCAATCGAACTGGGCCACAGGTGGGCTACACATAATCCAACTCTTGTGAACTCAACACTAACAACACTTTCCACCCTAATCATTTCCGAGAAATCTCAATCGAAATCCATTGCGGAGTGGACTTGGGCAAAAGGGACTCTTATTTATATAGGTGTATAGGTTTTGTGTATTAGACTTTATTAATTTTTTATATAACTTAAAATAAGATACATATATTGAGATTTTGTTAATATTTTCTGTAAATAATTAATGCTGATGGTCAAAACAGGACTTTCACTTATGGATATTTCATCAATGTGTGTGTAATACATGATAGAAGTAAGCAGAAATTAAATTTATCAAAAACACTTTTAGAAAAGCTGAATCAACAAAACAAAATCGCTGTGATTACACAAAGTGGGACGGTTTTCGAGATATTGGTCAAAATTCATTTTTAAGTCCAAGCCAAGTATTATCTTAAACTTAATACTTAATCTTCAGGATAATAATGATATTAAAGCAGAATGTCGTTGTGCTTTAATTTGTAAATAAAATCTTTATAGGAAAAGCAGACAACTTAGAAAATATCAAGTAGGACATTTTTAACCCAGGTTTGGTATACTTTTATCCAAATATATACATAATATAGTCCTTTATAACTAAAAAAATTGTTCTTCCTATGAAAACTAGGCCATATTTTACATATTTTCATGATATACAAGTTCTTGTCATAAAATGAATAATGCCCAGACGATGTGTAGTCAAACTTGCACTAACTTGCAAATGAATTCAGTTTTAATGAAGATCAATATATCATGGAAGAAGTTTCAAATACGACTAAATTCAATTCTTACAGTTTATAAGTTCTTGTTTACTTTTCCTCCCCCGAAATGAGTGCATAATTTCTGTTCGATCTTCCTATACCCCTCAAAATCAATTATGTAGAACGATTCTTTGCTTGTTTATGACGCAAAAAGTTTATTTAAATATTTATTTGACAGAAAATTTTCACAGATTCCATTAGTATTGTATGTTTGTTAACAAATTACATGCGAAATTGAAAAGAAGTGTTGTGGTTGGAATTATGAAACCTTTCAAATTAATAGCGAATTGTGTTCGCTAGAAACGCTTTGTTTATTTAAACGCGGCATTGGACCGCTCGGAATTTCATGACTCCGCATTAATTTGCGCTTGATGTTAATGGAAAATGGCTGAATAAGCACTTCCGGACAAACACATAGACGACACGAACTATTGCAGCTTGCAATCTTCAGCTTCTCAATTAAGCGCAGAGCTCAGCGATTAATTCACGGACGATTTGAGCTGTTTATGTGCGAGTAGCTGTGACTGGAATATTAATCAAAGCGAGGAATCTCAGCAGATCCGAGGCTGAACTGAGGGCTTGGTGCGCAGTCCTCTCATATTTCATCTAAATAAATTTTATGCATACCACAAAATGTGGGACGGGCTCATTGCTCGATAATTTAAAATAGTTAATAGCTCACGAGTTGGATTTATACACCGACATTAGGGAGCTGCGCAAACGCGTGCGAGGAAAGAATTTCATTTTGACTTCTGTAAAAGAGTGGAAAGAGTTAAAATACGGGCGCAAATGGCGGCTTTTATTTACAGAATTAAATTGATTACAGATTTAGGCATGAACAAGCGCATAAATCTCTCTTTCTTTGACCGCCGCAATGAGGACGAGTACAAACAGCTTAAATGGGTCAAGGGAAAATTAATGAAGAGCACTTTTTACTGTGCCTACAAAACTGGTAATCAGTAATGCAAATGTCGACAGATTGAATTCTTTCATAATTTCAGTCTATTTGTATTCAAAATTATCTTTATGTAATAATAAAGGAAGTCTTTGTGCATTGGAGTGCTTTCTGTAGACTCAACATCTAAATCTTAAGAGTTATTGGATCAATTTGTATGCTGTTTTCACCCTAGATACTATGGGCTTGAATTAAACTCTTTGGAATACAAGGCGTTTTCCTTTCACATATTCAACAATTCTGTTTTTTTCCAATATTTGATTTCAAATTGTGTTAAAAATTATCCCGATATTATTCGTGATCGTACTATGGATATTACTTCAAGAGCTCTTATGATGTTAGGCTTCCTTTAGAGATACTCGAAGGATTTTCATGATGTTTTCGCCTTAAATTCTCTATACTCCTCTTTGGTTCGTTAGATTCTTGAGTATGCTTCGATTGTGTGGTCTCCTTATTCAATATTTCATTCCTAGCGCGTGGAATCAATACAAAAGTCCTTTACAAGGTTCATACTAAGGAAATTGAACTGGGAAATGTCTGCGTACTATGCTAAATATTTATGCTCCGCGAGGTATTTTTGTGAAAATTGCAATTCACAGATTTCTAGATTTTTTAATAGGATTTATAGTAAAGTGGATTTATCCATGAACAGAGTTATTTTTCAGGAATCGGTTAAGTTTTTTATTCTTTTCTTGTTAAATATAATTATTATTATGTATTTTATGTAGTTTTGCTTTTGTAAGCCTGTGGAACTAAAGTTTGTAGGCGAAGTCAAATAAATAAATTACGTAAATAAATTGAGGTCAGTTGTATGAAATTATACTCAATCTGTATTTCTTTTTCCAAAATTTCATTTGCAGTTCCTATGTACAGTGGAGGAAGTAGCTTTAAAGCCACTCACTTAAATAGAAATTTTTTTTTAACTAAAAGCAAACAAACACATAAAGTATAGTGTGTTGATTATATATTCTTATGATACATGTAATTACACATAACAAATTAAAAATAGTTCAAACATTTTACAGTTTTAAAAAAAAAATACTAATGAACTCATATTTAAGAGGAAATAGCTATAGAGCCACTTTCTTTTTCTTCAACAATAATACGGTAAATATATAAATTTTTTTGTCTAATATTTTGTGGGCCCACCTTTATTTGAAATTACTTCAAAAATGCGGTCTGGCATTGAATTTACGTGGACTTGAAGGGTTTCTACAGGAATGTTTTTCCAAACGTCTCGAATGGCTTGTTTAAGCTCAAACACATTGTTGAATTGACGTCCTTGCTCGTAGACTCGACGGGTTAGGATCCCCCACAAGTTTTCGATGGGATTTAAGTCGGGACTACACGCTGGCTATTCAACTATTTAATTGTCCCGACTTTTTAACCAGTCCAAAGTATGGTGCGAGCGATGTACTGCCGCGTTGTCCCGCTGAAATATAAATTTTCCTTCCATGACGTCATCTGTAAACGGTATCAAGACATCATCCAGAAGAACGGTGTAGATGTTCGAATTTATTTTGGTCGAAATCTAACACATTGGGATTTTTCCAACATAAAAAAATGCTGCCCACATCATGACCGTTCCATCTCCAAAATTTCTGCTTAAGCGAACCTCCTTATGCTTGCTTAAATCATGCCAATAAAATTGAAAACCGTCAGGCCCTTCCAAATTAAACTTTTTTTCATCATTAAAAAGGACATGACGCCGTTCATCCTTCCAGGACATGTACTTTTTAGCGAACATTAAACGAGTTTGCTTGTATTTGTCAGGAAGTTTGGGTTTTGTCAATCGTTTTGTCCACTTAACTTTCTGGGAACAATGTAGAATTTGTCGGACACGTCTAACGGTAATTGGTAAATTTAATTCGGTTTTCATTTTCGACGCTGTCAGTTTTTCCTTTGCAGCTTTTTGAATAATTTTGTTTTTAGTTCATTCACTAATTTTTGATTTCGGTCCTGGATATCTTTGTTTTCCGTATTGGCTTCTTAGATTTATGTAATTGTTGACAACTGATCGTGACTTTCCTATTTTATGCGCGATCTGTCTATTGGACATTCCCAATTTAGATAATGCCTCAATTTTCCCGATCTTTTCGGAGAGCTTAGATCCTCTAGGCATTTCTAATTTTTTATTTTTTTTTTTCTTGTAAAATTATTTTGCTATGTTAAATCAATATATTTTATTCACTAAATCCGTATTTTTACTTACTAATAGTACAAAAAGTCACACTGGCTTTATATCTATTTCCTTCGAAAGGCGGTTCCGAAATGCTTTTCCTCTGTATACTTCCTAACTTGTAATAATTTGTGTAACGGTATATCGATATCAAGAACAAATATGCTTCAGTTAATGTTAGCAATCAATCGCTCTCGTAATGTGCATTGAAAATACGTTTTACAAATAAAATCAAGTGGCTTTATAACTATTTCCTCCACTGTATTTAAATATCTATACACAAAAGTTGCATGCGTGTAAAAAACATAAGAAATATGAATTTATCTTGGCCCCTTTCCTTTAGTTTATTTAGTTTTGAAAATCAACGAATTTCATCCAAAATAATTTGACTCGTAATAAGTGATCGTAACAATTATATAATTTTTATGAAAATGATAAACCAAAGTTTGTAGGTTACTGTTACCAAATTTAAAAAATTTAAAATTACGAATCAAGGACCAAATTTCAAGCTTCCCTAATTTACCATAGAAACGAGTTTTTTTTTAATAAACTTTACATTGTGTGTTTTTACTAATTAATTTACACTACTACTACATTAAGCAAAGCTATGAATTATGGACTACTTTTGGTAGACATGAATTTGGTTTTTCACGATTTTCCAAAGTTAGGTGCATAATTTTCCTCAGAGCTTTATGAAAGAAACTTCTTATAAAACTATGCCCAATTTCACTATATCTCTTATTTTTATTTATTTATGTATCTGTTTACTAACCAGCTAATTTGATCCAGATCGTAAGAAAGCACTTCCTCTTATAGAATTCTATTCTAATTTAACCCTTAACGGACCATGGGCGCCGTATAGGCGACATGGTACTTTTACTTACTGGGTCCAATGGCGCATATATTGCGCCAAAAACTATTTTATTAATTTTATTACAATTACTGTTGCTATATTTACAAGTGACGAGTTAAGTATTGTGTCATGACCTTTGTGTGTTTTTTTTCTGCTTGTTATCTATGTTCCGCTATCTTTTTCTGGTTTTTTTGTACATGCACTTGTACATGATTTATAAATGTTTTAAAGCTTCTCTTCGTCTGAAAAATAGTTGGACCTGGTGAGAAGTGAACTTGAAATTCTTTCGGGCCGTTAAGGGTTAATTGTTATAACAATGCTTAAGGGGTTACATGCGTACAGAATTTTCAAGAAATCGATGTTTTTTTTACAGATTAATATTCTCTATAGTTTTAGGCGTATTTCTGTGAAAGTCGATTGTAAAAATTCCACATAGATCGAAAGTTATTATTGAAAACGTGCCTGCCCGACGAGAGTCTGATGCGTGCAGGTAGCTGTCGCTTGTTTGAGGCAGCTGACCGTTACTTTCTGAGCCTTTCAGCCTGTCGGAAAAAAATAAAGAACAACAATTGTTAACTGACAAGGAAGGCATACAATATGAAGCTGGAATGGGTGATTAGACGTAAGTTAACAATATAAATTAAAAAATTCATAAAGTTCTTGCTTAAGCTGCGCGCGACCTCGAGCGAAACGCACTTGAAACTTTAAATGCGTTTTTTTCAAAACTACTTTTTCCATACAGATTTTAATATTTTTTTATGCTTTTGTTTTTAAATATTCGAAATTGTTTTCTCTATAGTCTATCAAGCCGGAATTTTGACATTGTGATTAAAAAATTTTATAAACATAATTAAAATGTGAAATTTATCACACAAAATGCAAATTTTTTTTTAAACTGCCGTAAATTGCCAAATTTTTCGTATTTCAAAAATCCGGCTTGACAGAGTATAACTGCTACTTTATTTTACAAGAATTTATTTACGTTTTGCAAATCCATCAACATTTCAAAGAGAAATGATGCATACCGTGCAGCAACTTTTTTTTTATAGTGCTTCGGGAATCATGATTTTTTATTTAGTAATTTTTGAAAAAAAAAAAAATAAAATTTATAAAGTTTAAATACTAGTAAACAATGTGTAATAGTTATTTTTATTAATTTCTATTGCTATCTCTTCTAAAAACAGTTTTTCTTTTAGCGCATTTTTGGCGCTGCTCTACGTATGTAACCCCTTAACATGGCTCCAGGTTTAAACTCTATTTTGGTTTCAAAATATCATATTCTGTTTCCCTAAATAAATATTCAATTAAATCGAAAGCATTATTTCGAATTTAATGAATATAAAATGAAATTACGTTGTTTTGCATTTTGGCAGAGCATCAACATTTGGTACGTCATCACTCCTAAATATGCCTCTTAATATGTGATAATTGATTGCAGCGAAAACTTTTTCGAGGTTAAAAGAGAAGATTCGAGCAAACCTATTGCGGGATAAGGTAGCAATCAAATAATGATAATTGTTAATTTAGGTCCTTTGCTAGTTTTGAAATCTCAACAATTTCCTAAACTGGCTCTTTTAAAACCAGGGACTGCTTCTACTGTCTTTCTCTCTCTACACTAAAAAAAATCCACACATCTTCATGCAATAATAAAATATTTATATCTCAAAAATCTAATTATAGAAACACTTAATATTATATTGCAAAATGTCTAAAACACGTTTAAGATTTTATAAAAAAAACAACACATAAACAGCAGCTCGTAAAATCGAATAAATTAATTTGATTTACACGTGTTATATACAGAAGAAGAAACTTCATAATTTCCACTATGCTGATTTTATTGATGTGAAAGCCAATAAAGCCAGGCTGTTATGTTTTCCATGTACGGATGTTTACGATAACTACTATATGCATTACAAAGAACTTATTGATATTACATTTAAATTTCCTAATCCACATTATAGCTAAGCTACACGAATTTCTTCTCTCAGATAGCAATTTAAAACTGAAAATTGCTGAAGGCATCAATTTAATCAAGACAAAATTGTAAGTACATAACACACAGATATATTCGATAGCATAGTAAAGTGGAAATAATAAGGACATTTTCAATTAATACCTCAGGGACACGGAGAGCCGAAAATCATTAATTTACTTTTTCATCGGAAAGTAATTGAACAATTATTGAGCAAGACATTTTCGAATATTAATAATTGCTTGGAATGTTTGTAGACGACTGTAATTAAAACAGGCAGAAACAAATTTATATTGGTCCCTATATTTGTCCAGAGGACATTATTAATTCTTTTATAGCAACAGAATATATAGGAATATCAGTCCTACATATTTGCGAGGGTTGGATTCAGTAGAGTAATGGAGGACTATACCATATATCGAAATTACTAATGACTTCCTGCGGGCATTGAAAAGATTTATGATGTTGCTTTGTTCACGGGAGTATTTTTGAAAATTTCCGGTAAAACTTTCCAGACGCGCGTAAAGGTAGCGTAGGTAGCGTAGGTAGGTAGGTACCTATAAATTTTGGCGGAATGAGTCACTTACTATACCAAGAGAAGTTCTACGGAAGCGGAAAGTGCAGACGGCAGATAAAATATATTGTCCTTGAGATCTTGTTATATTTTGAGCTAGAAGAAAATAAGTAGGAGGCACGCTTAATGGCATACTGTTTGGGTAAAGAAAACTCGTGAAAGCCATATTCCAATAGGCCAATGTTTGTGCGTCAAACAAGCGTGTTGTGTGCCCTTTACTTAACGACCGCTTTCTATCACAAAATCGATGAAAAGCCAGACTATATACGCCTACACTTAATTTTCCGACTTAGCTTTTATCTTTTTGCAGGCGCTGAAAGTGTTTAACGAAAAGACTGACAAGAATAAAAAGAAAAACATCTCTCTCTTAAGACATGATAAGATTTCTTACGTCAAGAAAGTGGAAATAATATTTTCCAGGAAATTAATTAATGTCTAATTTTGCTCTTATTATGGGTTTAAAGAAAGAGCTCTTTCCTTGAAGAATTCTTTCAGAAGATATCTAAGGATAAGCCCTCGCCAGATCAAAAGAAAATCTGCGCTAGATAGTTCCCACTAATTGAATAAGACACCTATCTATAGCTTTTTTTTTTTTTGTCAAATGAAAATCCTCCACTTTAGAGCAATTGAAATCCCTCTGTTAGTCGGTGTGTTTCCTTTCTTATCCGCAAAGTGGGAATCTTAAACGCGAGTAGGAGCTTATCTCACTTTGAGCCCGGAAGTGTTCTTGTCAAGAAATCAAAATTTCGCAACTCCTCCAAGCGATAAGATCGGATTCCCTTATTCCCGGACGTTTGACTTGATTCTTACGCGCCAACAATAAGCACAATGAGCACAATGAGGAATCGTCGGCGCATTCCCCTATGACGAAGTTAATCGTATTCTGAAATTATCAGGACCACAGCATAAAGGACAAGGATGAAAGGGAAGCACAGATTTTATCTCCGGGACTGCCACACAGCATCTTTTGAAAGTGCAGGGTGTGGTTTCCTGTGCATCGCTTTGTTTGGCAATTTAATCTTGTTCGGAAACCAAAGAAAGGGAATATCTATTGAGATCTTTTTTATTTGCTGTCTCTGCCGGAAACAGGGTGATTATGATTAGAATTCAATGACACGTGACTTGCGCGGTGGAATTCGCAATAAATAAATACACTTAGAAAAACGAATTTGGACAATTTAAACGAAATAAATTGTTAAGTGACCACATTATATGCACACTTGTAGTGAAACTCTGTAAATTTTAATTTTTGTCATCGTTACATTCTAACTACACTCCGAGAAAAATCTTCCTATGTTAAATTAAAGAAAAACATCTTTGAATACGAACCTATGCCAATTTTTCTAAATTAAAAATCACGAAACTCTTATGTTAGGAAGTAAGGAATGTCTTGGACATATGCAAAATCCTCTTTAAAAAAATAACTCATTTTACTAACAACATTGTATATGTTTTAATAAATACAATGAAAATGTAGCTTATGTAATTTAAAGAAAATATTTGTTCATCTATTTAAACATTATAGTTTCTTAGTCATGAAGAATATTTGTTTTCTAATTTAAAGAAACAATTCCCAATCATAAAAAGAATCACTTTGTTAACTTAAAGAAAATTAATTTTTAAATTAAAAAGTGAAAGTTACCAAAACTAAAAAAAATTACCTACTTCAAAAAATGCCTATGAAAGTAAAAAATAATCATTTTTATGCGATAACCTGTAATGTTTTTAAGGACGCCGTGAAATAACTGCTGCTAAATCCACGAAATGTAATCAACAAATCTATGTATAAAGCAAGAGAAATTTAGACTACTCAAACTCAAAGTAAACATTTGGTAAATATTTGTTTTTTGTTAACGCCACATCTAAAAACATTTGAGCAGTAATCAGAGGCCCTATTACACAATGCGATTATGAGGGAAATGTTAAGTCAAGGCACACTTTAAATGGCAGTTTACATAAAAGATTTGTATTCACTAAAAAATGTTTACATTGACTTTGCGTAAGAATGTGTTAAAAATGAAGTAACCATTTTCAACACAATTATTAAATTGTTCTTATTTTAAAAATGTGTATGATTTCATTACAACTACATAAATCTTTAAACACAAGAAAATTATTACATTATTAGTTTTTTGAGATTTATTCAAGAAAGTCGTCATTATTTTCATAATAGAAATAGTTTTTTTTTTTTTTGTAATAAAGAGGGCAAATTAAAAAAAAACTATTTTTACGACAATGTGTGAATGAAAGACCAATTCATGACATTAATATTTATATTTTACTTCGGGTAAGCGCAATCTGTAAGTCCAATTTTGAGTCACTGGGCGTATGTCACGAATAACACGAACACTGTTGACTTCCATGAGCAATTTCTCGAAATCACTTTATTGCTAAATCGTGGTTTCAATAAATCGACGATTTGTGTCGCTGTATGGCACATAGCGCCATCCTGTTGAAACCGCTTCTCACCAGCATCAATGTTAGAAGATATTTTCTTTGATCATGGTCCGATATCGATCTCCATTGACCGTAACGCGGGCCTCTGCCTAATTTTCAAAGGAATAAGAAACATTAGCGTGTAAATCCCACCAAACGGTGGATTTTTCTGGTGTAATAGGATCTTTAGAGTCTCTTTTGTATTACTCTCACTCCAGAAGTGACAATTTTGCTTATTAACAATTCCATTAAGCCAAAAATGAGCGACTATTATGTTTAAAGTGTTTACTTCATCAGTTTATGACAATGTAACTAATTTTTCCCCTAAGCAATTGTAAATGGACTATAAAACAACAAATATGAGTCAGTTTGGAAAATAGCTTATTTTTTTTATTTTCAATGTAATAAATATAGTGTTAAAAAGCCCAATGCCAATTGAAGTCATATTATAAGAAAAATTTTCCTGGACTGTGATATAAATTTTTTACTCACGCTCCAGTAGCGAACGTTTTAAGCCGGTCACATTATGACGAGTAGAATGCAGGACCTCACGTTATCTGCAAACAATATCCGACGAAATTAAACATAATTAAATAGTTTTAATCGATTTTAAGGGGACCTTTACTTTCAAAATCGAAAAAAAACACACTTCTTAAAAGTTTTTTTTTAAAAGGCTATTATATTTATTATTCTAAAACCTTTTGCACATTATTGGTAAGATTATGAAAAATATAAACAAATTTTTTAAATGCAATTTTAGTTCATTTTAATACTTGCAGAGGGCGTCATCCAAAATGCACTTTTAAAACGGCCGCATTTCTCTAGGACTTCCTGTGATAGAGTAAAAAATTTAGTGGATTGTTTTCATAAGACACAAAACTAGTACCTAAACCTAAAAAACCTTTTATTTTTAATAAATATATAATTTTATACAAATTTTTAAAAAAGTTAAAAAACGACTATAAGTTAGGGGTAAAGTTCCCCTCCGCATAAAAATGTGGGGGGGGGAATAATATTTTTAAAGGCTTAGTTACTCATTTTGCCTAATCAGTCTTTTAGTGTCTTTGCTATGCTTATTATTTTTGTAGTTCATACACAATTTCAATGTCAATTTTCATGAAATTCTTAGTTTAAGAACAATTCAGTCTGAATTTCAGAGCGAAATTTTGTGAAGGAAGGTTGCGAGCGTTGATTTCACTTTTAAGTATATAACGATTTCTCAAAATTGCATATTGGTCGCTGTAGCAGGTTTTGATAAAAAGTCGGTTCTTTTATATTCGAAAATAAAAATGGCGAAAAACGGGAAAACATTTCCCCCCTCCCATGAATAATGTAGTCATAGTCTATCGTCGCTACTTTATGTATTATACATGAAATTTTGTCATGTATCGTCGTTGATAATTATATTAACATTATTAGATATGTCACCTTGAATAATTCAATTTTAAAACCGATTCGAAATCAGTATTCGTGAAAACTTTCAGGTCTTTTGCCCTTACATTTAGTAATATTTTGTCTACTACCTTTAATTTCTATATTTTTTGCTACTTCATTTTATATTCCTCAGATTTTCATTTAGATACTTTTAATGTACATAAATGGTGGACCATCGGCTGGTTCCTTTATAAAAATGCTATAAAATAAACACTGTTCACTATTTTTCAAAGTTTATTGATTTTTTGAAAGTAGTAAGCATTCCGATTAGTTGTGGAAAACAAAAAATATGTAATTAAAAAGAAACCAAAAGATCACCCACTCTATGTAGGATATTTTCTGCTCTATGAAGTTTTTTTATTACAAAATTATGTTAATGCTTAATTGGGCAATTAAATAATTAATTACAGCAATTAATTAACCGATTTCGAATTTAATGGAATACTGAATAGTAGCATGTTTCTAATATTTCTAATAATATAATATTTTATGGCAACTGGTTTCAACATATGTTTTATTTAATACACATATGCTTTCTCAATTGTGCAAATAAATCTGCTGCTCTTGAAACAAAGAGCAAACAAAAAAACAGCCGTAATTATTTCAGCATGAAGCAAAATTAAATTAGTTTTTTTTTTTTTTTTTTCATTGCGAAAGTTTGGTTTCACAAGTAGAAAGTACGAAATCATTTTTAAAATCTCAATGACCCCACGTTGGCTGCCGCGAAGAAAACGATGTCTGCGGAGAAGAAATTATGAATAAATGTGTTAAGTCGTTGCCGATTTTCAGATTTCACCAATTGAAACGAGATAAGAGGACGGGCAAAAAATAAATAAAACAAAGAAAACGAAGACGGGGCACATTTAATGGGAACATTGAAAATCGCGAATGGATTGAGAAATTTTACAACGAAACATAAACACGAAATGCGACGCGATATGTCGCAATGCAATGCAGTCAGACGACCAGCATAAAGCCGGAGGGGGCTGGAAAGGGGCAGAAAGAATCTCGAAATACTTCGGAAATCCGCATAAATCGAAAGAAGCACGTTTCCCGCCCAAACGAGACTGGTCCGCGCACGCATCTGCAACTGAATGAATTAGCTGGACAAGAATGCGATTGGCGGGAGAAAGCTTTTTAGATTTTGGCGCGAAATCCTCGGCGACTGACCTCGCGGCGGAGGATGCTGCGGTCGTCGTGTATCTTTCGCGTACTGTCAGGGATTAAGAGTTGGCCCATAGTTAGTGCGAACAGCAGTTCCCGCGGTTTCCTGCAAGTACCCAGTAATTATATTTTAATCGGATTAATAAGAGCTCTGTTCCGCCCCCGACCGACCGACCGAGATCCCCTCGCACTAAGCCTTCCGCGCATGTCATTTTGAGCAAGGAAAGATCGCGCTGCAGCGCTTAAGTAATAAAACGATCGCGGCGTGGATATATGTGGCGCGGTTTGACAGACTGGTTCGAGACGATTGTGGAACGTGGAGACGTGGGGCCGGGGAATATAAGTAACACAAAATTAAGTGCACACAGAGGAAAAGAGAAACGCGCAGTAATTTAAAATTTAGACAGGGACGGACGCTGCAATTCGTGCCGCAGAGATATGAAAAACCCAATTGCGATTGTTCGCCGTGCAAACTCTTAAAAGTAAGTATAAAGCGGCTCTCGGTTCATTGACCCGAACTCAATTTTCTACTAGACAAATTTAAGATCATTCCAAGATATCAGCTCTATTTACTGTTTTATTCATTTTCTCCGCACTCGAGGAAGGTACCGCGACTCGTTTCAGGAGTGCATTTTCATCTGGCAGCGGTTTTCGCTACTGTTGGCAAATCATTAAAACTGTTCGCAGCGAATGCAGTTTATGTTAGCCAGCCGGTAAATGTTGAGATCTATCTAGCCAGAAGTTGGTTTCTGCAGCTAGCTTTGCTGCAACAAAGGTTCCTTCAAATTGTAGAAATCTGCAGGTTGCTTTTATGCGGGTATTTTTATACCATGCCACGTTATGCTATATTTCATAGGAGCTCTTTATTGGTTTATAGATTGCATTAAATAGGATTTCAGTTAATCAGCTTTATGTAAGTATGAATGGTAATTACCAATATAGATATGGGTAATGCAGCTACAAAATTTCGTTATAGTTCTGATGTGAAGGACTCTCAAAGCTTAAGCCAGTATTTCTACAGACATAATGTCTAATAAGAATAAACCCCAAAGAAAACATATTTATCATTCGTTTTTTTTTCGATAAGAATAGTATTTTATGAATAAGACCTCAAAAATTGTTATGCTTCTACAGTCATACTTATATTCATTAAAAAAATCAAACATTTTGTTTCATTCCAATGCAATTTCAATTTCAGGGTTCAATTTGTCAATGTGTATAGGATGATAAAAATTATAAATAGCTTTTTCAAGCTATGCACAAGCGACTGTTTTTTTAAATGCACTTTGTATAAATTTATTATTTGGTATGTATCATGTACAAATTCATAATGACAATGAGAAAACTATTATACCAGTTTTAATTTTTTCACAATTTCAACCTGTGCACTTTGAGGTTCAATTGAAATATGTGTGTTCTTTATACAAAATTGTATTCACCATCTTGAATTTTTCATTTTCGATAACAGATTATAAATCAACGATTCCAAAAACCCATTCTTAGTAAATCTTATGAAAACCCGATGAAGTATGCTTTAAGACAGTGAAAGTCGTAAGCTGCACAGTGTAAAAAAAGAGCTAGATGCTTGTACAAGTACACAAATTGGTAACACAATTGGTATATAGTATAATAGAATGAGTGTGAATAAGTTTTCCATGTTTAATTACAAGGAAGGTATCCCTACGTTTTTTTTTTTGCGGATGAGTATTTTTTGGGGTAAAATGGAATCCCTTAAGATAACCACATTAAGAAACAGTTTGAAGGTTTAACATAATTCTAGTCAAAATTTAAAAATATTCGTAACTCTTAAAATTTGATGTAGAAAAACATATTTCAGTCGCAACCAAATCGGCGGTGATACGTCGGGATACCTTCCTTGTTAGGCGACTGATCAACCTTATGCTTCGATAAAATCGTTGAAATTTTAACAAGTTTATTTAGGATTTCCCCAGTTGAGTTATTTTTAACACATCTTCGTTTGAGTTTTATTGTTAATTATATATTTTATAAAATTTTAATTATTTAAATTATATTTTTTATTATTGCAGTAAAGTTATAGTGCCAGGAATTGCGAACCAGATCGTACCCATACAGACCAAACTCTTGCAATTCAATAGAGCAGAGTTGGGCGTAATATTTCCAGCAATAAACTTAGAAGTACTATATGACGCCAAAATGCATAAGTATATTATTAAAATCATTCGATTATTTGAAATTATATTAAATGTAAAATATGAGAACTGGATATAAATTGTGAATTTGAAGAATTAAGAATAACACCTTTCTTTCATTTGAGTTTTCGATCATTCCTTTACCTTAATGCTTAGTTATGTTCTCATTCCATTTTATACTTTTTAGTTAGGTCATATTTTGTGATTAGGTTTTGCTTTCTATAGAAAAATCCAGACAGCGCCTTTTACGTAATTTTCTATATAATCTTTCAAAGTGATAGTAAAAATTGAAGAAAATCTCTAAGTTAAAAATGTTTTTATCTTTTCTATGAAAATAATTCTGAAAGAATCCTGAATATAAGCAAAATAAAAAATTGCTCCTCTTCTCTAGTTTTAATTTTGCCTGATATTTTCAATTTGTCAATGTGTTAAGATTGAAATTAAGGTACGCTCTGGTGTTCCTCAAGGAAGTCATCTTGAGCCGCTTCTTTTTATTATATATAATTGTTTTTGTGTTTTTTTTTTTTTGCAAATTTTCTTTATGTGCTTTGCCATTTCTTTATGCTGATGACTGCTTCATTGTGTTATTAAAGACTTATCGGATTGTTGAAGACTCCAACGAGATATTTATAAAGTTGTTGACTGGGGACCCAAAAATGTTTTAGAATTAAATCCTAAAAAAATGTTCCCTGATTTTATAAAAACCAGTCGCCTTTCTGTTATTCATATAAAATGAATAATGAACTCGATGTTTATTTTGTAAGCAAACTGCTCATATTGAATATATTTCTGTTATAAAAAAGCTTTTATAAAGTGCTTGGTTTTATTAAAAGAAACGTCGGGGTTTTTTTTTTTACCTTTACAATTTAAAATCGTTGTTTGTATCGCCAGGTCGCTCTATTCTGGAAAACGCCTCTCCTATTTGGAATCTTTATTCAGCTTTTTATTCTAATCGTATTAAAGCTTAGGTCATACAGAATAGGATAGGACATACCGTGTAAAATTCCTATACGTGAGTGAAACATTTTCCCCTCAAAAAAGGCCCCAGTGGGGAACATGATTAGAGTAGCCCAGCGATATAAAAAGTAATGTCAAATCGCGCCGGGGTCTTCCATAGGTATCGTGCGAAAAATGTCATCTCTGGGGGCTTTTCAGTAGGCGTATTTTATTTAGGGTTCCTTTTCTATGTTGAGGGATAGCCTGTTGAATTTGAATTGTTAGGCATGGTAAATAAGTAAATAAATATTTATAATTGTTTTAACTTCATTTTACATTAACACTATATTTACAGAACCCGTCAATTTGACGGGTTTCAGATTTCCTGACGAAACTTACAGAAGTCGTATTTATGTATATATTTTTGGTGAAATTATTATTTCGAGCGTGAATATATTCTAAACTTATTTTTTCGTAATCCCTACAAATCATGCAATAAATGTCCGTAAATCTAGTGTTAAAAGGAATTAGAATAACAATTGTTTCTAAGTTTTACTGAACATGAACTGAATGAAAAACTTGCTGCAGAAATACAGAAAAATAATTCTAAATTATTCGAACGACTTTTATATATTTACGCTTTTTTCAGGTCAATCGGTTAAGGTTTAGGATATGAATTGACAGGAAGGCACCCGAATGTCAATTTCCCCAAAAACCTTGTGCGGGTTAAAAAAGTAAGGCCAATTTCCATAACTGAGATCGAAGGCAGCTGCTGTCGCTTATCTATTTCAGTGCATAACGAAGTCCATTTCCTGTCTCCTGGGCATTATCTGGGCCCGCTTCCATTCCATTTATAATTTATCTTCTTTTCCACATATCCAAAAATCCACGCGTCACGCTCCGTATCGCGGCGTCAATCAGCGAAGTGCCATTCATGCCGTTCAGGTTCAGCATTCAAGTGTCGAACGGCAGCCCTCGCCGGGCGGGGAGCCTCGTTAAAATTCAGGCCTCCGCCACTGCTGCTCGGGAGCTGGAACCTCCGCGTTCGGACGCGACCGACGCTGCCGACGACGGCCGGCGCGCAGGGGTCCAAGCTGGCCGCCTGACCTCCACTGTCGCGCTGCCGGAAGTTGCCGGCTCGGACTTATCTGAATAAAGATTGCGGGGGTCATCATTTTATGTTAATAGCGTCAAGCACACTTCCCCTCGGGTGCAGGACCCGCTCATCACTGCGGAATGCCGCTGCGCCCCTGAATTTCACGCTTTCGATTATAAATCACAACACGATTTGAAAAAATTCGAAAAATTCCGCCGAACGGCGATTGTGGGTGCACTTGACTGTTAATGTCGCGGACTGGCCTCTTTCCCACAGTTCGCTTTATCTGCTTCGATTGGCTCCTCGACTTTGACGCGGACCAGTAGACGTAGCAGCTAGCGCTGGGCTAGATCGAACTGAACTTTTGATATCAAACGAAACGAGTGCTTGCAATCATCATGCGGATGAGGTCTTACTTTTATAAGCGCGCTCAAGGCGAGATATTGCTAAAAATCTCATTGCACGTCGTGCTGATGGCCAAACTGCCCTTCTTTTCCAAACTGATTTATATCTAAATAATTTTAGAAAGGTTTCAGTGCAAAATAAAATACTAACAAAAACTATTCTTGTAATAAAAATAAAGCTAAAAGCTAAAAGCCGACAACGACTCTAAAAGCCTTTTAAAATTGTTTTAAACAACGAGTTCACTGTCTTTATATGAAAATTCTGCAAACATCATTTCCAATTACATATACATTATTTTTTTAAATATACATAATAAATATTGGCATAGTCTCAGTCACATGTCATCATTCATTAGTTGGAGCCCTGTTCTTATTTTCGTGCGAATACGAAAATTAGATTCGTCGAAAATTATTTAGGGATCCTTATTTTCAGACGAATTGAAAAGTACATGTAGGCAAGAGAAGCCAACGAAACAGGCTTTCGTAACCAATTCGGAAATGTTGTTTCCCGTGTCAAGAAAACTGTTTTTCTATAATTTTTATAATTATCTGATTGATTACATTGGATTTACATATTTAAATAATTTTATCCACTCACTAACCCTTGACTAAATAACTTTGTGTGCGAGAGTGACATTCATGACGAAAGTGTAAAATTTTGGGAAGAGTTTTAGATAGTAACTGTGGGCGAATGGGGAGTTTTCTGATGGGGTAAAAATGTTACGTTTTAGGTGTTTTGGGTGAGGGGTGGTAACTACCCTCCTTGAGGTTGTCCAATTTGGGCCGTGTGTGATATCAAATTAAGGCTCTTGCTGAGTGCTATTAAAAAGCATATTTGTTTTTCTTCTGTACGAAACTTTGTAGCACACTTTTTTCACCTGAATATAGTTAAAATGCATGATTTTCGAATTTGTGTACAAAGGGAAGTGTAGGTTGGTGCGGAGGGGTTGATTTTTCTTTTAAACGCTACCACATTTCATAAAATGCTACCAATTCATAAGATCTTCCAGGTCTCTTTTCTAAAGGTCAGGCATATGTAATGCTGAGTAGATTTGGATCTTTAGAGGGATTCAAAATTGAAAATATAAATCCACTACAATTAACAGGCAAAATAAGCGCAATACTGATGCTCTTGAAGAAATGAGGCGTATGAGAAAATTATGTGCTAGAGATACATTTTTAGGATATGCACATTCAAATCTCTCCTTTGATACCACACTCGATATATTTGTCTAACTTTTATTTTTTCGCTTTGCGTATTTTCTACATCATATCCGCCATGTTGGATTTAACATGACATCAACATCGATTATACGGAGAATACTTAATAGAAGCCAACAACACCTCATTTGTCAAAATTTGATTCGTAGTTTAGGAGTTATGTGGGAACATACATACTGACATAGACTGTTAAAATTATAACCCTGTCTTTTGCTTTGCCATAGTAGTAGTATAAAGTCGCGTGATTGTCTATCTACATGTATATAATTATCACACCTCATACAGGGTTTACATTCCACATTCCACAGAAAGGGTTCTATCACTTCCGAAAAATAATGTTTTCTCTCATAATGTCATTGATTTAAAAACTATTTCAGTGACTTAAAGTTATGAACGTGATATCTTTGTAAACTGGAAGATGTCAAGGTAACTGGAAGCCAAGATTCCTAAAATATTTTTAAATAAGTGATTTATAATACACCGATAGAATATATTTGTCTTTGAAATTACAATGAATACTATTGTTGTTTTTTGTTATAGTTTTTTGATAGCTTTTGTAGAAAAACCTATATCTATTACAACGACAGCCATAACGCAGTTTCGAAAAGTGAATAATGTCAAAAAAAGTATTTTTTTACATCTCTATTGCCCGAAATAAAAACCGAATATAATACTTATTCACTCGATTCGATGAAGCGGGTCAAATTCCATTAAAAGAAAATTTGTCCTTGAATTGAAATTTTTCTTGATTAACATAGAGCAAAGACTTAACATTTTATAAAAAAAAACAAATAGCATAGCCATGACTTATAACCATATTTAATCTAAAAAATATTCACTTCAGTTAAAGTTGTACATGGATAATAAAATAAAGCTGTTCTACGTTACTCCAATTAAAAGCTATTCTATATACTTTTACTATAAGTTAAAAAAATGATAAGTAAAAGTGAGTGAAAAATCAATCACAAGTTTTGATTGTAAATTAGACAGGTATAAAACTAAATAAAATCGTTTAAAGATCAAGTCAATTTGATACACTTTTCCCAAAAAAATCCAATATTTATTCTGGGTAGCTGTTAATAAACCCATACAATACAGAATGTATTATAATTTTGAATAGACAAAAAATCCGCTGGTTAGCGGCACAACCTTTAAAAAATTAAAAAGAAACTGACAATTGTTTAGTCATAAGAAAATAGTCATTCTTTAGAACCATCAATTTATTTTGCTGTATCCCTGAACATCGCGCTAACTTTTGCTTTGAAGGAATCATTTATAAAAAATATTATAACTAAACTAAGAAATATCGAATAAAATTATATTCGTTGGATTTATTTTCATTATGTTATTAGCTATAGTAGATATTACTACTTTGACTCATACTACTGTGCTCAAAAAATAATAAGACTTTTTAAATTAAACACAAACGGCTTATTATTCTTCCAAATTTATTTCATCCCCTTCAAAGTAATCCCCTTCGGATATAATACACTTTTGTCCACGTTTTTTCCAGTGTTTGAAACACTGGCTGAAGTCGATTTCCGCAATAGCCTTCAAAATCTTTTTGATTCTGCTTGTATCTCTTCAATTGATCCAAAACCATATCCTCGGAGCAGGTTTTTGAGTTTTGGGAATAGCCAGAAGCCAGACGGAGCTAAATCAGGCGAATAGGTAAAACGATATGAGTCGAATTTTTGGCCAAATAGTTTTAGTGTGAGAAGCTGCATATTTGCGTGATGCAAAAGCCAAGAGTTTTCTGCACATAATTCTAGCCGCTTCTGGTGAAGAGCTTCACGCAAACGACGCATAACGCTCAAATAATATTCCTTGTTAACAGTTTGGCCCGACGGAAGGAATTCATAATGCACCACACGACAATAATCGAGTCTTACTACTTACCTAACTTTAATGTTACAAGTATATACTAGTCAAATATTCAAACAAAATTAAAGAAACGGAGCTCTTATCATTCAAGACGGGGCGGATCTAACAAGCACTTCACCAAGTTTTTATTTTCGTTTCTATTGCTCTAAATTCACTTTACCTCAAAGTTTGTGAAGCCCCCCAGACCCTTGAAGAGAACTCAGAGAAGTTTATTACAAATTACAATGGGACACCGCGAAGGCTTGTGTTTGTTAGGAAATGTTAATGTAGGGGTTGGGAAAAATTAATAAAGAAAGATAAGATGGAATATTTTTAATTAAAATTTCAAGTAAATTAATATTTACAAAAGAATGAAAATTAGAAATATGCACGTTGCAAAGCATTTACTTTCATTTGCATATTTTCAACCGGTTTAAAACACCTCATAGTTTATGATATTTTGTAATATAACGGAAATACCTATTTCTTAGACGTTGTTCATTTTGAGGAATTAGATTTTCAGGATTGGCTTCCAAATTTCTTAGAAATTCTTTTATAATTAAATATTTTAACGTGCCGATTATTTGTTAAAACTATAATATCAAACATTGACTGATTCTTTGAAAGTTTCACACCGAAGAATAATTTCTAATATTTCCACTGTAAAATTGATATTTGTTGTGCTTTTTAATATTTCGTACTATTAACACCTGGGAATAATCACTTTAACAGTAAAAAATTTTAATTTAACATCTTAAATGTGAAGGAGAATTTGTTATTATTTAATATCATCGTTATTTTAAACAATATTATATTAATTTGACCTTTAAAATGTAATCGATAATTTGATAATGTTATATACCCTATTTGTTAAATTATCTGTCACATTTTGAAGGTCAAATTAATATTGTTTAGAACAATTAATAATATCAATTAATTATTTAAAACTTTTAAAATCTGATATCATGTAATGTAACAAATAACGTAAAATAAGTAAAATATCAAAATTAAATATTCGCAGTGCAATGGTATAATGTAATCTATGTATCGTTAAAATATTTTATTCTGAAAAATATTGTGATGCAATATACAGGGTGATTCTGATCAAGGTGACGCGGGGAATGTCATGTGATTCTTCGAGGTGAACTGATAACAAAATCGTTACACATACCCCCCCCCCCCCCCCCCCCCCCTCCCAAATCCTTCCCTAACGAGTTATAACCCCTCAAAGATTTTTCGACTTTGATGGAAATTATTGCACATAGCATGTGAATCACCCTATGGATTCTGGTTATTTGTGGTAAGTTGAAAGCTGTCATAAGTATCTATCCTTTGGTACCTCACTTGTTGCTATCGACGAACTATTCTTCGAGATATTATAAAAAGAATCGAAAATTTTCGATTTTTTACCTAAAATTTTGAAAAATTAATCCATTTATTTTTAAAATTTTTTTCTACGGAATGTAATTTTATTATTGTTTAAAAATGCCACCGATGTCGCCTTTCTTCCGCAAAACTCCGTAGCCGACTACCCGCAACGGTTTGCTAACGAAAGGTAATAAAGTGTATGTACGATGGACCCAAAAAATTAATTGTCTGGGTATATATATAATATTCCTCTGAATATAGTATTTTTACAATAGAGTTAAGGGGACAAGAACATTATCCGTAATGAATTGGATAAAATTAAGGAAACAGTAGAAATAAGGTTAGTTTAATAATAAATTCGGAATAGCTTATTGTTTGTTAAGTATTTAATAAACTCATAAAATGTCTTAACATATGAACTTATTATACATAAAATAAAATAACAAAGACGTTTTTCTCGCCATTGTATTAAAGTATTAAGATTTGTATAAATCAATACATATCATATTACATTTTTTTTAAAGTCTCTTAATCTCGTTATTTTACCTAATAATTTCGACAGCACGTCTTAATTTTAATTTGTGCGTTCATTTTGTTTGAATAAGATAATTTAAATCGTAGATTTACGTCAGTTTGACGTAATTTTACATATTCGTATGCACGTTTACGTCAATTTGGCGTAAAATTACACAACATTTTCAAATTCGAGTAAATATCACTCCCAATGCTTTAAAATTGTGTAATTTCACACTTTTTTGCTTAATTACATCAAAAATGTGTGCTTGTACGATCGTGATAAATTTTTATACAGACAAAAATGTAAAATTGCTTTTAAGATCAGTGTGAATTCACATTCAGTTTTTAGATTGTAAGTTTGCAAAATGTAATAATAATTGTTTATATTTTGAACTGATATTTCTGCTTTAAATAAATATCCCAATTTCAATGTTAATCCGACGCGATAAATGTTAATATGATATTTTTATTTTATTTTACAATTTTATTGAAAATTATATAAACTTGCTTTTTATATGATAAACATTTAAATTTCAAATTAACATTTGGTGTTTTTTTTCAGTGCATGCGATTAAAATTCATGGTCATTCAATCAAAACACGTCTCTATATCAAAGCGTGTTCATAAAAAAGGTACATAAAAGCGTTAGGTATGTTGAGTCAGAGAAAGGATAAAAATATAAAATTTTTGCCATCTATGGTATGGAATTTCAAGTTAGATCAATCAAGATCTGAAATTTTATTCCAAATAATAACTGTTATAGTAACGATTTTGAATATTTTACGGTTTATTACTTTTTTTATAAATATTGCATATGCTGGTTAAATTTTGTTCTTATAAATGGTAATAAAATGGCAAACAAATCCGGGAGTTATACCAGAGCAAATAGTTTATTATGTATTAAAATTTGAATAAGAAAAATTTTAAAAAATTGTATTAATCTGAGTATATGTAAAAATATATGTTTTTTCTTAATTTTTTACGTCAGAAGGACGACCGGCATCGTTACCAAATATTTTATCTTAAAAATGTTTCTTCTTCAGAACTGGAAACCACCCCTAAAATTTACCCCTAAAAACAGTTTTTCCTAAATATTTCTAGTTCTGATGAATTTTTTCGAATGAAACAAAATGGAAATGATGTCTCATAAATATACTAACCTTTTGTAAGTAATCCGGTTCCCGAGGGTGGCAACACTTATTTTTTATTGCAGAAAAATGATTTTTTTGTTTGTATTTTTGCGTCACAAAAATAACAGTTTTAGTTAAAAATCATTGAAAAATATTTTTTTACATAAGATTTTGAAAAATAAAGTAGACCTGTTTTTGCGTTTTCTTAAAAAAAGCTCCTCAAGGGCGTAAACAACCCCTAGCACTAATACTTAAATGATGTATATTCTTTCAGACATCCATTTTTTCGTGAAAACCAGTATTAAGGGGTTTTTGGAGTCGCTGATTACGAATCTGATGTTAAATTTAAAAAAATTCAAAATGGCGCATCCAACATGGCGGACAAACTTTTGAGAAATACACCAATTTTTATTTTAAAAGAACAATAAATAAAAGTACCCCGTAAATGTGCGTATCCGCAGATGAAACAAAAATACGTGTATCTTATTTTTCGATACTCTATAACATATTTCAATTTGATCAAAATCGGTGAGACACATCTGAGAACGTGTCCTTGTAAGTTCGTTTTCACCTGCAAATAAAAATTTTCTATCACCTCATATCTTCAAGTATAATACTTGAGAATGACACTAATATTATAATATGTAACGAAATGTTTAAACCTAGTCTTTCAATATTAAGGCACAAGTCGAAAAATTAACCTTTCTGATGACACCTTCCAGACCTTGCGTACTTTACAATAATTTTAATTTTACTTCGACCTTTCTTCAATTGAAATTCATCATTATTACAAATATACTCGTGCATTCGTCGGTTTCTTCCGTTTACGTCACCAGATAAAGGTTAAAATTTGTTGATCAGTGCTTTTCATATGAAGAATTTCCCAGTCGCAGTGAAAATTAACTTGCGCACCTATATATAGAAATTCGTACGTGCTTTGCTTTTGTTTACTGAGGCAAAGGCAAGGATTTTATGTAAATTATCTCCTTTACTTGCTTCCTGTCATGAAACCGGCCTTGGGATACACAAATATTTTGCTTACATATTTTTTTTCGGTATGCACAGATAAAATCTGCTGATTTCAAATTGTTCCAGAAAAACAAGGAAAACTCATTATCAAACGAAACAACTATCCGATTTGAGAAATTTGTATGTATCACGCGATGAGATGACACATTTCATTTGCATTCGCAATAGTCTGAAAATTCGAGAAAAAAACAAATGAATCATCGCAATCCGACTAAATTTAGCCTCTTGTAAATTGCTGCACTGTTTTAGTGCGCATTTTATACAAAAATTACGAAATTTCAATTACAAATTGTGGGGAGAATTGAGCCCGTAAACTTAAATTTAGCGATTGGTTTCGGTTGCGTAATAACCAAAACAATTCATGCAATTCAAAAAATTGCGAAATGCATCCAACCCGGAAGAAGGTTGTGCAAGTGTGACGTAATGTAATGTCTGTCGGTTGTCTCTCATCTGATGGATTCAAAAATGTTTGACTTAATCCTTAACCTCTGTTACGAACTTAGGATGGGCACATGGGGTAGAATCCACACCTGCAGTTTAAACTTGAAATAAGTTCGAAAGTACTGACTTTTTTGAAAAAAGTGTACGGACATTTTTTGTAGAAAAATGTATGCTTCTTAACATGGTGTCAATAATTACAAATAATAATACTGGAGCTAGGAAATAGCATTTGAAAAACATAAACCGCGGAAAAATTAGTGACTTCATTAAGGGGCACCACTAGTGTGACCGCCTGAAAAAAATGTGATTTTTGGGAATTTTTTTAAAGACAACTACTGCGTGGAATGTCTTAATATTTGAAGTATATATTTGTGGATATATAGTAAATACATGGACCAAACATACATATGGACCAAAAAATTGAAAATTCAGCGAGTTATTCGCAATTTCCCAAGGCCCAAAAAAAAGTGCCCCCACTGCTGCAGTTATAGCAATCTTCACAGTACGTGAAATCAAAAATATCAAAAAGTTTATTAAACTAGAAGGTATTTCCCGTGCCATAAACCTCGATGTAAAAAAAAAAAAAAAAAAAAAAATTTAATTTAAAAAATGGCGGAATTTTAAAAAAAAATTCTAATTTCACGCGAAAATTTGATGATTTTTGGCCTGCCAAAATTACATTATTTATTCAATCCGGAAAACTGGAGGTTTATGTCACGGAAAAACATGTATAAAAGAAGTTGCAATAGGAATCAAATCGGATGATTTGTCTTTGAGCTACAACTGCAGCAAAGAGAAAAGTAGTTTCGAGAAAAACGCGTTTAAAGTTTAATTATACATTTCTCAGTACCTCGATACGATGAGCCACTGCTCTTCAGATGGCTGTAATTCAAAACCTATTTGAGATATGCACTTGAAATTTTAGTGTTATTTTTAAAGGTATAGTATCGAAATATGCAAAAAAAAAAAAAAAAAAAAAAATTAAATGTCACATTAGTGGTGCCCCTTAAAGACTTTATAGCATTTTTATTTTTTACTAGGGGAAACCAGATTAAACAGTTCAAAAAATCGTATTTTTCACGTCATAAATTGTCAGCAAAACATCTAAAGAATATACTCTAAAGTTTTAGAATTCGTAGTATTTCCAAAGCTATTCACTATTCATTTATTCGAAACTTTAAACGCGTTTTTGTCAGAACGACAATTTTTCAATTTGCATTTATGATTACTCAAAAGTTAATTGACCAATCATGTTTTATACATGTACCTTATTAAATTGCCAAGAATATGAACTAACTAGTGGGATAATATCATTGTTTAAGGTTTTTTTTTTGCTTAAACCTACAAAAAAAGAGTGAAAATTGATAACTTTTTCGTTAAAGAGTCATAAAACATTCAATGTTCAACTATTTTAACTTGTTCATATTCTTGGAAAACATGTTAATAAATAATGCACATAAATTTTGTTTTAGATTTCAAATAAAAATTAAAACCTCGAGGATGCACGCAAATTAGAAAGTCGGGTAAAGACCTGCTATGGAAAGTGGTAATAAATCAACGATTTCTAGCTAAAATCATTTGAAAATTTAATGACATGAACATAAAGACATTAATAAAATATCCTCGAAGTAAAAAAAAATCCCCAAAAACACTTATAATTTTCCCTCCTAATGTGATTTCCTCCTTAGGATAAACCAAAAACACAAACGGCTTTTTAAAACTGTAAGGTGGACTTAGAAAAACAACCCAATTCAAAAAGTCATCTTTACATTATTTTTAATTGCTACATCGTATAAAATAAACAAAAGATTTTTATTTAGATTTGTTCAACTTGTATATATTATTTTTATTAGGGTAGGTATATATAACATATGTATGTTAAAGTTAAACATTAATAACTTTTTTTAAATATTTATACTTATAATCAAGACTCTTTTTATTTTATGTTTCTAAAATAATTAATTCCTAATTCCTATCTTGATCAATATCAGACTGTTCCATCAAAGCAGCATCCATTAAATTTTCCATACATATCTCATATTTTGTCGTTGTAATCCATACTTCTATAATAACATATAAAGAGAGTTTGTCTATATGGGAGAGGTAATTTCAGAAACTACTGAACCGATTTCAATAATTCTTTCACCGTTGGCAAGCTTATGCCCTCCCAGTAGATATAGGCTATAAATTAACATGAACGAACACTTTTGCACTAATGTTCACTACTTTTTCATGACAGAAAGATTACCCTTTTTTTGCTTCTATGGGCTCTTTTGTTTACTTTGGCATGCTAAATGACAACATGTCATAATATATGACATGACAAGTGACATGGTGCGGGACAAGTGTCATCTTACGTGTCACGTGACATGATATGACAAGTGATGTGACAAAACATAATGCATTATATGACATAAGACATGGAAGAAAATGAAAAGTGTGATAAAAAAATGTATTATATTATTGGAATAAAAAGTATCACTCTATTATATTAAATCACATTTGTTACAAGTGACCATTAATATTAAATATAAAATAGGGAAATTGTACTTGAATTTAAGGCCTTGCTTTGAAGTATTTTTCAAGCACTCTAATTATGTTTTTGTCGTACGTTTTGTACCTACTTTTAAAATACCTACCTTGATTAAGTTTTGCTTTCTTTAGAAAAATTATTACGCTCGGGAAACGCCGGATAACTCAGCTAGTTTTAATATAAACCCATAAAAAGTACGAACAAACAACGCGGATGCAGCCACACAGGTTTCGAGTAACAATAATCGGCGAGGCGAGGAGACGTTGTGAACAAGTAAAACCTGTAAGATACTCCTAACATAACTAACAATAATATTACATGTCTCTTTGAGAATTATTTTTATCTATTTATTATAAATTTATACGTAGTTATACTTTTATGAAGAGAAGCTTAATAAAAGTTTATTTTTAAATACATATGAGCGAAAGCTAGTTGCAACTTTATATTTTATATTAATATATTGTGAATCGGATCTCCTAACACAATAATAACACAATAAAGAATTGAAGCCTCTGGTGGAAGAAGGTGTTAACTCAGTTTTTACCAACTGCATAGTTTAATGAGTTAACACCTTCTTGCAATAAACTAATTCAAGAACCCATCATTTTGCTTGGAGTAAAACGTTGTTTTACCCATATAAAAATCACATGATGATATTTTTATATTACAAAATGAAATTTAGCGCCACGGAAAATAGTTTTGCGGGAAAAAAATTTTTTTCTGAAAAAGTGAGTTAACACCTTCTTCCACCAGAGGCTTCAATTGCTACTATCTATTATAGAAAATCATAAAAAATACTGACTTTGAGATTTTATTTCAATTAGAAAGACGCAAATGGTAATTTTTAGTTTTTAATATACACATATAAAGGTGAACTCCTCTTTTACCAAAATATATCAGTTTTTTTTAATGACTGCAAGATTTGATTTTTAGTCAAAATATTGGGCTGATTTTCTATAGAAAGTCATGAGCGTAGGACAAAATAGGGGATGATTAATTGTTCACCCACTGAATTTTTACCTGTTAACCGATTCTACCACGCATAACTTTGTACTGGATTATGCGATTTCGATGTTTCTTTTTTTATTAAGTAGGGTATACTTTGAAGTTGGTTCCATTTTAATTTGAAAAAAATGCAACCCCTATATAGTAATTACTTGGTTTTAAGCAACGAAGATCAATAATTACATTAACACAAGAACTACCAAGAACCGTCAAATTGAGGGGTATTCCATTCCTTCCATGAATTACTTATATTTTTCAAAGTCATCTTTAAAGATTTATGCAAAAGCTCATTAAGGTTCAAAATTATGACATACATATTTCAAAAATCTTTCCGTTCATAATTACTAATTCAAAGTTGAAGTCAAATTACATTAAACGTGTAGACAATTGTTTACAAGCTTGCACTCCGGTAGTTTTAGTGTTAAACAAATAATCAAAACAAAATAACATCAAAATTCAACATGAAATCTCCAGCGAAAAACAATAACAGACTCAAAATTAGTTACGTATGTTAGTTTAGGAGCTTAATTATTAAGATTAAAAAGGTTTATTTTGGTTTTCGCTGTTCAGTTCCTTTTTTCGTCGGTTCAATATTTTATTAAAAAGTTTTTGCAATCTGAAGTGAGGAGATTCGCAATATTAGAAATAAGGATATAAAGTTTTATTAAAAATCACCAAGGGTGGATTATACCCTTGTGCTGTCTAAGAATTAAAAATGTCTATCCGCCCTAAAAGCTCAACAACTCCAAGGAAACGAGCCGGAAGAGGGTAGTTTTGGTCAAGGAATAAGGAGTGAAAGATTGATTGCCTCCCCACCTCACCTGCTGTGCGGTGTGGAGCCTGACTTCCGCCACTGAGAAGAAAAAAAAAAAAAAAAAAATTGCTGACCAACGCCCTTCCAGTTCCCTCGCTGCCAGGGCGAAAATGCCTCGCAATTCTCACAGTCGAGCTTATGTCATAAGAAAGTCCAAGGAAGAAGCGCCCGCGATCAGAAGTGAACGCCCTTTCCGTTGCGTCACGCTCCCTTCGGGCGCTTCCTAGACGATTTTGGGGCTAGGCAAGTTCGAGTTGTACGCACCAGGCGGCGCGGCGAGTCGTCAATTTCACACGATTTCTTGGAAGCTTCCACGTTTACAAAGATGCGACGCCCGCCGCCCGGCGCCCAGAATCGCAGCATCTGGCTGCAGCAGCATCACGTGAGCAGCGCCCAACTTCTTCCAGTCGCGTGCAGCGCGTCCAAACAAACTTTCGCGCTGCGAGTCTTTTGATTGGCCGAAGGGCGGGGCTTGGGATCGATGATTGGCAAGCAATTGATAGATATAAGGCCGTTGACATATCGCCGTTTCGCTCGCTTTCCCTTTCATTTTAATTCATGCATTGTGCGTGCGGTGCGCGACGGTATGCCTGCCTGTGTAAAATAGAAAACGCATTTCTGGAGAGCGGCCAACACTCGGTCCAGGTGAGAGAGATAGGAAGAGAGAGAGGGGGAGCGCGAGCGAGAGAAAGCCGCGAGAGAGACTTAACCTTGTATGCACTTTGACCAGTCCAGTTCGGTTAATTGGCGGTGTGGTGGTGGTGGTGCCCTTATGCTCGGTAGCCACTTTTCGCAGCATTGGAGCCGCTGGAGCTTCGTAGCATCGCACGAAGCGAGCTCGGGCGGTTCGGCTCCGTGTTTATGTTTATTATGTGGAACGCGGCGATGCTCTCTCCCGCTTTGGAACGCCGCGGAACGAAGTTCTATGCGCTGGGGGAACAGCGACTGCTTGGGGGGCCGCAACACAACACAAACCCGCCGAGGTTGCTAATGGGCTTCGGTTCAGTGGTGTAGACCCAAGAAGTTCCTGGGAAATTCTGGAGCGTTGTTCTGCTGTTCACTTTACTCAGGTTAATGACAGTTTTAGCCCTTAGGCGACACCTGTGCACATTAGTTCTATTTGATCTGCATGCGACCCGTATAATTTTGAAAACACAAACTATGAATTGGTGCCACCGTTGATGAAACAGGTGCTTCTAAAAACGCTCAATAAATATGATTTTTAAGGTATCTTGTGTATAAAAATCAATATGTTAACAAAATTAAACCAACGAAAACGTGTTCGCACTAATGTTATTACATACTAAAAGTTAACCCGATTCTACATACATCCGAAGAAAATTAAATTAAATTATTAAATGGATTACAAACCTAAAGCATTTTTCAAGCTCAAACTAATATTCGGACAAAAGTACACTCAGAAAAAACCTCTGTATAATCAAAAGATTTTAACGGTTAATAATTTAGAAGAAAACATCTATAGAAATAACGACTGCATCTTTTATTTTAAATAACATGAACATTTAATCCAAAAACCCTATTTTAAAAGACCACTCTTTTATTCTAAATGAACTCTTTAATTTTGGTAAAATTTTTGTTTTTTTTAACTAACAAAAGCACGAGAAGTTTTAACATGAGAAATTCATTTTTGCGTCAAACGTTTATCATATTGCCCAAAATCGATTTTTTGTAATACACTTCGTTCATTGACTAAATCAATTCTTAAGAAAGCTAAGTAAGTACTTTTGAATTTTTTATTTCAGATGATCCAGTTCCGAGTAATTTCCTTACTGAAAACTTCTTCGATATACTATATACATATATGTGATGATAGAAAATTATGTTTCTTTCGATTTGCTGATTAGTTATATGTAATTCCTTAATAAAAACGGTATGTACAAAGTTGGGCTCAGTGTTGCCCATGTGAATAATAATGCAGTGGAAACAGAAATTTTCTTAGTTTTTTAATATATAAATTTTCAAAAGTGATGCACACTATTGTATTACGTTGTATGAATTAATCTAAATTTTTATAAGTTTTATTATAATATTCAATTTTAAATTGCAAAATAACATTTTATTAATCTTCAGCAATACAATAACAAAATAGATAGCTAATTCATATAATAAAAATAAACTTCAACAGTTTGGTATAATTTTCGTAATTATATTTTCAACTTATTTGATAACAAAGACTCTTATGATAATTGTATTTTTTTCCGAAGAAATAAACATTTTTTCAGGCAAGCTTTAATCACCTCGAAGATTAGAATTGTCTAAAAATATGTTGGCCGCTGTCGATCGAGCGCATACTACAGAATACTAACTGAAGCCAAAAAAAGTTCCAGTGATCCATTATTGGATCATTCGATTTTAAAAAACAAATCATTAAAATGAAAGAAATAAAAAAAACGTAGTCAAAATATTTGTCTTCAAAATCAAAAATTGAGGTCCTCTATAAAACCGTGTGCTGAATAAAAGTGTTATTTTATAAAGTTAAACGTTAAGATTTAACTGAAGAAATTGTTGAAATGATATGTTAAAAAAGTAGACTTTCAAAACTAAAAATAGAATAAAAATTGGTAAAGGGCACATAAATTAGGGCATCCAAAACTTTGGTTGTATCTATCAGTTATTGCCAAGGGCAATACACTATCAAACAAAGATCCAAAAGATAAGAAAAGATAATTTATTTATCAGAAAACAAAACAAATACATTACATTGAACTTTCCCTACCAATGTTGATAAGGAATCGAGAACCACTATGCATCTAAATTTCAGTAGCGACCGAAGCAAAATATTTTTAAATGCAGAATATTCTGAGAAAAATATGTTTTTGCGACGAAAATTGGCTTAAAACAAAAAATGTCGTTCTTCAAACATAAAAATTTGATGTTCAAAATGAAGAAAGTAAATGCTAAAAAACAGGTATTCTATTAGTAAAGAAAAATTCCGTCTCATGAAAACTTTGTGTCTCATTCTCTCTCCTACAGATACTTTTTCTGTGTCGACAATTCATGTTTGATCTTTTGAACATTCGGTAAATATAATTAGGATTATTTTTTATTTTTACTACTGTTGAAGTTTCCCTTAAATTATATACCTTTTTCTTTAACCCATTAATGCCTGAATAACAAAAAATTGTACGGCAACTTCGAGGCGCTAACTTTTATCGAAGGGGTGGTCAATTCTTATCGAGACCAACTTTTCTAGACCTATTTTGAGTCGCCCGACACGATCCAACAAAAAAAAAGTGAAAAAAAAAAATTATTATTATTGTTTTTGTGCAATATTATGTAAATAAATACCTTTTTCACGTAATTTTTTTCGAAAAAAGACTGATTTAGTCGGGAAAAGGCAACTTTTTACTGCAATAAAGTGCATAAAACGTGTTATTAGGACTTAAACTTCAAAAATATGCAGGCATTTAATCAGTATTCAGTGACCCCAAAAACTCCGAATACCCACTTTTTTTTCGAGGAAATTGAGAATTTTGCCAAAAATTGTCCGCCATCTTGGATCCGCCATTTTGAATTGCGAAAATCTGATAGCAAATTCGTAATCAGTGACCCTTAAAACTAGTGTATATACATTTTTGGGAATAGTAGAACATAGTGAGATAACAAAAGTGATCGAAAGTAATTCAAATATGCGTAGAAGATAGTTTACAATGTTGCAATTGGAACAAGTTAAGATTACGGTTACCTCTCGGATTTTAATGAAACTCGGTAGGAACGTTCGCCTAGGCTTAGAACGAACGAATATGCAAAAATTTTTTGTCGGAAAGCTCAACTTTCTGAGAAATTCAACTTTGAATTTCTAAAAAAGTCGCTTTCACGACTAAAAATTTTCACATTAATATTCCTACCGATTTCGATTAGTTTCGCGATCGGTAACCACACTACACTGCACTACACTGCACTAAACACTATTTACATCCGTTGAATCCAGCGTAGCATGCGTAAAAACCCCTGAAAATAGACAAATTTGCGTTAATTTTTTAACACTTACCTTTACTCCTTATGACATCTCCTTAGAACTGTCATCTTGGTGGAGCGTCATCTTTCTCATCTCATTCCACCTCTAATCCTCATGGGAACGTTCAGAAAATTAGATAACATGCATTCGCAATGTAATGAGACCAGCGAACTATAGAATAATTTTTAAGAAATACCTATTAGAAGGAATTTTGCTTTTACAAAGTGCCTATTAGAGTAAAAGGGAAATCCCTAGTTAATAGGCAGTTTGTAAAAGGAAAATTCCCTCCAAAAGACAGTTTGTAAAAGGGAAATTCCTAGTTAATAGGTTAGTAAAAGGAAAATTCCCTCCAATAGACAGTTTGTAAAAGGGAAATTCCTAGTTAATAGGCAGTTTGTAAAAGGAAAATTCCCTCTAATACACAGTTTGTAAGAGGAAAATTCCCTCCAATAGACAGTTTGTAAAAGGGAAATTCCCTCCAATAGACAGTTTGTAAGAGGGAAATTCCTAGTTAATAGGCAGTTCTTAAAAGGAAAATTCCCTCTAATAGACAGTTTGTAAAAGGAAAATTCCTTCCAATAGACAGTTTGTAAAAGGGAAATTCCTAGTTAATAGGCAGTTTGTAAAAGGAAAATTCCCTCCAATAGACAGTTTGTAAAAGGGAAATTCCTAGTTAATAGGCAGTTTGTAAAAGGAAAATTCCCTCCAATAGACAGTTTGTAAAAGGGAAATTCCTAGTTAATAGGCAGTTTGTAAAAGGAAAATTCCCTCTAATAGACAGTTTGTAAAAGGGAAATTCCTCCAATAGACAGTTTGTAAAAGGGAAATTCCTAGTTAATAGACAGTTTGTAAAAGGAAAATTCCTTCTAATAGATATTTCTTAAAAATTATTCTATAGTTCGCTGGTCTCATTACATTGCGAATGCATGTTATCTAATTTTCTGAACGTTCCCATGAATATTTGAGGTGGAATGAGATGAGAAAGATGACGCTCCACCAAGATGACAGTTCTAGTGAGATGTCATAAGGAGTAAAGGTAAGTGTTAAAAAATTAACGCAGATTTGTCTATTTCCAGGGGTTTTTACGCATGCTGCGCTGGATTCAACGGATGTAAATAGTGTTTAGTGCAGTGTAGTGCAGTGTAGTGCGGTTACCGATCGCGAAACTAATCGAAATCGGTAGGAATAATGTGAAAATTTTTAGTCGTGAAAGCGACTTTTTTAGAAATTCAAAGTTGAATTTCTCAGAAAGTTGAGCTTTCCGACAAAAAATTTTTGCATATTCGTTCGTTCTAAGCCCAGACGAACGTTCCTACCGAGTTTCATTAAAATCCGAGAGGTAACCGTAATCTTAACTTAAGCCTTGCAATTTTTATGCAGCCTAATATTTTTAACGAAAAAAATGCCTGCATATTTTTGAAGTTTAAGTACTAATAACACGTTTTATGCACTTTATTGCAGTAAAAAGTTGTTTTTCCCCATTAAATTTGTCGTTTTTTCGAAAAAAATGACGTGAAAAAGGTATTTATTTACGTAATATTGCAAAAAAAACAATAATAATAATTTTTTTTTTTCACTTTTTTTTTGGTTGGAACGTGTCGGGCGACTCCAAATACGTCTAGAAAAGTTGGTCTCGATGAGAATCGACCACCCCTTCGATAAAAGTTAGGGCCTCAAAGTTGCGGTAAAATTTTTTGTTATTCAGGCATTAATGGGTTAAAACAAACATGATTTTCTTCATCCTCAAGAAATACTGAGAATTACAGATCTAGCTAAATAATTTTTATTTTATTTTAAATTTAATCTACTTCGCGATGTATTAGGAAATAAATTTGTTCAAAGGCCAGGACAAAAAAAACTGACTTAAATAGAATTAAATTAAAAGAGAAAACAGACTTACTAACAAAACAAGACAACTTCTGTAGACAAAACACGAACACAGGGATTGGAACTTGTTTTGGGTGTATTAAAAGAGAGTTTTAAATAGTCACGAAGACGAAGGCATAATTACTCTGATTACAAAGTATTTCCTGAAAAATTCACACATAAATTCCTTCAGAAAATCAATGACTCCCTAATGAGTCCGTAAATCTTGCATGAAAGAGCGTAATTAACAATGAAATTTGTTTAAAATAATAAAATAACAAAACAAATTAAAATTAATCCTTCTTTTACAGCCTCCAAAGATAATACCGAACTTATACAGAGTCATCAAATCCAATAACACAATTAAAATAACTCATAAAAGAACCAATAATTTTTAATAATACACCTTCTTCAATTTTAAACAGTTTTTGATCGCTTGTCGTTGGGAAATTCGGAGATAAAATCGTTTGAAGGAAACCATAAAAACATTATTACTTCTTTTTTTATTTTATTATGAGCTGGCGGACGGTAATAGCATATCATAGAACAGACGTAATTTTCTAATGCCATGAATGTAAATGACTAAAACGCTTCAAAGCCGTTAAACAAAAATCGCGGCTGTGTATAATATAATATATTTTTTCTGTTAACATTTAATTCCTCAACCAAAAAATGAGACTCCCTTTTTATAAAAATAGAATAACCTTTGAAGAGGACAATTCCTTACTATAGTGATATAAGTAATATTATTCCTATTAACTATTAATTTGTAGTGGAGTTTTCAGATAGTGCTAAAAGTTATTTTGGAAAGCACACAAAATTCAAATTTTATGCCAATCTGTACGGAACACAAGAATTTCTTAAAATTATTTAGACAGACTAAATTAAATTGCTTAAAGAAAATTAAAACTACCTTCTCTGTATAGAAATATAGTTTCATATTTCACAACTACACAATATGTAATAATATCAAGGTTTTTCAAATGTTAATACTACTTTTAAAAATTAAAATATGTTTTTTTTTTCAAAAATATTTCCTAAATTAAGCATCGCCTCGGTTTTAATGACACTTTAAGATATTTCGCTATAAATAGAATCCTTGAATCAGCATTTTTGTGACAATAGACTAAATTATTTTTGGTAATGTTCCCCGTTGAAATGTTCCATTGTCTTTTCCTTGTGATGTGAAATGACGATTCACGCTTGTGCAAATAATAAGAGCACACAGTTTGGTTTTGAAAAGGTAAATGCAAATTTTGGCCTTTTAAGTCAAGTTGGCTTTTTTACATTCCCCATTAATTAATCATCGCTTCACTGCCTTGTGTCGTATTCTTATGTGCATACATCCAAAAGATGTGAAGGCCATGTAGTAAATATTGAAAACTGGAATAACCAAAAGGGTGCAATTTGCTTGAATGCTCCTTTGTCACTCCTCGAAAAATGGCTCGTCTGGTTATTTCATACGAACCTCAAATTTATTAACGAAGGAGAACCTTCGAAATATTGAAAAGCCCGTAAAATTGGCGACTGCATAAATTTCATTTTATCAGCAATAACTTTGCACGTTCCTCATCCATATTCATTGCGATTTTAACGAATATAAGTAATTTGACTTTTAAAAACTTGTGAACACTTGAATGGAATGGAATGAAATGGAAATTTTTGATTTCAAGACGCACGTATTTATAATAAAGAGCTACGAAATTAAAAAAAAAGAAAAAAGGAAAGAAAGCTAGTTGCTAGATTATCATTAATAAATAAAAAATGTATATGAATATATCATAACGCTTTTTAGACTTTTAGATAGGCAGAGCCGGATTATCAACTTCACTGATGGTATGCCATCGATATTTTGCCGCCCCAAAAACTCCGAATTTGGACTAAATATAATACCTAACAATTAAACCTTCTTAGAAAATACTAATTTTCACATCATAGGTCGAAAATGGTATACTCCTACATCATGAGTAATATGCTTGGCTATGGGCTGAAGTAAATTTTATAATTCTTGAATTTTATACGGCAAAGGTTAAAAAAATGCCACGAAATGAGTTTTATCTTTTAATGGAAATACAAATACACGTTTTTTCCGGGTTATAAGGTCAGTGGATTAAGAATGATAGAATTAAATTTTCTTGTCTAAGATTTAAGGAGCCATGTGTCACTTCCTTTTATCTACGTTATTTAATTTAAATTTTCCTGATAAAGTTTCAGAAATGCTTTCCCCCAGTTATTGGGTTTGTCAATTTCTCGTCCTTGATTTGAGAAACACTCGCAAAATATTTTTTTACTTGATAAATATTTTTTGTAATTTTTTTTCCAAAAATTCTTTTCAATTCTTTTGTAAGTTTTTATAAATTTTTCCTGAAAATAAATAATTAAATAATTGTTCTATGATTATAAAAAAATACGTCAAAACTCTCAATCTACAAATATTTATGTTTGAAAGAAGTAATTCTTTATGCGTAAATATATTTCACCCCATACTTAAATTTGCTTAAAAAAATACATCCTTAATGCGTATTAGTATAAACATTTAATTACAAATTTATTCAAAATATTTTCAATTTGCCTCTTTAAAATTGAAGATATTTTTAAGAATATTCTCAAGAAATATTCCAGCCAGCCCAATTCGAAAATTGCAAAATTAGAAGAAAACTATGTTCAAAATTTCTCATATAGTATGGGGTTAACTACTACTTGACCTTCCAATCATAAAGTCTTAACTTTTAAAATTTGGGTCATTTTGAAGGAACGTTTTAAGTATATTCTTGAAAGATACTACTAATAAATAATTAAATTTGCTTTCTTGGCAGGCTCATCATCACTGATTAAAAATTCTTATAACTTATTTTGTGTTGATGTTGTTTATTTTTGATCGGTATTTACAAGCATATATTATTGTTATTAACTTATTCTCCAGATCAACTAGAGAATGATGCGGTTATCCCTTTATGTTGTATTTACTAGCATGTACACTCACAGCCACTGGTGTATAATTTTTGTTGGAATTTATTTCTAGGCGGAGTGCTTTTCTTGGTCAATATTAAATGTTTGTGTTTATGTCGAGCAGCAACACACCAGAAACAAGAGCAATGGTAAAAAAGTTTAATCGAATGGAAAGTATTGATTGGGTCCGGCGTTGCTATTGGAAATCGTTAACCCTTAATGAAAGATCAAAATAAATCGTTTCTTTAGTTAACGTCTCTAAAGAATTAAACGAATCCCTTCAAGGGACTGGGGACTTCAAATTGTGAGCCCCTAAGATGGAAGCGTGAATGGTCAGCGGTGGCATAGGGGCATGCTTCGTACACAGCGGCGGTTCTGAGATGGATACTAGAAGTCTCACAATCCATTCCTCCATTCTGATGAGTAGTGGCAGGCAGGGTCGTAAAGCAGCAGAGGCAGAAAGTAAACGTAAATATTAAGGTTCACCGACACCGCGCTCATGCTGGTGGTGTGCAGACCGAGCGAGCGAGCCGTGCAAGAGCCAAAGAAATGCCCTTGCGCAACACAGCCTCAAAAACTATGCTGGCTGTGACCTCGCAACGGTGTGCGGCAAGTGTATACACACCAGCTCCAGCCCCAACACACCGGTCGCAGCCCAATTCACACGAGCGAGCCGCCGAGAGAGGAGCTCACAAGTAGTGTTGAACGAGCAGCGAAACGATGAACTTGCCCGGGTGATGGAATGTACCGCGACCAAACGATTCAAAGGAATTATTGAAAAGGCCTCTGAGCACCCACACATTAGCGCGTACGGCACACAGGGTGTACCCATACGCATAGACTGAATAATAATCAAAATCACAAGTGGCAAAAAATAAGAAAAGAAGGGATCCCAGTGCTTTGTATTTTTTTGGACAGAAAGAGATGAGTGTAAACAAAATTTGTTCGAATCGCTCGTGAACTGAATTGAGGAATAATTTCTCGCTTTTGTGCTCGAGCAGTGGAAAATGAACGGTTTCTATGCGGGCTAGTCGCGGACCCGAACAAAATTCAATGTATGCCCCCGGTTTGTGGCATTTTTTGGGAATAAACTAGACGATGCCGAGGAACTGAGGGGGACCACTGAGACTTTTTATAGACGAAACACTTTCGGCCATATTTTTTTCACCCAGAACTTTGGGGCCAAACCGTTTGATTAGTGGACGCTGCATAACCGCGGCCCTTGATTTTTACGCAAAGGACAATCGCGCTTCACAAACGGGATACACCAAAATGGATATTAGCTGGCGCAGCCGAGCGATTCTAAGTGGATTACTCCGATGTGAACATGGATCTGGCTGGTACATACTGCCCTACTTTTGCTGAGTAGCTTTCTACTCAGTCGGAATTCAGTGTTAATTGGTGTGAGATCTAGAAGTGATTTAGTGCAATAGTAGTATCCTTAAGAAAGTATCAAATGTGTTCCTAGAAAAGTATATCGTTAGTTCAAAGTTTCATTGAAATTGCTGTGAAAACCAAGGGAAATTTCTGACAGAAAATTTTCTGTCAAAAATACCAACACATTGGAGTTAGAGTGAAAACACAAGTGCAATCGCTGAGCGGAGCAGCCGAGATTCCGATCTCCAAAACAATCTGGTTGTTCCACTTGCACCCGATCCAGCCAAGCAATATAGAATGCGAGAGCAATACAAAAATTGTCTCGTATTGTGGTGTGTGTGATAGAGCGGGAGAAGATTTTGTATTTACTGTGAAACAAATAAATTGAGATATTAAAAAGTATAAATCAACCAGCTCTCCCTTTTATGTGTTTAGTGCAATTATGGGCCGATAAAAAGAGAGCAGTGTATGTGAAGAGTCAGAAAGAGAGTTGGGAAGTTATAAATCGTGAAACTTAGAAAAAAAAAGAACTGTGAATAGTTCCCCAACACCGTTGTGAATTTTTTACCCCTTTACTAGAGGGACACTGCCCCAGTGCTTTGAAACGAAACTGCAGAATTGGTGAAAGGCTTTCAGCCAATTCCAAATCGTTGGCGAATTTCCTCCCAAACAAGGTTAACGTGAGTGGTAAACACTGTCTGTTAACTACGGTTGGGGCATTAGAGTAAAATTTAAAAAACAAAAAAAAAGACTGCTTTGCCTTGTACGGCGACACTATATAATAGACTTTTTCCCCAGCACATATTTAATATCTGTTTTTTTCGTTTCAATTTGAGCGCATAGCAATTGAACGGAAAAACGAGAGTCACTGTGAGCGCCGCTAACTTCCGAAGTATGAACACGGAAGTCGTTGACGTATTACCATCATGGACAATATCGTCAGCCTCTACGACAGCTACCCATGTTCCAACATTAGCAACGCTTTCGTCAACAGTGACGTCCGCCCTGGAAAAATCAGTATCTAGCACTACTGTGGGTGTAAACAAAAGCAATACGACAAGTGCTGGGAAGCAAAATAATGGTAATCTTAGTGAATCGAGCAATGCAGCGAATGACGTTGAAGACTGTGGCATATTTAACTCTTGTGAGGAGCTGCATCATATGACCCCGCGCTCCCCAGCGACCTCTTTGACGTCACTGCCGCCTTTACCCGACCTTATTCCCATTCGTAAATCACTCATAAATCATCAAGCAACGGCTGCTCCCACCGCTGCTAGAAAATCTCCCGAATCCATTCCTAGTGCGAGCATCCTCCCATTAGAAAGTTGCTGCACCGAGGAGGGTCAGACCAGTGAAGCGAACACCGACTGTAATGAGTTGTCTAGTCATGATTTGCCAGGCGCGAATTTAGGGGAGGAAACTCAGCTCTCGCCCGCTGGACAGTTGATTGAAATAAATGAGAACGGCGAAGAATGCCATTCCCAACATTCCAACGAAGCTGAACAGGAATTCAATGTGGCAGCGGAGCAAGATGAAAACGGGCAAATGAATGGTGACAGTGCCAACGATACTCCTGAAGAAAATAATTCTGCCTTTCCCGAAAAACCAGCTGAAATAATGACGCCAGTTGCAATAATACCCGAAGACAATCAGTCGACAGCTCTTTCGACAGAACAAGACGCGCTTAAAAAGCGCGGTCGCACAAAACCTGGAGTTGGCCGCCTGAGCGACAATTCCGAAATTATTCAGCATCGTAAATCGGATCGACGGCGAGTAGCACGCGATATCTTCTTTCTGTTTGAGGAGCGTCCTGCAAATCGGCGGAAGGCGAAAAAGGGTAAAAAACGTGCTCCGGGACGACCTCGAAACGTTTTGGCGGAAGCTTCGAATTCGATCAAACAGACCCCCTCTGTTGAGAGTAATTCAAATCCGACACCTGTGAAAAAACAAGTGGCTCCGGTGAAAACAGATAAACCAGTAGCAGCTTCGAATTCAACGGCTGCAGAAAGCCTTGTTCCTCGCGTAAATCCAATTTTTCTTTGGGCCAAACAAGATGGTACTAGAATTGTCGAAGTACGTTGCGAAGACTACGACAAGCGAAACCGTATACGACTGACGAAAACGCCAAACGGATGGAAGGCGATACCAAGGACTGACTCCTCTTCTTCGCGAGTTGTTAAATTGCTACCAAACCCGCTAGTTAGGGTGAAACAAGAGCTCCAAATGAGGCCAGATTTGCTAGAAAAGGCCAATAACAATGGCGATATTGTACGCAGAATAAAAAAGAGTAAGAAAAAAAAGAAGAAGAAAAAGAAACGAAAAGATACGTCTGATCAAGAGGATCACTCAGAGGACGATGTACGAAAGCTCTTATCGTCTTCGCCGAAAGACGTTATTGTATACGAAAGCACAAACCATGAGCGAGACGAGGTCGTAGAAAATAATTCTGAGCCTCTTCGGCCTATGGAATTGGACACAGAGCCCAATAACAACGACATGTCAGCTGAGTTGACCAAAAACCTAACACAGATCAGCGATGATATTGAGCTTGATATGCCGTTTATGCACCATGTTCAGAGTGAAACTCCTATGATGACACTTTGCCCACAGACGGGTGTTTTTCAAGCCGTCCCCGAGAGCACCCCCTCTGCGACAGTTCCTTCTGGGAATGATCATATGCTATCTTCCACGTTCGACCCAACGGAGGTTGGCTGTCACGACGCTGACGCAAACCACCTAAAAGACCTCCTAGATAACGCCGACCTCCTGCAGCACTGCGACAACGCGATGAGTGGTGCTGAGCTATTAGATTCGCTTGTCAAGCGCGGGTGTGAAGATAATCACATATCAGACGACGAGGAAAGTCACCCACATCAAACTCATCATTTGCACAACTCACAGCACCATGCCAATGGGCAGACAAAGAATAATCCTCTATGCTTGCCCGATGATTTCGAGAATGAAGAGGATGATACCCTGATGCAGCCTGAGCCGGTGGAGGATATAATTTCGCGGCTGGGCGAGTCACTTGCAGCTTCTCCGAAGTGTCTCTCCTTTAATGAAGCTGGTGAGATTGAGGGCTTACATGGGGAATTGTTTCAAACCTCCACACACCAAGACCCTTTCAACAGAACGGCACTGGAGGAGCTCTCAATAACTATTAAGGACCTGGAGAAATCGTCAGAAACATTTTGCCAGCCAACAAAATCTATCTGTGACACAAATCAGCGCACTGTTGAAAGTACAACAATTGTATCACCGGATTCGTGTGCTGATGAGCTGCCGAAAGATCTCACTTGTAAAAAAGTAAGTGAAAATATCTCAAAACCTCAAGCACCTCATTCACAGCCGCATGTGGAAAGATCGATCTCGAGAAGTTCGGATGCAATACAATCCCCTCAGCCAAGCGGCTTGCCTGCTGTTCCGCCCTCACCCGATTTGATGCATTCCAAAAATAAAAATATGTTCCTGGACCAACTCCTCAGCAACAGTTCCACTAGTCCAAAGATATTCTCCCCTGTCACGATCACCCCTGTGAAAGTTACCAACTCATCGGTACAACAAAAAGAGCCACTTGATCTGGGAAAGCATCGTAAATCCGCCAGTCCAACCGTAAGCTGTTCAGAGGAGGCAAAAAGAGCTCAACCTATTACGCCATCCGATAGTGAGGTAACTAGCGAAGAACCTTTGCACAAAAAGATCAAAACAGAGCCGGAAGCGGAGGAGAGGAGCCATACTGCAACTCTGATAGAGATGCTGTCATCAGGGAAAGATCCTGATCCACTGACTCAACTTCGTCTCCTTATAAGAAATCCTGAATGGAAAGTACCTGACCCCATTGTAGTGCCAAAGGACCGCTTAAGCGCTGTGTTGGCGTCACCAGCTCGCGAAATTCCTCTTTTACTAACTACAAGACCGGAGTTGCGGATTCCCGAGGCATTTGCCTATCAGTCCATTTTGCAGGATCCTGATATCTTAGTGATATCGCTAGACAAGCTCGAAGCTATCTTGCAGAAACAGCAAGAGCTTAACAAGCCTAAACCATCACCTGTACCTCAAGTAACGATAGAAGCGGTCACTAAAAAACGAGTTGACAAGCCATCTCAACAGCAGCCAGAACTGTCTCCGGCTAAAAAGGGAGCTTCAAAAACGCTACTCAATCCAATGGCACCTTTGCTGGCATCTGGTTTAGCTAATGACATTGATGCAGCCACATTGGCTGCTTTTAATCAAATGTTCTGGCTACCCTACTTGGGTCAAATGGCTCCGGAGCTCTTTAAAGCTATGGCTGGACTGCCGAATTCGACAAATCTGGCAGAAATCTTACCATTCCTAGCTCAGCAGCAACAACAGCTCCAACAGCAGCAGCAGCAGCAGCATCAACAGCAATCTCCACAGCCGCATGCCCAGCGACAGCAATTTCCTGGGCAATTTAATAACCCAAGTGTTCCTAATCCAATGGCATTCCAAAATCCCTTGGAGTTCGCCATGCTTCAGGAAGCGTTGAATCAAGCGCAGATGCAACGTGCTCTGAAGATGCAGCGAGATCAGATGAAGAAAAACGCTGAAGCTAAGCTTACGACAAATAGGAACAACTACAACATGGGCATGCTTTTCGCACAAAAGGGCATGGAGAACACGCGAATGCAGCTCCACCAGCAACAGCAAAACCAGCAGCAGCAGGCTAAAGGAAGGTCAATGATCGGAGTAAATCCTTTCCGCCAGGATCAAGGACGCCCTCAGATGAGGCCGTGCCCTCCAGAAAAGGGCAATGGCGGTATGCGTCAAATGAATCCTTATTACCCACCTCATACCGGCATGGAGATCTCTCCGGTGAGAAAACCGAAGCAGTCACCACAAAATGAACAAAAGCCACGTGTAACGTGCAAGTCCCTCTCGAATCTCCTGCAGCCTGAAAGGCTCATGCAGGAGACGAAGATGTCGAATCTTATGGCAGCGCCACAGTTCGACTTCAATCAACTACATGCGCACCAGCAACAGCAGCAGCAAAACCAACATCCACCTCACCTCCATTCCCAAACTCAGGGATCTCACCAATCTCAATATTCCAATCACAGTAATCTTCCAAACTCGAATTGCAATATGAATTTAAGCAACAAGGGTGCCAGCAACACGCCCACCAGCAGCACCGGCAACACCAGCGGGCACGGAGTCGGCAAACTAAAAGTTAAGCCTGCACCCCATCTCCTGGACCCGGCTGCCATGCAGCGGCGGCTCCTGAACTACGAGGAAATTCCAGAAGTGGGCAGCACCACCAGCGGGATGGACGACATCATGAACGATCCTAATGCACACTTATGGCACCCGCTGTTCGGCAGGTAGGTCCTAGTTAATCTGCATGCATGCTACCACTACATGAAACGTACCTTTATTCAACAGAAGGCACGGGCCCAAGGGGTTTCCAAGCACAATAACCGATTATCGGCCACCAGTGGCGGCCAGCCACCTCCGATAATGTTTTAGTAAAAAAAGTAGAATAAAATATCTTTTCTATAACAACGGCTATGTATATTATTTTTTGTCCTAAAGAACATCAATCTCAACCATAACCCTTACTACATAAAGGGTTTTTTAGCACTTCCTAACCCAAAAGACGGTCCTTTATGTCCGGAGGGATTTTTCATGAATATAAAACGTTTAAAATAATCTGCAAAAAATTCCGTATTAACTTACAGCTTCTTCTAAAATTGTACACACAAATATTTTGAGAATTATGTTTAAAATATTTGCTTATAAAAATTTTGTTTCGATTAAATATCATAACTTTTGAAAGAATTTTTATAGAAAAGATCCAACGGGACGTGATTGCTAAAACTGCTCAAGAAAAGATAAAAATATAGCAATAAAACTCCCCTATTTGAAAAAAAAAATCCTTAAGGTCTCGATATAACCCTGGTTTTTTTTTTTTTTTTTTATTCATATATAGTTCTTAGCATTTTTGTTTTCTTCTTTTCAATAAATTAATTTAGATTTCCTTGATAATATAAGAAATAAGGGATTAAACTAAAATAAAACAAAAACCAAGCAAAAGCTCAGTCTCGAGTTTTATATGAGAAACCGAGTTTTATCTGATTCAAATTGAGATCGTGTTCGGTTTTTCTATGTAAAAATTCAAACCGAACTTATGCTTTAGCATATGAGGAAATAATCTCATCTTTGGAATTATTCACAGGGATTAAATACACTTCTGAATATAGCCGAGAGAACGTGGAGCAATAACTAACTGACAAATTTAATATAATATAACAAATTTCCAGTTACAGCATACGTTTTTCTTACTTACTTCCTTTTAAAAGAGAAGACTTCGAATTTCGAATTTCTCACTATAATTTTATTCTTTATCACGATAATCCAACAACCCTGGGCCTTTTCACAGTATCGTTACAAAATGTCCGGATACAAATGACCCTCTTTGCACAGTATGTCATAATATTATTTCAAAATGAGATACACAGAGTGTATAGGATGGAAAGGGCATCATGATTATTATTCCGACTGAACTGGACTTTTCACATATTCCTCAAGGCTTTTGTCCTTTTTTGCATATGATTTAAATATTATCCTGGGGAAATGTACCTTTTTGTTAAAGTTGGTAATCTTATTTCTAGCAAACTTTCAAATATTAAAGAGCAAAGAGCTTCACTGAAATTACTGGACAATTCTTCTTCCTTAATTTATACAAGAATCTTTGTATATTATATACACTTGTGACGTATGCGGAGAGGTCACAAATAACTCCCGTTGCATGATCACAAAGTATGTAGCTATTATATTAAATGAAAGTTAAAAAAATAAATTAGAATAAAATTTAAGATAGTGCTGCTTAATGTGCCTTTCCGAAAAGTAATACATGCTATGATAGAGTAATGATTTTCCTTGATTACTTGAAAGCTGACTTTTGTCAAATGACTTTTTATCGAAACGGTTAGCTCAATAAAATTATTTACTCACAAAACCTACACATCACACTAAAAAACTAATTTAATAATTTTAAACACATCTTTGTTCTGTGCGTGACGTATTTACGTCGTGATGATATTTTCAATAAAAATGTTATATAAATGTATAAACATAAAATATTGCACTTTATAAAATAATCTAAAGCTAATCTTATGCTTTGAATTAAAATTGATTATAAAACCTAAACTACTTTTCACTAACAAATTCAATTGTCCTTATACCTAATACCTAAGAAATCCATAAGGGGTAAAAACACACACACTTTAAGGTTACTAAATGAATTCCACTTTCTACTTACATTTAGTAAGATTCTTACCATAAATTACAAAAAAAAAAAAACGAAAAAAAAACCTTTTCTTATATTCCTCAGCTTTCTGATGTCGGATCCAGCTGATACTTATCTTAGATAATTTCCCAGACACTAAACTATACAATCGTGCAAAACCTGATGACTAGGAAAGTTTTTACGTAATGCGATTCCAAGCAAAATCATAAACAGACAGATACAAATTGTAAAAACGGTTAGTTTCTTCTTTATAGCTTATTTAAACTTCAAAGAACTAACTTATTTATGAAAATATCTTAATATGCACTCTTCTCACTTTTTTACCTTTTCTTTTTTTATTATATGATACAGATATTTGATGGGAACCTGGTTTACATGATAAAAATATATATATTTTTTTTAGAAATAGCCAATTAACTATTAGTAGTACTATGCTAAAATATCTCTTTAAAATTTCAAACCGAAATTTAACATTTTATACTTTCCGAGTTACAACCTCGAGAAATATTTTGAAAGCGTTTTTTCAAAGGCATGTCATGTAATGCCATGTTTTGTCACGCATTTGACAATTAACTAAATTTAAAGAAATTAATTTTTCAGCATTGTATTCATATAAGAATTGCAAAAAAAAATTATTTTTCAAACTAAATATTTATATATTTTAACGTAATATATATTTTTTTTTTCTAAAATATGTAGGAATGTACCACAAACATTTGAAACGATTTTATTGTTGCTAAAAACCAAATATTCTAAAATCTAGATCTATTTTTCGTTTTTCTAAACCAGGTTTCTCTTTTAGTTGAGAGAAATACAAAAATAGCAATCACACGAATACTCATAGTTTATAGATTTCTACTACTACTCAATCCTCAAATGAAAAAACAAATTAAAACAAGTGTGGATATTAGAGTAAATAACGTTCAAATTATAGGACAAAATTAACTTAAAAATCATGGAACTTATTTTCTGTTTAAGTATTCAAATAATCAAATAAGCTCTTAGAGGTTATATTGAGAATCAGTTAAATTCTAAAAAATCATATACTTGTTAATAAGTTACATTCGATTAAAATGATCCCTTCAAAATTACATGTCTATTTTCCAAACAAAAAATAACACGAAAATATGAAGACAAGGTAGGTATAAATGTATCTGGGTCTGTGCTTAACACTATCTGTAGCTAACACAGTCGATAAGGTTGAGATTTTGCCAATCATCGACACGCTTCTATTGCTAATAGATAAATATTTTCACGAAGCTTTCTCTTTATGCGAATTCTATGAAATGTTAAAGTATGTGTCTTTCGGCCAATTGAAAAGAAACTGGAGAAAAAATTTGTTTTTCAGAAAAATATTTTTCATATATGTATTTTTAAGTAATGCATTTGAATAGATTTTCTTCCGTAGCTCTGTCTGTTTTTTTCGAAAACAACAGAAGCAGTTTAAAGGTGACCTACAAGAAATTTGTGTTCAATGAGTATCTATTTATCTAGTGAGAAAACAATATTAACAACAGTCTATTGTTCACCTGTGTGTTTTTACAAGTGGTACAGACAGCGTACAATAGCCATCAAAACTTACATAGTATTGTCAGTAAGCCTTAAATTCGAACTTTAGATTTGAATTGTGAAACCATCCCAGCTATGCAAATAAGATATCGCAATAAGTCTTTTAGTAATTATTTAATTATCCATTAAAGTCCATCTGTTTTTTGATGAAATGACGTAGATAGATATTAAACTCTTTTGATAACAAGGTCTTCGAAATGCGCGCATGTGTTATTTAATATTGTTTTATCTATGAAAAAATGAATTAATTTGGCCTCGAAGAACAACTGATGCAACAATACTCAAATTAAGAAAAACCATTTGATTTTATGAAAAAAGTCGTGAAGGATACAATATTAATTTATTATAAGCAATATTACAAGCTTTCATTTTTGTTTAAAAACTTTTCTAATATTTCTTATAGGTTACATATCGTTTTTTAATCGTTTCTTATGTACAATAGCATATACTATATGTTCTTATTTTAATAAAAAAAAAGTGGATATAAAATAACTCTAGAAGTAAGTTATGTAAAAATTCTAGCGAAATTATGGAAGCTTTTCTCAATATTTACAATTTAAATCTTTCCAAATGATTATGACCATTACGAATTTTTAGCACTTGAAACTCTTTCTTAATTCAATAAACCAAACAATAAGCTGCACCTGAATGATTTTTACCAATTTTTTCGCGCTGAGAGAGTTTTTGTCTTTTTATTGTAACTGAGGTTAATTTAAGCCTCTTAAACAGTATACATCTTGAGGTTTTAAAAAGTTTAACTAAAATTTGAGCTAAAACTATTTATATACTAAATTGATTTTAATAAAATGATCATTTATCTAAGGAAGAATTTTATTACAAGGGCCACTTTTGTGGATCAGTGGCTTCTATTTTAAGAATTCAAGATATTGGTTCTGTTAATATAAAATTATAAACTTTATGCGATCTAGATCAAAAATATCTGTCATTCGAAGTGCGTAGGTCAGCGATCTTTAATTCGAAAATCATGTTACTTCTTGATATAAATCTGTCAAGAAGTTCCATGAAAATAAGATTTTAAGAAGTGTTATATGACGTATTTATGCCTTTTGGTTTCAAGCAGAGCAACAATGTATGTACCTACTATACGAAATATGGATTCTTATTTTAAAACGAGATTTTGTGTTAAAATAACATGAAATTTTGATGCAATTGTGAAGATGAAGCCAAATTTCAACTGAGGTTCAATGCACTCAACCCGTGAATGTTTCAAATCCTAAGAACTAGTGGAAATTATCTTATACAAAGAATTTTCTGACTCTGTCCTAAGATGCTGCAATAACTCATTATCTCTACTGCGATGAAATAAAAAAATAATTGTTTCTGCAAAAGTGCGATAACAACTTGACCCTTTGATAGTACCACTCATATGGGGGGTAAAACTCGTTTGTAATATATGTTTGTATGATAAAAATAAAAATCATCAGAGGCATTTCAAAAGTACAAACAATTTTATTGACATACAAGCGCGGTTTAATAAAATTTTCAAAACTATTTAATTATCTCGTAAAGCATTTATGGCATTCCGTCGTCTTTCACAGAAAATTGTTGGTCTAAAAGCAGATGAATAATTATCGGTTCGACAGCAATAAAGGCAAAGGAAAAGTAGAAATAGATTTTTCCCACGACGTCACCAAGAAGTCATGGAAATGAAGAAAACAAGAATTTAAGAAAATACACCCGGCAACCAAAAGCAAGTAAGAAAAACTCGCGCCACCAGCCTGTGCCTGCATGACGGAGAAAATTTGGTTCTCACAGTCATTTGGCGCGTAGACGTCGAAGTTGAGTCGAAGAGGCTGCTGTTGTGGTTGCCTTCTACACTTGCTGACGGTTGGCTGTTGGCTCGACTGAACCTCCCGATCCCCTGCCACTGGTTGCGCAAGAATCGAACCTCGAACGCGTTTTTTGGAATTTACTCAATGATTTGGCGGCGACGTTGTGACTGCTCATGAATTTCGTCGATGTTATGACAAATTAACGAAAATATGTAGTCCAAACCAAAGAAGGAAAGTTATTTTCTCCGGTATTTGGGGCTGACCTAGAACCTGCTGGTAAACAAGAAATCGCTCTAATTTACAAAACTCGACTAGAAACAGCTGACTACCCCGTTTAAGATACTAAACTCGAATACTCGAATACTCGAACAACTTCTGCACATGTTAATTGGGTTAGGACTATTTTTAGAAAAACTAAGTCGGCGAGTCTTAATGCTAATTAGATGTCTCGATCTGATTTGAGTCAGGTCAATTAAACACTGATTGTGTGGCCCTGTGGCGCAATGGATAACGCGTCTGACTACGGATCAGAAGATTCCAGGTTCGACTCCTGGCAGGGTCGCTGCTAGATCTTTTTTTTTTTTTTATCAAAAACTGGTGCATTGAGGCACTTCTATTTGTAAGGCTCTCCCAGCCTCTCTCTTTCTAAGACCCAAATTTAGATTCTAAATTCTAAAATACCTTAGAAACTAAAATTTTTAAATACGCGGTAATTTTTGATGCCCGCAACTCGCTTCGTTTACCACATCACGCAATAGGTGAGTTATATTTGAGTTACGATGAAAACCTCATTTTAAATGAATTATATCAATGGTACCGATCTTAATAACAATTCTCGTAGTTTAACTTGCTTGACTCTTTTGAGTTACCGATTTCAACAACTTTCTAAGTTCGCGAGACATAATCGGAATAATATCAGTCATTTCGCAAGCTATCAGCCTAAATTCCAAACAAAGTTGGTCCCTATCTCGTGCCTTGCATGAGATCTGTGAATAATTCAAATTGACGAAGCTTATTAAAATTTCTAAACATTCTTGGACGTAGCACGTTCATAATTTGAATTATTTATACATTCGAAACCCTTTTAACGACTATGTACTTTTAAAAATGTATAATTTTATGTTAAAGTGCGTAGAATCTGGACTTGTAGTGAAAACGAGGTCTATAGTGCGGCTTGATTTCAGTTTTAACCTTGTTTCAAGGTTTTACTCGAAATAAATTTAGAACAAAATAGATTTTAATAAAAATGAGAGATTAAAAGTCACCGTGAGAACGAGCAGTTGCTAGAATATTGGAAATATATTTTTTGTATTATATTCTTATACACTTTAAGATATTTTTTTTCGAATAATTACACATCATATAAAGTTCATTGATTAAATTGAAACTTTACCTAATTGTCCTTCAACTTTAGAAACGTGCCGATATTTAAGGACTTTGTTAATAACATAAGCCATAGACATAGTTATAAACTTTTGAATCTCTTTGATTAGCTACTTTGATCTTTTTCAGTTCGTTTTTAACGAGTTAATATTAACAGATGTATTTGATTGTAAAATTATAAATACGAATGTAGTACATTTAATATAATAATGGCTCTACAATATCAGCTCGTCAGAATGCTTTTAGAGACTAAGACACTGTGACGTCATATGTGAGAAAAACATATTTTAAAATGATTTTAAATTAAATATCAATTCATTATAGCAATTATTTTTAGACGACAACATTCACCTTTCTAATGATGTTCTTGAGATTATTTTGTGCTGTTTGGTTCAAGATTAATGTGTTTTTGCTGTTGAAATGTGGGGTTTCTTTTTTGCGAATTAATCAGAAAAAAACTAGTTATAATTTTATAAATAAAAAGAAGAATTTTTTTGAACTGAAACTAAACACAAATTACATGTTGAAATTATTAAAATAGAGCTGTAATTTGAAAAGCCACAAGATCGAATTGAAATTGTTCCCATTAAATAAAATCTAAAACACTGATACTTATCATGGTAAAAATTCAGGTAAGGAAGAAACTTCTAAAGAAGAGTGAATACTTTAAATGCAAAAGTAAACATAAAATGCATAAGCAGATATTTATTTTCCAAACAATTGTTTATCACTAGCAAAAGGTTCAATCGATATGCACAATAGACTATTCTACAAATTGATTATTTGTATACTAACTAGTCTAAGAAAATAAAATACACTTGAACTTTAACCTTGACAGAACCGGAAAACCGATATATCGGCTTTGGAGGAAAATCAATAATTTGTTGTCATAAACAAGATCCAGGGCGTTTTTGGGGTTGCTGATCACGAATCTGGGGTCAGATTAGATAAATGCATTCACCCTACCCCCTACTACCCCTTCCCCTACTTTTCAAATGCCTCCCCGAGATAAAATTGCAATTGTAGCGGAGGAGCTAGAGTGGGGGGTAGGGATATGTAAGTTGATCAAATTTGACCCCGGATTCGTAATCAGTGACTCCGAAAACCACTAGAGTCAAATTTTCACTGAATTTTAGCAATGTCATAAAATTTAATACCACAAATTTTTTCCTATCCCTTACCGGACCGGAAAGCTGATATATCGGCTCGCCCTGTGATATGAACTTTGTATATATGTAGCTGATACGTGATACCAGATATAAATTTGGGCACTTTTCAAGGGTGATGTCAGCTCTCAAATCCCGGCCGCCTAAAGGTTAAAGCTCTTGATTGAAATTTTTAATAGTATAGTTCATTTAACAACTATTATATGTATCAATACGATATATTCGTAATAAGTTTTTGGGGGAAAAATACTAATTCCACTATACCTTCAATTTTCATCATCTTTTAAGTAAGAATTTAAGAAAAATGTGATTTTATTAAAAATATTCCATAATTTTTAATACCTATGCTCTATATTCTAATGGCTGATCTTCGTAGAGGAAACAAATCAATTCCGGTTTTTATTTTTTTCTAAAGATCCCTAAACAGTATTGTAACTAAGGTTACCTAAAATAATTAGCCCCAAATGACCTAAATAATAAATAAATAAACATCACAATCACACGCAAGTTCTTCCCGCACATAAAAACATAAAATAAAATAACACCGAGAACAGGTACTTATATTTACTGGAAAAAGCGAACCCTATATTTATGCATGTCCGACACGCACTCGACTAGCTTTTGGGTAAAATTATATTTTTTTTATCTTTCAATTACAAAAAAAAATATCTCGTTCAATTAACATAATTAGAGGAGTTCTGGTTTTTGTTTCATAAAAGTGCCCCGCATTACTTATTCAAATTAGTCATTATATTCACATTTTCGAACTTCGATGACTCTTATTAAAAATTTGGGTGTCTTATTAACTTTCACTTATTAGAAAGAGATCACGTTCAATTTCCAGTACTTTCACAATTTTTAACAATCAAATTTCTATCGAATAAATCAAATTCAAGCTATCCACAAAAAAGCGTAGTTTTCACGATCGCAATATAATGCACTATCAAATGCGCCCTTAACATATAAGCAACACTCACAATTTGTCTTTTAAATATTTAAATTAAAAAAAAAAATATTTAATGCTTAGGGGAGAGTCGCCAGTCATGGGCCACCTAAGGTTAAATGCATTTAAAATTATTGTAAACGTTTCGTTTACATAATTAATAGCGCAATATTAAAATTTGGATGATAATTTACCTTTGTGGAAAGTTTAAGGCAAGTTTGACTTTCTTTTATAATAAAAAATAACGTTTGAAAAAAACGTGCAAGTGGCCCAATTTAGGTGACGAGTCGCCTAATGTGGGCCACCTATTGAATAGCACGTAAAATATCTGAAAAACGCGAAAATGGTTCGACATATTGTTTAAGGGGGTATCCCACTCTAGAACGTTAAAAAATGCATTTTTTTTTTTAGTTTTGAAAAATTCTGTGTTCTTTCCTGAATCGTTTAAGCTATCTCTTGCCGCGAAATTTGAAAAGCTTGCGCCGCTACAGGCAATTCCGTGCGCAACTGCGCGCTCTCTACTACTCTTAAGGGGGTATCCCACTCTAGAACGTTCAAAAAATGCATTTTTTGTTTTTAGTTTTGAAAAATTCTGTGTTCTTTCCTGAATCGTTTAAGCTATCTCTTGCCGCGAAATTCGAAAAGCTCGCGCCGCTACAGGCGATTCCGTGCGCAGGTGCGCGCTCTCCACCACTCTAAACTTTAACTTAAATGCCGTTTTTCTCAAAACACCGTCTTGATGAATGGTGTGCAGCATTCTGAGAAAACCGTTCATCGGAAAAATTTCAGATTTTGGCACAAGCTGTATTAGCTTTGTCTCTATGACCTAAGTGGAGCAAATCAGGCATTTTTACATTTACATAGCTTGTAGCCATGTTTTAACAGTAAAAAATCAACTAAAATTTAAAACTTATAGTACAAAAAATTAAAAAAAATGAATAAATTTTTTTTTTTCAAAATGTGCTACACTCATGCCATAGCGACATATATAAAGAGTACTAATGTGCAATCTCATAATTTTCAGATTATTTGTTTGGCTGCTATGGTGCACACCATGAGCTGCCGTTCCTAAGTTATGTACTGACCTAACCACTCAATAAAAAAAAAAAATTTTTTCTCAAAATGTTCATTAAAGATCATATAATAAGAGGATTATTATGTTTAACTCTAAATGTTTTGTATTTTCTTGCTGAAAAAAAAAGTTCAATTCAAGGGCCTCTAGAGTGGGATACCCCCTTAAGGGGGGAGGGGGGGGGGGGTATGGTTTGAAAATGACTTTTTAAGCACATTTTTGTGAAATTTTTTTTTTGGAAGTATGGCTACATTATTTTATTTTTAAATTAAATAGGCTTTTTAAGTATAATTCAAAGAATGATTATATGAATTTTCAAGTAAAAATATTAAGAATTGTGGCAACGGTAGCCATTTTTCGCAGACACATTCATCCAAAAAAAGTGGATTTGCGGTGGACATCAGAACTCGTCACTGGATAATCTGAAAAAAAAAATTCAAAAAGATTATCTTAGTTTATGAGTTTCTCGATGGAGTGACGTCGAGATAATTTTTTTTTTATGCATATTTTTTTATAAACAATAATAAATATGTTGATTTTCGCACTTTTTTTACAAAAAATTTCGTTTTTTTGACTTCTAAGTGATGCCAAAAACTCAAAAATCGATAAAAATTGAAAAGCTCGACGTCACTCCATCGAGAAACTCATAAACTAAGATAATCTTTTTAAATTTTTTTTTTCAGATTATCCAGTGACGAGTTCTGATGTCCACCGCAAATTCATTTTTTTTTTTGGACGTGTCTGCGAAAAATGGCTACCGTTGTCACAATTCTTAATATTTTTACTTGAAAATTCATATAATTATTCTTTGAATTATACTTAAAAAGCCTATTTAATTTAAAAATAAAATAATGTAGCCATACTTCCAAAAAAAATTCACAAAAATTTGCTTAAAAAGTCATTTTCAAACCATACCCCCCCCCTTAAAACACCGTTACTTATTATATTTAATGAAACAATGAATTGACGTTAATTAATTCGTTGATCAGAAATATATTTGAAATTTAAATTCTCAATAAAGAGTTAATCATCATAAATTAAGTATTTACTCAATGACATGTAACATTTTATAATCTAAAATAATAACAATAGGCTTAATATACTAAATTTGCTAAATATCTCATGTACACTTACCGTTTTAATTAAAACAACATTTTTCCTTCAGATCAGGGACCGTAAATAACTATTATTTTTATATTTTTGATGTAAAAAATCAAGTAGTAAGAGTTGTTTGATTTGCATAAAACTTATACATGATACCCAACATGACGAGTACTTTACGATGACATGGTCACTTTTAAATTTTATACTTTTATTATAAAAGTCAAACTTAATAATTATTATGGATTTCAATTTCTTTCAATCAAAAATACTAGTTAAAATTAATTGAAAAAGTTTTAGGTCATTAAAGACACTTATTTTTGTTCTTTATTTTCTCAAGCTGTTCAAAACTGTTATGGAAAGACTTTTATTTTTTAAATCAAAAATAACTATTAAAAAAGACTTTTATTTTTTTCTGTCTTGTATAAAAGTCTTTTTAAGATTTTTATTTTTTCAGTTTTTTATAAAAGTCTTTGAAGACTTTTATTTTTAAAATATGAAAATAAAAGTCTTTTGCAGAAGATAAGTATAATAATCATTACGATTAGAAAATAACACTATAAAAAAAATCATAACATTGTACTTAATTGTTCAAATTAAGTACAATATTATGATCGCTTTTATAGTGCGACTCCCTAATCGCGATGATTTTTTTGTTTATCTTCTGCAAAAGACTTTTATTTTCATATTTTAAAAATAAAAGTCTTCAAAGACTTTTATAAAAAACTGAAAAAATAAAAATCTTCAAAAGACTTTTATATAAGACAGAAAAAAATAAAAGTTTTTTTTAACAGTTATTTTTAATTTAAAAAATAAAAGTCCATTGTAAATCATAATTTTTAACCAAAAAAAATAAAAATCGTTCATAACAATTTTAAAAGATTTAAACTAATAGTAGGCGAAGATTATAGTTAAAAATAACTTAAAATATTTTTGGTGAAATATAATTGGTTCATTTTGTCTTAAATAATGTAAGTTTCAAAGTAATAATTAATTTTAGATTTTTTATATATAACTTATAACAGTTACGATCCCTGCTTCAGATAGTGTTGCTTTGTTTACATCGCGTGAGTGGCCCGTATTAGGCGCCCTTTCGAATTGCACAGTGGCCCAAATTAGGGGAAATGACATTTTTCCAGATTGTTTAAATTAATTAGTATTGTTATAGTTTTTAAATTGCAAATACGTTATATACTATATAAACATATTATACACTTCGCATCAGAACAAATTTTAGATTCATTAGATGTATCAATTTGTTTTTATCGACGAGCAAAAATGTCAGATTTTTAAGTCGGCAGATACCATTTTACGAGATTGTTGTAACATTATTAATTTTTTATTAAAATAAGTATTTCTTTCATTATTTTGTTCTACATTCATTTTCAATCAAATTTTGACATTAATTAATTTTCAAAAACTCGGTAAAATTGAAAAAAATGGGTGGCCCGAAATAGGAGCCGGCCCAAATTGGGCAACTCTCCCCTACTGTCAATATTTCCCCGTGTTTTAAAAGTTTCTTAACCCTGCCTTGCCAATTAGGTGCCTCAGAGGCGTGTAGTGTGGGGATTTTTCGGATATTTCCGCCCGAAAAGATATATTAATCTATTTATATAAAAATACTTAAAGCTACTTTTCTTAGCAGATTATTACTGAAATATATTCTTTAGATAATAAGTTAATTAAAAAGAGACATTTCCCTCCCTCAGTAGGAAAAATCAGCCATTTCTAGCCATTTTTTTCGAATGTACGTCTCCCGGACGTGTGGTTGGCAATAATAGAGTAGTGAGCCACGTTGGCAGTGCAGGGTTAAAAAAATGGAATATTTTTAGTACCATGAAAATTCGATTTATAGTACTTTAGTTGAAACAATAAATATCAAATGAAAAATTGTGACTGAGGAAGTTTCTGCTTTTGTTTTACATTATTTTGAGGAAGATATTTACCAAAACGAATGAGTCATATAAAAATTCAATTGGTCCAAATATAGGAACTATTTAATTAGTCAAGATCGTGGTGATAAAGACTTTTATCATATTTAGTGGAAAAATGTGGGCGAGATTATATGGTACATATATCGATAAGAGTTCTAACCGGAAATGAGCATAGATAAAAACGAATTTTTTCTTCTTACAATTTAATAATAACTCTTATGATAATGACCTCCGTTAACCTCAGAGTAAAATTGTACCTCATAAAATCATGTCCACTAATAACTTTAAATGACTTCGAGTGAAAGTGGGCAACAGCTAGAAAAATATGGGAAAACCCGAATGTGGGATTGTTATGTCATTATCTGATATAATATGACCCTTATAACTACTAATAGTAGATGATTTTTAATCAACGATGAAAATCCGATGATACATTTAAGAAAGTAAGTGTATTTCATAATTTTATGAAATTATTCAGGATATTCATTAATTTTCAATATCGTATAGATTCTTGCTATTTCTCAATACCTTCCAACTGAATTTATGCGATTTTGTTACATATATATTTTAACAATTCTCGAAAATGCGAGGTATAGTAATTTTTAATTTAATACTTATTTTACTCTCAGTACAATTAATTGTGCTCAAAATAGAAAAGAGTTTTTGTTTTATTACAATTAATTATTTTTTTTTGAATTTTTTTTTGATTTTTTTTCATTCCAAACAAAATAAAACTTCTCTCTGCTATTGCTTATCAAATAATCGCAAAGCATATTCAAACTAAAGTAATACCTCATATATGTTTCTAATAAATTCCCCCTAAACATCTAGACTATATATTAGACTAATACTTTTGGCTTCGACATGCATTAGTATAACATTACAAGCTTTATAAAAACGTTTATATTTCATTGCGAAAATCACCATAAAATAAGTAAACACCCTACTAAAGCTTCAAAGCATCGTTAGCATTTCGCAATCATAAGAAATTCCAAATAGCTTTACTTTAAAGTCAACAATGTCTTTCCCCCTTAACTTTTTGAGCAGGTATTAAGTCGGTAAACAAAGTATAATGTCATGAGCGAAAGTACATATTTTAAGAGAAAATTGTCTAATCCGACAATATTATATCATCCACTTATCATATAATGAGAAAAATAGGATTAGATACACGTGTTGAAATTATTAAAGTTATAAAGTCAGTATTTTTTTTTATATTATGAGATATAGACTTCTTACACAATAACAATGTTAGATTTGTATTAAGCATATATTAAGCTATTATTTCATGTAATTAGTTAAATTAACACTCCGTCAACAGCAAGTTAATCCAAGTTAAAGTACCATGGCTCACCTATTAAATTTACCCGGTGTACAAAGGCAAATGTAATAATGATATTCAATTTCTCTGCAGTCGTAATAGCAATAAAATGCGCAAATGGAATTAACCTTTAATTTTTATTTCAAAAAGATCAAGAGAAAACTTATAGAGCTATGATAAATGGTTAGCGCATAATTCAAAAAGTTCGTAAAATATATCAATACATGTTATTAATTTTTCTCCACTATTGTTTAAAAAGCAAATAAGTAATAGGTATTTTGGGTGCAACACCCTCTTAATAAATGTGCAAATGCTCTTACCGAAAAAAGACAAAGTTGTATTCTATTTTATATGGATGCCTCGTGCCTGGCTTATTCGTCACATTTTAAATTCTCCGGGAGTTCCCAAAAAAAAATTTTAAGCTGTCAATACGCCAGAAGTTGCGATAAATATTCAATGGAATTTTCCGAAATAAAAGAAAACCAACATTGCGCCGAGCGCAATGCCATACGTAATAATAGAAGTGTCCACATGCGTAATATTCCATTCCATAATAACAATGGAGTAACGATTTGTGACTCATAAAAATGGTATGGTCATTAGGGTGAGATTTTTGCTCGTTTTGATGCGATAATAAATCTTATACTGGAGTGATGCTCGGAACATGCGTTGTATTCTTAGAAAGGTAAAAGATATGCGTTCTTTTGCGCAGTTTAGTATTATTATTATTCGCAGGGAACTGTTTTATGAAAATACTTATTGCGCAGTGATAACACCACGCCAACGGTCATGTGCATCTGAGAATTTTGATTTATCAACAGCCTTGAGTCAGCAGCATTTTCGTAAATATTTTTGTTAATAGTTGACAAGATGATAAGAATGCGTTTGTAACGATGTACAAGTATACAAATTGTCTACTTTTCCAAAATTGAACAGTCAAAACATTTATCGTTTTAAGGGTTAATACTTGTATATAACATCACGTGTAACAAATAATGCTTATAAAATTAGTAAAAATAAAAACTATTGAAAAATATACATGTAGTACACCAATTTATTAAAAACACTATATTCAACTACTACTATGAAAAATAAAGCAGCATTTTAAAACTGCGCATAAACAGGTAATTAAATTTTCTAAACAGAATAGCAAACATCCACATCTGTATCGATGTTCGAGTTATATTTCATGCTATTCTACTCCTTACAGACCATACATATGTATATTCTACTTTGTTAATTAACTCAATGTTGACACAACGTGTGCAAATCTTTTTGTGAAAATTAGGTAAAATTGACATGTGTGACTGAAACTTGTTGGCGCCAAAATCTTACGTAACACGGATTACAACTTCTTTTAAAAAGTCGCTAATATGTTTCGCAATTCGGATTGCTACTGGATAAATCCATTGTATCAGAATAAAATGTATAATTCAAGGTGTTTTGTGTATTATGCTTGAAACTGTTCACTTAAATTAAAAAAAAAAAAACTGAAAATATTCAATCAATATTTGATCAAACTGTTTCAGTTTTTTGCACTTTGTACATTCTTTATTCTGTTAAGAAAATCATATTTTCTAAGATAAATGAAATTTGTTCTTTTAACTTATGTAGCATAAAACGAATTGGCACGTTATCTGAATAGTTATCCCGTCCTTCTACAATATTAAATTTGAATTTGGATTTTAATAGAAAAGTACATTATTCCTCCGCAAAACCTATTACCTACACGTAATAATAGCACAAAGCGATTACAGCATATATTCTCTTTTCTTATCCACGTTAGCAAAAATAAAAGTGACGTGGAGTGTATAAAAAATGTTGGTATAGTTACTATTTCCCATTTAAATATACATTTGTGTAATTCAGCAATATCAGAATTAAAAAATTACTTTTCCCTATTGGATTTTTGTACCATTTGTTTAAAATAAATTAAACTGCAACTCAATTGAATCTAAACTTCTTATATGTATGTTTTTCAGAACTTAAGTCTATCTACTTTTTTGATAATTTTCTGGTAATTCTCTTAATCATATTTTATTTATAATGAAAAAACAAAAATTATTACAAACAAAGTATAGATTGTATAAATTTAATTTTTAATTAAAAATTAATATTCTTAAATATAATAATTGCTTTGGGGATAGAGCTACATAAGTAACAAATATATATGAACGAATGAATAAATTTGTTTTATTTGGATTTGTAAACAAGATTATATAATTTTCTAAAAGTAAAATTTGTACCTTAGATTACAGATACATAATAGGATGGGACATACGTCGGTTTAGTTGAAGCAATTTCATGATGTAGTTGTAGGCCTCTTTTTTTTTAGTTGTGCGTCCAGTACAGGCGGATATTTTCATCAAGATAGAAATGGGACACTACGCCTACCGCAGCTCCCAGAGATGATATTTTTTTCACGATACCTATGCAATAGACCCCGGTGCGATTTGACATTACTCGAAAAATTAACCGAAAATATCGTTTTTAATTTCGCTGGCTTACTCTAATCATGTTCCCCACTGGGGCCTATTTTGAGGGGAAAATCCTTCACTCACGTATAGGAATTTTACATAGTATATATCCTATCTTAATTTTTATGATCTAAGCCTTTCACATACATGTGGTATTTATATGTAGTATTGAGATTTGCAAAATTACAGTGGCATGAACGTAGTACACATAATTTTTTCTGTGCAAGGCGGCGGCTCTGCCGGTAAAGGAGCTGAGCTGATAAAGCAAATTTTAGGCACACTTCAGAGTCAAAAATAGAAATTTTGTAGGTCTGTTTGGACTTTTGTAGATCAAACCTGATGTTTGGCCATTTTTACCACCTTCTTTTCTGAGATATATTGTATAATTTATCCTAAGTATGAAGTACACAGGGTACCAATTTCAATTTTACATATAACAATCTTTGAGTTATACGCTATCAAATAAAAGTCAAATTAAAATAGTACTAAAATAGTACTATGTGCACATCTGAAAAATAAATCTACGCTCTCTCTCCATGGGCTATGCAAGGCAAATAATATCTACAACAAGAAGGAACACTCATGACGTGTTCGACCTTGGTACCGTCAGAGGAACGAAGTGGAAAATTTTGCTAGAAATAGATAGCAGGGACCGTAACCGTTATGATATTTTCGGTAAAAATCAGATCTAAAAAATTATTTCCTGACTGTTATTTTTCTTGACAACAATAAAAATAATGTTTTGATTTTTATTTTTTAAATCAGAAATAAAAATTAGAAAATGATTTTTATTTTTAAAATCAGAAATAAAAATCAGAAAATGATTTTTATTATAAAAATCAGAAATAAAAATCAGACTATGATTTTTATTTTTAAAATCAGAAATAAAAATCAGAAATTGATTTTTATTTTAAAAAATCAGAAATAAAAATCGGAAAGTGATTTTTATTTTTAAAATCAAAAATAAAAATCAGAAAATGATTTTTATTATAAAAATCAGAAATAAAAATCAGAATATGATTTTTATTTTAAAAAATCAGAAATAAAAATCAGAATATGATTTTTATTTTAAAAAATCAGAAATAAAAATCAGAAATAAAAATCAGAAATTGATTTTTATTTTTATAATCAGAAATAAAAATCGGAAAGTGATTTTTATTTTTAAAAACAAAAATAAAAATCAGAAAGTGATTTTTATTTTTAAAATCAGAAAATGAGTTTTATTTTAAAAATCAGAAATAAAAATCACAAAATGATTTTTATTAAAAAAAAAAAAAAAAAAAAAAAAAAATCGGAAAATGGCTTTTATTTTTAAAACATATATAAATGTAAATGTTCGTTTGTTTAAAATCTTAAATCTCCGAAAGTTCTTTGAAATTGCTTTGACATTTTTTTTAAACTGCGCCAGCGGACGTAAAAACAACACACGCTAAGCTAAATATTTTACGGCAATGGGAGCGATATCTGTTGAATGTGATAGCAATGCACCCAATACTAAACATTGATCATGCCGGACACCTCTGGAAAACATTTTCTGATTTTTATTTTAGATTTTAAAAATAAAAATCATATTCTGATTTTTATTTTTGATTTTTGTAATAAAAATCATATTCTGATTTTTATTTCTGATTTTTATAATAAAAATCATTTTTTAATTTTTATTTTTGATTTTAGAAATAAAAATCATATTCTGATTTTTATTCTTGATTTTAAAAATAAAAATCACTTTCTGATTTTTATTTTTGATTTTAAAAATAAAAATCACTTTCCGATTTTTATTTCTGATTTTTTAAAATAAAAATCAATTTCTGATTTTTATTTCTGATTTTTTAAAATAAAAATCATATTCTGATTTTTATTTCTGATTTCTATAATAAAAATCATTTCCTGATTTTTATTTCTGATTTTAAAAATAAAAATCATAGTCTGATTTTTATTTCTGATTTTTATAATAAAAATCATTTTCTGATTTTTATTTCTGATTTTAAAAATAAAAATCATTTTCCGATTTTTATTTTTGATTTTAAAAATAAAAATGCGAAAATAATTTTTTTCTTTTAATCTTTTTCGAAAAAATCAAAAATTTAAAAAGCACATAAAATTCTTAAAGCTCAGGCCATAAGAATCATAATGCTACATTTAAACCAATTTTCCCACAAATTTGTCTACATGATTTTTTGGATGGAAAAATTGAAAATAATTGTTATTTTCGGTCCCTGATAGATAGTAATAAAGAAGTCATTAACGAGAAAATGACAATTTGAGAGGAAAATTAGAACACTTCTGCAGGGCGCATATCACAAAAATTTATTTAAATTTATTATAAAACATTTCTATAAACACATGACACATTGCCTTTTTGACACCTAGAATATTTTAGTTAAAAACAAATTTGTTTATTTAAAGACTTTTGCAGTCGTCCATATTTAAGATTAAATCAAAACCACCCTGTGCTTTTCATAATACAATAATACTCTTACAAATTATAACGAGCCGCCTGAAATTATTAAAATTTTGATTTAAAACTCTGACTTTCATTTATTTTTAATTTTTAACCTGAACGAAATTATAAATCTTTAATATTGTTTTAAATTAATTTATATAAATTAAGGCGAACACTATTTATGTAAAGAAAAAAATGTAATGGCAACCCTCAGCTAGTACGACTCCTTTGCTCTACAAAACAGGTGTAATTGCAATCAACTCTTGTTAGTTTTAAGCATTTTACCAAATAAAATGGAGTTCAAAGACACAAAAAAATAATCGTTTAAAAAGAAAATGTTAAACTCTTCTCAAATAGTGCATTTCACATTTCAATTTCTACTTGCCCATTTGCTTACACTCCAAATGTGAAGTAATAAACTACTTCGCATACTAGTTTTTGAATGAAGATATTATGATATCGAAAAAACGTATTATTGGAAACGTAAACGCGTAAAAACTTTATAAAACTGCTAGGTATTATACTTCGGATATCAAGAATATTTTTTTCTTTTTGCATTATTTATCGGCTTTGTCCAGTGTATTTTTAACATAATTCAAATATGGAGTTTTGTATACATATACATAAGTAAATATTTTGATAGACTAATCATTTGTCGCTTAAAAACAAATAGAAACGTCAATAATTGTGTCCGAGGAGAAAGAAGCTATCCAGTCACCCTTAACGAAACCTTAAGTCATATTGCAAGAAACCCTAAATGACATAAAGATATAGGGTAAGAAAAGTAGCACAAACCTTTAATTAGGCGCAATACATCATCGCAAACAAGCTGTCATGGGGGCGATCAATAACATTTAACTGTATCGATTTTCCTAACCCTTCGTTAAAGTCGCAGCATGCTTCCTAAAAGGTCGCACCGCACCATACCACACCACACACCTTCAGACAGTTTCTTACAACCGTCGTCGTATAAAACGGTCACTGTGTCGACCTTGCACCAAAGAAATCGACGACGACTTTCAGGCGAGCTTCGAAAAGTGTCGAATTAAATGCCAATGCAGGGGGTGCTGTCGTTGCGGCACGGCGGCGACGTCGTCCACAAAAAAACGTGATAAGCACCTTAATAAAGGGCTCCGACTAAGCGCGCAGGAAGAAGTTTCCGCACCGCCCGTTGTTTACATCAAAACAGATCCCCATTAAGCAGGCACTTTGTAGCGACACCTCAGTTCCCTCGGAGGCGGCTCTGCACCCCCCGTGTGCCTGCCAGGCTGGCGGCAAACATTTTTTTCCAGGCTCTGTTTTGATCCCCTTCGCAGCCTCAGGCGCCCCGCTGGCCCATGTGCTTTTACAGGCGGCAATCATCCCGGAACTTGCCGAAACGAAGGAATCAGCTCAGATGATTGAACCGCAGGCGGCATGCATGAACAAGCCCTAGCCCTATATCATGCTTGGACACACGGCCGCCCCGCCGCCAGCGGCGGTGTGTCCCCTTTTTTGTCTGCTACCCTGTCCGCCCTCAAAACGATGACCTTCCCCAGATTGAACAAATTCCCTCCCTCGGGATGTGGCCCAGAAGGCGATGTGCTACGCTGCGCCTTTCTTCCCACAATCTGAAGTGAGCGCTGATTTGATTCACGTTCGCAAAGTGCACCCCCTCCCGCCGAGTGCATTTGGAAGGGCAGACAGCCGCCATCTGCTGCAGGCGGTGGGTTGGATGAACAGGGGCGGATTGGGAGGGGGCGCACAAAACAACCCTACTACACCTACTACACTACGAGCAAATTTCTTCACCCGAGTGAAAGTGCCGCAACGCAAGTCGTCGAAAGGACACTCCATCTACCTGTCTTCTTTCGTCGTTCACTTGGTATCAGGGAGGAACGAGGACAACCGCATTTTCCACGACCTCGAAAGCCTTGCGTTCCTCCGCCACCACAAGGATAAGCGATCGATACTCCCGGATTCGCCTTGTTCTCTCCCGGCCGGCGCAGTGGCTGGACAGAAGTGAGGAGGGGCAGGGTAGAACGAGAAAATTCCAATGATGTTAATCACACCTCGACACACAGTCGGTTTCTTTGAACTTTAGCTCTGGGGTGTTTTTGGTATTTTCTATTTTTCGACGCTTAAGTAACAACCTCCCTTCTCCGCAGCCTCCCCCAACACAATGGACCACTTTTCTCTTCCGCATTAGAAGGGCTTCTCTCTCGTGCCGGCCGCATTTTTCTAGCGGGTAAATTCTTCGCCGACATTAATTAGACCCATTAAGCAGCCGCTTTTCCAACGTTTTTGAACTCGCCGCCACTGCACGGCCACCCGCCTAGCGAGAATTATCGCAACATCCGCGGCGGCAGAGCGTGCAGTGGCTACGAAGTGATATGGGGCAACTAGAGGCTGATACCCTCAAAAAATGGCTAATTAACAAAGGTTCAGGTTCCCAAAACTTTAGCTATTACAACTTCATTTGCCGAGTTTTTATCTTTGAGGAACTCCGGTTTCACAACTTTTGTAGATATGTATTCCAGTGTGGCTTGATTCAAGCGAAATTGTCGCCATGGTATAAAAGCCTCAAGGCCATGTGAATGTCTGCTGAAGTTGAATCTTTCTAACAATGCTACGGATTACATTTTAGTCAGATATTGGATAAATAATATTTCCTTTTTGATTTTACAATTTGTAAACAATTTCTAAATACAACATTCCGATTATCAATTATTAACAAATTAATAATCTAGAACGATATTTTCCCTTGCCACCATTATATCAGTTATTGAGTTCATTCATAAATGTTTACCTGACCAATTACAGATTATTAATTGGTCAGGTAAACATTTATTAATGAATTCAAATACTGATAATTTATACTCCAAAAATTGCAGTTGTTCAAGCAATTGGTCATTCATGCGCGACAAGTTCGAGAATACTTAACAAATATTTTAATATTAGATACTTATTAATTATTTTATTGAATGTTAGGATAATCGTAAATCATAGAAAACAAAATGTAATTTTTGTGATATTTAGTTATCACCGAAAATAATATTTTTGTCGATCTCTGATTTTAGTATACGGTGTCAGTATAAAACACAAAAATCTCATTACATTTATCAATCGAAGTTCACTTCAGACCTTAATTTTTACATTGTTGTTCTTCACTGTTTGGTTTGTAACTTAATTTATAGAGTATAGGATAGGACACGCCATGTAAAGTCCATGTACATGGGTGAGGAATTTTCCTCCGAGGGAGCAGGTAGTTTACACATAAGAGGGAATGAGAAGGGATGAAAATAGGAGCTTACTTGTTATTCGTATTATTGAATTCGATTGAAATTCGATTTTCAACAGATTTCACAGCGAATTTATAAAATCAATATTAACAACAGACAAATTGTAACAAATTAAAGTGCCAAAACAGAAGCTATCGTAGTGACGGCGTGTATAAAATTTTGCTATGGGGTCTTTAAACTTACTGCTCCATTTTCATTCCCCCAATAATGAACGGCTGCACTGGGTACACAACCAAAAACGCGAGGGTTACTAACACATCACGAAATTGCTTCAGCTAAATAGTCTAATGTCCCATCCTGTACTCTTTAATCTAAGGTGGATATCGTATTACAAGAAGAACATATATCAGTTTTAAAGCATAACATTTTTTTTATATATGTATTTAAACAAAGGTATTTGAGTGAAAAAATTTTTTGTTAATTTAAAAGAAACGTGAATGAAGATATTTTAATGTTATTCAAATATAAAACATGAAACCTACCAAGGGATTTTCAGGACTTATAAAGAGATTACGGCGTATGGTATATCATGAAAATTGACAATACCGTCGCACAAAAGATATAAAAGTAGGAGGCCATAAGCCCCTCATAATAATATGACTGTCGGAAATTAGGTTTACATACCTTTTTATAGATACTTTTACATATGTAAAAACGATGAGATCTTTTGAATCCCATACATAGCTTACTCCTGCCATATTTACGTCGAATCCTGGCAATACATTTTAAAACATCTTAAGTTACAGAAGTTTAAATTTAAGTTGAATTTAATATTGAAATAGGTTGAATAAGCTAAACTATACATCGGTTTATTTCTAAACCGTAGTAATTTTTAACTAAACTTAATATGAAACTTGTTCAGTTTAAATGTGTTTAATTATAATAAAAACTGTTTTGTTTAAAATTTAAACCAGTATTTCCGACAGTGTATGTAATTTATTATTTATACTTCATAGCTCTATTCCGGACCTCCTCACTATCAATCAGTTGGAATATACCAAACCAAAATTTAAATACAATTCAAATCTTGCTTGATAAGGGTTGTGGACTGCATTAAAGCCGTCTGCAATTACTGCAGCAACTATAGTAATTTCCGAGTAACAGCAAGTTGTGATACGACAAATTCATTAATCTTCCGATTTTGTGGGCATTTTGACCACACAACATGCTCTATCGTTAACTTGCGGAAGGTATTATAAATGTGTACACTAACGAACGAACACACTTTTAGAGTGTCGGAGTGAGCCGAACCCTCATAATTTCGTCATGTCCCCCTTGCATACTATTAAGATAATATTTTATAGATAGATGTACTTGCAAAATGGAATAACAAACGTAAATATATAAATGGTACGTCAAAATCACGCTTACTTTATCATGTTTATGGTTTTGATTTTTCCATCAGCAAAATTGCAGTCATAGGAAGAAGAAGAACTTCCTCAATTTTACGAACGATACTTTTATGTAGGAAAACTGAGGCTGGGTGTTATTTTAAGAAAATATAATACATGTTTATATGTATTATATTTTACCAATTGAATTGTTTTGTGCTACTGTAGCTCGCGTTTTACTCACACTTAAAATAACCAATTTTGCAAAACAAAACATATAAAAAATAAAATAAAAACATACAACAACAACAACAAAATTTTTCCTCTATTTCTCAGTTTCCTGATGTCGGATCGAGATGATACATATCTCAAATTACTCCCAGGACTCTAGGCTGTGCAATAGTGATGAAAATCCATTCAGTAGTTTTAACGTGATGGGAGTACAAACAGACAGACAGAAAAAAATTCCAAAATGGTTAGTGTCTTAGCTTATTTATAGTCCCCATTTTTGTGAGTGATAATACATAAATACTCAAATATAATAACTCTGACTTGCGCAACCGTATCATAGTTTGGAAGTGTAGATGCATGTTATTTTTTTGCATTGTACCATATATTTCTATTATTAAAAAACTAAACGTATTGAAATTGCATTCGTATTCTTTATAACAAAATTATCAGGTAGGCGATTAATTATAAGCATAACCATCATAAAAATAAACAATTAAAATATTTTTTTGAATAAGAACAAAAAAAAAAAAACTTCAACTCACAACTACATATGCTTTTTAATATTTGGCCCAGCTTTAAAGACGACACTCATTTTGAAGCAAAAATGATAAGCTACCATAGAAATTATGTTGAAAAATAATGAATGCCAATGACTTGCACAAATAATAAATAGAGTGAACTTTGTTCAATTACGAAATTAAGAAATTGTGAAAATAACTTTTTCCCATTCTCTTAGTGTCGGAAATTTTACTCGAAAAAAATTATGAAAAAACTAAAATTCTAGATGTTACCATGATATAAATTTTGAAGGAAAATTATGAGCAGCGCACGAAATTATACTTTCAAAAAATCTAAAATGAATTCGAAAAGAAAATTTTGTTCCACTCAATCATTTTATCTAAACGAAATATGTGAAATATAGTACATAACTGAAAAATGTATAAATATGTAGAATTTTATCAGTAGCCAAGTAAAATTATCTTAAATTTTAAAGGCAGCAATATTACTAGACTAAGGTCTGAATTTGGATATTTAATTTGATCGCACGAGGGCCATACTGGGTCCGTTTGATGGACAAATTCGGCGGCACCAAGGCCGCACTGTAAAAAGCTCCGCCACCACGGCCGCACCATCAGCTGAACAAATTTAATTTATCTATGGGACATTCCACGTCAACCGGGCCACCTAAATGACCAAAAATCATGGAGACCTAGAAAATTGTTTTTGGGCTTAAATCTTTGGTCTATCTTTATTCTTCAGAAATTGACCTGGCGTTTTGAAAAATTCAAAATGGCGGATCCAATAGGCGGCCAACTTTTCAAAAATGAGCGAAATTTGAATAAAAAAAATACTATGATATTCTGCATAAAATTCTAAGTAAGAAATGTCTTTTGCAAATTTTTGAATAAAATTGCCGTTTTTGAGAAAAAAATTCATGAATGTTTAAAAATTTTCTATTTTGTGAAATCCATATTGGCCATATTAGATCCGACATTTTGAATTTTTTTGACATCTGACATTGTATTCATCACTAGCGACCTCCTAACACCTGAGAATTTTTTAAATCTTTCTAAAATGCTAATTCTCAATTTTTTCCTATATAAGACCGAAATGTGGGATTTCATCAAAATACAAAATTTTTGAAAATTCATGAATTTTTTTCTCAAAAACGGCAATTTTATTCAAAAATTTGCAAAAGACATTTCTTACTTAGAATTTTATGCAGAATATCATAGTATTTTTTTTATTAAAATTTCGTTCATTTTTGAAAAGTTGGCCGCCATATTGGATCCGCCATTTTGAATTTTTCAAAACGTCAGGTCAATTTCTGAAGAGTAAAGATAGACCAAAGATTTAAGCCCAAAAACAATTTTCTAGGTCTCCATGATTTTTGGTCATTTAGGTGGCCCGGTTGACGTGGAATGTCCCCTATATAAATTAATTCGAGCGTGGTGCAGCGGAGATGCGATCGTTAAAATTTGTGACAAATTATTTTTTCTCCGTGCATCTATTTCATATTTTTCAGCAGCCATTGTACCGCCGCACAGTGGGCCCAGCGGGACTTTTTCGTGTCATAAATCTGTAACTTTTTTGTTTGTTGATATATCTGTATGAAATTTTTTTTATATAATGTTGAGGATATAGGCTTTCTAACTGTAGTGCCAAATATTAATATTTATTTTTTTTTAATTTAAAAATAAATATTTGAAAATGCAGTTTAACTTTGTCATAGTAAAACCTAAGCTTATATTACGTTTATTTTTTAGTTAACCATTACAACTTTAAGATTGCTACGTTTAGCAATTACAAGCTCAATATTACAGTTCTAGAGTACACAGTACTCATAAAAATAATTACGAGAAAACTTAACCTTATTTTATACTTATCGGTGTAAAACTCCCTTTTAACAACAAAATTCTTTAAAAATAATATTGTAATAAAATTAACGGTTAAAAATAGAACCCTGACAAAAACTTTCAAATTTTTAAATAAAAAAATATAGGGTTTTATTCACTTTATAAAGTTTGTTAAAAATTTTAAATGTTAGCGCTGTTTGCCGATGCCGAGATTTATATTGCATTTTATAGTTAATTTTATCTAGAATAAAGAGGAGTAAAAAAAACTTGCGGATTTTTTGCGCTTTTTTTTTGAGAATTAAAAATTATAGAATTGACGGTTTTCTTAGTATTTCCTTGACATTTTCGCGCTAATTTCATTGGATTTCATTTAAAATTAGCAATATACTATCATTAAGCATTCAACGAATTTATTCAATAAAAAAATATTAGTAATAAATAAAAAAAAAAAAAATTAATTTATTTAAAAAAAAATAATTTATTTATTTTAAAAAAATAATTACAAAAAAAAAATATTATTAATAAGAAATATTTTGTTTTATTTTGTTCTTTCTGCTAAATCACCTCCAATTATTATTTTAATTTTTTTTAATTTTTTTTTTAAATTTTTATTTTTTTATTATTTATGAATGTATTTTATTTTATTTTTTACTTTTTTTCAGGGAATCCTTTCGTTGAATGTTTACTGATAGTACGTTGCTAATTTTAAATGAAATCCAATGAAATTAGCGCGAAAATGTCAAGGAAATACTAAGAAAACCGTCAATTCTATAATTTTTAATTCTCAAAAAAAAAGCGCAAAAAATCCGCAAGTTTTTTTTACTCCTCTTTATTCTAGATAAAATTAACTATAAAATGCAATATAAATCTCGGCATCGGCAAACAGCGCTAACATTTAAAATTTTTAACAAACTTTATAAAGTGAATAAAACCCTATATTTTTTTATTTAAAAATTTGAAAGTTTTTGTCAGTGTTCTATTTTTAACCGTTAATTTTATTACAATATTATTTTTAAAGAATTTTGTTGTTAAAAGGGAGTTTTACACCGATAAGTATAAAATAAGGTTAAGTTTTTTCGTAATTATTTTTATGAGTACTGTGTACTCTAGAACTGTAATATTGAGCTTGTAATTGCTAAACGTAGCAATCTTAAAGTTGTAATGGTTAACTAAAAAATAAACGTAATATAAGCTTAGGTTTTACTATGACAAAGTTAAACTGTATTTTCAAATATTTATTTTTAAATTAAAAAAAAATAAATATTAATATTTGGCACTACAGTTAGAAAGCCTATATCCTCAACATTATATAAAAAAAATTTCATACAGATATATCAACAAACAAAAAAGTTACAGATTTATGACACGAAAAAGTCCCGCTGGGCCCACTGTGCGCCGTCTAGAAACCGTGCGGCCGTGGTACAGCCATCGTTAATTTTTACGTAATTTTTAAGTTAGCCATATCATCAAAATATCATAGTGTAAAAATTATGGTCCAACTGAAACTGCAAAAGAGTGTTCATGTTTTTGACAGAATATAATAATTTAAGATAAAAGATAAATAAATTAGAAATACGGACAAGTATGAGTAAAACTCGCGACCTGAGGGTTGTGTACTCGTATATATGATATTAAGAAATGAGCTCTACGAATTTTATGGGTTTGATTAGTATCGGAAATTGAACAACTTTTGGAAATATGAGAAAAAATTGTTTAACTTCGACAGGTAATTTTGTATGGGAAGTTGATTTTGTTTTTGCGAATTTCTAAAATTTGTTCAATATTCAACAGTGGTAACCCCACAAAATTCTTAGAGAAAATTTTAGAAAATCATATATTAAATACTGAAAGAAACCTCCAAATTAAGTTTATCAGGTAATAATTCCACATAGAATAAGAAATTAATGACTTCCGGATTTTTTTTTTTTTTTTCTTTATTTGTGCTATGAGACCTTTCTTTGTGTCAAATTTCAAGATTCTAGGTCAATGGGAAGTACCCTATTGGTTTTGATTAGGTGTCATTCAATGAACTAGTCTATCAGTATGAAAATACACTTTGAAAGGCCGTAACTTTTTATTGTATTGAATTAGCAACTTGGATTTTTTTATAGGATTATAAGGTTTAATATTTGCTATTAATTTTCAAAAGTAATCCTGTAAGGGTTCCGTTTTTTCATTTCGAGGTATTGAACCCTAAAAAGTAGAATCCCCTAGTAAATTTAACTTTTTTATGATTTTGTTTTTAGTTTGCGACTTCGTTTTATAAAGTGCACTGAACTGAATAGAAATTCTTAAATCGGAAAATTCTAAAGACAGTGCAAATGACAAAAAAGATCAAGTAATTTTAATGAAAACATATACTACATATATGTATGATATGTAGGTATTTCTGGATCATCTTTTAAAACCTCCAAAACAATTTAATGATTTACCGCGCCCAGGCTCAAGATCTGAACCCGCGTCACTCAGAAAAAAAAATCGAAAAATCCGCTTCTCTCCCGCTTTCGGTGGATGGGCGGTTTTATTGCTTCAATTAAAATTAGACGTGAAAACATGCGAGTGACGTAACATGTTGTCGACACTCCCGCATCCATCAAAGAGCCCCCTTACCAGGTATTTTTGGAGCTCGTTCTTCGAGAAATTGAAAGTTCATCCGCGGCTCAGTGATGCGGCTCGATGTGGTGGCGTACCCTTTTCGTGTTCCTTTAATTTCGAAACTAAACGAATCTCCGAATAGCGCGACTGTTTCCTCGTTAGAGAGTGTTATTAAAGAAATCAAGAGGGTGGAAGGCGGCAAAGTGGCAGTCCTCCGCGCCGCCGGAGGTGGAGCACCCTCGTTAGTCGTTTTCATGTTAAGTGCGCTCGCCCCGAGGGTCGTGCGCATAGGAAAACGATGAACGTTCCCGCTCGAGGTAAATAAATTTAATTTGTATTGGTTCGGGACGAAGTGGGTTCTTGTCCCAGAAGACGCAGCAGCAGTATCTTTACGTTTCGCCTTGAGCGGAACCCGTTTGTTGGGTCCTCTGTTCCAGGGTCTTCCATGGACCTATTCCCGAATATATACTAGATACCATACCACGAAAGACTTTAGGTCCATCGTCGTCGTCGTCGTCGTCGATCTTTATCACTTCTGAAAGGAGTGCAAACAAGGGCCCGGGCACGTCGTCATTAATTTATTCCTTGACGAACTTAAAGCGCGATGTTTGCTTTTTACTAAAGTCAACATAGCTACAGCTGCGCCCCCTTTCGCACTTGTTACCTCTGTTTGCCGAGTTTTGCCTCCAAATGGCTGTTTGCATTCCTCTTGTTCGGCAAATAGAAGGCAGAAGAAATAGCGAGCGCGGGGGTATAATTTTTAATATACATTGCAGCAAATAAAATGAAATAAACATTTGAATTAGCCAGCGATAAAAGAAAAAAGCTGATATCAGTAGTGCTCACCTGCACGCGTGTATCATATCATCTCTGTTGAGGCGGCGCACTTTTGCCGCGAATTTTAATAACATCTATCGCGTTTTATTGAACACCTTCCAATACGTGCCGCGGCGCATGCAGATGCCATTGCTCGGGATCGGGAGAATTGGGGCACGACCAGATAACACGAAATTATTCAAGGGTAATCTAAAAATATCCAGAGGTCGGGGCTCGGTAGCGTTGCGTTGGTTGCCTTGACGGCACGGCACCGCTCCTACACCGCAGTCCGGTGCGATGCGGTTGGTATTTTTGTCGCCGGACGGAGTTCTAGTCGCTTCAAATTCGAACGGGTAAAACGATAAGGGAGCTGTAGGAGGAGTGTTCCATGGCTGCAAGTGAAGCAACTTTCTCTTAAGTAGTTTCGAAGAAAAGAAAAATCAAAGTGCTCAACGTTATACCTAAAAGCTAAAAACTTTTCCTAATCCGATAGTCTCTACCTTTGAATTTAAACCACTCCTTTGCTTGGAAATGTATTTAGCGATACCCAGATCTACCTTCGATGCAGGCATATTTGAAAGTCAATGAAGTTTCAATGCCAGAATCAAAATGTAGAATAAAAAAAATGTTATCTCGAATAATAATATCTGAGAAAGTTACTCGACTCCTCTCCCGACTTTGTTACATATGTTTTAAATATACTGCAATGATCTTTTAGAACACAACATTTAAATGAATTAGATAAACCAAGCATTTTATTATTACATCCAAATAATAAAATGCTGGTTTTAACTAATTCATTTACGAAAAAAATAAGTATAGTTTTTTTTTTATTGAGGCAATGCTGAATACTAAAAGTTCACAGAGGCATTAATTTTGTTTGATAGATATTGTAAATTCCTAGGTATGTATTTTTTTGCTTTCCATTCACGCGACAAACTTTTCAGACAATAAATTAAGCATAACATATTATATGTGTTTAACTGAAAAATGTAATACTTCTTTTATTATAATCCACCTATTTGAAATATGTCCACTTAAATAGTAAATAGCATTCAGCATTGGGCCAATAAAGAAACTATTCTTATGTTTTCGTTTTAGTATACCTTGGTACACCAAGGTTGTTTTTAAAAAGTTGTTTTACACATAATTTTATTTTGAAATTTTTTAGTAACGTCTTAACCTATATATCTATATTATCTTTGCATCTCTAGTCCTTTTTCCTGTTAGATTTGAGATATCTAGTACTTTAATCAGAAGGCCATTTTAAGACTAGACATGGATTAGGATTAGGAAAAGTTATAGGTTTAAATAAAAACCACGGCACTTGCAAGATTTTATCTAAACATACTATCTGACTAACTAACTAACTAACTAACTAACTTACTAAAATATTAACAGGTTAAGTTAAATAAAAGCTCGTCAAACCCTTTAGATTGATATTTAAATCAAGAAAGTTGTGAAGAAATCCATCATCTTGGGGCATCCGCGGTATTGGATTTAGAACTGTATTAGGTATCTTTAATGCATTGTCACCAGATTAATACATGTGTGCAAAATTTCAAAGCTATAGCTTAATTAGAACTAGTCGAAATTTTGATTGCAATATTCGACCTAAACATACTAACAGGTGAAGTTAAAAAAATAGCGTTTAGCAACACTTTAAATATTTCAAACATTTTTATATCATTTAAAAAGTAAATTTCGTAATACTATATGTAAACTGTTTTAATCATTTCTTCTTGTTTATTCTGACAGAGAATTAATTTTTACTGTTGTTTATACCATCGACTATCATTATGACGTTGCTTCTAATGACGTCGTGACACACAGTATTTTATTTGATTAGAACTGAAAAGTTAGACGAACTTTTTCCGATTAGCTGTCATTAATATGAAAATCGCGGAATTTGAATTTAAAAGTGATTTATGGATCCAAAAATAAGTTCAGCACTCACAGCTGATTTTGTTTTTAGATTTTGAATGTAAAAAACCCCTTTATTTAACGACTTTAGCAAAGCTTAGAGAAACTCACTAAGTAGTAGTGACTCTTTTCATCATTTTCGACGAAATTAAGTATCTCGCGCAACTTCATTATGAACATTATTAATTTCGGCTACTTCATTATGAACCAATATTTCTTCATAATGAAGTATATTAGATCGGTGGTATTATTACCTATCAGGCAGAACAACCCAAGTTTTTGAGAATGTCGATTTTTTCTTAGGAAATTCATTTAACTGGAGCTAAATCTTTTGTCTATATTATAATAAAATAATTTGAATTTGACTGGTTGGTTTCTTAACCCTCCAGTAAAAGATATACACGATATATGTAAATACGCATATCAACAGCATCAAAATTCATATTCGGAAAATTTATTTAATTTCCATCATATAAAAAATAGAGTTGGTAAAGAATGCTGGCTTTTTGAGTATTAATTTACAAGACTAAAGAATTAATATTCTCTATTCTTTAATTCCTCTGAAGAATTATAAATTAAAATCATAAATTCCACTTCTGAGAAAAATGTTAAAGAATGCATTCGATATTCATTTCAAAGAGAATCCAATATATTGCTCTGGAATTCAAGGACTTCACTGAAACCTTTGTGAATTCACTTGCATTCACTTGAATTCAATGAATTCTTTTGCATTCTTTTTAAAGGGTATCACGACTCTAAAATGTTGAAAATTGAAAATTTTTCAAAATCGTTTTGAGAAAACTATACAATAGACGGTTCTGATTTTTTTTTTTTTACATTTTCTGTTTATTAACAAAATAAGGATACTAAACAAATTGCTTCAATAAGCTGAATTATTTAAAACATGTTTTCAGTGCCTTCGTAACTAAAACTAAATCCTGGTATATTTACTACACATGTTGTAAAAATTATCCGTGAGAGCTAGAAAATTTCCGATCAATAGGTTTATAATAGAATATTTTTTAGCCTTTAACTAATTAGCTAGAGATTGGATTAGAGGATTATTCGATGAGAAAAAAGACTAACAAAAACAAAATAGAATACATAAAAATTCTTTGAATTCGATTGAATGCAAGTAAATTTTGGTGAATGCATGTGAATTCACAAAGGCTTCAACGAATGCCACACATTTCAGAGGAATGCCTTCAAAGTAATGCAATCTCTTTGTGTAAGAGAAATCGAATGCATTCCTGATATCTAATTCTATTCCAAATATTTAAAATAAATTTAACTGCAGGTTTGAGTGAATTCATTTTGAGGAAAACATTTATTTAACAACTCTGATAAAAAAATGGTCAGGTATGACCTTTTGAATTAAACCCGGATAGGCATTTATTTCCCATTAACTCAAACATTAAAATACTTTTCGATTTTATCCATTCAAAAATACTGTTTTTATTTACGGGATCAATGGGAATGAAAAAAGAATGCCTGATTGCTTATTTAAAAATTCAACATACGATTATATAGGTTTTGCTTAAGATTAAATTTAAGCAGGACAATCCCTTTTTAAGAGAGTATTAATTTTTCAATGTACCTGTCTCCGAGCAATTCAACATTAATTACTCCGTTTTTCCTAAGGGGATGTTATTTCCCTCATATTTATGTTCATTATTCCATCATTCTTGTTTCCTTTCAATTTGCTTATTGTGTTTATGATGAATGCATCTTGACATTTACATCCACCTACGAAATTTCCAGTAAACAAGTTGCTAGGAGATGGAACAGGCAGATTACGAGAGGTTTTCACATTTTGACACGAGCCCTCTGACAGCTGACCACAACCTTCCTCGATAAAGCCGATCACAGGACCGAAGATTTTCATTAGGGCTTAGGACAGGTAAGCTCAAGAGCCCAATTACAGCGTCTGCCAATTTGAAATCTGGTCATCCGAATATTCGACATGAGGAAAGAGGGAGGATACCTCATTCTAGAATCTAGGGGTTAGGAAATGGAAAATGATTTCTTTGAATTGCCAATGACTTTCACTATTTGAACTTCTGGAGCTTATTCACTCGATATCAGAGAAGTAACCAGGCTGATCCTTCTTTTGGGAGGGGCTTTACATGTATTACAATATCATTAACTTACCTTCAAGGCAATAAGCGCATGGGCGTAGTCAGAATCTTACTTAAAAGAGATACATATACTACTCAAAAAGCTAAATAGCTTGCTTTAACTAACATATTCGAACTAGTCTCGGCGGAATTATGTCCTTTACATTTACCTATCTTAAAAACATATTGCGTTTTTTTCCGACAAATTCAAAATGAATTTTTCTTTCTATCTTTCTTTTCTAACTATGAAAATATAAATACTATAGTTATTGATATTCATAATATTTCTTAATCAAAATTATTACAGTCATAGACCATTAAGACAATCCTTGGGAGGAATAGATTACAATTTCGAAGAATTTAAGTAATATGTGTAATGTGTATTGTTTTTAGGTTTTCAAATCATCAAGTACTATTAAAATTTATTTGGTTATTCTAAAAACCCAAAAACTCTTAGTCCGTATATTTTGGTTTTCCTTTAAGAATTAATAAACAAAAAAACAAAATAGCTTGGATCGAATACTTTTTGATATTAATTCCTCTCTTAGTAAAATTTCTGGAATTAATTTTTTTTTTTTAAATAAAATAAAACAGAAATTTCCCAGGAATGATGAGTCGATTATAATTTATTAATTCCCTTTTAATGTTAATTTCAACATGAATAGTTATAGTACTTTCGTTTTTTACCCTTAACAGTTGAAGGTTTCTCAAAGTTGTTTAAGTTTAAATTACTAAAAACATACTATAATATTTTAAGGGGTTACATGGGTCTTAAAGGTATAAAAAAAACGACTTCTTTAAAAAGTTTTATTTCAAAAACGAAAAATATTTTTTATTTAAAATTTAAACATATGAAAGTAAAGTACTTAAAGTACTTGTAAAAAAATTTTCAGCCAAAAATATTGAAAATTTTCCAGCCGTTTTTCGCCGTCAACCTTTTTTTTTGCGGTGGACATGATATTTCGATGTGGATTCATCTGAAAACATGAAATCAAAAATTTTCTTGTAGTTTATGCCCTTGGCTCGTGATTGAACAAAGGAATTTTCATTCGGTCAAGTCGTTCTTGTTTTATACGAAAAAGACCTTTTAAAAATGATGAGAATCGGAAAAACGCATAAAAATTTGAGACGAAAATTGATTCAAACTCATGTCAAAATGTCAAATTTCATTTTTTTTTCAATTCCTTCGTTCAATCACGAGCCAAGGGCATAAACTACAAGAAAATTTTTGAATTTTTGATTTCAGATGAATCCACACAGAAATATCATGTCCACCGCAAAAAAAAAGGTTGACGGCGAAAAACGGCTGGAAAATGGAAAATTTTCAATATTTTTGGTTGAAAATTTTTTTACAAGTACTTTATGTACTTTACTTTCATATGTTTAAATTTTAAATAAAAAAGATATTTCGTTTGTGAAATAAAATTTTTTAAAGAAGTCGTTTTTTTATACCTTTAAGACCCGTGTAACCCCTTAAAGTAAGTTGCAATACACAGGCTCACAGCTGTTAATAAACGGAAATGGAAACCTAAAGGGCAAAAACTTCGAATTTTTTAAAGTTTGAAATATTTATGGATGACTTTGCTCTTAAGATGTAATCTAAATGCACTTGCGTTTCTCAAAGTCATTCGTGACTTCTTACATTGCGAATGACTGTTAAAAATTTAAATTCCAATGTATTTTTACAAAGTATTTTTCTAAATTGAAAGAAGTCTATTGTTCTTTGCTATTAAAGTTCCAAAGTCAGAGAATATATTTTTCGGGAGTGTACCAGCTTTTTTATAGTATTAGTGAAACACTGTTGTTGGAGGCAGAAGCAGCAATACCTTGCATGAAGAGTGCTGTTACTGGCTGAATATTTAATTATATTCTACACATCATATAATTTTTTATTATATCCAATTTACCAAAAACACTTTATACTATCGTTTATTTTACAAAACTTTCTGCGAAATAGAACTATAGAACTGAAAATCTAAGTCTAATATAATTTAGATATAATGTAGCATTAACAAAAAATGTTCTTCAAAACTACAAGATTTTGTAAAATAAAATTTTTCAAATGATAACATGTATTGTTGGTTTCACAAAATAAGATATGGTATAACTATAATAGTATTTTATCTTAAAAACTGCACCGAAATTTGTAAAGATTTTTCTGAATGTGGCTATAATTAATACGCATACGTTTTTAATGTAAAGGAATTAAAATCTACTTTTAGTATTGTATATTTTGTTTTCAATTATCTACTTTTCAATTCTACTCGCAATCCCGGTGTAATATACCTACGAGTACATTTAGGAGGAGCTACAATTCCCCTTGAAATAATATTTTGATTGATAAGTACACATTACTAATTGAAAAGTAATGAAAGTAAATAAATTCAATTTTAAGGTATGTATGAATGGGAATGGGTAATGAAATGTGTACTTTTATTTACTTTGTGCTTGAAACGACTAAAATAGGGCCTGGTGTTATAATACGACATATAATTGTACAGTTTATGCTTCTGTTAAAACAAATAATCCATTCGGTTATTAAAATGCATCGTTATTTTTCATTTCAGCGCCCAAAAGACTGGCTACAATAGTCCGTGGCAGTGGACAACAGTGACAGCGACCGGAGAATGACAAATAGGGGCTCGAAAAGAGCCCGCAATGAACGGTGGTGGTGGTGGTGACGGCCCAGTGAATGGGAACGGCCTCAGCTCGAGCAGCAGCTCCGCTAGCAACAGTAGCAGCAGCAACAACAACAATAATAATAATAGTAGTAATAGCGTTTACGAGGGTCATTCTCATCTGCTGCAGCAACAAGGGCAGCAGATGCAGGCGGAGGCACTGGGGAGCTACGCGAACATGATGTTCCCGGGCGCGGGGGGCCGGATGCACCCCTCTCATCATCACTTACATCAGCAGCAGCAGCAGCAAGCGCATCAACTTGCTGCTCCTCATCAATCACAGAATGAGCATTTGGATATGCAGCAGCAGCAGCAGCAGTCCGGGCACAATTACAACTTCCCAACGGGGCCGATGGGCGGCGGAGTCTCCTCGGGCGGCCCCTCATTACCGGGGTTCGCGGGCTCTCAAGCAGCGGCGGCGGCGACAGCGGCAGTGGCGGCGGCTGCGGGAGGGTACGTGACTCAGTCGGCCCAGCAGGCCCACCACCTTTCGCAGATTCACCACCAGACGGCGCAGCTACCCCATGAGACCCAGCAGACCCCCCAAGGGATGCTGCCCTCACGGGGTCACCCATTCACTGGCTACGACTATAACTACCGTGCCGGCGGGGGCTACATGTAACATTGACGGGAGGGGAGGCGCCGTATCTATAAAAAATCACACACACATATATAAGATACACAAATCATACGGATTAAATTAAAGTAAACAAATTGACTTTTTATTATTAATTAAATTATGAAATTATTATTATTGAAGTTTATTAATTTAATTTAAAAGAAATTATGAGATAACGTTTTGTTAAATTTCAAATTTAATAATAGTTAGAAAAAATATTTTTGTTTTAATTCGGACTTGTTTATTTCTCACCCCTCCTCCCTCACCCCTCTAATCCCCACCCCTTAAATCTTTCACAAGCACAGGTAAGTACCTACTATATATATTTAACTTGCAGTTGTAGCGAACGTGTATTCATCAAAACCACCAAAATCGATCAGCTTCAAATTTTGGTTTTCACATCTCATAAGATATAAGATACGCTGCAGCGAACACACATCCCCCTTTTACCCAGCCATCAGAAGTGACCATCCTCGAGCGTGTCGAAGGGGATGCTGCATCACATAACATTACATAGCTCCAGCAGCTGGGTCCATGTTCGCAGCATTGAGTCAAAACTCGAATGATTTCTGCTGTACCTCAAAATGTTTGTACATGATCGCTGAGTATTCGACATGTCGCCTTAATATAAACCTATACACTTTCTTTTACCCGTATATTCGTAGGGTTGTATCCAGGCACCTTATGGAGTTTATTGTCGCAAAAACGCGTATTAAATTTATTAAGAAGGTCTTTTATAGTCTAGCCACTTTCTTATGAAATACTAATAAAACAATTATGAAGGATCTTTCATGGGTTTTATTATACGACCTTAGTTCAGACCGTCTCCTTAACACCATATTTTGGGATTATTTCATTATTATTATATCCAATTTCTGTATATTATTCCAGCATGGTCTTTTCTTTAATTTTAAATGTTAAATGATGAGACGTACAAGTCAACTGCATGACTATGAATTTCAATTATTTATTTGGGCCATCTACATAATTCGTATCAGGAAAGAATAAATCAAATTAAACCTTTATTAGGCATATTCTAAATACTAATAAAACCTAAAATGAATGTGATACAGGGAAAGACGTAAGTAGTGGTTATCAAATTTTAGAAATTCAGAATAAATTTGTTAAAACCTTACTGTTAGACATAAAAAAAACAAACAGATCCCCGTAAAAGATGCAACCTATTTCATCGAACTTTACTATTACTTTATATCCTTGTTTACTGGCGATAAGTCAACTTAATCATTGATTTTCTTAACTATGGTTTCAGGAATTCATTAAGAAGTAACATTTCATTTCCTACCTTTAAAAACTAAATAATAAAAATATTTTTTCATTGAATCCCAAATATTGTTATTTCTTAACGAGAAAAGTTGGGAAAAAAGCCATTAATAATAAAAATAACTAAGCCCTCATTGAATTTAGGCTATTAAGCAAAATTAATTTATTCACGAAAATAGGGTCTAACAAATCATCATGTAAAGATATACAGACAACGCAGCAACGATTCCAAATTCATTTCTGAAATCAGGGCTTAGTTATAAAAACTTATAGAGCATTTCGTGAATTTTATGCAATGAATAATCGCCGATCAGAACTTGCTATTCGTCGTCTTATAGAAAATTTTATTTTCAAAACTTCAGGATATTAATGTTGAAGACTCTTGGTTTCAACAGGATGGCGGTACGTGCCATACAGGGACTGAAGCAAACGATTTATTGAAATAACAATTTGGTGAAAATCTTATTTCAAGATGATGATGTAATATTCTACTGATTTTTTCTGGGGATATGTAAAGTTTCTGGTCTATGCTGATAAAACAGTTTCGATTGACGCATTGGAAGTCAAAATGAGACATGTCATTGCAAATATAAAGCCCCAAATGCTCAAAAAAATGGTCAAAAATGTGACTGATAGGATACGCTATGTAACATATGTCCTAAATTAAATAAAACCAAATTTATGGTCACTTCCTCAATTTTTATTTTTTATTCAAATACAAAACCCGGTCGCGTTTTACAAAACACACATATAGGAAATCAAAACGTCTAAAATCGTGCAATATGTAAATGGTCCCAAAAAAATTAAAGTGGTGTACATCCGACAAGCATTACGATTTTATTCAAAAGGTTATTTATGTAAGCAGTTTTATGTTAATTCAATTAATCTTTGGTATAAAGATGTTAATTTGATTTAATTGCATTACACCAAAAGCAAAAAGAGTTTAATGGCGAAGAGCAAAGGCAAAGCAAAAAAACACAATTTTCTTATGTAAATACGATGATATTTAACAAAATTAAATGTTAACCCTATGTTTTCCTATTCGGAGATATTAAAAATATTCAAAGCTGTAGAAGAAGCAAAATGCAGATAGTAATAGTAGAACATTCAAAGAAAACAAATTACAGAATTGCTATAAAAAAATTATCTTCCTTATTCCTTCTATCCTAAATAAATGAAGACGGAAGATAAGTCGAATAAGTACTAATTAAAACGAATCTTTGTCTCACGTGGGATAGAAAATGATAAAAAAAATATCTGCTCAATCTAAACATTCTTACCTGCCTACCTTCATTAAAGACAAAGGTATCACAGTCAGTGACAAATATTTATTCAGTTCAAATATATTTTTTCTAGCAAAATAATCTGTGAATCATTCAAAGATTCCACCCTAACGACGTCATCCGGCATATAAAAACTCTTTTTATTCCAGGCAAAAAAAAAACTCTAGAAAGAATAATTCGCGGTTTAAAATCCGACCGAAGTCTGGATGATTTTATGCTTGATAAGTTCCGCATTTTCGATTATTTCGCAACATTAAAATCCAGGGAATATTCTTTCAACTTAAAGGGGATCGAATCGAACATTCGATTACTCACAAGAAATGCGGTCTATGTAAAGACAAAGACTGTGCACTTCCCTAATTACCATGAAATTTGAGTCTTCGATAAATAATATGATCAATATAATGAAGGGAAATTTTTCAATTTTTGCGTTGGGCTTCATTAAAATAGTAAAAACGAATAAATTTTTGAGAATCACCATTAAATTTTAAATATGCTTTGGGTATTCTCATGGTAAAATCCACCCAGCTAAAATTACGATGAAATCTCAAATGAATCAGTTGAATATAAAATGTATGTGTCATCGATTAACTAAATATTTTTTGTAGTTCAAACTCCCAGTTACCCCCAGAAGAAAAACAGAAAAATATTAATATTATGAGATATCCTATCCAGCACAAAAACTATTAAATAAAAACCTGAAAATTGACAACGTTTAAAACTTTTAAACAATTATTATAACTATTTTTTGATGTGGACTGTGAGTATTATCTCAATCAATTTTATAGGGTAAAGTTTATATTACAAATTTGTATATATACCATTAAGATAATTACAAAGATTATGATAATAATACGAATTAAATACTAATTATCGACATTTTGAACGTTCTCCTCTGATTTTATATGTTGTATAAAAGCCTTATAAGTTTTTCTGTGTAAACTAAGTAAATTGACTTTTTTGTCGCTTAAAATTGCATTTCGTAGCTTACTTCGCAGATTCACTTATAACAAGATACGAAATTACCTCGCCGTAAGAGGTTTTCTTAAGAAACGAGTTCATAAAGTTTACGAGTTTCTTAAAAGGTATTTTAATATAACGTAGAAGTTTTTCTAAGTTGCATAATATAAGATAAGATTTTGTCTCAGCCGTTCAGCTCTTAACTCCTTAATAAAGTTGAAAGTCTAATGTTACAGCCAAATCCATATTTCTATACTAATATTATAAATGCGAAAGTAACTCTGTCTGTCTGTCTGTCTGTTACCTTTTCATGCTTAAACGGCTCTACGGATTTCGATAAAAATTGGCAAGAAGATATACCTAATATTAGAGGGAAGGACATAGGCTAGGTAATTTTTACCGCGGAAAAATATCTCATTCCCAAGCGAACCTACCTAATTTTCATTCAAACTCAAACAAATAAGCCAACATCCTAATTTACTAAATACTAAGTAAAAACAAAAACATTACATATCTAATGTTTTTTCGATTAACTGCTAATTTGGGAAAAAATCTCATAGCGAGCTACAATTTTCGAATGTGTACTAAGATTAATGTGGGAAAAACATAAAATTATGTGATAAGTATAGCATAGATTGATTCGTAACTAAATGTTCCAACATATACCAATCGATTCTATGAAGTGCCCTGATAGGCATTTGTGAGAACAACTTCTTTCTTAGATCAACCCTTCACTCGCAAAATCGCGATTGAAAATCGATTGTTCTTGAATTACGTTCACATAAATCGTTGTAACTTCTTTCAAGGATATTGCAGGATAATAAAGAAGACTGCGTCAGAAAGAAGACATTTTTCATTTTTCCAATAATAATTTAACTTAACATGAATTTTATGCTGTATGTATAACTTTAAATACTTTCATATACAACAATACTACGTACTTCAATCTTTATCTTTGTTGATGGTATTTGTATTCCTGCTCCTTCGTTAATTAATAGAACGAAAACAGCTTTATTTTAATGAGGAAAACGTCAAACGACTTCCTTAATTATCAAAGTGACTTTTCTTCTATGTATTTAAACCTGAATAAAGAATAGGGTGGTCAGACAGCGAAATTAATTAAACTAATATTTTGAAATTTGTCAAATGTTTGAAAAGTATAATACATAGTAAAATACGTACTTATACATAAAATACAAAAGTAGTTAATGACTCTTCATATTAAAAATAAAACCTACATATATGTGATTCACTACTAAGCCAAATAAAGTATCGTATTGTTCTAAGTAATCATGCTAAAACTTATCTATTGCAATCATGTTATACCTATGCATAATGTGTACTTAAATGCTATTTTAATTTACTTCTTGTTATATCTTGGAAAACCAATTTCCGTAATGATCGATTAAGTCCAGCGTCCAAAACGGAAATGACAAAAGTGAAAAAAAAAGCGTAACACAATCAATTTTTATGTCCTACACCTCTCCTAGAATCTTAGGAAAATCCAGTGAACCTATAAACAAGACATATCTGAAAAGTATTGATTTTTCCAGAGTACACCCGAGTAAAATTTTCTATAAAATTCACCAACACAACGCCGGTTGTAAATTACTCAAAATGCTGACGTAGGCAAGGCTTGAGAATTGAGATGGTTCTCCCACTTTCCCGGTAGATGTCACCTTCCTTTCCGTTCTGACTGTTCTGACTGTTGAACACTACACATAGAAGAAATTTTAGGTTCATTGAAGTGTTTATTGTCAGAGGGGAAGTGGGCTGCGATGACGTCTGCATTTGCTCGTTTTAAATTCGGATTTGAATGCGCATGCCGCCGACGCAAACATCCACGCAATCCGCCTTCGTGGTGCACGATGAGAGGTTGTCGGGCGGATAGACGGATGGATGAATGGATGAATATTAAAGGAAGGATAATGAAAAATGATTGGATTCTGCTACGGGTTGCCAAGTTTTATGAACTATTTTAAAAATAATTTTTAGATTCCATTAAATTTATTTTATGAAGCACATACATTTTTTCTTAGAATTACTTGTGTCAAGATCAAGTTACATATTGTATTCTTGTTTATTTACACAGGTAAATATCGCGACAAACTTTTATATCATATAATAAATTGATGGGTTTGACTTAATTTAAAATTTATTTTTTAGAGCATTTAAATAAATGCTTATTTTAAAAACTGTTTTTTTACTTTTAATTAATTTTTTATTTTTTAGTTTTCGCTGGACATGTTTTTCGTACTCTTCTAAGCATACCTTTTCATTTGATACTCATATCATGTGGTAAATAAGAAAATGTTGTCCGCCATCTTGAAACGGCGGGCATATTGAATTTAGTGTGCTGTCACTCACTTTATTGATTTCTACTCTTTAAGCCATTTCATTTGATATCCAGATTATTTGATACCTATATGAAGGAGGTTGACAATAAAATGTAATCCTCTATCTTGTAGCCTCGGCCATTTTAAAATGACGTCACTCATTTTATCGTTTCTTACTCTTCAGACTCTTTCATTTGATACCCATATTAACAGGGTTGACAAAATATACACAATCTACCATCTTGTGACAGTGGCCATTTTGAAAATATTACTATTTTAAATATTGAATATTGCATTGTCACCAAAACTAAAGGTGCATGCAAAATTTCAGTAAAATCGGTTGGGAGGAAATTGTTCAAAATTCAGTTGCAAGATTTGACCTAAACAAACTAACAAACATACATACCACATACATACATACATACATACATACATACATACATAGAAACATTCCAAGTTAAATAAAAGGTTGTAAAAATATAAGTTTAGTCAGAATTTCAGTTCTACTCCTTCGTATATTGAATAGTAAATTAAAATTTTAGTAAATAATGCATCTATCTAGCACTTTGAGCTAAGAGCTAGAGGCCAAAGTTCAAAGGAATAAATTAAGTTAATTGAGGAGGTGAGATTTCACTCACTTCATATATAAATAATTAAACTGGTTGTTAAGTTTTGAATCTGCTCTCATCTATGTGAGCTAACATCTTGTTCTGTTAAAATAAGCCACAATAATATATTAAAATCTTTATCGTATACAAAAACAATTCTGAAAGATTTACGAAATTGAAAACTATTAATATATACAGACTAAAATCATAATAATTCATATCTATAAATTATTCAGGCAATGAAAACACAAACTTAGTAAAAAGTTTCAGACATTTTTCGTTTCCCCTATAACATAAATTCAGAATATTTTATATACCAATTCAACAGACCGTACTCTTATATCTATCTCATATAAAATTGAACGTTTTTATGCTGCTGACAGTCCGAGTCCTTTTCCTTAGCCACAAAAATCTATTGAAAAAAAGTGTACATTATTTTTAGATCTTTAAATCACCTTGACTAGTTCGCCCGAGAACATCTAACGAAATTTAAGACACAAACTTTTATTGGAAGAAAATGAAAATGACGAATGATGTTTTCACCTTAGAGACTTGCGTGACCACAAGAATTGATTTGTAATGATAAAATATTTATATAAAATCAAACAAATTACTTCAATTCCCCGGAAAAAAGCAATAAAGCAAAATAAGACAATTTGCATATTTTATCTGACATAAATTGAAGGGTGAATTTTTTATATGTCTGTGGAAGCTGGCAGTAAATTGCGACTTTGAAAAATGTTTACCCAAACGTGTAGGTGTTATTTGTGACTAGCAAGAAGATTAATGCAGATTAACATAATTGTTTATTTTTTATTTTCGTATAAATAATAACAATGACGATTTTTTTCTGTAGGTTATAAGTCCGGAAAGGAAAATGTTGCAACTCTAACACAAGAATATTCATTTCATCACTTGATGAGCACTCAGAAGACTATAATAATAACTCAAATCATATTATTGTTCGTGATATGAATATTGAAATTATGGAAAAAAAACATTCTCCGGTAATTTGGGTTTACTAAATTTTTCTCGGGAGTCACTAGAGTTGGCAAAAAGAAACAGACTTGTATTGATCGTTACCCAAATTAACTCAATACTAATAGCACAAACTCATATGGCACTCACAATTATTTCGTTTATGATTACGATAAACTACTAAGTGAAGTAACCTAGCAAGATTGGTCAGACGTATATCTGAAGATTTTGATTACCCAATTTAACGAAATAGTAAATTTTATAGAAAAATAATACATAAGTAGTATGCACGTACTATTATATAATCAAAGAATTGATATCTGCACTCAACCATTAAAAAACGAAAAATAAAAAATTATTAGCTTAAAACAACCGACTTTGAAAAAAAAAACCACATAAAAATCTATTGAGAAAGCTACTGCAAAGTGAAAAATAATTTTTCTAAAACACTCGTAGGTATCAATAGATTGTAATAATTATATTACCCAGTTATTTCGTATGTTCAATATCGCATTATTGTTATCACTAATACTTCTAACTTATTATGATTTCTTTGTGAACAGATATCTTTTGAACTCCTCGCCACTGGCGCCGACATCAAAAGATATCTGTTCACAAAGAAATCATAATAAATTAGAGGTATTGGTCATAATAATAATAATAATATAATATTGAACATACGAAATAGCTGAGCAATCTAGTTATTACAATCTATTGATACGAGCGTTTGAGAAAAATTATTTTTCACTTTGTATAGTTGAGAAAGCCACTAAACTTTTGTGTGGTATTTCTTTAAAGGCTGTTTTTTATTTGTTAAACAGTTTTTGTAAAGGAAACATAAGTCAAATAAGTTTAGGAAATATTGCTTCAGATCTTCTTTAATTGTTTTTTTATATTGAAGGGATATTTCTACGAATGTTAGAAAATATTATTTCCATCTTTAGTCCGTCACCAATTCAGTAGCGGCTGCAATACGTTAATGTATGTTAAAGGTATATTGATTTAATTTGGAAAGGTAGTAAAATGGGAATTTAATAAAAATAAAAAACAGGTATATTAATTACATGAATTTCGGAGAAAATTTAGGGAAAACTTGAATTTTAAGAAATTGGTAAAATTTTTTGTCAGTTTCGCAAGTGACTGTAGCCACAGTGGTATTAAGTAGATCAACATAGTTGACATTTTTAAAAAGCACATTGGTTTAGTCGCTTTTTGGTGTAAGTTTGATGTCGCTGCGTTGAGTAAATCAAAAGATAAAAATAAACTAATGATAAGCATACCATGAAAATTCCGAATTTATGAATCACCCTGTAACTCCCAAATCGTTGAGATTGCTCCCCCCTCCCACTTCTTACAATTTTTTGTTTGTCTAGGTGAGATCTCTCACATATTTGGCATGCTTTATATGAAACACCCTGTATATGCGGTTTCCCGTTTTCCACGGTCTCGATTAGCACTATTTTTCTTGGAACGTATGCACCATGTAAATATCTGAATGGTTGTATATTATTTACTCTGCAAATAAATTATTTATTGTATTATATTATAAGTCGTAATTTTAGAAATACAATATAATGCTTAGTAAGCAACAAATTCTCTCAAAACTTTGAAATTAAAAGGCTTAAAAGGCCAATTAAAGGTCTTACATATAATTGGGACAATGAGTAATACGATCTGACGAAATCAGGGTTTGCGCAAAAATTGAAATAACACAATGAAATCGTCATGAGATATTTCGAAATATTTTTTAACTACACATTTAAGAATTGTCAAGAGTCATCTCTTGCTGCAAAATATCTTTTTAATGTTCTTAAGAGTTTCGGCTAGATTCTAGTTTTTAGAATTTATAGAAGATGCATTTGCGTCAACGAGCTGCACTTTGAACAAACAGCAAAAACACAAACTCAGCAGCAGCTCTGAACAGCATTTACCGGGTGACCGCAAACTTCCTCACACCTGTTTAAATAGTGAAGATGATTGAGATGAGGGGCGAAAACGGCATCATCACTCTTTTACAATTATAATTCTGGTTGCGATGGGGCATCAAGCACACGTGTACATAAATGCAAGCCCGGTTTCGTAAAATTAAATGATTACATCGGCGTGATAACCGCCGCCGTGTCGAGGGGTAAAAGGGAAAATTCACGCTTGAAGTGACTTCTTAATGAACATTTTCTCAGCTTCCTGTGCAGACTTCGATTCGATTGTCTTCCACAGCGTGTCTATATAAGAATCGCTTCAGATAGCTCCTTGGGTTTGAGGTTTAAGATATTATTTTTGCGCTCGGAATATAATCGATTATTATCAATTGAGGTTCTTAATATAAAACCACACCAATTGCGGACAGTTGGACATAAATAGAAATTTTTTGGGTCACCTCCACCAGGGGCCAATTTATTCGTGGCGTGCGCAACAACACTCTGTTCCGCAAAAGAAGAAACTTTTCTCAGTATTTTGGGGGGGGGGGGGGGGGGGGGGGGGGGGGGGGGAGAGGGAAAAAACTGATTCTAATAAAAACTAATTAACCGAATTTTTCAAACTTTTTCGTCCGAGAAAACCTCGTTACTTGGGCCTCCGCCCCACTTCCGAAGTGTCAATGACTTCGGGGGCTCCGCCCTCCCACTCTTAATTAGATTCAATTGCCGGTAAACGGAGGCGATATAAATGAGTTTGTGCTACTCCGTAGCCTGTAACTGGGGTTGTAAACGGCCACAAATTGATTCAGAACGCACTTGGGAATCGATATGTTTTTATATCGCAATTCATCTAAGTACCCACCTTGCTTGCCTATGTAATATCAGGGAGAAACATTTTCTCGGTTTCATAAAAAGAAATTTCACTCAAGTCAGTCTCGGGTCTGTGTGCGTGTGTGTGGGGGCGAGGAATTCTGCGAATTTGAGACGTAAAACGTAATACGTAATTTGCTGTTACGCAATGTGTCTGGCTCCGTCGCTGCCTCTTTCATGACATTTTAATAATGGGGGACAATAGATTATAATTTAATATGTAAGCGGAAACCTCGTTGTTTTGATGATTATTTCAACATTAAATGAAAATGTCAGGCTTTAAGAATAACAACAAATTTTCATTCAAAATTAGGAGAATTGTAAATTTGAGAGCTATTAGTATATATTTAGACAACACATTCAATTAAAACAAATTATAATATGCAAACTCACATAAACTTAATTCCATAAATAATTCATTTAAAGAACTGTTTGTTCGTGCATAGGATTTAAACTATCAGACCAATTTTAATAAGCGAAGTGCACCCAAAAGAATATTTCATTTCGTAGTTCATTTAAATATTTTTGCTTATAATTTTCACATAACAAGATTGCTGGTAAGTATGACTAGAGAAATCTATTTAAAAATTATAAAACTATCTTGTTATTTAAAGCACGTATTTAGTTGAAACTTGATGATGGAATTAGTTTATACAATGAGGCTCGTTGTTAACACTATAGTACGACCAACCCACCAAATTGATGATAGGTTTCAGACTTATTAAATAATTTACTCTAACTTGTATAAAATCTGACTTTTTATGACTTTGTAACTAGAAACCTCAGTGTTTTCAATCCAGTAGAACATTTGTGGGATTGGTGCTAAATAATACTCAGTTTCATTGTTGTCTCTTTCTCTGCTTAATTTGTAATACTCTTCTTAGCCTCTCAGCATCCTAAAAGCAGCCGCGGATCCAAGGGGGGGGTCACGGGGGTCATGACCCCCCCCAAAACAGCCAATTCTTGATTACATACTACAAAGCAGTGTTGAAAAAACTGTAAACAAATAAAAGCCATGTAATGTTTAAAAAGATTCTATGAAAAACATCACTTTAATTTAAATTTCAAAATTAGACAAATATGGTTATACATTTGGTCCTTCCAATGTTATTTCACATATTATGAAAATGAATTTACCTTGAAGCATCCGTCAAATGAATCCTTGTTTTATCTTCTTACTTTTGTTGTTTATTTTCTGGTTTTCGTTTTGTTACCTTCTTTTTTTATTGCGAAATGCACTAAAAACTATCCTGGTTTCAACGACACTGAAATCAACATTGGACTGTTGTGTTTTCAATGTTTTGATTGCAAACTGTGAAGTTAGCCACGCCGCCATAAAAGGCGCCAAGTCATTTGAAAACACACGAGGTAACGTTTCAGAAGAAAATTCGAAATAAAAACATTCAGACATTTTTTAGTTATAAGAGTACATCTAATATATAAAATTCTACTGTCACAGTGTTAGTGGCCATACTCCTCCGAAACGGCTTGACCGATTTTGATGAAATTTAATATGTATATTCAGTAGGTATGAGAATAGGTTTATAACTAATTTTTATACCCCTAGATGTTAAGGGTGGGTCACCCTAAAAAAAGTTTTTTTATTTTTTGGACCAATTTTTTTTTTGTAATTTTTTTATGGTGTGGCATTAAAAAACACATTTAGTCCTAAATTTTTACCCTTCTACCACCAACCCCTACTTTTTAATAGTCTAATATATAAAATTCTTCTGTGACAGTGTTAGTGGTCATACTCCTCCGAAACGGCTTGACCGATTTTGATGAAATTTAATATATATATTCAGTAGGTATGAGAATAGGTTTATAACTAATTTTTATACCCCTAGATGTTAAGGGTGGGTCACCCTAAAAAAATTTTTTTTATTTTTTGGACAAATGTTTTTTTTGTAATTTTTTTATGGTGTGGCATTAAAAAACACATTTAGTCCTAAATTTTTACCCTTCTACCACCAACCCCTACTTTTTAATAGTCTAATATATAAAATTCTTCTGTGACAGTGTTAGTGGTCATACTCCTCCGAAACGGCTTGACCGATTTTGATGAAATTTAATATGTATATTCAGTAGGTATGAGAATAGGTTTATAACTAATTTTTATACCCCTAGATGTTAAGGGTGGGTCACCCTAAAAAAAGTTTTTTTATTTTTTGGACCAATTTTTTTTTTGTAATTTTTTTATGGTGTGGCATTAAAAAACACATTTAGTCCTAAATTTTTACCCTTCTACCACCAACCCCTACTTTTTAATAGTCTAATATATAAAATTCTTCTGTGACAGTGTTAGTGGTCATACTCCTCCGAAACGGCTTGACCGATTTTGATGAAATCTAATATATAAAATTCTTCTGTCACAGTGTTAGTGGTCATACTCCTCCGAAACGCCTTGACCGATTTTGATGAAATTTAATATATATATTCAGTAGGTATGAGAATAGGTTTATAACTAATTTTTATACCCCTAGATGTTAAGGGTGGGTCACCCTAAAAAAAGTTTTTTTATTTTTTGGACAAATTTTTTTTTTTGTAATTTTTTTATGGTGTGGCATTAAAAAACACATTTAGTCCTAAATTTTTACCCTTCTACCACCAACCGCTACTTTTTAATAGCATTTTTTATGTTTTAACCCCGATCGATAGCAATAACTTGAGAATGACTGTACCGATTTCATTCATTTTTTTTTTTAAGTTAAGTAATACTTTTTAGAAGGTTCTTACGGAAAGAAAAGTTAATAAAATTGCGCAGAAAATTGGATAATTTCAGAAAACTTAACGATTATTTTAACTTCGCGAGTTTGACCGTTCGCGCGTTCTCGATTTCAACGGATTTTAATGAAAATTAGTAAAATTATTGTTTTGAGGTCACTGATTTGGAATATTATCAAAATTTACCAATCCAAGATGGCGGACCCAATATGGCGACCAAGATTTCTAGATTTCAGTTGATTTTAATGAAAATAAGTACAGTGATAATTTTGAGGGCACCAATTCAGAATATTATCAAAATTTACAAATCCAAGATGGCGTATTCAATATGGCGACCAAGATTTCTCGATTTCAATGGATTTAAATGAAAATTAGTACAATCATTGCTTTGAGGTCACTGATTTTGAATATTACCAAAATTTCCAAATCCAAGATGGCGGATCCAACATGGCGATTAAAATGTCTCAATTACGACTGATTTTAATGAAAATTAGTACAATGGTTATTCTGAGGCAACTAATTTAGAATATCGAGATTTCCAAATCCAAGATTGTGACCAACAATTTCTCAATTTTAATGGATTTTAATGGAAATTAGTACTACAATTATTCTTGGGCCACTAATTTGAATGTTATCAAAATTTCCAAATTCAAGATGGTGGATCCAACACGGCGACCAAAATGTCTCGATTTGGACGGATTTTAATGAAAATTGGTATAATGATTATTCTGAGGCCACTAATTTCGAATATTATTAAAATTTGTAAGCCCAAGGTGGCAGGTCCAATAGGGAGACCATAATGTCTCGATTTCAACAGATTTTATTGAAAATTAATACAATGATTATTCTGATACCAATAATTTGAAATACATATTATCAAAATTTCCAAATCCAAGATGGCGGATCCAATATGGTGATGCAAATTTCTCGACTTCATGAAAATTAGTACGATTTTTTTGGTGCGACTAATTTTGATCATTATCGAATTATCAAATTTTCTAGGTCCAAAATGGCGGACCCAATATATATAAAAAAAATTTCTCGATTTCAACGGGTTTTAATGAAATTTGGTACAATAATTGTGTTAATGCCACTAATTTTAAATATTATCAAGATTTGGATATTCAAGATGGCGGATCCATGAAGGGGTTTTCGGGTTGAATCAATTTCTAGGATATAACAAACTAGAACATTTGAGAAGTCTTTAATTAGTAAGTATTTACCCGACGTCGGATGAAACCGGGTAATTTTCCAATATTTGTGAAGTGTAAAACGGTTTACTTAATATTAAACAACGTGTAAGTTTGTTTAACAAATTAATTAGGGATATGAAACGGAAACACTGTTTTCTTATATTAATGGTATTATTTCTAGAAACATGCGAAAAGAAAGAACACGATCAAATATTGGTCGACGCACAGGGCATAATGAAAATGTACCGGGAAGGGCAGTACAACGTCTGCCGGGCCAGCTAGTCTAATATATAAAATTCTTCTGTCACAGTGTTAGTGGTCATACTCCTCCGAAACGCCTTGACCGATTTTGATGAAATTTAATATATATATTCAGTAGGTATGAGAATAGGTTTATAACTAATTTTTATACCCCTAGATGTTAAGGGTGGGTCACCCTAAAAAAAGTTTTTTTATTTTTTGGACACATTTTTTTTTTGTAATTTTTTTATGGTGTGGCATTAAAAAACACATTTAGTCCTAAATTTTTACCCTTCTACCACCAACCGCTACTTTTTAATAGCATTTTTTATGTTTTAACCCCGATCGATAGCAATAACTTGAGAATGACTGTACCGATTTCATTCATTTTTTTTTTTAAGTTAAGTAATACTTTTTAGAAGGTTCTTACGGAAAGAAAAGTTAATAAAATTGCGCAGAAAATTGGATAATTTCAGAAAACTTAACGATTATTTTAACTTCGCGAGTTTGACCGTTCGCGCGTTCTCGATTTCAACGGATTTTAATGAAAATTAGTAAAATTATTGTTTTGAGGTCACTGATTTGGAATATTATCAAAATTTACCAATCCAAGATGGCGGACCCAATATGGCGACCAAGATTTCTAGATTTCAGTTGATTTTAATGAAAATAAGTACAGTGATAATTTTGAGGGCACCAATTCAGAATATTATCAAAATTTACAAATCCAAGATGGCGTATTCAATATGGCGACCAAGATTTCTCGATTTCAATGGATTTAAATGAAAATTAGTACAATCATTGCTTTGAGGTCACTGATTTTGAATATTACCAAAATTTCCAAATCCAAGATGGCGGATCCAACATGGCGATTAAAATGTCTCAATTACGACTGATTTTAATGAAAATTAGTACAATGGTTATTCTGAGGCAACTAATTTAGAATATCGAGATTTCCAAATCCAAGATTGTGACCAACAATTTCTCAATTTTAACGGATTTTAATGGAAATTAGTACTACAATTATTCTTGGGCCACTAATTTGAATGTTATCAAAATTTCCAAATTCAAGATGGTGGATCCAACACGGCGACCAAAATGTCTCGATTTGGACGGATTTTAATGAAAATTGGTATAATGATTATTCTGAGGCCACTAATTTCGAATATTATTAAAATTTGTAAGCCCAAGGTGGCAGGTCCAATAGGGAGACCATAATGTCTCGATTTCAACAGATTTTATTGAAAATTAATACAATGATTATTCTGATACCAATAATTTGAAATACATATTATCAAAATTTCCTAATCCAAGATGGCGGATCCAATATGGTGATGCAAATTTCTCGACTTCATGAAAATTAGTACGATTTTTTTGGTGCGACTAATTTTGATCATTATCGAATTATCAAATTTTTTAGGTCCAAAATGGCGGACCCAATATATATAAAAAAAATTTCTCGATTTCAACGGGTTTTAATGAAATTTGGTACAATAATTGTGTTAATGCCACTAATTTTAAATATTATCAAGATTTGGATATTCAAGATGGCGGATCCATGAAGGGGTTTTCGGGTTGAATCAATTTCTAGGATATAACAAACTAGAACATTTGAGAAGTCTTTAATTAGTAAGTATTTACCCGACGTCGGATGAAACCGGGTAATTTTCCAATATTTGTGAAGTGTAAAACGGTTTACTTAATATTAAACAACGTGTAAGTTTGTTTAACAAATTAATTAGGGATATGAAACGGAAACACTGTTTTCTTATATTAATGGTATTATTTCTAGAAACATGCGAAAAGAAAGAACACGATCAAATATTGGTCGACGCACAGGGCATAATGAAAATGTACCGGGAAGGGCAGTACAACGTCTGCCGGGCCAGCTAGTTTTTTATATAAAAAAATTATAATTTTATATAAACAATAAATTTATATATGAATGTAATGAATTTTCAAGTAAAACAAATTGGACGGGTTTTTGCATAAGATTATTCAGGCTTTGTTTTTTATTCACTGAAGAAATTTGGCTTACATTGTTTATTTGGTTATTCTTGTTATTTTTGTTATTTTTGATTTTTTTCTATCCCGTGACCCCCCCCCCCCCGGAAAAAAATTCTAGATCCGCGCCTGCCTAAAAGTGTGCCTTTATGAACTTGAACCTCCTAAAAATAAGATTTCTACTACTACATATTCCATTTGTTGAGTCTTAGATCTCCTAAACATTTCTTAAAAGTGTTGTTGTATGGGCATAGGGTTCTAAAAATAGGGCTTTAAGGAGGAATAAGTTGGAACTCGTTAATTACTTTATTTTATTGGAAATCTACATCACTTAACATTGATTTTAATTATATTTAATTTAGTACATCGGATTTTCTTGTTTAAGAAAATATTGGTAACAGTTTTTAAAAATATAAATATTTTTATAATTTTATTCTTTTGAATAAATAAATTTTTATTTTCAATTAAATAATTTAAAACTTGTTTATGTATTTCCTAAGACCTTATATCTTTAATAGAATATATTTTAATTTATAACTAAACAATTAAAATTTTTTATTAATTTGTATGTAATTATCATCAGTTCTAATCAAATCAAGTAAGGTTTGATTTAAATTTTAATAATCATAATAATTTTAACTATCACCAACAAAATTATAATTTCACTTTGATAAATGATCAAAATACAAAAGTAATACCTACTTTATAAGATTATAACTATGATGAACATCATTATACCAATATGGAACAGTGTAATACAAGTAAGATTAATAATTCATTAAAGTTACTTACTACTGTTAGTTGAAATTACTTGTTTTGTGTTACTTTTTATATTTTTGAATATTTAAATTTTGGGAAAAACTATTAAAGTTTATTTAAGATATATAACAATTAGTTAAATTCTATAGTTATAAATGTAAACTTATATATATATAAATTTTTTCCCAAGTGACTTTTGATTCTATAAGGATTAGCGCATCTATCATGGTGGTACTTCTTTTTTAAAAGATTTACGCCGAGTGCATGGCATGATAATTTATTTAATAATTACTATTTTTATTCAAAACTATCTTTTATTTATATGTATAAGTATGTGACTTTTATTTCAATTCTAATAATCTGAGTATTTTTTTAAATCTTTTTACCTATTATTATAATGGTGAATTTGAAAAAAAAAAAATTTTTTTAATTCCAAAGATTAAGCCAAAGATTATTACTTTAAAAAAAGTTTATAGTCAGTTTGAAGATATTTTTATTTTAATTCCATGGATTAACACGTTCACCATTGGTGGCCCTCATCGGGCGGCGCCACTGGTGGCTCACATAAGCATTTAGCAACACATAATAAATAAAACTATTATGTAAACGTATAGTAAAAGGAAACTGCAATTTTTAAGTTTTGCAAAATACGATTTTTATTGCCGCCCAAGTGAAATATAAAAATTGCGAGCTATTTCGCTGATATAGGCGCCATTTTGAAGTCACTATTTTAAAATGTGTGTAGTGAGCACATAGTATTTGGTAGAATACTTCCGTACCAACATTTTTAGTTGAATAGCACGAGCTTAAAGACCATCAAATGAGGTTTGCAGCAGGTTTAAGCCAAACATTTTGCTATTTCGCGGATAACGGCGCCCTTTTGAAGTCGCCATTTTGAAAATTCAGAAGAATCCTATGGATTTTGATAACTCTCTACGAGACAAACATTTTTTATCGCATACCTGAATTTTCGTCATCATCGCTCCTTTTTCAGTAAAACTTCTTTCAGAAGGTCATGAAAATTCGTGGATAATAGCCGCCATATTGCAGCCGCCATCTTGAAAATTAAAAAGTGCCACACGCCTTTCGAAAGAACTCTTTTCAACGAATTTTTTAAGCCATTACACGATTTTTTTCACCCATTCAATTTCTGTACTAGCGGGTGGCACGGTTGACACGGATCACTCCATACTCGTATATATATATATATATATATGTATAAATGGTCTTTGCTCAGTGACATCAGTAAGTAAGATTTTTTGGAATTAAAAGAATTGTGCATACAATATTATATTATAGAGTACTGTGTAAATTAATCACAATATTTGATTTATCGAATCGATCACGTAATCTCGGAGTACATACATAAAAATAAAAATATAAACTATACGTCCAGAATTGAGAACCTCCTCCACTTTCGAAATCGATTAAAAACAAATACAAACTCCTTGTAGTACCCAATTTTTACAATATAATTCTGAATATTTAAGTTATATTGAGAAACAGTAAAAATAACATAAAATATTCTTATAATAACAACTTTCAAATGTAATTTCTAGGTAATCTCAAATAAATTTATACGCAGGAGGGGAAGTTTAAAGTGTTTTTATTAAGTTATTTCAAATCAAATTAAACTATTGCACATAGTGTTAATTCCTGTTGTCGCATGGCATTAATTTTCTTTATATTCACTTATAATATGTATATTGGCGACCGGCTGCAAGCATTACCATAATTTTAATTATTTCATTAATTATGAAATTAGCAAACGTTGGGGGGTTTTTTGGTTTAGTTTCTAATTTTATAGATAAATAAACTGTCGTTTATTACATTGATGCTTAATTTAATTTTTTTAGTTCACAATTGTTCAAAATTTTGGTAATTAAAAGATTTTGCGATTTTATGAATACTTAATACGAATCTACGAAAACCGATATATGTATTTCACCATGTAAGATTTTTGAGAAAAATGGCTCTAAAATATGATATAAGCGATATTTTACACATGTTGTAGGAATTTGTTTCTTGGCTTAAATAGAAGTATGAACATTAAGTTATTAATTGAAAATACCAAAACCTTAAAACATTCCACGGAACTCACTTGTTTTTATAAACCTACTAGCTAACCATAACCTGCAGTTGCCCGGGATTATATAAATAATTAATAAGCTTTGGCACATTTAGCATTTTATTTGAGTGATAGATATGAAATTTATGTAGTCACATCAGTGAGCTTGCCAAGTGTAAAATAAAATTTAAAAACATTTATTATGTATGTGAGCTTGTCAAGTGTAAAACAAATTAGATTAGTGTAAATTAAATATCTTTCGTCTACCGAAACACAAAAATTAAAAGAAATATCGAACTGTGCTAATAAAATAAGTTAATAATAATAAAATAAGTAATCTTTCTATCACAAAAAACTAATTTAATGTAGTGTTAAAATGTTCATTCATATTAATTTATAGCCTATATCCACCGGAAAGACAAATCTTCTGAAATTTTGAAATTAACCTCTTACATATGTACATATAAACAAACTCACTTTATATATTAAAAACAGATTGGATTAACCCTTTATAGCCCAAGATCATAAAACATTAAAATTATGTTAAAAATGGACAGGTTTAGAGAAATAAAAAATACATATTTCTCAGAAATTAAAAAAATATGTATTATTAATTATTTATTTCGCATTTAAGGGAGTGTAACATTACTGTAAAATTGAGTTAAACGTAAACAAAAAAAACTAATTTTTTATGGAAGGAACATATTCATTCACTTATCTATAGGTTTCCAAGAAAATAACACAATTTTACACACTTTTTGTATTTTTTTTGTAAAATTTAAAATTTGCTCGAATTTCAATTTGTCACTTTCAATTACGGGCGAAATTCTAATCGATTAACTGTTAACAGTTTACGGTGTCTATGATGATTTCCGTGGATATTACGTTGTTCAATAATGTGTGACAGCAAAGTGGCGCCGATTTGAATGAACTAAATACATTCGGTGCGTATTCTAGCCGGATTTTTGAGGTTTGTTACAGAAATGTCACATGGGGCTATAAAGGGTTAAGACTAAAACTGGAGCATTTTCGTGAATAACCGGTTTCTACAAAGATATCAGTAAGAGTTATTAAATTTCCCTTTATACGTGTATATACATAGCTTCGGTTTTAAGCTTCCTTTCGATCATTTTGACATTCTGTGAAGCTTTATTATTTCTTAACAAAATTTTGAAAATGAACATATGGATTTTTTTTTTTTTTGCTGTTTTCCCTATTTTTCTCGAAAACATGATGTGATAAAAGATTTTCGTTCGGATTTTATGGGAAAAAATCGTATAAAAATAAAATATAAATCTATATAATGTATATAAATTGATTTTGAAAAGATCCGAATGAATATGATAGTCTATAGATAAAGGAGTTTATATATATCATTGTGATATGTTTTTTATAAGAACACTCTGAAATCGCAATATGTATGATAAACGAAAAATTATGCAAGTTTGACTTTAATTTAAAATCTATTCTAACTAAAAAAATTAGATAACAACAAAATGTTAAATACGTGTTAAAAACAGATCTTATTGAAACATCAGAAGTGGCTTGTTTCATTACTTTGCCATATCAAATTGCTTAACACACGCGTCGATCAAATTACTCGCATATTTTCGAGAAATCGTCATTGTCGAGTGTGATCAAATTATTGACTCATGATTATCTGATCATCAGCAGCTACTGTAGTCTGTAGCAAGATGATGTAGATCAAAACATACCGGGACACTTTATAAAAAACCGTGTGAAGGTAGTGTCTACATTTAAAGGGTGATGTAGTCCGATGAACTGCCGTGAAGTAGAATTTTTTCTTATAATCAATTATTCCAATCTACAGGGTGAATCTGCTAAACTATCGCTTTTATGGAAAAGTTATGTTCTATTAATTGTAACTGGAGTGGAATACCTACCTTACTTATTATATCAAAATCATTATAAGGATAAAAACATACTATTTAAAATTTTTGCGATCAAAAGTTACTCTTTCAGCCCATTAAAAAAATTACCATGGAAATTCGTGCTGCCGACGCCACCTGCCGCTGCTGTTTTGTTAGAAGGAGTGGCTTAAATTGTTTTTAATTGTGAAAAACTCTATTATTTTATTCTTGTCACTATAAAGTTTTACGGGTCATAAGAAAGGTATTCCTCCGTAGTTATAGTTAGTGGAACATAATTATCACATAAAAGTTATAATTTTGCATTTCAGACGTGTGAAGTAGCCTACCTCCGGTCTACCGCCTTAAAAAGCAATGTTATTTCTCGACTATTGTCGGACTATATCAATACATGCACAATTTCTATTTCATGACTTGTGTTTATATGTATTCCCTGGTGTTTTGTGTACATATAAAACTTTGTCAATTCAAAACGAAGAAAAAACGTCGAAGAAACGTGTGTAGTTTTAAACTCGGGTGACTCCATAAAACATTCATTTGGGAGACGAAATTAGTCATTGTTGAGCAAAATTCGATTGTGTTCGAAAATTCGTGACGTTGAGGTGCCAGCTCGCATCCCCAAACATTCGGCAGCCCTATGCGCTTTCACGGCTGAATGAATTTAGAAAATCCATTTACACGTGCAGCACGAAATCGGAGGAGCTTCCATGGAGTAGAAAGTGAAATCGACCCCCGGCCGCCCTATTATCTAATTTATCCCGACCGTGTCATGGCTGACATTCGAGCCTGTCCCCACACCCTACCCCCTGTCCTCCTCTAGACTCTCTAATTTTTGCTATGCCAAACTTACATAACCGAATTCGAATTAATCCATCGTTTGCTGGCGCAAAACAGTGCACACGAAAATTGTATCTCTATGCAACAGCATATGCTAATTGCGCGGGAGGGGCGTGTGCCAGCTGCGCGAATCAGCATTTATTTATTAAAAGAATAAAACATAATAAATAGCAAGCACTCTTCTACTCTCGGTCATGTGTTCAGTAATACGTGAAAATTGACCTCATAAGGTTTGCTGGCGGACGCATTTAAGGTCACCTCTCAAGGTAACATCGCATTTGTTCTGTTACGACACTGAAATTGCGACATTGTTTCGACAGATACAAATTTGGTTGATTGTTTTTGCAATATAAAAAGAAAACTGTCGATGTTGTGTATCGAGGAGAACCACAAATACGTTTTAATAAATTACATAACATTCAGTACGCAGCTTTATCCATTTTCCAGGGCTTTTCCTGAAAAATAGAATAGATATAGTGCGCACTTTTCCGGTTTCAAATTACAAAGCATGAATCATAGTTTCCCAGTGAAGCAATATTTTATTTTTTCCAGATAAAGTTCTATTTTGTCGTCGTTTTTGCCATAAAAGTGCCTTCAGACCTCGAAACGGAATTAGCTGAGAAAACTGAGCAATTTATGCATTGATGCCTTCCACTTTGTGTGGTTGGCTGTATCTTAAAATAGATTCAAATCTTCGACCGGATTTAAGTTCATTTTAGTTCTTAAAATTAAAAGCCTATGTGGGGCTACAGCCAGTAAAATACTTTGTATACTGACACAATGTTGTAAATAACCCTACTACACAACCCCGACGCAAAAGAGTTCATCTACCCACTTTTTGAATGTGTATTTTTAAGAAGACAAAAAAATATTGTCTCTTTTGCTATAATTAATTTTGAGCTTATTTTATTTATTTGTTCATGGTTGACAAAAATTATTTATAACAAAATTCGTTACAAATTAAAAACGTATTATTTCCGTAAATTTTTTAAAACAATTGGGAATAACCGAAGTTTTGTTAACTTTAAAAACAAAATTTGTAATTTTGTGCGTTGATAGCATGTAGATAAAGTCTTATTGATAAGTGATGTTATGTTTTCTTGAAAGTTAATATCAATTATCAAAGGTGATGCCTAAATATTTGATGATGTAGGCTACCCATGTTAATGCTATTGCGAAGATTACGTGGTATTCACTTGTGAGTGAAGAACATCAACAAATTAATAAGAACAATGTACGAAGCACTATTGGTATAATAATCAAAAAATTTGTGCATCATCTGCAAAGATTGAGTTCAGGATTTCCGGAAAGTCTTCCGACTAAGTGTTATATAAAATTAGTCCCAAAACCGAGCCTCTGGGAACTCCTGTGGTAATAGGAAACTCAATGAAATAAATTTATTATCCTCTCGTTAACCGTATAGTCAATTTTACAAAAAAAAAAAAATAATAATTTGATTAAAAATTTCAAAACCTCAGGTATCAAATTTGAATCGAATTGGACAATAAATGCCTTCGTTATTTTGCATTCCTATATCTATATATATAAAAATGAACCCCTGTTTGTCACGCCATAACTTAAGAACGATTTTACCGATTTCCTTAATTTTTTTTTTTAAGTTTTCTAATACTTTCTAGAAGGTTCTTACGGAAAGAAAAGTTAAGAAAATTGCGCAGAAAATTTGATAATTTCAGAAAACTTAACGACTATTTTAACTTCGCGAGTTTGACAGTTGGCTCGTTCTCGATTTCAACGGATTTTAATGAAAATTAGTACAATTATTGTTTTGAGGTCACTGATTTTGAATATTATCAAAATTTACAAATCCAAGATAGCGGATCCAATATGGCGACCAAGATTTCTAGATTTCAATGGATTTTAATGAAAATTGGTATAATGATTATTCTGAGGCCAATAATTTTAAAATTTGTAAATCCAAGATGGCGGGTCCAATAGGGAAACCATAATGCCTCGATTTCAACAGATTTTAATGAAAATTAATAGAATGATTATTCTGATACCACTAATTTTAAATATTATCAAAATTTTCAAATCCAAGATGGCGGATCCAATATGGTGATTCTCGACTTCAACGGATTTTCATGAAAATTAGTACGATTTTTTTGGTGCCACTAATTTTGATCATTATCAAATTATCATAGTTTCTAGATCCAAGATGGCGGACCGCGGACCCAATATATATAAAAAAAATTCTCTATTTCAACGGGTTTTAATGAAGTTTGGTACAATAATTGTGTTAATGCCACTAATTTTCAATATTATCAAGATTTGGATATTCAAGATGGCGGATCCATAAAGGGGTTTTCGGGTTGAATCAATTTCTAGGATATAACAAATTAGAACATTTGAAATGCCTTTAATTAGTAAGTATTTACCCAACGCCGGGTAAAACCGGTTAAATTTTCCAATATTTGTGAAGTGTAAAATGATTTACTTAATATTAAACAACGTGTAAGTTTGTTCAATAAATTAATTATGGATATGAAACAGAAACACTGTTTTCTTATATTAATGGTATTATTTGTAGAAACATGCGAAAAGAAACAACACGATCAAATATTGGTCGACGCATATGGCATAATGAAAATGTACCGGAAAGGGCAGTACAACGTCTGCTGAGCCAGCTAGTTTTCAATAAAAACATTATAATCTTCGACTACTAAAATTTCTCAGTTTCAAATTTGCATAGAATCGACCTAAAAAAATCATCTATAAAGTCGAAAATCATAACGCACAATCACGAAAACACTCCATAACAAATATTAATATACATAATCGGAAAAACTCAACCTTTCACATTTAGCTTTCACTTCTGGCGGTTTCATCGTGTTTAATCAGCCTTATTGTAGTGAAATGAATAATCTTAAAATAAAGCATCTTTATAGCATTATTATATAGGTCAATATATGAATTAGAGTACCTACATACAACAATTATTATACTTCCATATAAATTTCCTGAATGGATACAAAAATGCATTACACTTTAGTACTTATTTTGAGATTACTATACTAATAAAATCTTTTACTTTCATTTTCAGAACTATTTTAAGAATCTGTTGCAGTCATAAGAAATATCATCACGTTGCCTAATGGAAAAACGCTTTACTTAATTGCATCAATTTGGAATACGTATAAAGTCGCTACTAAAGTGAAAATGACGTTGGTAATTAAGAAACTGCCATAATTTAATGGTAAGAGGCATACATATTTGTCCAGCAGATTTGTCACACTTATATTTTTAGGTCAAACAAATTCAGTTTGAATAAGACGCAATAAGTTCTTTCATTGCAATGGCTTTGAATGCCTGCATATTTAAAAAGAACATTTTAGTTACGGCGCTAATTGATTCTTTTTATTACTTTTTATATCTTTGTAGATATTATATTTAGTAGATTAATTACTAGAGTCTTGGAGAAGACGAAAAGATGTGTGAGAGCATAGAATGTTTTATTACTATTCATATAGACATAAAAATTTCAATTCTAATAAATTTGAATCATTATTATCTCTTTTATTATTAGAGCATTGTCGATTTCTCAAGCTTTACTTCTAATATTTGACATATTTTCACGAAAAACAATTAATTGTTAAATAAAAATAAAGAAAAAAGAAATAATTGATATAAAGAAAAAAAAAAGAAGAAAGTTTCAATATTTGAAAAATTTATGTCTGCCTTCCGACTGTAAAAATATTTCCACCTCATTTCAGTGTGAATTCCGTCTTAACTTTCTCGATGTAATATGTTTTCAGTCTATTTTCAGTGAAAATAATAATTTTCGCCTTATTTCAGATTGGATTCCGTCTAAAATTCAATATTCTTATAATGCTTCTAAAAATAAATAATATAACTATCAAGTAATTTCAAATAGTTGTTACAGAAAGAAAATAAGTAAGCGCAACTATCGTAATAATCTTACTGATCTTTTCACAAAAATGTAGCGATCCTTTATATGATGATTTTTACAATTTCAAGACCGCAGTAAATGCATAAACATAAACAGACCTTTATTTTTAAAACAAAATTATTAGTAATATCAACCAGCGCATCATTAATTTATGCAAGGTGTGCATAAGTAGTAAGTATATATATTTTTTTTAAATAAGATCACTGGGTTATCTCTTCAATTTTGTCTAAGCAATCAAGGAGTGTTGACTTTAATAATAAAATTGAATAAGCAATTACTGTCGAAGGTTGTTGAGCTGCAACGCATACATTCAAAACAAATTCCCACACACGTGCACGAGAATGTTTCGCAATCAACCTCTTACAAGCATGAAAAATTAGCTTGTGAACGAAGAAATGAAAATTCATTGACCTCCATTTACTGATTACGAAAACCATTAAAAAAAAACAACTTAGAAATGAGTCAAATGGGAAAAAAAAGAAAAGAGCTCGCAGAAAAGTAAATTAAATCGAGGTCAAGTAAGTTAACTTGGAATTCACGGAGAAATGGCTTCTAAATGTATTCACGGAGACAGAGCTCTACGAGGCCGTGTGGGTCGTGCATTTTTCCAGCAAGGGCACAAATTACTTAGTGCAATCGTAAAATTCTGTAAAATAAAGTATTATTTTTATGGGTCTCTCTCAATGCATACCTCACGTAGGCATGAATTCTTCCCTTCTCGCGCAACTAAAGAAGGTTGGCTACCCCAGCCCCAGAGTTCAAGAATTATGGATACCTGCGAGAAATGTGCTTCGTTTTAAAAGAAATCTTCGATTCTTACTGTTGAAAGCTTCGTAATTTATTTACATTTATACATATATATATATATGGTATCTATGTATGCATGTGCAATTAAATTTTTTATGATCGTTAAAATGAACAAAAGATAGGCATAAATCTTAACATATCCAATTATGTGTTCTTGCTTAATACAATATTCTTCTGCATACAGAAGATTTTTTATATTATAATTAAATGAGATGTTGTTCCATAATAGCTACTGCTTGAGATCTCTTTAAATCTTTATTCTTCCAATCTCACCCGTGACCAGGGTCAAAGCTTAAACCTCTAAAAGTGAAGTACCACAATGCCATACGTAACTATCATACATACAGTGGATGGTTGCCTCCAAGAACGTCCAACCAAAATTGATTTTGTAGTGATATTACATAATGAAATTAACAAAAGCCATATTATTTAATTGAGTTCGAGTTAGCGCTTTGCTCTTTACGCCCTTTAACTTATCACTTCCTTCTTAATAATAGATTTAGGGCATTAATTAATTACTAATCGTTGATTGCCTGCAATTTCTTTGTGAGACTTTTGCTTCTATAAATTAAAAAAAAAGACCAGTCAAGTGCGAGTTCGATTCGTGTGCAGAGGGTTTGGTACCATATTTTTAGAAATTTATAAGACCTAGCACTTTCATTAAAATTTTTCTATAAACTTTAATTAAGGGATTATACTATATTCCTTATCTAAAATTATAAAAAAAAAACTTTTGTATTTCACATAACAAGCCCTTTTAACCTTTAGAAAAACCGGAAAACCGATATATCGGCTTTGGAGGAAAATCAATAATTTTTTGTCATAAACAAAATCCAGGGCATTTTTGGGGTCAAATTTGATAAATGCATTCACCCTACCCCCTTTTACCCCCTCCCCTACTCTTCAAATGCCTCATTTTTTAGTACTCCCGAAACTCGGTGAAAACTTGACCATCGGGGTTGTCGGGTTGCTGATGACAAATCTGGGGTCAGATTTGATAAGTTCACACACCCCTACTCCTCTCATACCCCCTTACCTTCTCTTCAAACAGCTCATTTTTTGGTACTCCCGGAAGTCGGTAAAAAAGGGACCCTAGAGGTTTCCGGAATTCCTGATCACGAATCTGGGAAAAAAGAGGAGCTACAGAAATACTCCCTATGTCCACGTTATTAGCTCTGGGTAATTCTAAGGGGGAGTTGAAAAATTAAATATGTATATGCAAATTGATCAAATCTGACCCCGGATTCGTAATCAGCGACCCCGAAAACTCCTAGAGTCACATTTTCACCGAATTTTAGCAATTTCATAAAATTTAATACTACAAAATTTTTTCTATCCCTTACCGGACCGGAGAGCCGATATATCGGCTCGTCCTGTGATATGACCTTTGTATATAGTTGATACATGATACCAGATACAAATTTGGGTACTTTTCAAGGGCGATGTTAGCACTCAAATCCCGGCCGTTTAAAGGTTAAATGATATCTCACATAACATACAATATTTAAAAAAAAAAAAACAATGTTAACTACTACAAAATATGTATGTGGGTTAATAAGACGTATTATTATGCCAAATTTCAAATTTCTAAGTCGTTTATTTTTTCCTTTAAAAGGATGGAACCTTAAAAACAAGTTTTTATATCTCATGTAATCAATAATCATATTATGTAATGTTGATAGAGATTACATTATTACATTATATAAAAACAAAATATTCTCTTCAGATAGCCTTTGATATAAATCAGTTCAGTTTCAGTTCTAAGTTTTTTAGAAGTTCACACAAATTGTTCTCTTTTGTAGACTCAAAAAGGTATTACATGTGATATGATTATATCTTTCTGTTCTAAAATTAATAATGAAAATTAAATTAATACTGACAAGCAAAATATTAGTCAAATTTTTATATTAATATAATTTTAGCGAAATGTTACTTATACCTTTGCATTAATCGTCATCAAATCATTTGGTTTTAACAATCAAAAAATAATAATACGTAAGAGTAAAAAATAATTGGTATTAGGAACTTAATTCATCAATAAATGACGATTGCAAGAATACAATTTTTATAAAAAATTAAATCTTTCGGATACTTTTCGTTGAACATTTTTAAACAAAATAGTTTAAGAATATTTTCTGTTAATTCCAATTAAAAAATTAAAAAAAAAAAGCAACAAAACGCAATTTGTTTATTATAGTAACTACTCTATTAACAAATAATCTTAAAATCATTTTCAAGACTAATTTTTTAGAAAGTAGTTTTATTGCTTACATTAGTAAAAAAAAATATCGAGTAAGGACTGCAAATATTATACCTCCAACAAATTCTCATTTATATTTATTTATGTGTTATTAACGCAACTTAGTCAGATCGCCTGCTTTAAAAATTGTGAATCCATACATACATGAATAATTTTTGCTTTTAAAGAGATATCAAGTTGGCTACCCTAAACTTTAGGGCCTTAACAGTTGTAATACAATTTTTAATTTATACGATATTAATCCAAAGATAATAAGTAGTATTGCTATGTACATTAAATATTTCCGTGACAAGACTTCAACAATCATATTATGTTTTATATGTGCAGTGAGAAACCATATAATTATTCAATTATTAAAATTATCTAGTTAGTCTAATTTTCTCCTTGCGTGTTTATCATCTTCATGGACAAGGTTACAAGTTGAAAAAATTATCTTTTGTCTTTATTCCATTATATGCTGGCTATATGAATTAAAAAACTCTAAACATACACAACATGTATGCACCAGGCTTCAGTAGAGTAAGTACAAGTATCTTTGAAAAGGTCAAATATTGTTTTTTATTTAGATTTATTTAAAATTTCACGATTTTTCAATTATGTCTGCAAATTAAGGTAACTCATACATCTGAAATATTAAATGTGTTGGTTTCGTCTATCCAGAACAATAAAATATTTTGAATTGAACAGAAGGTTACTAACGACTCTTTGGAAACAAACAATACGCTTTTCAATATTTTTTTTTTTTTTTAACTGGTATGATTCGTGTACTAATTTATCTGAGAGAAGATTAATATTACATTGTTTGTTTCTCTAGATATAAAACTCTAAAAATGGGGTTTTTAAAATTTAAATAAGAAAACAATGTTATAGATCATTATGTGGTATTGTGATTTAAGTTAACACTCGATGAAATGATCAGATATCTTTTTAATTTCTATTAAGCTAAAAAGTAGACCTTATAAACATGTATAATTAAAACAGGTCTTCAATTGTTTCATTTTTGTTTGCATTTTATCGAAGCCAGCGGAAAATGTATAGTCAAGGAAGTGACAATGTTGAAGAGTAGTGACATTTTGGTCCAGAAAAGTGACTTTTTACAAGCTTTTAAGTAATTAAACCACCTTTTTATATAAAACAAATGAAAGTAAAATATTATTTCCTTCAAATTATTTATTTATAAATTACTTCATTTTTGTTTTAAGGATGAAAACTATATTAACACTCATTTATTAGCGTTACAACTTTTAAGTCACAAAACAAGACTGAATTGTATCCAATCTTTACTAAAAAACAATCATTTGTAAAAATAACTACATTCGGTTTTTGTTCATACAGGGTGACAAATTGAAATTTTCCTAAACTAATCATTCATAAGTTTAAAATGAGTTCAGGGGAAAAAAAATAAAAATTCAGTAGAGATATCATTTTTATTTGAAATTAATTCCAGTTGAATCAGACATTTTTGAAAGATACTTATTGAGATTTTAAAAAATTGACAAAATTTGGCCAGAGGATAACTATTTACATAAATACTTGAAAACTTTATTAATAAATGCGGTCATACGATGAAATCAGATAAGTTTCTTCAATTCTTACCTTCTGAGAGTGTTTTGGCGGGGTACATTTTTACTTCCAAACTTGGTATGAAGGCCTCTGTATGTTTCAGTATAGTTTTTACGTCTAGAATAAAAGCACTCGATTTTTCTTCGTTTGTAAGGATACTCATTTTAGAGTACAATAAGGGCGTCCCATGCTTTTAATAAATTTAATTATCTATTTAAAGATTTAAAGACACATTTTATATTATTTTCAACTTTTAAGTGCGGTACTATAATAAAAGTGTATTTATTAGTTTTTTAAACTATAATGTTTTTGTAATCAGGGTACCTAAAACCGTAGTAATTTTCAAAATATAACGTAAATTATAATGATTACGACACAATCTGTGAACAATTTTTTTCGATCAAACTGTTAGTGATTCTTGCCTATTAATTCAAAAAAGGTTGTTTCTAGAAAAGTTCAATTAAAGGTTCAACTTCCCATGCCGGTTACTCTATCTGCTCATCCTTGGAACGCTGTGATTTTGTTAATTCCGCGAAGTTTGGTGGTACTGTAAGCAAATACAAATAAAAATAAAGTCACAGCGGTGTTCCTCCTTAACCCTTCTAGTACTCTAAGAGATGATGACAGAAAGCAGTGGCTCTTAATTTTAATAGACAACTTGATTATCCTAAATGCTGTTTATTAATTCGTTTCCTAGCTACATTCCTATAAATGTTTTCCTCAAAATGAATTCACCCAAAGCGACACATAAATTTCTTTTAAAGATTGAGAATGGAATTTGATGGAAATATTGAAGAATGCATTCGATTTCCCTTTTGCAAAGACACTGCATTACTTTGAAGACATTCCTTTCAATTGTATGGTATGTGTTGAAGCCTTTCTAAATTCACTTGCATTCAGTTGAATTTTATGAAAAATTAATTGAATTCTTATGCATTCTATTTAATTATTTATTTTTTATAAAAAAAAAATCAGCAAAAAACTTTTAATTCATTATATAATGTTATCAACATTTCTTTCCGCTCCCAATATTATTTCAATTCTCTTTATTACCAACATTTCTTCTTACTCTCAGCTCAACTATTATTGAATCAAGGTATCTATAAAATCCCCTATGTCAATACTAGTAGTAAGATATATTACTAATTTTTTTTACTTTTAGCGACCCGTACTCAAAAGGAAAAGGCGGAACCCTTGCAAGATCACTGACGTAGGAATTTGAAATTTGGAAGAATTTTAGGTCTTCGTAACGCGCATACATTTCGACAGTCAAATGATTTTTTTTTTGTTTTTCTTAATTTTTAATGGGGGCGAATTGGGCCACTCAAAAAAAAAGTTGTTTTTAATCGTGTATCGTTTGATGAATTGGTTTTAAAGACATAGCCCAAAATGTGTGAAAAAACACCGTTCCCCTCTAATCTTCTAGGTTTCTAAAGCTAAAATTTTGATTTTATCAGGGTCAGTAGGTACCTATATAGTCACAGATAACAGGAAAACCGCTGCTTTTTTCGTCATTCTCATAGTTGCTGAGAAAAAATAATATTTTACCTCAATTGCGCGAGCCCGACACGCTCTTGATCCTTTTTTTTTCTTTTTTTAATTTCCGATGCACCATCATACGGCCCCGAGGCTTTCAACGAGGTCGACAAATTGTTTTTATTTTTAACTTTGGGGGCTGTACAGAAGGAAGGAAGGGAAATTTAAATTTTTTGAAGCAATTTGTTTAGTATTATCCTTTTCAATAAACAGCAAAATTTAAATAAAATTTAGAACTATCGATTGTATAATTTCTTTGAAAAACTTCATACAAATTTTCACTTTTCAGCCCGTTACAGTGGTGATACCCTTCAAAAAGAATGTTGAATTTGGGATTAACTCATCTGCCACAATTCATTTTAACATCTACTTAATTAATCTAGGGGCCGTGCACAAATCACGTGATCGAAGTTTGGAAGTATTTTATACCCCTCTCTCCTCCGCGTTAATAAACATGATTTTCTCTTTCAACCCACACCACTATTTGATTATCTCGTGATATTTGATTTTTTTTCGAAAGCAGATAGAGTATTTTATTAGTTTAGTTTTATTAATTAAGAATAATTTAAAAGAAGTATTAAAATGATTGTAAATAAATATTAATGATTTTAAATATTGAATAAGTATTACATTCATTTAGGGAATGATTCATATCTGTTGTATCCTTTTCTACATCAGAAGCCTCTTTTTCATTAATATCACGTGATTTTGTTGAAACTTCTACCTGTACCCTATCAAATGATTAAACCGTGATTCTTTCATGAACCCTCTCCCTTTCTCAAAAGGATCACATGAATTGTCCCCGACCTACTCAACATTTAAATTTGTCAGCAAGCTTTGGAACTCAACATTTGAATTTTGTCATTTGGTGTTGCAATTCAATGAAGAAATGAATATGAGAATGTAATTCAGTTTCGCTTTCACATTTGCAATTTCAAGTTGTTAAGTAGATCTGTTTTAAAACAAAAATCAATTAAAACTAAATTTTGAATTTATAATATTAAGAAAATAATTAATTCACGTAGAGACTTTTCTACCACAACATCCTCAACAAATTCAATGAATGCAAGTGAATTAAAGGAATCTAAGTGAATTCACAAAGGCTTCAATGAATAACCTGAATTCCAGAGCAATGTATTGGATTCTCTTTTCAAAATTAATATCGAATGCATTTCATAATATTTTTTTAAGGAATGGGACTTCATTTTCAATTCATACTTCTTCAGAATAATAAAAATATAGAAAATATGAAATCTTCATTCTTTTAAATTAAAACTCATTAAGAATGCCGAATCCAGAAGTAGTGTAGTCCTAGTGGTACACGAATCACCCCCGATATTTTATGGTTTACAAACTATGATTTTTCTTCATGATTTTTCACCACACTACGAATGACTTAAATGACAACAACAAAATCAAAACTCTCAAACTACAAAAAATCGCCAAACATACATACGTGTACTACGTCAATGAGTTCTAATAATTATACAGCAAATAGAGTGCGTTCGAAAAAATCTACATGTTCGTGACAATAACAAGTGTTACAAGCTCTCCACAAAGTTTCAAGTCGCTGCTGTAATCCATTTAATTGTAACAGACCTCGAACGACAACTCAGTCAAATGATTTTAAAAAATGTCTCAAGTTGCATATCGCGCTGTTATAAAGTGTTTGACTAAAAAAGGTTTAACGCCAACACAAAACAAAGAAAGAATGGAAGCTGTTTATGGTGACGCGTGTCCTACATTTTCAACAATAAAAACCTGGTCTAAGTTGTTTCACTGGGGACGAGAATCAATCAGCGGGAGATCCTGTGACCGTGACTACTCCATAAAACATTAAATTAGTGGAAGAAATTGTTCTACGTAAGTGACTGACCGACGCTTAAAAACAAGAGAAATTGCAGCACAAACCGGCATTATCAAAACAAGAGTTCTAAAGATCTTACATGAGTATTTAAGTATGACAAAAATTAGTGCAAGGTCCATGCCTAAAATTTTTAGCGCAATGCAAAAGCAGTGGCGAGTAGACTGTTATGATCGATTTTTGGAGCTTTACCGTGAGGACCAAGAAGGAGTAATTCAATCAATTGTGACGGGGGATGAAACTATGGTCCTGTACTATGATCCAACATCCAAAAGAGATTCAATACAGTTGCATCGGAAAAGAGAACCTGTACCAAAAAAAAAGCAAAGGTCACTCAAAGCACAAAAAAAAAAAATGATGGCTACATTTTTTTGGGACTACGAGGGAATTGTTTTGATTGACTTCAAGGCATCGAATATAGTCGTACAACTGGGACTTATTAAGGCAGTTGCATCAAAAAATTACCGAGAAAAGGTGCGGAAAACTAAGCCGACGTGTGCGCTTGCTTCATGATAATGCTCTAATCCACACTGCTTCACTTTCCAAGGCATTCGCGATGGTGGCTTTACAGAGATTGAACATCCCCTATATAGTCCTGATTTGGCCCCGTCTGGCCATTTTTTGTTCTCAAAACTCAAGGCAGATAGAAGAAAATTTAACAGCAACAATGAAATTAAATGGGCAGTGTACGACCATTTTGACTTCAAGGATGCATCATAATTTTACAGTGGCCTAGAAGAGCATTCAAGGACAATATACAAAATTATTGATACTTAACTACATATTTACAATATCCAATTAGCTATTTTTGGAGTCATTTTCAGCCAAAGCAAGTTTACGAACCTACAGTAATATGAGTTTCTTATTTTTCAATTTTTAGCCAATGGGAAGTGGCTGAAATTCAATAAACGGTGAATCCCTTAGAGGTGGAATATTGGGACCACCATCGACATATAGCCCATTCAATAAAAAAAGAATCATTAAAATCGGTTCACAATTGGCGAAGATATTGCGTAACATATACACACAAAAAACAATCGAATTGAGAATATCCTCCTTTTTTTTTTAAGTCGGTTAAAAAGTGTGTGAATTCTTCTACAAAAAGAGGTCCATCTCTTGAATTAAAGAGATTTTTCAAAACAATTAAAAGGTTAAGAGTTCTTAACTTTTATGTAGAATTGGGGGGTATATTGAAAAATAAACACACTTTTTCTACTTATGACCTTTCCTTCTATGCAAGGGTAAGAACTCATGGATCGTACTACGTATTTCTTGAGACACCCTGTATAAACGAATTTCGTTTATATTTTTGATTCTTAATAAATTGAATTTAGGAGAACAGAAGACAATAGGGCCTTAGAACAGATAAATAATAAGATGTATATACGTATTTTAAAATTTTGATTTAATAATAAATTAGGGTTTATTAAAAAGGTTTGTAAAAAACCTATGAACCAGCGACCGTGACAGGACTCGAACCTGCAATCTTCGGATCCGAAGTCCGACGCCTTATCCATTAGGCCACACGGTCTCCACGTCAGCAGTTCCCCCCAGGAAGGATAAAACTGTGAGATATCAATTTAATTTCTATATAATGAATGTAGTAATAATAACAAAAACGCAATGTATTATTATAAATTATAAAATTCGTATGCGCTATCAATTCAAATTTTATCAAATAAAATGTGCAAAATGCAAAACATCAAAGAACACCAAACGAATCGTGACTGAAACTTTGGTAAGAAATATGGAGATTTAGATATTTTAAATTCATGGTATTCATGAATTGCAGGAGCGAAAAACCCCTAAAAATGTTCATTCAATAATTTTACTTAAATTCAATTAACTTGTGACGCCATCTCTTGGAAAATATGTAAAAATCGATTGTATCTATTAACACAATATTTCAATTGTAATTGCAAAATATCTTTATCAATTTAGGTTCAAGTTACTTATTTAAATAATCTTAATAAAATTATCTGCAATCGATAAAATGTCAATTTCCCTCGAACGCTGTTTGACTGCTGAACGAACGGTGCCTCTTCAGATCGGTAGCCATTTTATTGTAAATCAATATGGCAGTGGATGGTTGTCGTGTAAATCTCCTCGCAATTTTTAATTTAGCTGAGTAACTGAGATAGTTTTCCGTGAAAGTGACCCCGAATAATTAATTGTAAGTGTTTAATGCGTGCCGGTAAAGTGAAGTTTCTCTAGAAATCGTTGGCATGCAGCAGACATTGTAAATTCATTCGCCGGCGTTGAATTGTTTGTCAAAAAGTAGATTGACGTTTAATTTTTGACATACACAACTCCGCGGAGTGAACTTGTCATCTTGTCTCGCTTGTTGCAACTCCGGATCCCAATGTGATGCGACTGGTCCTCTCCTTGTCCCACCCGTGCGCTTGGCGATAGCCCGCTAGGAATTGCTCCCGTCCTCGCGGAAAATGCAATCTTCTTCGTGCATGGTTAATTAGTGGCGAGCAAATTCCAATTGTATCTGTCGGTGTTTTTATATGTGACAGCGCGGAGCCGTAAAGCATGGAAATTGACTGTAGTGAAAAATTCGGTGGAAATGAGAAGAGCGCTACCAAAGAATTAAATATAGACGATAAAAGCGGGGGGGAACGCGGGCTCCCTGATAAAGAGCAGAAAGATATGGTCGCGAACGCTGAGGAGGGCGGCGCAGCAGTGACGAAAACAGCGGATCTGACAGCTGCCACAGCAGGCGCAGACACGGAATCGGGCATGGATGGTGGCGGCAGCAGATGCGGAGGCCGACCAACAGTAGAATTCGTTCAGAAAGTCATTGACAGTCAAGACTGTGATAAAACCCCTGAGAAATGTATGGAAACAAAATCTCAGACTGATTTAAGTAGTTCACCGGGGCAAGATGATGATAAAGAGGACGGTCCCGAGCTTCTCACTCCAATGGCCGAATATGTTGTACAAGATGGCCAAGTCGAGGAGGAGGATGAGTGCGAAAAGTCGTCCTCGGTGAAAGGGTGCGAGGAGGAATTGATTTCCGACACCGAGGAGTACAACGAGGAACAGGACGCCGGCGACGTTACTGAAATAATTGAGGATGATGACGATGAGGACGAGAACGACACATCTTCTGTCCCCAGCGAGGTTGAGAACATGAATCGTTCCAAGGGCACCTCCGATGCTGATGATGATTCCGATGAGGACGAGTACAATGAAGACGACGATGATGATGTCGAGTTGGTCCCAGATTCGTCCGATGAAGAGGGCTCCGAGGACTCCCGAAACGTATCCAGTAGAAATCTGGACATTCCTCTAAGTGATGATGATGATGATGATGGGAACTACGATGATGACGACCTCATGAATGACGTTATACTGGCATCGAAGAAGGCTGAAATACCAGTCAGTAGGCGCAAGGAAGAAAGCAGCAGATCCGGCATCTCAAGGCTGAAGAACACTGGAGATTTTAAGAAGAAACTGCGATGGGACTATAGAACGCAGCTCAAGAAAAGATCTGTTAGATGGTAAGTGAATTTGATTTATTGTCTTTAACGAACATATGTCTAAAATCACAAAAGATCCATTTTCGAAAAATAATTTAGGCTAACCAATGATCGTCCTTAAGATGCGAGTCACATAAAATATAACGATGCGTTTTTTGTTCCTTGCTACAGCTTGACTTCCTAATTGATTGATGAATTTTGCTAATATTTCTCTTTCGGTCGTTAAAATCAGTTTCTATTTATAAAAAAATTACGCTTACAAATCATACACATTTTTTTTTTTAAATCCTACCCTGACTATTTAATGAAGACAACTAACTAACTGTTTTTAAATTTATGATCATTTCTCCATGCTACACAACATTCATCAATAAAAATTGCCGTATTAAATGTTATCCACTTTTGTTTGTGCAGATTCTAATGAGTATAAATTGACATCGTTTAGAAACAATTTTGATAGTAGGTAATTGTTAGACCCAATATTATTTCTGGATAGAGGTCTGATTTCCAAGTCCCACCCTATTAAATCCCATCCTTGCAATATGAAGAAGTACACAGTTATAGCACTGACTGTATACATCTTCTCTCGTCCCATTAAGGCAGTTCTGTTGTCAAACTGACGGACGCTCGAGACAGGAAATCGAGCGGTACATTGTTATATATGTATGTGGCCTACAATCACAATAAGATCCGTTTTCATAAAATAATTTAGAATAGCAGATTTCAAATAGTCACCCTTAAGGTCCGAGTACGTAGCATCAGCTCTGTTCCGTTCCGGCGATCTGTCAAAGTTAACCCTACCTAATTCTGTGTACACTTGCAATAATAAAAACTGCATCACTTGAAATTCATAACATAAAATTGAATAAAACAGTATTTTTGTAATGGAACGATTCTTTGTCATAATAATAAATAGAAGTTCATAAACACTCAGGCAGAATTTCATCTGTCTACTACCTTGCTTTTGGAAGTAATGATTAAATAATAAATAATTCTAAACTATCGATTTTTATATTTTATTATCACTTATTTATTACACTTTTTGAGAAATTTAAGGATAATTTTTATATTTTTATTTATACATAACATAAACATAATTATTTCATTCCTCCACACAAAATCCAACACTTGATTCAATTTTCTTTTGTTCTCTGGTTTATGTTCTGCTACTTTCCGCTTCATTGCATGCCATAGATACTCAACAGAATTCAAATCGGGCAACTTCGCTGGCAATCTAGTCTCAAATTCGGAGATTATAAAATTTTTTTATTTCATATGCCATACTGTACTTACCGATTTGGCACAATGACTAGGTGCCGAAATCTTTCTCATGCTGAACATTCGGACCAAATCACACCAGGAAGATTGGCGTCCTTCGTCCATCCTTGGCGAATCGCCTTCACTTTCTTTGTTAACGTGGGTTTCTTCGCTGGTCGTCATCAATATAATCCTGTCTTCTCCTCCTACAGATTGTTTTAGCTCTAAGCTCGACTTGATGATAGCCCTTATACGGACAGTGCTTTTAAAGCGATCCTTCAAGCATATCTGTTGTAATGCTTTGTCCGTTCGTGAATCTGTCTTCCGTTTTTTTCTAGATCCACAACATAACAATTATGTGCATTATCGGAAACTTTCAGAACCCACAACTAACCCAAACAGTTTTCAAACCACAGACCAGAGCGGAGTATTGTACTCACTTGTCCGTCTGTCGGTTTTGGCATAGTAAATAATAGTAAAGGTCAAACTGAATTGGGTGCAGGTAAAAGGAAAAATATAGAGAATTTTTATATTAAACGTGATTGATCTTATTACTCCATTCTGCAAAATGGCGCGAAAATCAATTAATTTAGATGTCTGAGTAATGAAATTTCTGCAAAAACACAAAATGACAATGTAATGAGGTACGTCCATGTTTTTTATAGCACATCTCGTGACAGCTCGGACTCGACAACTCCATCTCGAAAATCCTCTAAAAGGCCCAAAAATAGGTGAAATGCACATGCAAACCAAATCATTTTCAAAACCCCGGGACAATAAGGCACACTTCTTTTATTTGTTATCTTTACCTTAACTTATGTATAATATATAAAATTATTAAAACCAAAGACCGTTAGGTAAAAATATTACCTATATCTTATCTTTTCCCCCTTCTCTTTAATTTTGTCACTAAAGAAAATGGTCATAACAGAAAATGTCACTTTCAACGACTCTCTTCGTAAATAAACTACGACTAGAATGCCATTTTTTGTGTATGTTGCCCCATAGTCTATTAAGCCGACTAGGAGAATATCAAATTCTGCTTGCTGTGATTTTCGACAACGTGACACGATTACAGGAATAGGGGTGAGTAATAACAGATAAGGGAATGAACCTAATAGAACAAAGTATAATAATTTTTTATTACCTCGGTATACAAAACCAATACAAATATAAGCTTACCCATTTAAAAAACAAATCTGCAAAAAATGAATTTTCTCCCTTTAGCTTAGAAACGAAGAAAATTATTAATTTCCGTGTATCATTAATCTCTTCCCAAAGTTTCTGCTTGCAGTATTCAAGCTTGACTTTTTAGCCTCTGTTCGAACTTTAAGACGTTTTATTGTTATCTTAACCTTACTTGAATAATACAATTGATTAAAAAAAAATGACTGACTCTTTGTTAACGATGAGAACTTTAATTTCTCCGGGTTTCAACGAATAGGCTCAAGAGTGTCTTTGTCTTTTTCGTTGACCGAAAGATGACTTTTAGTATTGTTTATGTGGATGCTAAGCCCATTCTTTAAATACTATTTCACTTCTGCATCTATTACTTTTCGTTAAGCGTCCGGGAAAGGCCGAAGCACTCTGTTTGTGGTAAGGATATGGATCCCATTGTTCAGCTGGACTCAGTCCAGAAGCTATCGACCTCCGCGCACCAGCCTAGAAACGACAGCCCGAGTGTAAGGGCTGTTATTGACGCTCTGAAATGCTTATAAAAATGAACGACTTATAGACACGAATCAGCATTGCTGAAAGATTGCTGATCACTTCCTCAGCCGGTTTCTATTATTATTATTATTATTATTATTATTATATAATATCACACCATGGCACCAGTTTCTTCTTCAGTATTTGAACCGTCTGTAAAGCAAAATGTCTTAGTCCTATTTATAGATATAGCTATACTATATATATTTTTTTCCTTATTCCCCACTATTGTTAACACCTTGTTGTGAAAGGTATCAATCGTAGAATGGAAGCTGTGAAAACAGCCCTTAACATTCCTCTTTTTTATAATACATAATAGCCTTCTTCTTATGAAGTGGATCTGCTCACTAACACAACAATTAGTTAATTTGAAAAAACTACATTCTGTAATATAGAATGCAAATTAACATAAGCAACAGAAATTAAATTTAAAGAGAACCATTGCTTAAAAAGTGTTACAGGTGATAACGAATTTCACCTATGCATACCGCAATTTATAATATGTACTTCAATTAATAGCTTTCACTTGCAATGCTTAGACCTTAATTGCTCATAATTTAAAAAAAAATTGGTTATGTATTCTTAAAAAAAGTCGCTCTGTTCAACAGAAAGGCCGTTATACTGCAACATGATTATATGAGAATCTTAAAAAACATAAACATTGTAAGAAAAAATAAAGCAGCTTTACTGAGAAATGGATAGGGTAATTATCGCTATTGAATTATTGTTTAAATCATGGAACATTCCGTCAAAAGTAAACAATCTGAAAATGTCTAATGATTGAGTTAACTTCGAATCATCTTTTTCGCCACAATCAACACAGTTGTATAAAGAAATTGGAAAATGTTCAGACCAGATAGTAAAAGAATAAGAAAACTTGCTATTTTGATAAAAGTAGGATTAAAATAAAAGTTATTGTATTTTGGCAATCCTTCCCTATTATTTCTTTCACTTATCTGTAACGATTACTTTGATTTTTTGCGAAACAAATTCTTATTGACTATGAGCTCGTTACAATCTTCATTTTCACACGACAACAAATTTTGGTACTGAAGAAATTATTTACATATTATTTTAATATACCTAATACCTTCTAAAAAACTTCCCAAAACTCAATGAATTTTCTTGATTTACTTTGACTATGTGGTAATCCTGGCAATCTTGCAAAGGTCAAATTGGGTCTTGGAAATATATTTTAAAACCACAATCCAAATAACTAGACGTTTGTGGTCAATAAAAGCAATTTCATGCCTAAGCAAATACTGAATATCAGCAAAGATAATGAATGAGAGATTGCGCTGCGGTAATAGGTCTTGATATTGGACTGCATAAACCCCAGTTAGCCAGTAATTCGAATATACATTCGTCACCTTGGTGATATCTAACCGAGCCTTTGGGCCTTTTCTGGTTATATGATTGGTTTTCTCATCTACTACTTTAATTCACCTATTACACCCTGATATACTCATATATTAGGGTAGACTGCACCCTTAATAACCCATAGGAAATTATTAAGGGCAAAGTTCTGTCTAACCACTAATTGAATCGTTTACTTCAATGCTTTGGTTTGAAACTCAGAGGAAAGTAATTTTCTGCCTATTAATTAAACAAGTTGGATTCGATTGATAAGATGATAAAATTGAAAGTATTGAAATAAGGAAGACATAGCTCTTGATAATTTTTGAAAGTTAATTAAAAAATAACGAATGCTCGTATTCCCAATATCTCAAGAAATATCGATGTTACCAATTTGGTGTTCAGAACTTTTTTGTAGGAAATTGAATTTGCTACAAGTTTGTCATATTCACTTTTTCTGTACCTCTTGTTATTTACGAGATAGGGGTAAAAAGCGAAAATTTCGTGGAAAAATTGGGGTTAATGACCCGTACTACCTCGCTGGTGGGAGTTAGGGTTACACCGCAATGGACACTTTTGTAGAGCATTCAATACTGAAGAAATCCTACCATTGACCAAGACTATACCATAAAATGCCTCTGAGCTGTAGCGTTTTGAAGAAAAATAATCAAAGTTTGCGTATATTTTATATGGGAAATCTTTATACGCCTTGGTCTAGTACTTAATATTAATATTAAGGGCTCCAATTTTCAGGGAATTTTTGTTTAGGTATTTGCCACAAAATTTCGAGGTGGGACTGACAAAAAAAAAGAGTCACGAAAAAAAGCACCCTAATATAAATACTCAATATTTTATCACAAAAACTAAAAAGAGTTTATTTATTTATTTCGCTTAATACAAGCTACAAAAACTTAAACTAAGCTTAGACTAAAACTAAACTAAAACTAAAACTGAAAAAGTTAAAAGTTAACAACGAGGTTTAATAATATTTATAATAAAACTGTTTAAAAACAATAAAACTCAAAAGAAAAACATTTTACCGATCTTATAAAAATGTGTTTAAAATTTATATAGATAATTAAAACTAAAAGCGTTAAGCAAAAAAACTTTACAATTTTAAGAAATATATCAATGTAATCGAGATTATTATTACTCAAAATATAATAAATGTATACACATAACATATAACAACAATGTTCATATTACCCAAGGACTATTTCTACAGAATCTTTTCGCGCTCAATGCTTTTTTAAATTTACTAACCAAACAAAGTTGGAGTTTAGTACGCCAACAAAGTAAAAGTGCCAGCATGTAGTAAAATTTGCAGTATTTATTATCGAATTTATTAAAATAGTAATAAACGAGGACGGTATATCTCCGCTCATGAAGGTTGCAGGTGATCGTCATCCCAGCCAGCAGACCTTGGAATTAGTTTCCTTATTAATGTGCAATTAGAATCTATTACACGAGTCGAATCAACGAGAAGGCTACTCTGTGAAGCGCGCGAGTGTCGTCGTAGGCGGATGGCGCTCAAGGTGGAGCCGTGCCGTCAGCGGCGGATTACGACTTTGGAGGCCCCAATCAAAGAAGTTTTGTGGGCCCTTGGATACTTGAATTTGAAGGCAATAACGCAACCTTTATTAAAATTAAAATTATACATTTAATCAATAAAGAAAGATAAGAAGTTCAATGAAAATTCGCATATATGATAAATAACGAATTAAAACATTGTTTTATAGCATTTTTTCATGTTTAATGTTTAGAAATTACTTTAAACTTTTGAATGGTACATTGAAAAAACAGGTAATTCCACTACAACGAAATTAATTTATTATTATTATATTGATAAACATTCGTACATATATAGTAAACTCATCATCGAAGAATAAATTATTATTTTGAAATATTAATTCTTTGTTTTTTCCCATATACTCTTAATTTTACTAGCATTTAATATTTGTACATTTTACTATTACAATCTAAGAGTTAGTTTGATTTTGGTTGCATGAATTTTCAAGTGACAAAGAAGTATTTGAGTGGTACCAGCGTGTAGGGAGTTTTTCGCAATGAAAATTTTAAAGGGAATATTGTTATTTAAAAAAAAAATTAAAGTTTTGAATTTTTATAATTTTTACGTAAATGCGCAAAATTAAGTTAGATTATGGTAAAAAAGCATCAGACCCTTTTTGTAGAGCAAAAATTCTTCATGAAAAAGTTTTCAAGGGTATATTTTTGTATTTTTGTTTGATTGCAAGCTTTTAACGCCTTAATAGCAAAAAAGAAAATGTTAATATACTTTAAAAAATCTGAACAAATTCAAGTCGATTCCAAATTGCATGCTCGATTATTTTATATTGAAATTATTCTTTTTCTTCGCTTTTTGGCCACCAAAACAGTAAATTTACACTTTTCGTTTTTCTTTCCAAATTTTGGATTTTACTATTTGTATTATTAAAACAAATTTTATTATTGTTGCTGTTCCCGAAAATGTGCGCCTAAACTCGAGAACTTCAAGGGAGGCCACAGATCTCAGCAACTGAACATTAGCCGTACAAGTCGGAAATTGTGGACTTTGACTTGGACGAGCTCTATTTCCAGCAGGATTGCGCTACTTGCCACACAATCTGTACCACAATCAATTTTTTTTATCACTAAGTTCAATAATCCTATAATTAGCCGTTTTGGAGATGTGCCATGTTATGCTAACAATTCAGAAACAATTCAGTCACTTAAACACAATATTGATCGAACTATTCGTGAAATAGGGTCCCAAACCATCGAACATATACTGCAAAATTGTGTCGACATTGGACTACTGTCAAGCCAGTCGAGGCAACAATTTAAATGAAATCACATTCCATAACTAATCGGAAGGTTTACTCTTTTCAATAAATCAACAAACTGAGAAATATTGAATAGTGTTTATTTTATAGCATTAAAGAAACCAGCCGATGGCCCACCTATTTTATATCATATCAAATCATTGAAATTTTATAAAGTGAAATAAAGAAAAAATCTAGTTTCGGTAGGATAGGAGCCCCCAAGCACGTGCTTGTTATGCTTCTCTGTTAATACGCCACTGCATGCCGTGCCGCATATGGACCGCTGGAATATGTGTCAGTAGTCTGTCTGTCGTTGAGAGCGTCTTGACACAGGAGACATTTAATACCCGAGGTAAGTGGCGAAAAGAAATTAGAAGCATAGGTAAACAAGGACACATTGAGGTCAAGAGAGTTCGATTCGTGTTTGCACAATTGCTTGGAAAGTTCCCCGCCCGTGGAGAGGGAGAGAGGGTTGTTCACTGAATTGTGCGCGGGGCGAAACTAAACTATCGTAAACGTTGGAAATTTTGCTCCGAAGTGAAGCGGGTTCCCAAGCGCTGCTAGAGCGATACGGTGCGGAGCGGGGCAGCGCCAAACTCGCAATATTGATAAGCCAAGTACGTGAGTTCGCTGCCGGCCAATGAGCGCTCCGCTGTGAGGGACAAATGCCTGAGCTGAAGGTGACCAGCAATTCAGAGTGCTGGTAACAACGACCCTTCCTTGACCTATTTTGGGGCTTTTGTGTGCTGACTGATTGGAGGTGGCCACAAGGTCAAGAAACGAGCAAGAGTACATTTTATTTCAAGACTTCTCGCTACTTTGTGCCCGCAGAGCAGAGTTTTCCACTTTCAGCGAAGCTTTCACGCCTTGGTGCACATCAGTTTCCGATCAGAAACAAATTCGCCATCCGGGTTTGGTACGACTGCACCTTGATGCTTAATTGCAGCTACAACTAGTGAATAGATATCGAAATTTCGATATCAAAATAACATTTTCATTTGTGAACTTTACACTTTCCTGCATAATTAATCCCAAACCTGCTTCTTTTAAAGGCTTGAATCCGAAATAATATGTTTTAATGTTCAAAATATATTTTAATTACAATTTTTTGAATGCTCAAAGTAAAAACCAAGATTTATTTCTATAAAGCGATTAGCTGGCCCAGCAGACGTTATACTGCCCTTTCCTGTACATTTCGATTATGCCATGTGCGTCGACCAATATTTGATCGTGTTGTTTCTTTTCGCATGTTTCTACAAATAATACCATTAATATAAGAAAACAGTGTTTGCTTTTCATATCCCTAATTAATATATTGAACAAACTTTCACGTTGTTTACTATTTGGTAAACCGTTTTACACTTCACAAATTTTGAAAAATAGGTTAAATTTCACAAATGGATACTTTAATTATTTGAAAATGATAGGTCTTTATTGTATTAAATGATTGTTGATTGACTGTGTGCATTGTATCGCATTACGACTTTACATAATTCAAGATATTTATTTAAATCATTTACCTTTTATTTTGATTATAATATCATTTCGTTTTGTTTTTCTAATAATTGATATTAAATTCCTTAAAAAAACATAAATAATGAGAAAGTTGAGTAGATTAACGCATAAACACAGAAATGGTGTTTATGATACTATTATTATATTGGATTTATTGGCCCTGAAATCCTATTTCTTGACCATTTAAAATGATGTTCATATGTCATATTGTGTAAATAGAAATAACTTAACTAGAGCGCCACGTGTAGAATCCTAGCATAGCTATGAACCATCGTCTCGACAAAACAAATATATTTATATAAACAATTTTGGAAAATCGCAAATAGCAAATTAATTAAACGTAAAAATTCAATGTTTATTACTAATATAATTTTATTTTATTTATAAAAAATAATTTACAAACTGGATCGATTAACACTTTCGTAGTTGGATTAATCTTATTAAGAACTTATGTGGAAAATTTTAAATTAGCGTCAAAAGATCACATTTCAAAACAGCGTCAAATCAATCTCCAAAAATTTTTGAGTTTTCATGCATATCGTTCTGAAAAAATTTGTTTTGGTCGAATTATCACGGATTATCTTTTTAAATATACAATAATTTCGTTAATATTAGGAATTTTTGCATTACTTGGATTTTTAAGTTTTTTTTAAAAATATACTCACTATTCATATTTACTACGTATACATGCAGGATCGAATTGAAACTAGATCTAAGGGATCCAAACTCGCTTAGCTGGCTGGATCAAGTCGAAATGTCAGCTACAAGCGCAACTCGTGTAATCGATTTGAAAATTGCCGCTGAGTGTGTTGTGACAGCTTTCATTTCATTGTCTGATTATTTTGTTTTTTCCGTGAAAATTATATTATTTAAAAAAAAATAAAAAAAACAAATGTGTGCGTCCAAGCTATTACTTGTCTTTGCAATAAATTACTATTTACTATTAATTTTTCTTGATGTCCCTCCTTTGCGTATTATATTTCACCACTTCTGATGTATCGTGTGGGGTATCGTTTGAAAAGGCTACTTTCAAGGATTCCAAAAAAAAATATTGGGTGAATTGGTTATAAAGATATAGTCCAAAATGTGCGATCTTCCTGATATTAGGTATTGAGTCATAGATAACAGGAAAACTGCTGCTTTTTTCGCCAATCTCATAGTTGCTGAGAAAAAAAATGTTTTACGAAACCCTGATTCCGATTCGTTTTTGACCGGTTTTTTATATGCTCTGCAGTTCTTACGTATATAATTTTCACTAAATATAGGTTTGAAGTTTTGAAGAGTGATTGAATGAATAGAACACTCCTGCATTCAATTGAAAGACTAAAACTCGGAGCACAAGTTTCTAAAGGAATCAAATTATTTCTGAAAAAAAGTTATAAATATAAAGCTCGATATATTTTTTTTAGCTTGTTTTCAAAGAACGGTAGACATCGTATACGCCGTACTTTCAATGCTCTTTGTGACATTTTTCCTTTTACTCAAATATTTTTTAAAGGATTACTGAGTTCCTTGACCTTATAATGTCATGCTCTCTTTGCTTTGAACAGATTATTAAATGAAATACTGCCGTGAAGAGCTCAAAAAGTATTCTTTACTACAAATCTGTAGATTCAATGCAATGAGAGAAATATAAAAGAAAACATTTTTAGTCACGAAACTCAGCAGTCTGGAGTCTGTGCGAGTGCAATGCGAACACTTGACTCTTCATGGCCACGTTTCTTAGAAATGTACAATAATCGAAGAAACATTTTAAACCATTTCTTTTGTTCGTTCTCGTCGTGAAGTGAAGTACGCCTGAGGTTTATCGCTATCACTGTTTACGTTTTGCCTGCACAAAAACGAGCTCGTCCAGTCTTTTGGTGGAAAGCGCAAAACCACAGAACTTAAATAATATTTAAAATATTATAGATTTACAGTATTTTTATTTCTGCAAAGTCATCGCCATTTCTGATAAATAAGTAGAGTCTTCAAGGTGAAAATTATTACAAGCTACCGATGCTTCTACAATAGCAGCTTTTTTTGGTTGAAAACTAAAAACCACTTTTTTAAAAACTTGACTTTATGGCAGCGAATAGTCTACTAAATGTCTAATAAATTCATTAATATCTTAATATCTGTATTAGATTTTGCGTTTTACTTAACGAGAGCCATTCGCCATATATTTCTTATTATTATAGATTAAATTTTAGAACATTGAAAGAGCCCTAAATAGATAGATTTTATTCAACTATTAATTTTAAGATTTATTATGTTAATTACCGTTCTATTTATTTTCTCCTTCAACTTAAGAAATTCTTTGAAGGTTTCACGGTCGTTACATTGATACTAAGTTTTTAATCAACTAAATTTTTGCATCAAACAAATGTCAAAGTAATTGACATGGAAAATACCGCGAAGCTATTATTTAAAATTGTGCTGCAGGTAACTGGTAGTAGCTCTATAATTATTAATGGTTATGTATCAGATATGTCGACAAGACTCGTATGTAGATCACAAGGAGTACATGTTTTTATTTTAAAAACAGCTTTCATTTGGTATTTACATTTTATTTCTGCTCTAACCACCAAAACTAATATATTTTGTAAAACAAAAATGTCAAGATTAATTTGAAAATATCATCATAAAACAGAATTGTATTTTTTTTTTAATTATTTAGATTGATGTCATTATAGAGTTTCTAATATAATGATTTTAGACCACTTTTAACACGTTCGCGGACGTGAATGCCAGAATATCTGTGTTTTATGAACTGATTTTTTTTTTATAAATTGATGAATAAAGATCTAATCATGACCAAATAATATAGTAAAATTATAAATAAATGCAATAACATTCATGTCACTCTGGTTGATCAATTTATTTTATCTGTATCGACGTGGATACTATAGCATTCACTATACAAGATAATTCGTAACGATATGTGCCAACATATGACAATAGATTCTATGGAAATAAATAAAAATAATAAGATTTGAACAAATTGTTGACAATGTTACAGGTTTTCGAACTTTGACAATTTGAAACATGTGAAGAGAATGCGATAGAAAAGTTATTGAAGACTTATTGGAATGGAGAAAGACTTCTCTATCAATTGAAACCCTAAAGAGTTTAGTAGGGTGTGTGTTAAGAATATTACAGGGTGTTGAATGAAAAAGTATTGGAGGATTCGATAGAATCTGTTAGTATATATTGGATACATCATTACAAATCACCATATGTATAGCTATTAAAATGTAATATTCTGAGCACTCGGACAAAATATTAATAAAAAGTTGGATATCATAATTAGCTTAGAAATAAATTGCCTGTCCTTTTTTGCAGCACGATACAATGTTTATTGCCTGCGAACGTGTTAAGGGGAGGTTCCTCTGATCGACTCTGAAAAGTTCTTCACTTTTATGAATTTTTTTGATGTATAAAGAAATGTGATATGAACAAACGGTTTTTTGTACAATGTTTATTGATAAAAAGAGTCCCTAATTTTATTTCCCCCCCCCCTCTTTCAATTCAAAATGGCGGCTCCAGCCATATCTCCGCGAGGCCTTGCGCGCCATATATGCGTCTGCGCGGCACGTTCCCGAGGGTCGTAGGGGTCACTGAAACATGAACATTTTTTAAGTTAGTTAAATAAACATATGTAGCGGCCCTTCAACCAAAAATTTCGAAATTTTGATAAAAAAAACAGAGAAAGCTATCCACTTGAAAATTAAGGTCGTGTTTTGGGGTGTGTTTTAGTTGTTTAAGACAGGCGTAAAAATTGTTTATTATTAAAATATATTGTTAATAATGGTTCAAGGGCTCCGAAATTGAATTTTACACATGACTTTAAAATTTCAAGTGGATCCGATCAGTGGTTCTCGAGATACACTGTCCCGCGCACTGAAAATATCAACTTTCGGGAAAACGCGTTTGAAGTTTTAGAACCAATTTCGCCTTGTTCGCTAGTTGTGCCGCGTTGGCAGTTGCACGCTTCTCTTTGAAGCGCTGTAACTTTCTAAAAACTGCATAAAACGCAAAACGGTTTTAGGATCATGTTTTTAACATATTATAGATTGATAATATGTAAAAAAAAAAAAATCGATTTTTTCATCGCCGATCAAAGGAACCTCCCCTTAAGGTGATTTCATAGATAATACATGAAATTGTCAGCTTTAATTAATTTCTATTAAATGCGTTAATAGGGGTATTTAGAAAATTACTTTAAAATTTGCTTTAAAAGATAAGAACATTTCGTTATAAAAACGCAACCCCTAAAAATAATTATCAGTAAAATTTAATGTTTTTGAGATTATAGTTTTGTATTTTGTGTAAATTTTCATATGTTCAAAATTCTCCAACTCGCTCTTGATCGGTTTTTTCTATTAGAGTGATTTAGAACAAAACAACCCCTAAGTTAGCAATAGTTAATTAATTAAAAAATTTTCAGTTTACTATGTGCCGCTGTCATTTTAGACTTTTAGAGTTTTCAATTAATTTTTAACCTTGTCGAGGTAGCAACTTGAGAATTATTAGTTTTAACGAAGCGTTGGACTATGAATAAATTGTTAAGTTATGCCCAATGCCTGGTAGCACTATGCAAATAACCGCCGCTTGTCCTTGGGTTGACCTTTTTGCGAGCTGGGAGTGCAGTGGTCTGGCGTCATCGATAAGAGCAAAAAGTCATAGCTAGTGTGGGACATGCACTTTGCACGTGTGTTGCACCGCTGGCTGACCTTCTCGTGCTAGAACAAAGCGACAGAGTGCATTCACCGGGCAGCAGGGGTGTGTGTCGGTGTAAACTTTTTTTAAGCAGTTCAATGTAATCGCCGCCGAATCGAATCACACTCTCCCTGCGCGTCCCCCGCGACGCGACGACAATTCGACGAAAGCTCGCCCGGAGCTCGCTTAACTTAGAAGATGAAAATTTCTTTTGAAAATTCGGGTTCAGTGACCCGGACTCTAGAGTTCAGTAAATAAATAGAACGTGCAATGACTTATCGCCTCCCGTGCGGTGCCCTGCTAAAGTCCGCTGGGTACCTCCGAAGTGGTCGCCGCATTTACTCGGCGAAGTCGGCGGGCGGCGGCGATTGCGGGCAGAAACACAAGCGCGACGCTGCAATATGCAGATGCAGTTTTTTCGTGTGTTTGCACAATCCATTCGAGTTTCCACTTTTGCCGCTGTAGAGACGGAAATTCCTTGATCGCCTGAGTGTGTGGGGGGGGATTGCAAAAACGTACCGAGGCAGAAGAGACCTTTTCGCTTTTCCCCCACGGCGCCTCCCACCGCCCACACATTCCACAGTCCAGCACAAGCTGTGGAGCGCTCCTCGTAGCAACTCGCAAGCTGCTGTCCGTCTCTGTGTGGGAGTTTTTCTCGGATTGAATGCGAGTTCCGCGCTGCCTCCCCCTTTTCCTAGTCACTTCCCTAAAGGTAAACGCGAATTAATCTTCTTCTTTTTTGGTAATTTATGCCAAATGAAAGATAGTAACGAAGCAGACGGCTTTTACAGACCGCTTGCCCGCCGCCACCACAGCCCCCGCTTTTCAACTTCAGCTTCCCACAACCCTTCTGCTATTGTATGCTGCGGTGATTGGGGCATCCATTTGGCCAACAACGACTCGGGTCATTGAACCCTGTCTCGGTTTTCGGAACCACCTCCTACTTCAGTTTGCCGCAAATATCCTTATCGCGTTAATATCAAACGCCAAAGCAGAAGAGCACACAACTTTCGAGTTTTGAAACAATTACACTCGAATAGAACTTTGTTGGCTGATAAAACGGTTGCTACAGGCAAATTAATTGATTTATGCTTATGAGCGCGATAAACTTGTTTGCTTAGTCATACTGATGAAAATAGCTGTGGGAAAGCGAAATTACAGACAAAGCGATTCATTTCTGATGTATAATCTGAGCTTGTTAGCAACTAACTAAAAGTTCAAGTATTTTATATATACATATCTTCACCTTTGTGCAACGGCTAGGCAAGTCACATTGAGTAGTATTCAGAAAAACACATCAGGATGTCCTCGCTGATAATTGAACTCATCTTATGAGTCTTGTGAACCTTCCGGCTCTTATTGTTTGCTTACCTTTTTCACTTTCCTATTATACAATATTATAATGGAACATAACATGGTAGATAGGTTCCTAGAAAATGCCGTGTTGTGTAAAACCGTGTTATGTGAGACTAGGAGCTAGTACCAAATGGGTAGATGCGTTCCGAAAACCTTTCAAAACCAAAAAACAAAACACGTAAGTAAACAAACATTTTCTGTTCCCATTAAATTCAAACATATTTATCATCTATCTAAAGGTTTTGAGTATACTTCCCGTAGTCTTAGAAATCTGAAATTTGGTATGTCAGCTGTGTTCAGTATACAAGTACTTAACTAGAAAATAAAAAATCTGTAATTTTCCCAATCCAACCCTTCGTCTTGTAATGTCAGTTCGAGACGGAGACGGACGGACACCTTGCTAATTTCTGTCCGAATTCAATTCTACGACTGTGAGCTTGTCTGCGTAGTATAAGAGTTAAGCCAATTGCTTAGCTTGATGATCGAGTCAAGACGGGTTGAATTCGTGAGGCAGACTAGTTGATTAGTTTAATAAGAAGTTGTCAAATTAATAAACAATGTCAGCTACAAAATGAAAGTAAAAGTAATTGTTGTAGACATATATTCTATTCACAAAAGAAAAGTTTTTGAAATTAATTAAGTTGCGAGGCCGAATTTGGTGACAGACAATTATGTTCTAGGACCTGCAAAAATTAGCATATCAGTTTTATTTGGTTTCCTACAAAATTTTCAGGCACTTCATCTTAATCAAGGTCAGTCCAAATGCTGTTACTTTGCATCCAAAACCGGCTCACGATTTCCATACAAAACATGTTCGCCTTCATATCTCCTACTCTTCCTCCATCCCCCATCATTAATTATTATGATTTTTCAGTGCTACAGTTTAGTCCTCCAGTTAAGTAAATTTCAAATATCAATTGTCAAGCTAAGCAAACGAATTCGAACAGGTTAGCTTTACCTTTGTTACATAGTCTTGCCATAAGTTCTGTCCCTGCTTTTAAAACACAGCTAAAACAAATGCTGGTAACTCTTGATCGTTCTTTTTTATGTAGTAGTTTAAGTATATCCCGAACTATTAAAAACAACTCATTTGGTTTTGATAAGTCGTGCAATGAACATGGACTGGGGTATCAAAGAAAACCGTACAGCAATGATCGCATTACATAAATGTAATAAGTCGCCAGGAGAGATTTACGATCTACTAAAATTATTGAAAATTTCCAAGAAATTTGTTTATCGGACCATCCAACGGTACAATGAGATGTCGTCAGTAGATGACAGGCCAAGAAAGGGTCGCCCACGCAAAACGAGGACTGCAGCAGCCGTTAAAGCCGTAGCTGAAAGAATTCGGCGAAATCCTCTCCGGAAACAGAAAATAATGGCTAGAGAAATGAAAATTCCACCTAGGACCATGTCACGAATCATCAAAGACGACCTCAGACTTGGAGCTTACAGAAAAAGAACAGGACAACGCCTCACAGCATCTCTCCGTCAGATCAGAGCCATAAGAGCGAAGGAGTTGTTAAGGCGGCACGCTGATGGTGGATACAAAAATATCCTCTTTTCGGATGAAAAAATTTTCACAGTCCAAGAAAAGTTTAACCGCCAAAATGACAAGGTTTATGCTCATTCGTCTCGAGAAGCGTCTGAGAAGATCCCTAGGGTGGAAAGAGGTCATCATCCAGCTTCCGTAATGGTTTGGTGGGGGGTGTCCTACGAAGGTGTCACAGAACTGCATTTCTGTGAACAAGGTGTAAAAACGCGTGCAGCCAACTACCAAACCGACATTTTGGATAAGGTTATGAAGCCTTTAAGCGGAACTTTGTTCGCCGGGAAGCACTGGATATTTCAACAGGATTCAGCACCAGCACACAAGGCGAAGTCGACGCAACGCTGATTACAGCTGAATTTACCGGATTTCATTGCTGTTGAGGATTGGCCCTCGGGAAGTCCAGATCTGAATCCATTAGACTACTGCCTGTGGAATGTGTTAGAGCAGAAGGCCTGCTCTAAACCACACCGAAACATCGAGACCTTGAAAGCCGATTTGATTAAAATGGCTGCCTCGATACCTTTGGAAGTGGTGCGTGCTGCGATAGATGTGTGGCCGGACCGTTTGAAGAGGTGCATCAAGGCCAAGGGTGGACATTTTGAATAATGTTTTTTTTTTAATATTCTATAGATATTAAGAAATAAACCGTATAAATATTTCGAATTGTTATTGTTTTATTCAAAAGTTATTAGCATGTTTGCAAGGGACAGAACTTATGGCAGGACTATGTATAATATATAGTTCAGCTTGTTTGCTCACGTCATAAACTGTCATAACAAGACGAAGACGAAGATGAAGACTTGGATTCAGACAGGTCCTTATTACCCCCAGCAAGGAGGGTAAAAAAAAATGTGTTTTTATCCCCCAAAAGCAGGCATGAATTTTTTTTGTATGGGAGGAAAACAATAAAATAACTCCAGAGCATCCGACAAAAAGAATTGAAATCCCATCAAAAACATTTCATGTCAAAAATTTAGCCAAAACCCGCGACTCTTTCGCTCTTAAAAAGTTATGAGATCTTATGTAAAGCCAAGTCTACGATTACATGAAAAGTGCTTCCTGGAAAATGATGTGCTTCTTGAGTATTAAGAATTTGTTAGACAGAGAGAGTGCGGATTTTCGTTTATTTTCATGTAAAGTGCAAGTCAACGGCACGTGCTTCAAGAGCGTGCAACACAACTCATTTCGCAGTAGCTTCAGAGAAGCTAACTTTTTTTATGTGTGAAATATATTTTCAGTTTAATTTGAAATAATATTAATTTATTTAGCATATCTTACATATTTTCACTATTTAATACCAAATACCTGAATCGAGAGCAATTCTACAAGAAAGAAATATTATTGAAAAAAACAGAAAAACCCGATTGCGTGAAAAATTGTAAAATTGAAATTTTCAAATTTACTTAATAAATGAACTGAAAAGATAGAAACAAGCTGAAAAATTAAACATCTTTTTTTCAATTGAATGATCATGGTTGACAGTGTTCACAATACGGTCCATCATGAATGACTAGCGAGAAAATACGTAGTGGAAGAAATTCCAATATCCTAACTTTCATATAATAAATGCGAAAGTGAGTTCGTTTGTTTCGCGTACTCAACCGATCATCATGAAATTTGATAAGGTACACTTTTAACGGATTTGATAACAAAATAGATATCATAGTTAATGTATTTAATGCCTCCGACTGCGATCATTAAAATTAAAAAAAAAATTTTTAATTGTTCAACTTGTTTCTATCTTTTCAATTCATTTATTAAATAAGTTTGAAAATTTTTCACACAGTCGGGTTTTTTGTTTTTTTTTAATAATATTTTTATTTTAGTATTTCTCATTCCAAATTCCATGTAAACATACAAGTTGTATATATTTTTGCAAGGTATTTATGAAACCCTTTATTTTGATACCCCACTCGATAGGTTTTGAGAAAAAAAAATTGGCCGTTATAATTTTCATAATTTTGATATACCTACATCTACATAGTGTCACTTTCAGAATTGAGATGAATCTAACAACGCCTCTCAAGCTTAAATCCATCAAGCCGTTTAGGCTACAGAACGTGCCAAAGAAATATACATACGTACACTCGAAAAACACAACCCTCCTTGTGGCAGTCGCTGTCGTTGTCAAATTTCAATTATAGGTTAACGGGAAGTATCCTATAGGTTTGGATAAGTCTGTCACTCAGACAGTTAGTATGTCAGTGTGGAAATAAACTTTGAAAGATCTTTTTATTGCATTGAGTTAGAAGAATGAATTTTTTACAAGGCTATTTTACAGCACACTTTAGTATTTGGTATTAATTTCAACGGAGCCCTAAAACGAAATTAATAAGTTCAATATATTAAAAACAAAATCGAAAATGAATCAGGTATGGGACTATTGGATTTTCGTTAGTGAATTGTTTTAAACCATTTTTTCCTTAATCGTGAAACTTTCGAGAAAAACGAATGTAATTCTTTTTATGTATCTTAAAGTCAGTTCAAAATCTCGTTCGTAATTAATAAATAAGGAGAATTTATTTTGTTTTTCCCGAGAGTTTCACAATTTAGGAAAGAATGGTTTAAAACGATTCATTAGCGAAAGTCAAAATAGTCCAATAGCTGATTCATTATCGACGCTTTTTCGATTCATTTACGAATCGTTTGGTTTGCTGGGTATTGATATAGTAGACTTAAGTTTACATAAGATCGTGGGATTTAATAAATTCCGTACTGCGTAATGGCCATGTCACGACATTTTTTTAAACTAAGTTGTATAGACTTGGAGTGATTTGAGAATGAAATGAAATGAAGAGTTCGTAGGAGGAATTGATTTGGCTCTACATAAAATAACTTTTTAAGAGTGAAAGAGTCTCGAGACTTGGCTAGATTTTTTATATGAAATGTTTTTGATAGAATATGTTTTCCATGGGCTGTTGCGCCCTTGAGGAAGAAAAAATGAGTTAATATGGATCAAGCCATACAAATACAATTAACATTTTTATAGCGCAGTATATATTTTGCTATTTATATATTTGAGAAAACGATGGTTTATATTCGTACTTTAGACGTGGCGACAACTATTTCCGGCAATTTCATCATGGCAACAACTATTTTAGTTTCATATGCGAATAAATATTGAGTTATTTTAATATGATGATATTGCAGAATTTCAGGCCCAAACGACTTCACTTGGTTCTGAGGCAAGGGTTGATCATTGCATAGAAATCCCTTTTATAAAAAGCGTGCAGCAAAAGAATAAATCGTGAACTCGCTCAGACCCGCGCGGTGTTCCGCACCGAGTGAGTACGGAAAGTGCTCACGCTGGTTGCGCTTATGAAATGGCCAAGTTTTTTTTCCATTTAGCTTCCTTGTACTGTACTTTCACTTTCGCGGCGGTGGCAGCAGCAGCAGCAGTTCACGACTTGTTTTCCGTGTTAGGCAAATATTTAAATGTCACACGGCCACGGAAACTGGGTCAACCATATTCCTTGCGTGCTGCGTGCGGGTTCATCGACACCGCAGAAGGTGACCTTAGAGAACAAGCACACTTAATCAATTAGCGATTAAGAGGCAGACGAGTGAAATGAAAATCGCCAGTTCGGCGGAAAGCAGCTTCCACTAGTCGCGCGGAGCGGTGCGGCTTGGCGTGGCCTCTCTTGGGAAGCCCGAGACCGAGAGCTTCGGTGAGCTTGCGCCGTTCCTTGCTCGCTAGCTAGAATTGGCCGCCCGTATGCCCAGAGCTTACGTAGTCTAATTGGAGCTTGTCGGGAAAGGTTCATTTACAGCAAGGGTCAATGGACCTTTCCGGTGCTGTGCATTCAGCGCCACCACCGGAGAGCGCTGATGTTGGTTAGACGCTGCTGCGCTCTGATTTGCGTTATTATTAAATAATAAAAAATTCGCAGCTTCGCTGTGTGGTTTTGAATATGCAGCGGGAGCAGCCGGCGCCGATGTTTGCGTTTAGATTTTCTCACTGCTCTCGGCTCCATGTGGCGACCTCTGTGTTGTAGCGTGTAGTTGTGTTGCCTTGGCGCGCACATGTGCTCGCTCAATTGTGAGTAGTGAGACGTTTGTTACGTGGGCTGCCTCTCAATTTTTCGCACTTTGCTTTCGATTAGAAACATTTTTCGTTCAGTGAACTTCGGCTTGATGAAAACAAAACGAAAAGATATTTCACAGGAGTTACATCACGTCACGGCAGCAGTGGGAGATTCGTCGATTTGTGGGTGGGGCGATGCACACGCTAAGTCCGCTTATTTTAGTGAAGCGAAGTGAGTGCACTATAAATTGCAGTCCTTGGAACATTTTATTGCAATGAAAACAAATGGACCGGAGATTGTCTTCACGGAGTCAGGGGATACGACCAGCTAAGCAAAAAAAAATAGATGTTCCTAATTAAAAGTAAGCATAACATTTATCATTCTTGTGATATATTTTTATAAATAAAATATAACTAAGTCCCACGCAATTTGTGGAGAAAGCAATAGAGTTACCAAACGCTTTTAGTGTAATTTTATTTGAAAAAGTGCATCTGTGCTGCATTTGTAATTGAAGTCGAAATAAAACAATTATCTTTTAAATGATTTTATTTAACGTGAGTCGTTCTTATGCATGTCCTTCTCGTTCAAAATTTGTACTCGAATTTGAACTCTTTTCCTATTTTCCGATCTTGATAAAATTTGTCAGGCTTATGTAAGTCTCGTGACAATACAATATAGTATATCTAAAGCTGCGTTCTTTTAATGATCTGATATATAGATATGTATCTCCATACAAAGAGGTTTTTATCTAGATTAAAGAAAATGTTAGAAATTTCTTAGATCTCATAATGATGCGAACTTCATAGCTTGAATGAACTTTCACTTAACACGTTAACGCCGGCGTGTACCACCGGTGGCTCACACGCGAATGGTTTATCTGGTGGCGTGTACCACCGATGGCTCACACGCGAATGATTCATTTGGCAGCGTGAACCACCGGTATAGCTCACATCAGCTCTAGTTTTGTTAGATGAAAAAAACTTTATGTGGTTTAAAATAAGTTTTTACTGAAAAATTTAACAGCTTATTTTTAGAGGCAGGATATAATAGACTTAATGTATTTACATATTTATTTGTTTTTGTGCATGTTTTTTTGTACAAGACGCCGCCAGATAAAGCAAAATACGATTTTTACTGCCGCCCGATGAAGTGAAATACAAAAAACTGCATCGGCGTCAACGTGTTAAGATATCGCTCATGTTCCTACAGCAACATTATTTTTCTTGCGGTAGAGACAAATTGGAATATGCACAATTCTTCTCTAAACATTTTGTATAGGACGAGCCGAGTGGTCCATATATATTATAGTCAGTAGCTGTGCCATGCTTTATTTATTTCCCTCGGTGCCATGTTTTATTTATTTCCCTCGGTGCCATGCTTTATTTATTTCCCTCATTCCTGATCCAGATCTAGGCAGCTTAAAATCGTTCTAAATACAATATGGCGCCCGCACCAAGATGGCGGATTACTTTTTTTCTTCACAACCTCCTCGACATAGGTAACAAATAAAACGATTTGACGAGTAGAATACGATAAACTATCGATAAGCTATGTGAGGTCATTCTAAACCCAATATGGCGGACGAGCGAAGACAGTGGATTACCTTTTTTTTAACAACTCTCTCTGAAAGGATTTGACAAGTAAAATACGATAAGCTATGAATCAAATCCAGCATTTAAAAAAAAAATGTATTTATAATCAAGCTATAACGTATCCGTATAATTTACATACATGTATAATTTATTAAAGCTTGGGTCGCTACCATTTTTTTTTATCTTACAGCTATTGTAATCATTAGTTATACATCTTAGCCAAACGCTTCAAGTTTTTATAAATTATACATATTAAATTCGCTAGAGTTCCGAAAACATCCAACCTTAAACTTGAACATTTTTCTGAATACTCTCTGTTACATCAGAATCAGATGATAATTCCAAAAAGGATATTTGGCGCATTTAAGTAATGGGTGTTGAAAACAGTTTGTTTGATATTTTTTCGTATTTTCATGAATATAATATTTTTCCGACTATAAAAACGATAAAAAACAATTTCACAAATAAATATTATTGAAATATGAAAAATTGCATTATTATTTTCGAATATGTTTTGAAATATTAGCTCTGCTCTCAAGCAGAGTGAATGCCTCTTTTGTATATGTATTAATTAACCCTTAGTCTTGTCTAAATTTCGTGGTCAAGTCGTATCGAGGTGTTTACTAATGGACTGACCTGACCGTAAAATAAACTATCAAAATCAAAGCTAATTCTCAGTTTATGTATAGAATTTATACAGAGTTAAATTTGAAACTATTTTTGAATGTAATGATTATACATATTTTCAAATAAAATGAAATCACAGAAAACTTATTACACAAATATCATTAAATTACAGTGTCTATTGGTTTGAGGTGAATAAATGTAAAAACGGTTGAAGCTTTATTCCTGAAACTTCCATCACAGTCCCAAGAGTTTAGTGAACATATTTATTTGGTCATCATAAATTAAGGATGGTCATCGATTGGTTTCTTTTGAAAAATGCTATAAAATAAACACTGTTCAACATTTTTCAAAGTTTGTTGATTTATTGAAAAGAGTAAACGTATCGATTATTTACGGAACATGATTCCATTTCAGCCTCAGCTGGCAGAAGCTCCTCCTACCCAATTTTTTGCACATTTTTGATGGTTTGGGTCACAAATTCTCGTAAATAGATACTGAGATGAGATTTCAATGATTTTATTCTCTCAAGTTAATATCTTCTCTTTAACATCTCGATTTTGTTTCTACAACTACTAAATTAAAGTAAACATATGGCTTTTTAGTATTTGTGGATTGTTTATTAAAAAGTTGCATGATTTTTATCTCCACGCAATTTGGGAAAAAATCAATATGGTTAAACTTTACAACAGGATGTGTACATTTAAAGTGCATCTGCGTACATAAGCAAAATCGAGCGAGAGCATGTCCACCTGTTAAACGTAGGGTGAATGCATCTATAAGCTTGAATCAACCCTTACTTTGAATGAGTGGTCATTCGACTCCGGGTCGATTATTAATAGCCGTGATTCGCGAGTTCAGTAACAGGATTCAAGGTTAATAGCCTGCATTAGTGCAGTTTGAAACAGGAAATATTTAAAATCACTCATAAATACAGTGGTATTTTTACTCGAAATTTTAAGTTAAATTTCCTACTGGTGGACATATCTATAAGTAGTACGACGTGTTAACTTAATAATAATGTACCAAAGCATTCTTCAAGAGGCTAAAAGGCGGTAAGATATTCTAAGTATTCTTAAAATGTAATTTATTTTATTTTATATATGTACCTATTTAAATTAAAAGCACCAAATAATAAAAATCAAAACAGTGCTTTACAAAAATTGTATCCTTCGGTCTGTTTATAAATTTACAAAAACTACAACCCCTTGTTCATTAAGTATCAAAAAAAATTATTATTTAACTGAATAAAATGACAAAATTATGATTAATAATCATTAACTTTGCAAAAATTACTCATGACCTAAACTTAATAAAGAATTTAGTTTTACGCTATGTTTTAAGTTATGCATAAATTGTGCTTTAATATTCCTCAGTTCAGTTTTATGCGTAAGTTACTTAGAAGTTGTGTTTAGATATTCTTGAATGCAGATTTGTGAATAAAGTAGCATAGAACTTCGAGAACTCATAAATACCATATTATTTACAAATTATATTCATAATAGATTTGGGATTACTCGAAAAGACCGGATCGGATAAGAGCGACCGATCCCACATTTACAAAAAATGCTTGATAACATTTTCCACAATATTTATGAAGGAAATCTTATTATTTATGAATATTGTGCATAACATATAAACATAATTCATGGGTGAATGAAAATTTTATATTCATAACTAATCAAACTCTTACTTTTAATTCGTGATTACAACTTTCTCTCTGTATGATTTTGAAATACGTTATATTTTTGTAAGAGAACACGAAAAGACCTAGGAGACAGCGCAAACATAAACAAACAGACAAAGTAGTTTTATACACGTAATAGTTAGACAAAATACTTTTGTTCTGGCTTGAAATAATTTTACATTATTGTTCAAAATTTAATTTATATTCTTTGGTGTGAAATAATCCCTTCTTTTTCTTCTTTTTTGCACTAAACTAACTAATGTACATTTAGTATAAATTTTTTATAAACATTTGAAATTTAATAAACAATTTTTTTGTTTGTTTATGTTTAATGTTGTTCTGTATCGATACAACACCCACTTCTCAGAAAAACATTGCGCCCCTCGAAAACTCTTCAAGGCGCAATACCGTCAAAAATATTGTTTATGTTTCGTCATTTAAAATGATTGTGCGCCGGTCCGCGTGGTAATACAATAACAAAAATCAATAATAAATTAAGAAACGGTAAACAGTTGCAAAGTAGTAATATTTGAAGGAATTAAATTAAGGAGAATTTCCAAAACTTAATAATAGTATTAGCAGTATAACTTTGTTAGTATATTACAATAATCGCTATAAAAAAAACAAGAAAATATATAAAAGTAAAACTAATTTAATCTAATTGCAATTTTTAAAAGTTAAATTGAAAAAAATTTATACATTTATTTTTTATATAACATAAAATTAGTTCCAATCTTTGTTTAATATTTAAACATTTAAGAGTATCAAGCAGGACCCTGATAGGTGTAAATCTGTTGCATCTCAAGATACTTCACATCTCTTTGTTTTATAGTTTTTGAAGTATTTTTAATGGACTTATCTTGCACGTATATAATATTCTCGAGCTGTATTCAAACTGAAGTTTTATCATAGTGTTGTAAACAGTAATTGCAGTCAAGATATCCGTTTTATTTCGGATAAGGTAAACTGCCCTAATTCCGGACACTTAAGCTATACCACACCTATTTCGATCATATAAAAAAAGTAACTGACCAATGTACTAAATAAAAAATGCAATCATTAACTAAAACACTTGATGATTATTAGTCAATCATTGCATTTTCACTAATTCATTAACAAATACTTTTAAATTAACATTTACGTTAAGACTATAGTACACTAGGTTATACCCCTAATTCCGGCCAGAAAAATTGCTTCGTCCTAATACCGGACACTTTTGCGCCTAATTCCGGCCTATCTAAATAATGAGTTTTCTTTTTAAGAATTCGACTTTTTAATATTAACTTGGAGGGGAAAATTTAACAAAATAATGTCTTTTGCGAAACATAATTATTTATTCAATTGATAAGCAATAAAAATGCTATAATAAACAAAATATAAAGATAAAAATATAGGTCCATTTATTTTTCATTAAATTTTTGATTTATATTAATAAATTGTAGAATTTCGTGAGATTTTCACGAACTCGCTGAAACCACCCTCTAATGTGCTCTTCTTTGACTCCAGCTCTTGCTTGCGTCAACGCATGTAGAGTACGGATTGCATGGGCGGAATTAGAGGTTATTTATTGGGGGGGGGCAGACTTATCAAATATGTCAAAAAATCAAGAAATAATAAAAATGATATCTTGTGCGATTTCTTTACGATTTTATTCAAATGAAAATTTTTTGTTAAGCGTATCGGAGATTAGTACAATTTTTTTTTTCTTTTTTTAAATGATTTTATGAAATTTCTGAAGTTTCCCCACAGGGGAAAGGCTGTTTCAAACGTGAAGAAAAATTAAAAATTTGTAAAATATTGTATATTTGAATAAATAAATCTTCAATAAATATTTTATTTTTTTTTTAATTGCATCTATCCTCATATGTAGATGGAAGATAAACTATTATAAATCTTTAAGTTGTAAACGATTTATATCTTTAAGGGGACTTTAAGTTGCATTGTTGAAAAAAATACACATTTTAATTTTGTTGTTGTGCAAAAGCTATTATATTTATTAAACTAATTCCTTTTAAATATTATAGTAGAATATATAAAAAAATGTTTGTTGCATTTTTAGTATGTCTTGTTCACTGCAAAGGGCGTCTTCCAAAAGTGACTTTTAAGACACCCGTATTTCTCTAAGGCTTTCTGTAACACATAGAGTAAAAATTCTAACGGTATTCTAGTCATAAGACTAAATGATAATAACTAAACCTAAAAAACACTTTATTGTTAATATTTTTATCATTTTATAAAAATTTTTATGAAAAAAAACCAAAAACCAAAAAATTTTTTTTCGGATAAATACCCCTGTATAAAAATATAGGGGTATGTAACATAATTTTAAAGGCTTAGTTACTAGTATTTTTCATAACGAATCGAATATATTTTGAATTATTAAAATCCAGTGAGTAGTTTTCGAGTTACAGAATGTAGTTTCGAGAAAAACGCGTTTAAAGTTTTTGTTATATAATTTTTGCATATAAAACGCGTAGAGGTACCGTTACAATGGGTATAACTTTTTTCCTGTTTGAGTTTCTTAAGGTAGTTCCCTGTAGAATAGGAGAAAATAGACATTTAAACTTTATTTTTTTTCTCAGCTCCTTTATTATAAATCTAACTACATCTTTTTTTTATTTGAATATTTAAGTTTTGAAGTTGACAAAAAAAAATTGTTTTTCTTTTTTAGTACTTTATTAAATATATAGAGGGCCCTCAAAACTGAGCAGTCCAAAAAAAGAGGGTTCCATGGCGGACACTCAATCTCAGAAACGGCAAGTCCGAAACAAAAAAACTAAAAAGCATGTTAAAAAAAGGAAGATATTTTATAAGGCAATTCAACACAATTAGTAAAAAAAATCGTAAAAAAAGAAAAAAATGGCGGATGTTTGAAAAAAAAAGTTTGAAGAAATCGCATTTTTTTTTCGTTTAGTTCGGTTTGCAAATATGTTTTTTATCAACTTTTTCGGAATTTTCTGGTGAACTGCCCTACAATAGACCTTAACAAACAAAACGCTATAAGGTTTATTCAAATCGGTTCAGCCAATCCGGAGATTCAGTGACCGCCGTTTTGAAAAATGTAGTTTCAAGAGAATCGCGTTTAAAGTTTTTTTACGATATATAGTATTTATGTGTGTATATTCAAAAATGCGTCGCACTAAAACTGCTGTAGTTCTACCATTTTTTCGAATTTCATTGTAAACATTTAGCAGATGATTTCTGAAGATAAAGGGATCGTAAAATGCAAAAAAAAAAAAAAGAAATCGATTTTTCGAAAAGTGTTGAGGGAACTAGTTCCTTAAAACGGTTTTAGGACAGTATTTTTATGATTTTAAAGAACACTTTTATGTAAAAAATAGATTTCCTTCCAAAAATGAAACGAAAAGTCCCTTAATTTGTTAACGATTTATATATAACGTTGAACTTCTATAAGTATAATGATAAAGACGCCACCACTTACATCCAGGGAGCTCATCTTTGAATGTAGTTGGACGATTTATTTTTTGGAGAAAGCTACCAACTGTCTCCACTAATTGTATTTTGGAAATGGGGAATCCTCTTTCACCCATTTCTAATATCCACTTCACTAACGATTCTTCTTCGTCAGCACTGAACACTGTTGGGACACCAGCTTTTTCATATTTCTTATTTACTCTATCAGCTAGAGTTGATTTCGGAATATGGGAGACTTTAGATGCTGCCCGAACTATCATTACATTATATCCTATAGCATTTAATGCTTCACACATAGAATGTTCGTTATATTTTACGTTTTTCATCTTGAGAATTATTATATACCTATGCTACAGTCTTTTCAGAAGATACTGTTCGGTAGAAAGTCCTCGAGCTTATGTCTGTTTTTAACCGACTTAACTAACGAATATACCGCGATCGCATCCTGTAATAATCCGTCTGGCCGGAATTGGGGTAATCATATTGTCCGTAATATCCTAATTCCGGCCAGGCGTCCGGAATTAGGAAAACTTGAAAATCCCATACTGCCTAATTCCGGACACGATATATTAGTGTTTTTTAAGAGAAATATTGTTTAAAATTTAAAATTTAATTTTTAATCGATAATGTAGAAGGTTACAGATTGGGTAGCATCCAACATATCCTTTATAAATCGTTTAAATTAAAAAATAACCTTAATCAATTACAATGCTGATTTTAAGCATTTGGACGTTTGATAGATGGCAAAAAGGCGCTTTTTGACCAAAATGATTTTTTTTACAGAAAACTAATTTTTTTTTTTGAAATCCCATGACAGGAAAAGAAAACATATAGATGAAAGTATATAATAACATCAATATTTCTTGTTTATCAGTGTATTTTTACTCAATATTAACAAAAATAACTAGTGTCCGGCATTAGGTAGGTGTCCGGAATTCGGCCAGTTTACCTTACTGTTAAAAAAAGCCAATCTTGCCGATTATTTTACATATATAGTCTCGTGGAGTGACTCCTAAGTATGATATGTTTAATATATTTTGCATATTTATCTCGATAAGTTTAGTTTTCTTCATTTAATTTTAATTGCTTCATTTGTAGCCAGTTAATTATGTTTCAACAATCGTCCATCAATTTAATCTTGCATTCCTCAGCAAACAAATCATTTATATATAAAATGAATAGCAGTGGTCCTACGATAGAACCTTGCGGCACTCCTAGTTCAACTTTATGATTTACTTTTCTCTGTTGAATTAAGATGGAAATGCATTTAAAACTGAAATATACCTAATATATGTACATTTATTTATAATAATAAGAATATGCGACGTCTAAAGACGTCATTTGCTTCTATAGTAACGAAGAGTGGACGTCTATAGAAGTCATATATATATATAGAAGACATAAACTTACCAATGATGAAAGATCTATTCAAATTAGTTCAGAAATTTCTGAGATTATCTCTACATCTAAACAAATTCTCTTTATATACTATATATATGCTATAGAACGAATAAATTTAAAAAATATCTTTTACTAGAATAAAATATCAGCATGAGTTTTATAGGTAATGAGATTTAATTCCCCAATCTTTGCACAAATTGAATTTGGGAGCCCTATCATGGAAGTCGAATATTAAACATTTTTCTAGGCGAAACACACTTTCAATTGGCATTTTAAATCTTGGTTAGAAAAATGTTTTGCTCTCGAGTTTCATATTAAAGACAGGGCCTGGAAATTCGGGGCGCCCAGGAGCATGGTTGCTCCCCCCGGTCTCAGCGGCTCTGGATGGAATACAAAGGTAATCGACCTGTTTATCAATTAAAGAATATAAAAAAAAGATGAAATCGATGAACTTTTCCTGCGGATGATATATTCAGAAGGATGTTTAGATGTTTAAGTAAGACCGTGAGTATAGTTAATTTTTACGAGAAATAAGAAGAAGATAACGAAATTCAATATATCAAAGTCTCTGTATTTTCTGTAGAGAAAATTATTGCAAGGATTAGTGGATGTCGGAAACTTTGTCGAAAAAAGATGCAATCGATTTCCTTGAGATTGGCTGTTTTTTCTTCTATCCGATGAAAGCTCACTGATTCAAAGGCGAGCTTTAGTCTTTCCATAAAGAAAAGGCTTCGACCAACGCTGAGTTTTCCTCTCCTGTGGAAAACTCCAATGTGGCAAAAATGCGGGCAGAATACACAGAGCTCGGCGACATCGACGATTTCGCGTCGTACCTGCTGCCGTTTAGAGCAACTCGCGCGAACAAGTATGGGACTGGGATACTCCTTGACTTGAGTCGAAAATCGAGAGAAATTTTCATCTTTCACGAGACATTGGCTGCGGCTGCAGACGCCCAGACGAAGTCCGAGCTCTGGGGTCTTACTCCCGCGTCTAGCCCTAGCAGCGTTTATAGTACTTTGGATCGTCGTGTCGGAGCTTTGGCTCACCTTGCCTTGGTTTTTCGCCTGCAGTCCATAAGTAGACGGCATTGAAATCGCATCTGAAAGCGCGAATGTTATACTCGCAAGTTAACATTTGAATATGTGCCCCGCTGCAAATATACAAGATACTGTAATGAGTGCAATGCTGCTCCAGTGAATTGTCGGAAAAGGAGTCAAGAAGAGAAATTTCACAATTAACATTTGACTTTCTGGAGAGGGGTGTGTGCGTGGGGGTCTGGAAAGGAAGTGATTTATTAAATAAAAGCGGTCGCGTCGTTGCGGGTCCCTCAACTCCGATTGTGTCGATGTGCACACATCGGTTGAAGACGATTGTCGACTTTATTGTGCAAGGTTGAATCGCTTCAAAGTAATGTCAAACGTCTGGGTTTACCTTGAAGGTTTCTTGTTCTACATCTCTTCGCCCACAACGAAAATCGAAAGTTTTTCGCATTAAACTATGCTAGTGTGAGACGGGCGTTGATCACGACCCCGGTACAATACACTAAATATATATATATTAAATACACTAGTGGATCACCTATCCGACTATCTTGGTTGGGAGTTGGAATAGCAGCTGCTGCAGATAGGTATATTGAATGCCGGTGCAATTTCGCGATGATTATGCAACTTTCAAGGAGATAAGCGCTTACGAAGCCGCGACTTATAAGTGAGTACTTTGCAGTTTCGATTTGGATTTTTTTTAATTTTATTTTTGTATTGTCAACGGAAAAGAGAAAGGGTTAAACTGGGAACCTTACCACTAGGCCACCCTCGTTCGGTTTAATAAACGATTTCACGACTTTGGGGCCAACTGCTGGTGTTATTACCTCGCTAGCAAGATTACTTTACCGCCTCTCAATTCCCTCGGTTCAAGTCAAAAGCTTGAGGATTTTCTTATTCCCCATTGGTTTTTCGGCTTAGTACAGAAATTTAAGTGTGAGGTCTTTGGCCTATATAACGGGGTCAAGCGTGCTTGAATTTTTTTTTTTTTTTTCTTCTTTTATTTATGTACGCATAGCCATTTGCTGACTGCTTTCATTTTCACTTTATGCCAGAGTGATGCTTTTCGGCTTTGTTATTGCTAAATTTCCTTCAGATAGACATCGCAAATGATAGCCGTCTGTTTTTCTATCAAAAGGCAAATTTGCCTTGTAATCCTATCTGAATTAATTTTGTATTCAATTTGAAATTGTGTGTTCATTCAAACTTGCAAAAAAAAAAAGGATTTCAGTTGAAATTTCACAAAGCAAATTATTGAATTTTTTCCACGAATGTTAAAAGGATACACTTGGTTACAGATTCCTTTCTAAATATTTAAATCATTTATGCCTCTCGATTCCCTTTTTCAGCCCACTTACTTGTTCTGCTTTCTATTTAAACAATGTATGAAAGCCAGTTTGTCTCCAAACAAATATGTACATCTTTTTTCAATTATACTTAGTATACAATTTTTTTGATAATAACAAATAAAACCTACTTCATAAAAATACCACACGAAAATCTACAAAGTGAAAAAGAATTTTTCTGCAACGCTCGCAGCTATCAATTGATTGTAATAATTAGCTACCCAGTAAATCGTATTGTTATTATCACCAATACCTCTAATTTATTGCGATTCCTTTGTGATATCTTTTGTAATCGACGCCAATGTTCCTTTTTTATTGATTACTTCTACAGTAAAGATTGGCGAGGACTTCAAAAGATATCTGTTCACAAAGAACTCATAATAAATTGGTATTGGTGATATAATAACGATATTGAACACGCGGAAAAACGATTTGTGGGGAAAGTGTAAGTGGAAAAGGTAAGTAAAAGTATCTAACAATAATTGCGGTATGATGCTGTCGTTGGAAATTTAAATGAAGAAAATCGGTTATGATTTTACAGAGTTCCGAGCGTGGGGAGTTGTAAAATCAGTAAGGACATTGAATCGCAGCTGATTTCTCCTTCCCAGACGATCGCTGTTCGAAATGAAAATTTCGAGATGAAAAAAAGCGGCCAAGTGCGAGTCGGACTCGCCCATGAAGGGTTCCGTAGCAGCAAGTAACATAATATAAAAGTTCTTGTTATTATTTGAAAATAATGGTTCACGGTTATGTTTATGAAATTAAGGGGAGGTTCTCATCTAGAACGTCAAAAAAAAAGGTAAAGTTCTTGATTTTTTTGAAGGCAAATGACAAGACATAGGGAAATGATATTTGGCATTGTCTTTTATTGTACATTTATCTGTACGAAAAAATTTTTTTAATCAAAAAAAAAACAAAATGGCGCCCGTTATTCAACTTCTCCGGAGGCATGTTTGTGTACAATTTGCGTACAAGATAACTCAAAAACGGTTCAACCGATCAACTTCTAGTTTCGTGCATATTAAAGTAAACAATTTTCTTCATAGAAAGAGTGGAGCACATTTTGAAAATTGTAACATTATCTCCTTTTTGTAAGTGATAAACTATGAAAAAAAACGGCCGAAAACGGCCTTAAAATTTCAAAATCGCGCCATTCCGTCAATTTTAAATTTTTTTTGAAAGTAGTCCACTCTTTCTAAGACAAATTTATTCTAGTTTATAATAATGTCATCATTTTTTGATTTCAGACCAATCTGCGACCCCTAAATTGTACGCAGCTGGGCAATTTTCGAAAAACATGCCTCCGGAGAAGTTGAATAACGGGCGCCATTTTGTCTTTTTTTTTGAATAAAAAATTTTTTTCGTACAGATAAATGTACAATAAAAGATAATGCCAAATATCATTTCCCTATGTCTTGTCATTTGCCTTCAAAAAAATCACGAACTTTACCTACTTTTTGACGTTCTAGATGAGAACCTCCCCTTAAATGTTTTATTTTTATATTTGAGTTGATTGAATGAAAGGTAAATTGCGGGTTACGATTTATGACGTATTAAAAAAAAACTACGCACTAGATCTCGTTCAAACCAATTTTCGGTGGAAGTTTGCATGGTAATGTACATCATATATCGCGCAAACTATTCAGTTTAGAAAAAAATTATATTAGAAACCTCAATATCATTTTTGAAGACCTATCCATAATTACACCCCATACGTATGGGTTTGATGAAAAAAAATTTTTGAGTTTCAGTTCTATGTATGGGGAACCCCCAAAATGTATTGTTTTTTTTCTATTTTTGTGTGAAAATCTTAATGCGGTTCACAGAATACATCTACTTACCAAGTACCATAGTTTCGGAAAAAAGTGGCTGTGACATACGGACGGACAGACAGACAGACAGACATGACGAATCCATAAGGGTTCCGTTTTTTGCCATTTGGCTACGGAACCCTAAAAAGGATCACCCTTGCTGCACACGAGAATGTATGGGGAACAATCTGTTAGCGATAATAAAGTAATCGATCTGTAGAAAGTTAGCAAAGGTCGTATGGTATATGTGGGTTGAAAAAAATGAGAATTTAATTAAAAGAAAATTTGTTGAAAAAAAAATAAATAAAAATTAAAATGTGAAGAAAGTTGAGGAAAAAGTAAATAAAATAAACGGTTTTGGCGAGATCAGAGGATGGGTTGTAGAAAATAATATAAATTATCATGATAGAGCAGATATTCGTGATATACGGTTAATTATTGAAATTTCGATGAAGTGTATTTTAATTGATGGAAGAAAGAAAGTAAAACTTTTAATTTTTTCCATATAAAATGTTGAGATTATTATTGATTTATTAAAAACTACTGAACAGATTTTTATAAAATTTAAATGAAACCATTTCACGAGATTCCTTTTTCAACTATTCGAAGAAAAAGTTCTCTTTTCATTAGATATTATCACTTATTTTTTATTTGGCACAAAAAGTGTCAGCTTTAACGAAAAAAGTGCGATGCTGATCATTTTTGTTTAATAGATAACCATCAAGATTTTTGGAAAAAATTATATTCTAAAATATATAAATATTTTCAGCTCGCACTTTAATTAGTTTTCATTTGATCGATACAATGACTTTAACCTTTAGCGGCTAAAAAACATGAAACAATCGATTAGAAGTCTTAAAAACCCATATGTCTTGTACAAGTAGGTTTTTCAGCGTGGGGTAATGAGTTGGCCGTGTGGCCGCTATGTGGCCATGCTGAGGTATGGCCGCTAAGGGTTAAAAAAGAATTATTTCGCCTCTTCTTCAATCCCCCAAAACTACTTAACTTTTCATATTTTACGTTTGTCATTGGAGCACTACTTTCTTCCTCCAACTTTTTTTGTCAAATGGTCTCTGAGAAAAAATAGACAGGTAAATCTAGATGATTCCATATCTGTTTCAATTTTTTTTTTTTTCAATTTTGATAATAGCTTATAAAAAAATACACTTTTCAATAAAATTATATTCGTTAAATTCTAGTAAATACTTCACGATAAGTACGAAAAAATGTAATAAATTAGGCTAGACTTCACTATACTAAATTTCTTAATCCTACACCTAATGCTATAATATTGACTGATATTATGAACATTAATTACGTAATTGAAGAATTGACGCGTGTCTTATATGTTAAAAAATAATCAATCATAAGAGGGAAGTCCCAGAAAATCTCGCCCTCGGAAAGGAAAATCATTCACAGATTTATTGCGCGTATAACTAACAAAAAATTGCCCTACAGCTCGAAGTTCAAATGAAAAACAAATTTAAAAATCGTGTATCATTTCAAATAAAGCACCTTACATATAACCTTCTGAAATTGGACAGTAGAAGAACTGATTATGATAACTATTTATCAATTTCTAGAACGGTGGTATACATGAAACGAAAAAGGTCATTCATTCGTAAAGTGAGAATTAATTTCGCAAAAAACATGTTATTATCAAGAACATTAAATAAAGCAAATTTGATGCGTGATTTCTTACTTCCTATAAGACAATGATTGCAAGCATTCTTACTCATTTAGTGATCGAATGTATTTCATGCAATATTCCTCAATCTTTAAAATCGTTCTGCAATCCCATTATGATAGTAAAAAATGAATTTATTTAAATTTGCCGTAATATTGATGAATATTTTCCTATAAATCTTATTCAAAATAATTTGGCGCAGGTGTCGTTGTCAATTACAAAAAAAATCAGAGCTATTGTTGGGAACATAACATAATCTAAAATTATAAAAAAATTGTAATGTGAGGCGTTTATATTTTAAAAACTTATGTTGCCTTTTTCAACAACCTTCCTTTAAGAAAAAGACAAAAATTGAGAAGTAAAGAAAAAAATAAAGTCTACTCAATACGGACAGAATTGTAAAGTAAATTTCAATACGAAACATTCTAAACGAAACTAATGGACTAACATCCTGTTCAAAAATTTATCTTATATTTATTTGTCTGTGCAATAATATTTATTCGCTAATATACTGTTTCATAGATAGTTCATAATTGAGTTTATCTTATGAATAAATCAATTAATTTTAACTAAATAAAATATTTTTTTTTTCAGGTTAATTAAAAGGCTTCACAAGGAACCTCTATCTGGAGTTCATTATGCTTGTCGATCTCAAGGATCAGAACTTGTAAAGTCATCACCTGCACAAATTAAAAAAAATCACGATATAGAAGTGATCTCAATTGATTTGGATGATTCTCCAGAAAAATCACAGCCTGCAACATCATTACCATCACATCAATTAAAAGAATCGTCAGTTAAGCCTCCTGTTTTCGAAATGCAGCAAGTTGATAAAATTCGTGATTCCATACAAAGTGCGGAAGATCTGAAGCAGCAGCAACAGCAGCAAGTTAAGTCTCTGAAAGATGAACAAAATAAAGAGAATGTTGAAAACAATGATAAATTGCTAAATAATTCATTAAAATTAAACGGAAATGTGTCTAATGCAAAAACAGAAGATAAAACAAAAGGAGATGGGGAAAAAAGTGAAAACCACAAAGATATGGATGTATCAGTAGAGGACGGAGAAGAAAAAAGTTCGGAACAAACCATTGTTGAAATTGCTGACAAAGTTGAGAAAGGTATTGATGAAGAGAACAGGGATGAACAAGTAAAAGCTGATGATACAAACCAGGAGAAGATAACGAAAACTGATAAAAACCCAAATGAGGCTGTGCCAAACGAAGTAAGCGAGTTGGAGCTTACGACAACAGCCGAGGAAAAGTCTATTTATAAGGTAAGAAAACTTTTCCTCATATTATCGTTTAAGATATTTTAAAGAAAAATAATACTATGATAACTCACAAATATTCAAAAGCAAAACTAAAAATCTCCTCATTAATTTCTTATAGCTGAATTTCATGTAATATTTCTTATAAGAACATTTTACTTACAATTCAGCTATAAGAGATCAGAGGAGATAATTTGTCTCGAATTCTAATGTGCATCATTAAATGTTATATCTGTATTTTGTCATTGCTACAGGAATCTGTAGCAACTGATCTCAAAATACCACCAAGGACATCAAAGCGATCACGATCAGCATCGTTGGAGAATAGCCCAAAATTAGAAGATATTCATCCGACAAAAAAATTAAGAGCAGAACTGGAGTCGAATTTTCCTACACATGATAGAATCCTGTCAGAGTACATTGATAAGACGTCGAACAATTCTGTTGATGAAATCCAAAAGCACATGAACCAACTTATCATTGAAATACAGACACTTAATGATATGATAAAAACCAAAGAGATCGAATGGAATAACATGCTGCATTTGAAAAAAGTCAAAGAAGAAATATGTTTTCGACTGTCGCGAAAGAAGCAAGTAATGGAGATAATGTCCACAAAAGCAGGAGAAGCCACAATGACTGGTGGGGAGGATACTTTGAACGATACAATTCTTCAAAATCCAAATTCAAAACCTCTAAAATTGGTTGCATCAACGCCGAACACTTCTGCAGTGGCTCCCAATTTAAGCGCATCAGCTATTGCAGCCACCAGCAATTTGTCGAGTGGAAACGCCGGCAGTACTGCTCAAAGCATCCTACAAAATCGTGCCAATATGAAGAGTTCTGACTTAGCTAAAGAGAAAGCAAACACACAGAGACTGCATCGGTGAGTTTCATAGTTTTCGTTAATTCTTCAGTATATTCTTAGTTGTAATGGTTTGTGATAAAATAAATTTAAAATTGGCGACATATTTCACTTTTTCTCGGTTTATTATTTTACTTTTTTTTAAATTTTTTAAATTAAATTTACAAGTTATTGGTATTTTTTTTTAAATATCCATGATTTTATCAAACCTTCTAACACAAACTGCATTAAATTAGTAAATCGTTAATACGACTTTATAAATCAAAATAATTATGATTAGAAAATAATAATAATCCCTCGCCCATGATTTTTGATGGTTCTAAGTTTAAATAATTTCTATACAGATTGCATTTTTTTTTAATGCTCATGTCAGGTCGTTTAAGCCTAAACCTTGTTTAAAATTCATCGTATTCCCGAGATTTAGTAGTTCGTAGTTAAATTGAATAATTTTCTCCATATCAATTGGTAAAGAAACACAAATTTAAATATCTGTCTTCGAATGATATCTAAAATGTTTGCACATATTTAATAAATCTACTTGAAATTATGTATATTTTATTATGGACCCTCTGCCTTTTACATGTTTGGAAATATCCTAACAAGTGGGGTATCGTTGGAAAGGTGTTTTCCTCCTCTTTTGAATGAGTCCTTGTTTTAAAGGGAGGATGGGAGGAGCAGTCTCAGAACAAACTTTGATAAGGACACTTCAAGGAATCGATTGGTATAGCATTTCTTACGTTGAATTGCGACTTCCTGTATACTTAAAGAGCAAGCATAGAAAATATGAAAAAAAAATTTATAATACATTTTTACAAGATTTATATTTCAAATCAAATTTTCTAATTTTTATCCCCGTCTTAATGATAAAAGTTTGCGGTACCTCAATTTTATAGAAAAAAAATATTTTGAACATTATTGAATGTTGGGAATGGATAGACCATCTTTATTTGATAAGAATATATATTTTGATTTTAAAAAAAAGAAGATAAAATAGTTGAATAACCGCGAAACACGTATTGCAAGGTATTTGAAATTGCGTGTACTTAACACAGTAGCTCTAAAACGCTATTTAAATCGGTTAAATTAAACGATTTCGATGGTCGGGATCTCATAGCCAACAGAAATTAATGTTTGGAACAATAGAATGGTGTATGCAGATTTTATAGTTTTGAGACTAATTGTTAGTATTTTTCGATATCAGAGCAGGGAACGATTCCTGCAAGCAGTAACAGGAATTAGTACTGATTAAATCCATTTAATTTGTACAAAATTGTATATTAAGATGATAATAGAATATATGGTATTTTTCTTTGTACTTTTAAGAATGTAGAAAATCTAAAACATCCGATAAGCAAACGCTAAGATGTTAATGAGGTACTAAACTGCATCATTTCCTTATCATTCACTAACGAACTAACTATCTTTTATTATTACCCATATTGTTTTCTATAATTTCATTCTGTCTCGCATATCATTTCTATTATTTCTTATTTTATGTTTATTTATTTATTGTTTCTTATTTTTATTTTATGTTTTATTTTTTTATTTATTTTTTATTTCCTAACACCGCCATTAATGTAAATTAACCGGTCGCCTCTCTTTTTTAAACAGCCTTCTTGTTTCTAGAAATATATTGCCAAAACCATCTTCCACGTCATGCACTGCAGTAGCAGGGTTTGGTGCTTCACCACAGGTCTCAATTCCGTCAATTTCATCAATGCTGGCGTCATCGACCGCAACGACAGCAGCAGCAGCAGCCGCAGCAACATCCGCAACTGGACTTATGAATATTCCTCTGTCAATGGCTTCAGGGTCCCTGGGCGTGGCCAGCAATGGAGCCCATGGCACCCAGCAGCCCATCCTCAACAGCTATCTGACGGCAGCTGCCACTGTCCAACAGCAGCTCGGGGAAATGCTGAACGGACACCACAACCCATCGCTACTGCAGCCCGGGAACACCAACGGAGGCCAAACCCTCATGGTCGGCAGGCAGGGCGTATTCAAGGATGTGAAGAGCATCATTGCTGACTACAGGCAGAGGCATCCAGAAGCAGTTCCCAGACGGGGCAGAAGGGTAAAAAGCAATCCCTCCGCTACTGATTCCAGTTCAATACTTAGTAATGTTTTAAAGAATGACGGTAAATTAGCAGGACTCGACTTGGGAGCTGTGCTGACCAAATTCGATGGGGTAAGATATTTGGAAAACAGTGAGTATTCGGTTCCAGTTCAAAGTAATCCTTTTAGAACTCACGGCCATCGAGCAATGATTCGTCGCACAGTATAACCAATTTGATTGGCACTAATAGTAATAGTGCGAATTTGGGAAATGTATCTTTCAAGGATGTTCTAGTGCAATTTGCTAAAATGAGCGGTCAAACCGAACGAATGTCGTCAACAGCAACTGCAAACAAATTGCCAGGAAGCACAGCAACTGGAAGTGGATCACAATCTGCACCTCCTCCGTATCCTGAAGTCACATTACATCCGGTTTCAACAACACAATCAAACGCGGACCAAACAGGATCACTACTCCATGGAATTTTAACTAAGGTAACAAATACCCAAGAATAAAGACTAATCAGAAGTCTCATCTAGAACAAAAAATCGTTCTATGAAAGCACTTTTTAAAAATTTCCTATCGCTGATCAATTACTGGTACATTCTCAATAATTTATGACCTATCTATCTATTTTTCTTTTATCCACAAATTTTCATACCTTTCGCTTTTGTGTTTGAATTTTACCCATATTTCTAAATTAACCTTCCAACAGGGCTCTGTTCTATAACACTATTTCGAATCATATGACTAAATCAGTATAGAAACTCTATTATACTTATTAGATTTTTAACCTTGATTCAGGCTAATTCGAAATCGAGCTAACAAATATTGTAAAGGCGACTGCAGATGACTTCAGCCCCCGATTTGTAGAATCAGAAATTATGTGTGCTCTTCACACGACACAATTTATCAGATGAAATCGAATGCTTGTGAGTGAAACATGGCCCAACCGTGCTACACACGACCCAATTTGTACGGAATTACAGTGGGGAATCGCACAGTTAGTAGCCTCACCCAACTGCCCTAGCTAGGGAGAATAATAAAAATATTGGCCCAACCGTGCTACACACAACCCAATTTGCAGTGTCCCTGCAGATTGGGTCTTTTGTAGCCGCCTTAAGTCGTCTCTTCGCTCGCTAGCGTTGGATATATAGTATGCTCTTGTTCATCAGCTTCTGCAGTGTAATTTGATTTACTACAAATTTGTAGACTCAAAGAGGGACCAAATTTTTGTTCTAGATGAGATTAATCTATATGCTGAGCCTAATACCTTAAATCGCTCAAGGCGGTGTATCGGTCCTTAATGAAACTTTGCATATCAGTGTAGAGAATTTTTGTCACATACATTCCTTTTTTTTTTTTTTTTTTTTTTTTTTTAATCAAATTGCCCAAAATTTCGATAGAGTTCTTGAGAGTTGATTCACGCACATACCCAAATTTTGGTCAATGATACAAAAAATAAATATATATTGAAATATCTTAAAATCAATTTCGACAGTACACTCGTCCCAATGCCTCGTCAGTTACATCAGCAGCACCAACAAGTACAAGCCAAACCACCGTTTCTCAAAGTTTCAGCAGCTCCTTTTCCCCAACTCTGGCGAGGCTACTGACTGCTCCCGAAAGGATTACAACGGCCCAAAATAGCCAACCAAATTCAACAAATTCTTTTCAAACAAATCTTCAAGCTGTCCAATCGGCAGTAGCTGGAAGTGGTTTAAATTTATCCAAAGTGGTGGGACATAACAGTGAAATTACGATTACCCCGGTACTTTCAGGACAGCCTCTTCAACAAACCCTCGTACAGCAACAATTCCAGCATCAACAACAACAACAGCAGCTGAAAGAGATCAGGGAACGAGTTAAAGCTGAAAACATGTTGAATTTAGTGAGTGCGCATCGGGTTCGAATATTTTGGGTGAATATCGCTAACTTTTTCTATTTACCATTTTTGAGAAGGATGCTGAGGCCGATGATAGTGTCGACCGACTTGTAATTGACGAAGGCGGAGATTCCGCCGGGATGGATGGTCACCATCGAATCGCCCCACATGCTATTGGTCAAGAGTTCCACGAAAATGAAGTACCTGCTTGTCAGGGCTGCAAAAAGCAAGAAGCACAGTTTGTCTGCGCTGGCTGCGGCAACCAGTGGTATTGCAGTCGAGATTGCCAGGTAATTATTTAGATTATTTAAAAATAATATATATAAAAGAGGATGTTACTTAAATTACCTCTTATTTTTAACTCAAGGTTGCTGCATGGGACGAACACTCCGAAGTCTGCACAGGTTAACTTGGAACACATCAATTTCATTTTGAATCAGAGAATATAACGTTTGTGTGAACTTTGACGTCATTACTTGTGTACTGTCTCCTTAGGATTAATAAAGCAGAATGCATATTTTTACTTTATTAAAATAGAATGAGAAACACTTGGAAAGAAAAAAAGAAAAAAAATTATATAACTACACAAAGAAAAGTGTTTAAGTAAAATATTTAAAATAAAATGCATATAAAATATTGCACACCTCTTTAAATACCAATTCGATGTAAGAAAACTTATATAACTTCTTATACGTATTAAAAGTTATCAGATTATAAATAGGCCTTTGTATTACAGGGCTCGATTGAAAGCGTAGATGTATTTAATGCTTAAACAAGTATATTTACAGAAGATGTGAGATATAGAGGTTTGTGAAAATTTTATTATTATAATCTTATATGAAATATTACAGGAAAACAATAGTTTTTGTACTGTGTCCGACTATATGGCTTTCGTAACTCCATATTTAAATATATGCTAATGTAAGTAAACTAATATAGATCTAAATGCTAAAAATTATTACCCTTCGCAAGCAAGCATCAATACATATTTTAATTATTGCATTATTTATTAAATTATTCGACTATTTCATTAAAAAGTTCATTTTGATATTCGGTTTCAGCTTGTTAAATATTGTTATGCAATCAAAGAAGTAATATGGATTAGATATTTTAAGAGAAGAAATAGGAAAAGCAATCCGTAATGCGAAAGACCATGAAGATACTTGACGAGATAGCGTCCGCAATGAATTAGTAAAATTGATATATGAGGAAAATATAGAGGATTTAGTAGGCTTTGAAAGTTTTTAGTATTGGCTGAAGTCTATATTCATAACATTGCCTGAGAACAGTAATGACAAATAAATGCGAGGATTATGCAACTATTAGCCTAATGTGTCATTCTCTGAAACTTTTCTTAAAAATAATCCACAACAGAATATACCGGGAATTGGAGAAGATATATGTTCTACGCACTTAGTTTAGCTTCAGGAACGGCTTCGGAACAAGGTAAGACCTGTTTTCGACGAATATATTAATTTGCTCTTGCTTACTCAGCGACAGGTCGGTTTTAAAAAAAAAAAAAAAGTAGCTTGACCGTGACTTGAACAGCCGAGCGTTACCGCTACGCCATGAAATTACGCATGCAACTTTAAATTGATATTTCTCAAGAATAAAAGAGTTGCATTTTGCCATTTTGCAAAACTATTAAGGCGACCCTTCCTTACAATATATATAAAAGTGATAGCATTCTGTGATTCCCATGTCTGATACTCCCTTTGTGATTATACATTGAAGGTAGCAACGTTATTAATTTTGCGTAACATCCTAGTGATAGATGTTCGTAGTTGGTGCGGTGACTGTTTAGGCGAAAGAGTATAAAGGATCTAACGTTGCGAAGATTGGTGTTGATGGACATGTTATGCAACATTTCGGGACTGTCGATGGAACCGGTTAGGATCTGATGGATAAAGATTATATCAGCAAAGTCACGGCGCATTGCTAAGGGTTGGAGTTTAATCAGTTTCAAACGGTCCTCATAAGGAGGAAAATTAAAGTTATCAACCCAGGGAAGGCCACGTAACGCGAAGCGGAGGAATCTGCGTTGCACTGATTCAATTTTATTGATAACTGTTGGCTGAGAGGGTGACCAAACTTGAGAAGCGTATTCAAGTAGGGGCCTGACAAAGCAGATGTAAAGAACTTTAGTGACATAGGGGTTGAAGAATTCCTTAGACCAGCGTTTTTAATAAAGCCCAAAGCTAAATTGGCTCGATTGATCGATGTGAGAACGGAAATTGAGTTCATTATCACAGATGATGCCCAGATTACGGAGGGAGCTGACAGATGGAATGGGTTCTCCAGAGAGAAAATAAGTCCGAGGAGTGGCGGGGAGACGCTTGCGGAAATTAATGATAGATTGGCACTTGGAGATGTTCAGGTCAAGGAAGTTTTTAGATTAGTTTTTTAATAAAACAAGCTAGAGGAGCCTGCTGCAATATGAAGAAAATTTTGTGTCAAAGGGAAATTAGTCTGGCTTTAAAAATAAGACTGATCAGGTGTCGGTTCTTCTATATGGAGCAGAAACATGGACTCTTAAGATGTAGATTTACCGAAAAATATTGAGTCTTCCATGGGTGGACAAAATTTCAAATATTAAATTGAGGAAAACCACAGAGCTGACGAAGATAGTTAAAAGCCGAAAGATAGAATAATTTGGCGGTACTCTAAGGAATAGGAAATACCATATGATACAGAGGAGAGGACAAGGAGGAAGAGCGACGAGTAGTCGCTGAATGATAAACCCGGATAACTTAAAAGATTAGTTCAATATGAACACAGCGGAACTTTTTACATCAGCCTTATCCAAGCAGAAATAATAATGATGACCATAGGATCTGAGAGGTACCTTAAGAGGACGAAGATACAGTCAAAATGTGCACCGCATTAAGAGATCTTCTTTAATTCGATTTAAGTTTCCCGCCGAGTCAAATACTGTAATCTTGTTCTTCATTTGATAGTATTCGCTAACTCTGTGCAAGTTGTCAAAGAACACGTGTTTTGTGTGTCAAATTTCTAGACTGTTTTTGTTGTGATTTTTCGGGAAGATGCCGCAGGGTAAAATAAAAGCCAAAGCAAAACTTCCAGAGAGTATAAAAAAGAAGCAGAAGAAGTCAAAAGGAGTAGCATTTACACGGCGCTCAAGTAAATTAAAGAAAACATCCCTTAATAAATGTTCTTGCTCCTAAATCACTTTACTTTCAGATGCCCCCATTCAGCCCAAAAAGAATAAGTTCACAGAACAACAGAAGATAAAACAGGTGATATCGAAAACGGTCAATAAATCGGCCGAAGAAGAAATTCGATCGAAAGCCACAGAAGGCAATATTAAGCTGAGTAAAGCTCAAGAGGCTGTAGCGAAGCACCATCAGCCCAAAGACGATTCAGAGGTTGTCAGGACTAGCTAAGCTTAGTTTATGTTAAATTTGCACATACGAATTACTTAATAGATTCGTTAAGTCGTTTATAACTTGTATTATTTATTTTCGCATCATGCATCAAGTCTGGTTTAAGCTTGCCTTCATGCCTCTCCTAAAACCTAGCTGGGATTAAGACTAGTTCAAGTTAATTTGGGTTCTCTTGTCCAAAATTGTTCAGGGGGTAGTCATGTAATCGAAATGGCCAAAAATGTTCCATTTTCGAAGACGGTGTCATATAAGATGAATCGACCAAAATTTAACAGCCGTTACGACCGATTTTTGTTCGAAGGGTTTAGCTTGACCGCCTTAAGGTAACATTTCAAAAATGTAAGTGAACACAAGTAAAAGTATTCATATTTAACACGTTAAACCCGGCGTGGACAACCAGTGGTCCACACGTAGTTTTCTCTACAAACAGAGTTGTATGTGCACCTGCTAACAATTTCTCCAAACTAATCAGACAATTATAATTGTGGTGTTCACAGATTGTGCTAAGCTAAGTGTAAGCCACTGATAAGGGGGCATCCATTAATTACGTGAGCTATTTTTAGGTGAGGTTTGCCTGGACCCCCCTGCCCTTACGTGAGATTGAAGTTAAAAATATTATAAACAAAATTTATTTTTATTATTCGAACTGAATGATTTTAATAGCCATGACATCTTTTTAACAGCAAAATGAACACTTCAAATATTTTTTTTTAAATATCTGTAGTATTTTATAGTTTTTGAAGTTGACGTGAGATTTGGTAAGATTTTATTGGACCACCCCCCCCCCCCCCCCCCCCCCCCCCCCCCACCCATTCTGAGCTCTCGTAATTAATGGATGCCCCCTAAGGTAAATAAGCAGGGAATAAAACAAGTGCCGCCAGAAGAATAAACAACGTATAATCGCGTGGACTCAGATTTCTATTTTTTCTGCTGATATTCCAAAACTAGGTAGACCAAAAACTATTCCAAGATCGCTGCTGCTCGAAGCTTGCTTTAATCAAAATAGTTGAGTAACCTCTTGTGAATCAATTCCTAATTCAATGGTAGACGAAATCTTTCTGCGCTTGCTAAAATGAATCATTTATTCGAGCTATTTTCAAATAGTAACGTATTGTACTAAGTGGTGAAATTACTAAAACTATCGACTGTCCAGTCAGTCCAATCAGCAGCAGCGCCTGGAAAACCTGAATTGCTCTGTTTCAAGTTAAATATCCTCCTCCGCTTCATCAAAACAGCATTTGAACTGCCATGTCATACATGAATGATAATGATAATGCTAGCCTACAATAAGGTGTCTATGGAAATTAGCAAAGAATATCGAATTCAACAAGAAGGGACACTCTCAATACGCTCTCAAAGTCCCAACTCATATGCAAGCTCCCGCAAATACACCCAGCAAAATTTCCCATTAGATAAAGCAGCTCAGGCGGGCTACCACCTCTGTAAATACCTATAAGAAATGTAGAGAGAGAAATAGTCACTAAAAAGTTCTCATAGATAGCTTTTACAGCGTAAGCTATAAACTGAAGCTTTTTTTATGAACGCTTTTTTAAAGGCGGTCCCGAGCCGGGCACTAGTACTAGGCCGCGCAAGTTTACCTCTCCTCGCAATGTTAAGTTATAGGGAAATGCCGAATCGGAGAAGGGAGAAGAGGCAGGCAGCACACACCGAGCATGAATACGGACGAGATTGTTTATATTTTTTCATCGTGCGTTTTTAAATGCGGTCCCGAGCAGAATTTCTTTTGTGTGCTGCTCGCTTACGAAAAGTACCGGGTGGTCTTGATTTGTTTGGGAATGTGAAGAAGCTTAAAAGTTTTTGAGTAAAAAAGTGCTTTCTTAGAAGCAATTAATTAAATTAAATTAAATGTGCTTTAGATAAATGATGGGTAAGCATAATATAACTTGTTTGGTGTGTTGCTGTGGGAAAGGCAGCGTGTAATGTGTTCATAGAAAAGTTTTGTGATAAAAGATTTTTGTGAGGTGCACCCTGCAGGAGTGTTCCACTTTTCGACCCAAATTTTTGTCTTTCTCTCACTTATGCTTTCTTTATTACTAACTATTTCTAGCATAAATTCCCATTCCATTCCTGTAACGGTACCAAGGTTGAAAATTTTTAAAAAATAACCGCTCGAGTGTCCCCTCTTGTTATAGATACTCTTTGAAATTAGAAGCAAGTTTGCTCACTTTGTCCGGAATCCAGCTGTCCCATACTGAATGTCTGCTGAAACCTTCTTTGGGTACATTTCTCTAGCAAATGCGTAAATTGCACGTAGATTTACTGACATGGTTTGAAAAATGCTTTTTGAATATTGCGGAAATTGATTTGTTTAATATATTTCAGTGTTATTAGAAAATATTTGCGTAAAATTACTCGACAATTCGCCAGACAGACTGCTGCCTGCTAGTGCTGCCTATCGCCTGCAAAGTGACAAACGTCAGTGTTGGTTAAAAACGTGCTTTTGGGATATGTGCGTAATTTGTTGAAATACAATTTCTCGGGAGTGTTGTTCAGTAATAAAATGGCAGTTGATTACATAGCTCACCGTCCAGGACCGTTAAAGCAAAGCAATAAGTCTCATAAAACGGGAAGACATCGCTCTAAAGGAGCTGTAGACAACGCTTTAAAAGGTGACAAAATGAATTATGCTCAGTGGTGGAATATTTTAAATTTCCTTAACAGGGCGAGTTTCTTTGAAAGCTGTTTCGCATAAGCATAAACAGCAACAAAGAAGGGAACAGAGGAGGAACCAAGCAAACCAAGTAATTTGTTTTATATCTACCTTTTTTTTTTTCATACTACAACAATTTTAATATTCAATAGATCCGCAAAAACAAACGGGATGAAGTAATAAATAAAAAACGGCTTCTTGGAAGTACCACAGCAGCCCCGTTCTTAGTATGCGTTTTGCCAATGCATAAACATATCGATCCAATGTCGGTGCTTGCAATTTTAGAAAGTTGCGATAGCGAAGCTGTTGTTGACAAATCTCTAACTGGAGTGACTTATGTTACAATTCCACGGTTCAAACAGCGATTTGCCTTTATAATTCCGCCAGTAGGTTTTGGAACCGAACTCACGGTACTTGATTACCTCAAAGTGTGTGATACCACACTTCTTGTAACATCCACAAGCACTGGTGAAGATGATATCTTTGATAAATGGGGCCTCAACATGTACAATATGATTAGTGCTCAGGGGATTCCTTCACCAATAGTTACACTTATGGATGTAGAATCTGTTAATCCAAAACATCGTACACAAGCCAAAGCAGCAGTGCAGAAATATATTTCTAAATTACTCCCTGACCATAAATTGGCCCAACTTGATACAAATACAGATGGCTTGAATCTTCTGAGAAGAATTGGAGGACAGAAGCAAAATGTTCTTCACAATCAAGCGAACAGACCGCATTTATATGGTGAGAAAGTTGAATTTGAAGCTGATGCTGGTGGAGAGGCTGGCACATTGAAGATTACGGGATTTTTGCGGGGAAAACCTTTGGATGTTAACGGTTTAGTTCACATACCGGGTTTAGGCGATTTTCAAATGAGTCAGATAGATTCGCATGCGGATCCTTACGTATTGGAGAATACCAGGCTTGGCGGTCCCGTTGAAAATAATGAGGTAAAAACCATTGCAAAAGCCGATTCATCCAAGCGGGCTAGTTTGCAACGAGAGAATATCCCTGACGATATGGATGCCGAACAGACTTGGCCAACAGAGGAAGAAATGGCTAGTTCGAAAGATTATGACAAAAAGAAGAAGTATATAAAGCGAGTTCCTAAAGGTATGGGTGATTATCAAGCCTGCTGGATTCCGGATGTGGAAGAAATAGACGAGGATGATAGCAATAGCGAAAGTGATACAGATAGCGAAGTAAGTAGGTGCATATACAAATCAAAAACAATAATAATGTCTTGAAGGAATTCATGTCATGTGAATCAGATATTGATTCAGATGAAGGAATGGCAGATGTTCATGGCGATGCTCAAGAAGAATGTGAAACGATTACTGTTTCTGAGGGTCCAATACATGAAGAAAAGTATGACTTAGGTGAGCTAATATAAACTGTATTCAAATTTAATTTAATTTTGATTTTTGTGCCAAAAGCAATGGATCTGCAAGAAGAGCAAGAAACCTTGCAAAAAATTAAAGAAGCTCGTGCTGACCAAATGTGGCCTGACGAAGTAGATACGCCCATTGACATAAATGCAAGAGATAGGTTCCAAAAATACCGAGGGTTAGAATCATTTCGGTAAGATTATCCGTTTCGTAGTGAAATGTAACAGTAATAGAAGACAATAAATTTCATAGGACGTCTCCCTGGGATCCCAGAGAAAACCTTCCTTCTGATTACTCTCGGATTTACAAGTTTAAAAATTTTGATAGAACAAAAAGGAGAATTATAAAAGAAAGTGCTGATATTGACGGCGTGGAGGTAAATTCAGATTCTATTTAAAAATAAATTTGTGTTATATCGTAACTTTTTTAGCCCGGCTCGTACCTTACAATTCATCTTCTAAATGTTAATGTTGAAAAGTGGAATATGTACAAATCTGCGCGGCCAATGCAGGCTTGCATCGTCTATGGAATTCTTCCTCACGAGAACCAAATGTCTTTAGTAAATGTGGTTCTTAAGCGAATGCCAGATTCAGAAGTTCCAATAAAATCTAAGGAAAAATTGATTGTTCAATGTGGCTACCGGCGTTTTATTGTAAATCCCATCTTCAGCCAACATACCAATGGAGACAAACACAAGGTAAATATCAGCTAATTTGCTCTGTAACTCTAATGCGCTGCATGTAATTTTGAGTATGCAAGCTGCATAAACATGTATGCGCGAGTTATATATGCGAATGTGCCGTACAGAAGAAGAAGTTTTAACTAATAAAATTATCTTATGGAAATTTTCACTTGATCTGCTCACCTTAAAGCTGAAATAACAAAATATAAGAATAATAGCATGAACTAACTGCGCATAAGTAGTCGAGTAACCTGAGTCAATTTTTATAATAGGTGTGAATGTTTCGACGAAGCAGTTAATCTACTTTTGTGATTTTACAGTTTGAACGATACTTTCGGCCTCATACAACAGTAGTAGCAACGTTTTACGCCCCTATCCAATTCCCTCCAGCCCCAGTACTGTGCTTCAAAGAGAATCCAAATTCAACTTTAGCCCTTGTTGCTCGCGGAAGTCTTCTCTCTTGCAATCCCGATCGGATTATTGTAAAACGAATCGTTCTTAGCGGTCATCCGATGAGGATAAATAGGAAATCGGCAACTGTGCGATACATGTTCTTCAACAAGGAAGACGTTAACTACTTCAAGCCTGTGAAACTACGTACTAAATGTGGTCGTGTAGGACACATTAAGGAATCACTTGGTACTCATGGTCACATGAAGTGTGTCTTTGATGGGCAGCTTAAGTCCTATGATACTGTGTTTATGTATTTGTACAAAAGAGTCTTTCCCAAATGGACCTATGAAGACTGCGTAGTGGCTTGCGATGTCGAGGATAAAATAGAGTAATTTAAAGTTGTGCACTTTTGAATTAAATAAATTTTGTAAAATTTTAAATGTCTATCGTATTCTTTATGAAATCTTTTATCCAATTTGGCTGCATCTATGCAAACGGTTTATATAAATCGTGTGTAAATTATGTTTAACGACTATTAATAGTTTTCATTAAGTATAAATGTGTCTTATGTGTAAAAATTACTTAGTTTTGATTGAATCTATGTATTTAAATCTTGAAAACATAATAGAATTCTTTAAAATAAAAATCGAAAGCGGTATAAAAATTAATCCACTTTTATTCGTAGAAAGTAAAACAATTACACTGATATCAAAAAAATATTTTAAAAATTTGTTGTTGTTCAGGGTACACAACGAATCGCATATCCCTACCTATAAATTCTTTACAGCTAGTTGAATTAAATACAAAAATGAAAATCCTTGTCAAAGGTTACAACTCCAGAAACTAAAGGTTTGAGTGGTAGAGAGAATATCCTGCAAATGATTTCCAGTCCAGCTTTAAAAGCGTTTCGACTTCAGTCTACACGATTTATGATACTACCCGTGGGCCTTATGGGATTGGCGGGTTACGGTTCAACTATGTGGACTTTCGAGGACAAACATCTGAATCCAAAATTCCAATAACAAATCTAGACATGACACATAAGTGATTGAAAGTCGGGAAGCCTCAATTCGAAATAATCGTGATCTGACCGAAGCCAACGGCTAGGGGACATCACAACACTTTAAGCGATAAAACAAAACAATGCTCTCAAAACCCTTGTAAGTACATGGAAATTAATTCAAATAAAAAAAAGATTTTACTTGGGAAACAGTTTATTGACATAAATAATTGCTTAATAAATAAAGTATCGAATGCATCGGTGAATGTATCGGCTGATTTGGTTGTTATTCTTAGCAAATCACTTTGGAATGTCGCTACGAGTATATGCCTAGTACGAGTAAATCATTTTTGGAATAAACTTTTTATCTTAGAATACAAAATAAACAAAAGCACCAAACATTGTAGAATTTTCTTGGCTATGTAAAATCAAATAAACTTTAAAAGGAGGTCAAAGGCGGGGCCCCCAAAACGAACCAAATAATCACCTGCTTCCCTTACAATACTATTATATTATTCAACACTCTTTAGTCGGTTTTACCAAGCTTCTGTTTGAGAGACTCCGGCATCTCTGGTGGTGGTGGGCGTGGAAGCCTCAAAGCCACTTTAACTCCGTCATAAATGAACCATTGAAGAGCAGTAAGCGTACCGATCATGATGATACGTGGCACAAGACCGTTCCACATGCCAAAGAATCCAAGATTTCTAGCTACTTCGAATGCAGACGATCCCTTTGCCTGGTTAAGTTTCGACACTACAACATCAGCAGGATGTGAGACAACCGCACAGAATACACCAGCGATGTAACCTGCACCGAATGTAACGACTAACTGCTCACCCTTGCTGCACTCTGCCCTCGGTTTGGGAACAACATGGCTAAAAGAAAATAATTAAGTTACGTCTAGAAAGAAATAAAACTATTTTATAAACCATACCGGTAAAGTAATTCAACAGTCCTTTCGAAGCAAGCGAACTTCATCATTGTATATGGGATCTGTCGGCACCACAGAGGCACTAAACCTTTGTAGAATGCGTTGATACCTTCCTCCTTCATCATTTTTGGAGCAGCCTGACGGAATGTGTTGGCATATCCTGGCATTGTTTGGATCTTAACCTTTGCAGCTTCGAAAGGTGCTAAAGCGATATCAGCAAAGAATTCAGCTGAGGCTGAGGCTGCTAAGTAAAGCGATGTACGGTATAAGTAGGCTTTCTCTTCGCCAAGCAGGTTGGCGTAGTATACTTTGAAGACTTCATAAAATCCAAATTTGCATAGACCCTGAAAAAGTATTTAATTATTTATTTTACAATTCGATTCTTCTACATAATACAAATTGTTTTATCAAGTTGGATATTTAAGCTTGAAACTCCATATTTCGATCAGAAAGATAAGAATTGAAAATGTTCGGTTGCTTTATTGCATCCATTGGCTTTAATTCCCAAATTTTGTCAGTTAATTTGAAATTAATGACCCCCAACACCACTTTGTACTAATTTTTTCAAAGTCTGAAACTGATTTTTTTAAACATGCAAGAAGAATGTTTCTGCATTCGGTTGAACGATAAGAAAAGAGAATTTCTTAAAGTTTATTCAGCTATGGCATGTCGACATTTAAAAAAACCCACATTTTAGCGAACTACAATTACACTGTTTTAAATAATATACATTTTATTTAATAAATAGACAACTATTGTAGCGCTTACAAATCAAACAAATTATTTGTGTCCAGGTGAAGAATTCCCATAGCATGTACAGTATTTGGCAAATGAATTGCTGTGCTGTTATTTTTGATGAGGGAATCACATACCGGACAATATTTAAAAATAATTTACCACATAAAAAGACAAACCGACAGCACACATACGTTATTAGAGAGGCATAATTTTCCTGCAATTAAATGGTTCTTCAAGTGAAAAAATTACTACTGCCATCATTACTTTAATCAAGTCATAAAGAAGAACACTGCTCGCTTCCAAAACAATGGCATGATGTACAAGTCTAATATCATGTGCACTAATTCTTGGACTTCGAAAGAAAAGAGACAATGGATCCTTCTCAGGATGAGTTAGGCATAAGTGCATCACCTTGAAGAAATTTAATACCTAAAAGCGAACAGTGTATTAGCTCGTAATCACTGGGACGTGTTGTAACACTGAAACTTACGATTACGAATAATGTTGAAACTATTGAATATTTTTTGGCCCATCGATATATTATGGTACCACAAATAGATTCTGCATTGTCGCAATCTTCCAGAAAATTATAAAACCGGTAAGCGGAGTAGGGATAGATACATTTAATTTTATTGAAACTCAATTTCATGTTTCCGAACAGACGTTTATTATGCTAAAGAATGTCAAAGAGCGCTACGAAAAAATTATTTCTCTCAATTGAATGCAGTGCAGCTGTTATGCTATAACTATAGAAAGTAATCAATTAGTGCTATTGAGAATATAATAAATATCACATTGAGTAAGGTAAATAAGCCAAATTGAAGTTAGCACATCATTAACGACATGGTTCGAAAGACGAATGAAAAGCGAGGTTCTCACCAGATGTTTAGTTAAAGTATTATTTCAAGATTAGCATGATTTGCTAGCTTTACAAGTGTAGCTTGAATACAAAAACTTATTCGCTACTTTTACAAATGTTCCATATTATGAAGCATTACTTGATTATGAAGAAAATGCGTTGGGGAGGGAAATTTTAGCATAATGAAAGACTAGGACTAAACAAATTGGCTATTTACGAAATATCTTTTTTTTTCTTGGTTTTTTTCGTGAAAACCTTCAAATATTTAGAAACAGAGTTGTTTATTGGTACAAAGTTCTTTTGCCTACTTTCTTTTTCCTCAAACTTGGAACATTTTTATCAAAGTACAGCAAAGTAGTTTAAATTTGAATGTACATATTATTACATACATGTTAATTTCGTTTTAGTTCGCTTTCTAGATTTTGGTGTTTTTCTAGGTTTCTCGTTGTGCAATCAAACAATATTTATTCGAACCCAAAATACTTTTGTATATACTTATACGTTTGTATACAAATTAAAAAATCAGTATAACGGAGTGGTGCTCAAGTTTCAATAATAAATAACGACTGAATACATTTATTACTATGACTTTTTAAATTAAAATTAAATTAAACTCAGCTGAGGAAGTATTTTAAATTTTTTCGATTATTTTATTAAGCACGTTTACATTTTTTCCGGTTATTACTCCTCCTAAAGATTAAATGTAGAAAATTACAGAACTTTGAATACTCATAATTCAAACGAAAGTTCTTGCCTTCTCATTGCAATCGATTTTTTCGTGCCCTGGTACTTGATTCCTGCCTAAGCAGACCTTTAAATCATATTCATCAGTTCTTTTGACTTTTACGGTTCAGGTGGATATTAGACTGATAAACAAATTATTAAGCGTCAATAAAACAAATCGTATTATGTCTTCTACACAGATATTTGCCTAAATAACTCATCAATAGATACTATCACTAGTGGCAATGAGATTATCGATAAGAGAAGTATTCGAACAGCCTACACAGATTAATTTACCTGGCGGAACAGAGCTTATCTACGAGAATTAACTAACGAGCTTGTGCTGTAAAACTTGTAGTGTACTAATTTACATTCTAGATGATAACAAATTGAGTCACTAACAAAATAAGTCAAAAGGTTTCGCAATGGAAATTCGCACAAGCCTGTTCTAATTTTCGAACGAGAGACAAATTCACCTGAATTTTGGAACTTTAGTGTTCTCATTTTCGTTTGATTGCGAAATTCAGACCATTTCACTTGTTCTAAAACTCGGACGAAAAGGACATTTATTTTCAGTGCAACAGCGCTGAAGTAGCGGATTTGAAAAAAAAATTGAAGAAAATGTCATTGTTATGGAATTTATGGAGAAATTGACCCTATTCAGTAAAGGGTATGACGATGACACCAGGAGCCTTCTTTATTAATATTGTTTTGGAAAACTGAAAACATTCCCAAAATTTTAAACTTACGTTATTTTTATAACACAACATTAAATGTTTCCATTTACACTGAAGACGAAAGTTCCAAAGGATTGCACCTATCCCTAATTAATTGGTGAAATATTCTTAGATGGTTATATTTATACCTTTTTCCTTTATTTGAGCATATAAATATAAAATATACATATGAATCCATCGTAATTAGATAATTATAAATAAGATTTTAAAAAAATCTCTCCTTTACATGGGGAAATAACTTTTGATTTTTGATTGATTTGATTGTACTGATTACGAAAGCCTGTTTAGTTATCTGATGTTGCATGTACGTAATTCTCAATAAATTATTTTTGTACAAAACTAATTTCTATATTCGCACGAAAATAAGAACAGGAACCTTAATGTTCAAGCTTTTGTTCATCAGAATCAACTACATTATTTTGTTTTATGAGACCAAATTCTGTTATTAAATTTCATCCTGTTGGTCTGGTTGCTTCGAAATTCACTGTCAGTCAACTAAACGTTAACAGATGTTTAATTCTTCAGTTAAGTTGTTAAACTGCGTTTAAGAATCTGGTTCAGTGTCGAAAGAATAATATTGCAGTTTAAACTATTAATGATTCATTCACCCAAAAAATCGTTCTAAAGCGAGGACATATTCAAAATTTGTTTCCGGGAAAGATAGACAAATCTTCATAGTAACTTGAGATAGGAGTATCTTTGAAAGAATGCAGACGACTTAATCTAATTAGCTCCAATCTTTTGCAATAATTTGATAAGTACGTGGTAATCGATATTAATGAAAGTAAAAATTACCCTGTTACGAAACCTAGAAACCTTTTTAGGGTTCCGTACTCGAAACCTTATCGTTCTAGTTCACTTTTTGGTAATTTCTTGAATGAAATAGTATAAAATATGAATCACTTACTTGAGCTGAGTAACCGAAGAATGTTGGAGCCCAACCCTTGGCGAGACCCCTGGCGCCCTCCTCTGCGACGGTGACTTTGAATCCATGGAACAGATTCTTGTACTTTGCCTGATCGACCTGAAGACGGCACTTGACCAAGTCGAGGGGCACCACGAACGTGTGCGTTGTGCCGCACGAAAGGATGCCTCCGATGCCGCACAGCAAGAAGTATTTGGTCGAGCCAAACTCGCAGGAATCCTCGGAGACTGGAGCCGCCGCTGCCGACGCCTGGATCTGGTGACTTGGGGCTGGGGCGGCCGCCTCGCACTGTGCCCTCGAGAACGGCGTCTTAAAGGGCGTATTTCTCGCCGCTTCAAAGAGAGTAGATAACATTTTGGCCTAGTACCTGCCGAATAAGTAGGAAAAGAGGAAACTGATTAGCGAACCACTTTCGGGGGCGAAGCACGAGATGTCGGAAAAATCCCAGTTTGAAGGTTACTCTCTGACAAGAACGTTACATAATGACACCACGGGGCCCATCGATCTTACTCGAGGTCGCGGTTTTTTGGAAAAAACCTCCAGCTGGGATTAGAGGTTCCGTTTACTTACGACTTCCGGCGGGGATTTACTCACAATTTAGAGGAAATCAGCAACTATCAGCAATCGGAATTCAGCTCGACTCGGACTTCTGTCGTCCTCCAGCTCACGTTCACCTCAAAAAGGAATAGAGCGCTGCACTGTGCCGCTGTTTGGAACTGGAACCTGGACTGGAACAAATCGATCAGTGTTGCCGATCTGCAGAAAAATCCGTTGTCCACGAATTTTTAAATTCTTAAAAACAAAATTTACGGATTTTTTTAATTTAAACGTGCAAAAATATATATTTAGTAACAGATATGAAATCAAAAAAGTGTAACTAACCGTTAAACAAACCTCTTAACTCTATTACGATTATAAGACCTCATTTTAATGATAAACAAGTAAATTGCCTATCTTTTAAAACCACCAGGAAGCATTTGACTAGGGTATATAAAATGTAGGTGAGATCTGTAGAAGTACAATGTTATACAAAGATTAACGCAATTTTTATTTAGACGCCGTATTATATGTAGTTACCTGTAGTATATACAGATGTGACCAAATTATTATCACCTCTTTAAAAAAAACATATTAAGGGGGTATTCTAGTCTAGAGGCATGAATTTCAGGTAATTTTTGAAGTGTCGTAAAAAAAGGCAATTAATATTTTTACTATCCATTTTTTTATAAGTTATTTATTAACATTATAAGAATAGAGAAAAAAATTAAAAAATTCCACAAATTAGCAGCTGATGAAGTGGGGGGTCTCAAAAAATTGGCACGTGACCATACCCACGATTTCAACCCTCCTAGCAATCTGAAACCAAGCAAAAAAAAAAATTATTAATCTAGAATAATGTCGCAATGGCTGGAACTACGGAAAAGTTGGAAAAAATTTGTTTCACGAAATGGCGACTGCCTGAAAAAAAAACACTTTTTGGACCACTTTTTCGGATTGTTTCGAATTTTTTAAAAATACTAAGAATTGAAATTTGGGAATGGGGGTAGTTCCAGCCATAGACAAGTCTATAAAGAAGGCTCTCTAAAAATTTCAAGTAAATCGGTCCAGTAGAACCTGAGAAATAGTGGGTATCGTTTTGAAAAAGACAGTTTCGAGAAAAACGCGTTTAAAGTTTTTCGCAGTCTAAGTCATGAGATGCCGGGTCAGCAAAATACCTATAACTCCGAAAATAATTTGAATTTTGAAAAATCCTCTTGTAGACATATTCTTGAATAGTTAAACTTTGAAAATAGCAAAAAAAAAATCGATTTTTTTTAATTTCTAGACTAGAATACTCCCTTAATTTATGGTTATTTACAATACTACTGTTGCATACCTTTTCTAAATTAGCATGTCTTTCGCGAAGATTACCTGAAATACGAAAAAGTATGGCAATAAACTGGCCTTGACAAGAACTGTTCGCAGATCTAAAGGGAAAAGAATACAACAACACCTCCAACAGCCAGTAAGGGTCATGATTTGGTCAATAATATCCTCAAAATTACTCTCCACTATGTCATTGATCGGGCCAGATAATAATATACGCGGAGCAATATTTAACAGTAGATCTGTTCGTTGACAATTCTGTGGCACCCCAGTGCGCCCTAGCTGCAAATGCCAGTTCGGTATTTTTTGAGAAACCTGGGGCGCTAAAATAAATAAAAAAAATAAAATAAAATCCGGTGTAAACTCATGGTAAATGACGAATATCAGATTAATTGTTAACAGACACGGTATTTAAAGTGGAATTAACTCTTGTTGCGGGCACAAGAACTTAATTTTAGCATTCCGATGTGAAAATTATCAAAAAGTAGTGGTTTTATTTTATAATTTTTGTGCAAAAGGCCAGATGACAGTTCTACTTTTTAAGAAGCTGTTCGGGCATCGGTTAACCCCATGCTTTTTGACAGTTCTCAGGGCGCCCCAGGGTGCTACAGGTTTTCGAGTCAACGAACAAACCTAGTCCTTCAAACACAGATTATCCCAACCATTAAGGTGAAATTTAACGGAAAGGGAATCTTTATGTACGAAAAAATCTCTTGTCTCGTCATCCAGTGATTTAGAGAATTACGGAATTTTTAAGAACTAACAGCATGCAAATCCTTGACTGGCCAGCGAATATTCCAGTTATGAACCCTCTAGAAAATATGTGGGCTATTTTTATACGGAAAGTGGCAGAACAGTGCCCGCGAACCAAATTAGAATTTATTGTAGCCATGAAGGAATTTTGGGAAAATGATGTCGTTTTGGTCAAGAAAGATCAAAATGCTATCAGTGAAATGCCACGTAGGATACAATCTTAATCACTAAATATTAATAATATATCTTTATAACCGTACCGTGCATCCAAATGAAAAAACGGAACCATTATAGGATCACTTTATTGTCCGTCTGTAGCCCTGTAGGTCTGTGGGTGCGCCAAGAACCTTTTTCTTAGGGACGGCTAGAGGTATAGAGTTGAATACCACATACTAAAGTCTACAGCCTCGTAGTCAAGTAAAAATTCAAGTCTCTAACTCAATGCGATAAAAAGATAAAGTATTTTCACACTGAAGGACTAATTTGTGGATTTATCTACTTTTTCTGCGATATTTTCGCGAATTTCCAACAGTTGTTCGCACTTATCCATCTTTTTATTATTACATATAGAACTTTTTATTTTTCCTTTTTAATGCGAAGTTTTATTAAGTTTGTTCTTCTTTGTTTACAATAAATTCGTTTTGTTAATTGAGCGTTTATTTTTAAATTTACAGATTTTTACCAGTAAATTCGGAATTTTGTGCTGTAATAGACTTTTTAGTTTTTGCCACCGGCAACACTTAACTGAGTTACCATCGCATATAGCTGTCTCGTTCACACCAATTGCTAGTGCGGGATGAAGTGCTTTATAATAGTACTAGAATATAAAAATATATAGCCTAGATCACTGCAGAAACCACCGAAATCACACCAAATTAATAAGCAGCATAACGCCAGCAGTGCAAGAAACATTAGAAACATAAAAATCCCCAACCGTGGTGATTGAGATTGCGTTGAGCTGTCATGTGATTTGCTCGATTCGTGGGATCGATTTTTCTGCACGGAGGACGTTCAATCTCTTGTATTTTGGAGTTAAAATATTAAAATGGGTGCATCAGCTCTTCCCGTCATCATTTTCACCGTCTTGTGGGGAGTCGTGGGCATTGTTCTTCCCTGGGTTGCTCCAAAAGGACCCAACAGAGGGTAAATTTTCCTATGTCTTGTGATCGCCTCTTTCCTAATCAATTTTATTTAATTTCAGAATCGTCCAATGCGTTCTTATGCTAACAGCAGCAACCTGTTGGCTATTGTAAGTAAAATCACCACTCCAGCTTGTACGATTTCTAATTGTTTTTATTATTCCCGATCAGCTGGTTGTGCTGTTACATGGCCCAGATGAACCCCCTCATTGGCCCCAAATTGAAGAAGAACGTAATCCTCATCATGGCCTCAGAATGGGGAAACCCAATCAGTGACCTTAGCTCTAATACTAATTAAGTCTAGGCTAGCACGGTTATTTATCGTTCCAAATTGTTTTTTTGTTGTAACTATTCCAACATAATGTAAATAAAGTATTAAATTCCAAATTACTTGTCTTTCGCACATCCGCTGATAAAATAGAGTTGTCAGTCGCTGTCAAAATGGTGCGGAAGAGAGACTGCGGCGAGGGGTTCATGTGCATTAATTGCGGCTACAAAGTGAAGGAATTGTACAGGAAAATTAGTTCGGCGGTCATTAAACTAACAAAATGTGTAAGTATAATTAATTTATTAGCATTTCTGCCAAGTTGTTCTTGGTCGTCAGATATATTGCATGCTAATAAACATCTGCTGACTGAGCAATGTAGTAAAAAATCTCATGATCTGCCTGCAGTGTTGAAACTTTTCTGATTTTAATTCATTTTATGACACAAATAGCCTTATTTATTAAGATGGGGTAAAGATAACGGCCCTATATACGTAGGAGTTCAATTAATTTTGTTTAGGATTTGCCGGCGCTTCATTTCGCCTGGATATAGTAATTCTGCTCTCGTCCTTGTTTCGCTAAAATTGTTATTGCAGGGCTTCCTTTTGGTATAAGTTAATGCAACATAAATAAAAATCTTTCTTTAAAGAACTTCTACATACAAATGAAAGTAAATCAAAATGCGCCCAATGGTTCTCGAGTTATAAGGTACCAAACATTCAAGGAGACAAACAAACGCATAAGAATTTTGTTCTAAAAAGTATCGTTCAAATAAGAACCACTGAAGGAATATTGTAAACATTTAAAAATTGTGACGAACTTTTCCTTTCCATATGAAACTTGTTTTCGCTGGTTGTTTTTGTTTTCAATTTGTTCCTGTTTCTGGTGTCCCACAAGGATCAATTCTTGGTCCTCTCTTATACCTATTGTAGCGCAGTGCTGAATGGTAAATTATGTAAACACATATAAATTAAACTGTTAAGATATAATGGTATGCCTAAAGACAAAATCGTTCGACCTAGAACTCACTGTCATCCGTATATTTTTGTTAAACAAGTCGCCAATAAAAAATCTTGATTTTGAAAATCTATTTCTATTGTTTATTAATGATTTGCCTACTAAAATTACTTCGAACTACCTCTTTTATGCTGACAATCTCAACATTTTTAGAGTGGTTGATATCGTGAACGAGTGCAGAGCGATTTGATCGCGTAGTTATGCTAAGTTTCTAGAAAATTGGACAAAACATAGCTGTCATTTTGATAGGATTTTTTTCTGTAGATCACGAATTCGCAAACGAAAAAGTTCTATTACCTACGTTTTTGAAAAACTATAAAAGATCGTATTTTGGCCACTCTTGCAAATTAATTAAAATATAATGTATTATCACAGGAGCTTATAAAGTAGCTCAAAAAAAAATATGAACCTTTAGTTATTATTTTAAAATACGAGAGGATGTAATACTTTCCGAACTATTCCGTGGAATTCACTTTTTTCCATAAGCCGATTACTTCTTACAATAGATACTGAATGTATATCTTATTCCCGAAGACGCTTTATAAGTTCTATAGATTATTGGTATTTTATATACATACATATATCGGATTAGGATTTAGGCTCTCTTTTGAATCGTGTTACGACGTTTTTCCACATTCCGTTATGTTAAATGAATTTTTAAAAATGGCTGAAAAACGCTATTTTGTGCATTTCAACCCTATTTTGCTAAAAAACGTGATGTGATAGAAAAAACCGAGTTCAGAAGGTCCTCAAACTCCCATAATCTGCTATAAAAACCGAGAAGAGGAAAACAAGTTTTTAATTCGCAGGCCTGTGTAATTGTTTTCTAATACAAACTTGTATGCCTGGGGCTGATTTCCAAGAAAATAAAAAATACGGGTTTAATTATTTATGTTTTGGAGTACTTTTAAACAAGGTTTAAGTTAATAGAAAAGTTTAGTGGTTGGTTGAATTGAATAAAATGTGAAATATTACCATCATCACTGTAACAGAAGTTCCAGAAAGTTAACAAAATTAAAAAATTGTTGGATTACACAATGAAAAAAAAAAACAAATCCGGGATCGAGAATACTTCCCTGAGGCACTTCTGATGAGCTGCTTATTTCAGAAGAGGATCAAATTTTGTTGCTTATGCTTCAATAAGTAAGAAGACAGGCACTTAACACAGACTATAGTGAACGAAAATGTGGAAAAATAGGCTTTCTTCTGTATACCATAAAACTTTGCTCCAACTTTTGTTTGAATTTCGTTTATTATTATACGAGCGCACAAGAAATTCAATTCTTATGCAAGTGCACTATGAATATAGATAAATCTAGAAAGAACTAAGCATACTAATAAAATAAGAAAAGACTAAATGAAACTACTGAAAATGAGTTTTTTATTATAAGAGTTTCGCTTTTTATATGTAGTATAAACGTGAAATTTAGTCGAGTCTATGTATAAATACATAAAGTACTTATTATACCAGATTCTATAATTTTTCAGTCTATTTCTGTGAGATATTTTACAATATCTTTTAACTTTTCAGGAAAAATGCCATGAAATTGCCGACAAATACATCGAATTTGAGCCAGTTATTATTCTCATAGATTCTATACTTTTATCCAGGTGTGCCTATCGTCATATACTCTACAATGCTGACTTCAAGGTAAAAATGTGATTTTATTTAACGTCATAATTATTTACTTTGGTGTTTTTGATTAACAATTTCCTTATATATTTTGATAATTATGATTTTACAGATACACTGGAAATTATCACTTGTGTTATTACTTTTGGAATCTTTTGCTCTATGGCGGCAAAAGTTGGATGAGCCACTTCATCTGAATAATAATGAGGATTTTATATACGAAAAGGGTTTTTACATATGTTGCCTACAAAATATCATAGGTAAGAAACTAAATTACTTCATCGTCATATAAAATAATTATCATATACAAATTTTCAGATAACATTATTTTATTTTTGCTATTGGAAATTATAACAGTTGCATGTGGCTCATTATATAATAACAGCGCCGCCATTAGCTTAAAACAGGGCCTTCATTTGTACAAGGCAATAACTATAGCTAATTTTGCTAAATTTTTCCTGCTTCCTATCCTTATTTGGAAAGATAACACAACAGAGCTGGGATCCCTACTCCATTATATTTTAGTAATGGGATATTACTTTTTATCGTTGACACAGATTTACTCAGGTTGGTATTTGTAAAATAAAATTAAAGTTTATTACTAATGGCCTTAATATTGCAGTTGTAACGCAGAAATCGGTTTTCCGATGTGTGGTAATTATTTCACTTGTGTTCCCTATAAAACAATTTATTGCGAAATCCTTAATGATTTATATAGATTCAAATTATTTGCATATGAAATAAATATTCCCAATTAATGTTTGCCTATATTGTGTTTGAAAAATATGCTTTTCTGAAAAAACGAATTGTGATTTCTCAATATTGGTAAAGCTTATTAATAACAATATAAAACAAATTCCAATTTTCATAGAAATGTCTTGATTTAACATTTTTGGTAACTATAATGGCACTACCATTTCTAAGCAGAAATATCACGAAGATGTTTAAACATTGTTTTGATGGGTCTATTTAACAATTTTGATATAATCTGCAGGTTAAGGTTTTTCACGGAATTTGATGACACGTCGTGTTCATTTTTAGTAAAAATATAACAAATGTTTGTCGGTCGCTTCTACTTTCTGAGATATTTGGAAATTGTTTAAGGGGGGGTAAGGGTTTCAGCGTGAAAAAAACACTTTTCTTTCCGATTTTTTTTTAGAAATATTGATTGAGGAAAAGTTATTGAAACCTTTTGTACATTATTAAGTATGATGTCGATAATACTCAGTAATTTTTTTATGCGAAAATATCGACAAACAAGCCGGTAACGGAGCTTTTCCAAGAACGTCTTTGGAAATAGACGATTTGCGGTGTACACTGTATCTCAGCTGGAAATTATCCGAAATTAAAAACCTTTAAAATTTAGTCAGAGTATCATTCAATCCTCCCCCCAACGTTCTCTGAATATTATTTTTTTCATTTTTAAATTTTTGGTGGCCATTTAAAGTACAAACTGCTATTTTTTACGAAAAATTTCGTCATTTTGTAAGTGGAAACCCCCCTTAATGTAAAAAAAAAATTTAAAACTCAACGTTGGGGGGAGGTATTTTATATATAGAAAGTGTGTACCAAGTTTGAAATGAATCAGTAATGTAGTTTTTAAATAGCAGTGTACACGGACTTTTAAAAAGTGGTTTTGAAAAAGTTCAGTCAGTTCAAAAAAATTACTGAGTATTGCTGAAATCATACTTAATAAATTAATATACAAAGGATTTCAATAAATTTGCTCAAACCATATTTCTAAAAAAAAATCGCAAAAAAAGTGTTTCTTTTTCATGCTGAAAACCTCCTGAAAAAAATCAAAAATTGTATTACAAAAAGGTAAATATCTGTACCTTAAAACCTTTAAAATAATTACCAATTCATTAAAGTCAGTACATATTACATAATTCATAATTAATATACTTAATAATATATATAAAAACTGTCTGGAGATGATAATAATAATAACCCTTAAAAATTCAACGAAAAATCGTTAGAGTTTTTTTGTAGTAAAGTGACACAAACAAATATACAAAGATAGCTCGTTTAATTAGTTAGAAAACTTAGCCTATAATTATTGTCCTGCAGCAGCTGCTGGTAAATAGACATGCGTATTCATGTAATAATTATAAAAATCTATAAAAGTTGCAACAGAGTTATTAATTACATCTATCAAATATTCATGATTTAGAAAGATCGAAGACTTTCTTCACGCACTTCGTGCGTTTTGTGGACACTTTCGTTTTTAAGAGTTATTGTCTTCATTTTATTACTATTTTATTTTTAATCGATTTAAGGAGACTTTTTGTTTCATGTTTAAAATCACAGAAATACTGTCTTAAAAGGGTTTTAAGAAATTCATACAGGAAAAAATGTTATACCTATATTTGTAATGGTACCTGTACGCGTTTTATATGCAAAAATTATAGAAGAAAAACTTTAAACGCGTTTTCCTTGAAACTACATTTTTTAAATTACTCGCATCTGTAACTCGAAAACTACTCAACGGATTTTAATAATTCGAAATACATTTGATTAATCATGAAAAATACTTGTAATTAAATCTATAAAAATATTATGTTACATACCACTATTTTTTTATACAGGGGTAGTTTCAGAAAATACGGGCGTTTTAAAAGTGACTTCTGGTAGATGCCCTCTGCAGTGAACAAGACATACTAAAAAAGTAAAAAACTATTTTTTTATATTCTCCATATTTTCTACTACAATATTTAAAAGGAATTAGTTTGATAAATGTAATGGTTTTTTTTTTCCATAACAAAAAAATTAAAATGTGTATTTAAAAAAAAAAAATTAAGAGTCCCCTTAAATCTATTATTTAATCAGAATAGATTACATACTGGGGATACCATGTAAAAAAAAGGCGCCAAGCATTGTACTTCGAAGGTGTATCAATCTTCGAAGGTATAGCAATCTTTTTTGTAGAGAATCGCATGCTCAATTAATTTTATATAAACTATTTTTTACAAAAAAAAAACACCGTTTAAGAGATATTTTTGAAAAACTTTTTTCGCACTTTTGCCCTTGAATACAATTTTTAGCACAGATCGGATCAATGGGGATTTTTGATATTTCAGTTAGAATAATGATTTAAAAGTCTGTATAAATTTTCAACTCCATTGGAATTTTTCTTAGGTTTGGCAAATTTAAAATATATTTAAAAGTACTTGATTAGCAAAATGAAGAATTTGATTTGTAAAAGGGGGCATTTAAATTGCGAATACGATATAAATTGATGAGTACCTTAAAAATTTCTTGTTTTATTTCTAACCTTCATCGATTCAATATTGGTGCCAGAAGTAAGTAATCAACGACGGCGTGTGAAACTTTAGCCAGCCCTGCCGTAAGTAGCCTGACCCAGACGGAGCCCTTCGAGTTTTCGACTGTCAGCGACCGTGGGAAGCGTACACCAGTTGGAATTGTTGCTGTCACTCGACTCCAATTGGGGCAAAGTGAAGAGATGCCCCTAAGATTAAAGGGATGCACTTTCCACTGCCTGATGTTTACATAAACAAAGTACCAAGGACGGGCTGCAGCGCAGATTGTTTATAGGAAAGTTATCGAGTTACGGGGACGGGCGGCGCCCCATTTTCCTACAATGGCGATTACGTGCTTTGCGTTCTAAGCGAGTGAATCCGGAGGAAGTGTAGTTTATTTGTCGAGATGACTTGGTCCATCTTTAAAATTTTCCTCTGGAAAAACTTTAAATATGCTCTGTCGCAGTGGAAAATAATAGTGCTCCAATTAGCAGCGTTTATTGCTATTTTGTGCGCGTACATGAAGGCGACTTACAACGTTGCAGAGCTCCCCCAAGTTGTTTATACATTTAAGACAGAGGTAGATATGAATTTGCGCAATCAATTTGCCCTACAATGAAAAAAGTGCAATAATGCACCTGCACCAGATGGCAATTTTTATGCACTTGCTGAATTTGAATTTTCTTAAAGGAACTTCTAAAGTCCTACTTCAGCGGGGAGCAGGAGGACCTGCTGCTGTACACACCTTCGAATGAGTTCCTGGATAAACTCATGGATAATGTTCGACTGGAGCTGTACTTATCCGCTGAACGTAAATAATATATACACTATACACTCCTAGAGCACTATCCATTTTTGTTAATAACCACAGGTTTGGTCCCGTTCAACTCGCCAAGTGAAATGCTCCTGGCTCTGGAGGAAAGAAAAAACACCAGGAGCCTGGCCGTAATTTTCAACGTTGATAGTGCCGAAACGTTCAATCTTTCTTATAACATAAGCGCGTCCTCTGCCAAAATATCCACCTCAAAGGTGTACTTGAATGATGAGGAAGTTGTGGGGATCAAAGGTTTAATTAGGAATTGTCGAAGATAAGTCCGTGTTCTTATTTTGTAATTCTCTACAGATTACGATGACTACATCGATAGTGGATTTTTCATACTCCAAAGAATGATCGATAAAAGCTTTATAGATTTAAGAACTGGGAAGGGCTCATATGTGGCGGTATGATACAAATTTACTTTATCCTCTTCGAATTTGTTTGAGTATTTCTTATAGGTGGAAGTTGCACCCATTCCCTTTGTTGGAATGGAAATTATTGATAATTCGAGAATTATCACTTTTGGAGTGCTCTTTGCGTTTCTCCTTTATATTTTGCTACTTAATATATTCTTAGTCCCCGCTGTAGAAGAGAAGCAGGACGGAATAAAGGTGAGTGGAAATCGAATTTTATATTTATTTAATACACTTGCAAATAATTTACGTCAGGGCTAATTCTTATAGTATAAGATTTTCTGGAATTAATTAAAATAATGCACAATTGATATCGGTTTCCTGCTAAACTTCCTTTTACAACCACTATCAGCTTGATAAAGTTTGTGGTAAGATTTCGAATGAAGCGTCAGAGTTCTTTGTTTACGTTATTATCAAAAAGATAAAATTAAGCGATAAAGCTTGCAATGCATACTATTGGAATTTTAAATTGATTCATTTAATGGAAATAAATGTGGTCATTATCAATTTACCCAGAATGCTAATGAATGCTATTCCTTTAAAAATTCTTCTTTAAACCTTTTGGTACAAAACAGAAACAGAAAGCAACAAATGCACCCATACGATAAGAATAGTTAATATCTGCGAATGAATTTACTACATGCTAAAAGTATAAAAGGATTTTAAATTAATTATTTTTAAAAAAATACTAGCTTAATAGAAGAACTGGAGAGTGTTAAAGTCTGTTGAGTAATATTTCAACGGACTTTTAAGCCCTGAGGGCGTCCAAGCTGATAGTCGAGTTTCCGTTCTGCGCAAAACTGTGCAAAAGCTTTGTTAAAAAATGAATAACGATAATGGGAGGACTATGGTGATAATATAAGTATTTTTAGAATGCCCGAAAAACGTTGATACTACACATCATTTGTTCATTTTTAATTTCGATATAAATTATCAAATTTGCAAATATTCCACAAACACAAGTAGCTCCTTAAATTATAGACTTATTTTACTTAACGATTTTCTTTTAATGCATTGTGGTATTAAAACCTTAAGTTAGTTAAATTTTTGAAATTGTTATACATAGATATGAATTTGAAACTTTTAATTCTCAAAAATGAATTCTAAAAAAGAAACCCATGGAATGACAAAAAACATAAAAATATTGAGAGGCGTAAGACGAGGACACATACTCTCGTCAAAACTATTAAACTCGTATTCTAAATATATTATTAACAAAGCACTATAGGAACTGGGGGATGAAGAGGTCGAAATTACGCTTAATAGAAGATATATTAATAATATCAGATACGCAGATGACTGTGATATTGGCTAGCAACAAGAAGGAACTATAATTGCTGCTGAACAAAATATTGTTGAGTTGTGGAAAATACGGTCTAAAGATGAACAATAACAAAACCAAACACATGGTCATAAAATCCAACAATTCACAACACGTGACAAAAGTAGGATGAAAAAGATTCAAGAGAGTAAAAAGAACGATATTTGGGATCTTTCGTAGATGAAAAGGCGGAAAACGATAGTGAGATCAAAACAAGAATATAAATGGCGAAAAAGGCGTTCATAACTCCAATTCTGTGTAAGAGTCATATTAACATCAAATTAAAGGAACGCATAATCAATTATTATATGTACATATATAGTATGGTCGGCACTACTCTATGGCATGGAAGCATGGACCGTGAAGAAGAAGACGCTGAAAAAGTAGAAGCATTTGAAATGTGAATGTACACGAAAGTACTAAAACTAACATGGCAGGATAGGGTGGAAAGAAAAATTTATGGTAAAATCCATAAAACTTCGTTAACTTGGTAATTTAATAAAAATTGAAAAGTTTGACATATTGAAGCTGGTTTTACAAGGCAAGATCATGGGTAAAAGAAGTAGAGACAGAAGACGGACGGATCACATAGCTGAAGAATCTAACAAGCTGGTAGAGGAGGAACACGAAGAAGAAGAAGAAATTGATGAGTAGCATTTGTTCAATGATTCTAAAGAAAGTACAATACTGTTTAAGGCTTTTATGCATTCATAGCGACATTGCTTTTTGAAATGATTTAGTTAGAACCAAACATATTTCAAATTTCTCGAAAGGTGCTTAAATTCGATACGCAAGATCGTTTCTAACCGGTTAATTAATTAAGCTTAGACAATTAATCTGCTTAACTATTACTTTATTTTACTTTTAGAAAGTTTACGACTATTTAATTTTATTATCTAAAAAGAAGCTGATAGAATTCTCGTCGAAAAAGATATACTTTTATCATATTGTTAAAAATTATTTTTTCCAGGAATTTTTAGTACTTACAACACCTTATAACTACTTGAATGGGCTCACCTTTTACCTAATACGATTTGGAATTTTGTTAATATTCCTGCTCGTATCATTGCTAATAGGCAGCTTATGGAAGGGTCTCGGTCTGATACCAGTTGGTTATGTTTTCGTCTTATTCTTATTATTCCTCTGTTCTGCACTTAGTTTTGCTTTCTTAATTACTGTGCTGTTCCCTTCAGGTGAGCAATTCATATAAATTGTTTAATCGTCTAATAATAAATTTAATTTTCTAGTGTTCTACGCAAAAATCGGCGGGCTAATTTTGCTTTTAACGCCTATTGCATTGTTTATATTCAACTTGGAAATTTTACAACCGTTGTCTTACATAATCGCTCCAAACACATTTTTGGAAGGAATGAGCACTTTTCAAATATTTACGAACAAACGTGAGCCGATTTAATGTTCTATATAATTTTTAAACTAATTTTAATTTTTTTTAGACCGGGAATTCCATTGTAATACCTTAGGAACAAATATCACAGACTTTTCGTTCAAAATATCGTCGGTTTATGTATTATTGATAGTACAAAGTATAGTTTATGCTGCTCTCTACTGGTATCTCTCCCAAGTGTTTCCTGGAGAGGGAGGAGTAAAAAAACCTTTTTACTTCATATTTCAAGTAGTTGTTGTGAAAGATGCTAACTATAAATATTTTTGACAATTTTTCGTTTTAGTCATCATACTATAAATCAGTTAATCTTCATCAGAATTGCGTAGAAGATCTCTTAAATCCGGAAATTGCTATTAAGATCAAAAATTTAACTAAGCGTGTTAATTGTGGCTGTAGTAAAAAAATCCTATTATACCATATTTCCTTTTTTTTTACCATTTTCTTTTAGATAAGGAGAAAACTATCGTCGACAAATTAGACATGGAAATTGGTACTAACAGAATCACTGTATTATTAGGACATAATGGTGCTGGAAAAACCACTACAATAAATATGATTGTAGGTAAGTTCTACAATATTCAATGAGTTTTAGAGTAATGTTTACTTAGAAATAACATATTATATAAATGAGAAAATTCTTAGGGTGTGTACAAAAGTCTGCTGGTGAGATAATGGTTTGTAATCAAAGAGATGTATCCATTTATCGTCATATGATCGGTTATTGTCCGCAACAGAATGTGTTCATGCAGTATTTAACTTGTTTAGAGCATTTGCAGTTTTTTGCACGAGTAAGCTTGATTTTGTTTTTTCAAATAAATTGTTAATTATCCTAAAATAATTTCTTCAGCTCAGAGGCTTAAAACATGCAGCGGCAGAAAGGCAAGCGTCAGATTTATTGAAAAAACTTCGATTAGAAGATAAAGCTAATGAACCAGGAAGAAATTTATCGGGTGGCATGAAAAGGAGACTTTCGTTAGGGCTAGCGATTTCTGGAGATACCAAGTTAATAAAATTATATTTCCTTTCATAACTCTTTGTTATATTTTTGAATATTTAGAGTAATCATATTGGACGAACCTTCTTCTGGATTAGATCCAGAATCAAGAAGAGAATTATGGAATATTTTGCTTGATTTGCGAAAAAGCCAAGCAATTCTTCTTACAACACATCACATGGAAGAAGCTGAGGTATTAGGAGATGATGTAGCAATATTATCAACAGGAAAACTTCTCTGTTCTGGATCCACTTTAGAACTGAAACGACAATACGGATCTGGCTATATTCTTAAACTCTTAGTAAATGAGTGTTTTAATCAGGAACGAATTATGAAAGTAATCAACGAATGCATTCCTTCTGCTGCGATAAAAGTATGTTAACATTTTATAGAAAACAACTCTTTAAATTAATTTTTTTTTTATCAGGCTATAGTATATCCCACAATATCCGTTTCTCTACCATACTCATATCAAGGTAAATACGAAATGCTGCTAAGTAAATTGGAAAAATTATCTCCTTCATTGGGAATATCATCTCTTAGTGTGACAAATGCTTCATTGGAAGATGTCTTTCTAAAGTAAGATGAACTTTAAAAAAAGAAATGTATTTTGTATTTTTCTCCCTAAATTTTTAGCTGTGAATCATACGATGTACACGATTCTGTTAATGAAAAATTCGAACGGATAGCAGTAAAATATATGCAACTAAAGGATTCTCCGATTGATGATGTACATTCAATAAGCTTTAAAATTCTAGCGAGCCAAAGTTTCGCTGTTCTGTATAAGAAAGCAATTTTTATAAAACGAGAATGGATTTACGCTCTGTTGATGGTGAGAAAAAATAAAATAATAAAAATAGTAATTAGTAATGCAAATATAATAAATTTTTTATAGTGCTGCATTCCCTTAATAAGCGCTGTGGTTTCCATACTATTAGTAACTTCTCAAAGCGTGGTTGATTCTTCTTCACTTGAGTTAAGTGCTGAGCACGTTCCTGAAGCGGTGGTGTATTTAAAGGCTTCTACCAATATGGATGATTTATACCAACATTTTAGGAGTGAATTTAAAAGGGCAAACTTAAGATTGAATTTGTTAAATGAAAGCACTGATATATTAGACGGCAAGTAATCTTTAGTGAAATTTTTAATACACTACTAAAGTAAGAATCTTTTTTTAGAATTGCTAAGACTTGAAAAGGAGAATCTATCTTATTTTTATGAACATGTCGTCGGTGCTATTGAAGTTATTAATAATGAAGATGAAACTTTGGTTAAGGTGTTACACTCTGGAAATATTATACATAGTTCTGTTATGATGATGAACCTTGCGGATAATGCAATATTGAAATATCTATCGAATGGAAAAGGTCAAATAAGGACAACTAACTTCCCGTCTAAAAGGTATGTATATTATTTCCTTAGGTTGATTAAATTAAAATAGTAATTTCGACACAATAAATAAAAATTTGCTAAAGGTAATGTTAAGACTATTAATTATTACAATATAAAAAAATGTCGATTTCAGAGCTGCGGTAATAAGTGCAGCGCGTTTGGAATATTTTAATTCTTTAATGCCAGTCGGTTAGTATTTATGTCCTAAACACTTTTTTGTTGTTGTTATATAATTAAAATATTGATAATTGTGTTTATAAATAATGTCAAACATGTTTCCCACAGGGTTCCTGTTTTATATGATTTTCTACATAACATTACCTTTTAAGGAAGAAAAGTCTGGATTTAAACAACTACAATTTGCACCTCGTTTCGTTTATTGGTTATCATTTACACTGTTTGATGTTTTTGTTCATACAATAGTATGTGTTTGTGTATTCCTGCTTCAAAATTTCATACCCAGTACAGAAATATATAATACTAGAGAAATAGGTATTTACATCCCAAAATGTGACTTTTTATTGAGAAATTGATAGTTAAATTTATTTTCAGTTTCTGTTATGATGACGTTCATATTTTATGGTATTTCATACTTACCATTATTGTACATATTGGCCAGCTCGTTCAGATCGATGTCAACTTTATCTGCTTTCTTTCTTTTAGTAGCCAGTATATCGAGTAAAAAATTAACAGTAGAAATATAAAAATCAAATATTTATTCTAATCACTTTTGTTAGGTATAACTCCGTTAATAACTTCAGGAAGTTCAACTGCAATGGCTCAGTATGAGGGAGTCATCACAATAATGTCGTTACTGCCAGACTTTTCGTTAAATCATCAATTGCGACTTATATCTGAAAATTATTTCATTACTCGGAGGAACGATGCTGTTAAAAATCATGCCGTAAAGACCCCCAGTGAACCACATTTTAACATCACAGGAGTTCAAGCTGAAACATTCAATATAACAATTTTTTTCTTTTACGCCGTTGTCGTTTTTGTTCTATCGGAGGTGAGCGAAAAAGAATTTAAGTGGAATAGATTTGCTTTTTTGAGCATACGCGAGGGTTATTAATTTTCTTCAAAGTTTGTATGATAAAGAATATGCCATTTCAAAAAACTCACATATTTCTAGAAAATCGCTACTAGAGCACTTTTTCAGAACACTTTTACTACTTTTATAATAAAAAAATAAACAAGTAGTTTTGAGGACTGAATTCCTTCGATATTTTTATTTATCTGTTGATTTTTTCCCATGCTGATATACTTTTATATTTGGAAAATAATATTAATACTAATTAAATTATATAGGTATTTCTAATACTCGTTTGGGACAACAAAAATAGAAGAAATGCAATAGAAAGCATATTATCCTTCAAATGTATTCGAAAAAATAAGAAGCTAGTACCATTCTTCACTGATGAGGCTGATGTTCAAGCTGAGAAGCAGAGGGTTGCAGGCATCGTATCTTCAGGTGAACATTTAACAATTTAAAAGACTTAAAAGCAATACGGAAATTTTTGTTTCATAGAAAATGATGTCCTGGAACACCCTTTAGTTGTGCGCAATCTCCATAAAAGTTACGACAGAATTCATGCAGTACGAGGACTTAATTTTGCTGTTAAAAAAGGAGAATGCTTTGGACTTTTGGGCATAAATGGTGCAGGAAAGACAACAACTTTTCAAATGATCACAGCGAATGAGAAAATATCCGATGGGGAGGTTTTCATTAATGGAGTTAATATTTTCCAAAATGAAAATTTGGTAAGGATATATTCGTTTTATGTTGAATGTAACCAGAATTATATTATGTACCTATAGTATAAATTTCTGTTCGGATACTGTCCGCAAGGAGATGCGTTAAACGACTTTATGACATCATATGAGATATTAAAGTATATGGCATTATTACGCGGTACAAGACTGTGCAACATTGAAAATGAAGTTATGGGTTGGCTATCAAAATTAGAATTGGAACGGTACAAGGATGTGCCAATAAAACATTATTCTGGAGGAACTAAACGTAAAATGAATACTGCTTTAGCAATGGTACATAACTTCTCTCAAGTAAAGGATCCTACTAAACTTTTAATATTTAAGGTGGGAAATCCTCCAGTGCTCTTTCTAGATGAACCAACTACTGGGGTTGATCCCATTTCAAGGAGATTCATGTGGAAATGTATTCAAGAATTCCAGAATAATAACAAAACTGTTGTACTTACATCTCATAGGTGAGGATATCCACAAAATTTAGGGATATCATATTTTTATTATTACATTAACAGCATGGATGAGTGCGAGCATCTATGCAATAGATTAGCCATAATGGCAAACGGGCAATTCCAGTGTCTGGGATTCATTCCTGCTCTCAAGATAAAGTTCGGGTCTGGATTTACTCTCACAATTCGCTTGGAAAAATACATTCCAAAAGAGGTATCTAATGAGCTGGATCTCAAAATACGGACACTTTTCAAGTGCGAAATAAAAGAAAGACATGCGGTATGTTAAAAGTTTTTATTCTAATAATCTCTTTAATAAAATTTTCCGTTTTCAGGACATTGTCAATTATTTCGTATACACCGATATAATTGTGTGGTCTGAGGTATTTGCAAAAACTGAGAGACTTTTTGCAGAAAATCGTAATATTTTAAAAGATTATTCAGTAAATGAGACGACTTTGGAAGATATATTTCTAAAGTTTGAAAACAAGAACAAAAATATTGAAACGAGCATCTTGTAAAATACTTTGGCTTTATATTCTTAAGATAATTATTATTGTACTTTCTATACTCATTGGTCTTTATATTTTTATATAAATTATTTATATATATGCTTACTTTTGTGCATAAGCTCTATTCTATGTCTAAAATAAAGCAATCTCCGGGAAATAATTTCCTTTTATTAAAAACCGATGGACTTCAGTATGGAGCATGAATAGGAGGTAAGTTGACTAGGAAATAAGTTACATAATTCCATTTAACTGAGTTGTGCGTTTTTATTTTTATTAATTTTCTTATTTATTTAGATCAAGAGAGACACATAAATAATTATAAATTAAAATCAAACTGAAAAACATGTGGCTACAAGTGATTCATAAAAAGGATAATGTATTTTATGATTATTAGGTAAGTCGGCCTGAGAAATTAGATTTAATCCATCAAACATATATACGAATTGAAAACAGCATAAAAATAAGCAATTTAGCTTGGAAAGTTTAGTTTCATTTTTCGAGATTATTGAAAGTTTGAATACTTTATAATAAAGTTTATATAATTAATTGTGGTTAGTGTATTTTCAATAAACTTAAAGCCCCAATTCCATATTACAATATTGTTTGCTCGAATCATATGGTTGAATAAAGGTTAAAATTGCCTTGAAATTTAAACTTTCACCAGTAATAGTAAATAAATCGCCTGGTCGATAACAAACAAACTGAATTCTATGTGAAAGTTCTTATAAGAAATATTAACGTAATTTAGCCACAACATACGTACGAAAGAGTTAATTCGCATCTAGAAATAATATTGCAATATCTTTCTTGTTTTACGAATTTCAAAAAGTTTACCGAACATTTTGTAGTTATATTTCCATTTCATCAGTAATTTTTTAATATTTATAAATCCACAACTGCCAATTTCAGGGCCCTTGGAATGTTCCTTGAGGGATTTTAGAGCGTTAGGATTTTTCTCTGACAACATCAAATTATAGGGTAAGTTTTTCTAAGGTTGCTCAAAAAATATAAAATGTTTGGCGGAAAAAAATTACATACAATGTATTCTCGGTATAGGCATGAAAGAATAAGCAGAAAATTCTGAATAAAATTAATTTTTCAATGTAGTCCCCCATCACCTCAATGCACTTATTTGAGCGGGAAAGTAACTTTTCAATACCCCTAAAAAATATTTTTCTTCCTTGTCTGAAAAATGTTATCAATTGCCGCCTTCAACTCTTCATCATCGGAAAAATGCTTACCTCGAAGATCTTTCTTAAGATTTGGGAACAGAAAGTAATCACTAGGGGCCAGATCCGGGCTGTAGGGTGGATGATTGATTTCTTCAAATCCGCATTCCCGCACAGTAGCCTAGGCAACGCGCCCTGTGTGAACCGGCGCGTTGTCGTGGAGAAGCAAGACACCTGCGGTCAATTTTCCACGTCTTGCTTTTATTGCCTCATGAAGGATAGTGTGAATGGTACCCACGGATAGGTTAGTCCTTTCTGCTAATGTTTTCACTCTTACAAGAGCAGCTTCGAGTACGAGTTTCTCAACGATTTTGACGTTTTCTTCAGTAGTGGCACTAACCGGCCCACCGACACGGGAGTCGTCTTCAATGCTCTCTCTACCCCGTTTGAATTCACTAAACCACTTCTGAATAGTAGATAATGAAGGAGCAGAATTTTGGTAAACAGCCACCATTATTTCTTCGTGAATAACTTTTTGAGTCTCTCCTTGTTTTGTAAGGAATTTTATCACAGCGCGATGATCGATTTTTTTCAACATTGTCGCATTAGTCATCGTAGTGGCCTTTTCGTAATGATATCTTGACTAATAATGGGGACAATTAAATAAAATTTTTTATTTATACCCTCAAAGAGTGTCTTTAACTAATAAGATAATTTAATTACCAACATCAATAGTATATCACCCCGATACCGAGAATACATGAACGCCCCTCGTATTGTTATCTGACGTTTTTTTAAAGAAAGGAAGATTTACCAAGTAGGTACTAAAACCGACAAAAATATAAAATTCATCTTCCAGAATGAAATTAAACAAAAAAAAAAAAAACTCATTCTCCGTTGTTTTGTAAAAATCTCTTCGGAATCTTTTGTTATAATTGTCGGTCCAAATTCTCCTCAGAATAAGTGTTATAGCATTTTTTTAGGAATTTTCCGCAGCTTACGAATTCGCAAACAAAAATGTCCTATCACGTCACGTTTTTGAAAAAAGTAGGTTTGAAAAATAAAATACCGTATTTTGGCCATATTTGCAAATTAATTAAAAAATAACAAATTGTTGTAGGAGCTTGTAAAGCAGCTCAAGTAAAAGCATGCACCTTTAGTTATTGTATTAAAATACGAGAGGCTTTAATACTTGCCGAAATATTCCGGGGAATTCACTTTTTTTCCATAAGCCGATTACTTCATACAATAGATAGTGAATGAAGATCTTTGCTTCTGCACGCTCATGAAAATCTTATTCCTGAAGATGCTTCGTAAGCGCTATAGATTAGCGGTATTTCATATATGTTGATAAGGATTTAGGCTCTTTTTTAAGTCGTATTACGAACTTTTTACACGTTCCGTTATTTTTTTACGAATTTTGAAAAATGGCCGAAATACGATATTTTGTATTTTTCAACCCTATTTTTTAAAAAAATGTGATGTGGTAGAATATTTTTGTTTGCATATTCGTAATCTACGGAAAAAATCCTATGGAAATGATATATTACTTGTTGAGGGAGAAAATAAATATTAAATTTTGCCGACCAGTGTTATCATCTTAAAGTATATCAATTTGCTACAAAAAATGTATCTACAAATTCTGTGCTGAATTCAATAGTTTCAAAGTTATAGACGTTTGAAAAGTGCCAGGTGAATCGTTTTACTTCACTTATGGTATATGAAAGTCTACGATCGAATGATTAAGTTCATACTATACTTTAGAATATCATTCTTATACAAAATTTCTTCCATTTCATATCTACTGATCATATTTCAATAACTTTCGAGGTTTGCAATCTAACTAAAATAGAATATTTTCGTAAGATGCTGATTCAGATATTTCAAATATTTTACTTGGAACCAAAATTTTCTGCCTAGTAAATGTTGACCCCAAAATAAAATATATCTGTATAAATGAAAAATACTACTAAATAAATTTAATTAAAAGCTCTGCTAGCATCGATCCACACAATTGGTCAGCGACTTTTATCTAGTGGCTTTTTGTTATCGTATCATTAAGAATTTTTTTATGGTTGCTCAATCCCTCCTCTTCAGATACGAACAACGCAAGTCCCCACCGGCTAGCTATCTAAAACCGATTTTGAGGTTCGCGTACTGTGTGACTTGTGAGCTGTCACTTGTGCGATTTGTGACTTGCAGTGCGGGAAGAATTAAGTTTGGCTTTCTGTTGAGAATTGTTTGTCTATTCTAGTTGCAAAAATGTCGAGGATCCCAGAATTCTTAGAAAAAATCTTCAGGTAAGTAGAAAAATAGAGGATTAATTTATTAGAAACTTTAGAATGCTTCAATTCTGTATAGTGCAATGAGATGGGCGTGTAATCCGGCAACCCGTTTACCAGAGATATTCTATTAAATTTTATTTGTACTATAAATATGCATATAGTTTTATTTAAATTACCAAGTAAAACCTTAGTGCAATTTGAAATTATCTGAAATGCAATTAAATTAAATAGTTTGACTAGTCAAAGGTTATGTCGCGGAAGAAATCCAATAACAGCGGACTTCGGAGCACTATCAAGTGTACCCTCTGACAACTTGTTGCACTCAAAAGTGTACTTATTTATCATTGTGACCCCATTGAACTCTAGTCTAGCATCTTTATTCAGGACATACATTTCTTGTTTTCAATTTCGATCAGACTGTCTAGTCATCACTTTCGGCCCCTTATCTGGGTCTGTTTATTTGTGGTTTTTATTCTGGTAAAAATAATGAATGTTATCTTTGGACGGGATATCACACGGCACTTAGTAGAATTTGTTGAAGAATTTTCTCCACAAACACCTACTTATATCTTAATGTTCTTTGTTGGATCTCCGCAAGATTTATGTCTCAGATCCATAGGTCGATGATCTCTTGTAAATGAAAATGTTAGACCTCTGTACATAGCTGGACTTCTTTAAGTTTTATACAGTGGTATCTATTTACAGCCTTTAAATCTTCGCCCAATTTCAGAAGAGTTACTTCAAATGCCAGTTAAAGTTTTGTACAAGTTAGTTAATAATTTATTATATTTATTGTACTTGATTTGTTTTGATATTTTGTTCTAATGATTTTGTTATACTGTAGAGCTATTATATGCAGTGCAAAGAACTTTTGGATTCCTGTAGATTTTTTTTTCTTATAAAAATTGGATAAAAAGAAAATGCTTTTGTAAAAATACATTCCTCTAAATAAAGCATATCTGAAGTAAATTTGTTCACTTTTTCACTGCTTCAAATTTTAATACTTTCTTCACTATCCTTTGTTTTTTTAAACTCTTCGGTTCGGTTAGTCATACTTAAATATAAATTTTGAATAAAGGAATGTGGCCAACTATTCCAGAGATCAAGAATTCAACACCGCAGTTCGTTGATACCTGGCGGAGGCTGACTATAATTGGCTAAGCCTTTCTAAATATAGGCCCATACATGCGCAGGATTCAAATCTGGACTTTGAGTTGGCTACTCATTACTCTATAGCTTACTAAAAGACTGCCTTTGAAGTCAGCTCTTTCACAATTTGTTTGAGGTCTCCCTCATGTTGGAAGATCAGTCATTTGGTACCACACTGCTACGAATAGTATTAGACAAAATTTCTTGCGAAATTAATTAATTAATCCGGAGGGCCAACACCATTTCTTACAGACTTACTTTCGTCTGATCAAATTACCTAGAAAATGTATAGACCGTTTAAAAAATTTACTTACCTTACTTGCTCCCAATTTTCGAAGCATAAAGCAAATTTCCTTCTGGCTGCAATATTTTTTGAAGAAAGAGCTGGTTTTTTCTTCTAAACTGCTTATAAGCCTATTCTTCGTAATGCACGGCATACAGCCGGCACATTTTATTGGAGCTTCTCTAGGATTTTTAGCTGCTTCCGACGTTAAACATCGACCAATCTCCCTTGGGCTTCTATCCGAAATCAATCCATTCATTACATCTGGAAAATCGGAAACCGATGATGCAGTTTTTGTAATATCTTGCCCAGAATCATTACTAATTTTGAGTTCTTTGGTGATTTTTCTTATACATTTTCCTTCGCGGCTCAAAAGAATCACTTGTTCTATAATTTCAGCATATATGGGCTTCATTTGGTTAAAATTTCGTGAACATCGAAAACAACAGCCAATTCCTCTAAAATTAAATAAGGTTCTGATAGTGATGAAGAACATTTCAAAGTAACAGGAGTGGGATAAGAATAACAATGTAATGTATTGTAAAGGGTTTACATGGGTGCAAATGAAGTCTAAGCATCTTTAAAATAGTAAAGTCCTCCGTTATATTTCAATAGTAAAAAAGAAAAATTTACACTATTTTTTAAAGAATTAGTTAAATAATTTATCTTAATAAAAGTTCTCTCATTTGATGATAAAAAAATTCTCCGATTTTAAAACTTATATTGAAATTTAAACTACAACAAATTGAAGCAGAAATTTTAGTGTTTCTAGAGTTTACGATTGAATGATGATTAAATTATAATCACAAAGTGCATAGAAATATTTAAGCGTCCTCCTGTTTGAGTTTTTTTCGATATTTTTGCCAATTAGCACTTATTTTCCAAAATCCTATCCAAAAATTGTTAGTCTGGCTAAGTTTTAATGCGTCTTATTTTAAAGCTATGTGGAGACTAAGAAAGATTACTACATCGATAACTTGAGGACTGTATGCGCTATCAAGTCGGTTTCAGCGTGGCCAGACCACCGACCCGAAATCGATAGAATGGTATTACAATTAAAAAGGTTTAGTATACGCCTTATAGCAACATTAACATTTTAGGTAAATTGGGCTTCCGACAAATTAAAATCGCTTGGAGCTGAAGTCGAACTTGCTGACGTTGGAGAGGAAATTCTACCGGATGGGAAAAAAATCCCGCTGCCAAAAGTTATTCTAGCGAAACTGGGAAATGTAATTTAATATTCTTATATCCAACTATACAACTTTTATACAACTATTGTATGATGTAGGACCCCGCTAAAAAGACCGTTTGCGTGTACGGCCACTTGGATGTTCAACCAGCCCTTAAAGAAGACGGTTGGGACACAGAACCTTTTACGCTGACTGAGAAGGATGGAAAACTATTTGCTCGTGGAGCAACTGACGATAAAGGGCCTGTTTTATGTTGGCTTCATGTACTCGAGGCCTACCAAACACTATCGGTTGGTATACCTGTTAATATTAAATTCATTTTCGAAGGAATGGAGGAAAGTGGAAGTGAAGGGCTCGATGATCTACTCCGATCAAGAAAAGGTATAAAGTTATAAATCCACTGAAAACTTATAAATAAAATATTTTTTTCTTTTCGGCAGATACTTTTCTTAAAGATGTAGACTATGTGTGTATTTCGGACAATTACTGGCTAGGCAAGAATAAACCTTGTATTACGTATGGTTTGAGAGGGATTTGTTATTTCTTTGTCGAGGTTGAATGTGCTACTAAGGATTTGCACAGTGGTGTTTTTGGAGGCACAGTGTAAGTTTCTGGACATTTTTCTGAATTAATCAAATCATTCATTTAATAAAACACAGTCATGAAGCTATGGCCGATTTAATCTACTTGCTCAACACTTTGGTGGATAAGGATGGAGCTATTTTGGTAGAAAACATTCATAAGGATGTAAGTTTCCTTTATTTGTAAATTGTTATTCAAACTCGTTTTAAGTAAGTTTAAGCTATTTTAAACTACAATATACATTGCTAAATTTAGACGTCATATAATCTGAGTTCATGAATCCGTTTATAGTTTAGGGTATAGGCTTAAGTTCTAAAATTTAAAATAAATAAATAAATCCATTTGTGTTCAGGTTGCGCCAATGATACCCGGAGAAGAATCCATGTATGAATCTATTGATTTCGATGTGGATGTTTATAAGTAAGAAATATAAATATAAACTAAATAAATAAGGTCATTAGAAATATTATTTATCCTAACTTACAGAAATGACCTGGGAGCTCAACGTCTTTTGCACAACGAAGATAAGAAAAAGATCTTGATGCACCGATGGCGTTTCCCCAGTCTTTCAATTCATGGTATTGAAGGTAAATTTTAATAGCTTCTACTTTTTAAACAGATTATAAATCAATAATTTATTTTTTACAGGTGCATTTTATGAACCTGGACAAAAGACTGTTATTCCACGTAAAGTAGTTGGTAAATTTTCTATCCGTATTGTTCCAAATCAGGAGCCAGAAGGTGTTGAAAACTGCGTTGTTTCCTATTTAACGAAGAAGTGGGAAGAACGTGGTTCACCAAATAAAATGAAGGTAGATATTTTCTTTAAAAAAATTAATTCAATTATAATATGCCCTTTAAAAAAAGGTGACAATGGCTCATGGGGGTAAGCCATGGATGGAAGATCCCAATCATTCTCATTACAAGGCTGCCCAAAAAGCCGTCCAGCATGTTTTTGGGGTCCTTCCCGATATGACACGAGAGGGTGGATCTATTCCAGTCACTTTAACCCTTAAAGAAACAACGGGCAAAAACGTCGTCTTGATTCCTGTAGGAGCTGCTGATGATGGGGCACATTCTCAAAATGAAAAATTGGATATTAGAAACTATATACAAGGGGTAACAGTTTAATTTATTTTAGTTAATATTTGTTGATAATTAAATTTTTTATATTTAGACAAAACTCTTGGGGGCCTATCTGCACGAAGTAGCGCAACTTTAAGTAAGGCAGAGGTATTGAAAGGCATTTTGTATAACACAATCCTTGAAAATAAAATATTTTTACTGCTAACGTATTTTGTTTGTTTTAAAAACAATTAGGCTTTTAAAATTCATGAAGGTCGTGAATCAGCAATACCCTTATGAATTGAAACTCATATCTTTTTCATTATTTCTATACCTATAAAAAGTGATCTTTGTATTTTCGTTTGCTACCTTATAACCAATTTTGCAGTTTGTTTTTTATATTTTATAGATTATATATGATCGAGATATAAATGACTTGTACGGAATAAAAAATTTAAATTGACTATTTCGCTAGTTAGCATTAATATAAACAAGAAATATAACAAAATACCGTAAATTATATCTGTTCGAAGATATATCGTTTTTTAAGGTTTGGGCTTGCGGGAAAAAACCGAATATCTCAGCACCGATGTGTTTAGATCTAGAAACCTGACCCCGTTCTTAGGTTTAACTTAGTAAGTATAACGAATTACATTAAGATTTCCATCCAATATTTCAATTTTCCAAGAATTTCAAGGGTATTCTATGGGAAAGTGGATATTTGGGAGTTTTATATTAATTAAAAGAATGTTTACTATTGCTTCTTACATTTTTTATATTGCAAATATGAATTACATATTAAGCACTTTTAACAAAATAATCAAATGTGTACGAGTTCGCTATTAGGCGATCATGCGAGCTGTATAAGCATTTTACGTCCAAACATCACCGTAGCGATTCTTTTGCTTGGGTGCTTCAGGCTGCGAATCCTCCCCACGCTTTTCGTATGAACGAACTACAGTGGGACCTTCTGGCGGAAGGGGTCTATTGAAAACGCTCTGCGACTTCTTCGAGTACTCCTCCCTGTTCTTCTGCCGGAGCTCTTCATAACTAACCGAGGGCTTGGCCTGCTCCGGGTTAGCACTGCTCGCAAAAGAAGACTGCGCTGGACCTGAAAATGTATTTTAGCTAAACTGAACTACAAGGCCCTATTTCACCATGCACTTTCAACGGAGGAGAGTCTATGGAATCTATCTGATTATATAACCATAAAGACTGAGTCATAGACCAAAAATGGGTTTTATCAACCCTTGTAATTTTCGGTGTTTACCTAAAAATGCATAGGATTCAAAGAATTCTCTCTGATTTAATCTAAATATTTCAAAAATAGAAAACTGCATTATCGTGTTTTGCAAAATTGAAACGGTTTATATTTTGCGGATCATTGTTTAAAGTTTTCTTGTATAACACTAGGCAACAAATTTTATATTTTTTTCTCCAAAGGAACAAGTTTTTTTCTATAGATTACGAATTCGGAAATGAAAATGTCCCATCACGCGGCATTAAAAAATAAGCTTAAAAAGTACAAAAATTCGTATTTTGCCAATTTTGATAATTTCACACTGATGAGAGCTCGTAACAGGACTCAAAAGGAAGCCTAAATTCTTATCTAGATATATGAAATAACACTAAACTTTCTGGGAAATATGTTTTTCAAGAACGTGCACCAGCTTTGACCTTGATTCATTATCTATTGTATGAAATAATAGCTTTATTGAAAAAAGTGTATTTAATTTCAATTTCAGGTCATATCCTATGTGGAAAATGGGCATTCGCATTTCTTTTGGTAAAAGAAATATCACAATGATAAAAGTTGATGTGTTTGGTGAAATAGAGTCCAAATTATTTTCTATTTGCTTACTATCAAGAGTGAGCCTCATTGTGTCATCTAGGCCGCTCTGGGTGGGTCTCTCTGTATCCATATCCAGGGCATCTCCCTTTCTATTCTTGAGATGTTCATCACTATAAATGTCTGGATTTGGAGTAGTAAATGGGAGCCCAAATCCTGGGTTGAGGTTTTGATCAGGTGCAATGCTATGGGTGAGAAGAACTATTATAATAATTTATTTATAAGTACCATATAAAGAAAATACACGTCGTATATTCCTCCTCGTTTTCTCTGCCTGAGCAGTTGACCAAGCTTCGAATTCGGTAGCTGCATGATTTTTTCAGCGCATTTTTGCTGATAGCTAAATTTCCCCAAGAAATATCCGACAATTACACCAACGACAACTTTTGGAACTGATCCATATTTAGCATTTGCCTGAAATTGTGAAATTCACAGAAATTATTTTTGGAAATCTAATTTATTCGCCATACGGAAAGGAATCCCCTTTTGACTCCAAAATAGGCGGCTAGACCGAAGGACGTGCCCAGCGGTAGGGACCTCTGGAAGAAGGACTCCGTGTTGCATTCCCGGAGCACCCGTAGCTCATCTGATGAGAAGACGTAGTTAGCCTGAAACACTTTGGTGGATTACCCGAGATTTGCTCAAATTTTATTTTACCAGAGGGTTCTGTGGCCTGGCGGGCTGTTGGCCTGGGGACTCGAACCCCATTGGACCTACGGTGGGGTCACGATTTGCCATTGATTAATTAAGAGTATAAAAAAATACGAAATATCAAATCACTCTTGTTCGCAGGGAAAACTCACATCACCATCAAACAGCCGAGCCGGTCCTTCACTGCATTTTCGGCTGTCAAAATTCCTTGTTTCTTACACACACGTATGAAATAAGGGGTGGGTAAATAATTTTCAAAAATTCACTTTCCTCCCTCGACTATGTATAAAAACGCAGAAATTGAAAAAGAAGCCGGGTAAGCGCGAGTAAATCGCGCATATTAAGTATTCCGTACTTTTACTATATTTAAAATTTTATTTTACTTATGACTAGTTTCGTCCGCATTTCCCCAAACTTTTTCCACGTTACTAAAATTGAATGTGTTACTAATCCCCACTGTGGTCTAAAATTCAAAAAGATTTTCGAAAGTAGTCTTTTGTGTTCAAAATGTACATTTTCTTATTTCTAAGAGTCTGTTCTGCCTGAAATTTTATCATTCGCATTCTGCACATGAGTAAGGCTACACCCCCAAAGTTACCCCATTTGCAGCAGTAACACACATCATTATGATGTAGTTAATTTAGTTCTGTATTTAAGGCGGTTTTTCCTAAGTATACTTGCAGAAAGAGTAGCAACCAGCATATCAAATGAAAGTGTAAACATTGGGCTTTGCAATAGTAAAGTATAAAGATATAACCGATTTACAGGGTGATGCTCAATTATCGTTCAAAAAATTAAAGCTGATTCTCGTTAGTATATTTATTCTTTGCTGTATTGATTATTCAGCTTTGTTTTGCTGATCTTGATGATAAATAACTTTCAATTAATTTGTTACTTGTCCCTCTAATACCCAATAGCTCCAGCAGTTCTAAAATCCGACCATCAACGGCTTTTATAAAAAAAAAGTATATGTTATTTGTGATCTTATATTTTGTCGGCCTTCCCTTGTCTTTCATAAACACGGAGCACTCCTCGGAATACTACAATATCTACGAAATTTTTGCAGTCGATATTAAGAGTAATATTTTCCCATTCTTAACGTAAAACGGCCTTTAAATTTTGAAGTGATTATATGCTGTTCACCTTAACCCTTCCCTTTAGAATTGCCCATAGGTGTTCGATGCGATTGAGATCGGGAGAGTCGGCGAGCCAATCTATAAGTCTGACGACGTTTTCGGCTAACTACTCCTTCGTTTTTCGGGAAATATGACTTGGAGCATTGTTCTGTTGAAATATTATGAAACCTTTCCCTGCGCAATTTACTGCCATATAATTAGGTATACAATTAGAATGGTATCCTTCTCCAACCAAATAAGGCTCAAGGACCCCTGAAAATCTGCAAAACGAATGTTGAATCACATAACGTTAATTTACCATTTGCCTAATTCGTCACATTACTTTAATTTGCGGTCCCTTTACTTTTTTAGCGAACAATGTAAAAGAAACTTATTTTGAAATTAAGATTCATCTGATCAAACAACTTCGAGTCAATCTTCAACACTGTAATCTTTATGTTCTTTGGCCCAATTTAAACTTTTGCTATTTGTTGCGCTCCGAGAGCCACGGTTTATTTCCGGCTACGCAAGCTTTTAAACCAGCTTTCTTTAACCTCCCGCGGAAATTGTCGGAGCTCCGTCTCGATCCAAGAAAACGCGATTTATTTCGGATCGCGGTCTATTTGACTAGCAAACAGTCTTCCTATATTGCCTAAACGTTACTTGTACTGCATTACAGGAACATTTAATTTTTTTCGCTTTTTTCACTTGGCTGAATCCTTGAGAGTGTAAAGGATAATTTTTGCCCTTTCACCTTCACTGAGTTCCTGTACTTTGAACATAATAAATTATTAACAGTGTCGTTAATTTTCACTATCACAAAAAGTTCACAAAATATTGCCAATCTCAAAAAAGAACTATGTTAACGAATTGGAGACTGTTTCGTAAATGATACAAATTTCATTAAAGAGAACTACATCTGAAAGCATAACTGGAAATCCCCGTAATTAAAGATAAAGGGCTAGTTGGGAAATCTATCAATTAGATCCACTTTTTGTTAGCTGCTAAGATTTTTTTAGAAATCACAATTAATTCAGGTTGCTTTATATTATAGTAAAACTTTATTCGTGTAATATTCTTCTATAGTATAGTTTAGTTTTTAAGCTATATAGTGCGTTAAACACTTTTTTTAATCGAAATATATTAATATATTTGTAATGCTTTTAGAGCGGTTTATCTGTTTGAACTTTTTGTTTGATAACTTTCCCAAGTTACTTCAATGACTAATTCGGTTCAATAAAGGCCGTAGCAGGATAAGAGTATGTGGGCTACCCCCGTATGAATCTTGCCCATTTTAATGTGGCAAGTTGCTACTGTGATAGGATTAATTTATGCCAAATATCAATTTCAAAAAATGTTTTTTACACTAGTTATAACGAATTTTTGGAAAATTGAAAAAGTCCTTTTTCTACCATCTCCAATTTTTCCGTATAGTACTTAGACTCGAAGCTACAACATATATTTTTTTGGAAATTATCGGAAGGGTACTTTATAGTTAAAAAACAAGAAACAATTTTTTTCTTTCAAATACAAGTTTTTAGTTGCGATTTTTGATAAAATAAGCACACTTTAAAGAAATCCAACACCTGTACTTGAATTTGAATAAATATTTTACTATTTCAATTAAACTAATTGTGAAGAGCATCTTAGTTTTTAATTATTATTAGGGAAGAGCGGGGTTAAAATTCCGGGGGTAGGTTGTGCCGATGAGAATATCTCAACGAGGAAAAGAGATAGATACATTGTGTTGGTGCATCGAGAAATCCTTCACTAACGCGCACAGTCGTCGGCTATTTTAGTTGCGTCAGCGCCGCGCTCTGAGTAGATCGTAGCCACGTGCTGTGCCGGTGCCACGTAAGTAAATATTTTGGTGTTAATATTTTTTGGTCTATTTCTTACATTTTGTAAGCTACTATTTTGAGTGTTTTATTAAAATGTTGACAAATTATTAGTGAATCATAAGGACAGTGTAAAATAACGCAGCGTTCAACATGTTTTTAAAAATCGAAGTATAGGTTATCATGTTACCAACGGGGTCAAAAGTGCCGATGGCCGGGGGTTCATTGTACCGCAGCATTTAGGGCACAACTAAATCCATATAATTCTAATTACTATTTATATTGTTTTTAGGATGAGAGTCTACAAAAGGAAAACGAAGAGGGGTACTACTTCCCAGGAATTACTTTAAAAAGCCGTTGAAGCTGTTATAAAAGACGGCCAAAAATTAAAAACAGTACCTCGTGACCTAGAAATATGTTACACTCAACCGAATAATACAAATAATTCAGGACTACGAGTGATTAACCTTAGGAAGAAAATTATTATTTAACTAGTGTAAAATGTTGAGTTTAATGTTCTAACTTGTAAAGTTTTATTTCAAATAAGGTAAACAGGCCAAACAGGGTACACTGTTGATATATTACAAATAGGAACCTTATATAAGCAAATGTTTATTAAAAGAAGAACATGATGATTAGGTTAAATTAGTCGATAATGTTGAGTTTTATATTCTAGCTTGTAAATTATTGCTTTAAATCGAGAAGTTACTGTGTTGTTCTTATTGCAAAGAACAAATGCTGAGCGTATATAAACTAATGTTAGATATAAATTGTTAACTTGTTTATATATACACGTTATTTGCAAATTAAAATTTATTTGTTGTTTTAATGTCCATTTAATTAACTTCAACATACTTTAAATATAAGCGGCACATCTTACCTCACCATCGGCACAACCCGCCCCTTGATGGGTCGTGCCCCTCTGACGTTTTGTATAATATAACCTATAAATTAATTGATATTGCATATGCTTAAAAATAGCGTATGGTTATTACATTAAATTTCACATTACATACTACATATAGCATAAATATAACATTCATAGTTTAGGTGCTACCTTGGGTTTTAGTAAAATCGGCACGTTGAACCCCGCCAAATACCAAATTTTTTGACCTCACCCATGTACATATGTCTGTCCGTTCGGGGTAATCTCTAAAGATACAAATAATTTTGTTGCTGTTTTAGTTTAATAATTTTACAATTTAAAATTTGCTAAATATGTGACGTCACACTAGGGTAGGGGGGGTCACACAAATGTGACCACCTGTGACAAGGACGGGGGGGGGACTCCAAAAATCATGAAATTCGTGTGACGTAATTTATGGATGGCCCCTAAGTACCATATAAAGAAAATACACGTCGTATAATCCTCCTCGTTTTCTCTGCCTGAGCAGTTGACCAAGATTCGAATTCGGTAGCTGCATGATTTTCTCAGCGCATTTTTGCTGATAGCTAAATTTCCCCAAGAAATATCCGACAATTACACCAACGACAACTTTCGGAACTGATCCATATTTTGCATTTGCCTGAAATTGTGAAATTCACAGAAATTATTTTTGGAAATCTAATATATTCGCCATACGGAAAGGAATCCCCTTTTGACTCCAAAATAGGCGGCTAGACCGAAGGACATGCCCAGCGGCAGGGACCTCTGGAAGAAGGACTCCGTGTTGCATTCCCGGAGCACCCGCAACTCGTCCGAAGAAAAGGTGTAGTAAGCCTGAAACACTTTGGTGGATTACCCGAGATTTGCTCAAATTTTATTTTACCAGAGGGTTCTGTGACCAGGCGGTGGGCTCACGATTTCTCATTGATTAGCTAAGAGTATAAAAAAATACGAAATATCAAATCACTCTTGTTCGCAGCGAAAACTCAAATCACCGTCTCTCTTCTTCTTTCTTTCTTTATTCGTCTTAAAGTCTTAAGGCCGAGATACAATGTACGCCACACGTTTTTGTGGCGCGTGGAATATCGTGAAATATCGCGCTGCAATATACAATGAGAGCGACGCTACAGCTGGAATGAAAGAATTGGACTGCTAACCGTCGTCTGAAAAATGAGACCATGTTTAGCACAGGCTCAAATTTCATGGAGCAAATCATGCACAGTTATGTTTAAGCTGACGCAAATTAAAAATAATTAAACTTTCGCAAACCGATTTCTTTTATACCACGCTCAATTTTAAGTTTTTTCACAAAAATTATCTTCGCGGGACACTGAGCTGGGAACTATATAAAATTCATTGTTCCTGCCTTCGTTTTACCTTCATATTTCTCATATATACCAACCAAAGCTAAAAGTTGTATCACAAAATGCCGTGGCCATCTGTTGGGCATCGTAAAACTACTCTAACAGCTGATTCCGTCTCTAGGACCAAACTGAAAAAGAAACATGGAAACGAATCATCGCGCTTCAAAAGTTAAAGTTCCACCAAACTTTGTGGCGCTACAAAGTATCAGCGCGTTCATTGTATCAAGCTGATTGCATTTTCCCGTATTCAAACTCATTTTGTAGCGCCACAAAAACGTGTGGCGTACATTGTATCTTGGCCTTTATACATGATTTACAAGAATGACGTTTTACTACTACGAAAGTGAGCTATGGCATTTTGCTCACAAAACTTGATTGTATATAACAGAAATGTTTTCATACATACGAGACTTAGTATATTACACATAGCCATTTATTTATTATTTACAATTCATCAATGACTGACTACTAAATATAAATATAAAAAAAAAAGCAAAAGAGAAAAAAAACATATGTGAATATTGAGCATAATAACAGAGTAAATCAAAATAATTTACTTTTTATACATTTTTTGGACATATCAAAGTCAAGACGATTATAAACATTATTAAGACATCGAGACATTGATGAAATGGGCTCAAAATGGCCGTAATTGGTTCGGTGAGCAGGAACTTTAAGTAAATCCGTATGTCATGTTTTTCTTCATATACACACTTGCGACCGGTGTGTCTACTTCCTAGCTTTTTGACTCGAGCGGTCTAACAAAATATAAAAGAAAACACTTAACCTATACCATAGACAAACTAGATGCATAGATGTCCAGTCGCATGTAAAATTTTGCACCACAGAACATCAAAAGCACACGTCTGAAGTAAAGCTCTACACGGCCGAAATAAAGCTCTTCTGCGAGCTACACGAGATTGCGCTCTTCTCTCTTTGTTTACGTTATGCCATTGTCAAACACTTTAAGCGATTTGCGCCCACTACAGTCTCGAACGAAGTTCCTTGCCGAAATAATCCGGAACCGAACGAAAGTTGTCCGGGGCGAAGCGAAAATACACGAAATATCTCTTTTATTCTACAGAGCAGGCTACATATTCATGTTCGGCAAAATTTGGGCGATTTCGCGAGTAGTATGTGTAGTGGACCGTGGACCGTGGCCCGTAGCCGCTTTACAGACGATTGATGTAGATGGCTTCTATAGAATTTATTCCCTAGATTACGAATTCGTAAAGAAAAATTTCCTATCACAACGTTTTGAAAAAAAAAAATTGCTTTGAAAAGTACAAAATGCTGTATTTTGATAATTTTAAAAAATTAAAGTAACTCAAATAAAAGCATGCATTTTTAGTTATCATACTAAAATGCGAAAGCCTTTAATACTTCCCGACATATTCCATTGAATTAACTTTTTTTCGTAAGCCTCATACAGTAGATAATCATCATCATCAATAAAAGATCATTGTGTGCATACCCTCATGAAAACCTATTCCCCAAGATCTTTTGTAAGCGCTACAGATTAGTAGTATTTTATATATATCGATAAGGATTCAGGCTCTCTTTTGAGTCGTGTTAGTAGATTTTTTTACACCTCGTTTTTTAATGAATTTTTAAATATGGTCGAAATACGATATGTTGTACTTTTCAATCCTATTTTTTTCAAAAACGTGACGCGATAGAACATTTTTGTTTGCAAATTCGAGCAGTGTAATTTTACATCAATGATTAAAAAAGAATTGATGCTAAAAAATGGCCTTATGCCTAACTCTGTTAAACCCGTTAAAATAATTACATATATAAGTTCAAATTATAACAATACATTGTGTAGGGAATATTAACTGCAACTACGAAATATAAAGAAGTTGAACTTATCTGCTATACTTATTAGAGTTTTATGAATATTAAATTAAATTAAATTAAAAAAATATATATATATTTATTGACTCCACCAATTTATTTTAAGTTTATTAAGATTTATTTTTTATTATTATTTATTAAGATTTACTAAAGCATTAAATTAGTTTCATAACTATTTATTTAATTTAATTTATATTGACAGTTTCATCAACGATGAACGAAATTGCTATGAAAACAATTGAACTTGTTTTTTCTCTCTTTTAGTTGCTTAACATTAAGAGCAGAATAAACCAAGATTTTATATAATTAAAATCGTCTTAATGGTTAAATAAAGTTACAGAGTACCTACAGTTAATAATCTCATTAACATACGGAAATCATATTAAATTAGGGAAAAATATAAAATTAAATTCAGGCATAATGTTACAGAAAAATAAACCAAAGTGTAATTTGAAATGAGTTCAATTTTGACCAACAACTTTATAGATAAGACGTACTTGCATATTAAATATATAATCCATTAAAATTAGTTGAAAAAACATTTAAGCGTAAAAGATGCTAAAATACAGAATTTTGAAAAATATATTTCTCTGCATGTATATTTTACTTAGCCACATATGACTATAATAATATTTTAATCATTCAAAATATTTAACCGGGTGTAAACGAAGTCTTCTTTGTCCTTAGCACATTTTATGTTATTCATTTTCCAAGTACAATTTTTCGCAATAAGACAAGAAGAAAGAATTCAGGTATTTTAATTCGATGTGAACAGCAATGGTGGTCACAATGATACCAATTTTCTAATTTATTGGAACAAATATCGACAAGAGTTTTAATTACATTTTCATGATGTGCATTATTTACAAAAATTTTTTCGAAAATTTGTACTTGAATTTTACGAACTTGGAAAAATTCTTCTGTGGGAATAATTAAAGTTCCAAAATCAGAAGTGCTGGAAAAATTTGTATAATAAACCAGCCGTTCTGAGGATTTCGATAGGTCAGTAGTATTTGAAATCGTACATGGTATATACAAATTTCACAGTTATCAAACGGTCCTTTTTTTTGTGATAAGACATAGCTAGCGAAGTACATCGTTTCTACGTTTCTGGGAAGACATTATGAGGAATAAAAAATCGTAAACCGTGAAAAGCCAAGTCAATATCAAAAAATGCCAGAACCAAAGCTAAATATATATTAAAAAAGAGAAAATCAAATCCAATTTTAATAGCAAATAGTAATAATAACAAGAATCAAAAGCCAATAATTAAAAATTGAAATCGTTGCCAAAGCCAATTGCAAAGAAAATTCTTCTACAAATTACCCAATAATGTCAACGCAGTCACAATCTCGAAAACAACCAAACGCAAACCCTTCTAGAAATCGCAATAACCAAAAGGCATGGTATCATGCCGAGGATAGTGCGACGTTCATGCGCTTCATCTATCCCCCACGTCCCACGCCCTACCTTTCAAATCACACACATCATCAGTCATCTCGTATAAGTGAGCCTATGAGTAGCATAAACCAAGAGAGAAGAGCGCATTCTCGCGTCGCTCGCAGTAGAGCTTTATTTCGGCCGTGTAGAGCTTTACTTCAGACGTGTAATTTTGATTTTCTGTGGCGCAAAATTTTACATGCGACTGGACATCTATGTATCTAGTTTGTCTATGCCTATACTAAGCTAAGGAAGGCATTTACATAGTTGCTGCTCCAACATTACAATATTACATGAGGAGAGGCATTATGCCTTCTATCACAGTGAAGGAAGTACAGTCCGTGTAAAAGAAATTTTTAGAAGTGATTTCCTAATGTACTAGTACAGTTAGGTCAAGAATTTACATTTGTTCTTACAGATTTACTTAGACGTTATGCATAGTCTTTTAGATAGACCTAGGTCATGTTCTTTTATCTACATAGTGCTATAATTCTCTTTCTCTTGTATGTTATTTTGATAATATTACAGTATTTTTAGTAACTTTTATAAAAGCTTACATGTATAAATAATTATCAATAAATTAGTGTTTTAAGAATAGCGAGTGCTATATTGTCATGGATTTCTTATTTTGTTAAGAATAGCGATAGTATTCGCTGTCGTATTTTATCAATTTACCGAGATTATCTTCTGTTATTTTGAAAGGTAACATATGCTGAATTATAAAATTTGGGAGTTCTATTTCTACTGTCTGAGTCCGCTAATAGTGCGTTGCTTTCTTCATTAACCAGGGCAAAGGGCGAAGGGTAATAGTCCGAGAGTTTGGCATTTCCGTTCTCCAAATATATTTTGTTTATTAAAAAATTGTCATGGTTTGCAAGAGATTTGAGGAATTTTTGGCTTAAATTGACCATGTACCTTGTAATAGGTGTTATTCCGGCAAGTTCATAAATGTAGTTATTTGAAAACCGTTTATTTCTTGACTGAAAGTTTTTGCCGACGCATAGTCTAAGGATTTTTCTTTCGAAAATCTCAAGTCGCTGTGCAAGTGTAGGAGAAATTGTGAACCAGGTTGTAAACCCATATGTGATTACTGGTCGTATTAATTGTTTATAGATGAGGAGTTTAGTTCTCTTAAGCATCTTCGGGTGTCTCAAAAGCAGCATTAATATTCTTGTGGCCTTAAATGCCCTGTCTAGAGCATATTTAGCATGGTCACTTGGTTTAAGTAGGTTATTTAGGTTTACTCCAAGGTATTTCAGTTTATTCTTTGTTTGTATTATTGAGTTGTTAAGGTTCATACTTAGATCCTTGCTTTTCCTGGCTACACCCGATGGTCCCTTCCTGGAAGCGTTCCGGAAGCACATTAACTCACACTTATTTAAATTTATTTTAATCCCCCAGGTTTTATAAAATTCTTCAATTTCCTTGAAGTGAGAGGTTATTTCATCTAGGGCCTGTAAAGGATCTTTGTTTTGCGCGTAGATTAACGTGTCGTCGGCATATAAAATTGACTCTGAGAGCAGTTCACCTGCGTTATTACATTTGGTATGGGGGAAGTCGAGCAGAAAAAGATTGTAAAGTTTCGGGCCGGTAATTGAACCCTGCGGAACGCCTGATCTGACCTTTATGGGTCTTGAAAGTTCCCCATCCATCGACACTACCAAGCTCCTATCCGAGAGAAAGCTTATAAACAGTTTGACCAATGGTGGTGGTACGGAATATGCCAATAACTTGTAAACAAGCCCCTTTGTCCACACGCTGTCAAATGCCTTTTCGATATCTAGGGCGCATGTTACTGTGCATTTTTTGGATCTTAAACCGTTGGTTACATCGTTGTGTATTTTTAAAAGCGCATGGTTCGTGGAGTGGCCCCTTCGGAAACCAAATTGATGGTCTGGAATCAATTTTTCCTGGTCGACAAAAAAGTCCAATTCATCTGAAATGACACGTTCCAGGAGCTTACCTATGTTGGACAATAGCTGTATGGGCCTAAAGTTACCTACATCGTTAGACTTGTTATTTTTCTGTATAGGGATGAGTTTAGCTCTCTTCCATTCTTTAGGAAAATATCCGTTATTTAAACAGTGGTTAAAGATTATCGTCAGATATTTTACTGCCCTCGGAGACATTTTTTTAATCAAAAAGTTTGAGATACCATCGGGGCCACTGGATTTCTTTCCGTTTAACCGGTATTTGATTATTTTATGAAGTCTTTCAGAACTGATAAAAAGGTTCTCTCGAGATGTGAGAGCGTTGTTTTGAGGTGTGAAGTTGGACAACTGTGTAAATGTTCCTGATTGGTTACTGTTTCTGTTCATGAAATTGTCAATGCTATTGTTGACTTCCGTTAAGAGTTCAGGTATATGTGCTGGGAACTTCTCTTTATAGAGGTCCTCATAAAAACATTCGAAGGCTAAGAGCTTATCTTGAGCACCACTGAGTTCAATCCGACCAACCTTTATCGAGTCAGGAGAGGAAGTCTTGGCTTTTCCTGTTATTTTAAAAATTTCTTTAAAGGCTTGTGGGCCCGGCCTGATTGCAGAGAGCCTCTCTTGGAAGCTCTTGTTCATATGTATTGTGATTTTATCTTGAATGATTTTTTTGAGGCAGTTGATTTTGGAAGCTAGTCGTTTGTATTCAGGACTATCTCTGTTATAAGAGTTGTGAAATATGTTTTTAAGTTGTTTGCACCACTGTCTTTTAGTTTTAAGAAGGGATTTGATAAAGTTGGGGATGTTTTTATATTTGCTATTACTGAGGGGTTGTCTTTTGATGATCTTATCTATGGTGCTCTTGATTATTGTATTGAATCTCTCAATCCATATATCGATTTCGGAATTTGAAATGTTTTGGTTAATCGGCGGTAGGGTGTCTATTTTTTCATCCAAAGCTCTCCTAAATTCCCTCCAGTCGGTCTCCTCGAAATTTTCCCATGTAGTTGGACGTTTAATTGGAATTTCACAATCCCCTATGTTCACTTTTAACTTGACCGCGTAATGGTCTGAAAAGGACTCAACCGTGTGACATGAGAAATTCCTAAATAAGCCTTTGGAGTAGTCATCTGAGGTAAGGTAAAAGTCAATTGTGGAGGCTCCCTGTGGAAAAGTAGGGGTTCTTGGAGAGACTATTCTGATTTCACCGCCCACCCTGTTATTCTGTATCCAGTCCCTTAACCTATTCCCGTTACTGTTTGTTGTTATGTCGCCCCAATCCGGGTGTCTAGCATTCCAATCACCTCCCACTATCATTGAATCATGTTTTTCTGACAGAGAGTTTAATTTATCAAGAATCAATTTAAAAGTCTGCCCCGGGGTGTTCGATGGGATGTAATTACTTCCTATTATTACTTTTTTAACTTTATGTGCTGTTTTAAACTCAACACTTATTAGAATTAATGGAACTGGAAAATTTGGGGTATTAAGTCTAGAGTAAGAAAAATTATCTCTTAATATTAATGCTACACCCTGTCCCTCGTCATTCCTTATTGTTTTATATTTGGGAAAATTAACTACGTGCCTCTCCTTAAGTCTGGTTTCAGAGATCGCCAAAAAGTCCGGATTATGGTTTTTTATCAGGTCGTACAGCTCAACTCTTCTACTATTGCCTATTAGCGATTGAACATTTAATTCTATTAAAGTAATATTTTTACTTGCCATTACACATATCCATGACAAATAATAGGTAGGCCTGCCTTTTTTGAAATAGTGAAGTAATCGTGTTTAGTGATGTCATAAATTCATTTATTTTGTTCAATAGGTCTTGCAATGACGTCCCGAATAATTCCCAGGAAAGTCCCATAAACATTTCACCTAGTCCCCCCTTGGGGGCCGTTCTTGTCCCCTGCCCAGAGTCATGCCGAATCTCGAAAGACCCGCCCTCTTCAAACTTCTTTGACATGTTTAAATTACTTAGGACCGCGTCCTTATAACTCACTCTAGGATTTATTTTAGTTGTTGGGTTCTTTATTAAGTTTGCCTCGTATTTCTCTGTTTGTGCCTTCTTATTTCTTTCATTCTTTTTTTCTTTATATTTTATGAAGCTAGGGCACCCTCTGTAATTAGAGGGGTGACCCTTCTGTTTACAATTTGCACAAGTCCTAGTTGCCTCAATATTGTCCTTAAGGGGACAGTCCCTGCTAGAATGTACCAAAGCGCACCTTCGACATCTTGGAATCCTACCACAGTTCTCAGCCAAGTGCCCGAAAGACTGACATCTGTAGCACTGGACTGTTCCTCTACTCCTGACTTTCTCCCAAGTGATCCTTTGATTAAGGAATCTCTTCGTATGGAGAATTGTCTCCAAATCTGCCCCCGGCTTAATTTGAATTAAGAAGGAATCGAGGATATAGTTCTCTTTTCTCGACCTCTCCGTATCAAACCTTCTAATCTTCAGAAATATATCCTTCGAAAAAAGCCTACCAAACTCCTCACCAACATCCTTTTCGTCATAGGAAATATCGACACCTTTCAGCAGAAGGCTGATAGGTTTCTCGTTTTTAGCTGAGTAAGTAAAACAGTCCACTTTCTCCTTCTGCAAAGCTCTAAACAGTAGCCTGCGCTCCTCCAAAGTTCTTGCATAAATTTTGCTTACTCCCGAACCGAAATTAACAATTTTTGCCTCTATTTTCACATTCTCCATAAACTCATTAAAAACTTTTACGTTTAAATTTCTAACAACGATTGGTGGGACTCTTGCAGGCATTGTCCTTGCCTCTTGTCCCTCGCCCTTTGCCCCGTTATTACAACTGTTAAAATGTGCCGCTAGTTTCTTATCACTTTTGGGTTCCGCTTTATTATTAAATTTATTACTAGAACTAACTATACTAGGGTTAATGTAATTCGACTTGCCATTTAGATCCAGTTCGTCGTCCGCTTCCAATATGGTAAACCTGTTGCTGTCATCGATTTCCTCTGATGGGGCTCCCGTGTTCAGATTTTCTCTCTTTGCAGCCTTACCTCCCTTCGCTAAAATCCATTGGGTCAATGGGACTTCTTCAAACTCCTCCAGGTCTTCCTCGTGCTGATCGTCCATCGGCTCCATTTGTCTTGCCATCTCCTGTGACAATTCCCTGCTTGTTCGGCGGTAGTCAATAATTTCTGCCCGTTTGAGAATAGCTCTCACGGGTATTTCTGATGAGCCTTTATACACAGCGTGCCTCACGCTTGTTTGATTACTTGAACCGTTATGATTAGAACAGTTCGCGTCCGTTAGAGGATCCGTCTCTACAGCCTCTCCAATGATATTGCTGCCATGTGTTGTCCCATTGAATTTAGCCAACGTGCTGCTTTGCGAGGTCGAAAGCCTTTTACATTTCTCGCGTTCTTGAGCCAAGTTCTCCATTTTCCTTTTATTTGCCGATGTAGGGGAGGGTGAAGCCGTTGGCCCACCACTCACCCCGGCACAATCAAATTGAAGTGACTCCACAGGAGAATTAAACTACTCCGCCTTATTCACCAGGCTATATATCTTTTTTCTGCTTTTCCTTTTAGTAGCCAAGGAACACGTGTATTCCAGCAAGAAGCGCACAACTGTACTTGGATAACTGCACTTGGATAACTGTATTATACTTGCGCACCAGGCAGACTAAGAGCGCTCACAACCTTCCTCGTTGAGTGCCAAAATTGAACTCCCTCAAATCACCGTCAAACAGCCGAGCCGGCCCTTCACTGCATTTTCGGCTGTCAAAATTCCTTGTAGCTTACACACACGTATGAAATAAGGGGTGGGTAAATAATTTTCAAAAATTCACTTTTCACCCTCGACTATAAAAACGCAGAAATTGAAAAAGAAGCCGGGTAAGTGTGAGTAAATCGCGCATATTAAGTATTCCGTACTTTTACTATATTTAAAATTTTATTTTACTTATGACTAGCTTCGGCCGCATTTCCCCAAACTTTTTCCACGTTACTAAAATTGAATGTTTTACTAATCCCCACTGTGGTCTAAAATTCAAAAAGATTTTCGAAAGTAGTCTTTTGTGTTCAAAATGTACATTTTCTTATTCCTAAGAGTCTGTTCTGCCTGAAATTTTACCATTCGCATTCTGCACATGAGGAAAGCTACACCCCCAAAGTTACCCTCTAATACCCAGTAGCTCCAACAGTTCTAAAAGCCGACCATCAACGGCTTTTATAAAAAAAAAGAATAAAAAACACTATTAACGCAATTATATGTTATTTGTGATCTTATATTTTGTCGGCCTTCCCTTGTCTTTTATAAACACGGAGCACTCCTTGGAATACTACAATATCTACAAAATTTTTGCAGTCGGTAAGAGTAATATTTTCCCATTCTTAACGTAAAACGGCCTTTAAATTTTGAAGTGATTATATGCTGTTCACCTTAACCCTTCCCTTTAGAATTGCCCATAGGTGATCGATGCGATTGAGATCGGGAGAGTGGGCGAGATAATCTATAAGTCTGACGACGTTTTCGGCTAACTACTCCTTAGTTTTTCGGGAAATATGACTTGGAGCATTGTTCTGTTGAAATATTATGAAACCTTTCCCAGCGCAATTTACTGTCATACAAGTCCACAACATTAAATTTCCGCCATCATGCTTGATGGTAGGCGTGGTTTACAATTAGGATGGTATCCTTCTCCAACCAAATAAGGCGCAAGGACCCCTGAAAATCTGCAAAACGAATGTTGAATCACATAACGTTAATTTACGATTTGCCTAATTACTTTATTTCGAAATTAGATTCATCTGACCAAACAACTTTGGGTCAATCTTCAACACTCCAATCTATATGTTCTATAGCCCAATTTAAACTTGGCTTTTTGTTGCGCTCTGAGAGCCACGGTTTTTTTCCGGCTACGCAAGCTTTTTAATCAGCTTTCTTTAACATCCCGCTAGCGGCTCACGCGGAAATTGTCGGAGCTCCGTCTCGATCCAAGAAATCGCGATTTTTTTCGGATCGCGGTTTATTTGACTAGCAAACAGTCTTCCTATATTACCTAAGAGTTACTTGTACTGCATTACAAAAACATTTAATTTTTTTCGCTTTCTTCACTTGGCTGAATCCTTGAGAGTGTAAAGGATAATTTTTGCCCTTTCACCTTCACTGAGTTCCCGTACTTTGAACATAATAAATTATTAAGAGTGTCGTTAATTTTCACTTCCACAAAAAGTACACAAAATATTGCCAATTTAAAAAAAAGAACTATGTTAACACCTTGGAAACTGTTTCGTAAATGATGCAAATTTCACTAAAAGGACTACAACTAAGTACCGTAGCCGGATAAGAGTGGGTGGGCTACCCCCGTATGAATCTTGCCCATTTTAATGTGGTAAGTTGCTATTGTGATAGGATTAATTTATGCCAAATATCAATTTCAAAAAATGTTTTTTACACTAGTTATAACGAATTTTTGGAACATTGAAAAAGTCTAAAATTTTTCCGTATAGTACTTAGACCCGAAGCTACAACATATATTTTTTTGGAAATTATCAGAAGGGTACTTCATATTTAAAAAACAAGATTTTTTTTTTCTTTCAAATACAAGTTTTTAGTTGCGATTTTTGATAAAATAAGCACACTTTAAAGAAATCCAACACCTCTACTTGAATTTGAATAAATATTTTACTATTTTAATTAAACTAATTGTGAAGAGCATCATAGTTTTTAATTATTATTAGGGGAGAGTGGGGTTCAAAGTGCCGGGGGTAGGTTGTGCTGACGAGAATTTCTCAACGAGGAAAAGAGATAGATACATTGTGTTGGTGCGTCGAGAAATCCTTTACTCACGCGCACTGTCGTCGGCTATTTTAGTTGTGTCAGCGCCGCGGTCTGAGTAGATCGTAGCCACGTGCTGTGCCGGTGCCACGTAAGTAAATATTTTGGTGTTAATATTTTTTGGTCAATTTCTTACATTTTGTAAGCTACTATTTTGAGTGTTTTATTAAAATGTTGACAAATTATTAGTGAATCATAAGGACAGTGTAAAATAACGCAGTGTTCAACATGTTTTTAAAAATCGAAGTATAGGTTATTATGTTACCAACGGGGTCAAAAGTGCCGATGGCCGGGGGTTCATTGTGCCGCAGCATTTAGGGCACAACTAAATCCATATAATTCTAATTACTATTTATATTGTTTTTAGGATAAGAGCATGGGCGGAATTAGAGGACATCCATTGGGGGGGCAGACTTTTATCAAGTATAATAAAAACGAACAGTGAACTAATTTTTCGATTTTCCGTCTGAAATCTTGGGGGGCAATGCCCCCCCATGCCCCTCCGTAACTCCGCCCATGGATAAGAGTCTACAAAAGGAAAACGAAGAGGGGTACTACTTCCCAGGAATTACTTTAAAAAACCGTTGAAGCTGTTATAAAAGACGGCCAAAAATTAAAAACAGTAGCTCGTGACCTAGAAATATGTTACACTCAACCGAATAATACAAATAATGTTAGTAAAATCTTATTTCAGACTGAGAAATTATTTAGGTATTCAGGTTTACGTACTACGAGGGATTAACGTTAAGAAGAAAATTATTAATTTGTTTTGTTTAACTAGTGTAAAATGTTGAGTTTAATGTTCTAACTTGTAAAGTTTTATTTCAAATAAGGTAAACAGGGTACACTGTTGATATATTACAAATGGGAACCTTATATAAGCAAATGTTTATTAAAAGAAAATAAATTAGTAGATAATGTTGAGTTTTATATTCTAACTTGTAAATTATTGCTTTAAATCGAGAAGTTACAGTGTTGTTCTCATTGCAAAGAACAAATGCTGAGCGTATATAAACTAATGTGAGATATAAATTGTTAACTTGTCTATATATACACGTTATTTGCAAATTAAAAGTTTATTTGTTGTTTTAATTTCCATTTAATTGACTTCAACATACTTTAAATACAAGCGGCACATCTTACCTCTATCGGCACAACCTGCCCCTTGATGGGGTAAATCGTGCCCCTCTGACGTTTTGTATAATATAGCCTATAAATTAATTGATATTGAATATGCTTAAAAATAGCGTATGGTTATAAAAACTACATTAAATTTCAAATTACATACTACATATAGCATAAATATAGCATTCATAATTTAGGTGCTACCTTGGGTTTTAGTCAAATCGGCACTGAACCCCGCTCTCCCCTATGTGATACCTTCATTTTATTATCTATAACCATGAGTACAACTTACCTTGATTAAACTAAATGCGAAAAATAATTTAAAGAAAAATTTCTAACTAATTTTGTGCTTACTCAAAATATAAAAATCATCTTCTAGAATTTAAGTTGACATGCGGGGGCAGCCCATCCACTCTTATCCTGCTACGGCCTTTCTATCTACCTTTTCGCAAAACATTAAATGGGATGCGAAATAAAAATGTAAAACTTTTAAATGCTGTCCGATTAAAAAATACGTAAAAATGAAATAACTGGCACAAAAACGCTGATAGATTGTCCAAGAAAGATGCTAAAACGGCGTTAATTGCACAATGCACTTCCTGCCAGCAGGGCGGCAAACATTGAGAGAATAAAGTCACACCAGCAGTCGTACTGACGTTTCTCTGGAGGTAACGGGCACGACTGCTGCAAGTTTTGGCGGTGAAGTTGAAATTGGAGGGCGATTTGGTTCCGGGTTTTTCATAAAATGCAGGCCGCAACCAGGAAGAGGACGCGATCCGACGACGACTCCTTCTCAGTGCGAAAGAAAACTTTTGTAAATCAAAACATTATGAATAGCCACGACGAGAAGAAAATGAAGGAAATCCACAGTGAGTATGAAATATTTTGCATCAAGAATTTTCTTATTCCTTCCTTTTAGATAGGACGATAAATATGCTATTTAAGGCAGCAAAGAACTTTCATCGAGAGAAACTGCCAGCAGCACAGGGAGAAGCGGTCAAAGTAAGGTTATTTGGGAATGGAAGTGTTGATTTCGTCAGCGGGAAGAAGGTGCCGGTAAGAATGTGCTTCAATTCGAAAAATAATTTACTATGTAATTTTAGAACAAAGATTTATTGACTGTGAGACTTCCGTCGAGATGTTGCAATAAACTAGCTTTAGTCCGGTATGACTGTTCAAATTGCAGCCTGGGAGTCTGCGAATTTTGCGGCTACACCTGCCTGGAGTGCGGAGGCTTCCTGTGTTCTGGCTGCGTTTCTATATTGTATTTAAATATCTTAACTACTTTTAGTCCTTGTGTCTAACCACTATTTTGCAGTGATTGTGGCGGAGAGAACGGACCCTGCTGTCTCCAGTGCAAATTTTACAATATCAAGTGATTTCACCGTGCAATAAATTGAGCCTAAACTTGCTTCCAAATGTTTGATGATCATAATTGTCTAGTATTTAGTTTATATTTATTATTGTCTTTATGTGCAGACGAAAATAGAACAGTAGTAGAGCTGCGGATTATGTATTTACTTTGTTGATTTGTTTCTTTTATAGATAATTTAAATATAGCGAGAGCTTTGATGTAAAGACAATTTGGATCTTTGGAATTTAGAAATCAAACTCAAGGCTTCTAACATCGAAGTCCAGGTTATTCAAGGATTCCTGAATTAACATTGCTTTTTAAAGAGAATGAATCAAACATTTTATTTCTAAATTCCCCTTTGATCTTAAAAATAAACATATTTCCTTCCCTTAAAATGTCTAAACTCATAAAAGTTCAAATTTTCAGGGCAATAATTTGTTGTGTTGGTTGAAAGAAGTCGATTTTTTTAATTATTTTTCTATGGCAAATATGCCTGCAAAAGGATTTATCAAAAGTTATGAAGCCTACATACAACAAAACTCAAATGCAGTTCCAAAACTATAAATCAGTTTTTCTCCAAACCGTGTCATGCTGAAAAAAATCAGAAAAAACTTGAGGGCTTTACTGAAAACAATTCTGTTGTAATAAGTTATAAATGTATTGTTATTCATCACAATTATATGTACATTTGAGTACTTTTTCACATTACAATTACTTTGTTAAAGTAAAGCAATTTTTAAAAGTGCCATAAGCCAATAGATGACTACTGAAAATCACAACGACAAAAGTGAAGGACATTATTCCACGTAATTGCTTAATTTCCATTGAACGCATATCGTTGAATTTAAAATCCTTGAAATACACTCACTCAGAAACAAAAGTTGAATAGTGCAATTATTTTTCGGACGGAGTAGCGTTTTATTTCATCTTCCTGATGTAGATCATTTTGCTTGTGTCTTCTTAGCAACGCTTTGAACCTTTCAAAATAAATATGATTCGGCATTTTTACCAGGCTTAACGTTTAGCTTCGTTGAATTATTTCAACCTAATTTAAAGCGTAAACTAGTCATTTTATATAAACATTTAAAAAAGAAAGTTAAAATTATAGAAAAAAAAGAACGTGAGTTTTAAAGAGGTAAAATGCATTCGTGAAATGTAGGCAGCGAAGGTGCTGTTCCCGGTTAGCAAATGCTTTCTTGCGAGTTTTCATTACAATCTTGTCTTTTTTAAATATAGTATAGGCGAACTACTGATTTAGTTATTAGAGTCTCGCCGTCGTAGAAACTTGTTTCAATTGTAACGTTGCCACTGAAAATAAAAAGAGAAGTATTAACGAACGGATAAGATACACAAGGCATTAATAAATATTTATATAAAGAACTTCTGTTTCCTACAGTGCGTATGTGCGAAAACTATAGTGTAATGTTTTCTACATTTCTATTTGGCTATAAGCGAACTCGAAAAATTCTGATCCAATTCGTGGGTGTTTTTTAGTGAAGGTTATTTATTTATTCAAGGCTTTGTCAAGAACTGGCTAATGCAATAGTTAAATTAAAATGATTAACATTGAATTTACTATTCAAAACACTAGACATTTAGGAGGTTGGCATGAGTAATTAGTACTATTAGTACTATGTCGAGGAACATGGAAAAGCAAAAAAAAGGGCTGGACGGGTTCAATACGGCTGATATGAGCCATATGAAAAGGAGACCAAACCGAACTTGCGTACTCCAATATAGGACAAACAAAAATACCAATATACTCAACGAATTTAAGGTGGGAAACCATATTACACAGTTCAAGTAATGGTTTATTTTTTAATTTCATAAATCGTCAACAAAACATCTGAAGAATATACTCTCAAATTTTTATCAAGAAATTTGTATTCTTTCCGAAGCTACTCGCGTATTCGAAACAATAAATGCGTTTTCTCATAAGGACATTTTTTCAATTTGCGTGCATGATTACACAAAAACTACTTGACCAAACGTTTTAAAATAGTTTATGCGTTTACCCTATTGAATTGCCAAGAATATGAACTAACAATTGGTACCTCTTTCTTTAAACAGTCATAAAACATTCAATTTTAAAAATGTTTGACCGAAGATTAGTTCATATTTTTGAAAAACATGTTAATAAATAATTTACACAAGTTTTATTTTTGATTTCAAATAAAAATTACAACCTTGGGGATGCACGCAAGCTACAACGTCAAGTGAAGACCTGCTGTGAAGAACTGGTAATAAATCAGCGATTTCTGGTTGAAATGATATTAAAATTTAATAAAATGTGCATAAAAATATTAATAAAAAAATCCTCGAAGTTTTAAATCATTCAATTGAATTCTTCCCTATAAAGGAAAAATAAAAAACAACAACTTTTAGTTGTTGGTCTCGTGCTGTGGTTTCCCCCCTTAAGGATTGAATAAATTAAAATTAAGGGATGAGGAAGCTAATCGAAAGCCTTGCTGAAGTCAGTATAGATGCAGTCTGTTTGCAAACTTTTATGGAAGCCTTTAGTAACAAAAGTTTGGATAACATTGAACATATCCTACATTTTAGTGTAGGAATTGTATTTTTCTGCAAGGTTTATCGACCGTGTAAAAAGAGATTTTAGTTTTAAAATTAGAATTCATAAGTTTTCTGATCTAGTCCTAATAATACAGTATGAAGATTTAACGTTTTATATAAATTGGTATATAGTTCTCGATTTCCAAATTTAAGAATTCTTTCGAATAAAATCTCTAGCTGTACGAATGCGCGGGAGTGGGCGTCATGATGACCTACTTAACAAGAAACTGACTCACTTAAGCACTTTAGCGGGCATCATCTGGGACTCCGGGGCGGCTTCGATGGTCGACTGCCAGGTGTTGGTGGTGTTCGGACTGACCCAGCCCATTTCGAAGAACCACTCCTCCATGATGCGGCCCTTGAAGAGGACCTTCTGGTCCAATCGGAAGTTCTCCATCGGCTCGATCGTGCTGAAGTTGATTTCTCGCGAGACCGCTCGAAGGTCCAAGATTTTCACCGGAACCTTGGCTTCGTGCTCAACATCTGGTGAGGAGAAATCTTTATTTTCCTGCCAAATTATATTTCCCGTATCGGCATCCCTCAGAATCATCCAGTTTCTGTATAAATTCAATTGTACTTTGATTAGTTTACCAAAAAATAGGAGGATTCAGAAAGATTTTGAGGTAGAGACCACTTACATTTGAAATCCTCGCTGGATTTTTTCACCTTTATTGGCGTCTTCGGTCCCCATGGCTGCGGAGACTTCACCTTGAGAAATTTAAAGGAGTTACTGGAGTCGAATTAATGTAAAGTAAACAAAACTCCTCACTTCACTTTGCACGCGATGACAACTGCCGTGGCCGCGGACTTTTTCGGTGACATTTACCAACTTTCTTATTGGGGTCTAATTGGATTGTTGGACATCGCTAAAAAAGGTCAGTTATCATTTTTGTATGTTTATTCGTGAGGTATAATCGCTTTCTCGTCACTTTTCTTTCAGAAATCTGAATTAAAATGAAAAACAACTAGAAATCGTCCCTCCTTTCGAGTAAATTAACTTTTACATTTTAACTATTCCCCCATGCTACGGAAGTGCCACCTAGCCCTCATTAGCTTCTTATTTAAAAATGAGCTTTGAAGCACCCCTGGTAAATGTCAAAGACAGCTGTTCCTTTTGGCAGTTCATTGACATCTTTCTTCAAGGAGGAGTGATGTTGATAAATTTATTCCGCTGCAGTTTCGTTCGTTTATTTTTTGCTACAGCGAGTTAATCTCAAAATTTTAAGTCATACACATGCCAGGAATAAAATGACCTTATCTTCTATTTCCATTCTGCGAAGGAGGTTGGATACAGTTTCGATTGAGGCGTAGGAAATCTTTTAATTTAATAATCGTCAAAACATTACCAGTGAAATTTGAGTGATAAAGAGCGCTTCGAAGATGGAGGAGGACATTGGAGTCGCAACCCAGTCGAAAGGTGAGCACTTTCAGGCCAGTTCGATACATCCTTGTTTTTGTACATAAAAAACTTTTTAAACAGAGAATCATGTCACAACAGAAGAAATTCCAGCTGCCGCCAGTTCTGCCCCAGATGATGCTTGCGCTGATAAGAAGGAACTAAGGTCAGTTTGAGTGGGTGTCTTTGGTCCGTAGATTACTTTCTTTTTAGTTATATTTGAATTGGGCGAAATTTTTAAAAAATAACCCATTCGTATGCAGATTTCTATTGTTTAACATCCCAGAATATTAGAGGTATAAATCTGAAATTCTATTTTACGGCTCTTGGGCATATTGCCGCGATTATTGTTTACTTGTTTGTCTTTTGAAGTAGGTCAAGGTGTACCCTAATATGGGTTATTTAAACAATTCTTTGGTCGTTAACATTTCAAATTGATACAGATCTAATCCGAAACTTGTTTCACACGCACCGATATATTAATCATTATCACTCCAGCTGTTTACTACACTTCCAGACACTTGGAGGCATTGTCTTGGTTTTTCCTAGGTATTGTGTCGGGCGCACGTAACGTACTCGAGCTGTTTGGTATGTTGTTAGATACCTAGGACGCGTGCCGGGTGCAACGTAAAGCGTATATTATATTATAGCTAGTCTTCTTATCTTCGAACCTTTGTAATGGTGAGCTTTTGTCTGTTAGTTTATGATTTTCAAAAGAAAAAACTTCTCTTTTAGTGATTAAGTGCAATACCGCAAAATTTAATTTGTTAAATATCGTGTAAGTGTAAAAATTAGAAAAATATAAATCTCGCGCATACTTGGTCTTGGCTTTTAAATTTTGAAAGACAATAAAAAATTATTTTGTGGGTAATCTTGATATAATCAGACTATATAAGTGGATATTTTCATTAAATTAGTGTAGTTAAACTAAAATACGTAATTTTTAACAATTTTACCTCGGTTAAAAAGGAAAGTGTGTCATTTTCTTAGCAAAATCGGTCTATATATACTATATATGTTGTTTTAATACATATTAATAGATCAGTGGTATGGCCTATTTTCAAAATAGATTTACATTTTTTTGCAACTTTTAGGTCGATTTTTTAAGAAAAGTCACACTTCTCCTTTGTCTATCAAGTTTCTATTTATAGGATATATTTATTGTTATGTTAGGGAGAATTTTACGAAATTTTATATTAAAAAAAATTATTTTCGGAGGGGTTTTAAAAATTGTAGTTCCAACCATATAGAGAGGTATTATGAAGAGAATGAACTGGTACATTCAAATCGGTTAATTATTTTTTGAGTTGGAGGAATTGCTGGGTGTATTAGTTTTTAAGTCGAAGTAAAGGGTCTTTTAATGAAAATGGAAGCTTTAATCGATACAGTGCAAACAAAATTAGCAATTAGGAATAAATTTGATAAAAATCATCATGAAAACTTTGTTTTAAGCAAAGTATTTATAAGTATTTTATTTTTGTTAAAGAAATGTCCATTAAATTCACCGAATTTACTTCTCTTATGGTTAGTTTAATTAATATGATTTGTCTTTTTCTTATTACGTTCATTAGAATTTAGCATGCTATTTACACGGTTTGAAAAAAACTAGTGCTTTCGCAATATGTTATCAGCTGATTACAACGCTATCGTGGGTGTACATAATTGTGTAATAAGCATCAATAATCAACAAATCGAAAACAAGTAAATATACATAAATCACTGGCATATAATAACTGGATTTTTGGATCTCATACAAAAACTCACTTCGAAAATAAGACCAAATTGTAAGAAACCGATTTTTTGATAATTTAATGAGAATACCCCCTGAAGAATGTCGCAACTAAAATATTTTTCTGTCATTTATCGACCGGACGCAAAGATTCAGTGCTTCGAATACCAATTGGCGTATCTGATTGATAAATTGTTAATATAATAATGCCTCCAATAGTTATAAATGAATAATCAAAAATTGGAACACAGTAGTTTAAATTTAGAATAAAATCTGTAATTTAATTTTATACAGCGCCACACAAAATTATATCCCAATACAAAGGCTTTGTTTTTTAAAAACCTTAAACTGATTTTGTTTCTAACGAACTACATGTAGGTAAACTTTACTTTACTTTAGTTTTTGTATAAAGGAGTTGTTTAACATGCTTCATAAACTCTACAAATAATTTTTTTAATAGGCCTATCATCGGCTAGCTCATATCTATTAATTTTTGTTGTATAATTATTTTTTCAAATCAAAATATACCACTGTTCTCTGTTAGGAGATTCGTTTTTCGTTAGTTTATGCGGGCGTTTCTTATATATCTTATCTAATATGTTGAGCAATGCAATACCCTTGTGGTTAGATCAAGTTTAATATCAAAATTCACGCAATAGTATTGCGACCTGTTAAAATTCTAAATATGATATGTAAAACCGTAAACAGAAATGAATTTAATTATTTTCAGACAATCTTTACCCTTAAGTAATATTGAATTAATTTATTAGCTAATCTTTCTTACTTTTATATATTAAGGAAAAAATGTGAATAGAGACAATTTTGTTGAAAATATCAGTTTAAGTAAAAATTAGGTACATACTTTATTTACCCCACGGTGTCTTAATATCTTGTGTCCAATATCGTGCGACTAAATATTGCTCAGATGTATCATTTGCCATTTACCATACGAAATTAATATGAAGGTATTGTTAAGACAATGTTTTCTTAACAATATATCTCAACAACAGATTTAATGAATGACTTCATGAAGTGTGAAAGTGCGAAATGTTATTCATAGGCATCCTGTACTTCATTTGTGTGAAACATTGATATCACAGCTAATCAGCTAGGTTCTCAAATTTTTATTAAAACTGATAAAGAAATGAATTGGTCTAAAACGGAAAGACTCCTCAGCTGTTTTTTTCTTTTGCAATCCAGATAAGACGTATTTTGACAAACTTCCACTTAATTTATGTTTCATTTTCTTGCTGTTTTCTTCAGATAAATTGCACCTTGTCTTGTAAAATTTCTTACTTCACTTTTCTCAGTCATCATTCGAACTTCGATTAAATCACATCCACGTCGCGTTTTTCATGTTACATGTCAAAGATTTTTAGAGACAGTTCGCGTGCAGAAAATAAACGAAGTGTTTAAGTGTAAATTCATTGTGCAACTGATACAGCATATATAAATACTGCTAATTTCTTCAAACTACTGAAGATGTGAGAGCTTAGAATCAGAAAATTGAGAATGCAGATTCCTCACCGGTCCACAGTTTTATTGGGGAAGTTAATTTTCTTATCAACGTGATGCTTATCATAAGCAAAGTGAGCTTGTCTAGAGTTTATTCTAGCTTAAAGAGATATGTAGATAAATTTTGATCTACGTGGGTTGCTTGAGTGAGGAGAGGTTAATTATGTTAAGTATTCAGTTGTTGTTAGATGCTTAAAATTTGAAAGCGGGAAATGCCTTTTTTTAATAACGCAAAGACCCGTCTCGGGTATACACTTTTGAACAATAATGAGGAAATTAACTTGGATAGACATGCTGAGGATATTATGCTGGATTTTTATTCAAGGTATTTATAAATTTTGTAATTTGTAATTTAAAAAAATTTAATTTGTTGGTATTTTTTTTTCAATTGTTCTATGATGATTATTGTGCGATTAATATTTTATTTATAAGTACCTTTACTTTTCTAGTGAATCATCTAAACAAAATAAAGTAGTTTTGCGTAAAAAATTATTTATACAAAGCAAAATTGAAAAAAAATTTATGAGTGTTGTCAATGAGTAAAATAATATTTTCTAAGGTCTAAAATTATGAAAAAAGTGCAAATGCAGTTTTATGTGTTAGAGTACTTTTGTATTTAACGCACTGTTAATTTCTTATCATACAATATATTAAAATCAAAAAGTTACCATATCATTATAAGAATCTTTCACCCTTTTCAATAAAATCCAAATCAATCTTCTACCCCTCTCACAAATCAATTTCGAATCTTCAAAATTTTGTATTGGATCATTTGTTAAACGGGATGACAAAATTATATAAACTTTTAAACACTGAGGCTCGTGACTCCCTGACTCCTTGGAACGGTAGACGAGTTCTTAATTTAATGGCATCTTAGGTAGCTTTATTACAGGGTGTTAATTACCGAAACACATAAAATTCCGCTCTATAATTTTATAATTAATATCGTACCTAGAAATTAAGTTTCTGCGCATTAAAACCTTTCATGTGATGATGTTTTATCAGTGTACTAAACAAACATTTTTACTGGTCCAAAATCCAAATTCGCCCAATCTCTTTTATGTGCGATTGCGGCTTGAGAAAAATAAATTCACTCTTTTTACATGTTTTTACTTGGTGATTTTTTAATACAGAATGAAATATTTAAGATTGAAATATTTAATAAACGGTAACGGTAGCAAAATCAGAAATCGTTGTAGTGTCTCTCTTGTTGAGTTTCAAATTTTTCTTCCAAAGTTGATTGAATTATCATTAAAAAAATTTATTGGCAAACATTAGGATTGCAAGAATTTAACTGGTTCAGCAAAACATTTAAAGATAAGACTCCTTTCAACTTAAACTTGACCGGGTGCATTTTATCGGCATCTGCGAATACCTCCATATCTACGAACAGATGCTTCTTACACCTGCCGAGGGGCATGAAACAAACAATATTAAGACGTTCTAGGTCAGTTTATTTCATATTGTTTAATTTTTTGTTCGTGATTAATTGATGAATGCAGAGGAGTTCCAGATATGGAGAACTTTTACACTAGAATATTCAAAAATGGGTTATATAATGTATGTATTGTACTATAAAACAATTTTTTTTTAAAGAAAATATAACAGACTTGCACGAGACTTTTATCGTCTATTAAGTGTAAAAAACTTATTTTGAACAAAGCAACCATTCTTCCCAGTGAGTTCATCTTCAAAATATCTCCTTGATCGTGGGATCTGTGTCGGTTTAATTATTGATTTAAGACAAAATATATTGTTGAAGAAGAGAAACTTTGGAAATTTCTAAATTGGCTCTTTTGAAATCAAGCAAAATGGTATTTGGTTACAATTTGGCCCTTAAGATTTTTTTTTTTTTGGGTAGCAAGGGAGCCATAGTAATCGCACAAGAATCCTCTTTAAGTTATTTTTAGGGTTCTGTACCTCGAAAGGAAAAAACGTAACCCTTATAGGATCACTTAGCTGTCCGTCCGTCCGTCCGTCTGTCTGTCTGTCAAGAGCCTTTTTCTCAGGAACGCGTGGAGGTATCAAGCTGGAATTTATATCAAATACTCAGGTCCCTTGGAGCTGTCAAAAAATCAAACTTGTAAGCCAATGCAATCAAAAGATACAGCCGTTTATGCCGCAAATTTCCGCAAATTTTCGACACTCGCAAGGGAAAAAAAACCTACAGGGTACTTCCCGTGAACTCAGAATCTTGAAATTTGGTACGAAGCAACGTCTTATAGCACAGATAAAGGAAAAATTGCGAAAACCATAAATTTTTAGTTACATCATATAATAAAAATATTTTTAATAATTTTAAACTTACTTAGGAAAGGGGTATTCCTCATGAACGCGTAGAGGTATTAAATTGAAATTCATATCAAATACTCAGGTCTATAATACCTTTAAGCTGTAACAAAATCAAACTTCTATGTCAACGCAATCAAAAGAAACAGCAATTTAAGCCGCATATTTTCAAACTCGCAACTACTCGCAAGGGAATCAAAACCTAAAGGGTACTTCCAGTCGACCTAGAATCTTGAAATTTGGCATAAAGCATTGTTTTATAGCACATATAAAGGAAAAATTCCGAAAACCTTAAATTTTTAGTTACATCACATATTTTTTGGGTGAACTTTTACTTATATATCTACAGGTTTTTACGGAACCCTCGGTGCGCGAGTCCGACTCGCACTTGGCCGTTTTTTTTTTCTAAACTTCTGAGTGGTTCTCTATCAAAAATGCACATGCAGATTTGAGAACAAACTAGCTGCAGGCTTTTGCCATTTATTTTATTTTTTTAACTTTGCTTTTCCCTCCAAGTTCAACTAACTGAATGTCCTGACAAGCTTATAAAAAAGTTGTCCCCAATCAATTCTTCGGAATTTACGTCTTTCGGGTAGGTTTGAAAAAATATACATATATTTAACAAAAAACCTTTTAAAAACAAATGTTGTAAATGTGGTAATCCTTTCATTTGATACCTATATCAAGGGGTTTGTGAAGAAAAAGGTTTAGAACTATATTAGATATTTTTATTGCATTGTAACTGGACTTATACACGCGTTCAAAATTTCAAAGCTCTAGCTTAATTAGAACTAGTCGAAATTTTGATTGCAAGATTTGTCTCGGACAGAGAAAGTGCGAAGCGAGAAAAGCGTTGGAAATAATAATTCAGTACATTCCTTTATTCCTTCTGGGCTCATAAAAATTGGTGGGTTTAGATATTGCAAAAATAATTGGGCTATGGTGCTCATTGTCTTCTCTAAACTACAGAGTTCGAAAAGAAGTCGGTCGATTGTTTAAGAGGCATCAGAAGGTCCATTATCGTGCAAAGACTTTCGTCTTCTTATACGGCATGTCTTTTTGAAATGTTCACACTGGCAGTCCTGACAACATTGAAATTGAAACTTACCTTCCTTTTACCAGCACAAAACAACAACCTTTCCATGACAATTTGAATTTGCGGGCTTCCAGGAGCAGGGGGTTTAATCATGGAATTCACAAACTAAAGGATATAATACGTGTAAAAAATTGTCTCGGTTAAAAAATTCTGTTTATGATGGTAGGACTAGAAATTTGGGACTTATCCTGGCTAATAAAATAAGTTTGATTGCTAAAAACTTGAATTAATCTCCGTGGTTGTTACACGGTCCAATTTAATTGTTATTGATGTTTATATTAAACCAATTTTGTACTATAGTTAAAGAGGCCCATCTACGTAGACTATTGTAAAAATCACATGAATTGTTTGAAAATTGACCCACAGCCCGCGGATTTTATATGGGATTCATTATAAAATCATAAAACATGTAAATTCAATAACTAATATAGTTGGAACTAATACACCAAATAATAAGAGTAAACTTAGTTTGAAATCAATTTTCACAATTATAATTTTAAAAAGAATCCTGGAATTAATTTCCCACCAAATTTAGTACTGATTTTTCTCGCTATTGATTTTAGAAACTAAAATGCGAGAAATAGGATTTCTCCTTTAAATTTTTTATAATTTTAATTATATAAGGAGTTATACTTAATTTTAAATCCCTTATATATTTTTATTTCTGTAAAAAATACAATACTTTTACTTTTTGGGAATAACTATATCAAAAAATTAATTCAAAAACAATGCATCTCATTTTTCTGAATAAAACTTCCATGAAGCATTAATTTCCTCTGATTATGTCAGTCAATTATTGTTTATCACTCCCAAGGTCAATTCCTTTTGATGCGAAGTAGTTTTTGAAGTATTTTTTCCGCGATTAAGGTAAATGAACACAAAATAATTCATGTTTATTTCACCTTTTTATACATTGAATAAATAAAAAAAACAATTATTTACGGTAGGCTTTTCAAACAGATAAGTTAACAATGATAGGCGCCAAATTGTGTGTAGTATAGGGGTTTTTACGCTTAAAACTCCAAAATTAGTTTCATTATCGAAATGAACTATGTATTTTCAATCAATGCCTTTTTTTAGCTGATTTTAATATCTCATGGGATACCGATCGATCTTGCAAAATGTTAATTTGTTTTTTTTCACCTTATAAAAGATTGTCGCACTAAGTCGACTAATCGAACGGCAGCGATTTAGCCCACAAAATATTGATACGTTCAGTACCCTTTTTATTGCCACTCGAAAATGTTCGATTTGTTTTAGTAAGAATCGAACGACCACGATCGGTGATACTGGGAAGTAAATTTCAATTGAGTGCACGACTTTTATCAGCGTAACAGTACACTTGGCGAGTAGTTTTTTTTTTATTCCACTCACTTTTTCAATCGAATATATAAAATGTACCGGACTTAATCAAGTTGCTATAGAGTGCCCGCGATCTTATGATTCAGTCCGACAACCAGTTACTGGAGCTCGAGTCGAGGTTTAGTTTTCAGTGAATGAACGTTTGGCTGAGCTTAGACAGTGCGTCGAGCCGAACTCGGGTTAGTTGGGTTTTTTTCGATTATTTCACTTCTAATGCTGCATTATTCCGATCTTAAGAAAATATCATTCCTTCGAAAGTGCCTCTTGAAAATTGTGAGATAAGTTAAAAGGTCGTTAGCAGCATGCCTTGCGTGCTAAAAATCCAGTGGCGAATCGAGCGAAACCAGTGAAATTGTGATAAATCGTGTTCCGCTCGCTGTGGACAAGTAACCACTTTTATTTTCCCTTTCTTTACATAGGGAGTTTGGATACTAGATGGTGCTTAACAATTGTTTTCACGTACTATGTGCATAATAAGTGGCCTTGCAGTTTAATGCAAGTAAACCCTGTCATGTGCAAACTATTTGATATTTATGTTGCTAGCATAAGAGACATAAACGCCGGAGGCCAATTGTGGAGTAAAGGTTTCATTGGTTTCGTATAAACTAACAGGTAACAGGTTGTCCCATTTTTTTCACTTTTACTTATACCTCGATCTCATATATAGTAAACTACATAGCCTACTTCATCTGTTCGTAGATTCTAATATATTATTTAATTTGCGTCTTAAAAATTTATGTAAGATGCTTTCACATAAATTTCGTTTTATTTGTTTTATATTTCAAACAGATTTTATTGGCATTACGTAGTTAGAAGTAGTAGGAGGCAATATTTGTGGTTAACATTAAATTAAAATCTCTTCGATTTCTATCATGCCAGCAACTGCATATAAAACTTATCTAATCAACTGCTTAGAAATCTCGAGAGTAGCACTAGCATTTTCTTTTTGCTTTGATGTTGCTAACATGAATAGAAAAATATTAGCTTTTAATTGCATTACACAATTGTCATTATATCAATGTGTATGAAAGTTTCATTGATCGTTCCGCCAGTTGAACAAAGACTTGAAAAGCTGTGTAAATAGAAGATTGGCGATAATGTTGCTCTTTGGCAGTGAGATGATTTCCCAGATTTATTAAAACAAATTATGTTCACATAACATCGTAATTTTATCTAGCTCTTTAAATTTACATTTTTTCAATTGCAAAATTGTGACGATTTATTATACATCCTATAATTTACTGATCTTACTGGAATTCCCATTTCGAAAATCCCAAAACCGGAAAACGAGAAAAATATATACATATATAGTCTTCGCGGTCATTCACATATTGAAGTGAATTATTACATATTTGCACTCGTAATTAATTCTTATTAAGGGGTTATTCACTTAAAGTCGAGTTATGTAAATGGTGTAAGCGGACTATTTTTTCTCGATCGCATTTATTTTTTATAAGAAATATCTACCTTGAATTGATACTAAACAAAAATCAGTAACTCATTAAAATTAAAACGTGCCAATACTTAACTGAGTCATCACTGAGCTTAGACAGGTTTCATTCTTAACCACTTAATTAATTTCATTTTCTCATTCTTGTTATTTTCTTTCAATAGTTAAATTTAAGTTACTACTTTTATAGGACTAGTTTCGATAAGATAAGAAAACCGAAGAGGCACTGAAGATGAAAATAAAAGATAGTCTAGGTTTAAGTGGGTCGATTAGGTTATTGTCATTGTATTCCTGATACCAATTCAAAATATACGAATATATGCAGTAAATGTTAAGAAATGTTTCTCCAAAATTGTTTTGGACTTTTCTTAATACCAAAATTTTATAAGAGATTGCTTTTCATAAATTGGTAATGTTATAAATCGCTAATTATGCAATTAAGGCATTCATATAAAATTATTATTAGGTTTAGTCATTATCACAAGCTTGCAAATTGATTTGCTTTTATGATAGTGTATGTTCCTACTCTTATTAGTTGAAATAAATATAAAAAGAGAATTTAAAATGCGTTTTGTGGTTAAGATTATTTATCTTTATTTCGAAAAATTATTGGCCTTGGTTCAAATTTGTAATAATTATACCATTATTATAGCGACTGTTCGCAATAACGTGACGTGAGCCCCTCTGTATATATTAGAAATAAATTCATATAATGTCTAATTCAATTCAATAAATTATTTGTTTATTAACCATTTTTAGAACCAGAATGGAGGAGTACCGTGATTCGAGAGGTCTCTTGGACGAAGCGATATCTTCTGTAAGATTACCAGTAATAGGCATGACATGCCAGTCATGCGTTAAGAACATCGAAGGCACAATCTCACAAAAAACCGGAGTCCTTAATATTAAAGTAGTTCTTAGTGAAAATGCGGCATATGTGGAATACGATGCTAGTCAAACGAATCCAGAAAAGATAGCTTTCGAAATTGAGGAAATGGGCTTCGATTGTCCGTATTCGGGCGATTCAACAAATTCAAATTCTTCATCAAAATTAATAGCTAAAATCCGTGTAGAAGGTATGACCTGCAACAGTTGTGTACGCAACATAGAAGACACAGTGGGCAAAAAAGATGGAATCCTATCTATTCGTGTTAATTTGGAAGAAAAATTAGCTACAGTCGAATATGATAGTAAAATTTTACAACCTGAAAATATCGCTGAAATGATCGATGACATGGGATTTGAGGCGGCTCTAAATGAAGAAGGTGATATTGGACAAAGCCAAAAGACTGAAAAATTTAAAAGTTCGAAAAGATCTGTCTCTGAGAATATGGTGTCTGTTGGCGGTGGCGATTGCAAGACTCTGAATGGAGACGTTAAATTGGCAATAGACGGGAATCTTAGCAAATGTTTCTTACATATACGAGGAATGACCTGCGCAAGTTGTGTGGCTGCAATTGAAAAACACTGCAAGAAACTTTATGGTAAGTTTGTAACGAGGGCTGTTTGGAAGTGAAGGACTTTTTCCAAAATTCTATTTACTTTCCTTCTTTTAGCTCGATACACTTTATCATTTTACCCATTTTCATAAAAAGAGTGGTTTTTAAAATTTCTTACAAATGTACGTACAAACAAAAGGATTTTGATATAACTAAGCATGATCTCTGAAGCCATTAAAAAACTACACATTTTCAAATTCAGTAAAATAGGTGTTCTTCATGTTTGGAATGAGAAACGGGTTAAATTTGGATAATAGGATATATGAGGGATAACAAATTTAGAATTTTACTTTTTTGCATTGTATGAAAGAAATACAAATTTATCCGTCTTCAAACGCTGTAGAAAATTTTCTATTTCACAGATCTACGTGAATTTGTCTGTATCGAGCTAGAACAATTTTTAAGTCACCGATTTATCGGACTGTTTGTTTGGATATTAATTTTAATGAAATAACTTAGCGAGGTATTTTTGTAGGTGTACATAACATACTAGTAGCGCTTCTTGCTGCTAAAGCTGAAGTCAACTATAATTCCAGCATCATCTCACCCGAAGATATTGCCCAATCAATAACTGAGCTTGGTTTTCCCTCCGAAATCATAGACGAACCTGGTACCGGCGAAGGCGAAGTTGAACTCGAAATTAAAGGAATGACCTGTGCGTCATGTGTAAATAAAATTGAGCAAACTGCCTTGCGTATTCCCGGCGTCACATACGCGGCAGTTGCGTTAACAACGAATCGAGGTAAATTTAAGTTCCACACCGAACAGACTGGTCCGAGGAGCATTTGTGAAGCAATATCTGCACTGGGATTTGAAGCCAGTCTCTTGTCAAGTAAGGACAAGATGTCACATAGTTACCTGGAGCATAAGTAAGTTAATTAAAAATTTTTTTTAAAGGTCTAAAATTAATTTATTTTTTTTTATATTAAATTTAGGGAAGAAATTCGAAAGTGGCGCAACGCATTTTTGATATCTCTAATTTTTGGAGGTCCCAGTATGATTGCCATGATTTATTTTATGGTAGAAATGGAAACAAAGGGTCATGAAGGAATGTGTTGCGTGGTACCTGGCCTCTCCATGGAAAATTTAGTTATGTTCGTCCTCTCAACACCTGTACAATTTTTTGGAGGATGGCATTTTTACATTCAGGCGTACAAAGCTGTGCAGCACGGCTCCACAAATATGGACGTTTTGATCACGATGGCCACTTCCATTAGCTACATATATTCGGTAGCAGTGCTGTTAGCAGCTATGATTTTAGAACAGCATACATCACCTTTAACATTTTTTGATACTCCACCGATGCTTCTTATATTCATTTCACTTGGACGCTGGTTAGAGCACATTGCGAAAGGGAAAACTTCGGAGGCTTTATCAAAATTACTTTCTTTAAAAGCAGCAGACGCTGTTTTAGTAACAAGTTCTGACAATTTCGAAGTTCTATCCGAAAAAGTGATATCAGTTGATTACGTCCAGAGGGGTGATACCCTCAAAGTGCTTCCGGGATCAAAAGTTCCAGTTGATGGAAAAGTTATTTTTGGGCATTCAACATGTGACGAGAGTTTAATAACAGGAGAATCTATGCCCGTACCGAAGAAAAAAGGATCTGTTGTTATAGGGGGTTCCATTAATCAAAATGGGGTCCTTCTGATGTTGGCTACACATACAGGTAACTGTTATTTAATATTTAAAATTAAATTATTGGACGGGAAAGTTTCATATATTCGTTTTGAGTAAGCCTCATTAACTAGCTTTTATTGCTTGGAAGCATAAAAACTTCGGAAAGAAGAACGATCGATCTATATATTTTTTAAATTGGTAGTGTCATTACTTGATTTATTTTAGCAAAGAACTAACATTAAGTAAGGTATAGTATAGTGGCAAATAGTCACAACCATTTTTCCGAGGTACTTACGCTTGCACAACGTTGGGAAATATTGAAATCTAATTTCCAAAGTGAGTACTGTGTTGCCGAAAAAGTCCCAATTTTGAAAAGCAATTTCGGTTTAAATAATGCCATTGAGTTGACAAGATTGACTACTGCCAAGCCACCCGAGGTAGCCGTTTAAACTATTTTTATAACTAATGGGAAGCTTTGCCCTTTTCAATGAATCAGCAAACTTTGAAAGATATTGACCAGTGTTTATTTTATAGCATTTTTAAAAAGAAACTAGTCGATAGTTCACTTTATAGAAGTTTATGACTTTTTGGATTTTTTTTCAGTCCTCCCTCCACTCTTCTAGATACATATTTTATTTTTTATTTCAGGTGAAAATACAACGTTGGCTCAAATTGTCCGCCTTGTGGAGGAGGCACAAACATCTAAAGCCCCAATTCAGCAGCTTGCTGATAAAATTGCCGGATACTTTGTACCTTTTGTTGTTTTGGTTTCCACAATAACTCTTATCGGATGGACAATCAGTGGATATGTTGATCTTACACATCTACCAATTTCTGAAGAAAGCAAAATCGGTTTGAACAGAGAAGAAATTATATTCGGTTATGCATTCCGTTGCGCTCTTAGCGTTCTGGCAATAGCTTGTCCTTGCGCATTGGGTTTGGCAACTCCAACGGCAGTGATGGTAGCAACTGGAGTCGGAGCTCTTCACGGAGTTCTGGTAAAAGGAGCTGGACCTTTAGAAAATGCACATAAGGTAGAAATAGTCCAAATGAATTTGTTTAAAATGTTATTTTATTTAATACTTAATAGGTCAAAACAATTGTTTTCGATAAAACTGGAACTATTACACATGGCACACCAATGACGTCCCGGATCTGCATGTTTGTTAAACCCAAAGTATGTTCCCTCGCTAGAGTTTTTACTATTCTAGGAGCAGCTGAAAGCAATAGTGAACATCCTATAGCAACAGGTATATTTTAAATATGTCTAGTTCTGTAAGGTTATTCATCTCTATTGTTTTATTACAGCAATCGTTAAATTCGTTAAAGACACTCTCGATGTAGAAAATTTCGGTAAATGCTCAAACTTCCAATCTGTACCCGGTTGCGGAATCAAATGCACAGTGACTAATTTTGAAGCTGCTCTCAAACAAGCCAGTCAAGCGGAAAAGGTTAGAAATTACGAGAATTCGTATAGTTCTAGCCCCTCGAGCAATCATAGCATAAATGGAATATCGATCGAAGAAATAATTCCAACTGTATCTCAACTTCAAAAGACTAACGAAGATCTTCATCAATTGCTTCAGTTTGACGAAGGCTCAAAGACACAAAAAGAAGATATAGAAGAATTTTCTGAAGTTAATGAATATTCAGTTCTTGTAGGAAATAGAGAGTGGATGCATCGAAATGGTATTTTGGTATCAGCTGAAATCCATAGTAGAATGGCAGAGGAGGAGTCCATGGGGCACACAGCAGTTTTATGCGCTTTAAACAGCCAACTGATTTGCATGGTGTCCGTTTCTGACATGGTTAAACCAGAAGCACATTTAGCTGTATATACTTTGAAGAAAATGGGAATTGAAGTAATATTGCTGACTGGAGACAACAAAAATACAGCGGCTAGCATAGCGAGACAAGTTGGAATAACCAAGGTCTTTGCGGAGGTCCTTCCGTCCCATAAAGTAGCTAAAATCCAGAGGATACAAGAAAGTGGAGCTAGAGTCGCAATGGTCGGCGATGGAGTGAACGACAGTCCGGCCCTAGCTCAGGCCGACGTAGGAATTGCAATTGCAGCTGGGACTGATGTGGCTGCAGAAGCTGCTGATGTTGTCCTTATGAGGGTAAAAAATATTATATATATTTCTTTTCAACCCAATTTCACGAAAACAAAATTGATCTTAATGATCTATTGCGTATTCAATAACTTGTGCTCTATAATTTTTTAATCTTTTCTTACAATTTTTTAGTATACTCATGTGTTCTAAACTAATATTTTTAAAATAGATTAAATAGAATAGCAAACAACATCAAATTAAGGCTGATATTTATAATCAAATCGTTGCTGATATTCAAAAGTACAATGTCTTTTTTAAATACAGTGTTTTGTCATGAAAATGCTCCACAAAAATGTTCAGAAAAGCGGAAAAATTATCCCTTGATTTTTAGCAAATTCCAAAAGCGTTTTTAGAGTAAAATAAAAAAATAATATTTTAATCCAAATGTTTTGAAACATAAAATTTTACCTTCACATTATGTTTTATTTTTTATACTATGTATTACATTTTTACCGGGTTTTCAGATACCAAAGCAAAAAAGTCACTTTTGACTTTGAACTGTTACAAATTTGAAAACATGATCGAAGATCCTTTTGAAAATTTATTAAATTTTATTAGATTTTAAAAACCAGATTTTTTATATATTAAAAATTGCAGAAAAAAGATTCAAAGAAAGATTGAAAAACTATAAAAATATAAGCTATAAGATCATTAAAATTCGTTTATTTTTAGTGGAATTACAGTTCGTTAAAATTTGTTTGATTAATCCTTTTTGGAAAAGTGTACTATATGCTTCACATTCTAACAATCGCTTACCATTTTCATTACAGAACGATCTTTTGGACGTTATCGCATGTCTCGATTTATCTCGACGAACAGTGAGGCGCATTCGTTTAAATTTCCTTTTTGCGAGCATGTACAATCTTTTGGGCATTCCACTTGCAGCTGGTGCCTTCAGTCACTTTGGATTCATTCTTGAACCATGGATGGCTTCAGCTGCAATGGCTGCCAGCTCGGTTTCTGTTGTTTGCTCATCTCTTTTAATAAAATTGTACAAAAAACCTACGTTCACTTCGCTGCGAACACCTGAGTATTTGCAATTAATAAAATCTGGAGAAAAAGATCCCGAAACAATTTCAGTTCATCGTGGCCTCGAGGACATTCCACGGCCAAATTTCAGCCGTTCAAATAGTTCCACTCTATCAAGGTATGTTCGAATTTTTATTTTATACTTCATAAAGCATGTCGTTTAACTATTTTATTAATATGCTGAATTTTGTAGATTCTGTATAATTTTTAAGCTCACCAACAATTTTCACATTGTCATATTATTGATTTATTATTTTTTTTGGTTGTTTTTAAATATTTTTAATTTTTTCAGTTTCTTACGTGGACCTGCACGTATTTAGTTGGCTGTTGGATTTAAATCGCTTTGTACACTAACATGCACCATTCCTGATGCACGATACTAATTTGCTTTTTATTTAACTTTTTTTGTAGTATTAGAGCAGTATTACTAACAATCATCTCACCGCTGTAGATCTCATGTAAAATAATTCATACTCATCACTGATATTGTTCATTTATAATTTAAAGAATTTATAGCGGATATAAAACATAACACCTTAATAAATTGTATAACAATTGGCGTTGTTTGTGTGATGATATTCATATACACATAAGGATTGGATTTATTACAATTTCAAGAAATTCATAATATCATAATATCCATGTAAATATAAAAAGGTTATTATAAAATTCTTTTATAGGATCATAGATCTTATTTTTGTTTTTAGTCTCTCTTTCAAGATTTCATTAAGAAGATAATTTCATACAAATATAAATTGTATATATGTACATTGCATAATGGAGCTAAAAGTTTAAGACTTGAGGGTATGATACTAACAAGGCAAAGAAATAACACCAGTTATTAAGAAGACAGCACTTGCAAATATACGTTTCGTTTCTGGGTTAAAGACGTTTTGTCATTCAGCTCTATCACTATTTGTAAGGGAAAAATAAAATCCAAGGTTTCGAGATATTAGAATTTATTTAAAAAATAAGATGAACACAAAAATATCTAAAAACATACAACACAAAATTATTCTATCAGAAAAACCTTAAGAAGTCTAATTTCTCTCCGTCATTTCGTTAAGAAGGATCTTAGAGAAGAGGCTAGAGAAGAAATAGAAATAAATTTGGATTAAAATAATGAATTATCAAGAAAAATTAAAATTCAGAAAACATTCAACAAACTAAAACACAATCTGGGCTCGATCTGTGTCCTGATGGACTTTTTAACAACAACTAATAACAGCTGCGTTTTTTTCGTCTATCCGGATCATAAGGAAATTATCGCTTGCATTGAAATTTCTCATGAGTAATATAGCCAAGATCTAAAATTAACATATAATTGAAATGACTTACAACAACTTTTGAGTCAGGAATTACTCTGAAAAATTCTTAGTTCTAGCTTTGAAGTTTCGCATGGATGAAAATCATAGCAATTTGATACACATTTCCAAAAAAATAATAGTTTTATTCTGAATATTTTAATGTTCTGGATAGACAAAAAAGTTCAGTTAACTTATTTTTTTCTAGAAAACCAGACCTTCAAATTAAAGAACTCTTTTGTGTCTAAAAAGATTAAGATTAAGGCCCTAAATATTTTAAAATCCTTGTTTACTTACAGTTTTTACTTAAATATAAAAAAGATCGCAAGTATGTACATAATATTGCAACATTACTTCGAAGACAAAGCAATAACCTGGCTGGATGTTTAAATATGTCAACGGCTATAATCTCAATTGTTGAAGTAATCGTAAAAAGAACTCCAGCTATCAGAATATTTCAAGAAACAATGATATCAAATTTGCTTATTGTAGGTGTCATTTTGGATTCTTTTTACTCCCCAATGAACTGGACGGGTGAAAAATGAAAGTATTTATAATGTTAATCGAAGCTTTGTAGATTAGATTTGAGTTTTGTGGATTAAATTTGAGCTTTGCAAAATTTTAAAAATATTTGTTTTTTTTTAAACATTTTTGTAACATTTTCTCTTGTTTAATAAAAATATTGGATTGGTAGGAAAGTCTTGCGACACTTTAGTGCTCAACTAATTATTAATTATTGGAAAGCTGTTCGAGATCATTCGATCTCAAGAACTGTTAGAATATTCGAGAAGCTTCCATGTCAAAGGGTATATAAAGCGCCCGTTTGTTTCGATCAGGCAGTGTTAAAAAGGATGGATCAGAGTGCGCTTCGAGCGATTGCCTACTACGAATTCCTACAGGGACGTTCTGCAAGATCTGCTGCTACTAATATGTGCAGTGTATTTAACAGTAATGTGGTTCATCATTCGACAGTAGCACGTTGGTTTAAACGTTTCCTTTCTGGGCACATAGCTTTCAAAGACAAACCTAGGTCCGGCCGGCCAACAGTCGTTAACGACGAAGAACTGCGATCTCTACTACGAATGAAACCCAATGCATCGCCACGACAGTTATCAGATGAACTTGGCTGTAGTCATTTCACCATCTTTGAACACTTTAAGAAATATGGATACATAAAAGTTTTATCATCTTGGATACCCCACGAACTCAGCAAGTCCAACAAGGCGACGCGAATGTCTATTTGCTTTTCATTGTTGCTTCATCCACACAGAAAGGATTTTCTCAGCGAAATAGTTACTGGAGATGAGAGCTGGGTATTGTATGTTAACCATACACGGAAGCGCCAGTGGCTACCTCAAGACGAGAAACCAAAACCAACTCCCAAACCAACCCATGCTGAGAAAAAAGTTTTACTCTGTTGTTGGTGGAAGTCTCAGGGCATGCTGTTTTACGAACTTCTTCCACCTAACACAAAAATAAACGCAGAGACCCATTCATCACAACTAAAAAATCTGTCTGCAATTATTAAACAAAAACGGCGAAAGCGTTTACATGTTCGTCTTCTTCACGATAACGCTCGGCCCCACATAGCTAAATTAGTTAAACAAACTATTTCAGAGCTAAGTTGAGAAGTTCTACCCCATCCACATACGCGATAAACAGTTTGATGACCAAACAGGCTTTCAAAATACCCTAGAAGAGTTTTTTGATTCGAAACCAAAAGAGTTTTGGATGGATGGGATTCAAAGTTTACTGGGGCGTTGGGCAAGAATTGTAGATGAAGAAGGAGAGTATATCAGTGATTAATACGATCTTAATAAAATATTATGTTTATTAAAGAAAGTGTTGTTTGTGTCTCAAGACGTTCCTACCAATCCAATAAAATGCATTTTCAATGATAAGAAAAGTTATTAATTTTTATAGAATAAATTCAGTATTAAAAGTTATTAAATTGTATTAACATTAAGCGGTAGATATAAAAAATCAACAGGGAAAATCAATTTTAGATTACTTATTTATTGTAGCTTGTATTAAGCGAAATTAATAAACAATCATAATATGAAATATATTAAAAAAATGGAGCTGAGCAAATAAATGTTTAAATAAATCGCACTGTGCATGAATAAAACCAAGGTATAAAGGCTTACATAAATAAAATTAAAAAATAATAATTTCAATTACGAGTAAAAAGGCAAACTTTTCAAGTTCTGAGTTGTTTCAAGGAAATAAAAATCTGCTGTAGTACAAATAAACATCCTTAAATAAAAGGAGAAACATAATCAAGGTGTTGTTTTAAGTCATATATGTAAATTAAGTGCAATAACTAATTAACAAGTTGATCGCACTGAAAACCGTCTATAGTTTTTTTGCCGTCCATGATCTAGTCTCTAGCCTTTTTTTTCTAATTAGTTTGAATTAACAATTTTAATTTGAATGATGATAGTTTTTTTTCCGATGTGTCATAATGAAAAGCATAAAAATGTGAATGTCCCAACTAACAACAATTGAAATCATCGGTCACGTCGTATATACTGGAAACCTAAAATATAGGGATAAAAATAATACATTTATTGTAAAAATTTTTTTTCCAGCAAATTCGAGGGTCGTTAAACCGAACAAATCCTCAAAGTGAACAAGACAAACGACTTAAGAGATATAAAAATGAAAGTCTTGATCTTTCAGGAAAGAGAAAGGTTTGGAAAAACTAGTTTGAGGATTTAAAAAGGCTAACAGTGTTCGGCTGTGATGTGAAATTAACAAAGATAATTCGCACTTGTTTTTTTACCTTTATTAATATCTTCAAAATTTTTGTGTTGTTTCGTTTTATATTAATTTTGTACTATAAAGAATTAAAAGCATCGGTGGAAGTGGAGTAATCATTTTCAAATTTTGAATTGTGTTTTCCGTCTCTTCGTTTTCTTTATTCCATGCGATTGATTTTTTAAAGATGATATTTATTCCAGGGTCGAAATGAAACTTGCAGAATAAAATAACTGTATTTGGAGGTTCTATTGTCTCAAAATCAATGTTTTGTTATTCAAATTCATGAAAGAACTATCGATTTTATTGCGTATATATATAAATTATATGTTACTATGCTCGAAATCCTAGATTTTTGTATAAGAGAAAATAGTGGTATAAAAATCGTTAATCTTAAAATACGGTATTCATGTATAGTATACATGCATTGACCTTTATAATTTTTAAATAATGCATGTTGTTTTCCTGTATATATTGTACACTAATTTTTTTTTCCAATTATTTTCATAATTATTGTGGTACTAATATTAAAATATTCGATTTTTATTTCATAGCCTTTCCAAAATGTTTATACGAAGCAGTAAAATTGACCCGAACGAGACCCATTTACTATCTGCAGCCGCAGGGCAAGGGGACGAAGATGAAAGTTTCTTGCGAGTCGAAATTATCAAGAAGAAATCTATGAAGGATGTTACCGAGATGCAGAAACTATAAAGATTGGGCAGGTTGGACCTTGAAGTTTACTTAATGCAGAACCTTCATAAGTCCCCCCCAACCAAATTAGTAATACAAATGACGTGATATTTTTTGAAATAATCTATTACAGGCCAAAATGAGATTTCCTCTTTTTACTGTTTTTACATATTCGACATAAGATAGAAAGTATTTTCTTACCAGTTTTTTAAGGACAATATTCTTTGTTATACACATCTTAAAGGGCCTCATTTTATGAATTGAACAAAAGCGATTGCAAATTTAATTTAATTTAATTAACTTGTTCCTGCCCTGGTGTACTCTCAGTTCGCATATTTTTATTCCATCCCTTAACACTTGCCTTCCAAAGGAAAGTACTTAAAAAGATCAGATAGCGTGTCTCCCTTTCGTTTTGTGTTTTCTATTAAAATTGTATATTTTATTATTTATTATTTGTTCACTTTAAGATTATTGAAAAGAGAAAGAGGGGAAATAATTTCGACCAGTTCATGTGCACACATACTAAAGTGTATTTTGTATTTTTATTTACTATAAGTTAATGTAAAAAGTAATCTCATATAAAGGATATATTAAATGCAAATAAAATAAATATTCCGAAACAATAATTCTACTTTGCTTGTTTTATTTTACAACGGATAAATTTTCGTTTGTAATTGAAATGTTTTTCAAACCGAGGTCACTTTTTACTCGGCGAATGATATCATGCTCACTGAGATTTTGAAATTGACCTTGAACAATATTCCCGAAGTGGAATCAGACAAGACCCGAAATTATACGCGTAATTAATGAGGTAGAGCCCAATTTACACCAAAATGTTGAAAACTCTACCGTAAAGTCGGTACTTAATGATTTCATTAAAATATTTGCTATTTCCTAATAATTCATTCGTCAAAATTAATCAAATCAAGTTGTAAACTCTACATTTGACACCCTTTATTATACCCAGAGCTGTAAAAAATGGCATTACCAGTAACATGCATTACCATTACAGGTAATGCAATTTAAAGATGATTACCAGTACCATTATTAGTAATAAACATGTTTGAATGAATATTAAAATATGTATTTATTCATATAAAATCAGATTTTATTACCAAAATGTAAAAAAAACCTTCAAATTGGCATTTCTTATTATGAGTAATGCTGAGTACTGCTCTATAAGTCTGAGTAATGCAAAGTACTGCCATGTAATGCTACGTAATTCTGAGTAATGTTAGTAATGCCAAGTAATGCTCATGTGATTACAGTAATCGTGAAGTACCAGTACCAGTAACTATAATGGTAAATCGATTTTCTTGCATTACTATTACTAGTAATGGTACTGGTAATCATCTTTAAATTGCATTACTTGTAATGGTAATGTCTACGTTAATGCATTCCAAAGTAATGCAATATTTTACAGCTCTGATTATACCTCTTGCTGATTGGTCAAAACCAGTGAAAAAGTAATCTCTTCTTTCGGAAAAAAAATTCCAGAAGATCTATATTACAAACTAAATTCTATGAAAAAATCTCTTGTAAAAATTAAATCTTCCCAAATAAATTCAAATACTAGACTTTACAAAATTTGTGATAATCTCCTCAAATCGAAATTAATTTACAAAACAATAAGAAGCATAAGTTCAATTATTATGAATTTATTAATAAGTCATTAAAATTAACGAAATTGAGCAATCTTGTACTTACAATTAGTGATTCAGAATTTCGTTATTTTTGTCCGCAGGTATTCTTTTCACTGTATCTAATTATTCGTTATTTTTTACTGGCTACGTTGCACAATGATCTGAAATCTGGAAAACAAGATATAAAATAATTGCCGCTCTCCATTTGCACAGAAAACCTAGGGGTGAAGATTTGTTCTCGAAAACTTATTGAACACGCATATCGTTGGTTATTAGCTAGAGTTTAGAGAAAATTGCCCTCCTCTATCTTTACTCCTTCAACCTCTAGAAAACCTCAAAAATTGATTTCGTCATCTCGAAACGTATGAAATTACTTGTTATTAGTCAACATTTAAAAAAAAAACTTTCCTCATTATTTTAAAGCTTTCCATTCTTAGGTAAACTATAACACCAGAAATAAGTTCTACCTTCTCGAGAACGTATGAAAAAGTATAAAAGTATGAAACGATATTTTCCATATTAGAGAATAAAGTCATTTGTGATAATTAAGACAAAACTACCCTCTCAATTTCGGCCTCTTCAGCCTCAACCAAAAACGTTAAAATTTGAGATTTTGCTGTTTGTCGGAAAGGAAGTTTTATTCATTTTGTCCACGTAAATAAGCTTCCTAACCCCTTTAAATATTTTTGCCAAAAAAGAAAAAAAGATTGACCTTATATTGGGCTATAACTATTCATGAGACCCATGGCGTTTGATAGTAATTATTTATAGCTAAATTCAAACACTGACTAACGAGAATCAGCTCTAATTTTGTTAACGATATGATAGACTTTCGAGATTTCAGAAATTCAACTTACGTCTTTCAACGAAGCGAATTCAGGAACAAATCATTTAGTTACGTCTTTCTTAAATGACAATTTGCGTGCAATTCACAGCTATTACATTTGAAAGTGATTCGTTTCGTTTCTCAAAAGGTCCAATTTTTTATTTTATAATGAAATGACGCCGGTGCAGTTTTACTTTCTTGTTAACGAGAAATATAAATTAGTTCCTGTTCATGTATTATCTGTACTTACCTCTTGAAAATTTTGTTCGATCACTATGTAAATTTTTAGCGATTTACAGAAAAACATTATTACTGAAATAGAAATATTGCTTTTCAGCTAAATTAAAGGAAAATGAAAGTCAGTTATATGATTCACAAACAATTCGTATATTTCTTGAGTTGCTTTTTATAATTTAGTTATTGTTAATTTGAATTTCATTTAATAAAACGAACATAAAAGACTCGCGTTAAATACATTTTTGACTGACGCGCTTGTTTAGTTCTTGGCCTTTTTGATTTTCTTTTTTACAATGTTACTTAAACCCATAGAGAAATTCCCGCGGTCCAAAACTCGTCGCCTTCCAATAAATAATTAATAAAGAGCCTGTCTTAGGTTGTTACTTGTTATCACTTACAAAGTACTACTGAATCGCTTACATGTACCATACCGTCTTTGATTTCGTAGTTCGAGACATCATTCACTTGGAAAAATAAACAATTGATAGAAAACACCAAGACTCACCTCGCTGCCCTTCTCTTCCGCATGAAACTACTGCGTTTTGACTTCCCTAGAGCCTATCTATTAATTACCTTTTCTCGAATCTAGTTTTGATGCGATAAAACTGTGTTTTTAATGCTACGAATGTGGTAGGAGGAAGGGATTCCCTCCTCCAAACCAATTCGTACACTTTCAAATGCAAACAGCTCGGTGCATCGGCTGCCTTCGCTTAAATAAATACATAAACTATTCCTCTTACGAATTTTATTACTTTAAATATTTTTGGCATTCTGTCTTTTCTTCTTATACACATGGTCTATATATGAACAAGAACTATCTGCTCTACCTCCTTTACACCCCCGCAGCCCAATCCTTCGGGAAGCGCTAGCGGAAGCAAGAAAGCCGGGACGAGACCCGCGCAAACTTATTACGAAATCGAATGGAAAACAAACAACAAAACAATAACACGCTGTACAAAAGAATTTACAATTATCGGCTGGCCAGGCCACCTGCGCTTCCGGCTTAAACCTCTGTGGACCGGCCGCTCTCATCGGACCTAGACATCTTCCGTTCCCGGGAATGCCTTCCCGGGGGCTGTTGTGGCGGCGGCTGCTGCGGCGGCTGGCTGGCGGGATGATGCATTAGCGGGTGGTATCCTGGATGCTGCTGGCCAACAGGCGGAGGGAATCGCATCTTAGTCGCTGCTGCATTTGCTGCTGCGGCAACTACTGCGGGATTTTCTCGCGAGGCGCTACTAGCTGTTGTCGACTGGAACGATATTGACATGCCACTGTCTAAGGAGCCCACGCTGCCGCGGCGCTGTGGTTTCTCATTTCCAACTGAAATTATATCGAAAACGTATCTTAATATCTTCCTTCTACCATTTAAGACCATTGTGGAGCTTTACAAAGTGTCTAGAACAAAGGTAATGGCTTTAGACTCAACGATCACGACGGACTATCGACAGGAGACAATTTTTTTCAGTCGAAAAACTATGAAAAATCAACCGTCGACAATTTGGCACACACATAATTTTGATTGCCAAGAGGCAATTTCCAATATTTAAATGATATTCTGACCCAATGCTAAAATCGACAAAGTTCTGCGAATAAGATCGATAAAATTTCAGTCGACACTTTTGGTAATATGTATCAATAAGATAATTTCCGATTATTATCTAAAAAGTATCATATTTTTGATCATATTTTGATATTTTTTCCTTCCTTTAATGGAAACTAATTAGTAATATAAAATCGGTTTTTTTTTCATCAAGTTTTCGAGAAAAATAAGGTTAAAAAACGAAAATAACCATAATTTAGCAACTTTTGGTAAATTTTTAAATACAACGGAAATTCGTAGCAGCTTGAAACGTAAGTCAAATCAAAGTTTGAATTCTAAAGTATAGTTTTATAATATGTTATTAGTAAATTTTATTAAGATTTGTTCAGGAAACGAGTTTGTTTATGAATCTACCCTCTGCCATATAAATGAAATGAACCAACGGTATGAAGAAGTGGAAATCTAATAAAAATCTTGTCTCACCAACAAACCTTGAAAACGGTTTTAATTAACTGATATTTATATAGTATATAATTTAAGCACTCATTTGAACTACGCTTGGGACCGCTACGACATCTCTTTATTTAAAAAAAATAATTCTAAAAATGGCTAAGACGGATTTTTTAAATTGTTAACTCAATTTTCCTTGAAAATGTGACGTGATGGAATTTTTTTTCGGAATTAGATAATCGTATTAAAAACATACCTAATTAGTATATTTTTTAAGGGAACAAAAATCTTGAAAACTAGTATAATAATTTGCATATCACAATTAGTTTAAAAATAAATCACCGATTTTTTTTCTGCAGTTTGATTTTAACAGTCCGCGAACGTGTTAAAAATACGTAGATTAAATCTTCCGCTAGTAGTCAGTTCTTAAATAATTAATCACTATGTTGATATTTTCGAAAACACTACAGAATTTAATTAAACTTATAGGATAGGCGTGAAGACCGAAATTGCTTTAGCTCTCAAGGCGTGTTCAATTTGTCATGGTTCGTAAAAACATAAAAAAAAAAAAACATTTAACGTTTATCGACTGTAATTGGAATTTTTACACTCATGTTGACTTCAGCGAAAATAATGTCGATTATTGCCTCTGTCGATAATATTATAGCCCAATTGCAATGGCTATGACAATATCGAAAATTTTCCATTTGATAGCAACAGTTGTTACCGTCACTGACAGTGTTATCGAAATCGAAGCTTTTGGATTTCGGTTCGCTATGCAGTTAACGACATGGCATTGGTGGAATTACTTCCGACTATCATAAATATAATACCTACCTACACCGAAAGACTTCAACTTGGTAACAAGATGTCGAAAAAAGTACTAAGCAGACTATAAAAACTAGATATCGGCAATGTTGTGTATTTGCAGTACGACTATGTCGCAAACTGTCGACTTAATCTGAGTTATCAAAAGTAACTGAATAAAATTCATAATAAGGGTAATTTGAAGTCTGTAGGAAAATTAGTATCTCTGATTTTTCTTTTGGTATTTTCTTCATATGTCGTCTGGATGCCTGAAAGAAATATTCGATGACTCTAAAAAAATTGATTTCCGCCAATAGTCTGCCGTTAGCGATAAGTTTTTAGGTAGCCGAAACAAGACCTCTACGGTTTCCGTCATGCTGCGTGATCCGACCTACATGGAAGCTATCATTCATGGTTAAAAGGCATGTTTAGTTTATCTTGTAAGAATTTTTACATGTCAGTCAGCCTCGTTAAATCGTTTCGCTCGAGGTCGAATCAGGTTACATGTCGAGTCCCCAAGTATTCCTAATGATATTCTCTGTACGTGAAAGTATGAAGCTGGATCTAATTCAGGCAGTGGAGAAAGCTCAATGAAAAAAATATACATAAGGATGAATGTGAGACATATATGAAACAATTCCTTGCCAATGGGTCGTGTGTCATGCAGTGCTAGAGCCCCAAAGAGCGAAATAAGTGCAAGCAAGCATAATCTAAACTCAAGCCGCACTTGTGCTTTATTTTTATATTTTGGCGATTTATTTCCCTGACCGAACGAAACAAGCAATTTCGCGACTCAGTGCCCAAGCAAAAATGAATTAACACACTTACTCAGGTCAGACCGGCTCTATTCACTTTCTAATCTCTTTCCTCATTTACCTCCCATCAACAAGGCTAGTGACGATCTGAAAATGTTTAAATAACTTTTACTTTCTAAATCAGCTTAGTGGGTGCTGTGCAGTGTGCTTGCAGCCTTGAACTGCTCCGGCTGGGGCACTTTTTTCCCATTTTAACTTTTAGTGACGAAAACTAGTAAAGGGAGACAAGCCAAAGTAATTAGGGGCAAGACCGTGCAGGTCGTCGATTAACCTTTTGAGTAAATTCAATACCGTTGAGGATAGAATTTTACTGACTACATAAAAACCTGTCGATATGCGTCTTTTTTTTGGCGCCTAGATCCACTAGCAACTCAGAAATCAGTAAATAGATTTTAATGAATCTTAGGGCCTAATGTCGTATTCAAAAAACACAAAAAGGAGCTTGCGAGCGGATGCAGTTGATCAGTTTGTTCATTGTTAGAAGTGTAATTAATACTTAGTTAGTTAGTTAGTTAAAATGTTGTATATATGTATATATGTTTGTAAAGCATTATATTTCTTAGTGTATTCTACAGTTTGAAAGGTTTTATATAGATATCACGTATAATAAATAAACCTCTTGAACTTCTACTGGGCATAACAAATTGCAATATAGGTTTTAAGTCATAATGATAAAATCTAAAAATATCAGATCCGGCATAATTTTGATCTTGGGTTTTTCATTTACTTTAAATTCACTTTTCTAAAACACTGCAGCTGTCTAGCTCATGTTTTTTTCTAGTTTTGTTTCTCAAGAGTAAAGAGAGAATTTTTACTAGGTTACATAAAATTTTGGGTTTTTTTTTAAGTTTATTCCTTAAAAGACTCGAATTCGAATTTGGGATTGAATTTTCAGTAGTCGGTTCTGAGAACTAAAACAACGTAAATACGAACCATTTGAATAAAAACAATAAAAGGACAAGTTTTTTGTGGATAAGATTTTACCCATTGGCTTTAAAAATATGTAGGGACCTGATAATTTGATTTTTGGTTTGTTTTTAACATCTTATGTCTTTACATAATTTTTCTTTTAACGCAGCAGTCCCGACTTTTACTTTTTTGATTATTTATTTCTAAGTTCTGAGAATAGAGCAATAGCCTGAAGAGATCTACAGCTTATTTTGAGAATCTGTAAGGACTGAGATTTAGATATAAACAAAGTTGTACATTCAATTCGATCGCCATTCTTGAAAAAATTTAATTATAGGACGTAAAGCTCATATATTGACTGGAGGGCAAAAATCGAAAGACATACTCACATTGTTCGTGCATATCCAGCAAGCTGTTGCTAAGGGCACTGCGCTTAAGCTGAGCAGAATCGTGCCCTGGCATAACTGTTTCAGTCCCTTGCGGTGACTGGAAGGGACATGGGCAGACTTCAACATCTGCGACCCCACTATCTCGGTTTTCAGACCCGCCTTGCGTCCTGTTGCCGCCCCGCGAAGATTTCTGTCTCTCCAGTTCGGCCTCGATCCGAAGGCTTTCCATTTCGTCCATTTCACTAATGGATTCGCGAAGGTCTTCCGCAAATTTACATCTATCATGCTCGTTGCGAGCATTGAAGGTAACAAGGACTTTCCCGTCGACTTTCTGTGATAGTCGTATGCAATAGGGGTAATCTGTAAAAAAAGGAGAAAATCAATGAGGCGATTAGAGGTCTTAAACAAGTTTTCTTCAGCTTACTTGGAACATCCAATAAAGTAACTACCATTCCACAAAGAGGGTAACTATTTCTAAACGTGTACGTAACAGACGACTTTTTTTTGTTGAAAATCTTAGTGATGACCAGAAGGTCGTTGAAGAGGAAAACCTCACGCTGGTGCACGCCTGGCCGCTCCTTTTTATTTATGTCTGGTATTTCGTAAAGTCGACAGTAGCAGACCAGACGCCGATGGGGCAACGCAAGGTTCGGCTTCTTTCCCACTATTGTCGCCTGGACTTTCATTACCTGGGTGACGTGGTCGCTTCCTGGCTTAAATTCGTTTGCTTTAACACGCTCATAAATGCCTGCTAGCATGTCGCGGTCAATGTCATGACAGTCATCGATGCCTCGCAGGTTCTTAATGAAATCATCAACCCGCATACGCCGCTCCGGCTTTAGATTCGGAGTGTGCAGGTCCGTGTTAAGCATTATTATAGCGAAAGCCAGAACGAACACCTAGAAATGGATTTTTTTTTTAGAAAGGCCTTGAGCATAAATTAACATTAAGAGAGAATTTTCTTCTTATGGCTAAAAAAATTTGTTTTGTTTTGTTTGGGCAAATATCTCTAGTTTAGAAATTATTTTTTTTAATGTAATATAATGTATAATTGTTATTTTTCCATTATGATGTGTCGAGTAGCATAGGGTTAAAAAGTGAAAACCGGATTTTAGGCACTTCTGGAACCTTGGACGTAGCAGCTTGAAACTTAACTCATAGCTATAAAATATCACCTACTTCTAAAATTTACTTAGATTTGTTTATGCAACAGGTTCTTCTATTCCTAATGCTTGTGAAATTAATAGAGGGAAACTTTTATGAGTAATTTGTAGTCTTAAAAAATCTTGATAAAAATTTATAAACAATTAATATTTTGTACCTATAATTTAGGATTTAAACTTTCAGTTGAGTTATGTTCCAAGCTCCAACGAAGTCCCCATATTTTTTAAAAAACCAAAAATGACTAAAATATGTACATCTTTTTTAACTTCCTAATTATACTTTTCCCGAAATTCGGTGCGAAATTTATGACAAAAAATTCTATGTAAATAACCTAGTTATTCGGAGTAAAATTTTTGTAGACCACTGATATTTTGCCATCTACAGACGAAGAAATTATTTGCGGGATTACAAATCATATTTTTAAGATTTTCTTTCAAATTTTTGTCTAATTCCTCGAAAGTACAATTAAAATTTTTATAAATTTGAGATGAACTCATTAGGTACTTATAGGAAATTATATCGGAAAAGAAAATTGTAAGGTCCTTACCGTGTCCGAAGAGCGTAGCCTGGCGACTATATCTGAATTGCACTGGCAGTAGCGTTGCGAGAACACTTCCATAAGTCTTTCAATTTTCTGAGCTTCTCCAGGCATGCGGAAGTAGGCTTGGAACTTCCTCAGAGCGACATCTACTTGCATTCCGGACAAGTCCAACTCACCGGCGAAGCACTCGAGCACAGCCATGTTGAATGAGTTCTGCAGGTTGCCGAGGTACTCTCCGATCATTTGGCGGGACAGGCCCTTCCGGGAGATCAAGAACCGCGCTACTCCCTGCGGAGTGTTCTCCAGGAAACCCCTGCGGATGAGGTAGGCGATTCCCTTTTCGGGCTTCTTATTGAACAGATTCAGACCCACTCGATACTGGCGCTTCCTAATGGTCTCCGAGACCTTATAATTCTGCGGGGTGGTGGCGGCGGAGAGCTGTTCATTCTGCTCGTGCTGCTCGTACTGGGCAGCACTGGTGTGTGAGCTGGAGCACTCATCGGACGCCACCGGGACGTTCGCCGCCGCCGAGTGCGAGGGCATCAGGATCATGTGATCGGGCGATTGGGCGAATTGATTCGAGCTGTTCAGATTGGTGCCTCGTTTCCAAGTTTGCGGCGAATTCGACCTATCGGAGGCTAGATCACAGTTAGTAATACGTTCGGCGGAGGCGGCGCTGCTGTCGCTGCCCGAACTTTGGACCGAAGTAAGACTGCCGTTCTCGGAGGTCTTGCAGAGTCCATTCGGACGAATGTGCCGGCTGGACGAGTCCACCATCGAGGGCGGTGGTGGTGTCTGCCTGAGCTGTTGCTGGTGCTGTTGGGATGTTATCGAAGAGGTCCTTTTTGGGACTTCTGGAGGTACCCGTTTACTAACGTTAGTAGCCACTGTGCATCGTGGTCTCATGTATATTTGCTGTGCTGTATAGTACGGAGTGTGAGGGGAGTTCTGAAAACAAGAAATATCTTATTAATAAAAATAATATTCAAAATTCAGTTTAAAATTCTATAGATCCTTAAAATCACTTGGCTGTACATTTCTTATATGGTACATGTATTTTTATAATTTAATCGATAAATAAAGGAAGAAATGGCACTTTGTTTGTAAACTTAAAAATATGTTTGACAATATCTTTTTGAAAACTATTGAAAGTCCAACCGTCAAGAAAGGAGATTCAAATCTCTTAGGTCACCTGAATTTGAGCAAATTTAATGGGTTACAGCAGTGAATTTTCAAAATCAAATTTTCCTCAACCTTTTGATGAGATCTTTAGTAATTAGAAGTCACTTCAAGACACCTTTTCGTACCCAGACAGTGAATTTTAGTAAGTACATATGTGCAAAAATATTTCAATTCTCAATCCTTTTGTGCTGGAACAATTTTGTTGTGAGAAAAACTCTTAAAAGTTTCAAGTTGAGGTTAAGTAAGTAATGCGTAATAAGTAAAATAAATAAAAAAATCCATTTCTTGAACATTTCAAATAGCGTATTAAATTTCAGGGAAGCCCAGGCTTCATTTTCAATTTCTTTTGTGAAAATCCCTTCAAGTGAGATTTTGATCTACTTTTCATTTTTGTTTTTCAAAATTGTGATATATTGATATATTGTTTTTTAGCACATATTATCATACATTATACTTTAAAGAAATAATGCTCAGGATAATGCAAAAAATCCTAAAATTTGAAAACACAAGACTGAGAATAATATCAAGATCACTCTGGAGTGTAAGGCAATAAAGACTAGAACTAATTTTGAGATATAGTTTAGGGTAATCTGCGAAAAATCAAACGTTTAGCAGGAAGAGTAAAGGTCCTATGGGACTACCTTGAGAAACCCCTGACGGCACTTGAATTTCTCTAGATAAGACTACTGGTTCTTACATATTGCTTACGATTTCTTAAGTATGAAGAAAACTAATTGAGAAGCGTTGAGTGAAAATGTAAATCTTTCAATTTTTGTATAAGTAGAGATATATTGACTCTGTCAAAATCGGGATAAATCGTATCAACTTCAAGGTAGTCAACAGTATAATTTAAAAAAAAATATCACCAGATTTGAAGCGCATATGTCTTCATAATAGAGACACCATGATAATTGATTCTTCGAGCCTGATTTAAATATCGGTCTAATAAAAAAAAGTTTTTCAGTAATTAAGAAAGATACCCCCTTTCATTATTATCTTGTCGTAAAATATAAAGTAGATCTTATAATTCAAATGCCAATAAAACTGAAAAAAAAACTCCAATCATTATAAGTTAATTTGAACTCATTAATTTTTTCCTAGATTTTTTAGATCCACAAATAGATTTCTAGTTTCGTCAAACAACATTTCAGTGAAATCGAGTATACAAACTGGAAGTGTTAGCTTATTAGTACTTACCCAAGAAGTGTTAATAGAGGAATCCAGGTGAGAGTTATTGGAGCTGAAGCTGGCGTCGTGGGGTACGGAATGGTACGTCTGTCCCTGGTAGATAAACTGGCCCTGCTGTGGACACTGCGTCGGGGAGCTATAGTAGTGCTGCTCGGCCGCGTGCAGAAGATTCACATGGGGATGAGACGCATTCGAGGTGGAGACCGCCGAGATCGTCGATGACTGGGACCAGGACGAGGACGAGACAGGAGGCATCGGCGACGTGTTCCCTGATTGACTACGAGGAATTGGACTGGAGTCAAGTTGGCGACGTTCGCGCAGCGACATCGATCTTGTGGGCGGAATTCGATTGGACGAAGGATGGCAGCCAGGGGGTCCAGCGGTGATCCTGGAAATGATAGGAGGCATTATAATCTTGTTTACTTTACGTTCGTTTTTGAAACCCAATCAATCAATCAATTAATCAAACTTACGTGGCACATACTCCTCTCGGCTGCTGGTGTTGTTGACTATGTGCCTGCTGCGATCCATTGGTTTCCGGTTGTGATTCGATTGCACTTCCGTAGGCGGACGACGACGAGTTCGAAGGAGGCCCGTCGTCGCCGCTGCTGGCGGTCCCCGACATCATCAGCATGCGACGGCTCAGGCGCTTCTCTGCTTTGGCCATTGCTGTGATCGAGGCAAATTTCTTCACCATCATGTAGTGTCGAAATGCCCTCTGTATTGTAATAGCGGCATTGCGTGCCCTCAAGCCACCGTATTTTCGCTCGAGCAACTCGATTTGCTTCTCAAGCAAATCTTGTGATAACTCATACCTGCAAGATTTAAGAAAAATTATATGAAAATTATATCGTTGGAGCCTTTCGTTTTTGAAATATTATTTAAAGCAGCGCATATCAGTAAGCCTTCAGACAGTTTATGTTATAGCAATTATTATTATCTACTATATACGAATTATCGTTGATTAACATACATATGGGGTGGGCCATCTGTTCGTTTCTTTTTAAAATACATGTTATTTTGACGTAGACAGCTCCTTCACGCTCAAAAAATTGATAGAAACACAGTATCATATCTCCGTAGTAGGAAATGAATAGATTTACTCCTGGACAACGTGGGGAAATATTGAAAAAAAATTATTTCCTAAGTGAGTGTTGTGTTGCTGAAGCAGTAAAGAAATTTCAGTCCATATATGACATGGTCACCGCGCAGTTTCAATTTGACGCCATTGGACTTTTTTGTGGGGTGCCGTTAAAGATCGATGTTACTTTGACAATCCAGAAACGATTCAGGCACTTAAGTAGAATATTGATCGAGCTATTCGTGAAATAGGACTCCAAACCATGGAAAATGTGATACAAAATTACACTGACAGGATGGGTCGTCAGCTATTTAAATGAAATCATATTCCATAACGAATCGGAAGGATTAACTCTTTTCAATAAATCAACAAAATTTCAAAAAAACTGAACAGAAAATCAACAACTATGGTTCGGATGAATTAAAATTATTTGTTCTTGTAGTTAAATATTCAAATACGGAGCAAATAATGAAATTTTCCATTCTTTATATATTTATATGCTTTTGCCGTAAAAATTTACCCAGAAAAAAGCATTAAGATAGCCTAACACAAAATCTTGTAAATCGTGCAAATACTACCTAACAACTGTGATATCTTAAAAAAACGCTTCATCAAGCTCTCATAGTTGTTAACATCAGGTAAATATATAACAAAACTTGATCAAACAGAGAGACATGGAGTTTATGATTTATTTCAATCATACGAACGAATAGTTTTTAAAGAAAAGTATATCACATAATTGATTTATTGCTCAATAAAAATAGCAGAAGTAGATTCAGATGAAAAATAGTTGAAAAGTTTTATATTGTAAATTTATTAAAAGCAAGAAGAATCGTAAATACCTCGCTTCGATCAATTTGTATGAGATTTTCATTGTAAGGAATTTTTTGATTGCCTTTGAATGCTCTATAAATATATCTTCAAGATTGAACGCTTGATCGTCAATGTCATAAAATATAATGCAATTGACTCCAGATCTCCTCTCCTTGATATAAATTCATTCTTTGCTTTTAATAGTAAGTCATTAAAATTTAAGAAATTTTTGAATTTTATTATTTTAATGGAGAATCGAGAGGGTTTTCACGTTATGAAATTGGAAATCACGTTTAGGAAAAATATTTGTTTAATGGTTTTAAAATATATAAAAATATTCCATTCCTTTGTTAAAATGCTTCAACGCAATTGTAATTAGTATAAAGAAAATTATGCTTCAATTGATAAGCAAAACACGGTTTTTATATTGTTTCAAAACTATTAATATTTTGTTAATTATCTAAGTTGACGGTGAAAGGTCAAGAGTGTATTTCAGTAAACAAATTGCTTATTGATTAATGATTATATATGACAAATTTCGTAACATAATCGATCTTGGTCATTTTGGGGTGATTATTGTAATTACGTTAGTCTATTTAGAAATACTAAATGAGACTTTCAAAAAATGTTGTTTTGTCTTTTATGAGCGAATGATAGCTTTGCTTTCTGTTCAGGTTCAGTTTTAAAAACTTATAGAACATAACGTGAAATTTATGGAACGAATAATCGCACATTATGTGTTTTATTTAAATTCAAAATACAGACAATTTGGAATTATATATAAAGAATTTCTTTTTCGATATTGTCTATTTTTAGCTCAATACACAAAAATCAAATTAGATTCAATTCAATTCAAACATTTGTGGTAGTGTTCGAAAAGGGATAAGTTTATATTTCTTTGTTACAATGAACAAATATGTGAATTTCTTGTGCTGATTGACATACGTCTCCAATTGCATGAGTACGTCTAAACTCTGGTCAATTTTTTAAAATTGTATTATTGCTTCTTTTATTATATCTTGCCACAACAATTTGTTACAAGCTGTAAAAACATATTTCGAGAGATAAACAGACAATATGCACTTTTTTTTCTTATCCAAGGTGAAAATTCTCTCCGTCGAGTAAGCCAAAAACAAGAGATATATCACAAAATGTCACTACGGATATGTCTCATACAATTAATTAGCAGTTGTTATTCGTCTTTATTGGACTAATTCTGGATTGTGGAGTCGATCCACATATATATACAATATGCTATACAAGAAACGGATGAGGAATTTTAAAAGTGAAATTTCGAGGCCAGACCAGACTTATACTTGTTGAAAACATAAATTAATGTTGTCGTTGGCGGGATAACTAAGCGACTAAAAGTCTATTTTTGGGATATAGCCAATATAATTATCGCCCAGTGTAAATTTTTGTTTATCTAGGAAATCGTTGTTCTCTCCTCCTACGACAAAAGGAATTATTAAAAATATTGTGGGTTGCTGTTATTGCGCATACACCAAAAGAAGATTAAATTGTTGATAAATATCGAAAAAATGTAAAGGGTTTTAGTAGGATACATATCACAATCAATTGAAGCAATTTAAAAATATTGTGTTAATGTTTGGGATTTAAGACAGTCTAACCAATTTTGCAGAACACTATAGTAAGTAGAAAAGAGTCTATTGGAGATTCACCAACCCGTGTTTACATTTTCTACGGAAGAAAAGCAGTAATGCTTTCATGAATTTTGTAGAACAGCAACAGCACGACACCATTTGGACACAGAATTAAAAATGGTAACAAAGGTACAAAAAGGAGAAACACTTTCACGTTACAATCAACATACTAACATTTGTCTTGCCACATTGCCACTCCCACACGTGAGGAGGCATCTCAAGACGATGAGATTTCCCGCAACGATTGTTCCGGACATACACAAAATATTTTGTCTGTTCTTTGGTCTTAGCATTCCTAAGGGGCGCGCACCACTCTGAAACACTTTGTGCAAGGCTTGGATCCAAAGATGAAATAATTTCTTTTTCGATTTTATTTTCTGTACACAATTCACCCCGCAGCAGCAGCAGCGCACCGCGACGACACGCACCTATATTTAAATTGTCTCAAAGTGCGCTATTTTCATCAACGAATTTCCCTTTTTTTTCACTTGGCGCACGGCAACGATCGTAGCTCCAAATGTGACTTTTAAGATCACAACTCAAACTTGAAGATGTTGCACGGGATGCGTACGGCAAAGTTAAAGATCATTAGAACGAATTTGAATTTTTCTTGTTTTTCCTAGGACCGGAAGATCCAAAAGAAAATAGAGAGCGAAAGCTATGATATTTCCGAACGTCGCGACGACGCAGACTGATCTTGAGATTCTGCGGCTGTTTCAACCGCGAAGTTGAATCTTTAACAAAGATGCGATCATGCATATATGGGATTTTTGATGTAGTAGCAAATGATTCTAATAGTACAGCGTCAATTTTACACGCTTCACTATTAGTTGATCACTAGCTTTGTGTTCTTTTTTCTAAGAGTTTCAGCTGTTTTGCTGATAGTATTGATCAAAGTCCGATCGCTCTAGGCATAGAAGTTAATGAGGCCGTTGTATTCAAATTGAGTCAAACACTTTTCTAAGACTAGAGTACCTATCTAAGACTATCTATCTTACTAGAGCGGGAGCTTTTCATCTTTTCGAGGTATTCCAAAAAGTATATTCCTAGGATCCTGGTTGTTTTCTAAAAGCAAAAAATAAAGATATTTGAACACAGAAACATCACACGCCTCCGACGTATTTGCTTATCATACAAAACAATTTCTTAAAAGACACTTGCTGGCGTCAACAAACGTATATTTGCTTATCAAACAAGAAAAACAGATGAACAGGCTCAACGAGTTTCGCATTGCATATGAGCCTGATCTTATCAGTTCAGGCGTGTAAATCGTGCAGAAAGCGACAGCAACTGTGACGTCGGAGCGAAAAGTAACCTTGCTCACGAAAAACAAAAAAGTAATAAAGTAGATTTAAATTTTCCGCGACAAGATCACCTTAATCAAGATCTTTTAAGCCACTTCACTTTTCTTCACGTACTCTTTAAAGGAGACAAAACTGTTGATCTGCTTCTCGTGGATGATTGTTGTTGGTGGTGTTTTTGTTGTTTCATCGATCGCATCTTCACAGCTGTAACTTTTGAAGACTTCAATATTCCTCCTTAAGAACACACAGCAAATGGAAAACATTTGCGTTAAGCCGTACTCGCGACAAATTCGTTACTGCGGCCTGCGGAGCACACTATCTGCTGGTCTAGCACCTGAGTAAGGTCAATAAACATTCCATCCAGCAACCGTTCTGTGATCGGTGACGATAAACTGAGAAGGGGGTGTCGTTCGTCTTACCGACTCTCAGACAGTCAGACTAAGCAAGTATCTATGTATCTCATTATCTTTCCAGCTAGCGCAAAAAATTAGACCACTATTATATCTAGACAGTAGACAGAAGAGAGAGAACCGACCACTTCAGGTTTTTGCAAAAAAGGCGCTCTTTACCTGTGCAATTATAATGCGATAACATAACCCACACTTGACACCAGTTATCTTCAGTCCAGGTGTTCAAGCAGAAAACAGAAAATCTCGCCGACAACGAACACAAAAGAGCTTACGTTCTAGTTTAGTAAAGGTTGCTAAAATCTCTGACTTTCGTGTTCTCGAAGCTCGTGAGAAGTTAGTCTGAGCTAGTTTTTTTTCGAATCCAGGGCAAAACAGAGATCGACAGTCGGTGGATATTTCTTTCGAGTTTTTTTTGTTTTGTTTAAGAGCTATCTAGAGTGGCTCCAGTAAGTTTCAGAGATCACTTAAATCACTTAAGTGGCCTCAGAAGGACAGAGATATCACTCACAAGTAATTCGATTTTATAACAATCAGTCTTAGCTGCAGTAGTGGCGCCTGTTATTACAAAGTATTCAAAGGAGGGAGCTTGGGAATTAAATAGAATAAAATAAAATACTTCTAATTAAGTCACTGTACCAGCTTAATTATAAAAGCAATAAGTAAAATATCGACAATGTGATACTTTAGTTCAAGAAGTGATTTTTTTTTATAATACAATATTGTTGTAGCCAGAGATCGGCAAAAATATTTTTTTCGTCAATATTTTCGATGATAATAACCAATACCATAAAAATTACAATTTTATTAAATAAATTTCCAATTGTTAATTCATTTGGTAATAAGCCAAAACATATTTTCCATTATCTAAGCAATCGGTAATTCATCGGTGAGAAATTAGAGATTCTTAACTAGTCGGTAATTTTCTGTGTGAAATTTCTGAGTACTCTAGCAATCGGTAATTCATGGGCCAGAAATTCGAGAATACTCACTACTCAGCAATGTTCTGTGAGAAATTTCTGATTACTCCAGCAGTCGGTAATCCATGGCTCAGAAAGTCGAGAATACTCAACTAGTCGGTAATTTGCTGTGAGAAATTTCTGATTACTCTAGCAATCGGTATTCATGGGCCAGAAATTTTAGAATACTCAACTAGTCAGCAATTTATCGTAAGAAATTTCTGATTACTCTAGCAATCGGTATTCATGGGCCAGAAATTTTAGAATACTCAACTAGTCAGCAATTTATCGTAAGAAATTTCTGATTACTCTAGCAATCGGTATTCATGGGCCAGAAATTTTAGAATACTCAACTAGTCAGCAATTTTCTGTAAGAAATTTCTGATTACTGTAGCAATCGGGAATCCATTGGCCAGAAATTGAAGAATACTCAATTAGTCGGTAATTTTCTGAACCACATTTTTGATTACTCTAGTTTTCGGTAATTTGTTGACTAGAAATTTGAAAATACCCATTTTCGTGTGATGTATGATATGTTAGGAATCCCGTATCGCATTAGTCATGTGATATGTGACATAACTGTATGTTATGTTTGACAAAGCACATATAACAAATCACATATAACATGTTTGCACATACAGTTATGTTATTTGTAATATGTGACGAGACGCATAACATATGTTACATCTTACATATAATGAATATGCGGGGAACGCACTTAACATTTCCCATATGACATGTCATGTCACATACAATGAATATGAGATTTGTAACTAAACGAAGCACATATTTATATGTCACATATGTTTTGTGACAAATCACATATTACGTTGAAGCAAGTACCACATGTTCTCCATGGCTATGACATATGACGAAGAGTGTAAGTTGTATGTTGTATACAATATACTATATATGTATATATATATTTTTTTTAAATATAAGTCATCCCCTTTTTTTATTTTTTATTTTACAAATAAAAATCATTTTTTTATTTTTATTTTTGATTTTAAAAACAAAAATCAATTTCTGACTTTAAAAATAAAATTCATATTCTGATTTTTAGTTTTGATTTTAAAAATAAAAATCACTTTCTGATTTTTCTTATTGATTTTAAAAATAAAAATCACTTTCCGATTTTTATTTCTGATTTTAAAAATAAAAATCATTTTCTGATTTTTATTTTTGATGATAAAAATAAAAACATTTTTTTTATTTAAAAGAAAAATCATTTTCTGATTTTTGTTCCCGATCTTAAAAATAAAAATCAGAGTATGATTTTTATTTCTGATTTTAAAAATCAAAATGAGAACACACTTTTTATTTTTGTCTAGAAAAATAACAGTCAGGAACTAATTTTTTAGATTTGATTTTTATCGAAAATATCATAAACGTCACGGTCCCTGGTGTAATGTCATATGTCATGTCATATGTCGTGTCATATGTCATGTCATATGTCATGTCATATGTCATATGTCATGTCATATGTCATGTCATATGTCATGTCATATGTCATATCAAATGTCATGTCATATGTCATGTCATATGTCATGTCATATGTCATGTCATATGTCATGTCATATGTCATGTCATATGTCATGTCATATGTCATGTCATATGTCATGTCATATGTCATGTCATATGTCATGTCATATGTCATGTCATATGTCATTTCATATGTCATGTCATATGTCATGTCATATGTCATGTAATATGTCATGTCATATGTCATGTCATATGTCATGTCATATGTCATGTCATATGTCATGTCATATGTCATGTCATATGTCATGTCATATGTCATGTCTCATGTCATGTCACATACAGTGTCACGTCATCTGTTGTGCTTGAGTTGTCATCTGCCGTTGTCACATGTGATATTTGATGTGTACGTGTATGTTGTATAATATACATATATATTGTATACAACATACAACTTACACTCTTCGTCATATGTCATAGCCATAGAGAACATGTGGTACTTGCTTCAACATAATATGTGATTTGTCACAAAACATATGTGACATATAAATATGTGCTCCGTTTAGTTACAAATCTCATATTCATTGTATGTGACATGACATGTCATATGGGAAATGTTAAGTGCGTTCCCCGCATATTCATTATATGTAATATGTAACATATGTTATTCGTCTCATCACATATTACAACTAACATAACTGTATGTGCAAACATGTTATATGTGATTTGTTATATGTGCTTTGTCAAACATAACATACAGTTATGTCACATATCACATGACTAATGCGATACGGGATTCCTAACATATCATACATCACACGAAAATGGGTATTTTCAAATTTCTAGTCAACAAATTACCGAAAACTAGAGTAATCAAAAATGTGGTTCAGAAAATTACCGACTAATTGAGTATTCTTCAATTTCTGGCCAATGGATTCCCGATTGCTACAGTAATCAGAAATTTCTTACAGAAAATTGCTGACTAGTTGAGTATTCTAAAATTTCTGGCCCATGAATACCGATTGCTAGAGTAATCAGAAATTTCTTACGATAAATTGCTGACTAGTTGAGTATTCTAAAATTTCTGGCCCATGAATACCGATTGCTAGAGTAATCAGAAATTTCTTACGATAAATTGCTGACTATTTGAGTATTCTAAAATTTCTGGCCCATGAATACCGATTGCTAGAGTAATCAGAAATTTCTTACGATAAATTGCTGACTAGTTGAGTATTCTAAAATTTCTGGCCCATGAATACCGATTGCTAGAGTAATCAGAAATTTCTTACGATAAATTGCTGACTATTTGAGTATTCTAAAATTTCTGGCCCATGAATACCGATTGCTAGAGTAATCAGAAATTTCTTACGATAAATTGCTGACTAGTTGAGTATTCTAAAATTTCTGGCCCATGAATACCGATTGCTAGAGTACTCAGAAATTTCTCGCAGCAAATTACCGACTAGTTGAGTGTTCTCGACTTTCTGGGCTATGGATTACCGACTGCTGGAGTAATCAGAAATTTCTCACAGAACATTGCTGAGTAGTTGAGTATTCTCGAATTTCTGGCCCATGGATTACCGATTGCTTGAATAATCACACTGTTTGGAGGGCAAATTATCGGTATTTGGGTATTCATAAATGTTTGCCTGAGCAATTACTGATTATTTGTGCAATGGAAAATTCTAGAACGATGATTATTAATTTTTGGATAATTGATAATTTCAATGTTGCAATTAGAAATTGTTTACAAATTGAAAAATCGAAAGAGAAATATTATTTTTTTGCCGATCTCTGGTTGTAGCCAAGTGATACATATTACATAAATGAAGAGTTTTGTAACCGACCCTCAGGATTTACAATTCAAACTAAACAAAGTTATAATTCGGGTTTTAATTTAAAGGAAAAGATGAGACAATTTGGTTTTTTCTTTAGTAATACTAGAAAAGTGCGTAAGAACCGAAAATAGCATATATAAATTGTATTTAGTCTTCAGAAAATATTTATATTGTTTTTTTTTTTTTTAATTGTAATGTTCAATGTTTAGAAAATATTGTCCTTTATCCGAGTAAAAATAAATGGTGGCTGCACTTCGGCCGAACCGCGGCCGCACGCTTTCTAAACGGCACAGTGTTACATATCGTCAAAAACTGGCCAAAATACGAAATGCCGTCGAATATGCTTGAAATTAAATATATAAGGGTTTTTCGTGTTGATGATTTCAAAGCTGTTATCAAGATTTAAACAACAAAGACAAGGAAAATTAAATTTGATCGGATTTTCACATATCGGTGTGCGTCATTTGTTTTTTTTAATTCAGTTCCGATACCAAAATTTAAAAATTTAATAATGATCGAATCAAACTGGATTTTAAATTAAGTAACATACTATAGAAGTCATGTATACAGGGTGTTCAGAGGTGGGTGGTCAATACTGAAGGGGGTGAAAGGTCAGACCGAGACAAGCAAAAAATCGTATGGGTGGGGGGGGGGGGGGCATCTCGCACCGTTTGGCAGTTACAGGGTGATTCGTAAATCAGGATTTTGCCTTATATGGGAACCGCTCTTGTATTTTTATGTTTTTTTCTACGCATCGCAGCGGCCCCAAACTGATTTCAAAAAATCACTATTTGGAAGCCCTTTCCAAAACAGTTTACACCACCCCCCTATCCCCAACCCCTTGGCCACAATCCCCCCTGGAAGTTGAAAAAATTAACTTTTATTTCACGATTTTTCACCTTTCGCCCCACTTTTCTCTGAAATTCATGTTATTAACATACCTACCTTTTATTTTTTTTAAGTTGCCTATCTAATTACCTTTCCAAAAAGGTGCAACATGCCCAGGTAGGAAAAGGATACGAAAATTTATTTACAAAAATCCTTTTACAGAATATCATGATAATTCGAATTTTTAAGAAATTGTACTTAAGTTAACTAAAAAATACATTTTGTTCGCTTAAAAACTAATTACAATTAAAACGTATGTCCTTCAAAAGCTGTTCAAAATGTTCTCCGCCAGTTTCGATGCATGCAAGTAGCCTTCGTTTTATTTCACGTTTGAGGTCTATGGTAGCCAGTCTCTCCCGTATTTTCGTGGCTGCAGTCACAATCCTGGTAACTAATTCTTCTCTGGTGTTGATTGGTCTTGAGTAAACTTCATCTTTCATCATTCCCTATAAGAAAAAGTCCAGTGGAGTAAGGTCCGGTGACCTAGCAGGCCAAGGAATCGGTCCACCTCGTCCAATCCAGCGCTCTGGGTAATTTTCATTTAACCTTGCCCTAACAATGTTCCCAGTATGCGCAGGTGCTCCGTCTAGCTGTAAATAAATTGCGGTTCTGGTGGCCAGGGGGATGTCCTCCAACAGATCCGGAAGGGTATTCTCCAAAAAGTCCGAGTATAGCTGACTATTCAGCACTTGGGGTAAGATGAAGGGTTCTATCAACTGGTTGCCGATGATGCCAGCCCAGACATTGACACTAAATCTTTGCTGGAAGGACCGACACCTGGTCCTATGTGGGTTCACATCTGACCAGGTGTGGAGGTTGTGTAAGTTTGTGATGCCATCCCGGGTGAATTGCGATTCATCCGTCCACAGAATTCGGTCTAGAAACCTTCTGTTTTCGATGTCAGACTCGAACAGCCAAGTGCAGAATTGCAATCGTCCTTCGGAATCTCCTTCCCTAGTGCTTGGACCGGGATATGGTGGTATGGATGTAGTCCCTCTCGGTTCACAACGGTCCAAACTCTCCCTGAAGACAATCCTGACCTTCGTGCGACTTGCCTGATGCTTATTACAGGGCTGTTCCTGACGATGTTGAGGATTTGTTGGTCGGGGTCCGCTGAATCGGCCGATTTTCCTGCTCGCGTTTCTGCTCTGGGGGCGGTTACACTTCCGGTTTCTTTTAACCTTCTGAAAGTCCTTGAAAATACCCTTCTGTTGTGTACCCGCCGATTCGGGAATCTCTTTTGGTATTCTCGTACGGCCTCACTATCACTTCCTTCTACTAAACCGTGCACGTAAATTATATCGGCATACTCGTCAACACTGAATTCTGCCATTTTATCTTAATTTTTTCTATTAAACACCCGTTCTTTTCGCTTGCTTCTTCAACTGTGGTCAATGTCCTTTCAAACTCACCCATTTTTATACCATAATTCATAGGAGGTATTAGAAACGGAGCGTCAGGATACTTAGGAGTCAATACTGGATATAATAATCTAATAACGCTATTTAACGAGATTACATTTATTATTTTATTACTGTTTTGCTGAAAAAATAAAAATGTATTACCTCTGTTTCCTAAACAAACATTTCCGAACTTGCTGTCATAAAAATTGTTTACTTAACGACATTTTCCATTATGGTGCAATAAAGTAATTAGGTACCTGTGAGGATGTTTTAATTTCAGGACTTTTGCAACCCTTTTCTACCTGGGCATGTTGCACCTTTTTGGAGAGGTAATTAGATAGGCAACTTAAAAAAAATAAAAAGTAGGTATGTTAATAACATGAGTTTCGGAGAAAATTGGGGCGAAATGTGAAAAATCGTGAAATAAAAGTTAATTTTTTCAACTTCCAGGGGGGATTGTGGCCAAGGGGTTGGGGATAGGGGGGTGGTGTAAACTTTTTTGGAAAGGGCTTCCAAATAGTGATTTTTTGAAATCAGTTTGGGGCCGCTGCGATGCGTAGAAAAAAAGATAAAAATACAAGAGCGGTTCCCATATAAGGCAAAATCCTGATTTACGAATCACCCTGTAACTGCCAAACGGTGCAAGATGCCCCCCCCCCACCCATACGATTTTTTGCTTGTCTCGGTCTGACCTTTCACCCCCTTCAGTATTGACCTCCCACCTCTGAACACCCTGTATACTTTATCCTTTATTATCAGCTTCTCGATCAAAATTATGAGGCCAGAAGTTTTAAATTGTAAAGAAGTAAAATATCTCTTGGTGGATGAAATCAATAATAACGAATTTATTGATATTGATGTGTTGTTGTTTTGTCATAATATCAAGAAGAGGTTCGTAAGAGAATAAATTATTCCTCTTCCGTATTTATTACATCCAATAATAAATATATATTCATCTTATAAACGTTAGTAATAAGGACGCATTTTTCAAATTTCGAATGTAAATTTAATGAGAACAGTGATGCAAGAAAAAAAAAGTGGTTATATGAAATTATTGGCCAAATTTGAATTTTTGAGAAATGTCAATATTTGGAAAACTATTGATTTAAGTAGAAGTATACGATTCCAAAAAAAAAAAAAAAAAAAAAAAAATCACCATGGGAAAAACCGGCCGCACAGAATAGAAATACTTTGTGAACCATTTTAACGGCCGCACGCTCAAACTTCAGTACAAAAGGCAACGGCCGCACCTCAGCCGAACTAATTTATATAGATATATATTTATAAATTGGTTCCGCCAAGGTACGGCCATTGTAGCCCTTAAGTGATGGAGCTGCGACCTTACGTGTTTTAGTCCCATTATTTATGTATTTTGCAGTGCGGCCGTTGTGGCACCGACCGTACGGCCAAATTTGCCTGACATACAGATCCCTTGTGGGTTTTTTCAAATTTTTAAATATTTTTACTTTTACTTAATGCTACATAAAATATTAAATCGATTAATTATATGATAACAGTCAACGTGTCAATAAGCTGAAAAATACACTTTCGACAATAAATACTTTGGATTTTTTATTCAGCTTATGAGAAAGTATATTATTATCTACCTCGTATTGTGTAAAAGAAAACAGAAATAATTTTTAAAATTAATATATTTTAAAACTCTTAAAATTGTTTTGCGAAATTTCATATATAATAGCAATTTCCGAATTTTGATGGAATTGAAGCGTAGGTACCGAAAATCAACTCTAATAATTTTAAAAATGTTTTTCTCAGAACTTAGAACTCAATATTCCGGGTATTTTTTTTTTATAATTTAATTTGTTCACGAACAATAAATAACTTAATGCAAATTAACGAAAAAAATTTAAAATAATAATCAAAATTTGTTATTTAATAACTTAATAGGATTTAAAAAAAAAGGCTCAGACAGGGGACATTTAATGAATAAATTAAAACTGTGGAGATTCTCTTAAAAAAACACGAACAGACATTTTTACGTCGCAGCCCGCAATTCAGAGAAATCTCAAAAACAAAGTAATGTAATACTCTCGAAGACATGGACACTAAAGACCTTTGATCGGCTTGGAATAATTTAACGATGTTGTGATATTATAGGAAAACAAATAATTTGCAATTAAAAATTTCTGAAGTTCCGTGATCGATATGCTTTCACATCGAGATGTTAGAATTGTGTAATTTTTTCCATAATAAAAATCGCATTGAGTGTTACAGTATTATGTATTTGTTTTTATTAGAACACAAAAACAAACTTAATGTTGTAAGAAGATACGAACGTCACTTCATAGCCTTCACCGTCTCATAAAAACTGGCTACGCCAATCGAGACCCTTCTCTTCTTGATATCTTGCAATTAAGTGTGATTAATGAGTAAGATTACTTTTCGCACTCTCAGACGTCGCTTACAATCAGACAAAGTCATCTGAGAACAGGTTCAGCAATGACATTACGTTTTTATATATATAATATATTTTTTGTAGGAGGTATCTTGATAGGTTCAAAAGTCAAACTACTCAGACTTTATTTTGCGTGCAAACAATCTCTTTCGAATTTTAATGTAGCATCATGCAAAAAGTGTAAGGTAGTTAATGAGGTCATTGATTACACATAATTACATACAGTGTGGTATTTTTGTGTAATGCTCTAGTTTCATAAAATGTATGCATGTGTATGTTTGATATAAGACCAATTTCAGGTTTACATATAGCTACATTTCTAGTTTTACACGATTTGAAAGTGTGTACATCTTAACAAAAACTTAAAATGTAAGTTTTGCATGATATCATGATTTCTCCTATGTTACTTATCTGGATAAAAGAAATTACAAATCAAAGCATCTTATCGCGCTCTGCTCGGATTATCTGGGTCCTGGTGTTTTGCGTGAGCATCGGACCTCTTCTATATGCTAATGAAACAATTTCCCAAGTCTGCCAGGTGCTGGCTTATCGGGGGCTCATTGCAAAAGTCAATGGTAACAGGTGAATGAAACATGGGAAAGTTGCGCTCGGGTGCAATGCAGATGTAGATGTGACCATGCAAGACCAAATATCTTTTCTTTACTCACGCAGTTTGTGCTCGCGATCTCTTCAAGACGTCTCCGCTGTTTCGCACTGAGTTTTTCTTGTGCAACGTCTGAATGGAGCCGCCGACCCCGGTCCCCACGCCGCTCCCGGCGACGACCACAGCGCCCCCGTGGTGGTGGAGGTGGTGGTGATGGACCGGCTGATGGCACATCTGATGCTGCTGGTAGACGATCTGCTGCGGGGGCGGGGCGTAGTGCTGCTGCTGCTGGAGATAGACGTAGCCCCCGACACCCCCGCTGGAGGAGGACGAAATCGATCCGGGCACCGGCAGGGCGTACTGTCCTGGTCCAGAACGATCGATCACCTTCTGTGGAAAGCTGGAAGACAGATCAGGAAAGGGATTATTGAAGTTTATGAGGAAATATAATCATAATATGAAAAAATATATTAAAATAATAATAAGCTATAAGTGCATTAATTCCAACTACTGGTGAATTTGAAATTTTATTTGAAAATGTTGCTACTCCTAAAAAACAAAATATTCTGACAAAACCGCAACCCATATCGATCTACAATCATCAGAATGTTTTTCTAACATAGATAGGAATTCCTATAGGGGTATATTTATGTTCAGTATAGTCTGGCAAATAATAATGAATAGTTTCATACTTGAGGAACGGTTAAGAATTATACAAATTTACTTTGAAAATCGGTGATCGGAATTCGCGAATATATCTCCGAAAATTGTGGATGACATTGATCCTGGGCAGATGTGGTTTCAACAGGATAGCGCTAAATGCCATACAGCAGCACAAACCATTGATTTATTGAAATCACAATTTGGCGATAAAATGATTGTGAAAAATGGCCCTATAAATTGGACTCCAATTTTGTATAGGTTCACACTCGAGTTACTGGTTTATTCTGATAAACCAGCAACAATTGACAACTTGGAAGCCAACATTGTTTGTGTTATTCGTAACATACGGCCGACAATGCTTGAAAATGTGACATAAAATTGGACTGACAGAATGCGTTTCGTCAGGAACAGTCGCGACCGTAAGCGCGAAATCATTTTTAAAGATTAATGTTACGAATTGGACTTTCGAATAAAAAAAAAAACTTTTTTTATCAAAAGTTAACTCTGTTTTTTTTTTTTTTTTAATTTATTTAAAGTTTTATCGAGCTTAAAAAAACTATTACAAGTAGATCGAAACTTCTTACACTTGGACTTGAAAATTACGAACTATAATAATCCTTTATTCAGAAAAGAGGTCTCTTCTAAGTGTTTTCTGCTTTTTATTATTATAAATAAATTATTCAGAGAAAAGATGATAGAAAATTAATAGTTAGATGTTAAGATTGATGTGGATGTTGGAAGAAGACGTACTTAGGCCATCAAAGAACTATTTTGACACCACTTTTTGTGATCAGGGTTTCTGGTGGGAATTGAAGCTCAGCCTAAAACATTAGATTTCTAAATTTTTTTCCTTACAAATCTATTAGTGGTATAATTAGAAAGTGAGTCTATGTCCCTTAACATTTAATACTAATAAGAGATTCTGTTACATTGTAGGATTTCAAAATAAGCAAAAGACTTATATTCAACAAAATGAAATAGTTATTTTCTCACAAACTTTTCTTCAGTCTTTTGTTTATCATAAACATAATTTCCACTTTTATTTTTATTTTTTTATTTGAGCTATCTAGGGAATTTCCGTCAAGCAGAAAGCAGTTTGAATTTTCTAACCAACAAAGCAGAAAACACCAAAATTTTACTTTATGGTCATTTTCAGAAGTTCACTTAGATATTGTGTAGGCACTCCCTCAGAACAGCTGTTGTTGGATTCTTCTTGAACATCTGCCACGTGCCATCAAAACAATCTATTTCAGGAAGATCCATCAATCGCAGTTCGTTTGTGCTTCAATTTGGAATTTATGATAGTGTTTAGAGACCACCATAACTTTTAAATATCTTTTAATAGGGGAATTATGTCAAATTACTCATTTACAAACTACTTTAGTGTATTTTTATCTATGTTTTTTATGACACTTTTAGCATATCTATGTAAGTAAAGGGGTTTTAAATAAAAAATTAAGCTTTCTTAAGAGATTTGAGTTTTATACGTTTATGTTATTTATTTATTCAACCAATTCATAATAAAGTAAGCACCACAAACTAAGAATATTCCACTTTATCACTCCAAGTGGATTTTGCGAGGAAATCTAGTCTTATTAAAAAAAAATATATCAAATGAAGCTCATAAAGGGGACATAAAATTACTGTATGTTATTATTTTTTTGGTAAGTTTAGGTCCTATGGGTTGTTCTGCGAGAAAATATGAAATTGGTAACTATTGGTTGTTTTCTTCTATGAGCTCAGTTTTCTACGGCCATCTATTTTAGAAGAAGGTAAATTTCTAAAGTCATGCCGTTTTCTGTTTAAAATTAAGTTTCTAAATTTTAAGAGTCTAAAATTGAATTTTAGTTATTGTCCTCCATTTACTCTACTTCACCCTATGAATTTTTTCATTTTTGGACAATATGGTAGCTTTTATGGCATAGTATTTAACTAAAATTGGGATGAATTTTTCATATAGGATTTTAATAGATTATCGTGTTAAATTTAATCCGTACCTTTTTTCACTAACCTTCTGAAAACCTGGTGAAAAGAATTTTGCACGAGCCTGCTAGAATCGAGAAGACCCGGAAGGAAAATTCTACATTTTATAGCTTATGTTAAGAACTACAAAGATAGTATAAATTAAACTAAATAATAAACGTATAAATGCATAACATGAATAAAACAGAAACTAACTTATAAGGTTTTGAAAATGGCTCGGGCCTTTGAAACTCTACCAGGCTCACCGAAGATTAAGAATAGTAAAGATCTCTGAAAAAATAAGATCTTACCAGGGAGAGAAGGGTCATTTAACAGGTAAAGTACTTATTTATTTATATGTGTATATAATCATCTAATTATTTTAAAGTGGAACAAACAAAAAACCAGTCACCTAGTTATTTCAAAAACGTTTTGTATATATTTGTTTCTGCACAAATGAAAGTGAGCTGAACTCAATTGGAAATGGGATTATAGGTGCGTTTTATTAATAATCTGATCTGAATCTGGAACTTTCCATTGAATTGAAATTTTTGAATAGTTATTCATAGCAAAAATGTTTAATTTTGCTAACAGAACATCAAATTGCATTGACTTATGACCATTTTGCGTCCAAAAATAATTTGTTCAGTTCAAGATTGAAAAGTTTAGATGGGTAAAAATTATCGAAATTTGATGCGTTTATTGAAAATTTAAAAACTTTTGCTATAGGTCACGGTTTAAAAAATTCAATTGAATGTAAAATTCCACATCGAGATAAGATCGATAAAAAAGCGCACCAATTCTAATTGGGTTCAGTTTTTCAGTATTAGAAAAAGGTCAAACAAAAAACTAATCCGATTTACCAAAATTATTTTTTGCTTTAGCTGAGCCTCTTAATTAATTAGATTATATTTTGTATACGTACAAAACATTACAGTGTTCTTCAAAACAAGGACTAAGGGCAGAACTGAAAAACACATTCTACGTATTAACTTTCTTAGTATTAATTCTTACTTGTTTGTCATGGTTATAAACTTTCATATTTCACGCGAATAAATAATAAAAAATATCTAATTTGGGTCATGCTATTCCCCTACTTTAAATGGCTATTTAACCTGTCTATTTATAGGTTATACTAATCTAGTGAAATTTAACACAATGCCACTACAAATTCATGCAATGAAGGCAAAGAAATATTAGCTGCATTGTTTTTGTTTATCCAGAACAATAGAACACTTTGTATTGAACAGAAGTTTCCTAGTAGTTATTAGTAGAATAAAAATTTAATATATTTGGAAATATGCATCAAATTGCCGTGATTTTTATCCATGCAAAATTTCAAATTTTGAACTAAAAATTGTTCAGAATAATTTTTGACTCAAAAGTGGTTGTAAGTCATGGCAATTTGGTATTATTTAAAAACAAAATTTAAATCTTGTCTATTTTACTAATGCGAAATTTCTATTCAAAAGATAATTTCCTTAAGTTCTCGATAGACGAAAAAACCGCAGCTATTGTGAACAAAAATAAATAAAATTCAACTAAAATATAAAATACCTTGGAGTGCTAATAATGAAACCAGAAATGCAAATAATCATATTTGCGTGATTAATCTAAGCAACCTTCAGTGAACATGAAAAAAGCTGAGGTGTAAAGTGCTACGAAGGCCCACAAAGGAGCAAAGCAAATTTTAAAAACACAAAAAACGAACCAACACAAGCACAGTATTTAAAGGGTGCGAACACCCCAAAGTGTTTTTTATTCTTTTTACTTTATAAAGAGCGGAAACAGAAGCATCATATTTTTTCTTGGATCCTATAAGTTTGGTGTTATATGTACGAGTATATTCACATTTGGTCACGTCACGGCACCTAAGCACTGTTGTCTAACTAGGGCACTTTAACGACACGAAGTATATTTAAGATAGTAACATTTCCCGATTATATTGTGACCATTCCGCGAATAATTTTATTAAACCTTTTATACCGTGGTCAGGGTGACCTGGACGATGAAGAACGCACCTCCGATCTGGCTACGCGTCTGGGCAGAACTGAGAGAAAACACCCCGAAGAGGGCTTCATATGAAAGAAAGGTGACCGCGGTGCGCGGAAGGAAGGCATGGGCGAGGTGAAAAACGAGAACCGTGACGCAGATGCTGTTTGAACCTGAAGGAGCCGAATGTCTTGGCTTTAGCCGGAAGGGCTCGCATGAGGGAGGACGGCTCGGCTCGGCCAGCTCAATGCACCTTTTTAAGAAAATAATAAAATACGAGACAATTTTGTTGAAGACCCACAAAACTGATGTTCAAGTGAGCAAGGATGCTGTTGAATGAGGACGAAATGGGATGAAGGGACCGTATAATAGTCGCTAGTCGCACTAGCACTGAATCCTAAATCATTTCCGTGAACGTTTTCCAAGGTGATAAACATCACGACAAGAGGAAGGTCCCTAAGAATAGTTAAGCTGCCCGGAAATAGTAAGGTATATCGCTGTTTCCGAGCCGCAATCCGAAAATAGACTTAAAACCCCATAAGCAGGAGGTGCTCTCTTCGGAGCTAGGACTAGAAGACCCGAGAGCGACTTCATCATCCTTTTGAAAAAAGGAATCAAAGGCTACAGGATCTTTCTCGTTTTTTTTTCTGGAACATTTTAAAAAGGAATTTTACATTCCCCAAGGGATGGATGTCTGAAAGCTCCGAGGCATTTACAATTGCGTGAAAAGGTTTGCCACGATGAATTTTTTCACATAAAATCTAGGTTGTGTGTGCCCTCCTACGTGAAGTAATCCCTGTTGATGTGTTGTAGGGGTGCGGAGCTCTCCCTTCCCCCCATTTAAAAAACGAACACGTGAACATGAAACTGTACAAAAGGGCTTACAAGTACACCCCCGCACACAAATTAAAGCGGTGTAAATGAAACCTGTAAGGGCTCAGGGTGCTTCCCACTCAGCCGGACCAACACTTGCATGAAATATACGAACGGAATATAAAACTCGCAGGCATCATGGCCACTAACATTTCGTCGCTTTAAGGAGGACTCGCTCAAAGGATCGTTTTCTTCCACTTCCACTTTTGCCAGTGTAATAAAAACGAGTCCTCATCCCCAAAGGAATTTATTCATCCTTAACGTCTTGAGGAGCGCATGCAGCTGATGCGAGGTTTTTAGTTCTTGTTTCTTAGCTCAAAGCTCAAAGTCAGCGCGAATGAGCCAGCACACCTGTTCCTGATGGGATTTCTCTTCTCGAGGCCAATAAATGTGGGATGAAATATATGTATATAAAACAACAAGTGGCACTAAACAGACAATTTATTTTTGAGGAGACGACACGGCCAACACGAAATAGCTCAGGATAAGGAATTATGTAAAGGAATGATGATGGCGGAAAATATACACTGTCGGAAATAAATTGTAGGACATTTCAAGGATCAGCACTTTTCGTGGTTTTCAACGAAAAAGGATGCCCAAGTACGAATAATGGTGTTTTGGGGTTTTCTTTTTATTTTAACAGCAATATTCATTCATTTTTGGAGTGTATGTCTTTGCGTCCATCTGCTTTTTTGTATGATCTACGTGAATGCGAAAACGACTTATTACACATCAAGTTTTATTATTTATTCCTTTTAGTCGTGTTGTCAACATTTGAATTATACCTTTGAGTGTGCAATAATTTTTGTTCACTCCACAACAACAGCTCAACACGTCAGAATAAATATGTTGCATGTTACTAGTCATCTTCGATATATGCTGAAATTTGAATTAATTTACTAATTTTTATTGTTTGGGAATATAATAAAAATATCAGAATTTCTCAGGAGTTCAAGACGTAATTCAAGTACACAGAAAACAATTGGTATTTTTTCAATAAATCACGAGGTATTAAATCTTGAATTTTAGAATCCATGATATTATTTATACCTATTGGAAATAAATCACATATTAAAATACATAAGAAATTCGCATGAACGCAATAGCAGATTCTTATAAATTTATGAGGAGACTATAAAATTAATTAAAGAAACATATAAATTACATATGAATATAATAAAATGACTATACAGTACGAGATAAGACCGTGAATACATGTTTTCTATTAAATTTATACGAGAATCATATTAAAGTAATATTCATATGTATAAGACTTGATCTATGAAATTTATACTGGATTCGATTTCCAATGTACCGAATGTTTAGCTGCTGTCGTGTTTGTATTCGGCTAGCCTGTTGATCCTGCGCATCTAAATGAGAATTTTATACGATCGCATAGTACAAATGACTCTATTACGATTCTTTGTATAAGTAGTGTAGTGTTTTTAGTGTTAATCGCTACCCGCATCAGTTTTATATGGATTTGTTTAACCAACAAGTTATTCACGGATCTTTTCCCTATGATCTGTGAAATTAATGAATGGAGTATATAAGAGAGAAATCCATTAAAAAATTGTCATCTGAACGAATTTTAATGAAGGTTACAAATAACCGATACAATAAAACATGGAAAATGTGATATTATGAATCTATGGCATCTATATATTTACGTAAATTCAAAATATATAATTAAAAATTGCTTAAGTAATTCAATTAATGATACCGAAAGAAATGTTATTGAACATGAAATGTTTTTACCATAACATAAGGATTTCGATTATCATGACTGAGATTAGAACTCAAACTTAATTGTGATGTGCGAAAATAAGAAAGGTAAATGTTGACATGTGAATAAAACAAAAGGTGATAAATGATTATCACCAATCATCCATCTAAATCAGACTTTCTGTAAGGTGACAATCAATCAAAATGTCATCCGAAAGTAATTAATTTGCGATGATAGCTAAATATTTATATAATAAATAAAAATATTTGCTATAACATTAAAATTGCTTTCATTATCGACTATCGTTATCACTGTCGCCATCATAATAACGAAGGATTTAATTTTTTATTTCTCGACAGTCTGAAGTTAGCTGCGTTGCAAAAATAACGACAACTGAAGTGAAAATGCTGGTTTAGAATGCAACGCCAATTTAGAAGAAATATATTGTAATATATAATATCCCTTAATATTGTATTATTATTGTATCGGAATTTTTTTTATGTAATATACGTATATTAGATATATGGTTAAAATAGAATAAGCGTTATTATTACTGTCTTTATAGAGTGAAAAATCTCGAATCCTTTGGTATAATTCTGGAAAATTTACTTAATATCTTTTACCAACATGTGTTGGTCTGTTGGTGGTTTGGAACCATCTGCCGCACTGATTAAATTCATGTCTTGTCCGATCCGAGCGAAAAAAAAAGGATCCAAAGCGGCAGATGTTCATTTTGGGTCCACGAAGAGAGACACCGTGGACAGGGGCAAAGCAACCCGTCACAGCCTGAAAAATCAAAATTCAATGGCTAGCAAAAAATACTCCAGCCACGTGCATGGTGTGATGTTTCGAATGCTTTCTTTTTTTTTACACTGGCGGAGTATGTGTGCGCTTGTTGCACTTGAAAACGGTTTACCTGCATGCGCCAGGTGCATAGTTTGATAAGCCGATGAAAGGTGGCTTCGTCGTGTTCGTGCCAAATGTGTGTGCCACAACGAAAGTGAATGCCCACCTCTGAAATTTGCACAAGCAGGTGATTTTTCTGTTGCATAAAATGCCAGGCGCAAGATAAAACAGAGATTTAATCATCACGGTATGTTGCAGCGCAGCGCAGCTACAAATTGTACATACTTCTGGTTGGAGTGACTCCATTAAATTACTGCGATTATTTATTGAGAATGGCTGTTGAATAACAATTATTGCAACATTTAGGGAAACAGACGCGTTTTGGGACCACAACTGATCAATAATCCAGCGATTACTTGCTGGCTCAAACAAAGTTTTTTTTTTTATTAATCCGAGCTAATTGCAGCGCGCATCTGCGACCTGCGAGGTGCTAGAGCTAGGCTATGACAATGAAAAATTCGTTGGTCGGCACCAGACGAAATGGGTCAGATTTGTTAGGCTCCTTTCGATTTAAAATTGTGATAATAAAGGAAGATAGACCCTGAGCAGATGTTTCTTGCATTCCGATTGTGTAAAGAGGTTCCGTCTGGAGGCCATTATTGTGTATCGGCAAGTAGTTTTCAGACAAAAGGATCTTGGAGCTATTCTCCCGCTAAGAAAAGGATGCTTTCGTTGTTCTCCTTGCGAACGAAGGAACAGTGGCTGTCTGCAGAACCTTCCAGCTCAACAGAGACATTTTAAGTAGTGGTGTGCACCAAAATACTGAGTAAATAAAATCTAGTGAGCATAACGTGAACATAATAACTATTTGAATATCCCTACACAGTGGCGTAACAACACAATGGACAATTTTTAGACTGTGGCCATCAAAAAATTAGGCTTGTCGTTGTTTTAGATATAGAATCTTATATCATAGTGTCTCGTAGAACATCATTATGCTCAACTAGCATTGGCGCAATCAAGCAACAATCACTTTATTTCTACAGTCATACATGAGAGAAAAAAAAATGATCAAAAACATTTTTTTTCTGGGTTTTCATTTCGGCAAAGTTGTCAATTACTTCATCAAAGTTCAAATTACGGGCGAAGGAATGTTCTATCGACAGTATTTCTAAATTCTGCCTCATGGAATTTCATAAATATGTTTTTATTAATTTTAATTTCTAGAACGATCGTTTGGCGCTAGCGGTAGTGGTGGGAGTTGTCAAAAAAATAAAGTTAAAAACTAAAAACCAACTACGATGGCATTTATCCTATAAGAAAATTTTTGAACAAGACTCCGCTGTCAGACGTCGCGTCGTCATTCATTACCTAGTTTTATTTTTTTGAGATATGACGTATGACTACGGCCGATTTATTTTTTTTATGCTCGACAACGGCTGAAGCTGAGGTGCCACGACTGAATCAATTTATATAGAAATATATTTATAAATTGGTTCAGTCGATGGTGCGGCCGAAGTTGCAGGCGTGATAGCCTTTAAGTGGCAAACCTACGTCCTGTTCCCACTTTTTATATATTTTAGAGTGCGACAATCGTACGTCGAAGCGTGCTACAAATAATGCTTGAAAAATTTCCATATAAAGAGAGTGGTGTCAAAGTACAACATTTTTTTAAAAGGCATTTAGAGTCGTAGTCGGGTTTTAGTTTTTAGCTTTATCTTTATTTAACTCATTTTGGGGTCTACAACTATGAAGTTTGGTAAATTGGGAAAAATTTCAAAATCAGCTTAACTGGTACATTTATTTATATATAAATTATATAATCTTGAAATCTGCACATTAAAACCTTTAATTCAATACTAAACTCGATTTTAATTTATTTGTTGTTTTGCGTCCCGACTAGAATTTTGGTGGGGTACAGCTAGGGCCCCTATGAGGCTAGCCACACTGCCTCATGTGGGTCCCATGAGGCTGCCCTATAAGGCGCACGAAGGGCAAATAACGCCTTGCCTCATTCGCGCATCATTATGACTGCCTCATGTGGGCCTCGTGAGGCAAAACCCGACTAGAATTTTGGTGGGGTACAGCTAGGGTCCCTATGAGGCTAGCCATACTGCTTCGTGTGGGTCCTATGAGGCTGCCGTAGGGCAAATAACGCCTTGCCTCATTCAAGCTCTCTTTGTAATACTTAATAATGTAATCCTAACTCCTTATACTTATATACATGTGGAAATACTTCTTTATTAGTATAAATTATTATAATAAACTTAAACTTAGAGTCCGAGGCGAGTGCGCCCTGATGTTGTCCGTCCTGCGGGTAGAATCCAAAAAAGAACGAGTGCCGCAATATGGCGATGAGCTGTCAGTTCGTAGGGGGATTCGTCGAGGGATTCTCAAGAAGATGATACTTCATGCAATAGATTATAAAATACGAAGTTTTTGTAAGGAAAACCCGATAAGACAGCTATTAATAATACTGGGATTTGTGCTTTAATCGAGCCCAGCTGATAATTTGCAAATATAACCCACTAGCAGATAACGTCAAGTATGCCTAGGTGTATATGTGATGTTTGCAAAAGGTGGGATTGCCTATTTCATTGTAAGGTTTGCCTCATAAGACCCTTGTGAGGTACTCATAAGGTAAACCTCACTTCAGTATCGCTGATTTTATTTTGTGAGGTCCTCATGAGGAATTTACGGGGAAATCCCTCTATCGGCATGCCCCTCACTTGCCACATGAGGACCTCATGAGGAATCTACGGGGAAATCCCTCTATCGGCATACCCCTCACTTGCCACATGAGGCCCACACGCTTCATGAGGCATGCCCCCTATAAATTCTAGTCGGGGTATTTTGTGGATCATATCGGCCATGTTGGATTTAACATGACGACATATAGCCTATGACACGCCTCTGGCACTTTGCCAGTCCTGCCTATTGTTATGCCACTATCCCTTCCATTTTTTCTCATTTAGTTTGAGTGTTAGACCATTTTACTTCAGGTTAAAACTAGACTTTAGTCTGTATTGACAGAGGCTTAAGTCAATCTTTGCCAGGCTTGACCTTGTTTTGAGTCAGACTTGACTCGAGCTAGATTTAAGCCAGGTAGCGAGAATTCCTGGGATTATGCCCATTTGCGTTATAGGTATGTATAAGTATATATGACCTACTAGTCATGAATATTAAAATTCTCTCCAAATTCATAAATTTTCAATTTTAAACTTCACCATCTTTTTTTTAAATTAAGTTTCGACGGAAATTAAATTGAAATCGATTTTCAATTTCACTCGTACCGAAACTTCTTTATTTCGATCTATTTCAATTTTTTTTCAAAGCTACTTTCGAAGCATTAAACACAATTATTAGCTATGCAATAATCTTATTATTTTTAGATATTTTATTTAAAATCTAATGTATAGTTTTAACAATTTTAAGAAAACACAAATTCCTATTTTTACAACTGATATTCCACAATTCGATTTGAACTTGAAACACCTAAATTCATTTTCATTTTTCAAATTAATAAAAAGTGAATTGCAGAATTTTTTCTGATTTAACATTGTAGAATCCATTTGTGCCGCTTAAAAGACTAAAAGTAATATCCTGGTGGGGTTAATACAAATTAATAAATATGTTGATTAAAATACTATAAAAACAGATTTAAAACGCGAACTTTGCTTAGAATTACAATTATTGGGCTACATAATCAAAGAGTACAAATCGAGCGGAAGTCCAAGCAGATTTTATTGCTTATTGTGTAAATGGATGCATTTGAAAATGGAATGGGTATTCATCCTTTTATACAATTTTTATTGTTACGTTGTATTAGGCGTTAAATTGTTTACCTCAATACATAGTTCATTCTTTGTAAGGCAACAAATGACTTTACACCTTTTAAGATTATACAATTGGAAGACAACAAAGCTTGAATGCTCTTACTATGTTGCGAAACTCTTAAATAAAGATCTAAAAATTACATTTGTGTCGAGTAGTGGCGGACAGCTTCTAACAATTTACCGAACGCAAGCCTATTTATAGACTCAAAACATAATTTAAGAGATACTTAGGGCAGAAAATTTATATGTTGCGAGAGAATTTTTCTTACGCAAAACTGCGGTCGGTGATGCCTTAATAATTTATTACATCAATATTTAAGGAATCTCTTCTTTGGGCAAACATAATTAATTTCTTAAGAAAGCTACAGCCTACATATTCAAGAAACAATTCAAATAAATATTGCTACTACACTAAAAGCCTTCGAATGGTTTACCTACATTCCACTTAATTTTTGTTTAGGCTAGTGATTAGAGAGCCTAAATACCTATCTAAAACAACCTTGTGAGGAATGTATAAAAAAAATAAACAACCAACGAATTGAAGATTGTTCAAGGTTAGGTTATGCATTTTGAAAACGAACATTGACCTGGGCTCGTTTTGGATTTGGTTGACGTACATTTTGGAGTGATTGCTTTCCCAATTCAGGTTGCGAGAATAGAAAACCATTTTTTTGTTTTTTGCAAAGATACTAATTTTACATAACTCGAATACATCTCATACCGCAAAATCTTGTAGCTTGTAGCGCCTGCGACCGGATCGCTGTTTGTTTTTGCGATTTTACAATGCATACCTAGTTTAACCAACCGGGCATTGCATTTTCTCACGAATGCGCGTTTAAAACCTGCTTCGGCCGTGTCTTGCAGAAGTAGGAAAGGAGGCGAGTGCTCGTAGGTGGAAAATATATCAATACCTGAACTCGTTGGCATTTACGTTCGGACCGCGAGGACCAACCAGGGAAAGGTCGTTTCGTTAAGCAGATATTTCGATTTCTGATTAAGACGTTTTCTTTTGAGCTAAAATCACTGTGCTCGCACTTTTAGCCTATAGTCTATAAAACAGAGCCTTTCAAGATGGCAGACGACAACTCCGGTTGCGGTGAGGTTGGAAAAACTGCCATCCGGTGGCGGTGTGGTGCGGCGCTTTAAATCCTTTCACTTATGCAAATTAATTATTTTGAATAGCCGCTGAATTTCTGCCAATGAAACGGCGCCGCAGCGGGTGTTTCTCAAGCGACATTCTCCTCCCGAGAGAAACTGACGAAGCGTTGTGCAATTCACGTCATCCGGCGAAGCTGCATGCTTTCGTAATTAATTGTCGCTCATTAAATCGAGCATAATAATTGTCATCTATTGATAATTGCATTTTTTTTTATAGCCGATAGTTCAGGAAGGCCGGGGGCGGTTCATTGCCGCTTTAGCCCTAGGTAAAAATTTGAATTCTTGTCGGAAATCTTGTAGCTTGTATTGGCCAACTGGTTTCGGATGACTCGCAAAACGTTCAAATCTCAAACTCCAACCAGCCTCGATCAGCGTCCGACGATCTCACTTGTGTTTGTAGAAAGTGCGGAATGACGCGTTTCGTGACAACAATTGTTGCGCTATTATTAGCTTAGCTTAAGTCCACTGGCTCACTTTTTATTAAATATGTTAAGCACGAAATGCTTGTTACAAAAACCTTCGCATTAAAGTTTAAAGTTTCGCATTCCATTTTATAGATTATGTTGAAATTGCAAATAAGATTTATGCATTTCAATTGTGCTAACATTCAATTTAAATTAATTTATTTGTAACAAAGATTATTTTTTCTTTTCTTTTCATTCATGATCCAGTTGTTTTAGAATTGTAGGAACAAGTAAAAAGTTGTTATTATAGGCTTCTTATACTGAAAAGGAGCCAAAGAAATTTAAAAGCCCACCAATTACCTAATTGTTTTAATTTCTTGGGAACAGAAAAGATTTTCAAAACAGAATTAAATTCAATTAAATTTCGATTGCTGAAAGGTTGAGGTGGATCCCGATTCTGGTAGTCTTTCTTTTACTACAGCAATGGTTAAAAACGATATATATAGGTATATACCGTGGAAATGGCAAAAATCAGCGTGTTATATTAAAAACTATAAAATACCAATAAATTTGATAAGTGATATAAAAAAACTACCCAACAAATCACCGTAGTGAAATATATGATTACAACTGATCAATAATTATTTTTTAAATTCCGATCAATCATGAAAATTAATTTTTTTTTTGCAAAACAAGAAGTATTTTTGTCGAAGACAGTTAATTCAGAATTAAACAATTTAAATTCGTATAGGCGACGATAGAATTAAAGTATTTAAATTAGTATAAATTAAAATTTATTAAAAAAATGGAGCTAATTTGCGATCTCTATATACACATGATTAATTAAATTTCAAAATTTTAAAGATACTGCCGTTTTTCTGATTTTTATCAAGTTTTATGAAAGATGCTACCCCACTCCCATCACGATTTTCAAAAAAAATCTAGAACATTGTCATTCATTTAATGAATACAAATAATAAAGTTTGAAATTAGTGAATTAGTGATAATGTTATCGTGTTTTAAACTTTGATGATTTAAAACTCGTGTAATGGAGTGGAATAGAGAAGTGGTTGAAGACACATTGGAATGCAGAAAGAGTTGTCTATCAATAAATACCTAGAGGTTCGTAGGGTGTGCGTTAAGAAAATTACAGGGTGTTGAATGAACAAGTATCCGTACATATAAAACTACCCGTAGCTCTAAAACGACGCATTTTAGAGAGGGCATCTCCCAACAAACTTTGATCGGGAGATTCCTTATAATCGACTGCATATGTTGGAAAACATTCTTACGAATCACCCTGTATAACAAAAGGAACGAACGAACGCCGATAATATTTTGTGATGTTGTTGTTATTGTTGATATTTGATATTGGTTTAATTTCCCTTATAGTATTTTACAAAGTTTACAGGAGTACAAAAAAATCTTCCTAAATTATTTTGTTTAACTTTGGCATTGTAGTACAAAACTGATGTATGACTGGATTTAGACCATGTTTCGTATCATGCATTTACAAAAATTATTATGTTTGCAGATTTTGTTACACAATGCATCTTCTGTTCCTCTTTCGAACTATATCAAAATGTGATTTTCCACAATTCAATTTCAATTAGCACGTTTACAGTCTAAGCCGTCAATATTTTGAATTAATTATTTCACACCGTGTTGTTTTGACGCCATAATAAAATATCTCATATAATTTATTGCATTAAATAAATTTTCTTATCGTGAAACCGCCATACATATTGTGTTAGACACAAACCATTTGTGGAAAATTACAATTTCCAGATAATTTTTCAAAATCGGTCACGATATTCGCCGTGTTGGGAAAACCAACTCCCGCATGTACAGGCGCAATCCATTAATTCTGACCTTACCTGGCGGCTTTACGGTGTAGTTGCACTTAACCTGCTTAGGTGACTAATGTTGCAAGATGTTGCTTAACTATGTAAGAACTTCTAGTTCTAGTTATGCTAACTTCTAGAAAGTCGGTCTCAAGATGAGTGCGGGATTTCAAAAGGAAACCGAAGAATTTGAGAAAGCGGCAGGAACCATTAGAACGTCTTGCGGCAGATGTTGGCCCCACAAAGCCCCCTGGACGCTAAGTGGCTATTAATGACCCTCCTGGACGAAGTAGGGATTGGTCACGTGAGAGCCACGCCGATGAAATATAAAACAGAGCTGAACAGCAGCATTGAAAAAGACCGAAAACCAATTTTCTATCCTTTCATGGGTTCCGATTTACATGAAAAGGAAGCGTGGCAAAAGCACGACCGTCGACCAAGGGATGCCTGTCCGCGCCGTCGGGCAGGTGCTGTTCGAGCCCCACCGTCCACGCGCCAGAAAGTCCTAACCGCCGAAATTAAGTGGCGACGTCCGAACGCGGCTTGCATTTTGAGGTGATTTCCAAGACATTTATGAGACATTGACTGGCGAAAAGCCGAGTAGCAGCAGATGGAGCAGATGTTTAATTTGGGGCCCTCATATGAGCTGCAGCCGCCGACGACGATGACCATCAGATGCTACCTGGTCTCTTCGGAATAATCACCTTCGCGAGAGTTCAACAAACCGTTTTCACGTTAATAATTAACATGTAAAATTAGCGAAATTAGGTGATTGGTTGCTTTTTTGCAAATGAAGAAACAGCCAGAATTGCAGACAGTTTCCATTCTGGAGCATCAACAAGCACCGCAGGCTAATTAAACAACCAGTTCTGCAGAGCAAGCATCTGGTGCGCGCAATTTAAATTAAAGACTTTAAAATCTTGTTTGGCTATACACACAACAAATGTAATCATCCATTAAGATTTATCCCTCAAAGGTGTGGAAGGAATGAGATCCAAATCGTAAATTAACGTGGTGATGGACATTCTAATAGAACCGGATCCTTCGAAATCATTTTAAAAAAATCACCAGACGGAGATAAAGTGGACGAAGAACTTAATTCTTCTCTAATTTATTGCGAAAATTAAATCGTATGTATATATGTATTTCGGCACATACGAGATATCTTCCGATGAAATTGTGCCACTGAAGAAACCAGTTAAGAGTTCTACATAAGAAACAAGATAGTTGATAAGAAATGTCTTAAGTTAATCTTATTATGAAAGAATTAAACGTAAAAAAAACCTTTTAAAAAAACAAGCTTTTGTCAATACTATTATTACAAACTAAGCCCCAAACCAACAAAAGGACTAACTGAGTATTGATGGATGCACATCACCAAAAGTAAGTTAAATAAACAATTCACACAAATCTAATTATTATGTTCATGTTTTTATACGACTTAAAAACTGTCGCAAGATTTTCATATTAATTTAATTATCCTTCTACACGGGCGTCCTTAGGCCCATGTCCCCGAACCAGTCGGTTAAGCTCATGTCATTATCCGCGATTATTAGCGATCCTGTCAAAATGAGCCGAAACACGATGCGTCTCCTGTTCGCCGTTGAAGAGTTCCACAATATGCTGGACCCGACAACAGGCGTCTTGAATTTCTAAATTTTGATCAAAAACTTGAACGAAAGCCTTTAGATGTCTACTTTGAGTTGGATTGGAATATAAATAACAAAAATTCGTCCGCCATATTGAAGCTGCCATTAGAAATTTATTCTATTACATAAAATCGTTAAAGTATATTGTCATCGAAACTACATGTGTATGCAAAACTTCAACCAAATCGGATGACCCGAAGTGGGTCAAAATTGACTTGCAAGATTTGATCCAAACAAATAAACATGTGATATTCAATAAAAGCTTGTTAAAAGATGTAGAACAAATCGGCAATAATTCCTCTCCTTGGAGAAAGATTAAAAACATTCAACTTGTTCAGAAACAATTTAATAGTAGACATTTTTGTTTAAATATGCTCAAAATAACAAAATATATAAGCCAAAAAATTTTTTTTAAAAAATGTTTATGTATATTATGTATTTTAGGAAATAAATAAATATAATAAAATACAGTTAAGATTTGTTTATTTGTTATTATTTATTACTACCTTTATTTTGATAGTCTGAACACATTTAAAAAGAAACGCTTCAAATTGCTTGGATACCATTTCTTCAGCAATTACTACAATGAACGAGTTTTAAACGATATGCAAAGATTACCGGAACGTTTTATTGTCGCATAATAAAATAAATCTTCAATCATAACAACTTTCCGACTTTTAGAACAAATCATTCAGAATAAAACATGCTTAGCAACCGCTTTGATTATTATGACGTAAATTTTATAGTATCTAATCATTCAGCATTTCGACGCGTTGATAATAACCTCTGATGCAATCATTAGGTAAATCACCATAAATTTCGAACGTCTTTAAATTTTCATTTCTTAGCCTCAATAATTTCATGCAATTTTGCTTCAATTTGCGTACACTGTTTTTTTGGAAGTAAAATAATAATAAAAACTTGTTGCAAGAAAAGCTGAATGTATCAATAATAAGGAGACACGTGTTGATAAATTTTAGAGGTCAATTAAAAAACGGCTGCAAATCGTTGCGTCTTAATCAAAACAACTTTTATAAATTTCATATTTTTTTCTGTATTCAACAAATATATCGCAACATTTGATTTTATACAATAGCTACAATCTTACGTAAAATCATCTCAATTTTTTAGAGCAATAAAATGAGTTTTTATTAAAATCATGTTTTTATACATTTCATTAGATGCAATTAAATGTTTAGCTATTTTAATGTTTGAGTTTATTTTGTTTTTTTCATGTATTCTGGCCATAGCCCTTTCATGCTATCACGTATATCGCAGCCGAGTAGGAAGCATGGAATCGAGCTTACAAATTGAATATTTTTTCTTGTAAGAAGATAAATTTAAACTAATGAAAAATGTTCAATCTTCACAATGTGGCTTTTCATTTCTTAAATATTAGATAGGTTGTTTTCTTCCAGTCAGCACAAAGGAACCTCCTAATTAATTTAAGCGCATTATGTTTATTTCAGAACTGCCCTTGCATTAAGCGCTTTCGCGTCCTTCTTCATTAATATTTTACATTATGAATATTCCAAACGTTCAATGATTTTGCTTTGACAAAATATAGGAGGAGAATCTTATATAAAATTGAAAGAGACAGTTGCTTAGTGACTTAATATAAAAAAATATGAAATGAAAGAAGTTAATTTTTTATAGAAAAATTGAATTCAAGGAAGAAAAGTAAAAAAAAAAAAAATCATCAAAGAGCAAAATCAGAATTGAATACAATTATTATTTCGAAAATGTTTTAGAGTGTGTTTCTAGTTGTGTTCTAATTTTGGATATGTGTGTATGATAATTTCTTGCCAATTAGTAATATGGAATTAGGTGTTCAAAGATTTCCTTATAAGTAATGTGAAAAAAGGACGAGTGTTGCTTAGTAACATTAACAATATAAAGGATGGGCTATCTGTCGCTTTCTTTTTAAATTACATGTTATTTTGACACATATAGCTCTTTCGCGCTTAAAAAATTGACAGAAATACAGTGTATCATATCTCCGCGATATGATATAAGAATTTCTCCGCTTCAAAAACGTTTGGAAAGATTTAAAACTTGAGGGCTGTGTTGCCGAAAGTATGCGTCTAAACCCGAGAACCTCAACTCACCGCAGGTTTCAGCAACTGAACATTAAGACGCACTAGCCTGTGGAGAATTCTACATAAAGACCTAGGATTATCCCCTTACAAGATACAACTGACTCGGGAATTGAAGCAAAATAATTTGTTATCGCTTCTATCTTTTGACTTTAGAGCAGCTCAAAATTGATGGCGATTTTCGGATGAGGCGCATTGTCATCTACGTGGTTATGCAAAGAAGCAAAGTTTCCGGGCTCGCAAAACCCACAAGTATTCGTAAAGAACCAAATGAATCCTCCTTGGTATGGTTTTTGGAGTGGAGCCTTCCAACACGATGGCACAAGGTTCCAACAGGATGGCACTAGTGCCACACAAGCCGTGCAACAAGCGATCTTTTGTGTACTTAGTTCAATAATCGTGTGATAAGTCGTTTTGTAGATGTGCCGTGGCCACTGCGTAGCTGACAAGAAGGATTCAGGCACTAAGACCATTTTCGTCATTAGCTGTTGTATTTTTTCTACTTAAATATGATTATTAGACTTGGTGATAAGGGCCTTTTTCTCATTCTTCCTCATAATGCAAATGGGTTAAGCATAATATTGATCGAAAATGTGCTGTTAAGGCTGCCATTTAAATGAAATTATATTCCATAACTAATCGGAAGGTTTACCTTTGCATTTGCAAATTATTCAACAGCTTTTATTTTATGGCACACCCCAAGTTATATTACAATACTCTTAAAAGGTAAGATCCAGCATAAGAATAAGCTTTCATATAATGGTAGGTTTTATTTAAAAAAATTAGTTGTTTTTTCGTTAATAAAGATAAATCTCATAGATTCGATAGTTTTCGCATTGTACTTAAGCCAATAGTAAATCATTGTTATACTTATCCGAGAAAACTCGTCACAGTTGGGGGTTGATTCAAAAAATCTGTTGTTCTTACCTGAAATGAAAAGAGAGAACAGAATTTAATTAAATTACCTCAGAATACTAAAAAGGCTTGTGATTCAAAGGGAAAAAAGAGTTCAATTATTAAAAAATGCAAATTGCTCGCAGTTTCAGTTTTATACTGTTGCATCAAATAACTTTTCCAATGAATTTTCATTGCAGCCGCTCTGCTGCACCATGCAAGCTGCATTGCGCGGGATTGCATTGCAACAAAAACCGTATTCGCAGTTCGTGACCACCTTCAATCAGAGAAGAAATTAATTCAGATTGCAGAGGCGTAGGACCATAATCTGATCAGTGGCGGTGAGCGTTGCGAAAGAGCTGCCGCAAATTCTGCTCACCCGAATGACCCGAAAGGTGCGACTCACCTGACTGTGGTCACGTGGTGTGACGTGTGGGTGCGCGTCTCCTTGTGCCGCGTCGAGTAGCTGACAACGGTAACGTGGCGCGTCGCTGTCCGCACGACGCGCCGGACGCGGCTCCTGCCGTCCCCGACGACCACGACGATCGGGGGCGGCTTGCCAGATCCGTACTGCAGGAACGGCTCCATGGCGCTCCCGTGCTGGCGCGTCAGTTCGGCTTCGGACATTTCTTCGGGCTGGTTCTCGTTGCTTACTGGCGACTGCTTTCTAATGTTATATCTTCGCTATGTTACGTAATATCACTGATGCTTCACAATTCTGGTTAATGCTCTTTGGTTTGGGTTTGGGTTCGCTTGCGTTTAACATCATTCAGAATGTCGGCAAGACGAAAGTTCTCTCGTTGTGGCTTCGTTCGTTACATGATTCTGCAGACGGAAGTTAGACAAACGATCTTCAAATCGGTTTCGGTGCAGGTTGGATAAGTTCGTTTTGTCTACAATCATTGGAATACACAATTTAATTCCGATCGCTTCAAGTTCACTCATTTGGCCATAATGCTTATCTTACATGATAGTTTTTCAAAAATCTGTCATTTCAGAGTTTTATTAATAATACTGGTCAATATAAATTTAGGTGCTGAGTAAATGGCAGATCACAAAGGATTTCTTAAGTAGATTACTAATTCGAAAAGGAAAATGTTTAATTTTTGGGCCCGTGTCTATCAGTAAGACGCAGTGAACTTTTGCTGCAACGGTTTCACAGCCACATTTCTTTTTGAATTAGATTATATTGATCTATATAAGTACGTACTTTGGTAATTCTTGGACAGGAGTACATTTGTTATGTCTTGCAAATCTTTCTTTTAAAACTTATAATTCGTTTCATTATGAATACTTTTTTGATTTTTATTTCCTATTTCATACACCTTTCTTTTTTACCTTATTAACTTTCGCTAATGTGATTTAGTCAATTTAGTCGATAATGTTAATAATACGTCTTTTGTCACCTTATCAGAAGACCGTCTTCAGCATATTTGAAAACTCATTAAAAAGTAATGGAACTTGTAACGTAGGTGTCTACACCTTACGCTGTTATATAAAAATACGAAAGACTTTCAAATAAAAAAGTCAAAAAGTCACTTTTTCCAAAAATTGGTTATTTCATATAATATATAGTGAAAAATGATTCTACCTTGCGCCCCCTAATGAAAGACCAATTCCCCCAGATTTTTAGAAGTCTATCGATAAGTGCTTTCTCATATCTGTAGATTGGGATTAAGGCTTTCATTGAAGTCGTTTTACGAACTAAATTTTATAATTATTATTCAAAAATGGCTAAGATACGATATTTTGCATTTTTAACTCAATTTTTCTAGAAAACGACAGCCAATCGAAGTTTTCGTTGTCGAGTTAAATTCCATTTCAATTCCATTGATAATTCAGGTGCAATATGCTTTATAAAACTGTTCAAGAACTGAACCTTAGCTACCTAACATACACGTATGAATTCCTCACATTTCAATCTGTCGAATAAGCTAATTATAAGTTATTTTTAAGATACTTTAATTCCATTTGTATCTCCGATTTTTTTTCACTTAATTGGCAGCTTGGGCATGAATTGAAATCCAATACCAAGTGATTATGATTGAAACATGGAAATGAAGACGTTTCTCGATAAAATTGGGGCTTAAATGCGGTTTTTGTAAAGATATACGATGCATAAATTAATTTATTTAACTTTAAATTTATCGGAAAATATTTATGATATCACAATAGGCATGTGGCTTGAAATTGATATAGATACATATACAGCATTTCATTAAATACGTGGTTTCCCGTAATTGAAATTATTCTATAGAGTTTCGATAAATATATACATATCCAGATGTTGTTTAAACGGAAAAGTTATTGAGTTTATTATTCTTTGGCTTCCATACAATAAAACATCTAATCTTTGGTATATTCTAGATATTTAAATTGATATGCGAAGATCAGTCATAAGACGAATGCAATTAGTTTGTCTTTAGCCAACTGCAGATTTTAGAACTTGTGGAAAAAACTTCACACTTTCTAAAGTTATTCTTAATTAAGAAGCTATAGCGTGAATTTTAAAATCTAAAAAACTCATTTTCTTAAAATTATTAAAAGAATTTCAACCCCCACCATAGAATCTTATTTACACCGCTTACAGGTTCCCTCACCCTATCGTATTCAAAATCACCACCCTGTATATTTCCCTCATTAGTAGACTAATGGCTTGTAGACGCGTAGCGCCTTACAGTCTACCTGCAATTATTAAAGTCAAAAGTGATTCATGGGTTTTTCCATTACAGGGAAATGACCGCACAATTTGCAGGGAAGTGTTAATTGTGGCCCAAAAGCAAGTCTAAGCTTAGTTTTGTGCTTACTCCAAGGCGCGGCTTACGTCACGGCGACGACTGTGCTTTGTTGCAAAGAAGTTTAATGCTAGTCACGTCTTGAATGGCTTCCTTCTAGGTACCGCCGCAATTACTCGAAGCAATAAGTTTGGCTAAATCGATCTTTCGAAATTAATGTCGTTAGGAAGATATTAATCAAAGGTTGCGGTCTGCTCAGACAAAATAAATTTATGAAGATGATATGCGTATGCAAAATTTCTTTGTTTGTTTCTATTTAGGTGCGAACTATAAACAAAGAAGAAGAAATCTTTATTTGAATCGAGTGAAATTGGAGAAATCGAAGCTAAAAAACAAAATTTCCTTAGGTTCGAAACTGAATTATTCAATTAATTCGAAAATATTGTGTTTTTCTTGCATTACTTTCAGAATATGATAAGTACGTACATTAAAGAAATTGAAATGATGCATGGTAGTGAACAATCTGGTCTTATATCCTAAAAACTCTGAGGAGAATTGAAATGTTAGAAATAATAATAGTCGAAAATGTCGTAGACAAAAATCAGGTTTAACCCATTCGAGACGAGGAATTTTTTTGAAGACTATCCATTAATTATTTTGAATTCCCGGCGGTCCTGGCCAATACACATTTTAAACTTTATGAAACCTTATCCTTTAATTTTTCAAAAAACGATCTTATCTTCACGACTGCTTTTTTACTAATGACTGGTAATTGAAGTTCAGTTTCATAACACACACGGTGTGTTGTTTGTCTCGAATGGGTTAAGGAAAATATCAAAACAGTAGTAAGATATTTATTATACTTAAAGGGTTAAAAGAGGCAAATTTAAAGCTATTACAGAAAGAGCAATGGTGAATACGGCGGGTAAAGAAGAACAACCCCACTAAGCGCTTCCAATGTATCTTTAACCGATTTTACAACATGTGGCCGAACGTTGTTGTGCAAGGAAATCACATTGTCATGTCTTTTAGCATATTCAGGATATTTTTTCTTCAAGATTTTCACCAGGTTTTAACAGCTCATAAAACAATATGTTCTTTTGAACCCACCAAACACGGAGCATAACTTTTGCAGCATGAATATTTCGTTTCGGTGTCGTTGTTGACATTGATGGTAATGGGGTTCGCTGCTTTTTTCTTATACTTTCTTTACGTTTTCGATTATCAAACTATTATGGTAAAGACATTTTATGTAACACTTCTTTGTTTAACGCGCAACTAGTTTAGTTTGTTGAAGAAAAATGTAACAAAAACGAAATGTCTTTTTATAAAGAGCACAAAGCAGCGGCAGAAGCTAGCAGTGGCGTGGGGTGAAATTTTTGAGAAGGTAAGCCGGTGCAAAAATCAGAAACTTAATAGCGAAAAAAAACTCACCAAATGAAGTCAGATATTACAAAATGTGTTCAACAGTGACTGCGTGTATTCTTGTCAAATTTAGTCGGCCACTTCTATCATACTTAAAGTCATTGGAAGTTAAGTGCTATATGAATATTATGAATAAATATGCACATACAATGAACTTCAAGAATAATATAAGTGGCTTTGAAAAAAACCGTTATAGTCGCGTGTATCGTGCAATCAAACTAAAGCAGTTAACAAAAACTGTGAAAAGTTGATATGAAATATAATTAATCTTACTTATACTCCAAAACTAATCTACGATTTTTTTTTTATAAATTCGACCAAAACATCATTGTAAAAATTCGACTGATTTCTAATTTGTAAAAGAAGGTGTTTTTCTATCGATAAGAGTGCTAAATTTGAGAGCCTTTCTTCGGTTTGAGAATTTCTTAAATAAGTATGTATTCTCTTAAGGGCTGAAAAAGATCTTTCCGCGGAAGCAACTGTAATGGGAAGAGTTAAAAATATACAACACAAGTTTAAAATTTGAGGAAAAGTATCTTTTAAAATGCCACATTTAATATGCGAGTAAAGCGCGAGAATATCAAATTGCCGTAATGAAGAAGTGGTATATAAAACGTTCGATTCATTTTTTAAAGCAAAAAACTGGAAAATTCCCGGGAAAACTGTAATTGAAGATGATATCTTTTCGTTAGGACTTGATTGAGCAAAATAATCATATTTTGATTTATTAAGTAAATCTAAAAATTTTAGTTGACTAAAGGAACTATACCGAGTTTTAATCTGAGAAATGACGAGAAGCCGGATTCTATCGTGTTATCGAGAGGTAATAAAATAGCACCACACCACACTCATAAGTCACAATCCGTTGAGCACCAAGGCAAAAAGAGACACAAGTTAACAATTTTTTTATTAAAATATAATAAACAAAACCACAACACCCCTCCCTTCCGAGAATACGACTTCTGCCGTGTTCTTGTGAAATAAGGGAGCATTCACTCCTACAATTCACAGCCCCTTCAGTATCACAGAGATTTAATAACCAAACCCACCCCAACCAACCCCACTCACCCGAGAAGCCGCTTTCTACCGTGTTATAGAGCACCACTACACTCACACCCGTTCATAGAGAAGACACGAATCAGCTGACATTCTAAGAAATAAACAACCACCCGCCGAAGTGACCCGAATTTCAACTTATGCATAACAAAAACAGCGGAGAAGCCGGTTTCTATCGTGTTATTTTCTTATAGGATTTGCCTTTAGTGAGCAAAGGATATCACACACGATTTCTTTGTTACTCGTGGAGAAAAGTGTGGGCTTGAGTAAGCCGTAAAATGACCGGCTTACAGAAGCAGCGAGCGAGCACTTCATACCCGATGCAACCCCTTGATAGAACCTGCTACGGTGCGACGGAAGGTTCCATCGTAGTGCAACAACAGATTATGGTTGTTTTTGGTTGTAACACTCGTTTTGCCATGTTTTCTTTACGAGATGAATTTTGGGAGCGCTTTCCAGGAATTTTACAGGCATAGAACAAGTTTTAAATTTACGGGAATAGGATGAGTTCCCAAAAGGGAAGCCGGTAGGAATCGTGTTATATGGACCCCACGCCACTGGAAGCTAGGGAACATTAATTTAATATAATCATGCGTTTATCAGCTAAGGTGCCCTAAATTGCCCTATAGTATGCAATTTCAAAACAATTTTAAGTTTGAAGGCGTCGCATGGAAATGACCTTTAAAAAATACACTTCACACTTTCACTTCTATTGTTCTAGATGAAACTTCTTGTCTTTATTTTTCTATAGTACGTATAGTATAAAAGTATATATATAAAAATTATTCAAATTCAATCCTATAAATTGTGATATCAACAAATTTTGAATAAAAGTAATCAATTTAAATAAGTTTCAAACAATTTATCTGCCCCAAATTAGTAAACAGTAATAGGAATAATAAATTTTAAAATATTGTTCAATTGAAACAATGATACGTTTGAAAAAATAAAAGCAAAGAGCATTTAAAAAAAAGGCATATACCTATAGATTTACAATGTTAATTAAAAAAATTTCCGATGTAAGTTCAAATAAATTGTTTTCCATTTAGAATGTAACACGCAATTGTTGTCTTGCATATTTTATGCAATTATCTTGCTCAAATAGAATTTTTCCATAACCAAACATCTGCGAATACAAATAAAATTGTTTTGCATAAAAAGAAAGTTGATCAAAACATTCGCCGAGTTCGCAACTTTTGCTGAGTTTTCAATAAAATTGCCTGCACGTGATACGGTAGAGTCAGAGAAGAGAAATTTCCCGCCGTTTTTGTTTGTTTTCCTCGAAGTAATAACTTTCATTTGATAAAACGCCAGACTGATTTGAACTGAAACATTTCTAGCAGGTCTAATGCCAGTTACGACTAATTGGAAATTTAAATTTTACATTAGTGAAAATTTTTGCAGAAACGAAAGAGTTATGTTTTAACTAGTGCAATATCGCTCAAAGCAAAATATGTAAGTTCTTCGAAGGTAATTGGGCCTTAAAATGCCTCAACGATTTTCATTATTACCTTATTCGAAGAGAAGTAGCTGCAGCTCGTTCAATTATGAATTTGAAACTGTGAATCACAGTCATATTGCAGCATATGGAGTTTTCCGTGAATCTTATAATAATTTTTTACAGTTAACCGCCACCGCAGCGAGTAGGAAGTGAGGCCAAAAGCAGCAAGCGCTCGCGGTAATTTGAATCCCGATCGAAGACGAGCAACACCCAATACGCTCGCTTCCAGCTGAAAAGCGCGAATTGATCTCACTCAGAAAAGAGCGACTGGCATTGATATTTTCAACACCTGCTCAACTTTCCTGGTTAGAGCTCCAGTGTCTTGTCTTGGAACAGTAAACCACAGCCCGTCACTGAGGTGATATATGAAGAAGATGAAGCAGAAGAAGCAGCAGAAGGCTGAGCAAGTCCAAACCAAAACCCCAGACACCTCGGCTCAAGCCGCAAAAGACTTCTTCTGCTTGTGGCGTGTGACAATATTTACCGCATTTTCTATTGCCGCGTTTCCTGAATCAAGCTTTTAACACCTTAAGATTTCGATAGATTGAGCCAAACGGCGTCTTACAGCATAAGCAGCTAGCATTGTTTACTGCTTATTTTCAAGTCTTACGGCACGTGGGATGATTAGTCACGTCGTCGCTGTAAGTGAGCAACCTTGTCGGCTAGAAGTTCGAGCTGTTTTTATGGCGATATGCAAATTAAATTCTACGAGTAAGTTTTATAACCGCTTAACTCCGAAAAGACATAAATTCTTCTTTGACATGAAATAATTAATCGAACTATTCAAGCTTAGCTTACAGTCTAAACTTAGTTAGCAATGTTGCCCTGGAGTTGCATAATTGTAAGAGAAGAACATGAATCATTATAAGCATCTAAATTATAATGGGATTACATTTGCAAAATGTTATTTTTATTCTGTTTGAAAAGGGATTTACGATTTTTCGATTTTTTATGAATATTTCAATTTATTTATTTTTTTTTGTCTGCGCAAGAATAAGGGAATAACACTACATTTAAAACCATTTATACTGAAAAAAATGCAAAATGACATTTAAAAACACTAGTTATTTATTGATACAGATATAAAGTCGGGTATTAAATTCAAGAAACTCAATAGAATAATACAATACAAGATACAATAAGTTTAAAGAATGAAGCTTTATCTATTTTCACGTTTATTCGTCTCAAACAGACTGACAAAATGGCAAAATTTTTCAAAATTGATAAATATCGTTTCAGTATCGTATTTTAATAATATTTGTTTAAGAGGCGCCGGCTTTCCGATTGAGATAACTGTCAAATGAGCTGTCTTTTGTTGTAAGTGCCAATATGATTCTTATTCGGTAAGGTCCAACAAATCATCATGAAAAGATATACACTGCAGCAACAATTTCAAATCATGAACATTTATTTCCGAAATTAGGGCTCATTATAAAGACTTATAGAGCACTTAGTGAATTTTATGAATCGCTCCAACTTAATGCTGCACACACCAGCAATAAGCTGTTGAAGTCAGTGTTGCTGAAAACTTTAATTTGTCGATTCGCAAGAGTGCCCAAAAACTTGGACTAGTTTCAACAGTACGGCGCTAAGTGCCATACAGCGACTGAAACAATTGATTTTTTGAAAGGACAATTTGCTGAAAATATTATTTCAAGAAATGGATATTTCAATTGACTGCTGGAATAGACTTTTTCCTTTGATATATATGGTCTTAAATGATCGAAAAAGTGGTAATAAATTGAACTCAAATCTTCAATGTTAAAAAGTTAACTTTCGAATAAAACCAATTTTATGGTCACTTGCTGAATTTTGATGTGTTTTATTTAGATTTAAATTCCATACGCGCTTAAATAAACACCTTTTCATAACTTTAATATCATTATACTACAATTTTATAATTTAAGTAAATTAAGAGTTAAAAATAAAAGTAACCAAGTATATTACTAAAGAGATCTAATTTAAGGTACTAGTACCGTTTAGAATTTTTAAAAAATTAATTTTTTTTTTTTTACGCGCCTTTTCGACGCTCTACCGGCAGTTTACCCAGTTAGGCAGCGGCTCGGCAGCTGCTCTTCTCCTCTCTCTTGTTTGGGAAGAAAATCTACTCAACAAGAACAAGAGCAAGGTTTCATAGACTCTGGCGTACTTCTATATGGAGCAGGAATCGCGGACTGACCAATTGTAAGGATTAAAATACGATTATTCTTAAAATATTCTTAAAATTTTTCTTCAAAAACTTTAAACGCGTTTTACTCAAAATAGCATTTTTTCAAACGGTGCAGACTTATTCTCCGCAACTACTCGATGGATTTTTTTCATTTTGGATGCATTTGTTTACTTTTGATGTCCTCTACCGTAATCCACCAGAAAATTTAAGAAAAATTAAAAAAAAAAATTTGGCAAGTGAAAAAAGGTGAAAAAAAGTGATTTTTTCATTTTTTTGTTTACAAAGCCGCCAATTTTTTTTTTCAATTTTTCTTAAATTTTCTGGTGGATTACGATGTAAACCACCTTCCTCTATAAAATGCTTCTTGAAATTTCTGTTTCAGACTTGCCATTTTGGAGATTAACCCCGGACAGTGCGAGGCTCTAATTTTCGAGGACTTGACTATGACGTCATATAGCAATAAATGTTCAATGAAAATAAAATTAAAAAAAAATTTTTTTTACTGCCAAAATGTGTACTAACTACATGAAAAAATTTTCGTGATATTTTAAAATAAAGGAAACGAGAAAAAAAATGTTAAAAATTGGTAATTTTTTAGCCTTCTAAACGGTACTAGTACCTTAATCTCAGATTGTGTTAGTTGACTCATCCTAATCTAACGTATGCAATACAAGCTTAACACATTTTAAAAGACTCTGAAATGCTGTAATAAATTTAAATAAGCATTGGTAAAAGAAAGCCAAGTCTAATAAATAAGTTCAAGTTTTATCTCTGGCCGTGAAAAATATAAAAATAAAATAAATAAAACTAAAATAATGGTTATAATATCCCAGAAGCATTACTGATGTGCCACAACTCCTCACTGCTAATTTAAAATTAATATGTGCATTTTGTACTTATTTCATCTTTCATTCTCAAGTTCATTCAAAGATCTATGGGAAACTGCCTTAGGTGACTTATTGACAATTATGAATTCATTCCGGTAAAATATAGTATGTCTGCAGTTAATTTTCAAGGCAATTCTATGAACTTAAGATATTTAAAACAGGCTGAATACTCAAACTTTATTCAAAGAGGTCATCTCAAGGTCATCCATTCGTTTGCAGACTGAATGGCTGCATCGTTTAGTAAACATTTACATAAAGCGAGTTAATAAATGCGTGTAAGCTTCGTTAGCATACTTTTTATGTATATTTTTCTAAAAAAGCATATGAGCGATCACGAGGAAAAGGATCAATAGAAGTTATTGCGGAATTAAATAGACTGTTGCCGTTTGAATTTTAAACTGAACGGTTTTCTAGGTCAAACGGCTTTTATGAGACTAATTATTTTTCTTAAAGATATGATCTTGTTCGGATTCAGTGTTTGCTATAAACTTAAAAATTTATTTATTTTGGCTTTGGAACATACTAAAGAAGAAAACATTAATACAGGTATATTGCAGTAGGTCTTTGCTTTTCTTCTTAGACCGAATTGATTCTTTAATTTTACTAGAATGGTGAATGAACTCCATGCTGAATTTTCGATAAATCTAGATCTTTTGCTATCAATAACAACATACCAACGGATTGGAAAAGATTAACATCAATTCTTTCGACTCAGCACTTGTAACAAGATATTGCTGGCCTAATAAATATATATCGGAATCAAATCTAAATTACTTGATCAAGTCGATCTGACCTAATTCAGTTTTCGCTAATATTTCAGAAGATCGTTCACATCAGTTGCCCACCTGAAGAAGTTAACCATCGATGGAAACCTGTTCCCCATCAGTCGGTCACCTAACTCACTTTTTACGGTCGCTTTTCATTCCGAAATGACGGAATCGCAGCTGGCCAACTGACATTTAAACTGTCGACAGAATCGTTGTAATATCGAAAAATTGCGTCATCACAATTCCCTTGTGTGGGAAAAATATGAGGACCTGCTAAAAATTGTATCTCCCGCCAATTCAACGTCATTTTGTCGTACAATGGGCGACTTTAAAACGAGATAGACCAGACGGAAAGGTCACTCCCACCATTATTGAATTTACGCTAGTGTCGGATAGAGTTTTGAATTCTGGTCAGCAATGCAAAAAACAGGTTGTTTGCATCGCGGCAAAATAGTGCACTTAACGGAATGTTCGCGAACCTTTTGAGCGAACTGCTCATTGGTACCAACAACCAATCTCTTGCGGCGGCGCGCGTTCCATCAAGAGGTTTGGAAAAGACGTGGACAGAAATTAAAGTGGCGCGGCGATGAGCTGTAAGATGTTCTGATTTGATCGTGATCGTGCATAATGAATTATGCAACGCGCCCATGCGCTCCAATTAAGTAATTTCTCATGGGCTCCGCCAAGGGCGTTTACCTACCGAGGGAAAAGAGGCAAAACAGAAAACAAATTAGAACAAAAGTCGTGATTTATTGCTTAAATTGCCCTGAATTAGCTTTCCGCGCAGTTCGCTGCGTCGCAACGCTTTGCGGGTCCATGGCCATTAAATTGGAGGAGCAGTTCGAGGAGAATTTTTTAGTAGTCGCTTGTGAACGAGGGGTTAACTTTAACACACACACACACCCAACCACGCAGACACATTTAGTCCAATAAAGGGGGTCAAAACTTCAGAGAGACAATTGCACGCCTGTGATCAATGGAAATATGCAAAACGGGCGCGAAAACATTTTCAAGGGCGGAATATTTCATTTTAGCCTTCCTCTTAACCTGTCATCGCTTTCAGTTCCGAGCTTCAGTGAGCTCGTTTATTTGCGGGCAGCGCGGGAAAATGTCATGAGAATTCACTATGAAAAATCGTTTTGGTTAGCGCGAACAAATCTTCTGTAATGGGAAGAAAGACGTTTTTTTGAAGGGCACAATTTGTAATGTAACTAGGTGACACGATATTATGAAACTTCGTTACATCTGCAAGATACGCTCGAAACAGGTGACCCATTTGTGTCATCGATCGGCGAAGGTTCCCAGGCCGAACAATGCTGAATGAAGCCTTAAATATCTTGGCAAACATTTTGTATTAAGAAAAAACGAGGACAATCGAATATGTGCAAAAGTAATCTTCTCTTATGGAGTTATGAAAGTTCGAAAAGTCGTACCAGAAATTAGGTCAAATTCTGATTGTCCTATCCCCCCATAGGGAAGAGGGTTCGAAAGGTCGTCTTGGGTTTTTATATTTGTCTATTGAATTATCTTACATTCACAATAACTTTGGTAAAACCATCTCTTTCCAATATCGATTGTGGTTTAAGTTTTTTTCATTAATGAAAATGCTTATTTGAGAAATATGATGAACTCGGCGAATAAAACGACGGGCATCCATTATTAAAAATTTGTTTTTCTATAAAAACTTTGCTAGTTGTTGTTTAGAAAGAAATAATAGATCCTTGGATTAAGGATTGTTTTTTAAACTAAAAGCAGCCTTCATAATCTGAACAAAATCAATTCAGTATTTCTCAAGATATCTTTGTTTTCATTGTTTTAAGAAAAACTCGATTAAAGTTTCATAGTCGGGGTGCCAGAGGTTCAAAAAATGGGTTATTTCGTTGTTGGACGGAATTTGATGAAAAATGGCAGAAAGGGAAGGTCATTGCCCGTACAGTGACCCATTAAAAAAGTTAGAATGAGCGATGTCGGGAAGGTACTTTGTTATTGCAAAATAACTTTGATAACCCGTTATTTTTCAGTTTTCTTGGAATAACTCGAAAACGAAGCGTTTCAGCGAAAAATATTAAATACAAAAGTTGTTCAGCTGATGATTTTACGTAGGAATACGGTTTTTTGATTAATTAAAAAATTGTTTTTCCGACCGAAAACCAGCAGAAAAGTAACAAAAATGCAAAAACAATAAGCATTAAAAAATAAAGGAAAAAAACAATTTCCATCGTTGATATTTGGGTTATTGATAGGTATTGGTATTGTTAACCAAATGCACCCGGTCCGGTTTTTCAAAAACAATATGGCGACCTATTGCAACATTGTTAAGTTAAAACTTTGGAACGCTGTAAATTCTGCATGAACAAACGGATCTTGATGAAACAAATTGGAATCGGTAGGTATTAACGGCATCTTTGAGTGTGCCAAATTTCAAAATTTTTCAACAATTACTTTTTTTGTTATTAACCAAAAACCATTTGCTGTGCTTCGTAATTTCGTCAATTTACAACATTACAACAATAACAAAATGCATTTGATTACTCTTAACATCCTACAGTGGTGACTAAAAACGCGAAAATAGCGAGTTTTGATGATTTGATGCATTTTGTTGCAAAGCTTAATGTTGTAAATTGACGAAATTACGAATACACATTGGTTAATAACAAAAAAAGTAATTGTTGAAAAATTTTGAAATTTGGCACACTCAAAGATGCCGTTAATACCTACCGATTCCAATTTGTTTCATCAAGATCCGTTTGTTCATGCAGAATTTACAGCGTTCCAAAGTTTTAACTTAACAATGTTGCAATAGGTCGCCATATTGTTTTTGAAAAACCGGACCGGGTGCATTTGGTTAACAATACCAATACCTATCAATAACCCAAATATCAACGATGGAAATCGTTTTTTTCCTTTATTTTTTAATGCTTATTGTTTTTGCATTTTTGTTACTTTTCTGCTGGTTTTCGGTCGGAAAAACAATTTTTTAATTAATCAAAAAACCGTATTCCTACGTAAAATCATCAGCTGAACAACTTTTGTATTTAATATTTTTCGCTGAAACGCTTCGTTTTCGAGTTATTCCAAGAAAACTGAAAAATAACGGGTTATCAAAGTTATTTTGCAATAACAAAGTACCTTCCCGACATCGCTCATTCTAACTTTTTTAATGGGTCACTGTACGGGCAATGACCTTCCCTTTCTGCCATTTTTCATCAAATTCCGTCCAACAACGAAATGAAAACCTCTGGCACCCCGACTATTCAAGGGTATCACAGAAATAACAATACAACTACCGCAGTACACTTTCAAGGCTCTTAATTTCGTTATCGGATTCACTTAAATATTGAGGAAATATTGTAGAGATGTGGAAAAACCTAAGTAAATACCTAGATACCAAAAGAAAAAATCGATTACTTTGTGAAGTCTCTGTATATGGAGATATTTACTGATTTTCTGGTTCTTTGAAAAATTAGGTGGCACAATTTAATGTAATATAATTATAAAACATATGACATAATATATGTTAACTTTAACTTTCTGAACAGTATAGCACAAGAGTGACTTCAACCTTCGCAGTAAATACTTATTAATTAAACACTTATCAAATGCTTTATTTTGGTATATCTTAGAAATTGTTTCAACTCAAATCCTTTAAATTACTGTAGAAAGTATTCGTGGTCATATTGGACCCGACATCTTTAATTGCCAAGTTCCGGCAGACGATTTGAAAGCAGTGCCAAATTTAGATATTTGATTCGAAATCAATGACTCCAATATATTTATTGTATTAATTTTAATTATGATACTCTTAAATGTAAGAAATTTTGGTAACTATATTGGATTCGTCCTCTTGAAACCAGTGGCTCTAAGATGTTGAATGTGAAAGATGTTGGTCACTATATGGGATTGGCCCTTTCGAAATTTCGTGAGTATATTCGAAATCAACAATCTAAAAAACTAGTAGGTACCAATTTACACGAGAATTACTCGAAATTTAAAATTTTCGCCGCCATTTTGAATCTCAATTTTTTATAGGAATGAAAAAATAATAAGTAGCCTATATGTTAAGTTGGAATATGTAATACATTCGGACAAAAACTGATAGATATGGATGCAAGCGTTTAGGCGTAATTGAGCAACAAACAAACAGACTTGCGATTTTATCTATACATATATTGGATAGGGATTCGAAATCAGTGATTAAGAAATAACTTTTGTATTTATTTTCATTAAAATTCGTTGAAATTGAGAAGTTTTGGTCACCATATTGAATACGCCATCTTGAATTTACAAATCATGACAGGAGATTCGAAACTAGTAACTCTAAAATCAAATATGTTTTTATCTTTTACTCGAAATGTAGATGAAAACCGCATCGAAATCTGTTTACGGGTTCTGAAGTTGTTAATATTTTTGATCGTAAAAAAGGAAAGATTTATTTTGAAACAATTTATAATATAATTAATAATCTATTGCTCATTTAGTAGATTTCGTCGGATCGAACCGAGGAAATTAAAGGACAAAAATAACCAATTTATAATAAATTCAGGGAAATGGATTTAATAAAGTTTTTTAGGTTAATGAGTATGGTGTTTTAACAGGAACCTTCAAAAAATTCAACTTATTCCTACTTTAATTTCCGGGTTATCATTAACAATTTAAAGATAAGCCTCCAATTGTGCTTGGGATGATCTTTGATGATCCCTTTTTCTCTTCTTTCCTGCAAATTCTACTGTCATGTTAATTTAGGAAAAGTAATTTTACGCAAAAGTTGTACTACTCGCAAGTGACAAGAGACAACACGAGAACTTTGACAGGTGTTCGCAAACATGGAGAAATGTTTGTGATTTTTCTTATGACTGTAATGCCAAAATACCAAACAACTGATAGAAAAAATCACAAAATTCAAGCACAAAAACTTGTGACCGATTAAAATCTTTGAATAGGGGATACATTTTAAACATATTTATCTAAATTAAAATGCTTACACGATACAAAATAGTGTAAAATTAAAGATAAGATAAAAACTTCACTAAAATAGGCTATATTTTTGTTGTCAAACCCACTAGCATATAATCTTACGTTAGTAGCATTAAAATTTGCCTTTTTAGCGTTAAGGCCTCCATTGTAATATTCTGAAAACGCTTGCTCACATCACCGTTCCCAATATCTAGCTCAATCCAGGTAGTTCCCATGCTTGTAAGTGGGTAGCCCATTGGTTGTGGTGTAATTCATTTCCAATTCCTTGGAACTTGTGTTGTAAACAATTTTGCGATTGGTAAACGGACGGGACGGCGTCGAATTGGTGTCTTTCCATAAGTGCATGCCGACGCCTTTGCCTTTAGTAATGAGAAAACGCCAAATGCGGCAAACCCGTTCCGATACCATGTGAACAACCTTAAAGACTCGCGAGGGCATTTAGCAGGCAGACTGAGGCTCGCACCATCTCCAACTCACAATTTTTCCAGCTAACTCGCTCGAAACTTAGCCGCGGGAGAATATTTCATTAATTGATCATGCTAATGCACGATGAGCTGAATGCTGGATCTGGGCAGATAGATCGATTTCAGAGTGAACTAAAAAAATCGAGGTCTGAATGCGCACGCCCACTGCATGCGAGCCATATGGCGCGGAATAATTCGAGTTTGGGGAAGAATTCGTTCGCGTATATGCAAAAACATAACCGTGTCATGAGCCCACAATGGAAACTTGAATATGTGCAAAAAATCTGATCTTCTAGGTTATGCCAGTGAAAGGAGATCCAGGTCTCTGCCCAAGTAATTTTCCAGAGCATTTTTTTGTTTCAGAAGCTCATTACAATGTGAACCTCATGTTGCTAATCGTGAACGGAATTTTCTCTCTAATTCGATACTTTTCTTTTGTTTACTATGAACAAGCTGAAAATGAAAGTAGGCTCATCTGAATTACTGGAGGAGTAAACAGCTGATCAGCTATCCCAAAATTTAATTTTACAAGCAATACAAGCGTTTTTTTTTTTTTTTTTTAATTTATTATCCTCATAATTTTAAATATGAAAGAAATAATCCCCAATGGCTTTTCCATTAAATTTTTCATGTTTAAGGGGGACCACTAGTGTGACAATTTAAAAAAAAATTTTTTTTTTGTTTTCCATATTTCCTTTGAAAATAACATACTAAAATTTCAAGTGCATATCTCAAATAATTTTTGAGTTACAGCCATCACAAGAGCAGCCGCTCATGGTATCGAGGTACTGAGAAATGTATGAATTAAACTTTAAACGCGTTTTTCTCGAAACTACTTTTTTCAAATTTGCTGCAGTTGTAGCTCGAAGACAAATTATCCGATCGATTTGATTCTTTTTGCAACTTCTTTTATACATGTTTCTCCGTGCCATAAACCTCCAATATTCCGGATCGAATAAAAAATGTAATTTTGGCAGGCCAAAAATCACGAAATTTTCGCACGAAATTTGAATTTTTTTTTTAAAACTCCGACATTTTTTTAAATTTTAATTTTCTTTTTTTTTCGAGGTTTGTGGCACGGGAAATATCTTCTAGTTTAATAAACTTTTTGGTTTTTTTGATTTCACGCAATGTGAACGTCTCTATAACTGCAGCAGTGGGGCACTTTTTTTTTTGGAGCCTTGGGAAATTGCGAATAATTTGCTAAATTTTCAAATTTTTGGTCCAAAAATTTTATCATGTATTTACTATATATCCACAAATATATCCTTAAAATATTAAAACGTTCCATGCAGTAGTTATCTTTAAAAAAAATTCCAAAAATCACCTTTTTTTGAGGCGCTCACACTAGTGGTCCCCCTTAAGTTGTAGTAGTTAGTTAATTTTAGTTCAATTCTTAGACATATAACTCAACACCTATTCAACCTATCAATTCAAAAAGAAAAGAGTATTTCATCAAAAAATCAGTCATCTCGTACGTATTCTTAGATAAGGAAGTTTAATTTGTGGCTTATCAGCTAACTAAGATTTTTGGAACCAGATCAGATCGTAAAAAATATATCTCTTTGATCGCGAATTGAAATTCACTTGATATCACACAAATCTACCAGTCTCTATCACAGACAGAGCATTTTAATGTCATTTTGTAATCTGAGTTGTTAGAAAGGTTAGATTAGGATTCTGTTTTTGTTTCAATTAGCATTGGTGATTCTGACATCCTCAAGAGTTTGAGAATTAGAGATAAACAAAAAAAAAATTACAAATCTAAAGGTTTATTGTAGCCACCATACAAATTACGGGCGCAACGAGCTCTCATCATCTCTGATTTGTAGGGATCATGAGAACAGTGATGACGTAGGTTTTAATACGAATAAAAGTAATTTGAAATACTGACCCTATTGCTTATTCAATGTGTACGTACTCTTTAAGTTATATTATGACATATCGTGATTGAGTAAATACACAAATAAACTCGTTAGTTGCACTGTTCCTATACCATTCTTTAAGTATATTTTTTATTTTTAAGTATAAAAGCTTTTTTCGATTGTGGATTATTGTGAAGACGTCTTTATGAAAAATACTGAGCAATTGAGCCCGTTGGCCTTGTAATAAATGTAGTATTTCTTGCATTCTATGCTGTTTTAATTCACAAATTGTCTTCTTGCGTGCTGAACATATAATAGTATGCAACGTGCGAAGCACAACACGCATTGGACCACTAAAATCATAACTCTGAATTTTAAGAGCATACATATTTCATTTTCTACTTTTACTGCCAATTGAAATTAATTTATATGTTTATTGCTATTCATATGTAATTTTTTCAATTAAAATAGTGAAGCAAGCTACAATGAAAATATATGTCTGAAAATAAAAACATGTTACACAGTTTCAAATTTTCTAGGATTATGTCAAAACCAGCTTTTAGATATGATGAAATGGCTAAATGCGAATATTTACAATTTCATACACGGCACACGCTTGGCAAAAAATTTTCCCATCATGCAGTGTAAGCTAATGCAAAATAAATTTGAAAGTGAATGGAAAGGACCAATGTTGTAATTTCGGTGGCACAAATTGCGTTTATCCCCGAATTATACTCAAGGTAAGACGAGATGATGAGACTCAAGAAACCAACAATGATTCGGCGCTTTTTTCACTTCTAACTTGACCATCTTTGTAACGACCGACGCAATGCGCACAACGAAATAGTTTTGAATTACTTTCACCATTTGCGTGGTCGCGCGTTCAGCCAAGTTCACCTGAGGAATTGGCTCAAGCTCAGACTCTAATTGTCCAAAACGTCTTTAAGAAGCAAGGTGGGTCCGTCCGTCTTCTGTCAGTTTTGTCATTACCAGAACGAACTGACGTGAACCCAACGTGCGCGCTTATTATCTTACAATGTATTTGGGGAAAACAACGCAAGTAATTATGTTAATTGATGGATGAACCACAGCAATTAAAGCCACGAGATATTGGGGCCTGTTCCGATGGTGCTCCGGAATCGGTCGAACGGCCGCGGATTCCAGTCGAAGCTAAATGGGTTCGCTCTAATTGATCGGAATTGGAATTAATTTTTAATGGGGAGAAATGTTCGGCATTAGTTCACCGATAACCACTGCCATTAGTATCACTTAGCAAAGTGCTCCGATGCACCAAAATTGCATGCTATTGGATGTTGCCTTGCCTTGCTGCGGCTGGGGATTAGTAAATGTTCCCAATGATGATCGACTATCGATCAGCTAATTTGGGAAAACAACTCGAATTGTAATCGCAAGGAGAATCAGTTTTTCTTGGGGCTCTTTTATTGTGTATTATTCGATTTAGGCTCGGTGGAATTATTTTCATGGATGATTGGATTGCGCAGCCTCTGAAATGCCCGGCGTGACCGAGTTGCCGAGTGCCTAAAAAAGACGTTAAATGGCCTTCTTCCTTTCTTCATCAGTGGGCTTTCATTGAAGCGCGAAAAAAAAATTTTTGTAAATAATTGTTTATACCACTGACGTAACCCAGTAGAAAGTTATTTTTCATTGCTTTTTCCTTTTTTTCTTTTTTTGAATGGAGAATGTCTTTACTTGGAAGATTTGATTGCTTCGGCTATTACTTAATTTTTCGAAATCTGAATGTACAACTTAGTGTATAAGTTGAAAATTACAATCAATCGAACTTTTGGTTATTGGAAGATATTTCAGTTTCAGAGAGTGATAATTTGTTGGGCTATAATTTAAAGCAAGTCATCGTTAAACGCAAATAACGAGTCAATTGTCGCTTTCTTGCGTCATTTTAATTAACACCGACTTGCGTCAACTGTGTTCTGAAATTGTTTTTATATTCGAAAATACAAAAATTACATCATATTCATGAAGATATGTACTGCTTAACCCATTAATGCGCAAAACGAGGAATTTGTCCACGAAAGTTCAATTGTACGATTCGAAAAGAACATCGGGGCAATTTTCTTCCATAATCATATACAGTTTTTGGGGATGTTCTTTCAGAATCTGGCATTTGTTTTGCATAAAAACTTCAAAAATTCTATTATTTTATACGTTTCAAAAAAAAAAACTGATTTCTTCTGGTTTAAATTTTTTCTGGAATTTAAATTCAATTGTTTTGTTGTTGCTGCTATTGAATGATCATACAACGACCAGAAAACACGGTATGAATGTCTTAACTTTCACAAATATTGGTTTTAAAAGTTTTTTGTTTGTTTTGGTTTTTGCAAAGTACAGCAATGTAATAGAAAACTTCGCGATTTTTATCAAAGGATCAACTTTACAAAACAAATGTATAGAAAAAAAAATGCTTGAAAAATTAAAAAATGTCCCGAAAAATTCTGAAAATATTCACACGTGTTCGTAAAATTGATCATTTTTGAGTAAAAATATCACCAAGTTTTTTATCATGTCATGTGTGAAGGTTTATTTTAGATTGATGATAATTGCTTTAGCAGTTGTTGAGAAAAAGTGGTCACAACTTTGAATGCTTTCAACTTTATCACAGATATTTCCGTTAAAAATTAATATTTTTATATTAATTGTTGCTCAATTACTCACACAAAAATCGAGCAAATCAATCCAAATGCTTGTCTCTAAGCACCCCTAGTAGTCGCTTAATTAAGGAAAATGTGAATTTATATTCATCTTAATACCAGAAATGTCGTGCTTTGGACATGGTAAATTACCTAACAAAAATGTTAGTTAACATTCTAATTGTAAGTTCAGAAAAAATGGCTAGTAAACAATAAACTATTTTTCTTTGTTGAAAAGAAAAATTAACTTTATTGTTTGGTGCATTTCTAACCTACGATTTTGGTTATTTTTACCAACATTTCTATTTTCTAGTGTAGCTTTTTTTTATCTGCAGCAGTTTTAGTACAAAAACACATACATACTATACATAATATAGGTTCTTTGTTTTAGAAGAAAGCAATTCCAATTCCACAGTAATATTTGTAAAACTACTAAACTTTTTCACTGGTTTTAAGCTGGTAAGCTTTGATTTGAGCCATGTTATTGTTAGAAAAATGAAATGAATGGCATAAAAAAACTGTGTTCTTTTGAATATAAACAAAGAATCATATAAGGATTTCCTATATAGACTTGGTAGATGGCAGATCAAAATTATTAGGCAGTTGAGATTTTAGAGATTTGGAAGAAATCAAGTAGTTCATTCCTTGTTCGTCTGATTACTATAAAAGCGTTATGGGATATAATCATATAATCCTATAAAGTTATTTATTTTAATTAAAATGAAAGTATTTTAAAGGTATTATGAATGCCATTCAGGTTCATTCAAAACGACATAAATTTGAGTAGTATAACAGTGCTAAAAGGAAAAATTAAAATCTTAATTACAGAAATTCTAATATTCCTACTTATAAACCAGTTTAAGAAACAAAGTGTAAATTATGTTAAATACAATTTCTTTATGACAAACTGTCGGTGAAGAAAATTGTTCTTAATTCACTGAATAAGTGGACATTATGAACTCTCGGGAAAATTTGTCCTCATTTAAGAACTTGTCAACTTCTTGTCGCACAGTATTCAAGTCTAATTAACGAAGCAATACGCTACCATTTCCAGATTTGGTTTCTTCGTTTCATGCGGGCTCTTTAGAAAAGAATATACGTTTTTGGTAGCACAAATGCATGCAGCATAACGCGTGGCTCATAACCTATGCACTTATCTTTAATCTGGCGCGATAGTTATTGTTGTGTGGTAAGCAATGCCATGGGGCGCTGGAGTTATTTATTTATTACCTGAAAAACGGCAAAATGTAATTAAAACTCGTTTTCTTCAATTTCCCGCGACGTGAATGTATGTTGGTGCGGCTGCCTCCTATGCGTTCCATTAAATATCCAAGAGTGTAACCGTTTTGTTCGCATATAAAACGAAAACAGGTCGTGACGTAAAGCGCCAGCCGCAATTTTTGCACTTTCTAGCACTGAACCGCCTTTTCTTTTGAAATCAGAACTATCTGCACGAAATCTACATAAGGTAGAAAAACAATAAGAAAAGGAGAAGACAGCGCGTCTTGTTTTGCAGTCGACAAGCGACGTCGCGTCGCCTCTATACAACAACAACGCAGGCTCAAGCCAACCGGAGCGGACCGAACTTGATCAAATGCGAGAATTGTGCTGAAGATATGCAACTGAAAAACTTATTCAGCGCAATTTTTGGGAGGATCGTTTATCTAGAACGGTGATTTTTGTAATTTACTCTTATATCAAGGGGCGTCATTGCAATCTAGATGCACACGCAGAGGCGATCTTTTGGCCTTTGTATCCGGCACAAAGATCTGTTTACCGAGCTGAAGTAGTCGCCGAACGCCCACCGCTTTCTGATAAATTCCTAGAATGCTTCGTGATCCAATCAACGCTATATTCACGCCTGCGTCCAATTAGATCGCCACTAACACGATTTGTGATCTAGCCAAATACACGCCACACTTGGAAGTGGCTAAGTTGCGGGCTTTTCCTGTTAGATAATTAGAGCATCTGCAAGGTATGTAGCAGAAAATGGAGATTTACGGCTTTTATCGTGGAACAGGAAGACTATTTTCTCAGCTCTTCAACTAACAATGGAGAACATTAGTCTCCGGTCTGTCGTCGGTGAAAAAACTTAACAAATCACCTACGAGATTAGAACATAAATAAGCAGTTAGACTAGGGTTGCCATTTTGTTATTCCAAAATGGCGGATTCTTTATACATAAATGATTCAGTTAAGAAAAGAAAAACCGTCCAAATGAATGATATTATTTATATGAAATTATGTTTATTTTTCGATATAGCCTCATTTTTACCTCAATATACGAAATTACGAGCAGTTCTGTCGAACAAAATTTTTTAGCAGTGGTCGAAAGCGAATAAGTTTGTAATTCTTTAATTCGAGCTTATAAAAACAACTTATATTAAAGATTTGGTTTTTTTTTTGATCCGAGCGAAATTAAACTTTTTTTCGACTTCTTTGTCAACGGATATTAGGCTATGAATTTTTACAAGGTTTTTTTTTTTTACTATATACTTTCGTCTTCTTTTTCTACTTTGAAAATACCCAATTTTACTTTAATTTTAAGTCAAAATCAAAGTAAGCACATAGACATAGTGAAAGAAGGAAGATAATTGTAAATGTTCAAAAGAGAAAACACAGATCGTTAAAATTTCGCTATTTTAATTGTGTGACTGATATTTCGCTACAAGCATTACAAGTTGTTTTTCAACAGCGGGTGACAGGTGATTTGGATTAAATCTATCATTAGCCTTTAGTAGGCACTTATTTCACACCAAGTTTGGAGCAAGTATCAGGTCGGTTTTGCTAGAAGACTACGAAACATATTAATAACTAATTTTTATGAGATCAACATGTGTCATAGCATTGGTACCTATTAATCTGGGGTTTAAGTGATTTTTAGCGATGTCGCTCCGTTGCTGATAAAATCAGGATTTAAGTATCAATTGGTTATCAATATGTTTGTTAGTCTCCTTGTCAGTTCAGTTTTGGGCTATGTCTATTTTAGACTTGCATCCGATTTGACAAGCATTGAATTGAATTTCAAAGTAGTTTTTCTTTTTTTTGTTAGTACAATCTATTCGCGCTTGGCCTAAGTTTCTAGAAGGAAGGAAAACGTGACGTTTAAAGATTATATCCGCTTTTTATATGAGCTGAAACGCTATGCAAAGACAGTTGGCGTTGCTAAGGGAAGTTAGTATTGTTGTATCTTGTACTACATACAATCTTTCAAGCTTTATATGTTAGTTTTTCTTTGACAGTGATTTGCCCAACAGAAGCTCACGATGGACCAGAAGCGAAGCGGATATGGCTGTCAATTTCAAAGCAGTGTTTGGGCCTCTTTAAGCGAAATTCCCAGGATCCACACTATACGCCTGAGACCAAGCGATCAATCAATACAATGGTATTTTCCAGGCAAATCTGCTCTGAAGAAGGCACAGAAGATTCTACCGGCTGGAAAGGTCATGGACATGATTTTTTGGGATTCGCAGAGAATAATCCTCATGGAATTTTTGGAGAAAGGAAGCACGTTCACGGGGCAGTACTACAGTGACCAATTGAACCGATTTGATGAAAAATTTAAAGAGACACGGCCCCATTCGGCAAAGAAAAAAATATTCCACCACGATAGCGCACCATCTCACACATGTGGTTTATTGTAATGTAATGTATTGTATTGGCCAAATTGAATGAATTGCGCTACGAGTTGCTGCCGCATCCACCGTACTCGCCCCATCTGGCTCCCTGCGACTTCTTTCTGTTCCCCAACATGAAAACGTGGCTCGCGAGGAAAAAATTCACCTCAAACGAGGAGGTCATCAGACTATTTTGAAAAGTTTGACAAATCGTATTTTTTTGGAGTGGTTAAAGAAACGGCAGGGATGTTGGAAAAGTGCATAGTCCTGAAAGGAGATTACGTTGAAAAACAAAAAATTTGTGTGAAAAACTTGCGTCTTCATTCCTAACCACCCTTGCATTTTTAAAATATTACAATATTATGATAGAGGTCCGAAGTAAAGTTTAAATTTGAATTTGAGTTATTTACATGGTGCATTAAATATTCCTGACATTATTTAAGGTTTGTCTTAAATCTGACTCCACTGTAAAATATCTGCTTCGTCATGAGAAGTGGTATATGATATATGGTAACCCTAACTGGGACACCTCTTCTGAACTTGAGTCATATAAATAAATAACCATAACGCAGAATCATGCGAAAATGGCTGTGGGAAATCCGAACCACCTTTTCGTCTACTGTTACCGGGCGAAACAGCCAAAAAGCGGTGATTCTGCTCAGAACCGCGTGCACCCGCAATTATCACCGACTTCTCGCCCAATATAGAAATTTTCCAGAGACCTCTTTAATGCAAAACTCGCTGAGTGACCTACCTCCGCGCTTCGGGGGTCCACTTCTGGGCGCCGGGGAGCGGCGGCGGGGAGGGAGCAAGGCGGCGATTGCACCCAACCGTTTATTTATAGCAAACTGTTGCTCCCATATAGGCTTACCGTTATGCTGATTTAGCAAAGGTACCAGCGACGTGTGCTTGCAATTAGAAGCCGTGCGGCGTACATCGTTAGTTCCGCTTGCACCGAACGTCGTAGGTTTCGTCGAGCGATTTCGCTTCAATTGCACGTCCGCTCCCGTCCGAGTGAGTTTCTTTTGTCTGTCGAGCCCGCTTTGTCCCAATATTCCTGCCCGCTTCCCCTCCCCACCCACGAATTAAAATGACTGACAGATGACACTTTCCGGCTTTCAAGTTGGTTAAGCGCAATGGCTTAACTCTCTAGGGATGGCCGTCGTCGTCGCGACACGACATTTGCTTCCGAAATACAAATTTTCACATGGTGCTATAGTCGGCAACAGTAGAAAATTTCTTTATAATTTTGTGTCTTCTAATTTCTCTGGTCTGGGCAGTTGGTTTATGTCTTCTAAAGTTTAATGAGCCGAAAATGGCTTCCTTCATAAGCGTCACACGCATTAGTCGTCGCAACAAATTAAACGACAATGAAAAGAAAGTCAAGAGATATATAATTTTGAGAAATTCTCATAATTCTACATGAGTATAGGACAGCTGGTCAAGGGTTGTGTCAACTTTACTTTTCACACTACTCTTAAATACTAATTGGGGTTTTTTCTGCTAATTTTCAGTAGGTAATAAGAAAGAAAGCATAATAGAAAGTCATAGATACTCCCGTCTCATTAAAAATCCTATAGTATAGATAAAACTTGCGACACTTCGTAATACTAATTGCTCTTATTCAAGAAAAATTGCATAGTTATAGTTGCTCTTTCCTCATTAAAACACTTTATTCATATAGTACCGATGCTTAAGCAAGGTTTGCATCAACTTGATGGTATCTTTTAATACTAATTGCTCTTATTCCGCTAAATTCCAGTAGGTAATAAAAGTTATATCAAGTAAAGAAAGCATAATAGAAAGTCATAGTTACTCTCCCTCTCTCATCGAAAAATCCTATATTACAGATAGTTAAGCAAGTGCTGAATAAACTCGACTTTTTCATACACCTATCCCCCGATTTACACGGTACTTTTTTTGCATGATTTCGCTTTTACACGGTTTTTGAAATCAGAGGTTTAAGGAAAAAAAAAACAGGTAAAAGTGAACATTTTAACTGCATGGATATTGCCACTGCCATTTTGGAATTCCGTTCAAAGTAAAAATCGTCTAAGTAAGAATTTATTTATTTACTTAAAATTTTTAATTACGGATTTTAATACCAAGTTTCGCTGATGCGAGATTGTTTCTTATTTCTCTACATCAAACCAGTATCGCATAAAGCAATATCAAATGACAATGAAGTTATACAACACCAATCAGGTAGAAATGAATAAAGATTAGAAAGAACAATTTTAAAGACTTAATTTCTTCCTTCTATACGATGAATGAATAACATACTTATACCTTATATACTAATCATTATATATATATATATACTGGTATTTCTATGTTTTTTAAAATATATTTACTTTAATTTTACGTTGAAATAAATGAATGAATTATGCACATTTTAGTCTGTTTTCAATTTACACGATTTTACGTAATCCCGATTTCGATTTACACGCTGTTCTGAAGAACCTTTCTAACGTGTAAATCAGGGGATAGATGTACTAATTGCTCTTACATTAAATTTAAAATTTGTTCTACCAAAAGTGTCTAAAGACACCTTTTGAAATTACAACTTAAAATTATTAGGTATCATTAGTATAATCGTTTTTCCTCAATTTTTGACGTTTCATGTAATGGTTGTTAAATTAATTATGCGCTATGTTTTTTTCCACCACTCCCCTTCTGTATTTAATACGTATAATAATCACTCTTGATTCTAGAATGTCATTTTTCTCTTAGTTTTGGTTCTAAGTACCTTTAAAGCAATCTATTTACCTGGTATTTAATACCAAAACTCTGATCGACATATTGTGGAAATAAAAAGCAAAACTAGTTAAATAAACCACGTCGTTGTAGTTTTTTGAGCTAAATATTGTTTTGGGTGTAGAACATTACAGTTTTACTAACTTCGAGTTCGAGTCGAGTTCTGATATTTACTTTACAGTGACGTAAATTTATTTATACAATAGTTTATTTATTTCTACTAATAATGATGTCAATCATTCTTAAGATATTTGCATTTAAGCGCAAATCGAAATAGATATATCTAAAATCATGGTAGAAATAATATTAAGTAAGTAATAAAATAGTTATATCAAGAAAATAAAGCATAGAGTCATAGTTACTCCTTAAAACATTTTATTCATAAAGCTTAAGCTGACTTTTTAATACTGACTGATATTACCTGTATAAATTTTAGTATCATTAATATTAAAAAAAATTATATAACCTTTTCATTAAGATTAATAAATACAACAGACATGCATCTGAAACCAGTTAACAAAGCAAGGTGATTTTGAGCGTAAACGATGGATCGTATCGCTTTAATTAAATTTAATGGATGAACGCGTCATTTTGATTCGACGTTGATTATCTCTAAGCAAAATGTCAATTTTAAGAAATATTCCCACATTAGAAGAGGTCAACAAATCCATTTAATTAGAACCATAAAAAACGAGTTTCGAAATGAAACAAATTCAATAGACCTGTTGGATATAAATCAAAAAATTGCAAACTTCTCGTTTTGCCACCTACGCTAACCAATAGAATATTTATCTTCTTTGAATAATCAATATTTTGAGCAGCAATAGTGCCAGCTAGTGTTTTTTTTTTTTAAAGTAGTAAATTGCTTACTTAAGTATTCTTCGCCTGACATTCGCAATTTTGTTGTCTTACAAGGGAAGAACACCAAAAAATATGATCCGGGTTTTTTGATTAGCTTTCTCTGGGTGAAAGTGCATTGAAATAATAAAGAAATGTGTATTGTACGTGTTATGATGTCGACTTTAATTACGGATATTTTAATCCATAAAATACTTTCTTAGAAGATAATTATTCTATTGTGTTTTGGAAAGGTACAGGCATGTCAACATCGAAATTCCAATAGCTCTAAATAATAAATGATTCAAGGAAAAGTATAAAAAACGAAATTTATAACTTATTGGCTTTTTATATTGAAGTTGTTATTTTAACTGACTCTAGGACATGATAATTTCTAATTGTTTAACTATATTTACTTTTCTTAATAAGACAAAATCGTTACAATTATCTTAAGAGCCATCAGAAGTCATGGGCATGCTTCCTTTATATTTTCTCTCTAAATTAATTAAGTTTTTATATTCGTAAGTAGAAAATCTTTAGAAATATTTGAAGTTTGAATGCCCATAAATTTGTTTAGTTTCATATTCTCCTTATCGCATCTGAGCCCGGAGACAAACTGAACACCTTTCGTATTCATTTAATATATTTTTATGGCTGAACCACATTTTATGTTGCAGGTGTTCATGCAATGGTTATTTACGACATAAAATGTTAATGCAATTTGAAATGGTCCTCGCGCGATAAGGTTATAAAAGTGTACCCTCAGCTTTTTTGTTTAGTATATGACACAGTTTTATTTAAATTATGAAATATTTTAATGAGAAGGTTTTAAGTTATCTATCATCACACTTTAGGGGCCGAAATTTATATAGTTACAAGGTTATTGACAAATTACATTTTCTACATTATTGGAAGTTTAGCCCTAAAATCGATAAAAACCAACATCTTTTCTGTTGTCGAAAAAAACGTAAGTTGCATTAACATCGAACTATTTTTTTGAAACAATTTGACGAAATTGCAGAATATGTTCTTATTTAAACTTTATTTATGATATTTTCTTAAATAAAATTTCTTGTTTTATATAAGAATTATCGAAAATGGTGCGCAAACTGAGATATTTCGAATTTTTAAAGAATTTCTGGTATAGTGTAGTATAATGTAATAAAGTAAAAAAATATGAAGATATGATTAAATAGTTGGACAATATTAGTGATATTTGTTTGCCACTTTGTACGATTTTATGGCACGTTCGGAAGAAGAAGGAGACAACATATAAAATAACAAATAATGCTATTTTTCAAGTCAAACATGTAATCGAAAACATGAAAGAAGTACGGGAAAACCCTTTTAAAACAGCCAGATAACTGAAAAAATGTGTGGGATAAAGTAAGAAAGCATTTTTGCGCTGAAACTATGCAAAATGTATTAACAATAAACGACTACCATAGAAAAGTTACAAGAAAGAAGCCCCTAAAGAAATTCCACTTAAATTTTCAAAAGAATATTTTATGAAAAGTGACAAATTTTGGAAAACGGTAGGATCTCTTTGTGGGTAATTGTTTTAATTTTTAATGCTTTCAATTATAATATTTCGTTTGTCAAAATTTAGTTAACCCTGAAATTACTCAGGGTGAGTCACCTAGACCCCAGTTTTTTTTTATATGAAATATATCAGAATAGAATATTCGAGGCGGGTGTCGGTGCTTCGTTAAAAGTAAGTTTTTCGAACTAACGACGATTCTACCGAAAAGTACACCTTCTTAGCTAAAAAAAAACAACCTTAGAACCCAAATCTAAAAAGAAGCATAGTTCGCTATATGTGGCAGTTTGAAAGTGTTCTGGGGTTAAATTAACCTAGTGTACGTGCAGTTATTTCACTGCATTTCCATGTGTCCGTACTTCATTACTACCTTTGTCCGATTATTTGTTTGAGCCGCTGTATATCAGGATACAGAATTACAATTCGAATGGACGTTTCTTTTATCTTATATGCTGCTTTGTTTTATTTATTTCGAACTTCTAAATTAAACAAAAAGTAACAAACAACTTTTATGTAGTAAAATTTTTGGAACGAATAACTTAACCGAATTATTCAAATTAAAAGCATACAGCACCCGTGGCTTTCGCCTAATTTTAATGCATATCCGGGAATTAAAAGTCCCCAGATAAAAGCAACGGTAATGGGCTTGGTTTACATAACAATTACAAAATGAAACCAAAAAAAAAACCAAAAAATCCATTTCCTTAAACTTCCGTGACATAATACTTTCCAAGTTTTTTTTTTACCATATCGTTATCGAATGTAATTTTGGTCACGAAACTGGAGCGACCTTTTTATTTGACGGAGAGTGTAAATTGAATTGAGGGGTACCTTCCATCGTAGGAATAATTGTTAATTATCTTAAAATTAAACCACCTGCGGCGGATCTCTACAATAATCTGAGGCTCACATCAAGAAAACCTTATTAGCAAGTCAAGTAGCAGCACTCCTCCGCATAGAGGTGATCATTTAGTGCGCTCGGTTACCTAACAGACGAGCATCTCATAAATAGGAATCTAAGCATCTTTAAGCCCTGAGTCAGTTGTTCGTCGCACGGCGAAATGTCTGTAATTGATACTCCTCCTCTCAAGAGCACATAAAAGCCGTTCATGAACCTTATAAAAATTGTAAGAAAACAAAAACAAAACCAGAATAAAAAGATATGATGCGCCAAAGAAATTCAGTAACGCTTGGGTTTCAGAAAGTCACCCCAGCGTAACATGAAAAAACTCATAAAACCTTAAATGTTACGGTTCGTCTGTATGGGTGTGTAGTATATCTGAGGAACATATCCAGAGTGGTGGACTTCGATCGGCATCAACGAAAGGTATAATCCAAAGTGACCAAAAGTGACTGAACGTTATATATTTTTTTGATTGTAAACAAAAAACGAACTTTTCCACACTTTTTTCTTTCGCACAAAATCTTCTCGGACCGTCACCAGTTTAGCACTGTACGACAAAACTTTGCGCGTGTTTTGACGGTACTAAGGCCACTCTCTTAAGAGGTGATGTCACCTCATAAATTGCACAAAACAATTACAATATCAACTAAATTCACTAAACGATGAACTTATGCGGTGGTGGTGGGCTTAACTATAATAAGACCCTAAATCGATTTACCATCGAGCGACGATCTCAAAAAATTGTCGACACCTCTCAATCGAGGAAGTGGACAAAACACACCGCAAAGCGGAAACGGAAATCGGAGGAAGCGCGCAAACTACACGCTCAGGTAATAATGATAGATAATATATAAAATAGGAGCGACGCAATCGGGGTACACCTTGCACACGTCCGCGTAATAGTTCCGCGCGGTGTTGAGGTCTGACTGACGACTGGCCCGCTATCTTGCGGAGTACGTCGGTCGATGCGATCGCGATACGACAATAGTCGCGGCTCACGATCACCATCGAGTTTGAATTCGAGCTCGAGTGAGGGAAAACTCGCGGTCTTTCGTTTCGTTCAGTGCCCCGGCCCGATGACGCCACCGCGGACAAAGTAGTTTTAGTGTTGCAATCCAGAAATTAAACAAAAACACGATGAGCAAGCGTGACAAGTCGTCAGTCTTGTCTGGTCTGGTCTGGTCTAGAACTACAGCGAGGGGTTCGCGAAGGTGCAATGAAACCGCAAAATTGCGAATAAACACCTTTTCCTTAAGACATCTTTCACAACTTCATCGTTACCCTAAAACTAGAGTTGCAAACTTTTTTCCGATGAAACATAGTATTTTTCAAATGAAGATTAAAAAGATAATAATAAATAATTTGCAGAAATATAAATATAGTATTTGTTTAACCTTTTTAATCCTTTTGGGCCTATTTGGACCCATCACCGTACGATCATATTACATAGAAGTAGATTTTACATTACTGCAAAATTAGAATTTTTTCCGACTAAGAAAATGGTACCATTTTCAATTCGACATCTTGAATTTTTAATTTTTTAATAAAAAAAAAAATATATACATACATCAGTCCTATGTTTTCGCAAATGGACCATCGTCTGGTTTCTTTTTAAAAAGGCTGTAAAATAAGCACTGTTCAATATTTTGCAAAGTCTGTTGATTTATTGAAAAGGTTAAACCTTTCGATTGGTTATGGAATATTATTCAGTATCCATCTTGCCAATACAATTTTGCAGCACATTTTCGACGGTTTCGGGCCTTATTTCACGAATATTTCAATATTGTGATTAAGTAATTAAATCGTTCCTGAATTGTAACATCAATATTTGACGGCTATCCACAAAAAAAGGTCCTACGGCGTCATATGGCAGCTGCGCAGTGGCTATAGCACATATGGAACGTAATTCCATGTTTTGGCAACATAGCACTCACTTTGGAAATAAATTTTCAATATATCCAAACGTATTTTAAGCGTAAATCTATTCATTTCGTACCATGGAGATATCATATTGTGTTTCTGTAAATTTTATGAGGGCGAAAGAGCTGTTTATGTTAAAATAACATTTAACGTAAAAAGAAACCAACAGATTATCCACCCTATATTATAAATTTAAATGAATTTTTATTCTACTGTATTTCTCTAGAACACAACTAGTCGTAACTTTATACTAGGATCACCCTAGTGTCACATTTGGCATATATAAAAAACGAAAAACACACAAATAAGTTTTCGGGTTTCATAGATTAGGATTATACAAACAGATTTCATCTATCGTAAAAACATATAAACCACTAAATCAGTGATGATAATCCAAGATTGCGAAAGACTGAATTTCAGTAGTTTCTGTGAAAATGGGTACATGGGGGTTCTCGGGGTCGGTGATTTCAAAATATTATACAATTCAAAAATAAAGGTAGCAACAGAAAATTCTAAACTTCAGAATATTTTCATGAATATATAGGTGCATGAGTGCTTTCATTTTAATTGATGACACTAAAACACCCCGAAAAATCATTTAATATTATATTGTTTTATCAATAAAAGCATTAAGTTGGTATCATAAAATACCATTAATTATAGCACGGTTGGCAACCCTACGTATATATCTCACAACTTTTTAAATTATAAACAGACAGACCTCAAGCGTGACATATTCCCCCTCTTGGAGAATTTTTAGGCCGTTTTTTCGCTACATCTGTTTACCTGTTGCAAACGTGTCGTGTACGTGCACAGCAAAAGGTTATACCTAAGCCGCGCGCGCAGCACTCAGCTGATCTCTGCACACTTTCTTTCTGCCACTAGCATTTTTCTACTGTGGAATTTCACGCTTGACAGGGTGTGCTTAATAGCGAAATTTTGCTTGCAAATTGCTCTCTAGTGTTATTTGCTCCATCACGAATCTTCTCGCGTACAGGGCTAGCAAACATCTTGAAAAGGTACGGGGAAAGTGGAGGAAGCAATGCGCTAGTCTTTAAATAGGTTAAATAGCTGGCATTGATCTGCCTTTAAATAATAAAAAAAACCAACGCCAACCACTGCGAACCAACCAATCAATTTAAAATCAAGAGTGGCAAACGCGAAGCTTTCTGGCATGCGATTTGCCAAGCCATTTCGAATGCTTTTTAGGCGAATCGGTGACTTTTTTCGACGTCACCGCACCTTGTGTGGAATCTGAAAAATTCTTCGCTGCGGGGCCTTCTGCAGTGCTGTGGGTCCTTAATGCGATCAGAAAGTATCAACTATTCATTTGAGCTCTCTGTTTTCAGCTATGCGATGTAGTATTAAATTTTTCGACATAAATATTTCAAGCCATACCAAACTTCACCTGCATGTGCCCTAGTTTATTCTCTTCATGCATTAGTACAGGCGCTCACCTTCACAATGGTAAGGTGCGTCTTAGTTTTTATCAAAAAGTAAATTCCAAAGCAAATTCATTCCTACACGAAGAAGATCTAATTAAGATTTTTTCTCTAACAGAAAAAGTTCAACAATATCTAGACTATTGTATTCAGTATCTATGCGTTTTTATTAGGCTAAGTGTGGTTTTAAATGATTATATACCTTGAATAGTCCAGCCATACACTAAAAGAATGGTGCACAATCTTTTAATTGACTGATTTTTCTTTAATTGCGTGCTAATGCGTGGGATAATGCATGCAACACGAATCTTATGCAGCTTTATCATCACAGATTTGAATTCTACAATTTTTCAAACCTTGCCATAATTTTTCACAGTAAAATAGTTCAAGTTTACTTTATTTTATTGCAATTTCTGTTATTTCAGGAGTTACCCAAGGCAGTCAGTTAAGTCCACTTTTTTTTTTTTTTTATTGGCATTATGTTATGTTTATTTATTTATTTATTTCGCTTAATATAAGCTACAAAATCAACAGAAAAACTTAAAACTAAAATATCACATAACAATTCAGTTATTCTAAATTTGATATGCATTGAAAAGTGCGAACTCTAGCAAACAGGACGAATTTGCGACATTAATTGTTTGAAAGATATTTGTAGTTTTCTTTCCCCTTTTTTTCTGTTTAAAATTTGAAACAAAAATCATATTAAAAATATATGGTGTTTTTTATCTTGCTTACTATGAGAAATAAATTGATGGTACTTCAAGTTCTCTAATTTTATCTAGCTAATGTTCACTTATCAAAGGAATGTGCATTTAAATAAAATTTATTAAAATTGTTTACGAATAAAGAATCAGCTTATATCTAGCGATTTTGACGTAATGCATCGTGACCCACACAAATTAAAACCATTTACCATCACCTGAAGTGCCTTGGAAGAATTGATGGATTTTATTTTACTACTCGCTTTTGATGCGCTAATTTAACGTTCATTCAAAGATCAATATCTGAGACTAGAGGCAGACTTTTCTCAATCGGCAGTTACTAATAACTTATTTTTGGTTGATTTTATCAAACAAGTTATAAACATAAACTAGATGCTAAGTAGGCCAAGAGTTGTGACATGACACCTTTTTAATCCCAGAATAGCGCCACTAACACAGGTCAACAAGATTTTTGCCTATGATTAGACGGACCTGCAAATTTTAAGTCATAAATACCTGTTTTGATTTTAACGACTCTTTTTGGTGTTTTTAGTGGTGCTGATTACGAAAAAAAAAATATTCAAAAAACTCCATCACGTACAGTTTTTGCAAAATTCAAACAGTTCTTTCGAAATTTACGCATTTACGTTCAAGATAGAGGAATCACTGATTCAGCGGTATTAGAATAAAAGATATTGTACTCTATGTTCTGAAAGCCTTGCGGGGGCGCTAATTTCAGATATAAACTCCATTTTTATATAGCATGTAAGATTATATCAGTTAAAGAATCGGCAAAACCCCAAATACTGAAATATCGCAGTGTGAAATGCTATTTGTTGATTTGTTGATTTTTTTTTTTTTTTTTTTTTTTTTTTAATTAGAAACCAAAAATCTAACGAATTCACACCATTCTGATCTGAGACAGGTTTGCCATCAGGCCTGTATTATTATCATTATTAGCTCGCGCATTCGAGAAAAATAAGGTTACAAAATACAAAAAGGGCCTCTCTTGAAAAATAATTAAAAAATAACAGAATCTCAGAGAAGCTTGTTACATGGTTCAAATGATAGTTTGAACTTTAAAGTTTTATATCAAAATACAACAGATTTTAAGACTTGTTGAAATATTCTGCGAAATATAATTTTTTCCATATTCTAATTATTTCATATAATTATATTGAATACCAAATCATTATTGACACACGCTCATGAAAAACTTGTTTCCCAAGATGCTTAGAAAAAAAATATAGACAGTCGTATTTCCTATATTTAGGTAGTCTTTCATTCAACCAAGTCCATACATACTTTATAACCCTATTTTTACAGAAAATGGGTACTAACTCATCATTTTCGTTTGCTAATTCGAAATCCATGGACAAGCAAGTATAAAAATTACAATTGTCTATTTAAGTTATCAGTTACGTGATCAATATCCAACGCTAACTCTTTTAGCCTCAAGCTAAGTAGAAGATGATTAAATAACTCAGTAGTTAAAAGGTGATGCTGATATATGTAGTGATGATATAAAAGAAAAGGTATCAAAAAGGTTTTAATCGATACTGCTTCCCACAAGTTGCATCACAACTAACTGCTATTACCGATAATAATTGCTGACTTGCATAAGTGCTTTGGGTTATTCAATTCTAGAAAGTTATTGGTTGTTAAATACTTCTTGCCCAGAAGGTGTTAAATAATAAATATTAATGTTGCAAAAACGCCATCGCCATCGCCATCGGTGAACAAGTGCAGCTTATGAATTTGCTGGTCGCGTTCAAACTGGTTCGATTGTGGTTTTGCAAAAGAATAGTCGGGTCCCGTGATGGAAAAATTATATATAGTATACGAGTATAATAAAAAAAAAAAAAAACCAAATTCGAACCTTCACAGTCACCGCAGTCCGATGTTGGTGGTGGGTTTATCTCAGAGCAGTGGATACCGCGGAATCAAGACCAGACTTTAGAGCAGCGACCAAGTGCTAGTTACCTTCTCGATCTTGCTGACCTCGTTCAACCTTCAGATTGAATCTCCGATCGCAGTCTGAAAGTTCGCTCGATTCTTATTCAAATTAGCACTATTTTGCCGTTTCTTCTACTATTAACTTCTGATTCTTGGGAGACAGATATCAGTTGCAAATTTGGAATAAAGTGCGACAGAAGCTTCCACTTTTGTGGTAATCATGCACCGATTTTGGAGCCTGCTTGATTCAGGCTAGGTGGCCATAATCGATGCAATCTTTCTTTGTTTCGATTCAGAGATAGACTTCTCAATATTTTCGCATTTGCCAAAGAATTTTATTGCGTAAATTTGCCGAAGTAGGACAAAGCTGTCTTCTGGAATGAATACAAAATTAGAATGGAGTTGCTTTTAGCCAAAATTTAGGTCAGATTTATCACTCTTGCACCAAATCGGAGAATAGTCAATTAAGTAGATTACTAATTGTTGCTTGTTTTAACGGAAATTTATTTGCAGCATGTTATTACAATTAAGACGGATACAACTGTAGATCAATATCGGTACCATTTGTTTAAGAAATGTTTTATGAATGAGTGTATGTGAATTTTTTTTTATTTAATTCTATGAAGACAACGAAAAGTTTAGGTGAAACAATTTCAAATACTAAATCAAGAAAATACTCAATAAAAAGAAAAATAATATGAAAATGTAAGGCTATAATTGGAAATTCTTTAAACATTTTTGATTCAAAAAGCATTTAATATTTAAAAATCGTATATTCTCATTTTGTTTCAATAATACACATTCCGCTAACTATGGAAGTGTAGGATAATAACATTTATAGACCATTAAGTGTTCTGTACAATTGAAATCCCATTTAAAAGTTAATAAAATTTATTCGTGACCACCTAATAATCATGAATTTCAAAATGATTACACCATATTAAAATAAGTCGTCCTGAAAAGCTCTAAGTTTTCTCTGTTATTTAATTACCATACTAAATTTCGAAATTTAATTACCATACTAAATTTCTAAATTAACGAATAATAAAAATTAATAACTACGATAATTTTTTCTAGTGTGTTAATTGGCTGCAGTACCGAAAACCGGAACCCTCCGATTGTCTTGAAAATTTGCAGGAACATTCCATTTTGCTCAATAAAAGGAAGGGGCTGAAGTTTATTTTTTTATTAACCTTTTAGACTAAAATTCGCCGTTTTAAAAATGAAGAACACATAGAAATGAATTTAAACTAATTATTACTACACTTTCACTGCATCGCTCACGCATTAAGCATGATTATATTTGTGAAAACCATATAACGTACAAACCAAAACCGCTTAGAACACCGACATTTGTCATTTCGTTAGTTTTCTTCTTTACTTATTATATTCATCAACATTACTACACTAAAGTTAAGTGCTGATGACACTCTCATTGTATTCAAGAAAATCGCCTACAGAAATAGAACAAAATATAGACGTATACCTTAAAAGGTATTGAGATTGGTTAAATAGCAATAAATTGGTAATAAATACTCAAAAGACAAGGTAAATTATCCAAAGTTGTAAAATAATGCATTATTTTTGGAATGCATTACAAGCAATACAAATTACTACGACCATTATCAGCATTGGTACTTCACTATTGCGGTACTTCAGAGGCATTACTTAGCATAACCTGGCATTACCATGCATCACCCAGCATTACCTGGCATTACTTAGAAATACTCAGCATTACGAAGCATTATCAACGGACCTGAAATCAACAGAATTGCTGAATATAAGTACTTGGAAATGATTATGGACGATCAATTAACTTGGACACGACATGTAAACACCATCAGGAAGAGAGTGCCGGGAATTATTGGAGTATTAAGAAGAAATCATATTTTACAGCAAATCAAGAACTTAATTTATAACGCACATACACTACATACCATTAATAACGTATGACCTAATTATATGGAGTCAGACCAAAGTCTTTCTCTTTCTTACCTTGAAGTAATATCGAGATTACTTAATAAAGCAATTAACCCTTTGCACTCGAATGGCGCCTCTGGGGCACCTTTTAGCTATTGCTTACGCAAAATCTTCGAGTGCAAAGGGTTAAAATAGTCCAAAACCATCCACGTCCTACTTCCACAGCACAACCAACAACCTGAATCAGCTTATAAAGGTGGAAAAAGCTAAAGCAGAATGCAAAATCTCAAATGCTAAATGCATTATCTATATCAACTGCTGATATTCTACTTTGAATTAATTATAGAGGAGGGGATACCGTGGGGAAAGGGGTATGGTGAGGGGAGGAGTTTGATTGGTTGTCTAGATGCATTATCTGTATTGTAAAATAAAAGATTTAGCTGAGCCGAAATTTTCTATAAGCGTTAATGCATTAAAATAAGCTAGCTGCTTTTTCATAACTTTGGGAGGGATGGCAGAGAGGGGGGAGGGTATTTGGAAGTTTCGTATTGGTTGAAATCGACTATATATTGATTACAGATAAAAACCCAAAAGAATTTCAAAGAAATTTCAAGTCCTTCCTAACAAAAAATTGGGCCGAAAACTGACCTTATTGACCTTCTTCCTTTATCCAAGAAATACATATTCAAATCAAGATGTCTAGTTTTTAGAAGAACAAATCCATTGTAAGGGGAAATCTACCTGTATGTTACTTCCTTTTTAAAATTCATCTTATTCAGGCGTTTTGCATGATACCTATTCTATAAATAGGTTCCCAATATTTCAATTACTACAAAATATAGGCTTCTTTAAATCCAGTAGAATCAATATGGCGAATCTAATATGTCCGATCCAAAATTCTTAACGATTAATTCTATCAAAATTTGGAAATAAAAGATTGCGATTCCATAATGACGTCCATTAATTTGCAACTCCAAAGAATATGCGTGTAAATTAAATTACAATATAGGGGTTTTCAGGGTAATCATTGCAAAATACTTTCTCTTAATGAAGTATAGTCAGTGTCAACGTGTTGGCATCAGACATGAATGTGTTAAAAAACTAGGTTTCCAATGATCACAACTTTTTTAGCTTCTCACAAGTCTTTTGGTATTAAATCTAGTCCAAACGGTATTCATTGAAAAGTAAACAAAATGATGTTTAAGCAACTACAAATTTTTTCTAACCCTATCGAAACAAAACAAAAAAACATTAATTTGCTCCTGCATAGCTGCTGCTAGTTAATCATGGGGCTACCTTCCGCGGCCTTATAAATTCTTGATCTTGGCTTCCCTGGCGCTGGCAGCGTCGGAGCGGCGCGGCGTATCGGTTACCAGAGGCGGAAGCAATTTTCTGGCAGTCCATCAAGCGCTACAAGAACTGGACGCACGATGCAGCACGTAACCGCAAAAAAAGTATTACATTTCCGCAGCGGAGGTTCTTCAAGCTTCACACACGTCAGAAGAGATTTCTAAGAATGGAGTTGTGCTGCGAGTGCGGCCACTTCTCAGACGCATCTTCCGCCGCAGAATGACAAGGCGAGGTGAGGCGCACTTCTTGCGAGCCGCCCCAACTAATTATGTCACTGGGTTCCACCGCGAGAGGTATGCGCGGCGCATCCGCTGCAACTGGTAGTCGTCCCGAGAGGGAGCTCGGATCGGAGCAAGAACGCTTTTAACAAATTGAATGATGGGCCTAATTCCATCCGGTTCACTGTGATCTGGAATCAGGTTTAATAGGACGAAAATCAAATCTCTCTTATTTTAACCAAGATATTAAAACAACCCTGCGGTACTAAGGCATTCGCGGGCGTTAAACCCATTTCTGAATTCATATTTTAGCTAAGGATTAAGTGTGTAAAAATAAGGGATGCAGTTAATCGTCAATCAGTAAACAAAGGAATGCCAGACCACACATCATTTCAGATTTTTGCCAGAACGATAAATCCTTATATTCCCTATTTATGTCTCTTCAACCCCTTAATAAATGTATTTCTCATCTCGAAGAGTATCTGAACTGTGACAAGCATAAATTAAGTAATATTCTATCAATTCTCTTCCCTACTTTCAGCGTTTTAGGCAATAAACAGGAAATCAAACCTAGATATGAATTCAGTGGCCGCGAAAACTATAGAATTTACAGAATTTTATGAATATTTCTTGTAACATATACGAGTACGAGTTATGAATTTTATTTTCGGTTAAAAGAACACACTAATAAAGGGAAGAAGTGTAAGTCTAACCCTTATTTTTAAAATTTTAAAAATGTTAATTTAAACTTGACATATGACACGTGGCATGGCACAAAACATGACATTTTACATTACAGACATGACTCAAGACATTACATTGCATAGGACATGACACATTGGATGATACATATGACATGACGTAATATAACATGACATGATGCATGATACATAAGTCACATTGCATAACACATTACACGTTAAATGACATGATATGAAACACGACATGATATAGGACCTGACATAATACATGGAGGAAAGGAAATTTGTCACACGTGACCAGTAGTATTAAATGTAAGAGAGAAAAACTGAGTTTGGTATTTGGGCCTTGGCATTTTTTAGGAAAAAACTTTCATTTGAGTTTCCAATCTGTTACGTTTAAGTGGGATTAGTCTACTTTACTAATTTAAAAACAAACTGTTTTTTTACGAAAGTAAATGTTATAAAAAATGTTCTCTGAAAAGTCTAGATTAATCTGAACATTCTAAGTATACTTTTCGATACGTTAATACGATAATGAGTACCTGAGCGCGCTCTATTACTCCGGACGCAGCTAACTTTAAACGCGTTTTTCTCGAAGCAATATTTTTTGGCCTTTCGTTATCCAATTCTCGGAAAGTACTTAGCCGATCCTCTTGGAATTTTAACCACATATGTATTGCTAGCATGTATGGGTTCGTTCCGAGCTACGATCATACCAAAATCTTTAACTTATTTTTTATTTCAAAAACTTTTACTGAAAAAAGAACACCTTTTTTTATTTTTCGGAAAAAGTCCGCCATTTTGTTAATTATGTATAAAAATTAATAATTGTAATTTTGAATTAACCCACAGTTATACTTTATCTAATAACATTTAATTTTTATGTTTCAGATGAGTTGTTGCAGAGAAATCGACAACGTAAATCACCTGCCTACTTTTTGAAGAGTTACTTTTATCTATCATTTTTTCATATAAATATTAAGTAAAATGAATAAAAAAAACATTCTTTTAATATATTTTAAGAGTGTATTTATTGAGCCCAAAAACTTTTATAATAATATGTATCATAGCAATGTCAAGAAAAATTTGTAAAGATAGCCTTTTATTCGAGCGTCTAAGTAGACGACTAATCCCTTAAGTTTTCGTCGTTTCCATAAAAGAATGATAGCAAAACAACTTCTATAATAATGAAATGAATTGAATTTCATCACTGTACCAATCAAATTTTTATCGCATGCTATGGAAAATTAGCTTATAATATTTTTATTTGTATGAATTGAATAAATTTATAATTTTTGATCTTAGCCCATTTTACGGCTGTCTCGAAAAGGAGTTGTGGGTGGCGCTGTGTCGTTAAATAAAAGTAAAAACGCTTCCCCGTGGGTACTTGCAAATAAGCGCAAAGTGATTGATCTCATCACCCATTCCGGTGACTCATGATCAGCAGTCTTTGTTTGGAAGGTGTTTGTATTTCTGACCGAGTTGAATACTCGGAAGAAGAACTCAAAGTAGGTAGGCTGGACGAGTTCTAAGGAACTCAATTCGAGTAAACATTTCAGCGAATTAAACGCGGATCTGACCTTGGTCCACGACCAGTGCGGCTTGAAAATCAACTCTGGTGATTTACGAGTTACCGGAAGTGAACTCACATCTTGAAAGTGAGATTGATCGAGCAGCGGCCGATAGCCAAAGCACCTGTTCTTTACCAAAGGCTTCAGGTGCGCTAAGGCGGTACGATTGCTATGAATAAGAAAAAAAAAAAAATACAATCGTCGTGATTGAGCAAAAACTGCATCCGCGACCGCGCAGCTGCCTGCGAGCCCGCCTGCTGGCTTCCATCTTCCATCGCAGCGTAATTCAGCCCCCGGCCCCAGTCCACGGGGCACGAACTTTTAACATCGATCTTCATTAAAACATTACGTAAACTATCACCGAAGATATTGGCGATAGTGCAAGAAATTGGCGGTAATTTCCCTATTTCGTAACTATAAAAACGAATAACTCTTTTTTAAATAGACAAATCACTTAATTTTGTGCGTCAAAAGAAATGTACTTACGCGAATCATCGATCTCGTAAAGAAGGTTTTTCTCACAATTGTTCTTTGCAGTGAAAATCGTTTGCTTGAGAACAATGCTACAGGGTGACTCAGAAGCAATTTGCATTCGTGGAACATTCAGCCGGAATACTTTTCAAGTTGTAGGCAGTCGTTTTTAGGTTCATTAAGATATTCTTTGTCATTACTTTAATTGCTATATCAGAAAGCAAATTCACGGTTAAACTGTTACATGGAATACTTTCAAATATTCCGAATCGGAAGTTCTGATGATTATTCTCCACAATTTTTAATATCAGATACGGTACGAAAAAATTTGTTAGTGTCCCAGAAACCATGACCGTTCAGAATAATTAAACTTGACCCTTGCAAAAATGTCATGGTTTTCGAGATGTTCCACTTTTTGAAATTCTTGAAAATCCTTACTACAATAGTTTAGGCGTGAATGCTACAAATGTTAGTGTTTTGTGGTTCTGTTTATTTCCAAATATAGTTAACTAAAAGATCCTGCTATCATTAGTAACCAAAGATATTCTCATTGTTCTTTCAGTTTTTAAAAGACTTCTTTTTTGCTATTTTAAATTCTTACAAACAATTGTACTGTGCCTAACTTGCACATAACATGTATTACAAAATTATTGATTTAGTATAGATTTTGTTCTACTACAGAAAAATATATAGGTATTTTATTGTAAAAGGAACTAATTTTGAAATGATTTTAATACATATATATTTTATTTCTAACATACAACCAAACTACACCTATTTATTCAACGATACTGGCAAACATTTCCAAATAAAAATTCTTGAACAATTTTGGTGCTTCATAAGATATCTAATGAAGACTATTAAAGGTTCAACCCACGACTAATTTTCACCGTATAGGATTATCAAATGAAATTCGTCATCCTTTCAATTTGACTTATTCAATCTTGAAATTTTGTATTTCTCAAGAGTCAAAATAGTTTTCATAAAAAGCAAACTCATTAACTAAACTGAACAAAGAACTGCTTTTCACTTTCATTGAAAGTACAAAATGATTGACGAGTGATCAATAAAAAAGCGAAGTACATTTCTTGTCATTATTCGATTGCACTTAAAGGTCACGTATAATGTTATCTTTGATGTTTGCTTGTTAGTTAAAAGATATACACCAAGAGTTCCGAGTAAGTCTATCAAAAAAGATTTTTGACAGCGATTGAAAGTGAATAAGTTGACCATTCTTTGTAAGAAATTCAAAATCTGCGGTTGCAGGGGTCAGATTAAGTTTAGACGCTTAATGCTATAACTTTGTTTTGTCTTTCGCTCAATGCGACATAAAATTAAAATTAAGTTGAAACAATGAAATTATAAAAAATACATATAGTATACAAAAGCAGATGAACTTTAGGATTCAGAATAAGTCTTGTAGAAATAACTGAAAAAGATATGATTAACTCTGATTCTAATCACTCGGCAAACTTTATGATTTCTCGCTGGACATTTTCATATTATATTAATAAACTTAAAAACTAAACTATTATAAACTAATTCCGACTGTTGCAGATGGAAAATTGTCTAAAAGATTGTTACATAAGGTCATCGTATCATCATAGTTTTAATACAAATATTAACTTGTGAAATTCAAAGATTCAAAACCGCGTATTTTGGATATGAGAATTTTTATATTTTATATGTATATTTGAAATTGTGTCCCACAACTCGACTAATAATTTGATTCTTAAACGTCTTCAAATAGAAGATTGAAGTACTCCAAACAATCTACGAATGAAAACTAAGCAAACAAAAATATCCCCAATGAAAATCAAAAGATTCTTGAGAATTAGTTCTAATTGAAGGCATTTTGTGCTGTCCCATTAAACTCTAATCGACGCACAATCTCGTCGCTAGCAATCAAAAGCACCATGTGCGTGATTTATCAAAATTCTCTGCATACGACGTATACGAACAAAGTCTGGAATTATTAAATCGCGTGCACCTCGAAGAATGTGATAACAAATATTGAGTGTACCCCAAGGATTTCCGAAAACAAAGCTGTGCTGTATTTTGTATATAACTTACATATCAATTAAGCAGAAACTTGCGCTTAGGTTCAAGGGCAATCTCACAAAGTTATAGGTTAAGTTTTGTGTGTGTAAAGATTAAAGAAATAATGCGTCATAACAATATGTACGTTTTTTCTTTCCAGAAATAATCATTTTATAAATGTTTTTCATCGCCTTCAGCTTTGATTAAATTGTATTTTAATTGCAGTAAACATAAGCATATTTTGACATAGATTTTAGGTAAGATTTTTAGATTTACTATTGGAGTCAACTAAATACCTAAAATACGTTGCTAAAACTATAGTTATCTTTGCTAGAGTCGTTAACATAAATGGATATTTGATTCGGCAATGTTTTATTCATTTCCTTAATTGGACTATTGTTTGAATTTGGTGTTTGTTGTCACAGAAACAGTGAGATACTGCTCCAAAGACTTTTCCAAGGTGTTGGTCCAAGTGGTGTTTGCTCTCCAATTAGATGTCGAAAGACATGTTGACCTGCACCATCCATTTGTGAAGTATTTGCAGATATTTTGGCGGCTTTTTCTTTTCTAGTTAGGTCTATTTTGCTTTGCCCACACATGCTATTTTTGGAAACATACTTAAACATAAATGGCAAGTTAGTAAATATTCAACTGCAATATCGAAATATTGATTAATGTTTTAACTGAAAAATATCTCCATATTTTGAAAACTTTTATTAAGTTAATTTTAAGAACTGTTTTATGTTTGTATTCTTTTCTTCGAAGATTTTAAAATAATCCACTCTTATAAATTTGGACAAATAAGGTCATATTAATTTCAAGAATTCAATTATTTCCAGTTTTGTTAATTTAAATTTCCTGATGACTTGTTATCCTTTTTTATAATTTTATTTGAATTGAAATAATTCCTATGAAGCCATAAAAAAGAAGACTTTTGGCATTTAGAAATTGGACCTATTTGAGCTGAATATTTCGATTTATACCATATGTATCACTGTTTGAGATAAGAATAGATCTTTTGATTTCAGAAATGATTTTATTGATGTGAAATGTGATTTCTGTGATCAATTTTAAATCACATTTCAAATCAATAAAATCGTTTCTAAAGAAAAGCTAAAAAAGGTATATACAGGGTGTTCAGAGGTGGGTGGTCAATACTGAAGGGGGTGAAAGGTCAGACCGAGACAAGCAAAAAATCGTATGGGTGGGGGGGGGGGGGGCATCTCGCACCGTTTGGCAGTTACAGGGTGATTCGTAAATCAGGATTTTTCCTTATATGGGAACCGCTCTTGTATTTTTATCTTTTTTTCTACGCATCGCAGCGGCCCCAAACTGATATCAAAAAATCACTATTTGGAAGCCCTTTCCAAAAAAGTTTACACCACCCCCCTATCCCCAACCCCTTGGCCACAATCCCCCCTGGAAGTTGAAAAAATTAACTTTTATTTCACGATTTTTCACCTTTCGCCCCACTTTTCTCTGAAATTCATGTTATTAACATACCTACTTTTTATTTTTTTTAAGTTGCCTATCTAATTACCTTTCCAAAAAGGTGCAACATGCCCAGGTAGGAAAAGGATACGAAAATTTATTTACAAAAATCCTTTTACAGAATATCATGATAATTCGAATTTTTAAGAAATTATACTTAAGTTAACTAAAAAATACATTTTGTTCGCTTAAAAACTAATTACAATTAAAACGTTTGTCCTTTAAAAGCTGTTCAAAATGTTCTCCGCTAGTTTCGATGCATGCAAGAAGCCTTCGTTTTATTTCACGTTTGAGGTCTATGGTAGCCAGCCTCTCCCGTATTTTCGTGGCTGCAGTCCCAATCCTGGTAACTAATTCTTGTCTGGTGTTGATTTTTCTTGAGTAAACATCATCTTTCATCATTCCCTATAAGAAAAAGTCCAGTGGAGTAAGGTCCGGTGACCTAGCAGGCCAAGGAATCGGTCCACCTCGTCCAATCCAGCGCTCTGGGTAATTTTCATTTAACCTTGCCCTAACAATGTTCCCAGTATGCGCAGGTGCTCCGTCGAGCTGTAAATAAATTGCGCTTCTGGTGGCCAGGCGGATGTCCTCCAACAGATCCGGAAGGGTATTCTCCAAAAAGTCCGAGTATAGCTGACTATTCAGCACTTGGGGCAAGATGAAGGGTCCTATCAACTGGTTGCCGATGATGCCAGCCCAGACATTGACACTAAATCTTTGCTGGAAGGACCGACACCTGGTCCTATGTGGGTTCACATCTGACAAGGTGTGGAGGTTGTGGAAGTTTGTGATGCCATCCCGGGTGAATTGCGATTCATCCGTCCACAGAATTCGGTCTAGAAACCTTCTGTTTTCGATGTCAGACTCAAACAGCCAAGTGCAAATTGCAATCGTCTTTCGGAACCTCCTTCCTGTAGTGCTTGGACCGGGATATGGTGGTATGGATGTAGTCCCTCTCGGTTCACAACGGTCCAAACTCTCCCTGAAGACAATCCTGACCTTCGTGCGACCTGTCTGATGCTTATTTCAGGGTTGTTCCTGACGATGTTGAGGATTCGTTGGTCGGTGTCCGCTGAATCGGCCGATGTCCCTGATCGCGTTTCTGCTCTGGAGGCGGTTACACTTCCGGTTTCTTTTAACCTTCTGAAAGTCCTTGAAAATACCCTTCTGTTGGGTACACGTCGATTCGGGAATCTCCTTTGGTATTGTCGTACGGCCTCACTATCATTTCCTTCTACTGAACCGTACACGTAAATTATATCGGCAGACTCTTCAACACTGCTTTCTGCCATTTTATCTTAATTTTTTCTATTAAACACCCGGTTTTATCGCTTGCTTCTTCAACTGTGGTCAATGTCCTTTCAAACTTACCCATTTTTATACCATAATTCATAGGAGGTATTAGAAACGGAGCGTCAGGATACTTAAGAGTCAATACTGGATATAATAAACTAATAACGCTATTTAACGAGATTACATTTATTATTTTATTACTGTTTTGCTGAAATAATAAAAATGTACTACCTCTGTTTCCTAAACAAACATTTCCGAACTTGCTGTCATAAAAATTGTTTACTTAACGAATTTTTTCATTATGGTGCAATAAAGTAACCTCACACCTGTGAGGATGTTTTAATTTCAGGACTTTTGCAACCCTTTTCTACCTGGGCATGTTGCACCTTTTTGGAAAGGTAATTAGATAGGCAACTTAAAAAAAATAAAAAGTAGGTATGTTAATAACATGAATTTCGGAGAAAAGTGGGGCGAGAGGTGAAAAATCGTGAAATAAAAGTTAATTTTTTCAACTTCCAGGGGGGATTGTGGCCAAGGGGTTGGGGTTAGTGGGGTGGTGTAAACTTTTTTGGAAAGGGCTTCCAAATAGTGATTTTTTGCAATCAGTTTGGGGCCGCTGCGATGCTTAGAAAAAAAGATAAAAATACAAGAGCGGTTCCCATATAAGGCAAAATCCTGATTTACGAATCACCCTGTAACTGCCAAACGGTGAGAGATGCCCCCCCCCCCCACCCATACGATTTTTTGCTTGTCTCGGTCTGACCTTTCACCCCCTTCAGTATTGACCTCCCACCTCTGAACACCCTGTATATAGGGTGGGCCATCGGCTGGTTTCTTTTTTAAAATGCTATAAAATAAGCACTTCTCAATATTTTTCAAAGCTTGTTGATATATTGATAAGAGTAAAACTTTCCGATTAGTTATGAAATATGATTTAATTTAAATGGCTGCCTCGGGTAGCTTAGCTGTAGTCTATCTTGTCAACCTAATTTTGCAACGCATTTTCGACGGTTTGGGACCCTGTTTAAAGAATAGCTCGATCAATATTGTGCTTAAGTTCCCGAATCGTTTCTGGGTTGTCAGCATAACACCGATCTTTAAGGGACTATTTCGGTCTAGAAATTTCAAAGAATCGATTTTTTTTTTTTTACATTTTCTGACTCTTTATAGTCTCAAAAATTATGTCCTGAAATATTTTAATGAAATTCGAATTCTAAACCGGTCTAGAGCGAGTTTTTCGAGAGCGCGCGCGCGAGCATTTTCGGCCGTCAACTTGTATTACGCAGCTGTAACTCGCCGAGCAGCTGTCGAGATCCCCTCTCTAAAATATAAGTCTCTTTTGTATACACACAATATTTTCAACAAGAGGAATACGACCGTAGTGATCTCATATTATATGGTGCAGGAATAGCAGATTAACTGATTGTAAGGGTTACAATTCGATTTTTTACAAATTATTCATGTTTTTTCACAAAAAAAATCTTTAAACGCGTTTTTCTCAAAATCAACTTTTTTCACACGGCGGACAGTTACTCTCCGAAACTACTCAACCGATCATTACCAAATTTTGTGTACATCTTTATTTAAGTGTCGTACACAGTAATACAGCAGAAAATTTGAGAATTTTCTATATAAAAAAAAAATTTGCGAGAAAAAAGAACTAAAAACGAGGTCAATTTTCCAAGTTTTTTTTCAAAATGCCGCCATTTTTTTTTTTTCATCGATTTTCCGAATTTTCTGCTGTATTACTGTGTAAGAAGCCTTCTTTTAAAAGACCTATTTTGAATTTTTTGTTTCAGACTTCTCAATCATGAGATTAACTATCCGCCATAGAAGGAGAATTTTTTCAGGACCAGACTTTGACGCCCTCTACATTTCGGAAGAAGAGTGACAAAAAAAAGAAAAAAATTTTTTTGTGTAGTTTTTTTATGTAATAACGTGTTACAAAATATTTCATGTAAATATCTAATAACGGAGCCCAGAAAAAAATTCCCAAAAAAAGACCATTTTTTTACGTTCTAGACCGAAATAGTCCCTTAACAGCTACCCACAAATTGTAAATTCAAATGTGTCAAATCACAGCTGTGTAATAACTTGCGTACAGCAGACGCGGTTTCGGCAGCAAAGCACTCCAGTTTAGAAATAAGTTTTCAATATTTCCCAATATTGTTCAAACGTAAATCAACTCATTTCGTACCGCGGAGATATGATGCCATGATTTTGTTAATTTTTTTAGCGCGAAAGAAAGAAAAACAAGAAACCACGAGATGACCCACCTTTCATATTTCATGATTTACTACAAATTTCATGATTTACTACAAATTATTGGGTTATAAAATGTACGTACATTAATCATTTAAAAATAAGCTAGACTTCATTGTAGTTATTTCGATTTCAAATGGACGCCGAAAAAAAAGATTAAACCAAAATTTAATATTTACGTTGACTGCTAAGCTCAATGAATAGTTTGAAAGATTATTTTCAAATATTAGATATTAGAAATTATAAATATAGAATTTTTAATGTATTATTATTGCTCGAAGGTAGGTCGATGGACAAGAATCTTTTAATATCTTTTTATAGCCATCCCGTATTTAGGGCTGTCTGAAAATCCTTTTGTTTAGTTTTAAAAATACAAGGCAGGATGTATCAACCATCAAAGAGCCAGCACGATAAATTGTTGAAGGGGAAATATATTTCCAAACCATTTTTGCTTCGTGACTTTAACCCTTAAAAGTTATCATCAAAATAAATCACTTTAATGGTATCATGGGTTAAATTTCATCCCAGAATATGTTTATATATCTTTTAAGACAATTAAATATATTATTATCATTATTGAATTTCATATTTCATGATAACGTTGTTTTTATAGTGACCTCATAATTGTATGTAGGGAAAATTACTGTTAAAAGTCACTCGGTTTTTCTAAAAATTTGAGAAGATCAATTTGCCTGGGGTGAAATTTCACCCATGATACCTTTTAAGGGTTACCCCTTCGGTCGGTCACTGGCTCGCAAGTAAACGAATGAAAACAGGCCAGGTTCGGAACATTTCTAGGAAAACACCTGCTGCTGTTCGTGAGGAAGGAGCTGTGAGGCAATGTGAATCGGGCTAATTATAAATTAACTATTTCGTTTAAAATTTAGAAAAGTTCGGGGACAATTTTTATATACCTACTTATAAAATAAATCATTAAGCGTATTTCGTTGCTTTTCCTCCTTAACCATAAACCGCCTCGTCGCGACGCTTAAAAGCTGAATTATGTGTATTTTCTCCAATAAAAATTCACACACGTACTTCGGCCAAAAGTGTCGCGACGAGACAATTTGTCTGAGACTCGTATAACGAGCCCCAAAATCGCAAATGGGAGCTCTTTTGGCGTTCCTTCAATTCGAAAGCGCATCGGACAGGAAGAAGTGGGCATATTTCGGCGACGAACCCCTCCCCTACTGACCTCGATGTGGTCAAGTGTGAATGAATTTGTTTGATTGCCGAGGGAAAACAGAAACAAATGCGTCGGCGTTTATCAGCTGTCCGCGCCACTTAAGCGCAATTTCTTCATTAGCGCGTTAGGACCCGCATTCGCTGTTCCTGGGGCCAGGTCCGCCGCCGCCGCCCCTGCACTTGAACCGATAGAGCCGCTGTTCGCATCGGCAAGTTTTTCTACAGAAAATTCAATAATTTCGCGCCTCTTGGCACAACCTTCTCTTTTTTGTTGTTATTGTTGTATTTATTTATTTTTTCTTTCACTGGAATGCGCCTGATAGTCGCCGGCACGTTCGCGAGGCCTCTGCGTGCTATCGGGGCTCGAGAAGTGAAATAGTTTTATTGCGAAAATTTCATTTGATGTTATGTAAAGTGGGAATGCATTATGATGGAAACGACGAAATGAATAACAACAAAACGTGACGAGGCGCTGATAAGAAAATGTGAAAGCTTCCCCACGAAAAGCACGAACGCGGGTGATAATTTGAATCGCCCCAATGGAGCGGCACGTGCTCGAGAGCTCCTTTCGCCGCTCAGCTTCTTCACGCGTGAGTCTCAAGCGACTGAAACAAGATAAATGACAAATCAGAGACGCGCACCGGTGGTTAGAGAACGAACTATTTACTTCGCAGAGGTCTTATACGCCTCGGAGAGAGCTTGCGAACGATCTGCGCACACACTTAGCGCGGCCACGAACCACGACTTAGGGTTAGCATACTTACCAGCGTCAACTAGTGATCTTCAAGTTTTTACAGTGGATTACATACCTGGAAAGAGCAAAAATTAAATAATTAGCGAAAGATCGGACCGACAAACATCTTCATTTTAAATATAAACTTTTATTTTTATTTTTGTACTATCAAATTATTTATCTGTGGTTGTATTTTGAACATTACAGATGTTATCACTAATAACAAACCGATCAAGTACGAGTCGAACTCGCACTCAAGAGATCCGTACTATATTTTCGAGAATTTTTTGAAATCTATAAGACCTATGACTTGCGTTATACAGGATGATTTGAATAATTTTTAAATATGTAGTAAGGGTTAATGCTCTACGGTAAAGTGGAATTCTTCTTCGTTTACGAGATAAGCAAGCCCAGACTTTACCGCCGAATTTAAATATAATACTAGTTCAGTTCGTACCTGACAATGAGGAATGGGGTGTTGCTTGCTAAATTTTCTAATTTCAGGTAGTGTGGAACTTTCATGGATTATTGAGCTAAATTGTAGAAACACTACCTCAACTTCAAAGCCCAATATCTCAAGAAATATCGATGTTAGCGATTTGGTGTTCACAACTTTTTTGTAGGAAATTGAATTTCCTACAAGTTTGTCATATTCACTTTTTCTGTACCTCTTGTTGTTTACGAGAGAGATAGGGGCAAAAAGCGAGAATTTCATGGAAAAATTGGGGTTAGTGACCCGTACTACCTCGCCGGTGGGAGTTAGTGTTACACCGCAATAGACACTTTTGTAGAGCATTCAATTCTGAAGAAACCTTACCATTGACCAAGATTATACCACAAAATGCCTCTGAGCTGTAGAGTTTTGAAGAAAAATAATCAAAGTTTACGTGTATTTTATATGGGAAATCTTTATACGCCTTGGTCTAGTACTTAATATTAATATTAAGCGATCCAATTTTCAGGGAATTTTTGTTTAGGTATTTGCCACAAAATTGCGAGGTGGGACTGAAAAAAAAAATAGTCGCGAAAAAAAGCACCCTAGCGTGTATATACTTTTAAACTAACGCATTATCATAGAAAAATAGAAACAAGAAGTTTCATCTAGAACAATAAAAGAGGAAAACATTTTTGAAAGCTGACGTCCATGCGATGCCTCCGAACTTAATCCTTAATGGTCGAAGGGTCACAACATTTATACCACAGAAAACATGTAAAAAATTTGTATTTCATTTCATTTATTTATTATTGCTGTAGTTTTTATCAAATATTGCAACTTATCACATTAAATAATTTGTTACAGTTATATAACGCTTTAAAACGTAAACAAAAAAAAAGCTATCGACCGTTAAAGATTAAACATGTTTTGAAATTGCATACCATAGGGCAGTTTAGGGTAAATCGCGCAATTGCTTAGCTGATAAAGGAATGATTATCTGAATTTATTATATTTAATTAATGTTCCCAGGCTGCTTTGTGTTACTTCTAAAAAAGACTTTTCGCTTTTTTAACATTTTTCTTCAACAAACTGAACTAGTACATATATATCGCAAAATATCGCGACTGGAAATATACTATGAGGTTTTTTTCCCAGATTTAATTTGGATTACTTAAAAATCCTTATGAAAACACTAAATGAATTCTTATTCTTGTCTAGGACTATTGTTTTAATAACTAGTCTGGATGCGTTAGTCTCAACTTATAGTGTCCATTATGATAATCGATTCGCTTATTTTGAATATATTTTGAAGCACAATCGAAAGCACACAAAAGCATTACCACAGCTCATTTTAACCCAATTGAGATATCGGTGATTTAATGTGAATATTTTGCTTTTGGCAGCGTCAAATAAAATTTGATTGATAATTTTGAAAATTAATTCAGTACAATTACTCTTTGAAAGTAGTAGTAGTAGTGAAGATGATAGTGACGAAATTCTAAATTTAAAGCACCAAAGGAAACAAACTCATATAATCCACTTGAATTGGATGAATTTTGGTAATTCAATTCTGAATAATAATAATAATAATAATTGCTTGTTGGATATTTTTATTCAAAATTGGATTTTCTAGAGGAAATCGGACCTAAATTAAAACCTGCTTTAAGATCTTAATCAATACCGAAAATATTAAAATCAATCAGTGTTTTAAGGTTCTTCGCTCAAAGATCCTATCAAACAAGTATAGGAAATTATTTCAACGTTGGGCTTGTACATGATGTATTAGAACAGTAAGTTTGTCAAAAGTGGATACATTTTTAAAAACGTGGATTTCTAGGGATTAAGGTTGTGAAAGATGGAACTCACATCAGAATAAGAGTACCTACTAAAAACAAGCAATATTTGTATTATTAACAGAAAAGAATTCTTCAGCCTAAACACCTTGACTATAAGTATACAATTTAAAAAAAATTGATTCTACTATATGTGTTTTTTAAAGGTTTGTGACAATAATCAAGCTATTTGTTGTATTGATGTACGATATCCAGGGCCACTTATGACTCTATGATAGAAAGAACAATATGAATTTTAGGTAATATATATAATTGAAATATCTGGAAATACTAGATAATGCTTAATATTTTAATAAAGTTCAATGATTGAAGACCCTGAATATCACTTAGCATCGTACCTAATTACACCATTCTTGCCCTTAAAAGTAATTTTCGCCACCTTCTTTGGTTTGTGTACATTCTCCCATTCTCTTATTTCCATTCAATTTTGATATTTCTCTACTTCTTTATCTTTAAATTTTCAAGTTGTTGTTAATTATGATTACGACGTTTGGCAATGATTGAAAATGACATGATTACAATCGAGAAATTCCAATTGCAATCGTTATTTACAATATCGAAATTTCAATTTGATTTTTGTTCAACTCTTTGACGATAATCACAATGAATATTTATATATTTAAACAAATAATTTTTCTCTGTATTATGTATTTTCTAAGAACGATTTTTGGTAGATAACTTTCTACCCATAAACATAAAATGTTAAATGCTTGTGTATGCGTAGAAGCAAACTGAATCAACAACATCCAGATCATTTGCAATTGATTTATGGGGTCGAAAACTTCCAGCTGACAGAGTCATGGCTAAAAGCATAATTTCTGAACCAGAATGAATTGATGATTCGCAACGCAAAAATCGCAGAGATTTCCGTCACCATCTCGCCAATTAGCAAAAATTATTTTGGCATCGGTAATGGTTCCCGGGTGGTGCGCACGTTCGCAGTTTCCGATAAATTTCGGTTGCCCTAAAAATATCGTCCGCTCCAGTGGGCACACCTCCGCGGCCCAATCGCTATATTTAGGCAAAAATGGCGAAAACCACTTAAAATAGAATCTCGACGGCTGGAGTCAGGAGTGTCGTGTTTTCCGAACGCACACCAGAACTCGTCTAGCTTCGGGCGACTCCGATCCTCCCCGAGAGGTGAGGTGAGCACAAAACAAGCGACGTCCATGAAAACGAGTGCTTAAAAAAGATGCACACTGCGTCGGCGGAGCATTTTTCTTCTCACGGCATAAACATAACATTCGCGGTATGGGGTAAATAATGATTATGTTGGTGCACCATCCGCACCAAAGCGACGGATTTTCGTGCAGTGGGCCGCCGGGGAATTGTTCAGGTGATAAATGGAAGAGGGCGCTGCAGTTTGCGCACTATGCACCGCCCGATCGCCGCGCCACCCTGCGGCTGGCTGCAACATTTTTCTTTTCCGAGTTTTATTCGCTACTCACGGGAGAAACTTCCCAGCGGAAATTTCCCGAACAGCTCCAGTTCAGCGAACATGAAAAGCCCGCCTGGATTGATCGGGCATCCGCAGGCTGCTTGCGGTTTTAAAGGTTTTCAGGTGAATAATGTGACCCTATTTTGCGGGTTCATTTTAGGGGTGAATGACTCAATTAAAGCCGCATAATAAGTTAGGGCTTTTCTCCCTCACAGACGCTTTTCTACAAAGCATGTGAACAACTCTGCAGCGCATTTTATGGAAGAACGACCTTTTATACCTTTTGAACGTTTTATTTCCTTCTCGCCAAAGGGACTGTTGAAACTCATACAGAAAAACATTGTAACTACAATTTTCGCAATTATAAACTTTGAATTCTGATATATTCTCAATATTTAAGTAAAAATATCGATTGAGCAAAAAACAGAAAAACTTGGGTGGTTTGGAAAAACTAGATTTTTGGCATTTTTGAAAAGTATAGTTTCTTTCCAAGTTTCTTACAAATATATTTTGTATACAGTATACACTATAAACAATTATTCTCCGGGAATCACAAAAATATTTTGTAATTGCCTTTTTGAAGTAATTTCGATAACAATTTCGTCACTTTAAAATTAATATAACTGATTAACTGATTTTAAAAAAATCCGTTTTAGTAATAGTTGTGAATTGCAAAGAATAAATCAATTATTTTTGCGTGATTAATTTTATGTGTCATAAATTAATAAAAATTCGTATACATTATAAATAACTAGAAAAACACATTACCATAATACAATAAAAGCACTTAATTATCAAAATTACCCATTTATTACTTTAATAGAATATCGCATTCAAAATATAATACAATATACAGCCGAAATTTCACCATATTTAATTAAGCATCCCTTTGAAAATTAAGAATTGAAATTTATTAACGTGAAATTCCATATTAAATCAATAGCGCATCTAGTTAACATGAATTGACTGTTTCCAAAATAATGTGAAATAAATATTAATTTGACGGGATTTCTATTAAAAACAATTCGATGTTACATAATGGAAAAAAATATCTTTAATGTGACAAAACTTTAAATCAAAACAGAACAGGGAAATAATTTCGTGCTAGCAAGGAGGTATTCAGTTTGTATTGCGTCATATCATAAATGTTATCTTTGTACGTTATTTACTGTCAATGAAATACTCTTTACTTTTATGAATAAAGAAATATTATATGTTCTTTGAAAATAAATTTTAAAAATGTGTACATTATTGAACGGGATGTTTTCTGATATGGGGACTTCACTAAACGTGTGGATTTCAAGTCAAATTATTTTGTGATATCTATAGTTAAAGTATGCAAATTTGTGACTTTATACCTAATAGGGTTATTCCACGACGGTTGTACAGTCGATCCCAGGACGGATTTCCCGATTTGGCAGAAAATTTGTACACTTATTCTAGACTACGAAATATTATGATTTGCAAATTTTCGAAGACGATCCAGCCATTAGAATTGGCAAACATTTTGAAGAAAAGCCGGAAAGTGGAAAAACGGTCTTTTTTTTGAAAATTTGATTTATCAAAAACACCTTTTTTTTAATTTTACAGAAGATGTAAAAATGTATGTTCGTTTAGATAAAAAGATATCTACAACCCGCAGGCATGGCGAAAAACATATACAGCGATATTTTGACGATTTTTTTTGCAATTTTCACGTGGTTTTCGGGTATTTTCACGAGTTTTTCACTTCTTTTCCCATTTCAAAGCTCACCATTATGTTGGAATAAATTTCTGAGCTCTACGGAATATGAATTCTTCAGAAAATTTTACACTGATATTGGCCTTTCCAAATTCTTTTTTATACATTCCCAATTTAATACAGAGAAAGTAAACAAAATACATATTCCGAAAATGGAATATCAAAAATATATGTTTTGATACAGTACCTACAAATAATTGCAAAATTGCAAATTATAATATTTCGTAGTCTAGAATAAGTGTGCAAATTTTCAGCCAAATCGGAAAACCCGACCTGGGATCGACTGTACAACCGACGTGAATAACCCAATAATTAAAAATGAAAATACTTATTCCCAGTTGTTGTTGTTGGAATTACACGTATTTTAGGAATGATTGCTGTATTTTAGTATTTCTTTTCTCTCTCAGTGTACAATAACAAGAAAGGCCGCTTAAACCGCACTATCCATTGTACTTGAAATGTTCAACCGCGTTTTCCTCAAAATGTTGTTTTCAAATCAAAGGTATTTCTCAAAAATTACTCAATTCATGCAATCAGTGTAACATTTTGGCGGAATCTTAAAGACATTAGAAGCTAGTACTTAATTCTCTCTAAAATCCATAGTTTAATTTTCAGCGCTCAGAATTCTGTTTAAAAGTAATTTCTTTAGAAAACTTCGATTAAACTTATAATGAAACTGGATATTCTGACGAAATTTTCTTGTTTCTTTGATTTAAGATGAATCAATTCGAAGAAACAGTAATTACTGAGAAACGTCTGCAATTTTATTGCGGATATAATTCCGCTAAAATATAATATTTTTAATGGAGATGTAAAAAGAATATTTCTGAACGAATTAAGACTCTTTAGGAAAAAAAATATTAAAAAAAAATGTAAAGAAGAAAGAAATACACATTCTGTTTCACTAAAAATTCGCAAAAGAATTAATTAATGCCTCCCACTTGTAACTATACCCCTAAGACTTGAAACGGACATTTAAATAATATTTATCTTATATTAAAAAACATAAAAATAACTACATTGTCTGCAATATTTTCCTTTTATATAATGAAACCAATTACATTTCACAAAATGCACCTGTGCACTTAAAACAGACGTTCAAGGTAGACAAGATTCTCGAGCTGCCACTTTGGTCAGGTCAAGGTGACTTGAGAGCTTTTCTGAAATAATGAAGCATTTAAATCGAGCATAATCCGATCCGATCAATATCGTGAGTTCATTAACTCCTACTCGATACGATAGGTAGCAAAGGAACCCCCTTCTAAATTTGACACCGAGTGGATTTATGTGTTCAAAGACTCTTGTGATGCATTGTTTCATATTGGTAACCTAGCTGCCAAGGTAATATTTGTTCGTGAGTTCTTGGGCTGTGTAATTAACTATGAAAACTATTGGGCTTAACCACCTTCAATAAACTTGAAGTGAAGTCATTTGTTCTTTTCGTAGTTAGTAATTATGTTAAATATTTACGCATATCTCTTCGTTTAGAATCTTTATTTTGATGCCGCTTTCAACGAGCTCCGTATTTATGCCACCAAAATCACTGTTTAATATGAATTCGTTGATTTCATTTTAAGTTAGTATCTAAATGTGTGTCAGTCCAAAATATTATCGGTTTTAACTTACTAACACTTTGGATAACATGCATTTAGACAATGTATTTTCTTATGAATTATCGCTAATCTCGTTTGTGTTGTTATTTAATAGTTCTATATAAAGAAAAAAATTTTAACGAATTATCTATCGCCTCAACGTGATTTAAAGCCCCTTAAGTCAATTCAAGAAAGCTAATAAAATGCATACCATAATTAATTTTTAAGACAGACAGCGTAAATAAATTACTAGTTAGTACTAACTACTAATTTAAGTGCTGTCATGGGCTTATCATCATTATCGCCGCTAACTGACGAAAAACTTGATCATTTATGACTTGCTAAATTACCATAAGTTTTTGATCTTTTATACCTAAATGATGAAAAGTGTACTAGAATTTAGCTGATTTTGTACTTCTATACCAGTTGTAACATTACTTTGCTCTATCCATTACAAAGGAGAAGAAGAAGAAAAGCACAAGGACTATTGTATAACTGACAGCTGATAAATGATGATTAAGAAATTGCTGTTTGTCACCACTTAATTAATTAATAATGTGCTAAATTGGTAACTAACTAATTATTAATTTAATGCGCTGTCTGTCTAGGGCATTAGATTCGTCAATTTGACGGGGTTAGTTCTGTTAGTAGTGTTAACAGCAAACATATATAGAGCTGAGTAAAATCAAATTACACGCCTTTTAAATTTAGAAAAAAAGGAAGTTTGTCTGAGTTAATTCGATTATTTTACATACATATTATACATATGTAGGTATATTGATTTATTATTGAAGGCAGCTTCTTAATCGTGTATCAATCGTAAAGAGAATGAGAAGATGTGTAAATAAATAACAAAAACATGCAACATGACTTATGTTAGTAAGTAGCGTAACAAATGTGAGTCTTTGAATATTTTATATGAATACTAGAGCTTTCATTTCCAGATTTAACCCACGCATAGGTTTGTGCTAAGTTTAATTCTCTGCACGCGCACGATTCTTCGAAATTAAATTGTAGGCAAAGCAAAGGGTTAATATTCAGTAGAACCAATCTTCATTTTGTCATTAAAAATCTTGTTGACATTTTACACGGTTATTATGAACGTATCAACAACTTTTCTTTATATCCTTTGATTCGATTTACACGAACTAAAGCAAATTTGAACCTACTCAGCTTTTATATGTATGGGGCGTGTCGTTTCATACGATTTCGATTAGCACCATTACTTTTCTTGGAACATATCTACACCGTGTACATTAAGGGATGAGTGTATTTTAAATATGCTATAATTGACCCAAAACTAATGAACAGTAGTATATGTAAATAGTGGATGCTCCCCGCACTCCATGACCAATGCAAGCTGCTCCACTGCTTATTTAGCTGAGCTAAAACACCTTGTCATAAGACAAAGTGTTCAACAATTTGCAGTGTAGTTAAGTAATTGGTTTTCAGCTGTCTTAGGTCTTGACCACCACAATTGCGACGATGTTCCTGTTCGACATAATCCTCCAGGGGTCATTACGTCGTCATCGGCCTATTAAAGCGGCACTTAGGGCTGCAAGTGCACTCGGAGCATGCAAAGTGACCTTCACACATTCTGCACGATGTAATAAGATTAGCTGAGTTAAGGCTGCCCATAATGCACTTTGTATGTTCGCACTCGCCTGCATTCTTTAAAATGCACCGTGCAGTCGGCTGCGCCCCATTTCATGCCTAATCAAACTGGAAATGAAATAGCTTTGCTCTTTCGGTTTCACGTGGTATATAAACGCATATTATGCCTACGACGATGGTAATATTTCTGAATTGCCACCACCCGTCTGGAGCAAATTTGTCACACGCAACGGTCGATTCATACTTAAGACGGCGATTGTTTGCAGATCGACACGCAGCACCACCGCAAAAGTGTCATAGAGGTCCGCCGGTCAACCGGCCTCTAATTCATTTTATGGAGCAGTTGGCGCTTTCTGCCGAATGTTTGGTATGTGAGCATGATTGCCTCCAGCTTTTGTGATATTCATTGAGCATAAATCCAATAGAGATTTCGTGACGGGAATAATTTCTGGATTTGATTGGGACTCACGAATGAGTCCGACAACTTGCCGCATTGTTCAAAAATTCTTAACAACTTCACCGCAACGAACAATTTTGAGCTGCGAATGATTTATAAGAACGTCAACGTATTTGTAAAATCGTCACGCTAACATTGGGTGCGTACATAAATTTTACAAAGCTCCAAAATTTTAGCTCTATGCAATTTGATGGTGACATAGAGGACATCTACAACGCTTTTGTCTTTCCAATGTTAAACCTTATATGGACAGGGCGTTAGTGTCCGAATTAAATAATAATTGGCCAAATTCCAACTTACTTTAAAGGTGGACAATTTTTCTCTTACATCTACTATATCTAAAATCTTGCATCTACTATATCTTAAATCTATTTTAGCATTATTCAATTGCTTATTTGTTGTTTTATAGCAATATTATAGTTATAAGCTTTAAGCACAAAAAAAAAAAACATTAATTATAATTGTTGATTCATCAAACTAATCCAACTGATTTGATACAATAAACAATTAGTAAGGGAAGAAGAGATATTTTGCATTTGATTACATAGCATTCATCTTATTCACAGTACAAAATTCGCTGTAGATAGCAGGCAAGTCAATTGCAGGTACACAATGAATGGATTTTCGAGTTGAGATGCTGATTTGAGTTAAACCTGATGAATGGGGCAAAATCCGTTTCGCATAAATAACAATTGAACACAGCCTGATGAAAGCCTCCCTCTGGCAAATTGAATAAAATCCTTAGGTATAAGAAACACAATGAATTTTCCTTCAAAATACACTGAGAATTGTTTTTAGACTGTAAGGCCCCTATTATGGTTAGCGAGTCGCACAAATTCATTCAAGTCGAAAGGAGCTTACGAAAGCCCTTTTTGGATAAAAATTCCTAACAAAGTTCCAAAATTTTTCATAAATTCATTTCAGTAGCCTTTGACTTCAATTAATTTTTTCGTTCAAAGTGATTAAAATTACTCGATAGAAAAATAAATTCGACTTCTTTTGACGTTTTGTGAGGAAAAATTAATTGAAAGTCAAAGGTAACTGAAATGAATTTACTAAAAATTTAGGAATTTTGTGAGGAATTTTTATCCAAAAAGGGCTTTTGTAAGCTCATTTCGACTCGTTTGAGATTTGTGCGACTCGCTAACCATAATAGGGGCCTAAAATTCGAGTAAATTCGACTGTTCAAAATCAAATCGAAGGAGACTTCAGGAATATTAATTTGGTTATTTGGTTTACTTAAGCAAATAGGGTAGCAAGCATATACCATACTTGCGCATGAAACGAATAGGGTTCCGTGTTGAGTGTTATTATGGGATTTACAATTTTTATAGAACAGAAAATTTCTTCTTAAGCTATTAAAGAGTTTCCAAGGAATCCATTTTTCTTTGATAAGTCCACCTTTTGTTCTAGATTTAATAATCGTCCGCCGACTGAACTCCTCCCTCAGGCGTAACCAGACATAACATAACCTCTAAAGTCAATAATTCTCTTCAGGTTTTACGCAAATATTTACAAAACTTTTCTTCAGAGAGTTGCGCGATGCCTAGCGGGCATGGGATGATGGGTTCACCCCCTTTTTTTATGGGAAAAAATCCTCCCAGACACTATTTCCATTCAAAATGGCCTACAACGCTGGCTGAGCACGTAATTCTTTTATAAGTTGAGCTTTTCGCAGACTCTAAGCAGTTGCATAATTCATCTCAAGAGCCCCTCCTTTCCCTTCGCATCCTTGGCTAAAACCATCACTACCACCACCACCACCAGCAGGCACCATCGTCTTCACAGCTTCTAACTGCACTAAAAGAAGGCAGAGGGTAAGAGTGAAAAATGGAATTTCTGTGGAAGTCCTGACGCCGTCAAGGAGCGAGCGTGCGGCAATGTAATGTAACCCCGTGTGCCTTCCCCCTTACCATTGGCAGTAGAGGTCCGTTGATGTAATCATTATTCCTGTAGGGTAACTTATAAATAGCAAGCAGGGGGCACTGCTAAGCCACTCTGGTGTTAGTTAGCCACTGCACTGAAGAAGCATTCCGCGGACGGATTAAGCGATTAGGAAGAAGAAGAAGCACTGCACCTTCCTGCACCGGGCGGTGAACTTTTTTTTTTTAATGCGCCATTATCACCAACTTGCGGGAGGGTGAAATGTAATGGCGAACGAACCTCTTTTTTTTCAATCAATAAGGGCTGGTCACCGTTATATCCAACTTTCACGGATAGAACACCCGATTTTCCATGATAAAAACACAAATTTCAACTTCGGCCGAGTAGCGCACTTTTTCACCGTCACTTCGCAACGAAAACCGATGTCATACTGAAAATCGTAAGCTGTGTTTGCTGTTCAACGATTTTCGGGGGAGGGCTCGGGCTTTCCTCGCACCCGTGCGCTCCGCTCCCATGGAATTGGAATGGAGGGCGATGTTGGTCGTCTTGCGCCGCACTCCCCTTGCGTGCTGTCGTATTGAACCGAACCGACCTCCCTGGAAGTGGAAGAACGGCCGGGAAAAGGGTCCGAAACCCACTTTTGCTGATGTGTCCAAAACCAACTGAGCGCCGCGCCGGCCAGGGCTGGCAGTGTCGCAACGCAGCACCGCATATTAGAGTTTTCCCGTTTTCCCTATATTTGGCCGTTATATCCAAACGGTTTGCATGTAAAATAGATAAGTAGCTCGATGGTGTTGGTAGCCCTGCTTGGGATTCAGTGTACAACCGGAACCCCGTCTGCGACGACCGGGGACCAAATTCTGTCTGCAGGGGATGCGGGGGGCCGGCTCAATAAAAGGGAGTGAATTCGCGTGTTGTTTCCATTATTGGGGGCCGCCTGTGCGATGTGCGGCTTTCCAACCCTTGTTCCTCATCATGTACTGTCGTTTTAGCCCCCAGTGATTCTCAAACCTTCCACAAAATAGCCCCTAGTTTTGCTAAGAGCTTAGGGTTGTCAGAAATGTCGAAAGTAATCCTTAAAAAAGTATTTTCCCCTAAAAATGTGAAGGGAAGTTGGACAAGTGATATTGTCTCCTTTTTGGAAATAAAAAATAAGATTTCATTATCCGATCTGGACCTGATTAAATAGAAAGTTTTGCGTTGAATTGAATTTTATAAATCGTAATACTAGAGACACACTATAAACTCAATTTCAAAATTATATTATCAGAAATACCAAAAAGATCATAAGCTATTTGTAAAATTACGTAAGCACGAAGTTCTAAAGGAGGGTGTCACTTTCCTTACAAAATCGGTCTACAAAATTAAAAAAAAAATGTAAATCTATTTTAAAAAAAGACTATACAACTGAACTATGTAATATTAAAACAAAGAATTGGCACAATCATTTCTTGTAGAAAATGGTACTCAAACATATTATAGTTAGTTTTGCAGTTTACTAAAAAACCGGCTTTTTTTACCTTATGCGTGAGATTTGAGCATTGAGGACAGACTTGAACAAGTTCTATTTTGCTGTTATTTTATTAATTGAAGACATGAGTAAATAAAAGTGTTAAAACTTTGATGGCCGGAGTCACATATACTTGACTTCAGTTTGCTGGCGGTTATCGGCCGGAGTCACCCATACGTGATTCCATTTTTCTGGCGATTTTCTAATAGTACAGTATAAAGGTAAGACCAATTTAAGGAATGACGCTTACAAGGTATCCAATTATCCTCAAAGAAATTAAAACTGATGCTTGTTAATTAATGTTTAAATTGAGTTTAAAGAAATGCTATTAAACGCCACGGGCCTCATTCATACTACATATATTCATCTTATTACTAGTATAGTTTAGAAAAGCTTACCCCTTTTATCTTCACCCCTTTTACCCCAATGTAAAAAATAACTTCAGAAATGAACGTAGCGTTCTCGAAAACGTATGAAACGATATGTATTTTGTTATTTTCGATAACTTGGAAATAACTACCCTCTCTATTTTCACCCCTTCAACCCCTAAGTAAAATATAACCCCACAAATAGATTCGTTAAATGGTATGCGGCAATTATTTAATTCCACATTTGCGTGATTTTAGACCACTGTGCAGCGGAAAGTGCAATGCTTTTTGGGAAAAATGCAGCCGTAAAAGTGTTAAGAAAAAAGGCAAAAATGTGAGAAAATATCTTCATCCGCTCACGTCTTCAATTGTTTTATTTTTAATAACCTATCTATGTAGTGAATGAACATCTTCATGTACAGAATTATTAAAAAAAAAACTCTATGTGACTCCACTAAACATAAATTATTATGACTCTAGTACCAAGAGTATAATCAAATAATTACTATCATATCTATTACACAGCAGTTTCTACAACTCAATGCGAATTTCTTGAAATATTTTTTTTTTACATAACCCCTTTTTCCACTTATATCTTCAATTATTACTTTATTTAAAACATATAAAGAATTGGTTGGAGTTGCGAAAGTGGCACCCTTTCTTTCGTTCAGAATCTAGAGTATACAACATGTAGGAACATTTGAAAATTGCATAAAATTGCATTTTTATCCATCCAATCTTCAAATCTTGAACTGAAAAATGGTTGGATTAAATCATCTTGATGTTCTTTTCGCAAAATTAAAAATGTGTGCTATTCGTAAATTTCATTTCAATGCAATACGTAACTCCTAATGAAAGTTGGGAAATCACTCCAAATACTTTAAAGACGATTCTTAACAATGCCATTAACTTTCTAGAAGTTCATCAATTACGTTTAAATTTTAGAAATGAATACTACCGCATAAATTTATAATCATATTTATCAACTTTGAATGAATGAAAAATAATCATTACCTACAATAATAATTTTTAAAAAAGGAATACAGAACAGAAAATTGTCAATAATAGTTAATCTAAGGTATGAAAGGTAAAGGTAAGAAATGATAGTAAATACACCAAGAAAACACACGAAAAAAATATCATCTGACAAAGACGAAACATTTATTTTGAGGGAGATTAAGAAAGATTATTCTATTATTTATTTCTCAATTAGCAATATTCGTGAAAGATGCTTTAATAAAGGTTATCTGGAAAGGATTTGTGTTGAAAAAGCGAGATATATAAAATATTTCCTAGTGAAATTGTCATGAAAAATGTTAATCAAACTTGGTACGAGCTCATTCGATTCCAACAGATAAATCTTAAGAGATGAATTAGCAAACCAAGGTTGATTCAACCAGAAATATTTCCTTCAATGTTTTATAACTAATAAACTAAACAGTGCAGCCATTTTTCTGATGAGGTGACTAATTCAATGTTTAAACTTATAAATTGATTTATCGATTAACTAGAAATATTTCATAGTCCTCTTGTTTTCAATTGGAGCAATATCTATAAAAGTCTTTTGTGTAATACTACATGGGAAATAAAATGAATAAACATTTTAATAAATTGATTTGATGACCAGAACACCGAACTTCAGATTTCAGCCCTATAAAGACGTGTATGGCAACCCTACAAGAGCTGCAACATGTGCCATAGTGAATTTATCGATTTTTTGCAAAACACTTGAAGGCACCTTCTTCTGATGGAAAGCACTTTCTGCACTCATCCGCCCCGTCCACCCGCAAACCGACTTTTCTTACGGCGACGGAGAAAATCATCTGCTTTATGGTTATCACTTGATGAAAGTTTCGCTTAAGAACAATTGGATGGAGCATTCACCCGCTTTAACTGGAGAGCGGGGAGCCATTAAGTTTGAAAACTCCTCAGCGATTGTCCACTTATTGTCAACATTTACGGAGGCGCTCCACTCCTCTTTTGGGGAGCATACACAAGTTAGTAACTTTTGACTTTCATTACTTGGCAGCTCAAATGAAACAGGATTATTGCATTTCGCATCAGCGAACGTCGTAAATTCTGGATCGTATTGCTCCATTGACTTTTTCTGGCTTAAGCAGGATAAATAAGAAGAAAAAATAGTATGATTGCAGTGCCTGCAAAAGCGAGAAGTTTAATTTAGATATAAAAAGCGAACAAGTGCGATTTGCGCACGGATGTAATAGAGGTTTAGTATAGATATAAGGCTTGCATTATTAAACCAGTAAAATATGAACCTTCATTCGTTGGAACTAGAATGAAGTAGTTTAGTGGTTCAATTTAAGTTGATCATGGATTTCATCTACACTATACGCTTTATAACGTTGACTATAGTTTTTCTTTCAATGTTGACCTATATATTTTTCCTAGGTCTTTACAATAATTAAGATAAAAATTAGGGGTACTATGAGCAATTTTCGCAAATTGAAAGGATTAGAAAATAAACATTTTTTAGTGAATCGATTTTTCTGTACAGGTCGCCTAACTTTCATTTTTCATAATTACCCCCTTTAGGTGCGCATATCTTCTCGGGGGTTGGTGGGGAAAAGTTCCAGAGTGCTATTACTAAACTAGAGGGTTTCTGCAGGACGCCCTCTGTTTAAAAAATACAAATTTTTAGTTCTGAACAAGTGTTCCATTTCTTAATTTTCGCAATATAGTATTAAATAAGATTCTACTAATATTATAATTAACACAAGAACTACCAAGACCCGTTAATTTACTACTCAATTTCTTCCTTGAATTAATTAAATTTTTCAAAGTTATCTCTTAAGATTTATGCCAAAATAAGTTCTTTGGTTAAAAATTAAGACATATTAAAAAAGCTTTTTCATTTATATTTACTAATTCAAAGTTTAAAGTACTTCACATCAAAGGTGCAAAAATATTGTTGAAATTGCAAGTTTGCGCTCCAGTAATTCTAGTGCTAATATTGAATTCTGATCTCCAAATAGTACGATGAATTATTTAATATTATAATTATAGCAATTCTTTATTATTATTGTAACTACTTACTAGCAGGAAAATTTATTTCTTTATAATTGGAATTTGTACTTTTTGCGTAATACTAAGGAATTTTTATTCGTGAATCAAATATATTTTACTGTACAGATTCATGCAGGTTTATATTTTCTGCTATCTGTGTTACAAAAAGTACGCATTGATTTCTCGTAATAAGTCTATATTTTTAATTACAAGATACTTACATCCATTTTAGGAAAATATTTTGAAATCAAGAAGCGGAAAATTCAACTGAAATCGAAGAAACTCGCAATAACAAGCGTAAACTTCCAAAACCAAACTTATTGGGTCATTAATTATTCAACGAACTCCAATCTTAAGTGCACCCAAAGTGCGGCAATGGGGAAAATCAATTAACAAAATGAGGGCTATTTCGGGACCTGAAACAACAATCTTAATGGGAATCGAATAAAATCGCTGCTGCAGTGTACAACAAATTAAGATTTCATGAAAAGAAAAAGTAAAAATAATTATTTAGAATTCACAAAATAACGGGAATTTCATTGCAAATTTATGAAGGCGCGAGAAATCTTTTTATGGTAATGGTCCACTTCAAGATCTGCTCGGTGAGTCAGTTCAAGATTTGCGCAATTTACATTATTCCTCTTGATTTTTATGCGCTTCTTCTCGCCTCCGAAGCACGTAAGAATCACAGATCCTCCGCCAGCACTGCCCCGAGCCTCCACCAAGCGCAGCGTGATCGGTAGGGGGAAACTGCACAACTTGTTTTGGACACTTCCGCCGTTGATCCAAAGCAACATCCATGCCACACTCACGCCCCCCGGAGCCCTGCGGCCAGTTGGCTAAGCTGCAGGGCTCGTCGTCACGTCACGGCAAGACGGCGACCGACACCCTGCCCCGGCCTCTTCGAAGGAGGAATCAAACGCGGAGACCAGGCGGTAGCCTTCGCCACAGAGACGAGGTGCCGGCCACTTTGGTCTTCGGGAGCCTCACGGCTGGAAAAGCCAGGACAGGTTGGTGCTTCGCAAATGTGGCAGCCAGCACGACCCCGCGCCTCCTGGCTGCAGAAAATCGGGTTTCAGCCTTCCTACGTGCCAACGAGTTTCACGACGTTGCGGGAAACGAACCAGGAAGAGGGCGAGGGCGCGGGGCAGAGGGTCCCACGGGCGACTGTCACCTCGTCGCACGGCACACACCCGATCCAAGTTTGCTTTTGCGCAATCGAGAGGAAATTTCTTTTCATATCCTGCCCATATGTTTACAGTGGTGGACATTATGCTTGGGACACTGCTCCACAGTGTGAACGAGCCTTTATGGTGCCGAGGACGACATTAGCACAAATGGCCACAGTTCATATTTCAAGTGAGTATTAACACCGGAAGTTTTAATATTTCCACTTTTTAAGGAAGAAGTTAAAATACTGAGGTCAATCTTTTTTAACACTAGAACAGAACCGGTCAAGGTTCCCTCCAAGGCAGCCGTATAGCTTCCGTAATTTTGGGTCGCTCAAAAAGCCCCATGAGTGCGAATGAAAGAAATATCTACACATATTCTTCTCTATGGAATGGAGGACACTTTGGATTGGAAAGGAGAAGAAAACGGTAGAAAGATGAGTTTCTCACTTGCACCTGCAGGAGCAATAGAGCTGAGAGGAATCGACCTTAGGAAATCTCGGGAGCCAAAAGAGCCGAGTTTGCCCGGCACTGCACTAAAACTACCAAGACCCGTCAAATTGACGGCTAATAAATTCCGGTCTTGAATTAATTATAGTTCTCAAAATAACACAACATATTCAAAAAGCTATTTATAATTACCAATTCAGAGTTCGAAGAACCATTGCATTAAAGGTGCAGAATAAACGTTAAAATTACAAGCTTGTGCTCCGGTAGTTCTAGTGTTAAATTTGTTTATACTATTGGGCACTATCGGGTAATTCTAAACAATTCTCAATAGGAATTTCAACGACAAACCAAAATGTTAACTTCCAGACAAAATAATGAATAGAAAAAATCAAACTCAGACATCAATAAACTCAAAATCAGACATCAATAAACTTGAAAAATAACTGGTGAAAAATGATTATTTAAGGTGATTCTTACTTTCGCTTTTACTTATTTCTAAAAGGAAATACAAATTCTTTCGAAAATATCAACTATAAATATTTTCAAAGAGACACTTCCACTTTCTACAGTTCCTAGGATCATTATTTTGCGAGATATGGAAGCTTGGAGGTCATAGGATTAAAAAAAAAAGAAAACATTTTAAAGGGGAAAATACCTGGTTCAAAATTCTTGGATTTACTCGCATATTATTTTTCAAGCCTACAGAAGCCGCAGTATTAAACTGAAAATTAAAGCATCATTCTCCTTTTTCCATTTTCTTGTGGAGTATTTGGGGATGAAACAAACGTTCGATACGTCAAAGTAGAGAGTATAAGCTAAAAAATTAACTCTTACTTATTCAAATCCGTTCATATTTCACGAAGATATAGCGGCTAAATAGAGAAAAATTGTTATTAATCTGTGTGCTAAAGAATAAATCAGTGATCCTTTAATTCTTTCCAACTTTCGGCAGTTTAATACCCAGAGAAAAAAAATGCAGCAACTTGCTTTCTGGCTTTTCTTTAGGTGGTATATTTAGGTAAACAAAATCTGGAAACCTTCATAAACTAAAATATGTTAACGAAAATGTGTTTTTTTTTTTTTTTCTGAGAGATTGAAGAGGCTTTCCAATAACGTCTGTCAGATTACTGTACGGTTATTAGTTTACGAGTGCAGTTCAAAGTTGAAAATGACGTTTCTGCTTTGATGGCTCGGTTGAACAAAATCACAGGCAATTTTCCAAAAACCGTTTTAAAGGAGAAAGTACCTCCTTTAAAATGTTTCACTTGGATTTACTCGATTTGGTTCAAAAGTCCGACTCATATCAATTCGAAACATAAACATCTAGTGAGTGATCATCAACAACCGCCAGTTTGTTTTTCAGTCCGACCGCGGATATTTTGTAGGAATCTTAAAATGTAAAATCACTCCCGCTTTGAAGTTTTTACTACTTTCAATTCGAAAGGCAGTTCTATTTTCTTATTTAAACAATTTTTATGTCTGATGAATTAACAAAAATAATTAAAGAATTATGCGAAGCGGTATACCGCATATTATTTTATTATGTATACGACCATCTCTTGGGTATAGACCTGAGACCAAGAAAAAATCTCCGCAAACGCCTTCTTAATTAAAAACAAAAACATTTAGTGAATTAACTCACGTTTTCCTCCCGTTTAGGTAACCAAAGGAAAAACAAAAATTAACACGCCCCTACCTTTTTTGCAGGTCTGGTGTGTGTCACGCGATAATTAGTCGTCGTTGACGTCACCCCAACCTTAAATTATTTGTTCCTTTAAAAGAACGCTGCGGGTTAGCTTTTTGTGCTCCTTTTTTTTTAATTCCCCCCTTTTTCGGCATATTAAATATCTCCGCGCAAAAATTAAGGTCAATGAAGTCTGCAGCAGGCAGGCGGGACATTATGTTTCGAAAAACTTTCATGCAACTTGTGGTCATGATGCAAAAATATTCAAAACTATTCGAAGTACTGACGATTGCGTGTCTTCAAAACGATATCGTAAAGCTGTGAGTCGTGGTGTTCAGAAAATTTATTGGAAATCAATGTCAACAAGTGTAAAGTGATACCATTTTTAAGAAAGCTGTATAACATTAATTTTTATTATATTATTTTCTTTGCACACAACATCTATTGTATCTAAAGTTTTAAAAATTCTTCATCTTATATTTTATTTAACAATTCATTAATAACTTCTAATTAGAATATGCTTGTCAAGTATGGAATTCTTTTTAAATTATAATAGAATATATTTTAGCATTTAACACTAAACGTACCGATACGTTACACTACCTATTCTTACCATAGGGGGTCAGGTCATTTGTCCCGCTTGGTACGTTTAGTGTTAACCGAATATATATGCTTTTGGCGATATTTTTTAATTTTAAACTTGCGAAATATTTTTCTTTAAGAAGTTTTAGAGTAAATATATATATTTTTTTTTTTTTTTGAAAATAATATCCTGCTTTAATTTTAAACTTAAAAGCTTATTTACTTATTTTAGTTTAAACGAATGGACTGTATACTACATTTGGCACTATCCTCCTTGCACTCAAAAGACTATTGATTATTGAAGATATTGATGAAAGATCAGACATTTCTAAGAAGGGAAGCACTCTCTTCTCTTCTCTTTATTATTAAGTTTTTCTCGCTCTTTCTTAAGGGGACCTTTACTTTCAATATCGGGAAAAAACACACTTTTTAAAAGTTTTTTTTTTTGAAAAGACTATTATATTTATGATTCTGAAACCTTTTGTACGTTATTGGTAAGATTATGAAAAATATAAAAAGAATTTTTAAATGCAACTTTAGTTTATTTTAATGCCTGCAGGTGGCGTCATCCAAAATGCACTTTTAAAACGACCCCATTTCTCTAGGACTTCCTGTAACAGATAGAGTAAAAATCTTTAGTGCATTATTTTCATAAGACAGAAAACTAAAAAACCTTTTATTTTTAATAAATATATCATTTTATACACATTTTTCTAAAACAGTTAAAAAAAATAATATTTGTAAAGGTCTAGTTACTAGTATATTTGATAACGAATTGAATGGTGTTTGGTTTGTTAAAATCGGTTGAATAGTTTTTGAGATACAGATGCGGCCATTTTTAAAAATGTGATTTCGAGAAAAACGCGTTCAAAGTTTTTGTTATATCATTTTTGCATATAAAACGCGTAGAGGTACCGTTACAAATATAGGTATAACTTTTTTTCTTTTACGAATTTCTTAAAACGGTTTTAGGAGAGTGTTTGTGTGATGTTAAGAAACATTTTTATGAAAAAAAAAAAAAAATTTGATTTTTTTTCGATTTTGAAAGTAAAGGTCCCCTTAACTAACATAAGTAAAAAATGTTGTTGAATTTTTTAAACATATATTTCATATTTATATATTTTCTCATCTTTTTAATTTTTGAATTATATTCTTCTTCCTATTATTCTTATAATATTGTTTGCCTGCTGCGTTAATCTGTTGTTATTGAACCATGTTTGTTGTACTATCGAATTAACTTTATAAATAAATAAATAAGTACTCATACTTTGGAAGAAATTCCTCCAAACGACCCCATTCCGTGACTCTTGTAGATGATTCTATTTTTACTATTTCTTTACGTCTGGCCTCTTCCTATTTGTGTGTGGCGAGTGTGGAGTTCATGAGCTCCAGGTCTCACCTTGCAGAGGCGAACGAGAACACGACATGAGACCTTTTATGATTTGGGTAATGTAACGCGAGCTTATCACAGATCGGACGTGTCAGAACACCCCACCGGCGCGACGGGCAGCACTGATAAAATATCTGATTCAGACCCAAGGAGGCTCTCGGTGCTCGTCGCCACCATACTCGAGCGGGGTTTTTCAATTACCCCGTGGGGCACCACCGCTGGCGGGATGTAATGCTTTCTGCATTATTCATTCACTAAGCGTCTCCGAACGATGTTTCAAGAAGTTTAGCTGCCGTGATTGCACATACATAACGCTAGGAACGAGCAACGAAACGTGCATGCGTGTGCTCTTCAAATAAGCACAGGTAGGATGCAAACATTCTTAGGAGTAATTTATCTTAAAAGCTTTCACAGATTTTAAAATAGGAAAATTCACATGTGTTTTACGTCTGTGATTTTCATAAAACATGTAAGTAAAATGATGCACCATTACCTGATGGGCATCCGACGTGAATATTGTCCAATTTTCAAGTATAAAAGATGTTTATAATTAAAAATTCAATCTTTAGGGAGAAATGGAAAATTACACTTTATGAAAGTAATTGACCCAAGCTTACTCTCAGACACTTTAACCACTTAACACGTTGATTGCTAGTGGCACCTTATGATACCACAAATTGAGCACTGACTATGAAATGCATATACAAATTTAATTGTTTATCATGCACCCTTTTCGACATGAGTTTTGGAAGATGAATCGGCATTTAATATAAAAACATAATTAACTGAACTGAATTAAACTGAACTAAAGTTTGCATATGTACATGATAAAAAGATTATGCTTGCATATGCACATGATAGATGGGTCTTAAGTTCCGCATCGTGGCACCATATGGTGCCATCATGAAATAAAGGCTCGGACATTTACACAGATCTGCAGATCCACTTCTTCCTTATCACTAATAGTTTGTCCAGAAATCATAATGAATTAGAAATATTAGTCATAATAATAATATGATAAAGAACATACTAAATAACTAAGTAATCTAAATATTACAGTCTATTGATAGCTCCTAGGGTTTTAGAAAAATTCTTTTTCACTTTGTAGTTGATTTCTGTGTGGTATTGGTCGGAAGTCGGTTTTTTTCGGTTAAAAGTTGTTTTCTAAAAGTATCAGGGAAGAATTTTAAAAATTTTAGAAAAAATTATCGGGTTTTTAATGTAGTTATTTTCGATTTATCTTTGTATGAGTCACTAAACAACAATTATTTTATTATTAATAAATTAAAAAAAAAATATATAGATTTATCTCTGTATGTCTTAAAAACAATGTGATACGGATTTTTGTTTCAATATTTTTCCCTTCTACTCTTTGCATAATATACATGCTTCAGAAACTATTCTCAAATCGAGGGACCTCGGAAATGGAAGACGTCTCATATTTTACAATTCATAGAGTGGGTAGCTTGTCTTAATAATTTAAATTTAATCTCTTTAACATCAAATTATTTGTAAAAATAAAATTGGCCAAAAGTAGGAGTTTGTGCTTTGAAAATATTTTTGCGAAGGTTATTGAGATCTTTCATTTAATTGATTTCGAACCCAAAACAACAATTTCTCACTTCAATAAAACTACTTACTGAATGAAAGAGTTCGGCAAATTTGCGAACGAAAAGTTGAAAAAGTAATTTTAGTATAAAACTTAAGCAATGTTGAAAAGATACACCAGACTAAGATACTTCAATATATGTACATATTTAAAATAAAAATGAAGACATCAAACCCTAAAAAAGCACTTTCCTTATATTAAATTTCAGTTCATAGTCCAAAAACTCAACATCAGTGAAGTAACCTTCTGATCGTTTAAAGGCATAAGTACATAAGAAGATTGCCAATCCATCATTATGGCGCCGACATTCAAAAAGCATTTGTTGTGAACGATTCACCACCCGTCCTACGCAGCCAACGAAATTGGAGGAGCTTACGAATTATCAGCATCGCAAGATTAATGCCTCGCTGGTGGCTCCGTATCACGAAATATGAATATGAAATTTCTTTTCCCGATAAAAATGCTAAATATTTGCCAAAAGCAGCCCTAAAAGGTAGCAGATTATATTTGCATAAACTCCGATATTTATGTTGTTGATGTTGTAAGCCTGAGCTGACTCGAATCGTTGTGGCATAATAAATAAGCCATGATTGTAGTGGGCAGAGGCTTTACCATTTCTTGTCGTCAGTACCATAATTAATTAATTTATTTTGAGCTCTGCTTTCTTTATAAGCCTTTTTATCTATGCTTGCCGTATGTTTTGGGAGCCCGCCGACGCCATGGCACGCAATCCAGCATCCTCACACTTTGCCAATCTCTTTGCATTTGCATATATTTTCTCTGACGTAAAAACGACTCTATTTTTTCTTTTGTGATTTTTTCCTATTTACGAAATGGAAATGAAGGAGGTAGTTTTCGACATACTCTTTAGGGAAGAAACCCTAAACATTCTGATTGGTTGGAAGTCAGAGAAAAAAGTAAAATGGTACTTAAATAGAAGCTCTACAGACTCCGAAGCACCATAGACAAGAAGACATCGTGCAGCCTTGAGTATAACTTTTCTGAATCCTAGTCTATGAGTCTGCCACTTGTGAAGCAGAAATTATGATAAAAGCTGGAAAACAATATCCAGCCGGAGCCGTTTAGAGGAGCAGCCGAATCTGAATATTTCAAGAAGTAGGTACGAATAAAAGCAGTTCACTTGCGAGGCGGTAAGAAATTGAAGTTTACACTCGCAGTCATGTGGAAACGCTTTCAAGCGAAGGCTACGCAATGAATCAAGCATTTCCTGGGCTTTGTTTGATCTAAAACGGGTTTCTTGCGCCTTTTAATGGCCGCGCCGCGTTTTAACCGTTTCATTTCTATGGGATGATCTCAGCTGGCGCGTCGGGCTGGGTCGATGGCGTGCTCGATCGATCGAAGTTCAAGGGCCCGAAATGAACCTCATTCGATGGTGGCTGGGGGCCTCTTCAAAGTAATTGTTATGACTGATTTGGCCGATTACTGCTAAAAGTGAAATCGAAAGCGAAAGCCTTGCCAAGGCCTTATGCGATTAGATTTTGGATTTTTGCATTTAACGATTATAGGTAGGCATGATGTAGTATGACATGACATACTCTTTAAATTGTTTGGAAATTGTATATTAGGGACAAGTAAAAAGTCTTGATAATACTAACATACATTTCCTAAAATAACTACTGTTTTGGCGTATCCATCGATTGTGAAATGTCTTCACTTCGCGAAATCCCTGCTGCAGTTCCTCAAGAATCCGGTCTGGGTCCTTTGTTGTACTATATATTAAAATATCTACACATCTGATTTTCCACATCTCCCAAATTGCCAATTCTCTAAGCATACGGACGGACACAGAAATTTTTAATTCCTATCAAAATGCACCGAAAATTATTACCAATCTACAAAAATGTAGGGAACATAGCGTTTAATTACTTTAAGAAGTATAAAACAAAAATAAATTCCAGTAAAACCAAAGCCATTTTCTTTACACAGAGAAGAAAAGCTTGGAAATTAACTTATCCACATTGAATGGTGTAACGAACTAAAATACCTTTGTACCACATTTGATAAAAAATTATTACCTTTCATGAAACGATGTTGAAAAAAGGCTTGCAGTGAAAATAAAAAACATTCAAATCGTAGCTTCAAAGATTTTGGTAATACAGCATAGCTTAAAAATAGGGCAGTAGTTCGAAAAATTGTACGTTTTACCTTTTTTGTAAAGTTGAATGACAAATAGAGATTTTCCACTGTTTAGAGACTGTGCTACTGGACAAAGACAAATTAAACAAATAACATAAAAAAAAAAAAAAAATTAGGGGCAAACTGGATTTTGATAAAAGCGACAGGCTTTATCAGCCAAATTAAACAAAAAGTTATTAACATTTTCCGGAATTACAAACTATATAATTACAATTAGTTGTAACATATAGTAGCAATTTTAACCAAAGTGTACTATATATACACAATATGTATGATTATGAGAAAAATTGACGTCATCTTTATTTTCAAAGAACAAATGCCAATGTTCCGTGGAAATAAGTTAACTTAAATTTGTCCAAATCGTAATTCTGTTGTTTGTACATTTGCAATCTAATTTTGTATAATAAGGAGCATTATTTGTTTTTTGAATGAATCATATTTTAAGTCACAAGTAAAGAAGACTATAACAAACATTTTTCGGCAAGTTCACAAACAATTCCTTGTAATAATAATTCCCTAAAACTCTGAAGCCAAATTAATATTGAAGCAAATATTCTGTTACAGACAGACGGACGGACAATGAAAATAACAAGTTTCTCTTTCGAACTATAAGACCGTATGAAGCATACACGAACCTTTCCAATACAGAATTATGTATTGTAACATCGTTTTCATAACAGAGTACCCTTAAAGTTTCCCTTTAATGCTATTGAACGAATTATTTATCTCATGACCTCATACATAATTAAAATAAATTAAAATACAGAACATCCTAGCGTAAAATTTACTCTGCGGTGTAACGTGAACATGTCAGAAAACCAACCAAAATACCAAAACGTCACGAATTAAAATGTCAGAATAAACAAGCATTGTATAAACATTTATTTTATTTAAACTAATGTAAAATATAAGCAACGCAATCAACCAATCGACATCCTTTCAGCATGTAAATTTACCCACACATTTTTTTTTTTAACAAATTTGCTCTTTTCAGGAAAATAATGTGAAAACCCTCGTCACTGGAATTTCTTTATTTATAAACCAATTTTATCTGAAAGTTAAAAATCAGATATAATTTTGTGATCCCACCCATTTTCATCCCTATTCAGCTCGCTTATGTTGTTCGTTTGAAGCTTATTTTTTTGTCAGGACAATGAGATAGGGATTTTCTATTTATATTTCTAAAGGTCATCTTTTCTATCTAAATCTATCGAATGAAAATAAAAGGGACTATGGAACGATATTGAATGTAGATGGGAAACGCCCACTGCCATTCATACGTGGATTAGATTCTTCGAAAATAAAACAGAAAGATAAGAACTAATATAATATATTGCAGCTTGTGATGTAAACGCGTTTTAATTATATTTAAAAATAAATTTTCTTTTTACCACGAGAAAAAAGGAGCTGACCTTTACCACTACAGCTTGTAAATTCAGGTATCAATCAATTACCATTTGTGATAGAATTTTTTTTATTAGAAAATAATTTGTTTCGCATTGTTATTGATTGACGTCAAATCTCGAAGGATTTTTATGAAAATTAATACATAATACACATAACTCAAATCATGCCAGCCAAATTTTGAAATTCAAGAAGAATGGAACTGGATGTTCTTGAGTTTAAGAGATGTTCATTAAAACGGAAACATGAATGGAGAGGTAATGATTTTGTATTTATCTTCAATATTTTAGAAATAATTTACTATCTTACGCCTTAAAAATAAATTATCAAAAATTGTATTCGAATTTTGTAATCAACTTTTCGTAACATTTTTTAATTTGTTATAAGTGTAATCTTGCAATGTGTTTAAGATTACAATTTGCATATTTTCATAATTTCCTTATATGTGTTCTTATCTAGGTGCGAGTCAAACACGCATTTTATAGTGTCCAGTAGTAAACTAGAAATCCGTCTGTATGTCACAACTTCACAGTTTCTACAGTTTTTTCACAAGTAAATATTAAAGAACTATTTTTTTTATGTATCGGGCGACATTTTTCTTTTTCGGGCACTATATCGAATGAGGTGTCATTGGACAGATCTTTCAAAATTAAATTGTAGTTTCAAATACAATTTTTTATTTGGGCGTCACATTCCAGAGCTATTGAGCATCAAAGTGATTTTCATTGTAATTTTTGAATTGGTGTATTAAAAAATTTGAGAAAAATTATATTATGAAAATGTAAAATGTCACAGTCCCTATTTTTGCAATTACTTTTTAGAACCCTACATTTGCGTGCTTCGACACACATTTGGCCGTACCACGAAAGGAACAAAACGGAACCGTTTATGATCATTCACCTGTTTATCCTTTTGTCCGTCTGTCAGAAATAATGCTACGTAGAAACTTCAATTTTTTTGCATAGTAATACATCTTATTAACCCACATATTTTGCATTAGCTAATGCTTTAAAATATTCAAAAACGAATTAAAGAGTGGGTAAATTAGGAATTTTATATATCATGTGGGGTGTAATTTAAAAGGGCTTGTTATGTGGCATACAAAAATATTATTTTCATAATTAATATTGAAAAAGATATTCTGAGAAATATACCAAAGTAGAGCATTCTCCCTTATTTCCGAAGCTACTCAACCTAAAATTTTAAAGTAATCAGGGAATATAACGCCTTACTTGAAGTTTACAGGAAAATTATAACGAAAATCCTACGTCTTATAGATTTTTAGTTATTCTGAAGGAAATACGAGGGACGGCTGATAAGTCCGCGGCCTAGGGTACTTAACGATGAGTAATTAGCTTGTTACTTATGTCACTAGTTGCGACACTCAGTACTATTATAAAAGCAATCACTAATTAAGTTTGCATTGATAGTTCAATTATTTATCGAACAACAAATATCATCATGTCAGCCGAATCTGGAAATTCTCTGACAACGCGCCCGTTCACACCGCACATGTTGTGAGGCAAGCTCTAAGAGACACGGGGTTCTCAGAGATTGACCACCCTCCATATAGCCCAGACCTAGCACCTAGTGATTTTTTCCTGTTTTCCAAATTGAAAAAGGACTTACAGGGCCGGAGATTTGCAGATGACAACGAAATGAAAGCTGCGGTTGATCGTCATTTTGAAGAAAAAGACAGAATATTTTTTGGGTGGGTTAAAGGCATTGTTATTTTTTGGGTGGGTTAAAGGCATTGTATGCGAGATGTGAGAAATGTATTTTACTTGAGGGAGATTATATTGAAAAATAAAAAATAGAAACCATATATTCTCTTTCATTAAGTACCTTAGGCCGCGGACTTATCAGCCGTCCCTCGTAGGTTACGCAACCCTATGCGTGCGAGTCAAACCCGCACTTCACCGAATTCTTTTAATACTCTTAAGAGGTGAACACATTCGGTGTGGTTGTAACTTATGAGTTGTGAATTATGAGAATCTTATGACTTGCAACTCTTCTAAAAATAACAGATTTTAGCAAGTTTGAGCACATTCTAAGCAGTCGATCAACAGAGACTGTTTTGGTATTGTTAGATTATAAGCATAAATGAATAAAAAATTAGTACCTAATAAATGAGTTTTCAATTTTAAAAACTCATAGAAGACACATCTTTTTCTCACAACTCATAACCGCAGTGAATATATTCAGAGTTTGTGTTAAAATTTTTTGTTTTTGCTTAATACTCAAGCCTGCATCGGATGTGCTCACTGCTTTATGGTTCCCATCACCAAAAAGGAATATAACACGCTCCATGTTTATAGAATTTCACAAAAAGAGAATCACTTGCGGCTCCCCATATCCCTCAATTTAAATAACAGGTTTCAATAATGTTGTGGGTACCCAAAATCTGTTTTTATGGAGCATATTCTGAACACGCATCGACACACATGCTGCAGATCAGCAGCTCCCCAATGAGCCTGCAATCGACTGGAGCTCCCGCTTTTCTTTTATTATTAAGTCGAATGCAAGTCGCTCATCTTCGCTGTCGGGAGAAATTGAAGCCTGAATTTCTTATCTAAACACTTGCTCGAGGAAGTGTGTTCAATTTTTCAATTAACACGAATCTCTTGATTTGTGTGGCAAGTGCTACTGCACATTCGGTCGTGCCCTAATCTCGGCCCAAGTCAATAATCTTGCGGCAGACAGAAACCAAATATCCCCAGAAGGCTCCAAGAATAGTCGCAGTCTGGCTGCGCGATTATGCTGGGGCTCGAGTGGTTATAAACTTTGCTGGAGGGGTCCATCGGCATCCAGCATCACTGCCAGCGGGGTCGGGAGCGGGACGAGCACGAGTTTGCTTTGCTTTCAGCGGCAGAAATGCATCTGAGTGATGCTAAGCCCTTCATATCACAGCGGAACCATTAGGCCTGCTCCGGTGCCCTTGGATATCGTAAGTATGAGCGGCTTCTGAGCATGAAAGGAATTCGGGATAATCCCCGTTCAGGCTTTTGTTGTAATGTCGCAAAGTTTTTTCACAATAGCTCGTCGATCCAGTCGTACACAATTGTGATGTGGAAAGAATTCGAGGAAAAATCCATTGCAATTGCGTCTTGGATCATTCCACTCTTCTCCTCGTAGGAGATATAAATCATAAGATATAAGTTCATTCACTCAGAAATACTTTATGTTATAAAATATCATCAGAACAATATTAAGTTAGTTTATCAAAAATTCTAAACAACATGTGAACTATACATAATGCTATTTTCGGTCATGTTTGGCATTTTCTGACATACTAAATTCTATCCTCCAATATTGTCATACTATTTAAAATCCTAAAGGCTAATCAAATTAATCAACTGTTCTCTTCTATTTCTCTTCTATATTCAGCTCAAAAACATTAAAATTCTCTATCATAATAAATATACTATCACTAGCGGGATTACCCCCTTTTCTAGGATTTCTCCTAAAGCTAATAGTTATTCAAAATCTAGTAAGAAATAACCAAGTGATAACAATAACCTCTATATCAGTATTATCACTAATTGCATTATTTTTCTACCTACGAATAGCACACTCTACTTGTACCCCTTTAATCACTAGGTATAAAACTACCCCCAAATTATTGTTCCTAAAATATGTAAAGCGGTATACTATACACCTTGCTATTATCAACGATTTCTGATGAACCTAACTCTATTTTCACCCCTTCAATCCTTAGGAAAAAGATAACGTAAGACACATATTCAACATTTTAAAAAACATAAGTATAGGGCATTTTTACTAGCTGTCTATTAATCCAGAAAGAGTTATTAATTTTGTTTATACACAGAAAAATGTGGGGATAATAATGGATTAAAATTATATTAATATTTTGGTATTTTAAAATGTAATCTTTCTTAATGCATGTGACAATTTGAATAACTTTAACACTTTTTATACATTAATACTTTTAAAAGTAATACTCTATATAAGAATTAATATCGAATTAAAAAGATTAAATATGTACCTTGAACTGAACTAAAAATAAAATCTATCCCTGCAACTACTAGCAAATGCTCATTTTCTTCTTTAGTTGGTAATGGTGTTAGGGAAATTAAGTTAATTGCAAAGTCAGAATTGTAGATTTTATTTTACATATTATCAGAATTAACACATTTTTACTAGAGTCGAAGTTAAAAACCAACAGAAGAATACGATGAATTGGTAAAGGGTGAGAAAAGCAGTAACAAGTTACTCATGTATTATACAAATTTTAATATATTGTGAATTAAGGGCAAATTTGAAATGCTACTTTTTAAAAATGTTTTTCAAATAAAAGCTTTTTATACTCCAATTTATATTTTTAGTTTTAAATGTCTGCTCAACACGAACTCTGGATGGATGAAGTAACACACTTCATATTTAAATACTACTATTCACTTTTATTTCGTATCGTAGCACTATTTACATTAAATTTATGCTGAATATTTAAGTAAAATTCACATTAAATTTAAAGTACACCACATAAGCTTATATTTAACTCAAAACTTTAATTAAAATGTAATTCTACATTAAAATTAAAAATGATTTATTCATTCAGAATTTCTGTATGTGCCGCAAGGTTCATGATTTGGACCACTGTGACGTGTTGAATTGCTTATACGACGATTAGAAGGTCATAGAGATTTCGGTGTTCTCGTCTTTGAATATACTTTCAAGTGAGCCTGACTCGAGTCATATTGAAATTTAAAATTTTTGAATTTTCCTCAATCCCTTGACAGAAAGATAGATTTTATGGTTCTTTACAATGTCTAAAAAGCAAAATCAGTCCTCTAGCTCGAAGAATTCATATCCATATTATAGTGTATGAATACTTTTGGAATACTGTGCGTGAAGCTTCTTAGGTTTTTTTTTCGATTTTATATAAATTGACTAGTACATACATAATAGGTTTGTTTCCATACTTTTCTGAAAACATATATTTTTGACATTTCATTTTGAATTTTATCTCCTGCAGCTATGACTTCTGTGACTCTCATTTTCGATCGCACCCAAAAAGTGCAAAAGAGCAGTGTTTTCATTAAAAGTGAATTAGCTACGATACTTATCATGCCAATTTAATAACGAAATGTTGTTTTCGTAGTCAATTCATAAGGCAACGTGTATGAACGAAGCTCTTTAATAGCATTAAATGTAAAAAATCATACATTTTTTGAGTTTTTAGATTAAATTATTCTAAGTATTTAGAACTGTTATCATTCTGTTACGACTGTTTAGAACGAAGCCGATTTCCATATGCAAATAACCTGTCTAGGTGTGACGAAATATCTGTCGATATGCCACACTGTCGTCGTCGTCTTTGTCACGTCGCCGAAGGCGAATCCAAGCAGAAAGGTTAATCCAGCTGCACGGGCACGGGAATCCACCTTTAGTTTGGGCGGCAACAAACGCGTCTGCGAATGCCGGCAACAAATAGCTGTGTGGATGTAAATCTAAGAAACTGGTTCCCACACGCTCCGTCTCGGGTTGGGACGGCTCAAATATAATGAGCTCTTGCTCGGATTTTGAATGGGGTACCCAACAAAGAAGCGCCTAGGGGCCCTAGGCCACGGACGGATGAGCCTTGATACCACCAGCCAACAGTCGGTGGTCCCGGAGCGCGGAGGCGCGCAATGGGAAAATGAAAACAGTTTTAGATGAGACCCGGCCAGAATATTCAGGTGAGCCAGTTCCAAGGAAACTTGTCTTTTTGATTAAATGCAAACGCTTTCCTGATCTCGAGGAGAAGACAAACTATCAAAGGTAAAGGAAGCCTCCTCGTAGAGCTCCGCACAGTTTCGCTAGACTCCTTCCTGAGCAGGAGGCGGAAACTCTTGTTTCCTCTGTCTGAAAAGGGTTCAGGCTCAGGCTCGAACTGCACTTGCATGCATACATTTCAGTGGTTGCAATAATGATTTACGTAGTTCCGGCTGGTGAATGGTTCACTCGCTTTTACGAAATTTGCATAGCATTCTATTCTAGGGAAGCTATTACGATGGGCGAGCTAACAAACGGAGAATCTCTTAATTCTCCAATTTTGTGTTTGACTACGATAAGTAGTTAAAGTAAGAAGAACAATCGCATAATGGCAAAATTATTTAACTATCATACCGTTCATTTATTTCCATCACGTTTCGAAGTACATACTGTCATATGCATGAGATTTAGTTTGTAGGAGTTCTTGATATTTTTGATTGGAAATCTGCTGTCAAATAATTCAAAGAGATTTAAGCTTTTATTGATTATACATTAAATTATATAAAATATAATCAAAATAAAAGTTTTCTCAGTTACAGCAGAACATATTTATTTTCAAAAAAACATAGTCTGCCTAACCCCATTTGACCGGAAGGACATGACAGACCACCCCCGAAGGGTAGGATAGTAGTATTAAAATACCATCATAGAATACCCCAGCAATTTGTTTCTTAAATAAAGCTCAAGCTTTTTCACAATCGAAAGCATTGGTCTATCAAGTAACAAATAATAGCCGGAAGTATCTGACAAGGGAAATACTGTGAAAAATATCAAATGCCACTAACATCCATAATGGAATTTAAAACACCTAATTTCAACGATCGAAAACTAATCAATGAATCAGGTACATTGATTCGTTGTCAATCACTGAAATTCTCGGCCACACTTTCACAATCGATGAACGCAAAAGTTATCTACTGGCAAAAGTGTTTTACACTGTTGACCTTGTAATGAGATTCTGAAAATTTCAATTTACTGAGAACGATGACGAATTAAATGTTATTTGTTTTTGTTAGACACTTTCACTCGCTACAGCAAAGTTTTTAATTGATTGAGCTTATTGTAAACACTGTATCGGTATTTAATTATTTTCAAGCAGATCAGTTTCTTCGTATTTTATGATTAAATATTTCATCTCGAATTTTGGCAAAGAAAAACAGTGCGAATGTACAAAAGTTCATCAGTTTTAAAATAAAATTTTACGATTTTCGGGTATATATAATTTCTAATAACAATTCAGTCATATCAGATTATTTATATTAAAATTAAGCTTGTGGAAAATTCCAATGAGAATATTCGTTGTAATTGTTTTTTTTCTAAAATATTAATACCATATATACCATTATTAATAATATCCAAATACAAATGTTGAGCTGCCGCATCATATCTAAATTTTTGCTTTTCTGTTTGTTTTACAAATGTTTGTTTGTCCGAATCCAAATTTTCATCTTCGTCTCCGTCTTGTTCTGATAGCTCGTGATGTCAACGAACAAGCTGAGCTACTATAATAATCAAAAAGACGACCAAGCTTACCTATTGCTTCGTCTATATCATAAGCTGACACAGGTGTCAATTAACAAACTGGAACATAGACTCAATTGGAAATTAACTGATTGCTACCCCTAGACTCATGCCCTATTCCATGAATATGGCAGTGAATTGATTGACCAAATGTTTAGTTGTACCTAAGTACATACTATATATGTAAATGACAATTACCTCCCTGTATTTTCAATAATTATCTGTTGATCTTGAGACTATGTGACTTACAATTATTGTATTTAACCTTTGCACTCTGAATGCCAACACTGCTGGCATAAAGTTTTATTCCAGCAACTCGGAATGCCAACATTACTGGCAGCATTTCGATCAGTGCAGCCTATTGGTATTAAAAAGATAAGTCTGAGCGTAAGAAAACAATAAAACGGGGCGATAACATGAAAGAAAAGAAAACTCCTTTTTTGTAGTATTTTTAGGAAAAAAATAATCCACGAGTTCAAAGGGTTAATAACTTACGATGTGATACGTTGAACAAAAATCCTGCCTAAGGAACTTATAGTGCGATTATATGATAAATGGTTACAAATGTATTTTTCTGTAAAAGTTTTCTTTAAATGCCATTGTAATAAAATCCTCATTCTGAATTGGTAAAGATATAACTATAAGATTAGGCTGCTATTCATTTATAAACTAATCATATCTGTGATAAGCAAATGAGATACTGTATAAGATTGTACTTTTTATGGTATCAAACCAACCTTGCTGTAATGGTATTTGTACCTGTCTAATTAAAATCGAATAAAAACTGTTGTTAAACGATTAAAAAACAAACATGAAATTTTCATGACAAGGGCAAATACGTGGCAGTCCTCGTGCAATTTTAGGTCTCTCTTGTAACTTTTGGGTAACATTTTCTTGAGTAAAAATCTAGTAAACATTTTCATATGGTAGTGGGGATAAACATCAAAAGTTACGAGACGACTTCAAGTAAAAATTGGGTACACCTTCAAAATTTTACTTGTATATGTAAATTGTCAAACGTGATGAAGATGTCAGAGAAGAAACTTAAGGATTTATTTAATATTTTCGAAGATTTTGAAATATATTTTTCATTTATTTAAAATGTTCTTCAACACAAAAATGACAGATTTCACTGTGACAAGCAATCGGTGATTTTACCCAAATTTACTCGGTCTCGCAGTGTGAGTAAAACCTGTCAAGAGCTCAACTTTTCCCCTTCGTGAGCTTAACAGACACTTTTAAGTAAAAGCTTTTACCCATGAGTAAAAACCTTAGAGTTAGCAGACAGACCTTTTATCAGAGCGAACTTCATTCTTTCTGAGGAACTGTCACCTGTCCATCAAATATATCTCACGTAGTCAACACACACGTTGACTCGCTTATCAAGCTAACTTGACTTTAGTGTTATACTACGTAGCGAAGCTCACTACCATAGACATGAATTCGAACAGGGCTTAGCTCGGTGTAACGTCACAAACTGTCATAAGACAAAGACGAAGATTTGGACTTTTGGATAGGCCCATACATGATAATTATAGAAGAATACCTGAATACTTTATCTTGTTTTGAATTTGAGTTGCCAATCTAGGGAGACGAATGCAGCCATTGTCGAATAATTTTTTGTGAATTTTATAACTTTATACAATTATTTTTAGTACAAAAATTCAATCTTTAGTTAGTTATTTTTAACACAAGGGTCTATATCTTTCTTACATTACTAATGTAAACGATGAACTTACTATCCCATACTATCAAATACTGATTCATTTTAGGATTTTTTCCTTACACGTAACATACCATTTATGTAACCACATAAAAACTTATTGAGCGAACACAAAAACTAACATCAAAACGTCTGAAACATCTCGGAGTCCATTACAATTTCCTGTTCAGATAAACACCATCCACATAATGAAAATTTCATTCCCCATAACCCTCGAAAACACCTTTCTTAATTGTTTATATTTGCTGTTAACGTTCGTACTCCTCATTCGGAAGAAAATTGACTGGGCTTGAACAAGTCGCCCGAGCTCGCTTTAAAGTTGTAGGTACATTTGATTATGAGCACGCACCGGTCGATACCTTCCACGCCCGTTCTCCTACATTTCCCACCCATCCCACTCCTGGAAGTGAAATGCACACCGCGCCGCCATGAACCCTAAACGCGAGGGAATCTCACCCACTTTGGCAAGGAAGCTCCACTTGCGTGTATTTTTAGGGTCATGTGGATTAAAGTTGCTTTGGGAGGTTTGCTGGGAATTTTTTCCATTTTAATTAGAAAGGGATGAATCACCCCGGCGCCTAATTAAACATTAAACTGCTGCTTCAGATTACGCAGTTAATTATCTTGATTTATGTTTAAATGTTGGCGTTAAAGCTATAGCTTTGCATATTTAGGTTTAGTTTTAGCACTTCAATGTGCTCGTATAATTCCTATTACTTGAACTATGCATGTTTCACATAAAATATGTAACATCATAGAAAGGGGTTAGAATAAAATATAAGAAAAAACTTTAAATAACAAACTTCTGAATTTTTTAAGGGATTTTAAAAATTAATATTTTTGCAAAACGTTGTGACAATCAAGTTAAATTTGACAATCAGAATTCATCATACAAAATGCTTTATCTTAACTTAAAAAAAAAATTAATGTAAACGTATCTCTTCTGCTCTATTTATAGTAATAATTAAAAAAGAATTATCAAAATCGGTTCACACATTACAAAATTGTGCGTTCTTTTTTTAAAAATCGGTTAAAACAAAGTCTTACTTTGCCTTACTTTTAATAAAGGATTGGTTAAGTGAGAGAATTTTAAATTAAAAATATTTTTGTCAAAATTCGATATTTTTAGCTCGATTCACTAATTTTAAAGTTGATTTATCACATATTAAATTTTTAGCAGCGTTTGAAAACGAACAAGTTTAATTCGACTTTATCTAAATTATCTTTTTCTTTGTTGTTGTACTTGTGGTGACGGTTTACGTTCATCCTTTTTTAATTCGCTGTTTTAATATTATGAACATTTTGTGAATATTGTTGTTAAAATGTGTGGAAGAAAGGTAATAGCTAAATAGTAATAATTTATGTAGTAATTGTTTGTCAAAGCAGTTTCTGTGGCAATTTCAATACTTGCTGAATTTGTTTACTGTGAATTTATTGTGGTTGTAGTTAAGTTAGTTGTCATAACAAGTCTAAAATTTAATTACTAGTCGTTGAGGTGAAATTGTTTTAGGGCCTTATTATGTGTAAGTCGATTTTACCCGATTCGACTAGCGAAGACACATTTTCAAAGGTGAAGTGCTAAGTACTAGTTTTCTCTAGTCGAGTCGATTGACATTAAAAAAGAAAGCAAAAGTACTTCCAAATAGTTTACTTTCTAATACTATCTAATTTCTCCCAACAAAGAAATCAGTGACGCTTTAGGTAACAGCTGATGAATCTTCCTACAGATTCATATAACTTTCAGATTTATAAAACTTCTATCCAATTCATTTCAGGCTGACGATCTGAAGAATCTGCTAAGGAAGTTGCTATTGTTTATTAAAAAGATTGGAGAAAATCACATTATTTCGTTTTTGTGATATCACATGCTTTTTAATAATTTTATCACTATTTTTCGTGTGTCCCTTTCAAATTCATCTGCATTATAAAAACGAATCTTTATAACAACGCGAAAGAAAAATGATCCATTCGTTGAGATATAAGAAGATAACAAACATACATACCTACTGTAATCCACCTTAAGAAACAAATTTAAGCAGCTCATTTTTTAAAGCTCCAAGAAAAACAAATTTGTAATATTATCTTAAAGGCAGTAAAAAGGTACTAATCGATAATATTCTACTTGGCTGCTTTTCAAAAAAAAAAAAAAAACCCTTGTTTACGCTGGAACGAAATAATTTTTCATGTTGCTGGGAAAATTCATTCGTCCGGTTATTGGAAAAAAAAAAAATACAACATCCCGGATCGATGAGTAAATGGGACATAGAAATGGAGGAAAAGGTTAATAAAATGTTCCTTTGATACCCGTTCGCATACGTTACTACATAACACTGTCAGAGTGCGCCCCCGAACCTTAATAAAATGCCAAATATCAAATAATTGTCTACTTTGCATGACTCCTCCAAAGAAAGTATGTTTGCAATGGAGCGCGGGGTGCTTGAGGGGGCTGAACGGAAGCACCCTTGACCCTCCGTTGTTCCACATTTTGATGTTGCGCAACGTGTCCCGGGCAAAGAAGAGAACACAAGCGTTGGATACAGCAAAATTTCTGGAACTAGTTTCTAAAGTGGAACAATATCGCCCCCGCTTTGGCTTCAACATCCTCATGAGGGTTGACATAATTTGACTGGGAACTGCTTTCGTAAGGGATGTTTTGTAATTGCGACTTATCCCTGTTCTTGCGTCAAGTACCTCAGAGGGATTCAGAGGTTTCAGACGTTTGCATTTTAACAACAGCATGCCATGACTTGGTGCTGTTGAAGTCCGCAATAAGAAAGCCATTGTTGCTTCCCTTGTTCGCGAAAGAATCTGACGTGAAAAGGAGCCAAGAGGTCATTTCCAATGCTCCGGAAAAAAGTAATAATAAAAATCTCCGCAAAGGGCATTTCAAAAACTCTTTGTTGGGCAAAGTTACGATGCGCGTATAGTTTGAAAGAAACCTACCTTACAATGGTATCGAATTGAGTTTGAATAACCAAAATGAAATAGATGTGCCTGTGGGCAGCATGTAAATTACATCGACTGACATTCATTGTATGCAATAGAAAATTGTATGTATGAACTGGTGACAATGAAATAACATACCTATAACTCGTGGACTGATGGCTATTGCCTAATGGACTATTCATCGGCAAATATTGTCTAAAGTCACTAACTCAACACTTGTTCATTAAAGCTAGAATGATGAAATATTTCTTTTATTTAAATTCCCGATATCATCCTCTTACGTAAAAGTAAAAGACGAATAGTAAATTAAAAACAATTTAGTTAGAGTAGTTACTTACTGTAATTTTTATACATAAAATTTTTGAATTATATGTTAATTGGACTAACAGCCAATTGGTTTATTATGCGCTGGATAAAACTAGAAAGGCCAAAACCAAGCAGCATTAAATTCAAATATAATTTTGACGAGGATGATACCTTTCATATAATTGACATAAAACAAACAAAAATAGATAGGCCAATAATGTTAAAAAATATAAATCAACCATTATTGTACCCTAATGTACCTAATTATCTTACTGCAGGTATAACGTGTTATTAAATGAATTAATAAACCCTAACCTTGCAATTTCCTTATTGACAATATGACCAATGTGCTCGTTAAAAGTAATATAATAATAATACCACACCCAATTCAAATAATTTGCCAGTTTTTGAAAGTATAAATTTATTCACGCTATAATCAAAAGTTACATTGATGAGTTTCCGAGAAGCAAATTCCTCTTGGCATTTAGCAAAATTAAAAAAAAAAAATTAATTACATAAATTTTTCTATCAAAATTAATAAATTGCTTATTTAACAATTTTAATTAGATTAATTTAAAATTAGACTAACAAAAAAAATGCTCAAAATCTTAAAGACTTCCATAATTCCAGGAAAATCATAATTTAACTAACGCATGTCTGTCGACACTTCTCCAAAAAATTGTCGACGCCAAGCAGTCGATGCATAATAAATATTTCAATTCGAGAGCATCGTAAATCAGTATTAATTAATAATTCTTTTAGCGATTGGGCGGTTTTAATTTATTTAAAATTCATAATTCGACTTACTTGTTAGGTTGATTGACACTGTGCTGATGATATTTATGAAGAAGAGGATACAATCACAATCATTACACCATCAGCATCAGTTGATTGATTCATCTCCACTTTAATACTATAAAATTTCAATGGGCACAATAAGCTAATGACGCGAAAATTTATCAGAATAAAGCCAAAATATATTGCCTCCTTCAAATAATTTGATATTCATATTTTGATAAAGTAGCCTCATAATAAAAGCCAGCATGAAGCAACATCAATTACCTTTCGAAATATTTAAGAAGTGGCAAAATTGGAGCCACAGCGCAAGGAGTGCTGAAAGAAGAATTGGAAAATATTATAACCAAAGAACGAACAGAAGAACGAAAGTTCAAATTTATGAAATTGTAAAATAGAAATCAATGAGAATAGTCATCATATGAGCAAAATAGTTTGAAATGAGATGTTTTTTTGTTTAATCAAAATATGATTTATTTTTGACATTTCAAGTAGATGTGTTAAATATAAAATTGTTCACAGCGTTCGAAAGCAGATAAGTTTGTGTTTCTCTTTTTCTTTTCCTGTAATAGAAAAATTACATCATATGCACTATTAAAAATTGTCGAATTTCGCTACTGCGTCATCATCTACCTTATTTTATAAATTCGAATTCAACTTATCAGTGAATTCTTTGATACTGTAACATTCATGATAAACTGATACTTTTCTAATAAATTATCCGATCAAGAAACCTAACCATTGGCAATTCAATCCAAGAATCGATAGATCTATATAAGATAAAAAAGAAACCCTTCTCAGTTGCCATGTACCACCCTTAGGTATTATTGCAAAGAAATGGCAACGTTTCGAAAAAGGTCTTAGAATTAGTGAGCTCATCAAGACAAGGATATAATTGCCTCATATTTATTTCATCGGAATGACAGAAATAGTAGCGCTAATTGGTTTGGTGTACACCGAACGATTCTCGCACGAAGGTACTTATGTCTAAATAAAACTCCTATTGACTAAATGTCAATCAACGAAGGAAGGAATTGATTAAAATCTCTCTACCGCACGATTGGAAGGAAGCCTTCGTTTATTTGTTTCACGAAAATCACTTAAAATGTGAAAATGCGCACAATGCCGCCCGCCGGGATCCTTTAAAACCTTTCAAAATTTGAATACACAAACCCTGATACCCCGGAAAAGCTCTGTGGAATGATGGAAGACAATATGCAAACGCCTCCGCAGCGAGTGGAAATCAGATAATTAAAATGCAAATTGAAACGTGTGCTTAGCAGATATCCATACATCATCTGTCATCCGTCAGGTGATGCACTAGGCACACGAATTAAAACAATAATTAAATTATCACACACCGATGACTGCGGACGGCATATCTGACAGACGCACCCATTCTACGCCATCACTGGCCCTCAACGGGTATCTAGGGCCGGGCATTGGGGTTCGTTCGATTTTCAGACTTTTTCATGCTCGCTCAGCATCTGCTCAATATGTGACATTTAATTATGCAGGACATGACACCACAAGGTTTTATTTTTGCGTCTAGGAGCGGCTCACGTGAAATGGGATTTTGTCATGAAAAAGAGTTGTATCTTTTTTTTTTTTTTACTTTTATTGCTGCCTTTGTTCAAGGTGTTCTCCGGTCAGAACAAGGACTAATTATGTTTGTAAATTAAAAAACTCTATTGTTGCTAAGAATTGACTTTTCACATTTTTTATACTTTTGAGTAGCGAACGGATTAACATACCAAAAATGATGGTAAATTTCAGGTATTATATAATATAAAGAGGATTTCTTTTTACAATAAAAATACTCTATAAAAGTTGTCGGATGATTTTACTACGTACTATTTTACCAAAAAAAACATTTCCAGCATTACAAATATACATATTTTTAAAATTAAATCTTTATAACGATAGTGAATCTTTATATTAACATCAAATTACACATTCGTCACTAATTAAGTGATAGTGAATTTGCATTGTGCACCATTACTTTTCAATACAATGATAGTGCTGTAGTACAGTCAAACCCGCATAAATGCATCATGAATAAGGTCAATTCGTTTTAATGCACGACCGGTGTACTTTTTTTCTCGAAATCTATACTTCTATACTAAATTATAAAGAGAGTGAGTTTGTTTATACATAATAGGAGAGAGAGAGGTTCGGCACAAAAGACCGTCTGGTCGCAGTGCCCACCATAAGGGTCACCACTAACAATAATAATATATATAAGAGGTAATCTCAGAAACGACAGAACCGATTTGACGATTGATAACGACTCAAATGTAAGGTAGGAAAATTGGGTTTGGCCTTGAAGCATTTTTCAGGAAAAGAGAAAGTCTTTCATTTGAGTTTCCGAGCACTCATTTACCCTAAGGTATAGTTATGTTTTTATCGTAATTTATACCTAATTTTAGATGTTATACTTTAATTAAGTTTTGTTGCCTTTATATGAATTATTACGCCCGGGCAACGCCGGGTAATTCAGCTAGTCACATCTAAAATTGCTGGTTAAACTGGTAGTCAATTATGTACCTAAAAATCGCTTAATTACTTCATCGTCAGTTTCTTTTTAATTCCCCTGAAATTCAAAATTGCATTTTTCGTATAAAGTATGAATTTTTTCAAATATTTAAAAAGAATAAAACATTATGTATGTTTTTTAACGAAAAATTGTTAAATGTTTTTAAACATTATTTTAATCATTAGATTTTCATGAATAAATATTACTTGAGAGTACACATCATTTTATGTAATAAGTCCCTCTGTAAACCCGTTAAGAAGATATTCTATTGTTAAATTACGAGCAAATCATTTTTTTTTTTCTTTAATTTTTCTATGTTATTATTTTATTATCTCAAGAATATGCTGTCGAAATTCCAACTCAAAATTACAATTAATTTAAGTTCTACAGGCATTTGAAGCACGCAACCTGCTTTGCATTATTAAAACTATTTTTAAACTTTGAAGGCGTTTTTCTCGATACATGATTTTTCAACACTCTGAACCAAACCCAGAAAAAATTAATCGAATTAACTTCGTCTCTGGAACATTTATTGACGAGAGATTAATGCACGCAAATTGCCTGAATTTGTTCTGATTTTTAATAAATTTGTAGTTATTTATAGGAGTTAAAAACAAAAGAGCTTTTATTTTTCAAAATGTGTTCTAACATGAGTCTACTTGTCTCCTTTGGGGTGCTTTATTATAGTGAGTCCCCTTGCCTCTCACTTCTCGGGGTGCTTTATTATTGTAAATCCCCTCCGCCATATTGAATCCGCAATTTTCAATTTTCAAAATTTGATGTTAAATTTGTGATTAGCGACTACCAAAACTCCTGTATACTGAATTTCATGAACATCTGTGAGATTTTTAAAATTTGTTGTCCGCCATATTGAATTTGCCATTTTGAATTTTAAAAATCTGATTTAATGTCATAATCAGTGACGATAAAAACCCCTTGGTACAGAATTTCACGAAAATCTGTACGATTTTCAGAGTTCCAGATTTTCAGAATCTGCAATATAGAAAGTCCGCCATTTTGATCAGCAAAAAAACTTTTTTCTGTAAGTTCAAACATTCCGATCACCGTTGATCATAGTAAGAATTGCATTGCAAAACAGTATTGACTTGAAAAAAAATTACAAAAAAAAAATTTCAAATTTTTTGATACTTTTTTTTCCAAAAAGTAGCCATATTTAATTTCCTATTGGAAAAAACTCTATTTTGACGACAGATTCTGAAAGAGCACACTCAAAACTAGTAAGATTCATGGTTTTTATTGGAAAATAAATGTCCTTTAATTGTAAGAATGAGGTTTCAAACTGCAAAAAAAAATTAGGTTCTTTGGGCGTTAATGGGTTAAAGTCGAATGTCCTCTTAAACGAAAATCAGATACGTGCCTTTGTAACGCATTTTGATCATTTTGATTAAAATCCTTAAAATAACCGGAAAAAATTGTTTAACTTTTATAAAATTTCTATTTGAAAATTACTTGAGGTGCACTTTAAAATTTACCGGAGAATATGGAATGGTTAGTTTAATATCTGTAACTCAATTTTGAACATGAAGTCTAAGCCCTATTGATTGAAGAAGAATGTAATTTTAGTTCAAGTACTGAACACCAACTACATCACTTACAAATCTTTTTAAGATCTACCATTATTGGCTAGCAATATTCAGCAGCAGGCAGTGAGGACTCCTTTGTAGTGCAACGCACCGATGACTTTGGAATAGCTTCCAGCACAGGTCCCAGTTCTGTCGAGGTGTAATTAGCCCGTAAGAGCCGACAGAGGACTCTGATTGCAGTTCAAGAGGCGAGCAAAGCAAACGAGGTGCAGTCAATCACACAGCTGCTGCCGCCTGCCGGGGAGTAACTGGAGCACGGTGTGTGCGAACTACTCAAGACGTCGCCGTTGTAATTAGTTTCACGTCGACTGCAGCCGACTGCAACTAACTGCAGTGAGGGCGGAGTTCGGAGGGGCATGCGATAGGAATTCGAATCCGCACGCACTCTCCCGTATCGAGCACATATTGCTCATGCTGTCGCCATGGAAACGCAGTGGCTCAAAGCAGTCCTTGCTGCAGGTCTCCCCGGGCGGATGGAACATTGCCCCAAGGACTTTGGCAGTGAAGTAAGTTGCACTGTTCGTGAGGAATAATTGCTCCCTCGGGAGATCAGCACGGGAAGATACGAAGGGTAGACGCTGCCGTGGTGAGTCACAGTTGAGTTGACAGACTGCGCCACTTGCTGCTTGACTCGTGACACGCACCGCCCCTGGGCTCTGGGGGAGTCGGTCGAATGCATTCACCGCCCTTTGAAGTTGGTCAGGTCGAAATTTAAATTTCGAAATCATATGCCAGTCCCTCAGGTACCCGAATGCACGTGCCGTGTGTTTATTTGCCTAATGAGAAGCTCTCTTAATCACTCAACCTACTGAAAACGCGAGTCGCGCCCTCGCGGCTGATTTATGTAAATTCGGAAATGTCTCACAATCAGCCCTAATGTGTGCCTCTGAATCGGAAGCATTCACTTAGATTAAAAAATATCAGAGGAAATGGGGAAACTGGTGCTCGAGGCAATTTAGGGTTCCGTTTTTCTGCACAGTTTCCAATTTAATTAGCGACAATTCTACTCAGTAAAGATTCAATTGAATACTTCATAATTAAAGCGCTTTTAATGTTGAATTGGTTTTGCTTTCTCTGAATGTTGGTACATTGGCGTTCTCATTTTCGTCCGAAATGAATTTGGTGCTAATTATAGCCAACTTCGTCTGTTCTGAAATTCGGACGAAAAAAGAATTACCTGAAATCTGACACTTTTGTTTTCAGCGTCATTACAGCTCAACAATTTGAGAGTGAAGTAAAGAAAATTGGAAAAGACATCAATATTTTTGTGAGCTTACACAGTGTTTTTTTAAACGAGTCCGGATTTTGAATTTAAATAAAACATAAAAATTGAGCATGTGACCATCGATTTGGTTTTATTAGTTGTTAACTCTAATATTTAAATTCAATTTCGGACATATGAAGGCGACTGCCAGTAACATAGCGCACCCCGTCAGTCCAATTTTTGACCACTCTCTTATGTGGACTTCCAATGTTTCAATTGAAGCTTGTTTATCTGCATAAACCAGAGACTTCACATATCTCCACAAAACATAATCCAGCGATGTTAAATCACATGATCTTGGTGCCAAATTTTCCTTAAATTGTCCTATCTTTCGGTTGCTGTATGGCATGTAGCACCATCCTGTTGAAACCACAAATCGTCAACATCAATGTCCCGAAGTTTCGGAAACAATAAGTCGCGGACCATTGCTCTGTACCGTTCTGATCATAATAGTGTTTTAGGAGAAATCCGCTAGTGGTGGGGTCCAGGTTTTTTTCAAAGAATTGTGTAAATTTAAAGTGTTATTACTGCCCGCTCCAGAGGCTGACAACTCGGACGTATGCCCGAGGCGACAGATCTAAATGGTGGCAATTGGCTGTGAATGCGACAAAATATCGATAAATTAAATAATCAATTTTTTTTCGCTTAAAGCGCAATTACTGTTTTTACCTAAAAGCTAAAAAATATGTTTGATGAAAAGAACCATGAAAGAACGGAAGCCATATTTAATTGAATAACGAAACAGAACAGAACAACTTAGTCACCATAGTTACTATTTTCAATTTTTTTTATAATAGACACGATTTAAAAACCATGCCGCAGAAACGCTATTAAAAGATTCTGTTGACATAAATGGAGCAGAATTAACAGAGAAAATGTCTGCGCTTTCTTCACTTTTACGCAAAGAAGAAAGCCTTAGCAATGTAGTAAAATTAATAACAATGTTGAATTTTGACCTTAAAAATATTGCCGACTATACCAATAACTGTAGCAAGTGGGGAAAGAAGTTTAAGTTTTAAAACCGTCATAATGGTTTGGCTATTTTAGCGATTGCATATAAAATTGCTAATCAAATAAACTTAAAAGATATAATAAAATCTTTAACCTCATCATTACTTACTATATATACTGTAGTCTAGAATTTGTAATATATTATAAAGAAGGAAATAATTTTTATTTTTTCCATAAACCTTTTCTAAATTGTAATCATTCATAATTCAAATTAAGGTTCCTGTTTTCCCTAATTGCTGTGTGTAAACATCTCCCAAAATTAGTCAATTACCTCAGTATGAAAATTAAAATTGGATCTTCCACACTCTAGGCTAGAATTCAAAATTTAGCTGTTTTCGACGACCTGAATGACTTCCTATGTGCAAATTGGAACCGGTACCAACTCGCGTAAATTACTGACATGTGTGTAGACCGGCCCATACCTTAAACAGCGAAATTGGGAAATCGATTTAACGGTGGTTCTGTGAGTTGCGGCACTACAAATCGAATTAATTGACGGCTCCTCAAACCCCTCGTTGATTTAGACTCTGCATTCCGAAAACTCAAATTAACTCCGGGCCGTAAGAGCAAACGGCAGCGGTCTGAACTAAACGGGTGGAGGAGACCGAAGCAATTGAACTCGATGAAAACGCGAATCAAAACACACAAAGTGTCAAAGACGGGGGCGCGGTGAATAAAAGGCGTACGGCCCCGGCCTTATGTTTGCAGGCACTTTCATTTGGGGTGATGCGTTTCGCTTCGTTTCGTCCGCTTCATACGACCGTGCGGTATGGTGCGGTGCGGTGAAGCGTGTGACGTAGGGCGAGGAGGCCGCTGGATTTAGCGACAGCTGCAGGCGTTCCTCCAGCGATAAATCCGCCGACGATCGCGCCAAATGTTTTTTTGCTGTGGTCGCGGACTCGCTGCGCCTCGCCGGGCCATATGGTCTCCTTGGCGATGATGGTGACATCGAAGTTCGAAGGCCGGCCACATGCCCCCGGGGGCGCCCGGGAGCATCCTCCATTCTTCTGAAGGGTCCCATAAGGTAAATGCTCGCGTCGCGTCGTGCAGACAGACCCTGATCATTGGCGTTTGTCTGCACAAGTCGCAGTCGCAGTTACGCAACTATGCAATTTTGCATTCGAATCGAATGCTACTACTGTGCCCTGGTATAATGCAATTAAGCTGCATATACGAGGTGCCCCCTTTCGACTACCGCGGGTGCGTTTTGCCACCGCCGCCACTGATGGCGCAATAATTGCCACTCGCGCAAGATGCAGGCTTTGTTTGTGCGCTGTCGCAATCGCAACTCTTCACATTTAGCATCTGAAGTGAAGAAACTCAATTTGATTCCTTCTTCTTTGCGGGGCAATTTCTGGTTTTGATTTTCAATTTCTCAGCTCGAACAAGCTGCGACGACCGACACGGCTGCGATTTTCTGCTTCTTGGGGTCTTTCTAGAGTCTAGAGAAGGCGACGAAACTTTCCCCCGAACATGGAAGTCTAAAGTCGCCTCGTACTGGCGCCAGCTGGTTGCTTGCGCTGCGACGCCGACCGAACGGATGGAGCGCATGCGTGGGCCTCTTACGATGGATCACTGGCCCCAGAACGGAGCGAGCGATTTCTGGTCTTTGAATTAAATATGATCTATATATAAAAAGAAAAGAAAAAAACAATTACCCGCCTTCAAAGTCTCGACAGTACTGAAAAGTATGAAGTAGATTTTACTTAATGTTTCTATGTATCTTCTACCCACTAACGATCGTATCCTTGGGCTTTTTCATATAAAATTTCTTCAGCTGCTAGTCATCAGTCATCGTCAGCGGCTGAATGTTTAATTCGGCTTTAAACTGTGTCTTGGCAAGGCACTGTTAATTGACACCTTACATGAACTGCTATCTATGTAACATTTTAATTAACGTTTTTTCGCTTCATTTCTCATGTTCCAAGTAAAATCTAAATCGCAATTCTGTTTTATTATATTTTAATGTATATTTCTTTAGATAACAGCCGACTCTCTGAACACCTGAAGACATGATTAATACACGAATATCCTTTTGCTTTAAGTTTTTGCTACCAATAAGAAGCACACATTTTGAAATTATTATTTCTATTAGTAGGTATCTGCATATAATTCTTCAAAAAAGATTAACATTTCTAAAAGATGTTGTTTTTCTTTGGAGATTGTCCAATATAGTAGACAAACGGAAAGAAATATTGCCAATGGAAATTAAAAAGGAGTTTTTCATAATACGTTCGCTATTCATCATAAGAATATTCATAACCAAGGCCACCAAGTCCTAAAGGGTAAATATTTCCTAAACTCTTTGCTCAGAATGCCATAAAACCATACTTACACATTAATCGACCTATCAAAAATGTAAAACCCCTAGCAGTAAACAGAAATTAATAATTCCACTCATCGAATGAAAGTCAATCGTAATCTTTATCTTCTACCATATATAAAGGGTGTTTTTTTAAGAGGCGGTTGGTTTCAACAGGACTCCGCTACATGCCATACAGCGATCGAAACAATCAATTTATTGTAAAGACAATTTGGCGAAAATGTTATTTCACCGATATCGTGTGATTTCATACCGTTTGTCTATTTTTTATGGGGATATATGAAATCTCTTGGCTATGATGAAAAACCAGCTTTGATTGACGGATTGGAAGTCAATGTAACACTGTCATTGCGGATATAAAGTGGTCGACAAATTTGGTTCATTGAAATTCAAAATCCGGAGTAACATCTACAACCTTGGCCTCCGAAAGTCTACAAAGAAACCCTGAAGAGTATGAATTTATTTTTCATGATAAAATGAATAACATATTTTTTATAAATCCCCATTCAATAAAATAGAAAAAAAAGTGCACAGAAAGCACAATAATAAGAAAAATAAAATCAAACACCGTAAAGTCTTATTTAAAAAGCCCTTCATTCCTTAAAAATATTCCAATCTTAACATAAATCTGTATTTACTAAACGCCTTTTATGTTCAGTGCTAGCTTAGGTAAAAAAGCAAAGTTATCTGATGAAATGGTTGCCTTTGTTTGCATTTGTAAGTAACCAATGTACACATTTCGAAAACTTTGTTGGGTTAGGGACTTTCAAGGTACCTTGAGGTATTTCATAAAAGAACTTGATAATGATAATTACGGAAGTATTTAATGTTTGTTTAAAAGCCCAAGAACTGTTACGTGTTTTATCTTATTAGAGAAATAGCTTATTACAAATACCTGCTTGCATACATGTGAAATAGTCACTATCTAATCATTCAATTTTGCAAAAACTGTGCCTCTAGATTTAGAAAAGTGTTGATATCATCTACTTTAATAAATAGAGCTTTTATGATTCAGTCGGTTTTATTGCCGACATTGCAAAGAAACTGTTTGAAATTATATATCTAACATAATTTCTTAGAACTTGATAGCAAACGAATTAAAATAGCAAGCGATAAGCAACATTGATAACAACTCAAGCAAATATTAGGAGGCGAAACACCTTTTATTGTAACATATGGGGAGCATAATCAGCACCTAACCTGTACTCTTAGTCATCAGACCTTTGAAGCGTGATATAAAAAAAAATTTAATCTTTTTTTCTCGGGAAGCGGTGATCCGATAAAGCGATTTTGGGATATAAACTTCATATAAAATCATATTTTCTCACACGGAAAAAATTCTCATAAGTATGTATCTGGATAAATATGTACATACATATGAAGGTTTTCAATCGATAAAATTCATGAGAAAAAAATTGAAGGACATGGATACAAATTAACAACTGGTTTGAATTTATTCAGCAAAATACCATATCTCTCATGAAGAAAATTGATAAAAGGAGCAACTACTTCAATAAAAGAAAACAAATAAGAAAAGATAAGGAAAACAGATCAAATGTTATATTTTAAGCGAAATTTTGTAAACTTAATCGTTTGACTAAAACTAACAAGGAGACGGCGCCACCGTGGGGTCGGGGATTTTCCCGAATTTTTTTGTGGTGAAAGAGGATCCGTAGCACCTCACGTGGTTAAAGCAGTAGGATGCAAACCTCGGAAAAATTCGAGAAAAATCGATTCAAAATTTCCTAGGTGCCTTATGAGTTAAAAATGTAAAGCATTCGTCGAGCAGCTATTTAGACTAGACGGTTAAGGCTCGGTCTTTATTCTTTTTTTTTTTTTTTTTTTTGTTATCCTAACAATTATTAAAAGCTGTTTTCATCCCTATATTATTTCTTAAAATTTATTTTAGCTCAAGAACGTGAAGTTTTTCATGCACTGAAAAATATTCGTACTTGTTGTTCTATTCGGTTTTATGGCCTTGTAAGCGTCTAAAGAATTTTGCTCTGGGGTCCCCTTAGGCTTATAACGGACATCTGCGCATAGGACTGTGCGTTAGGCTGTGAGAATTGAACAGCAGTTCATTTTTCGATTTCGTAGTAAATCGACGTGCCTATTTCTTAACTTTCAAAGTTCTCTTACAATTTGAAGCTAAAAATGTCGACTGAAGAAGTTGGCTAGCTCTTCTAAAATAATAATAATAATAATAATAATAATAATAACAATTTATTTGCATAGTACATAAGAAAAACATTGTTCTTTAGTGTACATTTGTATGTGGGGTAGTATTGATATTATAGTTTAAAACAAATGAAAGAATAAAATTATACTTATTAACAAAATTGGAAATTAAAAATTTAAAAATTAATAATGAATTTGCGAAGTAATAAGAACGAAATAAAAAAAAAAAATAAAAAATAAAAAATAAAAATTACAAACAACAAAAGGTTGAAAAGAAATGAGTGCCAGACATGCTCTATGAGTTTTTTATTTGGCTTCTTTAATCAGTGAGGTGCTCTGTTAGTCGGCTCCTAAAAGTGTGTGGGTTTCGCGCTCCCTTGACAGTATCCGGTAAGGCATTCCACAACCTGATTGCACGAATAAAGAATGTCCGTTCACTGCTTAAACAGTTATAACGCGGAATTAAGAGTTGAGAGGTACGACCAGTTGACAGAAAGCTAATGCAGGACTTCAAGTAATTTGGAGACCTACCCCAGACAATCTTATGTAAGTAGGTTAGGGTATGAAAGTCTAAATAAGATTTAAATGAGAAGCCTAAAAACTTCTGTACATACACCGAAACATGGTCAAATTTACGTAGCGCAAACACATACCTCACTATTGAATTTACCGTCAATGCCAGTCGTCTCAAAGATTTGCTATCAAGTCCACCAAAAACAGGAATACTAGCAGTGATATGCGGTAGAAGAAGAGCTTTCGCTAGTTTTATGCGAATATTAATTGGTGTAAAATGGGCAGAGTGCCACAGTGAGCGAAGCCCATTGTATATTCTATAAGAAATTTGGCTTACGTGGTCATTCCATGAAAGAACCTCATTAAAAGTGACGCCCAAGTTCCTAACGCGGCTCACATAAGGGATAAGTTCTCCATTTAAAAATATTTTTGGAAATGAGCTTTTATCCATGATCCTCTTAAATATAACTATGGATTGGGATTTATTCGGATTGAGAATCAGATTATTTGTCAGAGCCCAATCAGAGATTGATCGCAAGTCGTCGTTCATCTTTGTAACAAGTTCGTCGAGATTATTTTTAGGACAGGACAAGTACAACTGGACGTCATCTGCATACATATGAAATTTACAGAAATTGATAGATTCACTCAAATCATTCACGAATAACAAAAACAACAACGGGCCCAGCAAAGAGCCCTGGGGAACGCCACTAGTGACATTAGCAAAATTTGAAAATTTGTTGTCGGAAAATAGGAGAGGAAATTCCTGAAGAATCCATGTACAGTGATAAATCAAAATCTCGATTGAAGAACGCAGTAGTTTTTTATGAAGAGCTGTTGACGGAAAATAATTTCATTGCATCGACACCTTCGGAAGAAATATCTCACGATGCTATGTTATTGGCCGGAGAACTTTATAATAATACATTGGAACTTTTGGGTGAAAAAAAATTCGTAATTGAAGAGGAATTAATTCCCGCTCATGATGTATTGCAAACTCCCTGCAATTGTAAAAAATCCGCTTTTATATGTTGCGCAAGATGACGCAAAAATTATTGCTTTGTTTGTTTTTACGATAATTACATTTCTCATTAAAAACCCAATGTTGCTCCTCATATACTTTACAATGAAAAATAAAAAACCCACCGTTATGAATTATTTTATTGGAAAAAAAGGAAATAATTTAAAAAAAAATGAAAATAATTTAAAAAAAAATAATGTAAATAAATTTTAAAAAATAATATAGGGATGAGAAACGCTTTTAATAATTGTTAGGACAGGAAAAAAAAGTAAGATCCGAAGGAGGAATCGAACCCGGGACCTTCGGCACGTAAGACCGAGCCTTAACCGTCTAGTCTAAATAGCTGCTCGACGAATGCTTTACATTTTTAACTCATAAGGCACCTAGGAAATTTTGAATCGATTTTTCTCGGATTTTTCCGAGGTTTGCATCCTACTGCTTTAACAACGTGAGGTGCTACGGATCCTCTTTCACTACAAAAAAATTTGGGCAAATCCCCGACCCCACGGTGGCGCCGTCTCCTTGTAAGATACTTTAAAATTAATTTCGTGGAAGATAGGACAATAATTTATAATTTTTTTTCGAAAATATTATTTAAAAAATTTCTTTTGTTTCGCCCAAATATGAAAGGAGGGAAGAACAATTCCTGTGTATGTGAGATTTCACACATGGTCACCTTTTTATGCACATATGTATGTGTATAATGTTTGAAACAAAATCAAATTTACTAGAGTACATTTACTAAAATCGTATTAATTTAACTTTTAATTCACTTTAAATTCATAATTTAACATGGCCCATGTTTTTTTCAACAAAGATGTAAAAAACTGCTTTCTCTTGTTGAACATTCAAATATGATTTTAACTGATTTAATTTAATCTATATAAATTGAATTAAACCTTTATGAAGAAACACGAGTTAACTCGAACTAGTTTAGTTTTTATTAGAGTTTTTGTTAGTTTTCATCTATTGTTTATTGAGTTCTTGAGTGTTTTTCCATAAAGGCAATTTCCAACTTCATCTACTGAAAATTCTCAATCTCAATTTGAATTTAATCATTCTTGATGTTAGAATATTATTTTTTTCCTGGTAACTTAAACACAACATGAAAACAATCCCAATCATAAGGAGAGAAAAAGCCGAACAGCAAGGGTTTTGTCTTTTCAGAAATGACTGAAAATGGAGCAGCTATAAATTTTGATATTTTATATTAAGACCTATTACCTTTGGAAGTAGGTATATTTATTTTTATCATGATTTTTTTTAAATTAAATTCAGTTTTTAGTATCTTAAGTCATCATAATAACTTTAATAATTTTAAGACTTCCTGAATGTAGCTTAATTTAATTAATTCATAATTTTAGTTCTCCGGGAAGAGGCAGTAAACAGTAAACTTAATATTTCAATTCTATTATGAAAATACATGTATAATTATACAAAAATTATTTAATAAATTAAGTATCATCATAAAATCAGTGTTTGTAAGAATCGTTAGTTCAAATTAGCTTCCTGTATAAAAATTGGCCTTATGATTTTTGATAGTTTATTGATGTTTTTAGTTAGTTTACCTTAGCTTTTAGTATAAAATTGCTTTGGTATTTTTAGGAAATTTTCCGAAATTGTTAGTTACTTCACTCTGATGATTTATGTAATTTTCCAAAGTTTTAACTTAATTCACTTAATCTACCTATGCGATTACTTTAATAATTTTAGACAGTTTATCGAAGTTTAAGTTAGTTTTCCTTAGCTTCCTGTGTAACATTTAGTTTTTCCCTAGTGTTTTTAGGTTATTTATCGAAACTTTAACTAGTTCAGCTAAGGTTCTTGCATAAAATTTCCCAAGTGCTTTTAGATAATTTACCAAAAGTTTTTGTTAGTTTACCAAAAGTTTTTAGTTACTTTCCCTAAGCTTTACCTAATTTTTTTTTAATGCCTTGCCTTAAAACTTAGAAAGCCCAAATCTGCTGTAGCACCACGCATTTATACGTCTTTCTTTTAAACAATTTTATATAAGTTCTTCTCTCAGTGTAGTAAAAAATTATTAAACCTCCTAAAATTCTGTGTTCTTCTGAATATATTTATAAATCACCAGTTTAGCACAAGAAATCAAAAAGTTGCAAACGTTTCAATATAAAAATTACAACAGATATCTTTCCAAAAACCAGACAAATAAATTGACAAAAACCTAAAATGGGTGGCGGATAGCTCAAATATTCAAAATAACTTAATAAATGCATATTATGTGGGTATTTCATTCTTATTTCAATATAAATATATATTCTATTTGTCGTCTGAGATGAAAATAACTTGAAAATGTACTTTTTAAAGGAAAAATATGCAAATGGTTGAAATTTTAAATAATCAATCCATTTCTATTCCATGACACACCCGCTAAGGAATCTTCCGAACAAAATAAAACTCCATCTTCAGCATGCCCGAGAGGGTTTCTCCTATCTGAGCAGCAGACGACAAATCCTTCGAAAATGCCTTAAAATTTATGTTTTGCAGCGCTCGGAAAATCTACGATTATAATGTAGACTTGAAATCATGATTCATGCCCCTCTGCCGCTTCGGGAAGCCCACGTCCCACATGGTTCGATCTTACATAAAAATGTTATCAGCTAAAACCATTTCCTCCGGCCATTATCACGCCTCAAGCCTATCACATCGAGCAACTTGTTACGCTTTAATGCCTCCACGGCGCGCGGAGCCTCCGCTTCGGCTCTTATCGGCGAGGCGAACAAACCATGAGTTTACCTTAAAATGTGGATTCAAGCCGATATCTCGCGACAGGCGTCGAGCAGGCATGGTATTATCGTCCAGACATGTTGTAGTCACCTCTTATCAACCTCGCTAAATACTCCTTCGTGCCTGAGTGGAAGGAGCTAAGCCTTTTCAAATATAAAGCTTGAGACGCGGAGGTTTGCACTTGCATCCTCCTGGATAACAAAATAAGCTAGAAAGGAGGGAAATCCACATAAAAACGAATTCAAGTATCCAATCTACACCGAACAAATATCGTTAGCATAATTCTAAAATATCGTAAATCAAAATAAAAAAAATTTTTTTTAGAGAACGGTGGGTCTTCTAACGAAATAACACGACTCACAATTTAGAATATAGTCGGGGTGCCAGAGGTTCAAAAAATGGGTTATTTCGTTGTTGGACGGAATTTGATGAAAAATGGCAGAAAGGGAAGGTCATTGCCCGTACAGTGACCCATTAAAAAAGTTAGAATGAGCGATGTCGGGAAGGTACTTTGTTATTGCAAAATAACTTTGATAACCCGTTATTTTTCAGTTTTCTTGGAATAACTCGAAAACGAAGCGTTTCAGCGAAAAATATTAAATACAAAAGTTGTTCAGCTGATGATTTTACGTAGGAATACGGTTTTTTGATTAATTAAAAAATTGTTTTTCCGACCGAAAACCAGCAGAAAAGTAACAAAAATGCAAAAACAATAAGCATTAAAAAATAAAGGAAAACAACGATTTCCATCGTTGATATTTGGGTTATTGATAGGTATTGGTATTGTTAACCAAATGCACCCGGTCCGGTTTTTCAAAAACAATATGGCGACCTATTGCAACATTGTTAAGTTAAAACTTTGGAACGCTGTAAATTCTGCATGAACAAACGGATCTTGATGAAACAAATTGGAATCGGTAGGTATTAACGGCATCTTTGAGTGTGCCAAATTTCAAAATTTTTCAACAATTACTTTTTTTGTTATTAACCAAAAACCATTTTCTGTGCTTCGTAATTTCGTCAATTTACAACATTACAACAATAACAAAATGCATTTGATTACTCTTAACATCCTACAGTGGTGACTAAAAACGCGAAAATAGCGAGTTTTGATGATTTGATGCATTTTGTTGCAAAGCTTAATGTTGTAAATTGACGAAATTACGAATACACATTGGTTAATAACAAAAAAAGTAATTGTTGAAAAATTTTGAAATTTGGCACACTCAAAGATGCCGTTAATACCTACCGATTCCAATTTGTTTCATCAAGATCCGTTTGTTCATGCAGAATTTACAGCGTTCCAAAGTTTTAACTTAACAATGTTGCAATAGGTCGCCATATTGTTTTTGAAAAACCGGACCGGGTGCATTTGGTTAACAATACCAATACCTATCAATAACCCAAATATCAACGATGGAAATCGTTTTTTTCATTTATTTTTTAATGCTTATTGTTTTTGCATTTTTGTTACTTTTCTGCTGGTTTTCGGTCGGAAAAACAATTTTTTAATTAATCAAAAAACCGTATTCCTACGTAAAATCATCAGCTGAACAACTTTTGTATTTAATATTTTTCGCTGAAACGCTTCGTTTTCGAGTTATTCCAAGAAAACTGAAAAATAACGGGTTATCAAAGTTATTTTGCAATAACAAAGTACCTTCCCGACATCGCTCATTCTAACTTTTTTAATGGGTCACTGTACGGGCAATGACCTTCCCTTTCTGCCATTTTTCATCAAATTCCGTCCAACAACGAAATGAAAACCTCTGGCACCCCGACTAATAGTATTTTTCTGACATTAAATTGACAGAATACACACTCAATTGTCATAATTTAACACTAACAAGGTTTTAGAATTATTCTAATAATAACTATTAAATAATTCAAAAATATCGTCACCACTTAAACCTAGTTAGATGAACTAAAAATACTTTCTTTTCATCTAAAACTACATCTAGGCGTTAGTGAAATATCTAAAAATGTAGCAAATAGAAAAATCATCTACGAAAACATTATTTTAAATGTACCTACTTCAATAAGCAAATAAGTCGTTATTTCACCGACTAATATATTGGGACAATTTTCTACATTAATAGCGATTAGAACTATAAATTTTGATATTCTACCCACATAAATGTGATCATTGTTGTTAAAATAACCTAAAGATATTCTAAAATTACAAGAACCCTTCGGGTCAGCAAACATTTTCGGAACCATTTGATTTTATGCCCCTTTTTTTAATTTCCCCACTAATTGTGTCTGCAATTTGTGGAAAATGTGTCTACATTTTGTACACAATTTTTCTGCATTTTATAGAAAATGTGTCTACATTCTGCAGACAATTGATCTGCATTCTGCCTACTAAATGTAGAAGACTGATCTACAAGTTGTGGGAGATTTGTTTAATTTTTGAAACAATCTGTAGAAAGCTTGGCTACAAAACCTAGGTAAATTATCTACAAATTGTAGGATAATTGTCTAATTTCTATGGAAAATGCTCAGTTAAAATCACAAAATAGACAAATGAAACGGTTTAGCTGGGTGAAAATCACCTATAGGAAAGTTGTCTATTTTTTTAGACATCAGGTGTATCTAATATTTTCTTTCAGCGCAGCCAAAGCTTAAAGTTTGAATAATGAATAGATTTAAACTTTTAAAAAAACTATAAAACTAATCAATGGATCAATTTCATCTGTATTATATTAATATAGATATTTGTTATTGTATAAAAAGTCTCTAAACAATTGAAAATTAAAAATTCGCGTAGTAAAACTATAAAGCTTTGAACCTTTCACGATTTCTGCAATAAAGCAATTTATAGCAAATATTTCAGGGTATGAAATTAATTAACATTTATTATAAAATTTTAGGATATCTGTATTCTAGAAATATCAACGTTGGCACACAATCTTCGCCCGTTTTAGTTGCTATTAACTTTGCGATTTCTTTTGAGCTCGAAACGAACAATTGTGAAATTCAAAATCAATAAGTAAAGGATATAATTTAATTTAATGACTTTCGTAGGAAAAAAATAAAATTTAGACTAAATTTTAATTATTTACGTTACGACATTTGTTTCAAATGATTGGAAAATCGATTTGCAGATTTCGGAAATGGATAAATTTTAGGAAAAAATTGATTTTGTTTTTCATATTTTCATTGTACATATATATTGTTTCAAGAAAGTTTTGTAAAAATGTTTATAGTTTAGATAATATAGATTGGTAAAGTGGACTGAAGAAATGATTTATTTATAGTTAACCCAAAAAAACGCGTTTTTCTGGAAACGAGTTATTTTCTCATTCAAAATTTTTTGTTACATTCTACTTGTCATTGAGGGCGCTACCCGACTAGAATTTATAGGGGGCATGCCTCATGAAGCGTGTGGGCCTCATGTGGCAAGTGAGGGGTATGCCGATAGAGGGATTTCCCCGTAGATTCCTCATGAGGTCCTCATGTGGCAAGTGAGGGGCATGCCGATAGAGCAATTTCCCCGTAAATTCCTCATGAGGACCTCACAAAATAAAATCAGCGATACTGAAGTGAGGTTTACCTTATGAGTACCTCACAAGGGTCTTATGAGGCAAACCTTACAATGAAATAGGCAATCCCACCTTTTGCCTTACAGGGGTTCGATTAGGCAAACATCACATACAGTGGTGGAAATAGCTATAATTCCACTGAGCTTTTTTTCTATTGAAAGCAACTGACTGCTAATTTATAATTCGAAGTGAGCCATTTTATTTCCGTTTACTGTATCATTTCTAAAATCTAACGTAAAAAACAAAAATATCATTAGTTGAAAGCAAAATTTTAAGTAATATTAAAAAAAACAATTTTTAGCATGGAAATATCTATAAATCCACTATTCATATTTTAAGAAATACAATACAACTTTTTTTTTTATAACGTGTACTGCCTCCATTAGCCTGAATTACTTCGAAAATTCTCGTTGGCATGCTGTCAACCAACTTTTGTAGCTGCGATTGAGAAAATTGCGCCCAAGCATGTTTTATGGCCGCTTTCAACTCCTGAATCGTTGTAAATTGCCTTCCATTTGAGTAAACCTGCCGAATCAATATTGCCCATAGATTTTCAATTGGGTTCAGATCAGCACTACGCGACCGTCAATCCAAAACAGGTATGTTCCTGGTCTGAAACCACGATTTCGTTTCGCGAGATGAGTGGATAGCAGCATTGTCTTGCTGAAAGATCCACTCATTGCTGAGATTATCATCGCCGAAGTCAATTAGGATACTATCCAGTAGTTGAATATAATCGCTGAATTTCATTCTGGTAGATATCCAAAAAATGGGTGTCTTCGCTTGGCTGCAAAAAGCAGCCCAAACCATTACCGTACCACCTCCAAATATTGCGACTCATAGCGACCTCTGTATCTTTTCTAAGGTCGTGTCAGTAAAATTGACAGCCATCTGGACCGTCTAAATTGAACTTGTTTTCGTCGCTAAAAATCACTTTCCTCCATTCACTGGTCCAAGACATATGATTTTTTGCAAATCGAAGTCTGGCTTCCTTATGCTGTTTGTTCATTGCCGGTTTTGATATTCTTTTTCTCCATTCTAACGTCCCACTGGTATGCAAAATCTGCCGAACACGTCTAGAAGTCACGGGCAACTTAAGGTCATTCACAATTTGAAAAGAACTTAAATGTTTTCTTCCTGTTAACCCAATTATAGAACGCCGGTCCATGTTGGTAAGTTTTGGCGGAGGTCCTTTTTTGTTAGTTTTACTATAATTTTCGCATAAACACAGGAAATTTCGTACAGCTGTGTGAGTTCTTCCATTTCCCAACATCTGAGCAATTCTTCGCAGTGAAAAACTTGCTGTTTTGAACGCAACCACTTTCGTCTGCTCTTCTTTAGTTAATAACTTTCCTGGATAAAATATAGTACTCCTTTTTTTTTTTTTTGTGCTAAAATATTTAAATTACCTCCAAAATTATTTTTTATATCTTAATGAATCAATAACTCCTTGTTTTAATCCGCCAGCGGCACTTCAACACTTCTGGAATTATAGTAATTTCCACGCGCAATCACAACGAAAATGATTAAAACTCACCCAGAAACCGTTAACACTAACCAATTTGACACAAATTCTGACCAAATTGATTGAGCATGCGCACAAAACCGAGGAGTGCAGTTTTCATTTTTCTCTCTCAAAATACAAACCTTTGGCATAACTTTTATTCAGTGGAATTATAGCTATTTCCACCACTGTATACACCTAGGCATACTTGACGTTATCTGCTAGTGGGTTATATTTGCAAATTATCAGCTGGGCTCGATTAAAGCACAAATCCCAGTATTATTAATAGCTGTCTTATCGGGTTTTCCTTACAAAAACTTCGTATTTTATAATCTATTGCATGAAGTATCTTCTTGAGAATCCCTCGACGAATCCCCCTACGAGCTGACAGCTCATCGCCATATTGCGGCACTCGTTCTTTTTTGGATTCTACCCGCAGGACGGACAACATCAGGGCGCACTCGCCTCGGACTGAGTTTAAGTTTATTATAATAATTTATACTAATAAAGAAGTATTTCCACATGTATATATGTAAGGAGTTAGGATTACATTATTAAGTATTACAAAGAGAGCCTGAATGAGGCAAGGCGTTATTTGCCCTACGGCAGCCTCATAGGACCCACACGAAGCAGTATGGCTAGCCTCATACGGACCCTAGCTGTACCCCACCAAAATTCTAGTCGGGTTTTGCCTCACGGGGCCCACATGAGGCAGTCATAATGATGCGCGAATGAGGCAAGGCGTTATTTGCCCTTCGTGCGCCTTATAGGGCAGCCTCATGGGACCCACATGAGGCAGTGTGGCTAGCCTCATAGGGGCCCTAGCTGTACCCCACCAAAATTCTAGTCGGGTAAGGCCTTATCTGTAATTATTAATTTTGGTTCAATCATTGTTTTTTTGATAAACAATGTTTTAGGCAAAAAATTCTTTTTTAATTTTAACTTTAAAATGTGAAAAATTGAAACAATTTTTTTTTTTTTTGCGCTCATCGTGGATAAGGAAAAAGTTACTATATATACATATTGTATTATAAGAATTTATTTATTTTTATTTTATTTTATCTAATCCTGTCACGAGTTCTAATGGCGCCCGTCTAACATAATTTTTAAAGGGAACTCATGTTCGTTGTACGCTTCCATTTAATAATAATAATTTTGAAATTGTATAACATTCTTTGTATAGGTACTAGAAAGTTGTATAAATAAAGCTCCCAAAGTGTTTTTCGATATATCGTATAGTTTTCATTAAAAAAAATTCAAGCAATTAATGTTTTATTTAAGTATTTTGAAGGTAGAACACCCTTAAGTCCCAATTCGCACAGACCCTAAGAATCATTTTGAAGTTGAGATTTTTGTCATAACGAATGTTTAGTGCTAAATTATAATTTTTAAAACATAAATTAATATCTCAATAAAAAGAAAACTTCAATGTTAACACAAATAGGATTATGATATATGATATAGTAACATTTTTTCTTTTGGTTGCATCTCTTTTCAATAAATTCTGCGGGCGTCCATGATGGGTAACATAAAAACTTTTCAAGCGAGAAGCCCATTTTAGGGATCAACCTCCCTCGGAGAGTGTCTTTTCTTCTTACAGAGGCATAAACATGAGACGACAACATGCACATACCCTGTTTTAGTGATGTTTCGTTGTTGGCAATCAAAAGTAGATACGACTGTCCAAAATTGGCTTCTGCAGAAACTCATGGCTTCGCATCCTTTGTCACATCCCGAAATATCCTAGAAAGAGCCCCACATTCGTTTATGTCGTCCACGACATTTTGTCGACATTCTGTCTGGCTGCTCCCTTGCAATGCGACTCTCCATAGGACATACTCCTGAAAGTGTTCCCAGGCCTCCTGGAGCCTGGATTGCAAAACGCTGAAGGGATGTCGTTTTTCCGTGTATACGAGAAGTGCAAAAGCGGGTAGTTTTGCGGCTATGACAGGATATCCATTTAGCAAAGGAGGGCTTTTCGGGAGCGAACGACATCTGCGACACAGGGGAGACAGACCCTGCAACTGGGCAGTCATCTCAAAAGAGAGAGATAGTTCTGTCGAAGCACGATGACATTGTCGTCGCCATCATTCTGCACCTATATCCTCCGCTTCTGTATACATTTATAATGCCTATACCTTTTCCGTTGTGATATAAGTTTCATTTCCCTGGGCAATCTGTTGTTGTCTGGAACAACAAAACAAGCCTATCTTCATGTCTGTTCCCATCCCATGTCCTTTCAACCCCCCTGCTGTCATTATGTAACGATCTCCCACTTTTGGCGGGTGCGGTAACTACTCCTTCATCAACTTTTTCCCCCACAGATTGTGTTCGTATCTTTTGAGGCTTGTCTTTCCGCGCACATAAGATTCTTCAGATTCTCCCCAGCTCATGGCCTGTCTCTTGGTCTTCTTGAGTGCATTCATAAACGCCTTGGCTTCGGCTTTACGTTGCGATGGCGTGCATCTTGCGCCTATGTTCTGGAGTCGTTGAACTCCCGTTAGAAGAGAAATTATTTTATTTCTTTTTTTTTTTTTTTTCTTCTTTTTGTTTCTTTCTGTTTGCGCCTATCGTGTGGTAATGAAAGTTGTCTATTCGAAGCGCAGCAGCCGATTTGACGACGATACCCACGACAGACACATCACCAGCCCAGCCGTCATCATCCATCGCCATCCAGCTGATTGCTCCGGTGTACATGCAATGTGGCCTCAGCCTTAGCCAGAGATAGTCGCAGTTGCACTGACACGATTCCATTGTCATCCAGTTTACCTGCGGAGAGCATTCTAATTCTAATAGACATGAGACTCATCGTCGTCGTACCGTCGAACAATACCCGACCCGGACCCGGACCCGGAGCACGATGCCTTTGTGGAACCCCCCCGCCAGAGGGGACTTGTGGCGCTCCGTACAAAGGCTTTGCATGGCGATATTAAAATAGAAACTGATCCCGGTTATGGCAGACTCTGTGGAGAGAAAATGCTTTTTGTGAAAATATGTATATCGGATTCCCGGACTCCGCGGGCGGCACACAAAGGCCTCTTTTCCCGCAAAATAACAGGGAACAGTTGCATGATTTTGCTGCTCATCGGGGAGTAATCGGGTTCATTATTTTAATGCAATCTCGCCAAATTAATGGGCAATTGCAGGCTTCGAAAGCGCTTAATCAGCTCCAGGAGGGCCTTTTCTTCTGAAAGGATCTGTGCATCTGCCTCTGAATTGAATGGAACGAAATGGGCTCTTCAAATGAATGTATAGACTCCTACATATCTATCTGCATGTGAATGTCACCTAGTCCTTTAGGCTGGGCCCTAAAGCCTATGTGTAATTCTATATATCAATGAGATTAGTCATGAATCCATTCTAGATATTTCCTTTTCATGGATTCAACCCTTTCAATCTTTGCAACTTGTATTCAATTTTCTTGTTGATTTTAGCCAACGAAGCGTAGTTTTTTCCCAGTGACATACTTCCAGAGAAAATACATTTCTTGTTAAGGATCTCATCATAAAACGCGATCAGATTGTTAACACAATTGTAAAGCCTAGTTATTCTTTCCAATAAAGGCTATATTTTTCAATGTGTTCATGGCAGGGAAACATACAGTGCTAATTAAAATAATAGGTAATAGAATTGACAAATAGTCTAAGAGCAATTCCGCCTTTAAAAACTCTTTCCTCTGAAATATAATTAGTACTATATTACTTGAGTAATAAAGGGTTCATTATTTGTTATATGGAAATTTAGTCATGCAGTCAAGTTCTAGAAAATAGAAATTTTTTTGATTGGTGATTACATTTTTTCTTAATGGGTTAAAAAGGTTATTACATTGATTTTTAGCGATTTAGGTTAAACTATATTATTTTTTGTAATATGATTCTACTAGATTTTTTAATAACATAATTTTAGATGGGTCGAACTAAACATTTTTTTACTGAAGAGCGTTGCATGAATGAATAATTTTCCATATGACAAATAACGAACACTTGGTTACTTAAATAATGATTTTGCAGAGGAGCAAGATTTTAAAAGAGAATTTTATATTTAGACTACGTCTCAACTTTATTACCTATTATTTTGATCAGCACTGCATTTTCATAGGATGGAAATAAATTAATATACATATTAGAAATACTAGTAATATTGTTGTTCTTACTTTCAAATAATAACATTATAACATTCCCCTTTAATAGACTTGTCATCAAGTCGAGTGAGCCGAAGATTACGAAAATAAACTTATCTTCTCAGATGAGTGCAAAAGCTTGTATGGATCAGACAACTTTATGTGAAGTGACATGTTAATGAAAGAAAGTCACAATCGGGTCAATAATTAAACATCTGAAGTATGGTATGAAACTGATTTTGTACGTCATGGATTTAGAAGTTTAAGATAACTAGTAGAAAAATGTGTACATATTATTGACAGAACATATTTTTTGAGAATAAACAACTCACTTTTCTATTGAATAATGATCTATGATAATGATCAGCCTTACAGCTGTAGGATTGTAAAAAAGAACTGTGGCGTTAATTCTGAAAATAGTATAAGCCCAATTTTTTTGATAAAATCTTACCACGTAGATAGTCTATGCGATTTCTTCAAAAAGCGAGACTATGTATATTACTTTATGTACCTACAATTTTGAAAAATATCGACTCAAATACATTTTTAGCTATTTGGATATTTGAGACATTAGTGCAAAAAAAGATTAAGAAATGAATAAACAGCCCTTGCCGAATCAATGCCAAGGAAGTAATCTATACTATATATATAATAAAATGATAACTAGGGTTATGTCTGTGCGCTCATGACGCAAAAACTAATGCCTCAGTCAGAACTCACCCTTACTTTTTGGTTTAACTTGTCTAATTTTCTCCTTAACTACTTTCCATAAGTTTTATATGTTATTTAAGTCCGGAGAGAGAGAGAGTTGTTAGATCCGAAGTGTGCTCCGAATTATTGTCTTGTTACAATTACTAAATAAGTGAACATTGAAGCGTCAAAGATGCTCAAAACCAAATTTAATTGAAAGATTGAACCTTTACTAAAATTAAAATCTTTTGAGAAGTACATTTTTTATTAGTTTGCGAAAGATTTTATTCTCATTTATTATCTATTGTATGAAATAATCTGTGCAACGTGTTCGCACCATTGATTTCATCTTAACACAAAGTTTAACGTGATTTTGTTGCTCAATTTTCATATCCATTTTTAAAGTCAGTGTGATTACTACAAATATCAGTGTATGTCTGTGTGTATAAATTATACAGAATGTCAATGAAGGTTATACCAGTCCAAAAACAAAAAAAGTATTACAATCGGACAACAAATAGCATTTTACGGTCACAAGTCCCCTTTCTTTTTGATCATGGTACTATATAGCAAAAGGAAGCTTCTCCTGTGTTCCACAACGCATTCTTCAGTTGCATATATTGCATTTTTAATGAAAGCAGTTGTAAGTTTTTATTCAATTTACAATTAACAGCAAATTTGTATTTTGCATGCACATTTAGATCCATTATTGTACGCTAACCAATCTTCTTAGACCTTGGGAATTCTTTTGTGATGTTCTATGACTATAAAAAGTACATTTTTATGCAAAACAATGAGCATAATTGGGTACTTTTTTTTTGTGCGTATAGACTACCGCGTGCTACGAAATTAAAACTAGCGCTGTTTTGGATTCTTTCCCAAACGATGTTCACTTTTTCTTCTGCCACCGCGAAACAATAATAATAAAGCAATTAGTATAGTCGACAGGGAGCGCTGGACCGACGCCATTCTTCTCGCCCGAACCGTTTTGTCTGAGCGATTTTGAAGAGTATATTTCTGGTGTCTGGCTACAAATCATAATTGAAGCAATCAGAGCATACCAAAGAAGGTCACCAGTCCGTGTGCCCACCTGAGTGCGCATTATGAACAAATTTGGAAAGGTTCCGCCGCGCTAGGAATAGGCGGTAAAAATTGTATTTGCGTAAACTGGGAGACCATCGCGGCCCGCTTTTTTTATGAATGGGCCGATTCTGTATCTGGCTGTTGATACTCGCGCAGACGCAAGTGGCTAATTAGCACATCAAATCAGCCGCCACTGGCTGCTTCGAGTTCTCCACTTGCTTCTCTCCGCTCCAATAGACTCGGTTGCTTTGAGGCCCACGAGGAACACCCACAAAGACCTGTTTTCTCGAACCGGTTGCCTACGTCTGAAAGTGAAATGGCCAATTTGTCACGGCGAGACTTAGATAGAAGATAGAAGAAATGGACAATTACTGGCAATTGTTGGCTCCGATCTGAGGTCCGTGTACACTCCGCTTTAATACGATGCGTGCGGATCAGACGAACCATTATACGAATGCCCCTTTGTGCGGAGCGCCGGTAAACATCACTCAAATGAGGCGCACTTCTTCATTCTATATCTAACAATTAGGTTTGAAGTTGACAAAAGGTTTTGTTTTCCAACTATTTTAATGTAAATTTATACTTTAGCGAGTCCTTGACATGTATTTGTTTGTACCTAAAATTGCTAAGCGGATTTTATTGCCGCCACAGCCTCGGATTTGCTCTCGGTGTGTAATGCTGATGGAATTCAGTTGAGAAACGGATTTCTGAAGGCGAGATCTTTAAAAGCTTCGAGTTGCAGAAAATAGAGGAAATCTATTGCGGAAATTTTCCATCGATTTCTACCGCAGCTATGTGCACAATCGTTATTGCATCAAGTGAAAGGTAAAGACAAAATGATCAGCGATCATTTCCGTACAGCATCCTTTGCTAATAAAATCGGTACCAAATTATTTTACAATCTAAAACATCTTCAAAAGCTATCGCATTTTTATGGTATTGCAAAAGTACGCCACACTTTTACCGACTTTTAATTAAAACACGGAAGTTAAATAACTATCTTGATTGATTCAAGATTTTTATACTCTTGTTTTTCATTTCATATCAGACATTCAACAATTTTTCTTTAAAATACGGAACCAGGCACAACAATTTGCAACTAAATTCACTCTAATTGTATCATTTAATCTTTGTGGTTTCTGTTGTTTACAAAAATTGATAATGAACAATTAATGAATTAAGAGTTAAATTGTTTTTAAATTATGGTTTTTAGCTTATACCTAGGTTTTTCCCTCTTCAATTATTTGAAAAGTTTATAGAAAAACAACTGGAATTATAAAACCACGACTATTCTTTCACGAAACCACAAATGACCACAACCAGACTAGGCCCCACACTCTACTAGATACAATCAACGCTACTTCTTGTGAGGAAAGTGTCTGAGACGAGATTAAATCAGATCAGAATCAAGTAATTTTCACGGTTACAAAGATAGTAATCATTACCTGCGATAAAACTTCCCAATACTTAATCAGTTACTGCTTATTATTTTCTACTTTATTCAAACCAAACCACATTATTTCGGTATTGCACAAGCTATTGGAAAAAAAGGTTAATAAAGCGGATTTTCGTACATAAGCTTATAGCTAGTCATCGGTAAAATAAAAACAAAAATACTATAGCTAAAGCAGACAAGATGAGTAATCGCTATCAGTTAAAAAAGTGCTTTTCATCATTTGATAATGGATAATAATCTTCCATTACGATCTCTATAAAATCCAACAAAAACACCAGATGTCGTATGTTTTTATGTTTCTAGCTTGGCTTTTGAAGTAATGATCTCAATGATGTTCAGATATTAGAAAAGCTTTTTTTGAACTGATAAATTTCTCTTTCTACAAGATCAGAATTTCGTTTTAGGCAAGATCGGAATTTCAATTTAGTTTTTTGTTTGGGTTTAATGAACTAGCATTAAGTACAGGCTCCAACAAAAATGTATGACGGCTAATTTCGAAGAATTGGATATTGTCAATAAGCTAATAGATGAAATAGAAAACTCGCTATATTTTTTTTAATTAAGTAACTCATGAAAATTTTGAAAAACTAAAAAATCTAATATATTAATATAACTTTTCCACCAGGCAACAAATGCATAAATATCGAACTGCATATTAGGACAATTATTATATATTTTTATTTTTTCACCTACATACTGTCTAAGCCCCTTAACTAGCAGATAAAAAAAAGTATTGATTTTTGTGTGAACAAGATTTAAATTTTCGAGTGCACTCTATTTCAAAATTACCATATTGCCTTAAAATTAGAGCTATTTATGTCAAAGGATCCTGTTCTGACTTTCGTTTTAAGTCCCCTGTCATCATTGAAAAACTAGTCGATTAGGAAATAATTTATCCTGACGTATTCTAATTCTCATACTGATTTGAAAAGTTGTAAATTTAGAGTCGTGTGCTGCTCTGTAAAGAAGTTAAAAGTACTTAAATCATTTGCATGTGTAAATCCATGTCGTACGAATAAAAAAATTAGAACAGGGCCCCAAATCTTTGACAGAATATTCTTTTGGATTTTATTAAGAAACTAGCTGGGTTACCCGGTTTCACCCGGCGTTGGGTAAATACTTACTAATTAAACACTTCTCAAATGTTCTAGTTTGTTATATCTTAGAAGTTGTTTCAACCTGAAAACCCCTTTATGGATCCGCCATCTTGAATTTCCAAATCTTAATAATATTCAAAAAAAATTTCTTTTTCTTTTTTCTTGTCCTGTCTTACTTTCTTTGGGTGCATAGGGCGTCTACAAAGTTTCTCCAACCGTTTCTATCTTGGGCTAGTTCCTTAAAATCATTATACCAATTTTAAATCCGTTGAAATCGAGAAATTTTGGTCGCCATATTGGATCCGCCATCTTGAGTTTGTAAATTTGGCTAATATTCGAAATTATTGGCCTCAGAATAATCATTGTACTAATTTTCAGTAAGATCCGTTGAAATCAAGAAATTTGGTCTCATATTGGACCCGCCATCTTGGATTTACAAATTTTGACAATATTCGAAATTTGTATCTTCAGAATAATCATTGTACCAATTTTCATTAAAATCCGTCGAAATCGAGACATTCTGGACGCTATGTTGGGTCCGTCATCTTACATTTAGAAATTTTAATAATATACAAAATTAATGGTCTCAGAATAATCACTGTACTAATTTTTATTACAATCCGTTGAAATCCAGAAATTTTTGTCGCCATGTTGGATATGGAAATTTTGATAATATTCGAAATTAGTGGCTGCGGAATAATCATTGTACTAATTTTAATTAAAATCCGTTGAAATCGAGACATTCTGGTCGCCATGTTTGATCCGCCATGTTGGATTTGGAAATTTTGCTAATATTCAAAATTATTGGCCTCAGAATAATCATTGTACTAATTTTCATTAAAATCCCTTGAAATCGAGAAATATGGTCGCCATTTTGGATCCGCCGTCTTGGATTTCTAAATTTTGATAATATCCAAAATCAGTGACCTGAAAACATTCATTGTACTAATTTTCATTAAAATCCGTTGAAATCAGGAAATTTTGGTCGTCATATTGGATCCGCCATCTTGAATTTCTAAATTGATGTGAAATCCCCATCCCGCAAAACCCCTATATACCAATTTTTTCACGAAAATCGCTTCAAATTTAAAATTTTCAGCCGCCATCTTGGATCCGCCATTTTGAAACCCTACAAAGTATCCTATAGCCGTTTTCTGGTTCTAAGCTACCTCCGCACGAATTTTCAGCCAAATCGGTTTAGCCGTTCTTGAGTTATAAATAGTGTAACTAACACGACTTTCTTTTATATATATAGATGAGTTGCCTCAGAAGAACCATTGTACTAATTTTCATTAAAATCCGTTGTAATTGAGACATATTAATCGCCATGTTGGATTCGCCATCTTGGATTTGGAAATTTTGGTAATGTTCTAAATTAGTTCAATAAGAATAATCATTGTTATAATTTTCATTAAAATCCGTTGTAATCAAGACATTTTAGTCATCATGTTGGATCCGCCATCTTGGATTTGGAAATTTTGATAATATTCAAAATCAGTGACCCAAAAACAATCATTGTACTAATTTTCATTTAAATCCGTCGAAATCGAGAAATCTTGGTCGCCATACTGGGTCCGCAATCTTGGATTTGTAAATTGTGATAATATTCAAAATCAGTGACCTTAATACAATAATTGTACTAATTTTCATTAAAATCCGTTGAAATCGAGAACGCGCGAACTATCAAACTTGCGAAGTTAAAATAATCGTTAAATTTTCTGAAATTATCCAATTTTCTGAGCAATTTTCTTAACTTTTCTTTCCGTAAGAACCATCTACAAAGTATTAGAAAACTTTAAAAAAAAAATGAATGAAATCGGTAAATTCGTTCTCAAGTTATTGCGTGACCAACAGAAATAGGGGTTCATTTTTATATAAGTAATATAGATTTCAGAGTCCAGAGTATAAGCCAAAATTGTGTTTTTTCTGCACGTAACATATATGTAGGTATGTAATGTAGTTCTTAAACAAATAAACCGGTTTTGAGAATGTTGTCATAAAACAATTCATTATACAATCTGAAAATGTAGTTAAATACAACTTAAAAACAGTAAAACGAAAATTATTGAAATTTAGAGCACACGTGTAATTAATGCATTGAAATTATATAAAATGTATACAGGACATCTTACAACGAAACGTTCCCAGGTGTTCGGTTCACCGATTTTGATGAAATTGAAATATGTTATAGAGTATAGAAAAAAAGAGCCACGTATTGTTTTTTTTATCTGTGGATACGCACACTTAGGGGGTGAGAACCACCCCTAAAGTTTACCCCCAAAACAGTTTTTCCTAAATATTTCAAGTTCTAATGAATTTTTTCGAATGAAACAAAATGGAAATGATGTCTCATAAATATACTAACCTTTTGTAAGTAATCCCGTTCCTGGGGGAGGCAACCTTTATTTTTTATTGCAGAAAAACAATTTTTTTTTTGTTATATTTTTGCGTCCCAATAATAACAGTTTTAGTTAAAAATCATTGAACAATATTTTTTTACATACGATTTTGAAAAATAAAGTTGACCTGTTTTTGGGTTTTCGTAAAAAAAGCTCCTCGAGGGGGTAAACAACCCCTAACACTAATACGTAAATGATGTAAATTCTTTCAGACATTACTTTTTTCGTGAAAACCAGTATTAAGGGGTTTTTGGAGTCGCTGATTACGAATCTAATGTTAAATTTAAAAAATTCAAAATGGCGGATCCAACATGGACAAACTTTTGAAAAATACCCCAATTTTTATAAAAAAAAAAAAAAAAAAAAAAAAAAAAAAAAAAAACAATAAATAAAAGTACGTGCGTATCCGCAGATAAAAAAAAAAATACGTGTCTCTTATTTTTCGATACTCTATAACATATTTCAATTTCATCAAAATCGGTGAGACACACCTGAGAACGTTTCCTTGTTAGTAGACAAATTAGAATAAAATATGGTCAAAATTACCAATCTACTTGGTTCTTCATACCAATTCAAAATAAATGCATTTTTCGGTTCTGGATAAAATTTAAAAGCTCTTAACCTCTTAACTGCTATCAAAAATCATTTTAAAGAAATTAATATTATATGGCATAATTTAAGAAATGTTACATTTTATAAATTGTTTTATAATTTGTGAATTCTTCTTCTGAATTAAAGTGTTTTTTTAAAACAATTAAGAGGTTAAGAACTCTTAACTTTTAATTTAAACAATGGATATTTAAAAAATTTTCAAAAATTGTATAATTTAGATTTAATTTATTGTTTCTTTAAAAAAGACGGACAAGTGCAAGTAGGACTCGAGCCTTGAGGATTTCGTTACGTCATACAGGGTATTAAAAAAAAAATTAGCTCTGAGAATTTTATGAGGTTACTAGGTATCGGAAATTGAACAATTTTAAACATAGAATTAGACTTTCCTTCGTGTCAAATTTCAAGATTCTAGGTCGACGGGAAGAACCCTATAGGTTTTGATGTGTCAGTCAGTGAGTTAGTCTTTCAGTATGAAAATACACTTTGAAAGGCCGTATATTTTTATTGCATTGAGTTAGGAACTTGAATATACAATTTACAGGACTATGATGCTGTAGACTTTAATATTTAGTATTATCTCTAGCCGTTTCTGTGAAAAAGGGTCTTGACGGATATTCAGACAACAAAGTGATCATATCAGTGTTCCGGCTTTTCATTTCGAGGTACGGAACCCTAAAAAACCCCTTTAGTAAGAAATGAGGATATAAAATGTTATAAAAGTTCTTCTGAATTACACCCCAACACATTTCAAAGTTCTTATTAACGTGTCTGTACTTTGTATTGCAGATGAGAATAATTCATTACGACGGCTCGTATTCTTCCTTCACGCAAACTTTTTCAATTACTGGCGAATGAGCGATAGGGTTTTTAATTATTTCGGGAATTCAAGGTACTGAGGGCGGTTTGGCGCCGAAGCAGTATAGAACAGCGCAACAAAGGTGTTATTTTATTTATTTATTTTTTTTTTTTTCTTCAAGGAAGAGAATTTGTTCTTCTATTCGACCCCTTTGAAACAGCACAGCGTAAACAAAGTGCCATAAATTAGTCATGTCGGGAGTTGAGCGGGAGCAGCATGAATTCTTCACGTTGCGTATTAATTTTCTATTTCCATTCCCCCAGGATTGGGGCTCCATAAAATCAAATCACCCAGAATTCTGTGGTATAAAAGCGGAACAAGTCGAAAACGATTTGCTTTAAAAATTGTGCCCCGAAAAAAAAGCCGGAGAGTTCCCCTGGGAGCGCGGTTAGTAACCACTTTTTTATGGGTGTTCGGGGCCAAGTTTCCGCCATTGATTTTTCGATTGGCCCGAGGGCAGGCGTGGGAAAAAAAAGGAATGCTTAAAGACCGCAAGCGAAATTTTGTTTTCATTCTATTCTATTTTATTTTATTTGCAAACTGGGAGAGCAGTTGGGACGCCTATAGATATACAGTAGAATCCGGATATAACGACCCTCAAGGGACCGGCGACACTTAGTCGTATTAACCGGACGACGCACAAAACGAACGAACACCGATGAATGAATTTAAGCTTGTTTTTATGTATTAATATTACTGTAATTATGAAATAATAATATACATAGTTAGATTAATTTCTATAAATAAATAGAACAAATTCATATTAAAATAAACAAAAAATAACTTTAAGGGGGGAGGAGGTAAGGTGTATTTAATTGTAAATTGTACACATAATAAAGTATCATTTCAAGAATATTCAATTAAATGTTTGCCTAAATTATTAAGAAATAAGCCATTGAGAGCAAATCTTTGGATCCTCTAAAAAAAAAAAGCGGTGGACATCAGAACTCATTACTAAATTATCTCAAATCAAAAAATCAAATATATTTGGTTAGTTTATGAGCTTCTCGAGGTAATGACGTTGAGATTTTTTTTTTTTTTTACGATTTTTCAATTTTTGGCTTAATTTTAATTTTAAAAAAACGAATTTTAAAAGAAAGAAGCGGTAAAAATCAGCCTCTTTGCCATAGTAAAACTAATTATAATGCAAAGAAAAAAAAACATTATCTCGACTTCACTACCTCATATTTTATGTACTTAAAGAGTGTGTCAAATTTGAAGAAGATCGGTCAAGTAGATTTTGAATTACAGTGTCCAGCGACTTTGACCATTCTAAGTGGGAGAAAAACGCGTTTTAAAGTTTTAATAGAGCATTGAGTTGTTCGCTACCACTATAAGTCGAGGCACTGTATCTCCGGTAGGTTTGCTCCAATCGACCTACAATTTTTACTGGATACTCTTGAAGAGTTGTACTTTCAAATACAAAAATTAAAAATAAATGCAAAAAAACAGGCGGTTAGGTATTGTTTGTGCGTAGGTATTGTAAACAACACTGCGCGTCGTTCTAAGCGGACGATTCCTTGTCAAAATAGGTCGCTATAAGCGGTTGGACGCTTAAACCGGAGTCGTACTAAACGGACATGTTTTCATAGTAAGTCTATATGAAACCTAACTTGAGTTTGCATTTTCGTCACTATAACCGGTTGGTCGTTATAAACGAAGTCGTTATATCCGGACTCTACTGTATATAAAACAGTGGCCCTAAAATATGCCAGTTGACAGGGGCGGGGGGCAACAGGATGATGGCGAAGCTCTCGAACTGGGTAACAAAATGACCTGACCTATGGTAAGAGGTTTCGCAACAGGAAGGGTGTTTTCCCACAACCAGGAGTCGCCATCGCAGCCCCAAAAAAGCGCAGGAATCTGGCAGCCGCCGCGAGCGGAATTCTATTGCGATTCGGAAAACATTTGAAACATTTTAATTTTCATATAGCCAGAGCCATTCACCTGGAATGAAATATTTTTTCTTTATAAATAAAATCGACAGGCTTCCGAGCAGATGTTCCCAAAGGCACGAGCCGAAATTGTTGCGAAGGGCTCTGGGATATTTTTTGGACAAGCGCAACAACGAAACACAAAACGTCCACATGATGAGAGGAGGCTGCTCTGGTCGCTGTTGGGAATCTTCAGAACACGGCTCAAGCAGCATCCCAACAACCGGTTCGGCGGGGCGCGAAGCGAGGAAAAGAAGTAAATAAAAATGAAAATATATATACATATGTAAAAAAAAACTTCGGGAAGAAATGGGAGTAATAAAAATATTTTTTTTTTCACTTACCTTTCCTCCGGGAGCCGCTTCAGCTCGGCCATGTCCAGCTCGAGGCGCAGGTTGGCGACTTCGCACAGGAGCTTGTCTCTGTCGGAGGTGACCTCTTTTAGTTTATCGCGCAGTGCCACATTTTCGCGGATCAGTTCGTCGACATTGAGATTAATTCCGGGCGGGTGGCCGGCGGCGGTCGCGACCGCAGAAGATGCCATCAGCCCCGCCGAGACTCCGTAGGCCAATTCCATCTGCTGGCGCGGCTGCTGGATGGCAAGTTCTGGGCCGGCCGCCGCTGCGACAGCCAGCAATGGGGCGACACTCGCCGACATTTCACTGTCACACATTACACACTTGAATTTTCTCAATCAACAAAACAATTCTTTCAACTTTCGTACTTCTTGCGATTTATAGCTTCAAAAATTTTGGAAATATTCCGTAAATTATTCCCGTCCGTTGTCGTCGTCACTGAAGAAAATGAAAACTCCTCGCCGGGAGGATTTTCTTCGTGCTCTTCGGTGCCCTCGCACCGGGAGGAGGAAAAGACACGGAATCACGCACTCGTCACCGCCCGCAGAAGGGTGCGCTATTTTCGCCCTGAACGGGGGGGTCCGCAGCACCCGGAAACACTTCACATTTTGCGCGAAAAACTAGAATTCTAGAACGCCGTTGCACTTCGTCGCGAGGGTTTTCGGCCCACGGTTTCACACAAGAATAATCTGAACAGATCCAAGAAAGCGCGTTCAGCAGCGGTCTCCTCGCACAAAACTCAATCCGGCCCGCTCTTCGATTCGACTGGAGTGCGGTCGGTTCGGCTCGGCTCGGGAAGTTCGCCGCGCAAACAGAGACCGCGTCTTCTCCCGCTCCGGATCCAGCGGCTGGTTCGTGCTCGCGCCGACCGGCACCGCGCGGCAGCACTCTCGCTCGCAATTCATTTTCTGCCGGCGGCCGGGTGGGGAAATCGAAACGGTTCGTTTCGTTCTCGGGACTCGGAGTCGGGCCGAAGCTGTCAACATTTCAAAAGATTCCGAGAGCTTGAAAAACCCGATTGAGACAAGCTTCTTCCGAAAATTCAAAAGAACAAAGCATTTTTGAAGGATTCGACAAAATATCATGCTACTTTTTATTCTCCTTATCACTGAAAACATCTTAAAATTCTAAATTTCTAAAGTTCTTTTTTCGCTCAGAGTCAAAGCTAAAAATTTCTATCGATTATTGAATGCTCTGGCGGTCAATAGAAATTGAGAAAAACTTAAACTTTCCCAAACTTTTATGTATGAAAAACACAAGAATTTTACTTTTCGAAAAGTAGATGTCGTGGCGGTAGTAAAAAGCTCAATTTGATTTCTCATCTTTTGCATAAACCAATGCTAGTTGCCTACATTAAGGCAAAGCTGTTTATGTTTTCAACATTCGTGATAAATTTTTATAAGGCTGGTGCCACACGAACGGAGAAGTGTTCGCCAGAGCCGCATTATACCCAACAAACAATATTTTTCTCCAAGAGCAATATGAGATTTAAAATGGGCTTTAGCTAAGATAATACCCAGATGTCCACACGTCATAGTCAAATATGGTGCCACTCGATTTATATTAACGTTACGATTAACCGACACGTCTTGGCTAAATCTAGGTGATCTTCGCATCATAAATGTGTTAAGCTTTGTTATTAACTATCAGCATTAAGCAATACGTTTTTTTGCGGGGAGAAATAGGTGTAGAGGCTTCAAAAAAGTCAATTATTTTTCTTTTCATAAATTGATTGTAGAACTATTCAAAAATGTATTCTGACAATTTCAAAACAAAATTCCACGCCGTTTAAAAGTTATAAGCGTTTCAGTGAGTATCCCTCAGTCGAACGGTTGGAGCACGTGGCATGTTTAAACACGTTTTTCTAGAAACTACTTTTTTCGAATTTTTGTACACTCTAGCTTCTACAGTTTTTGATCAATCGTTATCATGCTCAGCGCATAGTTTCTTTATATAAATACGCTCTATTTGAATCTGAATCCTAAATAATATCTTTATTTTAACTATTTTTTTATTGCAAAAAAAAATTCGAAAAAATGCTACAAAAATCATACTAAATTTTCACATTCCTTAAAAAAATATTAATTTTCGATTTATTTGTGAGGAGTGAGGTTCAAATAGAAGAGAAACTCATAAAAAAAAACAATTTTTTTGAAAAATTGATTTCAGATGAAAATTGTGACCTCCAGGATGTACACAAATCGCCCAGTCGGATGGCGACTTACAATGCGCGGCAGTTGATATCTCCGTTATTTTTCAAGGAAAATGTTTGAAAATTTCACAATATACTCTTGAATATATGTATAAAATGATCACAAGGTATAAAAAAAAAATATATATTCCTTATGTGTTAAAAAATTTTATGAAAATCACTAAAAACACGCCGTTGTACACATATTTTCCCCCTTAAGTAACTTAATTAATAATTGAAAAAAAAAAAAAAATAAAATAAAGGAAGGCTAGGAAAAATCTAATATATCATAAAAGTTCTTAATAGTATTTGCGAAATTTAGTGCAAATTTTAAATGATTCTCACTATTATGGAAAATTTAACACTAGATTGCCGTAGCGAGTCAATTTAACGAATTTAATATTTTATTGATATATGGGTAATTCTAAGTTATGAGGTATTTTCAACGGCAATGATAAAAAATCATATATACATATTTAAATTATTTGAAATAAGCCTGTTATATCTTAAAAGTTACCATCTTCTTTATGGTCACTTAAATTCACGAATTAAGTGTATTTAATTTTGTCACAAAAGAGCCTAAAACATGAAAAATGTATCTCCCCTGGTCTGTCCCCCAACAGATTATGTTAGTCAATCAGTAGTTTTGACTAACTTGAAATTATGTTATAAACTATATTTCATATAACTTATAAACTAGACTAATTAAATTAATGTAATCTAAGAAAAAACAATTACTAACATTTTCTTTTTCATAAAAACTATAATGTCTACATTTGTCCTTCATATTTAGCGTCTCTTCCCCTGGCGTTTTGTATTCGTTTAAAAATCACAAATGTTTAAATTTATCGCGTAAATTGCGACTATAAATATAAAGCATTCCACGTGAAGTTAGCAGCAAGCCTTCACGACACAAGCGTACGGCCATTTTGCTCGCCATTTCAGTGACGCCACTTACTGGAAGTAGTTGTGAATCCGTGAATGCGTTCTCTCCCCTGGTAAGTTTTTTAGCGCAATTATAAGCCTAAATAACTTGTTTTCTTTATATAATTACTGTAAATTATGCATAGAATCATATTCTTCTTTGTTAATTACGTACTACAAAAACTTTGACGTTTATACCAATTTTTTAACAGAAAAGTATCTCCCCTGTCTTCTCTCCCCTGCCTTCTAAGGTGCCAGGGGAGATACTTACTGTCCAGGGGAGATAAAAATATGTCGTGTTGGAGTATTTTTACAGCCAATACGTGTACAGTGAAATCCCCTATAACGCGGTGTTTTTATAGCGCGATTCCCATACAACGCGGTGTGAAAAATGCGACAAGTTTTCCTATAACGCGGTCTCTTTATAACGCGTTTTTGATACAAGAACATTCCAACAACTCAAATGGTTTGAAAAATTTATCTATGGAAACACTTATTCGATGTGTTAAATTTTTGTATGTACATAGTTAACATTTGTGGTGTATTCCCCTGTTTAACAATTCTAGTATTCATTAAACCAAAATTTAAATATGTAAAAATCTATATATTCATTGTCATTTCTATTATAAAATTTCATTTATTAACCGTATCAGCCACAACTTGTTACTTTGAGAATGCAGTTTTTATATTGGTCTGATTTATATAGAATTTATTTATTTCTGAGATTCCATATAACGCGGTACAAATCATTTAATTTGTATTAGTTCTGAGTTTCTTACAACGCAGTTTCCATAGAACGCGGCAGTGGTTTCCATATAACGCGGTATAGATTATTCTGATTTAGCGTATTTCTATGTTTCTCAAAACGCGGTTCCATAGAACGCATATCCTGATTTGAATTAATTTGAAGTCTCTCATAGCGCGGTTTCCGTATAACGCGGTACGAATCAATCTCGTTATAGGAGACTTGAATGTACTGTTGTTCATAATTCAGTCAGTACAAGATGCTATCATACGCATGGACTTCAGCGAAAACTATTTTACCAAATATTCTGAAGAAGTGCAGTCCTTCCATTTCGGGGGTTCAAGGCAACAAATCAGTATGCACACAGTTATAGTTTATACCAAAGAAGTTGGACAAGACATAAAAGGCACATGTTTCTGCACTTTGTCCAAAAATTTGTCGCACTCACCTCCAGCTATATGGGCCCATTTGTATTTTGCATACTCAAATAAGAATTTAAGTTTTTAAGTTACTTTTATAATTACTGATGGCTGTTGTACAATAAAACGTCTGATTATTATTAATTAACAATAAAAATAAAGTTGATCCTTAAACTACTACTGTGATTTGTTTCATAAAATAACATAAATATCTCTCCCCTGTTCATAAAGTATTCTACCCTGTACGTCTTGTCTCTCCCCTGTATCTAGTATCTCCCCTGGTCAGTTATAAAATAATAAAAAATAAATAAATTGACTGGCTGCTTTTCGCATATGAAGATAATAAGTGTTTCGATAAAAACATACTGCAATCATATTAAAATTCTATTATTTTTGTCGTGCCGCCTCTCCTAATAACTTAATACCTCTTAACTTAGAATGACCCATATACATAGAAAAAATTAAATTATTTTTTCTTAAATATTAATATAATTATGAAATGTATATAAATACTAATTCCTTCCCCTCTCCACTCTTTAGTTCTAAAAATCCATATGTGCTACACCTATTTTGACGGATGTGAGTCAAATTGACTTACATAATATTTTTTAAGTTGATTATTTTACACACATGTAACTTATTTCTTGTGTATAGGAATTTTTTGTAAACAGTCGAGATGGGAGAGTTTTCATATGCAGACTTGTCAATTTAATAGTTAGAAATCTATTGCAAAGTTGGGGATTTAATATTATGAAATTATTTGTTGGAATTTTTTTTTTTTTTTAAATCTTTTATTAAAACTTTGATAAACAATGTTTTGCCTTCTTCCAATTCGGTTTGTGGCATAGGAGACAATAGTGGATTTTTAGTAACACAAAAAAAATTATAAAATGTAATTTCACAATTTATTTCTTTGATTTATTTACGTAATTGTAAATAAATAATTTAGTTTTAGAGAAGGTTTGCTATTATAGTAAAAATTCAAAGAGATCTTGAATTCCGACGAAAATTGACCCAAATGAGAGAAAATCAATCAGATTTCGAAGACATGATCATGAAGCCAAAAATACTTTCATGCCTCTATCTTATATACAGCATATTGAAAAACAGTTGAATTGTTAAGTTAAAGTATCATGCAACAGATATAGAAGTAAGGGCGTCTGTGCTACATGTAATAAAAAATTCTGCGGAAAATCACAGCATTTTGATCACAAATTGGTCGATTTGAAAATAAAAAAAAAAGTACGTTTTTGGAACTTTCTAAATTTCGTTACGACTTAACCCTTATTTCCGTCCGTCCGTCCGTTTTTGTCCGTCAACTTTAAGCTCGGACAACTTTGTTATTTATTTTTAGAAAGTTCCGAAAATTCATACCCAGGTATTTTCAATAGTGGTCTTTCAGAACATCAACTGGAAATTTAAAAACAAAACCCCTCGTCCTATTGTATTTTTGAATTTTAAAAGAAAAGTGCCGATTTTTGAGGTTACATTTTATAAAAAAACTGATATTTTCGATATAAAAGAAGTTTTGGAAAAAGTCAAAACCACAAAAACTCCAGCTCAAAATGTCCAATTAATAAAGTTATTAAGCCCGGAGGTATGATTTATATCATTAAGGGATTTTAAAACCACCTCCAAAATCAACATTTTTGAAATCGTTCAGTTGATATTCTGAAAGAGCACTATTAAAAATACCCAGCTATGAATTTTCAGAACTTTCTAAAAAGAAATAACAAAGTTTTCCGAGCTTAAAGTTGACGGAAAAATTGGGACAATAAGGGTTAAATGAATTCAAATCAAAATAAAAAAGGTCTTTTAATTTTTTAATTGGCATTATGACATTCAATTTTATTCTGATATTTCATAACTAAGGAAATGCACTTTATGTGTGTGTTATATTAGTAATTTGTTTTATTTTTGGAGACGATTTTTATGAAGGATAAATTCTCCGCGAATACCTTTAAAAGTAATGTAAGATTCAATTATTAGGAAGGAAAAATCAAAATACGCTATTAGAAATGATTTTAGAAAAATCTTTTATAAACTTTTGAAACGAAAGTTTTATGAGCTTTAAAACTCTATTTGAAATTTGTCTTACAAGGAGGGGGCACGACCTTGAGGAAATGGATCTGAATGAAATTTTGCCTAGTAGTAGTATTTCATGTCGGTATAGGTAGTAGCCATAAAATATTTCCGTCCAATGCCCAGTAGTAGTGGAGAAAAACGCACCTAAAGTTCACCGTATACACGGTGTCATAAAAGCATGGAAACATTAAAATAACTTTCGGAAAATGTATTTTGGGAAAAAATGTTCCAGACAAAAGTTTTAGGATTTTTCCCTGGATATTCGATGGTGACCTTGGATTTGACATTAACCTTGACCTTAAAGGTCATTCCAAGGTCAACGTCGTTTTTTCAAATGGGAACTTCTATTTTTTGTTGCGGATTTGGAAAGAGCGGGAAATTTTACGTTCACTAGGCAAAATTTCATTCAAATCCGTTTCCTCAAGGTCTAAAATTCAAGGAGCGTAAAACTTGCTTTAGCCCTTGGCTTTTGAGTATGAGCATATTGCTCATGAAGAAGGAGTATACCATGCGTTTTTCGAAAACCGATTTTCGAGCCACACTATGGCTTTATTTTGGACCTATGATGTGAAAGTTATTATTTTCTAAGAAGTTTTATTTTTAAGTATTAAATTTAGTCCACATTCGGAGTTTTTGGGACAGCAAAATATGGTATGTGTAATCTTTGACATACTCGACTACTTCCTTTCTCTACAACAATGGGTTTTTTTTAAACTTATGTGCCTGACCTCTCTTTTGAAGTAACATACTATAAGTTTAGTCAGTACTAGACCCGTATGTAGAAGTATAACTACTCTAGACACCGAGTTCCACAGATTTATCGAATTAGAATTTTGGATAAGTATTCTTCAGCTAGATCTTCCCATTGAATACACCTGCACGCCACTGTCCTCGGCTTACTTTTCCTGTGAATTCCTTCTTCTTGGAGAAGAGCAAGAAATCCGACACCGAGTGACTGTGCGATCGGCCGAGGTGCAGGGTGTTGATGGACCACATTAACGGAAAAGTCCACTAGGAGCGGCCTCAAAGGACCAGTGGGGCTCCACTGGCCGGTGAATGCTTATGCCCCTGGACTCTGACTATTTGGCGTCGACGATTTTCGTGGAATTTTATGCCTTTATGTGAAAGGTGATATTTTTGCTAATTTCACGACCCTGGCAAGGGTGTGATGCAATATGACCGACTTCCGTCACCGAGTGATCTTCGGACCCATAGAACCTATATTGTTTTTCGCTATTCGGTTGACGGGTGACGGGCGAAGGGCACAACCGGGAAGGGAGTCAGGTTTCACAGCTGAGATGCGATCGATGCCTAGCCTCTTTCTAGCTAATCGATTTGGGACTCAGTCCAAACTCCAAACGTGCAAAAGGTGCATGATTTTGTCAAATTAAAGTTTAAGTTTCATCCGGTGTTCGGATGTAAGATACAAAATATACAAGTCACAGAGACATCCCTTAATTAGCCCTTGGAAACACGAACGTCTGACTCGCGAGTGAGCCCCAACTCTTTTCTGACTAGCTTCCTTTCCGCGGGCCCCAAGCGTGTTTGCTGATAGACAGACAGCTTGATCTCTGCTTCCCGTTTGAGCAGCGATTATCTATCTACCTGGCTCGAGTTCTGCGTTCTAAATTCTAATTAAATCGAATTATCATAAGACAATATTTGAAGCTTACATGCCACCGGAGCCCTGTTTATTCAGATGGGGCCCGGCCGCGGCCGCCCTGTGCGCCGCCGTCGTCTTATGACCCCCTCGACAGGTGGAGCTGTTTGGATTAGGAACTGGCGCAATGGCTTCAATTCGTTCGGTGGTGAAATGCGTGACTCGATCGCGTTCCATTCGAATGGTGAATCAAACTGCATGCTGCGTACTCGGAGCGCTAATTGAGGCGATTGTTTAGGGCTCTGGCGCCGGATCGCGGCACATCACTGGAAGCAAATATTTCCGCGTAACGAGGTCACTTCGCCTTGTTTGGGGACAAAACGATTGGCCTAAATCAAACGACTTAACTCCAACTTATTTTGCATTGTTTCCAACGCAAATAAGTGTGGATCAGAATTTGTGCGGAAGAAGCGCCTCTTTTATATATCAATTAGGTGCTCATGCGTCTTGATGCTAAAATGTTGAAAGAAACAATTAAGTCTTCTAAGAAGTCGAACACTATTGTAAAATATTTTAAAGTTTTAGCTTTTGGCTTGGATTCAATAGTCCGAATTTGATTGTATTAATTATAAACGATTATTCAGTAGCAAAATTATAAAACAAAACAATCCAAACAATATACTTAACAGAGATGTACTACTACACAGCTGATCCCTACTGAACAATTTAGCAGTGATAGAACAAATCCAGGCTCACTATCATTTATTTAATAGTGCAATTAAATTTGGGGCAATGGTAAGTGAATGAATTTGCTCTTTAATCAGTGATAATGAAACTACAATTTACCCTAAAACATTCCTCTCGTAATGAAGAGTTTCACATGGAAGACTTTTTGTGATTCTTCTTTTTAACGGAAAGTGCTTTTTGGCGTACCAACTCGCAAAGAATAAATCAAAATTTTGTTTTTATCATTACTTATAGAATTTCGGTATGTGATTGGTGCAGGGTAGTGGACAACTTTAATATCTAGAGTGCTGGGTAGGCATTTTGTTGTATTTTCCCCATTTCAATTCGTTTCTGGTTTATTTGTAAATATAAAGCTGTCATCACAACTGTCACAAGATTTTTCACATAACTTTTTAAGTTGGCTGCAGAAAAGGATCCACTGAAGTTGCTACAGTTCAATGGGTAAGAAGTGCTTCGGTGAAAAGAGAAGGGAATACAAAATCGGCTCCACATTCTTCTTAGCAGTTTCATTGACGTGAGCGCTCTATTATTATTCTCTCTCAGGAGGGTGGTTTTGTTTACTCATTTGTTGTTAACAAATTGTCGACTGACTGTGAGTTTTGACTCGTATGCTGAGTTGTGTCTCATTTTGATACTAAGAACGCAAAAAGGAGTACTGCCATAACTTATATAAACTTTTCCAAGCAGGATAAAAGCGTGGCTTAGAAGCACAATGCTTCAAGCACGATGAAATACATAAAGGATGAAGTTACTAAAAATAAAATTTCAGCTAAAAAAGTGTTAGGCCGATTGCCTAAAAAAAAAATTATGAGCTATTTAATTAAGCACTTTAAGTAGTTATTTACTCTAAGTAAAGTTTAAAACTGGATTAGATTTATCAAAAATAGTTGATTATTATGTACAATTGTCCGCAAAATTTTAAAACCCCTTTTCACTTTAAGGACCTCAATTTTAAATTATTGTATATACCTTCATATTCATAATAACAATCTGAAATAACAAAAAGACCACCTGGATATTCTGGCAATTCTGTAATAAACAACTCTAATTTCAATATATTTCTTGGTATTAAATAAGAACAAAAAAGTCAATGTTCATTCTATGAATCACTCTTTATGATAACGTGGTTTACTTTAATTTGTAATTGACTGTACATAGTAACTATTTCTTGCTTTAAAGTAAAATTAGCAATATTATTCAGTGGAAAAAGGCTGATAATTCAGAAATTTTGTGGCAGGTTGGTTTTTTTGTAAGCTTTTAATCAAAAACCACTAGATTGTTAAATTTTAGGAGGATTGGTTAATATAGTTCATTTCATATTATAAGTGAATCCATAACAGCAGAAAGATACACCCATAATTTAATATGAAATATGCTACCATTTATGGAAGAGGATATGTCATTAAGAGGGTAATATTTCAGCAGGATAATGCTCGCCTACATGTTGCTTGAAGGACACAGGTTTGGTTTAACGATCATAACATCGATCTTTTGTCATGGTCAGATTGTAGTCCTGACTTAACCATTATCGGTTGTCTGTCACGTCTGACGTGACATTGCAACTTTCTTCTATCAGTCATATTTCATGTGGGAGGTGACAAGACTAAATAAATGAAGTTGAAATGTCACGTGAGAGGTGACGTACGACTGATAAGGGTTCAGTTTAATGATTAAACGTTTAATTATATAAACATTTAAAGTATAAATATAAATATTTTTATGAACGGGAAGTAATCTTAGTTGCACATCTCTTACAAATAAAACTCCTACTAAACTAGCTATGCTAACGTCCGATAAGGGTTAAATATTATTGAAATTATTTGGAAAATGTTTGGTGTTAGAATTTCAAGGAGGAAACCAAAACATTGGAGAAATTGAAAAACCTCTTCGAATTGAAACTCTCCATAAGCTCTATTCCACGTAGAATTAATTCAAAGTTGTATAGAAGCTAAAGATTTTTATCATAAAGTATAGATTTGGCCTTAAATTGTTGCTCAGGTTACTTTCATTCAAATTAAATTTTGTTAATTGAATTTAATATATATTTTTATTGAAAAACCTTATCTATTGTTTTAAATCATTCTGAATATATACAATATACATACGTTTTGTCTGATAAAAATTTGCGATATTTTAAAACCGAGGTTCTTAAAGTGAAAATGCTTCAAAAAATAGAGGTGGTCTTAAACTTTTGCGCACAATTGTAATAATTAATAAGGTACAAATTTATAATGCAAGTTTTATAATTTATGTGTTACGTGATTACCGATTATTAACCCCTTGCCTTATGAAGCGAACGAAGATTGTGTGTGCCACTTTTAATGAAAGCTTAACAGTAAAGATATCATAAAGTATAATGTGGATAAAGTGAGACAAAAAAGGTTTTATATAAGATAGAATAAAGTAATATTAAGATTATGATGAAGAAAGAGAGCAAACTTATATCACATACTCACTCTAAAATAATTTGTTGTAATTTTACTCACTTTTTGGAACGAAATTGAATACTAATACAAAATGGTAGTGAAATTAGACTTAAAAAAATACAAAAATGTTCTTTCTTGTATAAAAGTATTACATACATATGCGGAAAATTACAAATATAATATGTGAAGTTTACATAATAAATGTGTATTGTTTACTTCTTTAAGAATTAAGAAATGTAAATTTACACATACCAGATCTAAATTTTTGGAATTAAATACTGCTTTGAATATAGTATTTTTACAATACCGTTAAGGGGACAAGGATGTTATTGAATGGATAAAATGAAGGAAATAGTAAAAATAAGTTTATTTTAATAATAAATTCGCAATAGCTTATTGTTCAAACTTATACAAAAAAGATATATGAACTTATGGTACATACAAATATTGTAACAAAAACGTTTTTCCAGCTGTTGTATTAAAAAAAATTATTTTTAATTTTAAGAAACACCTTTACAAAGTGATTGCGCATTCAATTTGTTTGAATGAGAGAATTTAGGTCGTAGATTTATGTCAGTTTGACGTAACTTTACATATTCATGTGCACGTTTACACCAATTTGGCTTTTAATTTGTTTGATTTAACACTTTTGTGCTTAATTACACCAAAAATGTTTACTTTTACGATAGTGATAAATTTTGTAAATATGTAAAAGTGCTCTTAAGATCAATGCAGTTTTTAGAGTGGTATTATAATCACAATATAATGTCAACAAAGTCAGACAAAATCAGGTTTTGTATAAGATAGAATAAAGTAATATTAAGATTACAATGAAGGACGAGAGCAAAATTATACTGTCGAGTTGTTTTAATTAGAACGTATACTATATAGATAGACTATTTATTTTATTGGAAAGAAATGTGACTATATGCAGAACTGTAACGAGTAATCAAAACCATTAAATAAGAACTAAAATCCCTGGAAATGGGAGGATCAGGAGCAATAGAATAACTTTCTGCAATGGACCGGACAAAGAAGTCTCGGTGAAGTGAAAAACCGCCCCTCACGCAGCGCCTCGGAGCTCCTTGGGTGAGATGGCGTATCGCTCCCGCCGATCGACTACATCGCTAATTATGCACATGCGTTGCATACTAATGCCGGCCATAAAAATCATCACATCTTGAGCAAAAGTTATCAATTTCGGCATAATTTACAGCCGTCGTGGCCGCGGAACCCGCAATTAGAAGAAAAGAGTTGGAACTGTTGAATGGAAACCGATCCCGGCCGCGATCCACTAAATTGTGGAGGAATCATAAAGCCATGGAAACTGCTGACCCCGAGGACAATTACTTAAGAGGCTGACGCTAATTAGAAGGCTCCAATCGATTGGGAACCACGGCGACGTGAGTTGTGGTGCCCCGGCGCGGCTGCAGCGGCTGTGGGAACGCCCCGGCCAGGGCCCCGGGGCTGCGGCCCGTCTCGCCAGATGTGTTGCCCGATTTGGTGGTCTCCAGCCTTATCAGAAGCTCCGCGCCCCACTGCTCATTTGTCATTGCTGGTCAGCGGATTTATTGCATTTGACCAATGGCGATTTTCCCTCCTTGCGGACGACCACGACGACGACGGCCAGAAGGAAGAAATTGATTTCAATTGTTCAGGCTTTCTGGTGCTCTTCCTGGGCCCGGCGTTGCGTTGCGCTGCACTGCGTTGAAAAGTGGGCGTTCGGGGGTTTGGTCGCCGCGCGATTTATTTGCAGCCAACTGTTGTTTCGCTGTCCACGGGGGAGATTCATATCGACAGTCGATGATATTTGTGGCGGATTTTAGAACCGTGTGGGCATAAATTTCGGCTCGAAAAGGGCTCCGGAGGAAATTGAAAATTATTCAAATGCCGCGCTCAGCGGCGGTTACCGTGCAGTCGTGCTGGCGGCGCAAGATAAGCGCACTTAGCGCGGTATTTAGGGCGATCGCCGATTAATAACTTCCACCTGGGACATTTGCGGCCGCAATTCAACTAGCACCCGGAATTTATATTTCTATTTATATTTCTATCGAGCCAGAATGTTCCGATATAATACAATAGATTCTGAAAAGGAAATATATGAGAAATTCAACGACATTATGACCCTTATTTATTTACCGGGCGTTTTTCGGGATACCTACTATTTGACTTGTACATATAATATATTATTATTAACTTTTCCTTATGTACTGATTACAGCAAGAGAAAAATATTGGTCACATCAACAAAACCATATATTATTAAATCAAACATTTTCGCGTTTGAAAATACGCCGAACTCAAAATTGTTTTGTTTCAAACATATCACCGGATTTAATTTAACCGCGCTCTTAGTTAATTGAAATGAAGATAAAATTGTTTTAATTCAATCTCGCGCATACCTAGTTGTTAGATTAAATTTATAAAAAAATTTTATTAAAAAGTATTTTGCTTATATGTTAAAGCTTAAAATCATTTGATTGAAACGCGTTTAATTTTTGGGTTAAATCTTAAGAATGTATACTTTAAACACGTTAAGCTGTTCTGTTAAAGTCTAAAAATGTATGATGCAAATGCGTCCAACCCCGTTTAGTTGTGTTAAAGCTTAAAAACGTTTTAATTTTCTTGTGTGAATTCTAACTAAAATTTAGAGCCTGGCTAATTTTTTCCCGACCTGCAAATCGACTTTACAAAGTCCACACTAAACAAATAAAACCACTTCTTATTGACCGTCCGTAATCTAAATGGCGCAGCAGACACACTAAGCGAATTTAGCTTTTGCTTATTAAGGCTGCATGTTCATTGTTCATAGACTCAAATAGTGTTATTAAGTAAAACTAAAATGGAGATATGTATTTAAGTTAAGGGGGCAGTACACTTCTATTTTTTGAAAAAATCGATGTTTTCAAAAACATCAAATTTGTATACTATATACCTCCAAAAATAGTTTACAATATGTTAAATCGATTGAAAAGGCATTACCGAATAAGCGTAAGATACTTTTTTTTCAGAATTATCTGCGAATTGAATAAAAAAAACTTTAAACGCGTTTTTCTCGAAACTACGTTTTTTGACCTGGTTGGCAGTTTTTTGAAAAAACTACTGGTCCGATTGGGCTTAAATTTTGCGGACTTATTCCATATATGTTTGCTTATGGTTTGAATTATTATTAATATAGGTTAATATTGAACCCTTTTTTTAATAAATATTTTAATAATAAAAAAATAAAAATTAACGTTAAACAATTAAAAATGCCCCCATTTTGTTGTTTTCTTGCCAAAATACTTCATCTTATATTTTATATTTTAATATGTGCTTTGAATTTTTTGTTTCAGACGTTCCAGAGCTGAGATTTCTTACCAACCAGTTTGAAAAGGGTTTTTTTTAGGCAGCCATATACGCCAGAAATTTCGAAAAAATTATTTTTGTTTTCTTTGATACATATATTTTAATGTGTAAAATTTTCAAATGATTCAATAAGTTTTTCTATAAAAAAAAAAAACACTTTTAAAATATGCAAAAAAGAAGTGTACTGCCCCCTTAATGCGCATATTTTTGGTATAATTGTTCTGTATTACTCCAAATAATATAATATTTAATTCAAGCGCGCATCCGTATAAGGGGACTTTTTGTTTCATATTTAAAAAAAAAAACACATTTTAATTTGTTTTTATAATTATGTATTATATTTATCAAACTAATTCCTTTTAAATATTATAGTAGAACCATATGGAGAATTAAAAACATTTTTTTTTGCATCCTTAGTATGTCTTACGCATTGCAGAGGGCGTCTTCCAAAAGTCACTTTTAAAAAGCCCGTATTTCTCTAGAACTTCCTGTAGCACACAGAGTAAAAATTCCAACGGGATTCTATTCATAAGACGAAATACTAGTAACTAAACTTAAAAATCATTTTATTTTTAATATTTTTATCATTTTATACACATTTTTCTGAGAAATCAAAAAACCAAAATTTGTTTGGGGGTAAACTACCCCTGTATAAATAGGGGTATGTAACATACTATTTTTAAAGGTTTAGTTACTAATATTTTTCATAACGAATCGAATCTATTTTGAAGTATTATAATTCGTTGAGTAGTTTTCGAGTTACAGATGCGGTCAACTTTTTTAAACGGTTTTAAAGTTTTTGTTATATAATTTTTGCATATAAAACACATAAAGGTACCGTTACAAATATAGGTATAACTTTTTATCCTGTACGAATTTCTTAAAACGGTTTTAGGATAGTATTTCTGTGATGTTAAAGAACACTTTTATGTAAAAAAAGTAATAGATTTTTTTTCAGAAATGAAACGAACCCTTATATTATTTCAAATACTTTACAAGTATAAAACATAAATGGAGATATTTAAATCAAACACAAATATTTTTCACACAAATGTCATGGATTATTATATCAAACAATTTAATTCAAATGTGTATCGTTTTGAATTACTTGAAATAATTTCCATGCTTAAAACCAAAATGAAAATATTTAAATCAAACGCAAATATTTTTGGCAGAACTATAAAATGTTCGAACTACACGAATTTCATATTCAAGTCAAACGCGTATACTTTTAAATCAATTGACATAGGTCAAACATGCTAATTTAGAACAAAATGTTTGATCCAAATATATCAGAAAATATTTAAAGCTTCAAAAACCCTATTATTTTTTGGTTTTTAAAAAAAACTGCTGATTTTTGTTGGCCTTTTTTTCTTTTCAAATTCGATTATCTTTTCGTTGCTACTATTGAATAATCATATAACCATCAAAAATTGGGGTCGTAATGTATAAACTTTCTCAAAACATGGTTTTGAAATTTTTTTTGCTTTAGTTCTTTCAAAATGGCCGAAATGGCTGTACAAAATAGCAATTCAATAAAAAACTTCGCGATTTTTTTACACGAAAAGGATCAATTTTACAAAAAAATTTATAGAACAGACAATGTTTGAAATTAACCAAAGAACATGTGTGAATTTTTCCAGAATTTGTTGGACTATTTTTGATTTGTTGGATTTGGCCAATTTTTAAAAAATCCCAAAATGTCGCGAAATATTTTGAAAAAAGTTCAGACGTGTTCTTTGACTATGTATAAGCACTTTTTATCCTATAAAATTTATTCGAAAAATTTATCCTTTTTGAGTAAAAATATTACCAAGTTTTTTATGATGCTTGTATAATTCAAATTCAGATGCCGAAATTGCGTCCTGTGAGCGTTAATGGGTTAAAGAATTGGTCTTTCTTCTCAAGAAAAGTGTAGTTGTTTATACACTGTAAGTTAAACAACTCACGTGACCATCTTTTTATGAAACCCAATACAGAACAAGCTCTCATAACCATGGAATTTAGGAATTTATATGCTCCATAAAGTCAAGTTTGCTGTCAAGAATAACACGTAAGTTAAGAACAAACAGAGAGTATAAATCTAAAAAATGTCTACCCTGATGAAATGACACAATTTCACATTTATTAACATTTAGTTCAAGGTTATTGTGAGCATACTAATAACATATTAAATATAATAAATAACGTTAATATTCCTTGTTTGAAAGATTAATTTCATGTCATCAGTATAGATTGAAACTCTAGATCTATTCATCAGATGTGTGATATCGTCAATTGACAAAATGAAAAGTAGAGGACCTAAATGGCTATCCTGAGGGACACCCAAAGTTGTTCAGATATTCCTCGTTTACCTTTATACCTAGAAATCAAATTTGCTGCCCTATTTAGAGTTACCTGATTGCTGGATTGTTGATACTAGGGCTAGACTCACATTTCCTAAGATGTTTATGAATTTTCTACTTTTGCGCTTTACGAATTTAATTTTTTTTTTACATTTTACCCGTACTAATGGAAGCTTAAAGGTAAAGCGCCATTCTTCTTCCAAGTCCCGCCCACCTGAGGTGTCTTTGTCTCTGTACATCGCGTCGCAAATCGACGACGAAGCCATTTGCGACCGGCCTGAAATCATATTCCGGTTCAGGTGTAATATGCTTGTCGCGAGGCATTAAGCGTGAAAAGGGCGGAAAAAAATACGTGTTCATGGGAGCTCCATCGAACCATCGGGGTACAGGAGAACAAAATCGGTCCCAAACCAAAGTCCCAAAGACACTCGGTGAATTCTTCGCGCTCTAAGTGATGAGCACCAATAAAGTCCGGGACATCTCTCACGCGGGATCCCATTACGCAGGTAGGAGGCGGTAAAGCAAGGTAGGGCGAGGTAAATTGAAAATCAAACACGTAATGGGGCCCATCCAGAACCAGGCATGTAACTCGATCGAGGAACTTCTGCTCATTAAAGGCCTCGGCCCGGCGCGGCCTCGCTCGATCGGGGCAGCTAATTAGCAGCCTGCGCACCCTCTTCATCTTCCCAGTGTCATGCTGCAGGCACCGATTGGTGTCAGTGGCGGCGCTTAGTTCTTTAATGTCGCCACAAACATGATAACGCTGCTTGGAAAATGCTAAAATCCAGGTGAGAATGGGAATCATACGAATCCATTGCCCGAGAAGGTGTCTTTCTGCAAATCATCTCCTGGTGGTTTTTTATTGGCTCGTCTCGGGCATCGCCATTTTATCTCAGTCGCACCGAGGACAATAAATAAATAAATAAAAAGGGAATCATTAGAAGGGTCGGTACCTAAGGCTTCGGTCTGGTGGAGGTGAACTGAAACCTGTCCCCAAATCCATTTTGCTCTTATTTATAATTAACTACGTGACGTCGAGCGAATCTCGTCGGCGTTGCGCGCTTGGAGCATGAAATTCGCATTTAGCCTTAACTTGTTATAGTATGACAAACGACCGATTCCTGAACGGAGGAGCGACGGGTTCTTTTATGGAGCGGCCAAGTGCTGATAGATGGCATGCCGGATTTCGGTAGATAAGGCATTATTTTAGGACGCTACTTTGACAAATATTTACTCCAAATATTACCAGCAATAAATTCAAGTGTACACGGTCGAACATTTTGGAATAAATTTAACATTTTTGGATTGTATATGTACTATATGTGACCATACCAAAAATATATTAGATTGTGATATTTTATACGTATTTAATATTTGTGTATGTCAATAAGTATATTAATAGTTGATACAAAAGTTTGGTTGTACAATAATTTAATCAGTAAAGATTTAGAGGATTTAGTTTTAAAAATAACAAATAAAATCTCATTAATTTTTTATTACTTAGTCTTCTTCTATAAATAAAATTACAATATAATTCATACTTATATATAAAGTAAAACTATGTATAGTACATCTTTTCTCTTCCATAAATACTTATATAAGTTTGTTTATATAGGTACTAAATTATTAAAACTAATTAAGCTATCAATTTAATTGTCGGACAAGCAATTCAAATTCTCATTTAATAGTTTCTGCTTTATAAACCTCACAGGGAAAGTAATAATTAATTTTCAAAGAATATATAATCTTAATTAAATGAAATTTCGGAATTTTTTCTTATTTTTTTCGCATCTATAATGATAACTACAATCTATTCAAGTTGTACTAAGAACTTTATCTTCATTTATATTTATCCCAAATGCATAAAAAAACTTACCTTAATAGAGTGGTTTTTAATATGCAAGTGTATTTTCGAATTAAAAATTAATCTTAGAAGAATATAGAGTCAAATGACGTACAAAATTCAATGAATTATTTTTTAATCCTAGATTTTTTATATCTAATAATAAAAAGGAAGAATTTTTTATATCTAATAATAAAAAAGTATCTCATTGCAATTTAAGCATTTTAGCTTCGATTATCACGTTTTTATTCCTTGGAGATCCTTGACCCTCGTGTAAAATCTTAAAAAGAATCTCTACAACTCAAATTCCAACAGAAGGGTTATTTAACATGCAGAGCACTAACAAAATTCTTCTTATATTTGTATGTTATTGAGGTTAAGTGAATAAAATTCTAATTACAACAAAATTGAACAGCATTTATTGAATAACTTGTATGACTATTCCATGCATAAGATAAAGTTTATAGGTTCCACAGAACGAATCAGCCACAAGGTAATATGATTTTGGTGAATGTCACATACCATATTGAGTCTATAATAGTTTTAACTTAATAACCTCCCTTGCTGCGTATAATATTAAATTCTCAGATTTAACTAGAAGTTTGACAGCGTTCACATACATTAGTTAGTTTACACTGATTGATTTAACACCGGGGTTGAATCTAAAAGATCATATTTGCCAATTGTGATTTTCAATTTAGTATTAAGAAGCTATCATTTCGGATCTACATCAAATTTGGAATCAATGACAATTTTCTTTTTTAAGTAGTATCGAATGCTTTTAATCAAGTTACTTTTTAAATTTTATTTTAAGTCTTTAAGTGTATACTATAAAAAAAGTTTTAGGTATACGGAGAGAAAATGTATTATACTATAAGGGTATGCATAATACAAATATTTTTTACTTAATCCAAGTACAAAATTCAGTTAATAGTTAGTGATCATAAATATATGATTATTATTACGAATTTAGAAGTATATATGATTTTATTTCTTATATGAATAATACGTATGCTTAAATTAATTCTTATCTGACCATATTCTTAAATAAAGAACAACATTTTATAACCAGGAAAATATACAGATGTATTCATTATGATCAAAGTGTAAATAATAAGCAGATGACTATAAAATATTATAATTCTTATAATTAATTTTACACTGTTAAAGAAGTCATAAAACACTATTCTTCTTCAAGAAAGAGATTTAACTCTAAAAGGTTTTTAAATTGAAAATCACAAAGTTATTAATAATATGGTAATTATGAATTTTAGAAACACTGTTCAAATCCTAAAATTAGTAAAAGGGACAGAATTCCGTTTTGTGCCTTAGTGACGCATAAATTGTGCTTTAATATTCTTTAGTTGACTTTTAGGTAATTTACTCACAATTTGTGCTTAAATATTCTTAAATGTTAATTTGTGATAAGTTACTTATGTTAAAGGTCTTTGAAAGTATCTAGTAAATAAAGTTTCATGGTACTTGGAAAACTCGTAAATGTAAATTATATTAACCCTTTCACGACGACTGCCGTATATATACGGCAGTCATTTCCCGACTAGAATTTATAGGGGGCATGCCTCATGAAGCGTGTGGGCCTCATGTGGCAGGTGAGGGGTATGCCGATAGAGGGATTTCCCCGTAGATTCCTCATGAGGTCCTCATGTGGCAAGTGAGGGGCATGCCGATAGAGGGATTTCCCCGTAAATTCCTCATGAGGACCTCACAAAATAAAATCAGCGATACTGAAGTGAGGTTTACCTTATGAATACCTCACAAGGGTCTTATGAGGCAAACCTTACAATGAAATAGGCAATCCCACCTTTTGCTTTACAGGGGTTCGATTAGACAAACATCACATACACACCTAGGCATACTTGACGTTATCTGCTAGTGGGTTATATTTGCAAATTATCAGCTGGGCTCGATTAAAGCACAAATCCCAGTATTATTAATAGCTGTCTTATCGGGTTTTCCTTACAAAAACTTCGTATTTTATAATCTATTGCATGAAGTATCATCTTCTTGAGAATCCCTCGACGAATCCCCCTACGAGCTGACAGCTCATCGCCATATTGCGGCACTCGTTCTTTTTTGGATTCTACCCGCAGGACGGACAACATCAGGGCGCACTCGCCTCGGACTGAGTTTAAGTTTATTATAATAATTTATATTAATAAAGAAGTATTTCCACATGTATATAAGTATAAGGAGTTAGGATTACATTATTAAGCATTACAAAGAGAGCCTGAATGAGGCAAGGCGTTATTTGCCCTAAGGCATCCTCATGGGACCCACACGAAGCAGTATGGCTAGCCTCATAGGGACCCTAGCTGTACCCCTCCAAAATTCTAGTCGGGTTTTGCCTCACGAGGCCCACATGAGGCAGTCATAATGATGCGCGAATGAGGCAAGGCGTTATTTGCCCTTCGTGCGCCTTATAGGGCAGCCTCATGGGACCCACATGAGGCAGTGTGGCTAGCCTCATAGGGGCCCTAGCTGTACCCCACCAAAATTCTAGTCGGGTTGTTCTTTCAAAGCGGCTAACACCGTATATATAAAGCACCCGTCACGAAAGGGTTAATAGCGCTATTAAAAAATAATATGACATAAATACTGTTAAAATCATAATTATATTATTGTTTTATTTCAATAGCAAACTCAAAATAAAGCTAGTACAGGCAGGCATTAGGCAACGTACAAAATGAGATACACAATTTAGCGAATAGTGCGTGCAATGGTATATTGCAAGCATATAGTGGTGGCAAAGTATGGTACAGGTGCGCCGTCGCGAAAGGGTTAATAATAGTATTTATGGAAACTGCTTTATAAAATTTAAATATTCACAATGAAGAAAATACTACTATGTGTGAATAATATATTATGAGAATATATGAATATAATTCATAGGTCAAAGAAATTTTAAAATTTATAACTTATGAAACTCTTAATCCGTGTTTGCAAATTTCTGTCCGTGGAATTGATTGAAATAAATTTCAGAAATAAATCTGCATCTTAACTGATCAATTTGTTTTTGAGCTGTCGTAGAGGAAGTATATAGAATAGTATTTTTAACAGGAAACACGTTTAAAATTTCAAATGTTATATATGTAACTCTTGAATGTAAAATTCTTGTGGAGCTTTATTTACGAAAATTGTAAATGGTTGTCCATCTCATGGTTTTTTTTTTAAATTACATATTATTTTGACACAGACAGTTCTTTCGCACTCAAAAAAATGACAGTACGAAATGAATATATTTATGCTAGAAAATCTTTGAAAAATATTGGAAACTAATCCCCAAAGGAGTGCTGTATTGCAGAAACAGTGCGAAATTTTAAAAGAAATTTCAATCGAAATAATGTATCAACCACGGCTACTGTAAGCAAAAGATTTACAAGCTAATTTATAAAACAAGTTATCCTCGTATTCATCCTCTGCTCTCAGCCGATAATATTACTGCTGTTGCCGAAATAGCGCACCTAAACCCAAGAAAAGTACTTAACTAGCCACAGATTTTAGCACTGGTAATGCATAGATTTTTTCTATCCAGAAATTAAGGAATTGGATCTGGACGAACTATGGTTCCATCGAATAAATCCATTGATATGAGCAATTGCCAAGCCAATCGAGGCAGCCATTTAAATGAAATCATATTCCATAATTAATCGGAAGGTTTACATTTTTCATTAAATTACCAAACTTTGAAAAATGTCAAACAGTGTTGATTGTATAGTATTTTTTTAAATAAAACCAGCCGATGGTCTACCCTGTATATTGAAAGAAAAATCAATTTTTTACCAGATTCATTCGAATATGTATGTAATATCCGCCCTAAATCCACGTTAGTCCAGGGTGATTGAATGATGTTCGTGCTACCTAAATACCCTCGAATGGGGCAATCAATTTGACCGTTATTCCTTTCATCAACAAGTTAAAAAGTGCCCCCGCAAAACCTATTTCTCATAAAAATCATGAGAGGCCAAGTTGGGCATATCATTGCCCAACGAATCGTGCCAATATCCGGGGAAAATCGAAATCAAGTTCATCAATCATCTGTCAGCGGAGCCCCATAACGAGGCGCTCATCCTGCGAGCAACAGTTTAGACAAATCCCCCGACGCTAATTGAAGCACGTAGATCTCGTTCTCACCTTTTCTCTTTAGCAAGCGGTCCAGCGGGCGGGTGCGGGCGGCTAGAAAACTCCGACTCGCGGGTCCCGCGGGATTTCAGCGACTCATCCTGCAAGGTGAGGGCATAGTCGAGTACGTTCGATTAATTACAAGAAAATATGCTTCTAATCGATTGGTGATGATGAGGCGTTTGATCGGCCCTGATAATCGGAAGAGCCCTGCACTGCGCTGTGGACCCTAAAGCCCCGGCCCGGTCAAGACTGGCTGGTGTCATATTTAACTTTTCTTAACACTTTGGGTTCCCCGTCAGGCCCGCAATCAGTTTGGGCTGTAAAATGTGTCAAAAGCGAAATTTTTCATCATCTTAAGTGTGTGCGCTTCACTTAATATTTTCCATTCATGCGCACTCGATCGATTAATGCGCGGTGCGAGGAACGCGCGGGTAAGGGTCGATTTCGTGCGAATTCCAAGTCAGAAGAAGTCCAGAGATTACATATGTTGATCCCAATTGATGGTACACCGCTGGGCTCAGACCCTTTGGACCTTGTTGCGACGAAGCGACGTCCATATCCAGTCCAGAGTCCGATCGTGTCCCCGCCACTGCTCCTCCGCAATCGGCGATTTTCGCAAAAATATGCGACTGGTGATCGACCACAAAATAAGTCTGCGGGTAAAAGATACACGGAGCCTGCGAACGCACCCAACACACACACACACACCGGTGAAATAGGTTGCGATCGGTTGGAAAGGGACTCAACTCAGGAGGGACAAAAAAAAATTTGTTGCCTTGGCTGCGCAGAAGAGAAATATTTCAGGCAGCATCCATGATCATTTCTGAAGGTGTGAAACTTGAAATTCGAAGCAATGGGATACTAATGGGATGCTGCTAAATGAGAAGTGACAAGATCCACTTTGCACCATATTATGCATACATCCATACATACGAAGGGGCGCGCAATTTCCAGCGCTGCCTGATAGCATTCCACGACCGCGAATAAAATCATTTGAAAAAGTGAATGTGGTCGCTGAGGCGCACTATAACTTAAATTACAAACCACTTTAAATCGAAGTATACTCAATGCTTTAATCTGATGCATCAGAAAAGTATTATTGTCGGAACCTGAATCGGCAGATACATATTAGATCTATTTCAAGATTAAAATGGCAAGTTATATAGCAGTCGCATTAAATATCACCTGCATCTAATGCACAAAATCAGCAAAATGACCAATATTAAATGTGATAAAGTGCCTTTATATTAATATTTAATGCATGAATTAGGTGACTAAATGACAACATACTACCTAAATGTCATGATACGCTGAGAGAAATATAGATGTCGCTATTAGAATAACGAACACGCCCATTGGGTAGATAATCTTATCCTCATTCCAAGCATTAATGAGAGACAAATATGGTAATAGTTTTAAACAGAGTTAATAAATGGAAAAATATGATTTTTTTAAAGTACGAGTAGAAAATTGGGTTCTCGTTCGTTGACTGATTAAAAATAGCATATAATTGTTATTTTAAAATTATATTATTTATAAATATATTAAGACATACTTCGATTTAACAAAAATGTTCTTAATTTAAGTAATAAGTCTTAATTAACCGACGAAGAAAAAGGAGGAGGGTCACAAGTCGCCGCGTATATATGCAGGGCGTCCAATAGGAATGTGTGAAAACTAATGAGTCACTATTTTTAAGAAAAATGGAGATCGGGAAAATGCAAATACTTTTTAATAAAGGAAAATCGTCATTCTCATTTCATGTCGATTTTATTATAAAAAATTAAACCTATTTAATACAAACCGGTAATTTAAAAATATAGTGAAGAAATTGAATTATTAACGATATATATTTTTAAAATGTGAACCATCTACATAAAAGGTATCTACCTGCACTTCTTTGAATCTTCTGTCGCCGGAGAGACGTACAAAGGGATGTTAGAGAACAAATCCTTTCGTTATGCCAAAAAGAGAGGTATCGCTAAATCTTTTTATTTTATTCAAGACGGAGCAGCACCTCATCGCACACAGGAAGTATTTGAAGCTATCAATAAATTTTATGGCGATCGAGTTATCGGCCTAGAGTACCCACGCTTTGCTAGGGGAAAGGAATAGAATAGCCACCTTTTTATGGGGCTACATTAAATATCTCTGCTATGAAAATAACCCGAAAACAATAGATTTTGATTATTCTTTTTTTTATTGGATAAGGTGTACCTCGAAGTTGGTCCCATTTAAATATGAAAAAAAAATTCCACCCCCAAGGGTAGAACAAATTTGGGAATGTTTGATTTTGCATTCACCTGTAAACCGATTCTGCTGAAACTTGGCACACATATGTAGCTCTGATGACACTACAACATAATGGACACCTGGAATTAATCTGATAATGGAGACAGGAGAATTAGTAGATTTTAGCTACAAAAAATTAAATAATAAAAACTTTTTAACAACAAATTAAACCAACAAAAAAAGAAACTGAAAAGCTAAAAATAAAACAAACCTTTCGGCACCATACAAACAATCAACGAAGATCATCAAATTACTTTAAAGAACTAATAAAACCAAAATAACATAAAAATGCAACGTGAAATCTCTAGCGATAAGCAATAACAGTGCTGACTCAAAATTTGGTTACTTACATTAGTTTTGAAGTTTAGTTATAAAGACTAAAAAGGTTTATATGTTCTAAATTTAGGAGAGATTTTCCAAATGTAGAAAAGGCAAACTTAAAAAGTAAACCCGTCCGTGCCCGAACAAGGATTTAAAGTTCTAAGCCTTACCGAAAATTACAAAAGTAAATAATGTTGACAAAGTAATAAAGTAAAGAAGAGGAAATAGCCTTTAATGGATAATAATTTGCACTTCTAGTTTTTTTTTCAATCATTTTCATTTAATTAAGCAGTTTTTTCTTATTTTAAGAATTACTTCTCTTGTTTCAAGAAAATATTTTCTTGTAAAATTGGCTTGTTTGAAGCAAGTTTATATTACAAATAGCAAGCTTTTCAATTTAACTCTAAAATTAATGATAATATAAAATAATCTGATAGCACCAAAAATCTCTACAATATAAAAAAAAAAAATTTATACCATTTTAACAACCGAATCATAAGAAAGGAAATAAACATTTACTTATTACTAAACTTATAATTTATCATTGAAGTCTCACTGAAGAATAAGGAATTCTTAAACTGTAAAATATTTAAAATTTTATTATATGTAATTGACTTCAGAAAGTAATAGGAAATATGAATTTACATATATGTATATAAGGTTGTAAAAATGTCGAGATCATACTACAATTAATTTCGCAGCTCATTCAATTTAATTTCCTCATTTCTTCATGATAATCGCACTTAACAAGATTTCTGGCAGGCGTGACCTGAGAAGTGTTGTTTGTTATGTAAACTGAAAAGCTTATTGAAACGTTGTGGAGGTGTTCGCTAAGACGATGAAAGCCAGTTTTAAAACAACAAGACTATCCCAGAAAGAATGTCGGCAATAGATTAATTAGGTATATGTCAACCCGCCAAATCTGGGGAATGAAGAATTCGACAATTTTGGGCCATGATAATTACAAATGTGTAGCAATTAGTACACTATATTTGTTATTTCTATTTTTCCAAATAAACAAAACCTTATCCGATTTCAAGCGAAGTAAATGTACATGTATATTATTTATAAACAGGATTTAACAAATAAATTGATTAACCATATTATTTACAAAGTAGCAGATATGATCTTAGAATTAATTTTATATGTTTATCAATGTATCGCGCTTCCTTGATTGTATATAGTCTAAATTTTTATTTTATTTATCAGCCAATTAAAAATAATAATATATAAAGTAATTAACACATACAATTGTATTTTACATAATTAAATAAATCTAATTATTATTTTGTTAAAATTAATGATAAACAAATGACAGCTACATAATAAGACTTTTACATGTTCAAGATTTCCGGCTTATTTCGCTAAGAATCAAGTTCGCCGAATTTCAATGCATAGCAATGAATGATAAATAGAAGTTTATTCATGCTGATACGTGGCAAAATCTATGATTATTCCTATTAAACCATTATTCAGCCAGAACCAGGTTATTAATCTGGCTTTGTCATCTGTTATGTGGGATCGTTATATACATATTTTTTCAATATTTTTAAGTTTTATAATTTGGCGTTATTAAGATCACTATTGTTAAATTTAGTTTGTGAATTCAATTCATTAATAACACAAGTCGACAAATTTTAACTTTGTTTTGGAGTCTGGATTATGAATGCTATTTTCTTATTGATTATGCACCTTTTATGTCTGGAAGGAAGGAAATAGTGAAGTTATTTTTTTCAATCTTTGCTTTTGTTAAGAGGAAATGGACATCCCTTTGGATTATATGACCCTCAATAACACCTTAATTTTTTGCCAGAAGGTAGGTATATTATACTTTAATATATACAACAATATAATTAATTTTTGTTATGTGTACCAAAATGGGGATTTCAATATGCCAGCCGAACATTTGCAATTTCATGGGATTTCTATTCTAATGAATTAAGGGGATTTTAAGATCGTTGATGTTAAATCCACCCCCAAAGGAAATAAAACGATTTTCGGGGTTGGTAATTTTAATTTTCCTATCCTGATTACAAAAGAATCATAAGACGAAAGCAATAAGACACAGAAAATATGTTGACTTCTACGAGGGGCGTTCAATGTATTCTCGGTATAGGCATGAAAGAATAAGCAGAAAATTCTGAATAAAATTTATTTTTCAATGTAGTCCGCCATCACTTCAACACACTTATTTGAGCGGGAAAGTAACTTTTCAATACCCCCTAAAAAATATTTTTCTTCCTTGTCTGAAAAATGTTCATCAATTGCCGCGTTCAACTCTTCATCGTCGGAAAAATGCTTACCTCGAAGATCTTTCTTAAGATTTGGAAACAGAAAGTAATAACTAGTGGCCAGAGTCGGGCTGTAGGGTGGATGATTGATTTCTTCAAATTCCCACTCCCGCACAGCAGCCTTGGCAACGAGCCCTGTGTGAACCGGCGCGTTGTCGTGAAGAAGCAAGACACATGCGGTCAATTTTCCACGTCTTTTTGCTTTTTAATTGCCTCCTTTAAATTACGTAGGGTGTTTACGTAAGATGCGGCAGTAATACTTTGACCCTTTTTTGTGTACTCAATCAGATTCCCTTAGAATCCCAAAACACTGTGGCCATGAGTTTTCCGGCGGTTTGGTCCTTTTTTATGCCACTGCATGGACTCTTGCTTACTCTAAGGATCATAGTGATGAACCCACGTTTCATCACCGGTGACTATTCGGTCGAAAATACTATGCGGATTTTCACCACAGAGCTCTAAAAACTCCTTTTTAACACAGCGCGATGCTCGATTTTTTTCAACATTGTCGCATCAGCCATCGTAGTTGCTTTTTCGTAATGAATATCTTGAATACTAATGGTGACAATTAGATAACATTTTATATTTATACCCTCAAAGAGTGTCTTTAACTAATGAGATAATTTAATTACCCTCATCATTAATTTATCACCCCGATACCGAGAATACATTGAACGCTCTTTAAACATTATAGGACCTTTAACACGTTCGACCCTGAGCGATTTTTCGAATTCTGCATGATGAGAGTTTTTCCTTGGTTCCTATTGTTCAAAAGTTACAGAACTCACTTTTCTTTGGTCTATTGGGTTTAGGGATTACCTGTCTATAGTTTAAATGTTGCAACACCCGTTTTACCGCGACCTAAACATTTTAGGGCCTATTACTGTCTATTACTTAAAAGTTAGTAATTTACATCACTTATTTATTTCTCAAATATAATAATATTTACTTTCAAATAAGTAAATCTTGACACAACTTTAAAAAAATGTTCAATTGTGGCTTGGAGCTCCAAGAAATTTAAAAAGTTAATTTTTAAAAATTATATGTACAAACAAATGTTTCCTTCGTCGCAATTTGGCGCCCCTGAGCGCTAAGCAGCCGCCTAGCTGGCCTATATGGTAGAGCGGTCCCTAGGTGTGGACCACCGATGGTCCACACTGGGTTGAACTTGTTAAGCAACCGTTTTTTGGCAAAACTAACAAAAACGATTTTCTTTTACATCCTTCCACTTAAGAATTGTTGGAAAAATTCTTAATTCGATTTGGGACTATAATTCCACAATACGGTTAAACTTTATGTACCTCAAGTGATCTTAATAATTTCATCGCACTTGATTGCAGCCCAAATACGTGTAATTACGGTATCAAACAGAGTTCTCGTGGTAATTTCTACATAAACTGCCATCATTCTGTGTTAAACACATCACTTAATCCAAGTGATTGCTCCAAAATCGCTACTATTATCACTTTAAAGCGCGGAAAAGTGTGTAAACGACGATTTCGCTTTTGTAGTCTGTCGGTCGTCAGACCGAAATTAACCAGCGCCTTGGTCGGATAATAAAACCTTCCGGGGGCAATAAACAAAATCATGAAATATTCAGCAGGCATTGTGAGCATTGAAATAATAAAGTGCGCGCTCATCAGCTCCTCTGAGCTCCCTATTCCGAGAAAGACACGGTCAAGAAGCGAACTCGCCAGCAGGTTTTAATCGCGCTCGGCTGCCTACTGCGACCTAATCTGCGCTTGCGGTGAACTGACCATTCGAATCACATAAACAGCAATTTAATACAATTCCTTGAGGTAGAGATGATTTCCTCAGTGGTCACGGATATTGCCATCATCATCCAGCGATTAATTTCTTATTCGCTTTCAAAGTAACCGGGAGCGTTTATTGCACAAAGGTGAAAACTTTTGGAATATGTCGATAATTTTAGGGTTCCTAACCAAGAACAGAAAATGGGATTATTATGGGTGAAAATTCCTATTTATTCGCATGTCTGCTAGCCATACCGTGTGTAATTTTGAATTGTTTAATTTAAGCAAAGCTTGACATTTTGATATGTTTTTTCATAGTAAATTCTATTCAAATATAGTTAGAAATGTGTGCTATCTTAAAAACTAGTAAGATTTTGCAAAGATCGCGCAGTTGTTAAGGTTGAGAATTTGTGCGGAAGAGGACACTTCATCTTTTCTAACGATACCAAAATTTCAAAATAAATTCTAAAGTTTTCGATTTATCGCGACTCAAAGACACAAATTCACACAGTTCACAAAGGCCATAGGAGTAAGCTGGAGGAGTAAAGTGCCCCCGCGCCGATTATGGCCGTTATATTTTTTTTTATCGTCATTACTAACACAAGTAACAAATTGACCAAGTTTCATGTATTAAGGGGTGAGAATTAATTTAAAAAATTTCGAAAACAATTAATATCTTTTGAACTCGTTGACCGATTTGGATGAGATTTTTATGTGTTGTAGATGTCACTGAGACGCATCACAGGACAAATCAGTGGAACTGAAAACTGGATATAGCCTTTTCTCAAAAAATTTGTTCAGCCATTTTGAATTTTGGTACAATCACCAAAATGTTGTTATAGCTTCCTAACATAGTTTTTTATAACATATATTTTTTCCAGATTTTTCTTTCATCGGCGTGACACGTAAAAAAAATAAAATGTTGATATTTATTGGTTTTTTGTAGGTTATGACTGTACGGCAAAATCGCCAAAAATTGTTTGTGAGTTTCTGGCGTAGTTTTTTACAATATATATTTTTTCCCGGGTCTTTAATCAGACTGAGAATTGGGCACACTCGGCTTACCCATGAATACCTCCTACGGCGCAAAGACCAACCCCTTTGCCTATACTGGTCACAACAAATAAAGCGAAAACTTGTATCAAAGCTCTTATGAAAAATTTAAAACGCATTAAGTATAACATTTTAAATAATAAATATGAGGATATGAGAAATTATAGATTTACGAAATGAGTGCAAAACTCAAGAATTATAAATTATTCATACCTCATTATATTCACATTTTCTTTTTCAGTACAAATAGCAAATTATGATGAAGTTGATATCAAGGTAATAAGCTAATTACGATTCGCATTAAATTAAGCACAGCAAATGTTGTTTCACATTTTCAATTTAAAATGTATGTGTCATGCCATTTGTCTCGCATTTTATGATCTACCTCCGAAAAGAAAAAATGTTAATATTGATTGTACTTTATTGACTTTTCAAAATTCAGTTTAATACATATAAAATACGAACCCCATGTATACAAATTCTGTACGATGTTCATTCTATAGCAACGTGAATGTGGAGTTGAACTACACGATTGATTCACAATTAAATTAGATTTAAAGAACTTTTAAAAATTAAGCTTCTGTATATAGAACATGATTTTCTTGCACAATTATCGGTTTTTGCTAAAAACGATATAAAAGTATGTATACAGGGTGACAGTGGCGTGGGGTGAAATTTTTGAGAAGGTAAGCCGATGCAAAAATCAGAAACTTAATAGCGAAAAAAAACTTACCAAATGAAGTCAGATATTACAAAATGTGTTCAACAGTGACTGCGTGTATTCTTGTCGAATTTAGTCGGCCACTTCTATCATACTTAAAGTCATTGGAAGTTAAGTGCTATATGAATATTATGAATAAATATGCACATACAATGAACTTCAAGAATAATATAAGTGGCTTTGAAAAAAACCGTTATAGTCGCGTGTATCGTGCAATCAAACTAAAGCAGTTAACAAAAACTGTGAAAAGTTGATATGAAATATAATTAATCTTACTTATACTCCAAAACTAATCTACGATTTTTTTTTATAAATTCGGCCAAAACATCATTGTAAAAATTAGACTGATTTCTAATTTGTAAAAGAAGGTGTTTTTCTATCGATAAGAGTGCTAAATTTGAGAGCCTTTCTTCGGTTTGAGAATTTCTTAAATAAGTATGATTTTTCATAAATCGACTTATTAAAATGTTTGAAAACCCCGTCCTTACGCTTGTAATCTATTTTCATCGACGGTTTAGCGCGACCTAATTCGATAACTCTGCTTTTTTGCTGAAAAGATAATCTATTAAATTCATTTGCCTGTTCTAATAAAAAATCCGTTAAGCAGCATTCAACACTAAGTAACGCCATTTCCAACAAAAATTAAAGACTGAGAACAAGATATAAATAAAAAGCTACTAAAATGTCCTATAACAGACCACCTAGACCTTACAAAATTCTCACCAGCTTTTCACAATTAAATTCTATATATTCAAGTACAATTACACTTCACTTTAAATCAAACATGCACGACAAATCCTTCAACTGACAAATTGAAACAAATAAATAATAGTCATCCGAATAGCCGAATCTAACGAAAAAACCCTAGAAGCCGGATTCTATCGTGTTATCGAGAGGTAATAAAATAGCACCACACCACAATCATAAGTCACAATCCGTTGAGCACCAAGGCCTAAAGAGACACAAGTTAAAAAATTTTATATTAAAATATAATAAACAAAACCACAACACCCCTCCCTTCCGAGAAGACGACTTCTGCCGTGTTCTTGTGAAATAAGGGAGCATTCACTCCTACAATTCACAGCCCCTTCAGTATCAAAGAGATTTACAGTCAGCTGAATATTGTTTATGAAAACCAAACCCACCCCAACCAACCCCACTCACCCGAGAAGCCGCTTTCTACCGTGTTACAGTAAAACCCGTTTAAATGCAACCCGCTTTACTGCACAATTCCTTTTATTGCACACGATGCGAATGCACCGAATTTTTTGCCTTATTAATGTGTAGAAACAAAGACCGCATTATTGCACACCTCTTAAATGCACAAACCTCTTATTTGCACATTAATTTCAGGCACGAATTTTCTATTTGAGTTCAAAAATAACCGGATAAATGCAATATACATATTTTAAATGAACAGATCTGTAGAAGTGTAGTACTTTTACATTATCCACTCGGTGGTTACCATTTAAAGGCAAAGAAGAAGAACACTTTCTCGTTAGTCTTTGCTTTGACATTTCAGTCTTTTTGAGTTGGCGGGTGGACCTTGCAAATTGCGGATTGTAATTGTTTAATTTTGGTAAAATTTGTAAAGTAAAGACGAAAACAGAACGCTATGTAATTAATCAAACTGAAATAAAGTAATCAGAGCTCTCTTAAATGCACAACATGTGCATTTATCTTAAAAACGTTTAAATGCACAAACCGTTTAAATGCACGAAATTTTCTGACAAATTGGATGTGCATTTAAGAGGGTTTTACTGTATAAGAGAGCACCACTACACTCACACCCGTTCATAGAGAAGACACGAAACAGCTGACATTCTAAGAAATAAACAACCACCCGCCGAAGTGACCCGAGTTTCAACTTGTGCAAAACAAAAACAGCCGAGAAGCCGGTTTCTATCGTGTTATTTTCTTATAGGATTTGCTTTTAGTGAGCAAAGGATATCACACACGATTTCTTTGTTACTCGTGGAGAAAAGTGTGGGCTTGAGTAAGCCGTAAAATGACCGGCTTACAGAAGCAGCGAGCGAGCGCTTCATACCCGATGCAACCCCTTGATAGAACCTGCTACGGTGCGAGGGAAGGTTCCATCGTAGTGCAACAACAGATTATGGTTGTTTTTGGTTGTAACACTTGTTTTACCGTGTTTTCTTTACGAGGTGAATTTTGGGAGCGCTTTCCAGGAATTTTACAGGCATAGAACAAGTTTTAAATTTACGGGAATAGGATGAGTTCCCAAAAGGGAAGCCGGTAGGAATCGTGTTATATGGACCCCACGCCACTGGTATAGAACCATATTTACAATTTAATAAGCCATAATAAGTTAAAAATCGTTTTACGAAAATTTGGTTTGTAATTCTCATTCCCAAAACGTATCATATTGCATAATTTTAATTAACATTGACAAAATAAAAGATCATAAAATAAAATATGTTTAAAAAGCATTCCACACGTCGAAAGAACGTATTTTTTTTCCTGCTAAATAAAATTCCAAGTCTATGTATCATATATCATAAGGAATATGTAGCATAATACGAACAATTTTAAAGCTATATTAATATTTTCTGTGAAGCAGTTTTTCAACAAATGTGCACCAGCTGCGGGGCCTGCATTGGTCACAGAAACTACTTTCTAAGTGTGTTATTAATCATAAATAATTATACACTTGTCTCGGTATGAAATATTTTGATATAAAATTAGCGTTAATTAAGATATTAACTTCAATTTGAATCTACAGTTATCAATCATACATATAATCAATACTTTATTAGTATATTGCATATCAAATTAATCAATTAGAAGATAAATATAAATTGAATTTATAAAATATTGAAATTATGCCACAGAGTTTTTAAAAAAGCACAAAAGTCAACAATTCATTGTATGTTGGTTGAAATCGGTACACGATTAAAATATGTTGTTCGCGAATTTGTTATTTGTATTTTCGTCATTTTCTTTCCAGACATTTATCTTCAAAGTCATACTTTTATAAATATTAAAAACCTCTTGATCCAAGTATAGACAACAGTCTTATTAGGGCTTAAAACAGTCCGAAAAAATATTTGAATTTACTTAATATTTATTTCATTTATGTACACACCATCAAGGATCCTATATTTATTAGTACAATTATCTATTATTTAAAATAAAACAGAAACAATTTTTTTTTTCTAATGCAGTAATCAAGATCATGATGAAAATTACTAACAATTCAAGACTAAGCTTTATGAATTTGGGATCTGGGTAGCATTTAGTATCAAGTGTTCTTCGAGAAGTTCATTAACTTGTTTACTAAGTATAAGTGCTATGATACTGTATTAACTTTATATGAAATATTATAATTTTTAATTTGAAACTTATATGTAAATATACAAACCTTATAGAATTAACCAAAAAATTGAAATATACTTTTATTTTCTCTACCCTGTGATACGGCTAGACATAATTAAAATTTACGTTAGAACCATTTAATAGCATGATAAATATGTAGTTATTTTAATGGCTTTGTGAAAGGAAAAACTCTTTTAAACTTAAAGAAGGAATATGCAAATTATCTCTTGTTAATTGATGATAATATAAAAAATGATTCACTGCTTAGCCAAATATAAGCAGCGAATAAATTGATTTAGGCAAACTATGGTATGCGATTAAAATTGTGATAAAACAAATAAATATAGTTGGCTATTGGCTACCTTATGGAACATGGAATAGGGTAGTAAACCCATTAAGTCCATTAGCAAGACTATCTGAATGCTTGAGCTCATAATCAACACATTTTCCCACTTAACCTAAACTTGATGGCTTTTTTATGTGGCCTTTTGCAAATTCTCCCGCTAATAAAAACCGCACCGGCGCGGCCGTAGAATTCACACTGTTTATGCGTCGCAGGTATCAACGCATCATGCAACTCAATTCATTTCATCCGAAAGCTCCTAAATGGCGATTTAAATGTTAATTTCGGTGTCTTTTTGCGCTCTTTGGACTAAAGGATGTTTTCGGGTTTCGTGGCATGTTAACGACACAGCCTTGTTGTGACATCGGCCGACAACCACTACACCAACACACCAACACACACACACACACACACGCGGATTGTTTGTGGCGAAGAAGAACGAAAATCTGGCGAAAAAGAAATCAGATTTAAGCGCACTGCGGCTGCGCAGATGGCCCCAATGAAAGTCCCACAGGGCACATGGGAAAAGTATTTAATTAGGATGTCGTTTCAGCATCATTTGAATAAATTAAAAACGGGCCTATCATCGAAGTTATCTGGACCCTCGTCTCCCACCTGTTGATTTCGTTTATTTGAGGCGACTTGCGGAGCCCTGTTCGGACGGGTCTCCAGGACCAAGAATTTATGGGGAGCATTATCCATGTCAATTGGGAATTATTGGAGGATATGATGTTTTTTGCATTTGGATAATGTTTATTTTGCGGGAAATTTCGAAATTGCTGCGCCCTTTACATATAATATAGCATTCGAGCTGAATTGACGCCCGAAGTGGCCGCATAAATTACCCAACGGATAAATATTTAAAAAAATTAAAATAAATAAATAAATAAATAAATCGGCAATGCGGCAAGTTAATTTGCTGACTTAAACTCCATTCGATGATCACTCTGTGATCGATCGTAAGCAGTTAGCCAACTATTTGCATGCAAATTAGATCGAAGGAGAATTTTGTTAATTAATTTGAGGATCCGTCCCCTGGCTGCCGCTCTTAATGAGAGTTCTTAAGCCGAGGTATCACGGTAGTAATGATCAGAGGTGTTCGTGTGAGTGTCAAGTAAAATTGTCACTTGGAATGCGATCGTTTCGAAAAATGAGACACGATCAGCGCAAAAAAGGACCATCGGCTCGAGCGGCTGTTAATTGCCCTCGGGGTGCTGAATCCTAAGTGGTTTCGTGTCTTCGTCTTTGTACTTGAGTCGCTCGCATTCGTTTTTTTTTTTTTTTTTTTTTTGGCACGATTCCCTAAGCTGCTATTCAACTTGTCATGCTCAAGAGATGCAAGCAGAGCAAGCATGCGAACTTTTCGTGGATTGCGTACAGCAGTGTGGCATGGCAGTAAGGCTCGACAAAGTGTCGTTTTCAAATAGTTAAGAAATCTCAAATCAATTTATTACCTCATCACAGCGTTGCCTTAACTCGATGTGTCATCGTTTACAATGCTTTTATTACCAAGTTTCCGGATGCGTTACAAAATGTGGAAATTATTTGTTCTTTCCAACCGAAAATAATTAAAAATTGGTAGGTCTAAGCGGAGAAATAATTAATAATACACTGATAAGAGTAAAAACTCTTCTGAGAGCTTTTAGGCCAGTCGCCAGACGAAAATAATAAAACATTAATTTATACCCTGAAGACCTAAAATTGAAGCATTCCATGTTGTGACCTTGGATTTTGAGCGGAAGACAGAAGAAGAGGCAAACAGGTTCGATTTTTCACGATTTGCATTATAAATATCTGCGATTCTCTCGTAAAATATGAATCGTAGAATATATTTTTTGTTTTCTATAAAATAATGAACAAAATTTAACTTTCCACGTTAATTTGTTACAAAGATCATCAGTTAGTTCTGCAATGGTATATTTTAATTCTGACAAATACAAAACGAACTTATTAAATGTATTTCACGTCATTCTTGAAAAAATTCGTAATAATACTTCAATATAACATGTTTGTTTTATGTCCTACTTGTTTGAGACTTTTCTAAATATTAAATGTAGCTAATAGATGATTATAATCAATTTTTTTGGTAGATGTCACTTCAGAGAGACCATCTAAAAATATACATTTAAATGTTTATCATTTGTGAGTAAAAATTCTGAAAAATATATATATTATGGTACTAACTAATGTCACCAATTTCTCCAATATCTCGAACAGTTTTTCGTATTAAAATACAAATACATATAACGATGCTTATAGACGTAATCTTAACCGGGTATAACACTTACCTTCTTGAAGTCTAAAATCTGAACGGGAGATGTTTCACAGGTAATTATTATACAGGGTGTTTCCTTTCTAGTGGACCAAAAGAAAGGAGGTGATAGAATTCACCTAAGCACACACAAATTTGTATGATAGGGTCGTAATGTCGACCGTTTCCGAATTACAGGGTGATTATTAAATTCAATATTTGTGCGCGGGTTATCTTATTTGATAACTCGTCCATATACAACAACGAAAAAATAATCTGTTCCTAGAAAGTATTTTTATTACCCAGGTAGTTTACGCACAAAATAATTTGTGTTTAGATGGATACAGTAGGAGGGTAGGCAAATTATTGTTTGCAGGAAATTGTTAATTATGCAGCGGCACCAAATTGTTGAATTGTTTTTGCTTGTTGGAAAGGTAAGAAAATAATAAATTCAATAAAAATACAAAAAAAATATTATTTACGTAACTTTTGGAAAACAATTCCAAAATCCGAAAATTTGTTAAGAATACAAATAAAATTATATCGCCAGTGATAGCACGTAGATAAATTTTGTTTTGAACAGGATATTTTGTTAATAATGTTTTGGCGTTGGACTGAATTCACTGTAATAATTATAAAAAAAAAGATATTTCCAAAATATGAAGATGACCTCCACCAAAAATTTGAATTCAATAATCACCCTGTAAGTCAGAAATGGTTGACATTACCTCCTTCCCCCTCCCGATCATACAGTTTTTTGTGTTTCCAAGTATAGTTTTGGACCATCACAAAGGAAACACCCTATATAATATCTGTGTTTTACAACACAAATTGTTTGGTCTTTCTTGCGTTTCAACACTTCGTAGTTTAAATAGAAAGACTGAAATGACTAAGTGTCAAAATGGCATTCTTTCTTTTCAAATACCCCCTAAAATTTAAGCCAGTCTTATACATATGTTCTAAAATTATAAATGTTATTATTAAACTTTTTGTGTTAAAACAAGAGGAAAATAATGTCAATTTAATATTTTTAAATTTCTGTTCGAAGGTGATTTATATTAAAATACAGAAAGAATATTTAAAAATCTTATAATATCATTCAAATTATTAAATACACTTGTAAAATTTAATAATATATGTTAATATAACATTTTTATGTATAAAATGTTTTCACCTACAATTTTATTGAAGATAATATGAAATTCGTTTTGATATGAAAAACATTTCAAATTAACATTGGATGTTTCTCTCAGTACAACGGATTTTATTTATTCTATACGCTATATATGCTGAAGAATACGAAATAAAACTGGACTTATCGTCGGTTTCTGGGACACCCTGTGTAGTGTGTTATAGCTGTTGTAATTGAAAACAGCGTAATAAGCCTGAACATTTTTATATAACCCCAGAAAATCAATACCTAATTAGTTTTAGATATAAAATAAAGCTATCTATTTAAATGAACGACTTGAAAATGAAATATAATTGTAATGACACATAGGAGATAAATTAAATATTTGATTTAAAAAAACTAAATTTCCCCATGAAACTTATCAGATTTTAATAAAAACTACAATCAAACTCGACGGTTAACGAAAATAATTCATCCGGAGTCCAAGAATTATTAACACGGTAAAGTTTTAAGAAAAACAGGTTCATAAAGTCAAAAAAAGTAATTTGGGCAATTTTAAGGAAAATTTTATCATTATCATGCCGCCAATAAAACCTTAAACTCTAAATTACATAAAGCTTAAAGCATTACTATTTTTTTTATTTTTATTTTTTAAATTGGATATAATAGGGCTTCAATGTGGTCAAGTAATCATATTTTGAGTTTTAAAGTAACCATTCCTTTTAGAATTAGAGCTCCAAAGTAAGCATTAGAATTAATTCTCGACTTATTATCTTAATTATATTCCTATTCAAATATTAATGAATTATATTCTCTCATACAAAAATATGTTTCCCCGGGATTGATATTGAAATTAAGAAAATAGTTGTGTAGAATTATTCAAAAAAAGAATCGATTTTGTTTTCTTAATATCTTTTGTACTAATCTCAATACTTTCATTCTTAATACAGAGAATTAAGGTTATTCGAATTAGAATTATTAATAAGGGTAAGCATAGAGTATTTTCTTATTATAGTAGTTTAGCGAAATTCTTATTTGTACTATCAATATAAATCAAGTTGTTGTAATTTTTGTTGTATCTAAGGATCACATATATATTTAAGTCGTATAAGTAGGTAGCAGTGGCGTGGGGTGAAATTTTTGAGAAGGTAAGCCGGTGCAAAAATCAGAAACTTAATAGCGAAAAAACACTTACCAAATGAAGTCAGATATTACAAAATGTGTTCAACAGTGACTGCGTGTATTCTTGTCGAATTTAGTCGGCTACTTCTATCATACTTAAAGTCATTGGAAGTTAAGTGCTATATGAATATTATGAATAAATATGCACATACAATGAAGTTCAAGAATAATATAAGTGGCTTTGAAAAAAACCGTTATAGTCGCGTGTATCGTGCAATCAAACTAAAGCGGTTAACAAAAACTGTGAAAAGTTGATATGAAATATAATTAATCTTACTTATACTCCAAAACTAATCTACGATTTTTTTTTATAAATTCGGCCAAAACATCATTGTAAAAATTAGACTGATTTCTAATTTGTAAAAGAAGGTGTTTTTCTATCGATAAGAGTGCTAAATTTGAGAGCCTTTCTTCGGTTTGAGAATTTCTTAAATAAGTATGATTTTTCATAAATCGACTTATTAAAATGTTTGAAAAACCCGTCCTTACGCTTGTAATCTATTTTCATCGACGGTTTAGCGCGACCTAATTCGATAACTCTGCTTTTTTGCTGAAAAGATAATCTATTAAATTCATTTGCCTGTTCTAATAAAAAATCCGTTAAGCAGCATTCAACACTAAGTAACGCCATTTCCAACAAAAATTAAAGACTGAGAACAAGATATAAATAAAAAGCTACTAAAATGTCCTATAACAGACCACCTAGACCTTACAAAATTCTCACCAGCTTTTCACAATTAAATTCTATATATTCAAGTACAATTACACTTCACTTCAAATCAAACATGCACGATAGACGGGACAAATCCTTCAACTGACAAATTGAAACAAATAAATAATCGTCATCCGAATAGCCGAATCTAACGAAAAAACCCTAGAAGCCGGATTCTATCGTGTTATCGAGAGGTAATAAAATAGCACCACACCACACTCATAAGTCACAATCCGTTGAGCACCAAGGCAAAAAGAGACACAAGTTAACAATTTTTTTATTAAAATATAATAAACAAAACCACAACACCCCTCCCTTCCGAGAAGACGACTTCTGCCGTGTTCTTGTGAAATAAGGGAGCATTCACTCCTACAATTCACAGCCCCTTCAATATCAAAGAGATTTACAGTCAGCTGAATATTGTTTATGAAAACCAAACCCACCCCAACCAACCCCACTCACCCGAGAAGCCGCTTTCTACCGTGTTATAAGAGAGCACCACTACACTCACACCCGTTCATAGAGAAGACACGAATCAGCTGACATTCTAAGAAATAAACAACCACCCGCCGAAGTGACCCGAGTTTCAACTTGTGCAAAACAAAAACAACCGAGAAGCCGGTTTCTATCGTGTTATTTTCTTATAGGATTTGCTTTTAGTGAGCAAAGGATATCACACACGATTTCTTTGTTACTCGTGGAGAAAAGTGTGGGCTTGAGTAAGCCGTAAAATGACCGGCTTACAGAAGCAGCGAGCGAGCGCTTCATACCCGATGCAACCCCTTGATAGAACCTGCTACGGTGCGAGGGAAGGTTCCATCGTAGTGCAACAACAGATTATGGTTGTTTTTGGTTGTAACACTTGTTTTGCCGTGTTTTCTTTACGAGGTGAATTTTGGGAGCGCTTTCCAGGAATTTTACAGGCATAGAACAAGTTTTAAATTTACGGGAATAGGATGAGTTCCCAAAAGGGAAGCCGGTAGGAATCGTGTTATATGGACCCCACGCCACTGGTAGGTAGGTACTTTCTACAACGAGAAAAGGTTTCCCTGAAAAGGTCTACCTGAATTTTAAATCGTTAGAATCTTATAATGAAAGGAAATAGATATTGATAAATGCTAAATGATTGGTGCTATTTGAAAATTAAGGTGATAGGTTATTAGAAAGGGCGTTGAAATTCCTCTGAATTTTTTCTAATTATTCCCAAGTATTCGTTTCGAAATAATCCAATATAGTCCAACAATTTCACAGTATACCTCTCGCCGCATCCTTTTATAGCGTGAAAAATTAAAAACAAGACACGAATCAACATCGAAATCCGCGGAAAATAAAACTCATCGTCGAGTCATAAATAATAAAAAGGAAGCTGCGCTCAAATGTACCTATCACCGTGCTGCGCCGTAGCTCAGAACACGCTCCAGCAACAAAGGGGAATATTATCGCATTGTTGACTACCTCTTAACCATTTACCTGAACTACCGCCTTTTAATTATGTCCAAACATTGTGGCTGTTCTTACCGGTCTCGTTCATATATACACCCTGTGCGCAGTGCATCCTCCAGATCAGATGCAGCATCACCCCATCTCCAAATTAATGGGTTTAAACGATTTTTTGATTATTGATCGATTGATGATCACTCACGGTGAATAGGCCAGGTAAGGAGGTGTTGAAGGAGGCCCCGTCACGGCTTCTGCAGTGTCATCGCCGCGGACCGGGGTCCCAGGTAATGATTTCGACACATGGTTCAATTCGTGCCGTGAATGTAACAATCGATTCAGGTATGCTTAGTATATTTTTCTCTTAAAAAATACGCCCGCGACGAAGTCGACTCACATGACCTGATCGTGACCCGTGGCGCTTTGGGGCCGCTGACTGGAGGCGCTCTGGTAGTAGCAAAACAAAATTGACAAAACGAATTCGTATAGACCGTGACCTCAATCTTAGATTAATATTTTGGTGATGATTTCAAATCTAAAAAATCTCCTTTCCCTCAAAGGACTTTCACGGAAGCAGTTGTGACTTCTGATCTTCAATCTTTTCAGTCGGAGTTTCATACTGCTTCATCTTCCTAAACTAGTGCTCTAATTCCAGGGTGAAGACGTGAATCTCAAAACATAATTTCTGCACGAGCGTGCAGCGATCGCCGTCGCCGCCGACAGCCCCCATGCTGCGTTCCGATTAATTTTGCGATATTTCTTCGCATTCGGACCCCGGGTTTTATAGCTCCAGTAATCGATTTACAATTTCTTTTCTTGGTCTTCACCTCTTTTCGCCGGCTCACAAAGAAGTCGATCTCCTGCTGCTCGAAGGAGCATCGGTAGGCGCATAGATTTTTCAATTGGTCCGAAATGACTTGGCACCTTTCTAACAGCAACAGCAGCAGCAGCACCTTTGTGCGAAGATCGTTTGTTAGCCCCTTGTACTGCAGAGCAATCAAAGGTTGTTAATTAGTTTCACAGGCAGCAAACTGATCATCAGTAAGCGATCAATCCCAGCCCAAGACCCGGTCTAGGTTATTAAATATTTTGGCATCTGCGGCACTCGGCGAACGGATTGGATACCATACCATAGCCATCATCATATCCATTGATCCGACCGGTGGTGTGCTCCGCCACCTTTCTGCATTTCACATCTCGTTGATTAATTAAACTCCTCTGCTCATGATCAGATGAACGTGTTGATCGAAATAATTGACTTGATGAGTTGACACTTTACCGCAGTGGATTCTGTGGAATCGGAGTCGCTATGGGCCCGCGGCTTGCTCCACTCGATTGATCAACGTTAACTACTTTTGACCACTAATGACCGTAGGTAGTCGCTAAAAAGTTATGCTTTCGACTAACGAGTTTTGTGCTTTGATAAACGATTCGCTCGACGGAGGTGTGTCCTGGTAAAATACTTAAGGTTGCTCAGCTATACTGTGGGTGGGAAAAAAACTATCTGCCTTTGAATCTACTCGGCATGGCTGGAGTTTTGGCGCGAAAGTTCATTACTAGATAGATCTATGTATGGTGTCATTGTGCTGGGCGGGGCTTACGTGAATATAGTCTGCGCGTTTTTTTTTTTTTTTTTGAGTCTATAGTTGATGGAATGCAAATGAACTTTTACCGACAATGAATTGAGGAATTTGCAAAAATTCATTTTTGATTGTTCTCTGTAAAGGTATCTTACAACAGGACCTATTTAATCCAATTCGACACAAGACATCGAGGTGGACGTTATCTGAAAATGACATTTTATATAATACTTAATTGTTGCATTTGGGTATGATTTACGCAAGCCATTAAATCGTTATTGAACCATTACATTTGATATTCGAATAATTTAACGAACTGAAAGATTTTCGTAAATAGAAATGCTTAAAAACCCATTCAAAATATATAAAACTGTTTGGAAATTACGCAAAATCATCTAACAGGCTTATCGAATATTATGTTGAATGACCTTACGATTGGCTGAGACTTTTAAAAGTTTTAAAATAATTATTTTGGTTGTTTTTAAATATTTTGAAAGCAGAAAATTATCATAACGATTAAATAAATCAATTCAATTTATAGAAAATAAAACATCGGCTATACCAATTTTTTTTCAGATGGAATAATATAAGTGAGAAATAAATAAGAAATATGCTTTTGCTTAAATTCAAATGTTACTATTTGCATAAATCAGATAGAGTTAAAAGCTTCAAATGTTACATGATACAATCGCTGGGATTCTTCTTTATAGTGTTGCTGAAGCTTGTGATGAATTGAATATTATTTCACCTACCGTTGTTTATTGTTTTATTATGAACAATTGAATCAAGCTTAGAGTGTTTCATTTAAGATGATTAGATGAAGAGAAGCTCTTAAAACTGCATATATGTAGTATGTGTTATTAAATTTAGGTAGTGTCACGCCCCTTTTTTTATATTTTCATATATAGATAATTCCTAAAAGATATTGCCAAGTTTTGGGTTAATCGCTTCTTATTCTTTATTCTATATTTTATGCCTCCAGTACCTTCAAACAAAATTTCCTCTGGTACCTGCAATGCAAACACAATGTTTTAAAAATTTAAATTTTCTGCACTGCAACAAAAAGTAATTTTGTTAACCTCTTTAGAAAATGTAGTTAGTTAATGGAATTAAATTTCTCTACTCCAAATTACTTTTGAAGAGAACATTTGCAAAATTGTTCAAGTGAAAAATTCCCTAAGCATTTGTTAACTCAATTAAATACATAAAAACTGATTAAGGGGTTATCTCAGTGTTAAATCGCGAAAAATGGAAACTTTTTTTAAAGGCTTCATAAAAAAAAACGACTAGAGATATCAACTTGAAAATTTTATATGCTAATTTTTTGAAAGTTTACATTTTTATTATGAAAAAAAAAAAAAAAAAACCAAATTGAGGCACCTAGCAATGCCGCATAAAAAAAGCTAATCACACCTCGTAAAATCCAAGCAAAAATATCCATCTGTAAGCATACATCAAAGAAAATCCTTTTAATTTTGAGTATAATCTACGCCTTGAACCTCAGTTTAGAGCAAAAAATAATTGTTTGACAATTTGGTCCACGTTGGATTCTAGTCATTTTTTCAATTGAAAAAAGTGTTTCCAAATCTCCAAATTTTTTTCTCAGTTGAGGTTCAAGGCATAGGTAAATATAATAATAAGTATGTGTGTATGTTTTCCACATTTTTACGACGCGCATCGAAAAAGTTCGTTTTGAGAAATACGCGTTTAAAATGTTCACGCTACATAAAGTATATATAGCGGTTGATTTCCACTATATTTTATTTTTTTATTCATTATCTTATTTTTATTAATTATTATTTAATTTATTTTACTATTTAATTATTTAATTTATTTTACTATTTATTTATTTTTAAACAATTTTTTATATACACTTTATTTTATTTTCTATATTTTAATTGACAAGATATTCCAAACTAAACTTTTTATTTTCTCGTACGCCTACTTCAAAAATTTTTATTTTTTTTATTTTTAAAACGCCTACTTCAAAAATTTATTTTTTTTTAAATAAAATCCACCAGCCATCTCCTCCACATATAGTACAAGGAAGGGGGCACTAAGAGTGCTGTGTAATGAAAACGAGTTTAGATATCGGCGTAATAATTTATACAGGCGTTCTGGAGATAAATATCTATCAAAATATTTAAAAAAAAACACTGAGTTAACCCCTTAATATAGAAAACCTCGTTATCGTATTTCGTGATACGAAATTAGCTTATAAATGTAAATGCAAATCTAGCTTAAATTCTAGTATCCAATTCCTTCAATTCCAAAGATGTAAAAAACAATGTTTTCTGTGAAAAGGAAAGAAGAATAATGCAGGGTGTCCCAAAAACCGAAGTGGATGCTGGCGAACCAGCCACTATTAATAAAAATGTTTTAGGTTTCAAGATATCACTTTTTTTTTAAATTCATGAAAGTCTCCAACTTTCGGCAATATCTCACATGTCAAGAACTTTTGTTTGTTATTAGCTCTTATATTTTCATTGCGCAATTGAACTGCATATGCAGAAAACAAATTGTACTGGCCCTAACTAGAAAAAAGAGTTATCCATTTTATCTTGATTTTTAAATGGTGTAATTCTGAAAAAAAAAATAGAATTATCATCTTATTGGGGCCTTTTTCTGAAATTATCACAATAATTAATATTTTTGATTAAAAGGTTTTTCTTCTTAGATTTTCGGAGTAGGAAGAAGAATTTATATTTTATTAATTAATAAACAATAAATATTGAGCACACACCCCTATCATGAATTCCATTGGAGTGTCATTTTCAATTCTGGATCACTATTGTGGTGGCTCATCAAGGGAGCCAGCCGTTGAATTTTGTTTAAAAAAATAAAAATATTTAAAAGTAGGCTTTGGCTGAAAATAAAAGTGAGTCTGAATAAAAATCTAAAGCAATAAGTTGATGCAAAACATCAAAACAAAAAATTAAATTTAGAGGATTTTGATTAACTAAAAATTGTTTCATATAAAATAAACTATTATATATTAATAAAATGTAAAAGTGTCAGAACAAATTTTCAAATAAATATAAAATAAATAAATATATAATAAAATATTTAATATAGCATTAATAGGCTATATATTGGTGACCCCGAATCCCCAACCGCATCGTCTATTCAACAGCAACCATTTCGGCACGGAGAATCAACATATTTTAACAACTTTAAGAGTTCTTTAAGTTGCTCAATTGTATCAACTCTACATCTAACGTTCAACAACCATTCGCCATCTCCTCCAACGGCTATAATTACCAATACATCAACACGGCCCATCGAGCCCTTCTTTCATCACTACCAAGACCCATCGAGCACATAAACATAAATTCCGTTCACACTGGGTGGAGGGTGTTGTGGAGGTAGGCGGGGAAGAGAAAAATTATAAAAAAGTAGCTGGGTAAAAAATAAAATTAGTTTTGTGACAGTTTTTACCAGAACCAGGAGTGAAAGTTTTTTTTTTGTTAAAATAAATAAAATTTTAGTATAAAAATAAAGTAATTTCAATACTATATGGAGACCTCTTAATGTGGACCTCCACAACTATCTTAAATTTCACTGGAGTGGAATTAATTTTCGAAAATTATTCCAGTGGAAATCTAGGTATCACTAAGAAAAAACCAAATGAAAATCAATAATAGCTTGGTTTTGTCGTAAACAATACCATTAACAAACACCTAAAAGTGTTTCACATTTTTGACTCGACAAGGCAAGTGTATTTTAAATTTCATATGGCATAATTGAATCGATTATTTTGAAAAGGCCGCAAGTCAGCTAATTAAACTGTTTAAGGTAACGAAAAAAGCACAGAATTCAGTGTCTTTGAAACGATGTTAGATTAATTTCAATCATATATATATTATTGTTTATACACACATAGGTTTCGTTGATATTTATAAAGCGACAACACAGACAAAATGTCCCATTTTATTGTGTTCTTATGCTAAAACAACTTCTGACTTACACCATTTTTAAAATAACCCATTCAATTGATTTGAATATTATACAAGCTCCTATCTACGAGTGTTTTGACCACTATGTTCCGTAAAGAACTGGTTTCAATTCATAACAATCGCGAATTACGAGCATAATTTATTGATTTATTGAAACACTGATTTTTGATTGTGTTATGTATTGAACAATATGCTTAACCTAATTCACAACCTAGTTATACATGTAATAAAATGTGCGCTAAATTATCGTTAAATAATGAAAACAAAATAATAACATATAAAAGCAACTGAAGAAAATTAGTAATTATATAAAATCAAATATGTGAAATGTGGAAAACGTAAACTGATAAAAAGCCAGCGAAATCAAAAGAAATTACTGAGAAACTATTAAAATCAGATACATTTAAATCCAGAAAATCTACTATGTTAATTTTGAGTACATTTCCTTTCGTTCTAGTAATCCTTATTCAACCAAAAATTCAACTTACATCTCCCAAGTCTTCACTAAAAATGACTTGCTCAATTATGTACTTAACACGTTCAACCAGATGCGCTTTTTCGAAGTCTGCATGATGAGATTATAAGTTGTTTATTCTTCTGGAGGCCCTTGGTTTATTCATTGCTTGTTTACGTTATTAATGGCTTGAGCTTAGTTTACCACAAGAAGTGAATGCCTTGAAATCGTTAGTAGATGCACATATAACTCTATTTGTAGATAAAGTTAGGTGTGGACCACCGGTGGTTCACGCCGCCAGATAAAAGCAATGCCCCTGGACTATCGGTTTTCTACGCTGGGTTGAACGCGTTAACCCTTTTTTCGAGACCAGTTAATTTCTTCAACGAGTTAATAATTCTGATCTTGTACGATGGGCAAAGGCGTTTGAAAATCGTTGTGGATAATCATGCATATGTTCCACATCGAGTGGAATGTAAAAAGTGACAACCATTATAAATTTGATGATCAATTCGCGATTCTGCTAGTGAAAGTGCGTCTCCTGTTGTTTGTAATTGTTTTCTGTTCGTTGTGTCATTTCTACCTTTTATTCTAGTATAATCACTTTGCGGGAACAATGTGGAAACAAATTTTATTGTATGTGCTTACTCACTCATGTTGAATACATTATTATCCTTTTGTACAATATATTTTCTTTAATTAAGTAGTGATACTCACTTAAAATAGAAGTTGGAGTAACTTTAAAAGGATTTACGGCAGGGCAAAAAAATAAAACAAGTAACTTTTTAAATTTCGAATTGTTTATTTGCCTATATAACTTTGTTGGAATGGTATCCGTGTATTTTTTTCGGTAGTTTTTCTATTTACAAATTGTATACATAATTTCCATATAATTGGCCGCTTCAGCAGCACACCTAACCAACAGGATTTATTGCTCGAGTACAATAAGTAGAGGGGGGGAAGAGGTCTAAGATACCCTAATACTTTCCATCCGTATAAAATAAAAACTCTAGTTGCTTTCGCTTCACGCTTCTAACTGCGGTCAGTTCACAAATGTATTTAGCATCGTCGGTCGCTTTGGTTTACATGCAATTCTCGCTCGTGGGTCTTATAGGCTAGGAGTAACAGTAAAAGTGCGGTCATAGATTTCCGCGATCTCAAACTATACTTTAATAGGAAGGGCTTACGAACTAGAGTTACACAACGCGTTAACACCTACACTACAAATGTTTTTGTCTCTTTTGTTTGCTTCAGCGTTCGTCCTTATTCTGTAAATTGCACTAAATGTAACCGTTAAATTACGAAAATTTGCTATAAATAATACTTCTTTCCTATACGATGCCTATTAAGAAAGTACTTTTACATCCTCGCAGATGGCAGCACTAGTTGTTAGAGTGTGGAACGTCTTTTAGTCGACTTCGACGCGCAGTTCCCCTTTCAGTCATGACTCATGCTTGCTTGGGTCAGTGGCGTCGTCCCGTCGCGTCGGTGCGATTGGTAGGTCCACTGCGAGTTTTCAGGATGATGTGTAGTAGCAGTGGCTTCGGTTTTTGGGAGGGGCTCAACTTGTATAAGATCGCATTGTGCTAAACAGTCGCTACTTGCAAAAATCGGGCGCTACTGGGTCCGCGGTGTCACGCCTACTCCTAATTTCATTGGCGGTCCAGCTGTGGATGCAAGCAAGTGCTCCCTCCCGTACTAGCGCTAAATCGCCGTTATCCTGTACTATTGCCTGTCGTGTTTAGTCAGCTGAAGGGGTATCCGTGCAGTTGAGTTTTCGAAGTCGGACTCATCATCATGGACGTTAATCTCTTCGTCTGAGTCAGAGCAGCCGCAATTGCCGTCGGCCCCAAAGGGCGTTGTTGATCGAATGCCAAGATCGCTGCTGGTATTCGAGCCCAGCGTCGGCTGGGATGAATTCGGGGAAGGGGGCGAATGCACAGAGTTTGTCATGGAAGCGGCCGCAGCATACTGACGGGCCAGCCCAAGCGCGAATGCTGCCGCCGACGAAGGATTTACGAGAGACCGGAAGGCGCTGTGCTCACCTCCCATTAATAATGGAGTTGATGCTGTGACTAATGACGTCACGCTTGTTGGTGAAATTGTTGATACTGCAGTTGACGATGTCGTCGACAGTGCTGCTGCTGCTGTCTGAGGAACTGCTAATTGGGTTTGTGCTTCCAGGGGAGGGGGTGTATTTTTTTCTGTGCTGCTGCTGCTGTTGTTGGTGTTGCTGTTGTTGTTGTTGATGCTGTGGCTGCTGGAGTTGGTGTTGCGGGCTGCTGCCACGGCTGCGGCTGCCGCTGCCGCCGCTACAGCCAACGACTGCTGGTGAGGATGAGGAAGATGAGGCTGATGGTGAGGATGAGGGTGCAGATGCGGGTGATGTGACGAACTTGTAGGTGTCGTAGGGATGAAATTCGGTCCGATATTTGTAGCTTGCGACTGCTGGAGATGGCCGCCATGCTTTTGTTGCGTTAACGGCGCTTGATTGATACCCGCGGGCGATGAATTGCTGCTCGTACCTGTTACACTTATTGGTGAATGCGCTGAACCCGAGACCATGGCCCCCTGGGACTGACCCACCCCCAGTTGTATTGATTGATGCTGGGGGGCCTGTTGGGGTATCGTTTGGCCGGAAGGCGGAGGACTGGATCGCTGTTTCAAAAGGTTCATACGCTGATGGCGCCGCCATTTTGCTCGTCTGTTGGAAAACCAAACCTAATTGATCAATGCGAAGAGATGTTCGTTAGTTGGTAAAAAAAATTTCGTCGCAGTCATTGAAATTCAGAGAAAAACTCAGTTTTTTTTTTGTTTTTTTTTTTTTTTTTGTGAATTGTTTTTTTGTTTCTATGGTCTAAATTTAGCAGGGAAAGAAGTGTGTATGTGTATTTTTTGTGAAGGCAGTAGCATAAAAAGTATCACGGTGCGCGATTAACGGTTAAGTATAAGACGAAAAGTCGGTACCCACCTGAACCCTAGCCTCGCTCAGAGATGTTCTCGATGCCAGTCGCTCTCTGGTGCTAACGCAGGGATAGTGCGATTTGTCGAACTCCTTTTCCAACTCCTCAAGTTGCTCTGGACTGAATGTTGTACGATTTCTCCGGAATTTTGGTTGTTCCCCGTCCATGGAGCCGGAATCCTCGCCCTCGACATCTTCAATAAACCAACACATGAACTCTCATTCACGTTCAAGTCCCAAAGGAACCTACCAATCAAACGGTTCCCATCTGGGGATCCAAGCGTGTCGTGACTTCCAGATCCTGGAGAGGCTGCAGGACCCGAGGTGGTATTCGATCCTGGCGAAATTCCTGGAATACCACTTCCCGGCGGCCAGAGATGCGCTGCTGCTGCTGCTGCGGCTGTCGGGGGCCACGGAAAGCCTCCGTAGGGATGAGGTGGATAAAGTCCGTAGCCAGCGGCACGTGCAAACTCTGCAGCAGCCCGTTCCGCAGCTCGATTTCGAAGAATTCTGTTAATCGATGATACTGACGGTGCCGTGGCATTCGTGCACACACCTGAATGGAAAGAAAAGTGAATCGTGAGAGTGCGCAAGAATTTTTTTTAATATCGTATTAAGGTGCGATGAAACCTTCAAGCTTGCGCAAACAAGAATTTGCTACGAATAGTACAGTCACTTACAAAGCTGAGTAGAGTGTAATTAAATTGCTTAAACAATTTTAGGGTTCCATAACTCAAAAAGTGAAAATTAAACCTTTAAAAGATCACCACAACCGATTTTGTCAAACTGTTTGTCTTAGAAAAATGAAGTTAGATAAAGTAATAAAGCTTACTGACTGGCGTATTTCCGTATATTAAGTTAGAACTTAAAACCTAAAATTTTGGAGTACATATCCAAAAACGAATTTTTGTAATTGGTGTAGGGTATCTCTTAAAAGGGTTTGCTTGGAATCACGTCCTTTTTTCGGAACATTGTGTAAAATAGTTCACTGAACATGTGTGTGGAATTCATTTTTACATCGAATTGTGACCGCTAATGAAAAATGAGTCTATTTTGTTACTCCTAAACCTGAAAATATGAATATGCCAAAAAACGAATGTTTTTGAAAGACAACGCTCGGCGAATATGGCGAAATTGGTTAAAGATACATTGGAAGCGTTTGGCTTTCATTTTTATGAAGAAGTCCCGCGGAAACGTTTGTTGCCAGAAAAAACAATAATTATTTTTAATAAAACATACTTTATAATTAAGTAACAATAGCTAAAGGCGAAAGACTATATGTGAGCAGCCCATATGAGTCAGAAAAACCCTTTAAGTTCCAAGGGAAATGTTCGTACATATACTAGAAATGCCAGATCTAACAGATCTAATATGAGTTCTACAAACTAGCAACTTTTGGGAAAAAAAGAGTAGTAGGCACAATATTTAACTAACTGAACTATATATAAAAGGTCCTTATAAGAAAGCCATCAAGCGATAGTACCTGAGAACGATTAACATAAATAATCGTGATATATCACTAGAAGCTCATAATTAAGGATGGGAAATAAACACAACATTTACATATGAAGAAATCTCCTATATCGGTAAAGTATAGTACCAAATCGAGGTCAGTGACCCAGAAAATAACGAGTTCTTGAAACTGCAGTTTATGTCCATTTCCATCCAAATCCATTACCCCTAAAAATTCTCCTAAATTTAAGGTTCTTTTAACTTTATGTATCACTTAATTGTTGGGTAAAAACCGAAATTCCTAATACTTAAAATTCAGGTCTTTTTGGAATTAATTAAGCAAATTCGCCTAGACTATATAATAGATAGGTATGTAAGTTGTCATGATGAAATATTGCCATGTAGTTAACCCTTTTAAGACACACCTTATATAGTATACAGATGTTTGTCTTTTTCGACACGATACAATTTTTTATTTAGCATATCTCTGAAACTATTAATAATTTCTGATAAGGCCTTCAGAACATTTCGAACCAGAACGCTGACTTATAACTTTTTTCAAATAAAATTGTGTTTATCAACCCACGTTTTACAGCTTTACAACTTTTATACCCAATGGCGATAAATCATACGACTGTCTAAAATCAAAGTTATGCCGCCTTTATACCAAAAGTATGGAAGTTGTGCAGAATACTTGAATTGCAAAAGAAGGTCTAGCATACTATACAATGTTTAGATTTAAAGCGCATTAAAAGATAAAAGTTCAAATCCTTTTAACGTGCAGGGTGCTGCCGAGTTTTACACAATTTGCACTGAATCTAAATGTACGCCTCCAATCTGCACAGTCCAGGTAGAATCGAATGCTCCACTTTTGCCCGAGAAAGTGAGTATTCTATGGCGAACGACAGTCGTGTCCTAAATGTGCTTGCCTTAGACCACTCGCTCGAATAGAAATGCTCAGTGAGCAAAGCAACAAATGATAGTCATGGCTGCCCCAAATTGATTTTCCGCCTTTCACACAGGCACACATAATCGTCCTTCAATGACATTACAGCGGGGCAAAGCGCACGCTTTTCATTTTCCACGCTGCCCCAATCCGCGGAAGCCACGAGTAAGCTATTTAAAGTAGGTGTCGCTCTGGAGGCGCGTCGGACAGTCGAAGCATATTCCAGAAAGTGTGCGAAGCGTGAAAAGAGTCATATGAGCCCCCGTGCTCCAGGTATACTCTTTCTTTTCTTCAAGAGTCTTACATTTCTGCTTTTGGTGCAATGCGTTCCAAATACCTGAAACTTGCAACTGATTAATTAGTGTGAAAAAAAAGAATCATCTTTTGTACTGCGCATAATCGCATAATAACGAGCTAGGGCTTTTGTATGTGTATATGTGGCTTCCGAGATACATTTTTTCTTATTTATTTTATTTATATATTTTCTTTATTTTCTCTTATCTTCAAAATCAATAATTTTGGTTTATCTTTTATAAACAACTATTATGAAAATTGTTAATGTGGTGAACATTGTTGAAATGATGTATTTATTTGCGTATGCATATTTTGCATTGTTTTATTTTGAGATAGCTTTGTTGATGGGTACAAGCAAAGATGTAGCCTAGGTGGGGCACCCCTAGATTTTATGCATAACAAAAAATCAAATTAATTTTTGAAATAAATGGATTTCATAAAATACACAATGAACGTCAATCATCTCGAGTTACTTTAAACAACAAAGACGTCAAACAAAAGTTTCTTCTCTCTCTTAATATCGGAAATATCATAATATCTTCACAACCGGGACACAAATAAACCTAGTATGCGAAGTATTTGACATTTGGAGTGTAACCAAGTGGAAAAATGAAAATTGAAATGTGAAATGCACCATTTGACAGGAGTTTAATAATTTCTTTTGTTAAGGTTATTTCTTTCTTTCTTCGCTAACTAACAAGAGTTGTTCATTATACCTGTTTTGTAGAGCGAATTTACCAGCAGCGGAGCTGTACACAATAAAAATTATGTATGCTATATTTATACTACCGAAATTTCGCACACCTCAATACTACGCATATATTTCAATAGATTGTTTAGCTAGTATGTTGCTAGAATTAGATGAAATATTATAATATGGATACCACATGTGTTTCAAAGGCACCCTACCTACCTATGCCAAAGATAACCCTACCTAATGTTGAATTTGATGGAATAAACAAAAATCGAAATACAATTCTTTTTTTGAAAAACTGTCTTGAAATTGAGTCAACCTTTCCACTAAACTATATACGTTGAATGGAGTCTCGTTAGAGCTTAAATGCTTAATCAGTCAGATTACAAAAGAAAAACCTCATAATTTGAGAGACATGCGTCTAGCCAACATGATAATCAGCCCTATAGCATACCTACTCGTCAGATCCGTCTTCTTAAAATTCCAGCTTTGATAAAACCCTATTTTAATTTTAAAACGTTTTACTCTAAATCGATAAAAGTTACATATGCTTATCCAAATCAAATCCACTTTTTCGCTCTGTTATCTTCAAAAAATAAAAATTCGTTAAACATATGCAACAGTATGTGAAAATTACAAATAGTTTTTCTAACAATTGATTTTTGTGATGTTTTTCACATTTACAAATCCAAATCCAAATTCCATTTTGAAAGTTAAGTAGTCGCGATTTTCACTTTTGCACCACTTAAAAATTTTGTGCTATGGCCACAGTGACTAGAGTTTAATAGAAGTTGGCTCAATGTTTGAATTTCAATCAATTTGAGAAGTTGATTTAAATTTGGATAAAGCATTTGACTAAATATTGATGCTGACCCAACTAAATGGTCATATGACAGTAAGGACCAGAAAATAAGTAGAGGATAAAAAAACGCAATTGTTTAAACTGTAAAGAATTACAATATTTAGAATAGAAGATTACTACATTCGTAAGACATGCAAAATCGATTTTTCTTAATTAATTTTACTAGGTTTTAACGACTTTAACGTCTTATATTGTTGCCTTACCAATCTTTTGGTTAACCTGGTATAGAATTTAGAAAAACCTGATGAAAACTTATTTTTTAACTTATTTTCATTATTCATCAAAAATTGTGGAGTATATTTTTTTATTAATCAAAAATTCATTTCAGAATGGAACTTTATGAAAGAAGGTTGTTTTTCTGTTCATTTTTCTTATATATGTGGAAATAGCATTTTTAAATTTTGTTCATAAACGATCATTTCGCTTTTGAAATCTGCAATTTTGTAAATAAATTTTTTTTCTAAATTCTTTGACTAGTTTTTCACATTTAGAATATAGAGAAAAAATTTAATGTTGATCAGTTGGGCAGATTTAAGAAGAAAATATTAATACTTTTGAATGACATTTTCACAAAATGTTCATGAAATGTTACTCAATTATTCATAGAAACAAAGAACAAAACAACATGCTGCATTTAAAAACAAAAAATTAGAAAAAGTGTCCTGTGTAAATGTTGATTGACCTTTTCTTCAAATAAGGAGTTAGGGGTGTTCACTAACCCCTTATTCGAAACAAAGGTCAATTAACATTTAAACAGTCATCTTACAATGAAGAATTGCGCATAGTATAGTAAGTTAAAAAGGTTCTATGTTAAACAAGAAATGGTTAGTAAACACTTTTCTTGTTCAAGGCTTATTTGTATTACCACATTAACTATTTTAAATTATCCTTTTGTTATACATATTGCACATAAATTTACATTCATGTCTTGCTTTAAACCATTTTTTTGAAAAAACGCATTTCGCTGAATCGTAAACAGAAATAAGAAAGACTGCTTTTACTGACCCAGTTGAGGTATATACTGAATTAATATTGTCAGTCTCACCTTTGACGAATGCAAAGTACTTTGTTCAGAAAAAGCGAATATAGTTGAGCATCCGGGTGCAGGTTGCAGGATCAGTAAACTAGGAAGTTGCTCGCTTGGGGAGACGTCTTCGGTCATTTGGGAATTACTTAAAAAAAGCCCTAGATCTCGGGGCACTGATAAATCGGGATCAGGTTCGGTTTTCTGATACCTGATCAAAGGGGACTGAGAGCCCTTAAGGCAGGTCAATAAATCAGAACGCCCAATCGGGAATCGGATCGAAGCGAGATCACAATCACTTCCTCTTCGGGGAGTTTTTGCCTTCATTCACCAGATCAAGAGCGCTCGTTTTTGTCTGTCCACCGAGGTCCTTTCGCGATCGCGTCCCAAGCAAGCAATAAACTCCCCTCGAGTCAGAGATTTTTAGCTCTGGACCATTCCAGAAGCAGACATTGGCTACCACTGTCTCTGATTCTGCTCCGGGGGAGCAATCGACTCGGCTCGGCGTTGATGATGACGGCCAAGATTAGGCGCACTCTTGCTAGACTGGAGAGCAGCGCGTACACCGCCGCGCTGGAAAACCACACAGGGCCCCACAGAAACTCCGAGGCCCAAGACATAATTTGCATATCAATCTGTGTGGTGTCCGGATGTACACAAATTGATCGATTGATCGATGTTTGATGATCTTTTTTAAGTTCGTACCCACTTTTTAGTGCGGGCTTACCGATCGCTGGGTCTCAAAAGAAACAAGCGCACAGCGAAAAGAACAAGCACACTTACCTTCCGAGATGAGCCTTTCGCGAATTTCCCACGCGAATATCGTCGGATTCTCCCGCTTGTATTGCTCAATTTTTGAAACGACCGCTGGTGTTGCTACCTTTGGCTTTGAGCCACCGATTAGGCCAGGTGGACGGAGTGTACCTGGAAGAAAAAAAGGGAAGAGCCGCATTAATTAGGGAAGATTTCAGCGACTTCATTATACGGCTGACCTTTAAACGAATAAGAGCCCTTTGCGGCCCTAATTACTACTCTCTCGGGGGGCATGCACTTACGTATATATTTTAAGGACGCGAAGGAAGGGCAGCGAAGCGCATATCGAAGAAAGGGTGAGGAAGCGAAAAACCAACAGACCGAGCTACTGGGCCTGTAATTAGAGTCATTTCTGGTGTCGGGCCAAAATTTATTAACCCTGTAATTGACCAGCTGAGGCCAGTGTTTACGCTGCAGTTTGTCTTCCTGTTAGCAAAGCTTTATTATTTTCCTACCACTATCTCTGGCCATTTATCAAATTAATTCACGCCGGGCCATGATAATAAATAACACGTGTATGTAATGATTCCGATCTTTTTGGGTGCATTTTTTTGAGATTTAGAAAAGTATTTGATTCTAAATTATTGTAAAATGTGCGAATATTTGTGCAAGATTTGAGAAGTTAACCATAACCCAGTAGGAAATGTAACAAGGGATTGCCCTAAGAAAGCCTGATATGACTACTTCCAAGCACTTCCAATATTCCCTCTAGCATGGGTCTGCAGGTATCTACCTTATATTCCTACTTCCTGAGAATCGAGTGGGTAAGGAGTAAATGAGTTTTACCTAAAAACTTGTTGTGTTTTAAGAAGATTTCGTCATCGTGCGATGCGCTTGCATCTACGCGTTTTCTTTTCACTCTCGAAGAGTGAAGGTTGTTTTACTTTTTATTAATTCAATGAGTGCCTCTTATTTTAATAAGCTGAGCAACAGCTCAGTCTCGATTTTGATTTAGATTCAGATCAAGTTTGGTTTTTCTATATAAAAGTTGAGGCAATGCTTTTGCTCAGTTTATTAGAATAAGCCCTATTATTCCATCTATTTTGAATAACTTCCTCTATTTCATTTATTTTGAATAACTTCTTCTATCGGGGAAGCGAAAATTATAATAGTCATCCAGCATAAGCGATTATTCCATTGATTCAGAGTAACTACTTCTATCCCTGGTTATTAGGGAAACGAAAGTCGGAGACCTTGCCTCCAATCCCGTCGTGGGTAAAAAAGAAGAAGGAAAAGAATCGAGTCGGGTAGGAGTGCTACTTGCCCGAGAAGCAGTTATATCATTTCTTTTTAGCCCCTTCTTTTTCCTACTGGGAAGTTATGTATAGTACGCTATTTTTCCAAAGCATTTGCACTAAAACTTCAGTATCGCTGAATTATTGAGAGTTCACATCGCAAATTCAGTCTCACTGAATAATCAAGGGATAGTGGATTAAAATGTCACTGTCGCTGAATTGTCAACAGATATTGTACTAAAAAATTCACTTCTACTAAATTGTCAATTGTATGAATTTGAGGACTAGTAATAATGAATTTGAATTACATAGCCACAAAACAATTTAGTAATAGTAATATACTTAGTACACTACGCACAACTCTATTAGGACTTATATGCGACTAACTATTGAGTGGTTGCATTAATTCCCTCTGTTCACATATAGATGTGGGTAGCAATTTTTCCACTAAACTATAATTACTGTGACATGTACATTTTTTAAGCTTGAAGGTGTCTTAATAAAATCCAGTCGACAGTCGGCATTTTTATATTCTTTAAGTGATATTTAATATACAGTGAAAAATGGATCGCGATAAGTTGTTTTTCCGATGTGTACTTCTGCATTGTTTCGATTTGAAAAAAAGTGCGGCTGAAGCTCACCGATGACTCGCAGAAAATGGGGAATCTGCTCCATCCGAAACAGTATGTAGAGATTGGTTTAGAGAGTTTAAAAGCGGTGATTGTGATGTTTATGGCAAAGAACGGCCAGGCCAAACGAAAAAATTTGAAGATGAGGAATTTAAAGCGTTATTGGACGATAATCCCGCCCAATCGCTTAGAGAATTAACTCAACAACTTGGAGTCGATAAATCAACTGTATCGGGACGTTTGCATGCCATTGGAAAGATACAAAAAGAAGGAAAATTGCTGCCACATCGATTGAAGGACAGTGCTATTGCGAATCGGCTAAACATCTGCATGTCATTACTTGCAAAGCAAAGAAAGAAGATTTTCTTATGGCGTATTGTGGACGAAAAATGGATCTATTTTGAGAATCCACAACGAAAAAAATCATGGGTTGATCCTGGTCAACCGACAACATCGACTCCATCCAAAGCGGAACATCCACGCTATTAAGACAATACTCTATATTTGGTGGGATATGGAAGGAGTTGTCTATTACGAGTTGTTAAAGTCGAGTGAAACAATCACCGCTGAGCGTTATGAACAACAGTTGGAGAATTTGTACAAAAATTTGATGATAAATAGACCATCAATTGCATTGAATCGACGAAAAATGATTCTTCTTCATGATAACGCTCGGCCTCATGGTGCTTTGAAGGTCAAACAAAAACTGATGGAACTTGAATGAGAAACCCTCCCCCACCCAGCGTATTCCCCAGACCTGCCCCATTTAAAAAATTATGAAGAAGTCCATAGCCTCAAAGGATAGAGCTTTCTTTCGCCGCGGAATTCAATTGTTGCCAGAATATTGGGAGAAGGTTGTAGCTGCCGAAGGCGCATATTTTGATTAAAATCATTACAATTTTTATCACAGAAATAAACATTAAAAAAACATAAAAAACAGCAACTTTTAATGCAACCACCCAATACTTACAAAATAAATCAATTAAGTTTAACTTCTGTTATTGCTTTTGCTTTTATCAAAATATAACATATGTTGTAGATATTTTCTAAAGACAATTTAACAACATAATGGTAATGAAAGCTTCAAGCAGTTGAACCAGCATTATCATTACTCTAACCATTGGAGTAATGGTAATTTCAAAAAGATACCATTACTAGTAATTGTAGGAGTAATATTACCAAATAAATTAATTATTTCACAAGTCTGATGTATTGTAGTGAACGAAAATACGGAGGAGGCTTAAGAATTTCTATAGTTTTTTTACTAAATCTTTGGCTTAGTTTTATATTAGAATAATAGTAAAGGTATTCACGGTTTGTTGTATTTCCTACTGTATCTTTGCACTGAGTGTAAAATTTTAAATTTTCATTGTTGTTTCAACTGATTTTATTACACCTTTTACAATGATTAAATTGGAAATACAACAAAGCATGAATATCCGTAGTTATTCTTCTGAAAACTGAAGTATATAAAATAAAAAAACACGGACAAATGGGAGTAGAGCTATCGGAAATTGAAAAACCTTTGGAAACACGCGAAAACCCGAAAAAAAAAAATAATAATTCCACATAGAATTAGAAATTAAGGATTTTCGGATTATTTCCTTTACTTGTGATATGAGAACTTCCCTCGCGCCAAATTTTAAGACTCTATGTCAGACTGACAGACAGATGAACAACAAAGTGATGCTATAAGGAAACCTAAAATTGAAACTTTGAATTAGTTCAAATTACGTTTCAATGTGATCCGAGTGCGACTAGTGTCTTTTAATTAATTATAACTTTAGTTTTCCTTATCTGTTCACATTTACACCATGTGAGGGTATCTATTTTTAAGATTTCTGAATCAAACATTTGAAAAATTAGAAGGTCGTAATAGAACACGAATGGACTAACATGCATTGATATTTTATTGACTTCGATTTTAACATTTTGATTAGTACTTAAGTATTGAATGCAACATATTAAATGAATAGTATGAATAGTATAGATGGGGCAGTATTTATGCAGGTCATATGAAAGGACTCTGTTCCGTAATAAGCTAATTAGGTGCATAATTCCTTGCTAATTCATGGGACTTAAGAGCTGAACGGAATCGCTAGATGTACCCGATCAATGTTAACTTTCTGCATATTTAATGAAAGCTGGCTGACAAAAGCAATAGTCCGATTTGCCGGAAGTATCATTCACGAGAACAGAGAGGCTGATTATCTAATTAGCGGGATGGGGAACGTAATTAGCAGCGTGAATTACATAAATTCAGGTGAACAATTACGTGAATCTCCCGCGCTGCGGAGAGGCTGCCGAGGTAATGAATGAATGGACCATGGACTAGCGCCGTGTTGCGCCGCGCAGCTGCGGAGCGTAGCGTAAGTAGGCCGCGTTTCTCGAGCTGCGCGGACTTGCGAGTGCCGCGAGCCGCAAGCAAAACAGAGCTCGTCCGTCGCGTCGTCGTTTCGTTTGGCGTTTGGCATTTGGCGTTTCGGCGCGGCCCTGGGGAGCGAATAGAGACAAAAGAAAAACTGCGTTACTTGAAAATTACTGTGGCTGCATCCGTTTTGTATTTCCCTATCGTCGTCGGTGGCTGCAGAACGATCGATTCCAAACGCGATAAAACTGTCAAAGTCCGCTGCGAAATTTATGAACGTGTGCCGCTCTCCGCGGCTGATATCAATCACGGCCCACAGTCAATGGGAATCAAAAGCCGAGTCACAAGTGCTTCCCGTCTTCCGGAAAATCGCCGCAATCTACGAATCGAGCGGTCTTTAGTCGTGATTGCGGCGGTAATTTGTTGGTTAAATGTGTTCACCTGCCCGGCGGCAGTCCGGAGCAGAACGCAACGCTAACGAGTGAACCCAATCTTTCTAGTTGCGACTAATTTCACCAAGAATACATCTCCTAGCGACTAGGCTGAAGTACTACTTCCCTTAAAATATATCTCTACCTGACATCTTTTCCACTTTCTATCTGCAAGTTTCTAACTAGAACTTGTATCAAATTTCTTTTCTATACTGAAATTCATATTCTCATACAAGTCAATATACATGGGCAATGGGCATAGAAAATAAAACAACCTCATCTGAGATATCGCAGATATGATATAAAACAAGTTCAAAGCAAAAGCTTCTCAGGTGAACAAATAACACTGGAAAAGAACTGAAAAGAGACTGAAAATTTTATTTTGGACGGAACCTATCTGAAATAAGGCGGAAATTATTATTTGCACTGAAAACTTACTAGACTGGAATTTTTTAAATATGGGACTTGAAGCGCAAAATATAATTCAGTTTCCGCCTGATTTTAGTCCACATTTTTCAGTCTATTGTAATTCCAATTCGTTTTCCGACTGTACTAAACATACAAAAAATTTGGATTTCTCAGTCTGTTTTCAGTTTTATTTTTATATTTCAGGTTTCATCTTTACAACAAATATAAAAACGATTGCATGAAATTCATGATAATTTGAATATTTCAATCGAATTTTTATAAATCTCTTCTTTATAATGTAGCCAGAGACATAGACTTTATTTTATTAACTCTAGCAGGAAACTTACTAACAAACAAAAATATCAATTAACATAAGAATTTATTTCTTTATCAACAGGTTCATGATATTAAAGAAATAGAGAACAAAATAAACATATTTTTCATCAGAGCTGTAAAAAACGTACTACGATTACCATTACAACTACCTGTATAAGTAAGCATTACAAATTGCCAGTACCATTACTGGTATTTCATCATTACCGCACTTCAGAAGCATTTCTTAGCATTACCTGGCATTACTCAGAATTACCTGGCATTACTTACAAGAAAACGTTCTCAGGTGTGTCTCACGGATTTTCATGAAATTGAAATATGTTATAGAGTATCGAAAAATAGGAGACACGTATTTTTTTTTTATCTGCGGATACGCACATTTAGGGGGTGACCCCACCCCTAAAGTTTACCCCCAAAAACAGTTTTTCCTAAATATTTCAAGTTCTAATGAATTTTTTTCGAATGAAACAAAATGGAAATGATGTCTCACAAATATACTGTAAGTAATCCGGTTCCCGGGGTGGCAACTCTTACTTTTTATTGCAAAAAAACGATTTTTTTTTTATATTTTCGCGTCACAAAAAGAACAGTTTTGGTTAAAAATCATTGAAAAATATTGTTTTACAATTTTACAAATTTAAAAAATTCAAAATGGTGGATCCAACATGGCGGACAAACTTTTGAAAAATAAAACAATTTTTATAAAAAAAAAACAATAAATAAAAGTACCCCCTAAATGTGGGTATCCGCAGATAGAAAAAAAATACGTGTCTTTTATTTTTCGATACTACTGTTAAGCAATTTCGATGAGTACTGTTAAGCAATGAAAGGTAATGCTTAGTGTTTCTTAGTAATGCCAAGTAATGCTGAATACCATTGCTTGGTAATGATAATTACATTTTTTTAAGTACCAATGCTGGTAATTTGTCTTGCTTGCATTACTTCTAGTTGTACTGAGTATGGTAATGCATTCCAAGAATAATACATTATTTTACAGCTCTGTTATTCATACTCCTATCAGTTCAACCAAGGATCAAAGATTTTTTTTTTTTTTTTTTTTTTTTTTACTATAATGAAGATCTACCAAGGAAAACTTAGCACTGCAGATTCTGGACATGGCCCATACTGGTTCAAAAGTTCCATAATTAGTAAAGAGTAAAGAAATCTTTGATCTCTAAAACGCACGGGGCCGTGAGTTAATATTAACACGTCTTGTCTTGTGAGAGCCACCAGTGGTACGCGCCGGCGTGAACATCCCGACTAGAATTTTGGTGGGGTACAGCTAGGGCCCCTATGAGGCTAGCCACACTGCCTCATGTGGGTCCCATGAGGCTGCCCTATAAGGCGCACGAAGGGCAAATAACGCCTTGCCTCATTCGCGCATCATTATGACTGCCTCATGTGGGCCTCGTGAGGCAAAACCCGACTAGAATTTTGGTGGGGTACAGCTAGGGTCCCTATGAGGCTAGCCATACTGCTTCGTGTGGGTCCTATGAGGCTGCCGTAGGGCAAATAACGCCTTGCCTCATTCAGGCTCTCTTTGTAATACTTAATAATGTAATCCTAACTCTTTATACTTATATACATGTGGAAATACTTCTATATTAGTATAAATTATTATAATAAACTTAAACTTAAAGTCCGAGGCGAGTGCGCCCTGATGTTGTCCGTCCTGCGGGTAGAATCCAAAAAAGAACGAGTGCCGCAATATGGCGATGAGCTGTCAGTTCGTAGGGGGATTCGTCGAGGGATTCTCAAGAAGATGATACTTCATGCAATAGATTATAAAATACGAAGTTTTTGTAAGGAAAACCCGATAAGACAGCTATTAATAATACTGGGATTTGTGCTTTAATCGAGCCCAGCTGATAATTTGCAAATATAACCCACTAGCAGGTGTATATGTGATGTTTGCAAAAGGTGGGATTGCCTATTTCATTGTAAGGTTTGCCTCATAAGACCCTTGTGAGGTACTCATAAGGTAAACCTCACTTCAGTATCGCTGATTTTATTTTGTGAGGTCCTCATGAGGAATTTACGGGGAAATCCCTCTATCGGCATGCCCCTCACTTGCCACATGAGGACCTCATGAGGAATCTACGGGGAAATCCCTCTATCGGCATACCCCTCACTTGCCACATGAGGCCCACACGCTTCATGAGGCATGCCCCCTATAAATTCTAGTCGGGATGTTAATAAGATTTCAGAGCTTAGGACAGTCAACAGCGCCAGTAACAATATTGTGCATGAACATATAACACTTGCAATTTCTCTACGGTTTGATATGGAGTCATCAGATCTAAAAGTTTTAGTTTGTCCTTATAAGTGACGGAAATGGAAACGGAAAAAATGTTTTTGGACTGCCTCTAACTTTTACTAATATTCTACATGTAATTCTTCATACACCACTCCACTCTGCAAAAATATTATAATAAGATCTTCTTGAAGATGATAACCGTCTCGAAAGAACTTGGTCACACGAATAATTTTTAAGTCATCACTCTAGGCCAGAACATGTGTATTAGAGTGGCTGCCGTGTGGAACACCGCATAGAACCAAGTCAGGGTCAGAAAGAGAAAATGAAAACTTTACCTTAAAGGAACGATTGATAAGATATGACTTAATCCAGTAAAAAAGGTCATTGAGAAAGATTGGAGTTTAAGAATAAGCACAGCAAGAAAAAGCTTTTCAAATGCTTTACTGAAATCTACTTGTTTAGTTAGTTAAACAGACATTTGAGAACTCCACAATTTTGGTTGCAGTTGATCTGTCGAGCTGCAGTAGAAGGCTAAGTAGTCTCTAACAATCGCTTCAAAATGTTGGTGGCAGTTTAGCGATAGGCCTATAGTTCTCTACTGAGTTATTTTTCCTTTTCGTAAAGATGGAATAACATAGAACAACTTTCAAATATCAGAAAAAGTACAAGTATGCAGAGATAAGTTAAATAGGAAGTTAAATGGCTCAACAAGTGAAGATAACAAATGTACTTAATATTTAAAATTGCCCAGTTGTTCTTTTTCTTATATGACTTATATTTTCTTATGATCTTTTTAAACATATATAAATATATTTTTCTCAATCTTTCATAATGCAATAGAAAAAAGTAAGAAATCTGAAAAGTTATTCGATTCCTTTTAAGAGCAATAAAAAAAGTAAATAATAACACGACCGATTTAACCCCAACCAAACAAAATCAGCAAATTGAGTTGAGACCCTTCCTTTGCGTGCTAATTACGAAGATGCAACAAAAATTCTCACCCTTGCCAGAGTAAGTCTTCAAGTTCCAAGATCATCGAGTGACACTGATTTGTAATCCTAAATTTCAAAGATGCCGCATCGCTTGCTTCAGATTTCCCACCCTCGAATAAAAGAGCCTTACCTGCGCAGATAGGCGCCTACGTATGATACTTGATAACAGCTCCTCAGAACCTGCCCCGATATTATCTGTGCTCTTGAGAAGGGTAGGGTCAGGTTTTGTTGGTTAATTGCCCTTAAAATGTCTTGAGATCGCGTTGAGATAAGACGTTTTATTGAAGGGTGAATTATCTCATAATTAAATGAGAGCACACCTTCAGATAAGACAACACCTGTCGAGACGGAATGCGATGGTAGTGAAAGGCAATCAAAGGGTGATTGGGTTCAAGGGAATTGGGGTCTATATTTCTATACTCACCGAGGAGTTTGGATACAGCACCTTGTTGCGTCAGCATGTGTTGGGCGAGATCGTAGCCGCGCAGTCCGAAACGTGAGAGCTCCAACAGTCGGTGCTGCGAGACCAACGCACTGAGGGTTGATGGTGAAGGGGATCCTCCAGGAAATAGCCCTGAGCTAGCGACTGCACCCGCTGATGGTACCGACGGCGAAAGTCCAACTGAAAAAAGCATAAATTTATTAGTAACTTTCCTTAACTATTTTCAGCTTTAAAACAATAATTTGAACCTAACTTAACCTAATTCTAGATTTCAATTGAAATCTGTCTCATTCTCGCCTGATATTAAATAAGTGCATGAGAAACTCGATTTTTCTATATAAAAACTTCTTCTCAATTTTTCAGAATAGGATCCAAGGTTTTGTAAAGCTGATTTACATATTCAAATGCAGGAACTCTAAAAAAAAAATTGTTTAAATTAACCCAAAGAAACCAGAAACCGGTGTCTCAACGCACATATAAAACAATATTGTTTCTTTTTTTGTTGCCACCTTTAATGATCACTCACTAATCATCAATGTTTTTATTCAATAAACCTAATATTTATTGTTCTGAATAAATCGGTTTGGGTTTTTAAATTAAACGTTCAACAAAATATATTCTAAAGGATTATGTTCTGTCTGGAAAGAGTTGTAATGATCTAGAATTTGATACAAGTTTTTATTGAGTCAAAGCAAACTCAAAAGAAGTTAAGCAATCAAAACCGAAAACAAATAGCGCCAAGTTTAATTGAATAAAAAAATGCCGAGACAGACAAAATGCGTCGTCGAAGTTAGGCTCAAAACAACAACAAGAGGCTCAATCGGAAACGAATTGAAAGCGAAATTTAAACATCTTTATTTTTGGTCAAACCTTATATGTAACCAAAAATTCCATATTACAAAATTTATGGTACAAGAGTACTTGCAATGTAATACTTATATCCGTAAGTTGTGTTTGATTAACAAGAAAAGATTAGTCAAATTACATTCCACATGTAATAACTCCCTTCGTTATTGACCATTTCTAAATTTTTAATATTGATAGCTTATACTCAAAAGGCTGGGTATAGACTTAGTTTCTTAATGATTTCATTCATGATATTATTCTTGTGATAGCTTAAAATATAATAAATACAAAATTATGACTGAACAGGACACTTAAAATTCTTTGATAAAGAATCTTCATAAAAAAAAACCCTTTAGTTATTAAATATACAAAACAATTTATACAATGAGTATTAGATTACCACAATATATAGTACATATTTTAATCATTTTTGAACTACTATATTTCCCAAATGTCCTGGAGCGAAGAAGAAAATTATGAAATTATATTAATAACCTAAAAAAATAGCACAACAATATCTCGGGGTCATTGAAAACCTGAAAAGTGCCCTTTTTAAAATGAATTTACTGAATTTAAAACAAAAATTGAGTTCTAAAAACCATGTTTACAAAAACGACAGAAAATATTCATAAAGAACGTGATTTTGTATGGGAAATAAAACACCAAAATCTAAAATCGATCAAAAATGATTAAAATAAATACTATATTACAATATTTTCGATTGATCCCTAGAGAAGTGTGATTGAGCCTGCACACTACATAATTTAAAATATTTTGAAGTATGCTTGATACAATTTGCATTGTTTCTTGCCACGTATCTTAAGTAATAAACAACACGATTACATGCAGAGTTTAACCTGGATTGAACCTGAGTTCAGCTCCTTGAGTTTAAATGTCGAATACGGATTGCATGTAAATGCAATTCGAGTAGCTGACAGTTGACAGTTCTTCATTCTCGCGTTAATTTCTATCTTAATTTTGTTTGAATAGTAAAGTGTAATAAAAGTATTTTATTAAAATAGCTAGGTAAAAATGTTTGGGAAAATTAAGGAAAGAAAAACATGTTAAATGTTGGTGAAGCCATTCAAAAAATATTCAAGCAAAGCAACAATCTGTTAGTTTTTCAGTTTCACACTTTATTCGTCTTACCTTTTGCTCACAGGTATATCACAGAATATGTGTCATTCACAGGAGATGTAGTTATATTAATTAAAACCATGTATTGAGTGGCATACACACTTGCGACCAATGTGTATATTTCCTAATCTTTGACTGGACCGGTCTAACAAACTAAAAAATGTTGCTCGCACATCACAATATATAACATTTTCGGATTAAATGAAACCATTTTCGTGTGAAATGAAATCATTTTCACATTAAATGAAACCATTTTCGGTTTAAATGAAGCAAAATCATTTTTGAATGACAATAAACAAACTTTTCAAACAAATTAAAACTTCTTACTTACATACATACAAATTGAAAGTTTTTTCTTTGAAAGTGCAGTATTTGAAGAAATGTAAATAAATAACAGGTAGGTAACTGTCGATTTCGATTTGATCGGGGTAATAAATAATTGATTTTATGCTTAATTTTGCAGAGAAAGTTTTAATAATCGTTTTTTAAAATGAGTATAGTAACAATGTTAGTTCAAGTAGCTTCGATTATCGGCAAACTAGATTTCATACATTTCAGTTTTAAATGAATTATTTGTTATGTCGTTGAATTATTTAAAAAATAAAAAATAGAAATTATGAGTTAAATAATTTATGTCATTTCTAGTTTTCGCAGGTTTAATTTTGGTCCGATTTTCGAAAATGGTTTCATTTAATCTGAAAATAGTTCCATTTCACTATAAAATTGTTTAATTTATCCCGAAAATGCTATATGTATATCTTCACAACTATGTTTCGACTCGACCATTAAAACCTGGCTGCGAGGCCAAAAATTCAACCCAATTTCAACTGCATCTTTCAACTCTGCATTTAAACGTAATAAAAAAAAAATCAAGATCAATATTTTATATTTCTTTAATAATATTTTTATTTATTATACGTTTTCAAAGATAATATTTGATTTAATAAATCCTTAATTGCTTTCAGTAATTAGAAGAATTAACTGACAACTAACGTAATTTTCTTTTTCTTCAAGCAAAACCTACTTTTTTCCTCTCCTAACTAACTGTTGCCACAAACCTTATAAGGTGAAATCACAAGCAAAAGTAGTTAAATGAACCACGAAATTAGTTGTTTGAGCCAGATATTTTTTTGAGTGTAGGATAAATTCCAGAAACTTGAAATACTATATTACATAAGTATTTATTGACCCAAAGATTAATTGAATAATTAAAAAATTCTGCCAATTCCTAAATTTCAGCATATCGCAGTTTTTGCGCCGCTCTCTCTCTCTCTCTCTCGGCGCGATGGTTATGAAAATTCCACGCGAGGTTAAGAACCAAAAGTCGCGAGGTCCGAACAAGTGGCAGCAGATAAACGTGAACTGTACCTGCCAAAGGTAAGACGAGCCATCCGAGGAAATTATTGATCGTTGCGTCGTGTTTGGTGCTAATTTCTCGGCCATTCTGGAATTCACGGTATTCCGCAGGAAAGTGAAGTAGACGCGTTTTTATTTCACCTTCGGTGGCCATTGTAACACATGACACTTTGTTGAATCGGAAAATTCTGATTTTCTGGTTTTTCATCATAGGATCTTCTTGCGCCCGCTCGAAGGGATGCTGCTTATGTCGTGAGCTGGATCGTCAGTTTTTCTACAATCTCGCCAGCTGAAGGCAAGGGGCAGCCTTTGAGGTTATATGGCTGAAAGGAACACGTTCAATTTGTTAGTTGCCGTGTATGCTCACTCTGTGTTCAGGTATTTCTTGTCGTTTGATCGGTTTTTAAGTGATCGGTGCGGAATTCAATTGATCGTTTGATTTATTGCCAACACCAATGTGAAATGAAGGACTACCTTGGTCGGGAGTCGCGTTGCGGCCAAAGATACGGCCACTGGCCGGCCGGCCGGCCGTGTCGAGCGCGTAGCGATGCAGCGCGGTGGTCCACTGCCAGCTTATCACACTGCGATTGTTCGTGCTACACTTATCACCGCGGATCGATCTCCGCGGTGGCAGCTAACAATGGAAATAGCAACGCGTTTGGTGTTAAAATATTTGCACTAAACTGCAGCCCGAGATGGTGTGATAATTGGTTTTGTGCTTAGCTGTGGCGGATTTTTTGCATTCCTATCTCGCTGGTGGCATGGCCGTTGAAATATTTTTCGATGATGTCGCTTGCCCGCGCGACTAGCGACTAGTGGCGGCACGGCTTAGCGGCTTGACGGTACTCTATACAGCGGTCGTGTTTCGAAAGTAGAAAGTAATTACGACAACTGCGTGAACTCAACTGCAACTTTTAAGTTTGCTTTGATCATTGAAATTGCTTGCAGGTATTCACCATTTCACAATTATGTGATTTGCAATTACACATCGGTCGCCAATTGCTCCGTATAATGGTGCGCGTTTCAAATTGGCCGGGACTATTAATTTCCGTCGAATAGTTTAATTGACAGATGCAGTTACTATAAAATTAGTAGCAATGACTAGCATCTGTTCACTGATTAGAATTATCGTTCCAGCTAATAAAAGCTGAATTGCTCTTACATACATACTTGGAAAAATCATTCGAAATGGCCAACCACTGGCCGTAAAACTTGCTGCCCTAAGTGCAAAAAAAAACGCATACTCAACAGAGATCGGGTGAGTCTTCTTACTTATTAGCAAGTTTATTACATTGTCAATTATCATTTCCTAAGGACAATTAAACTGCCCGCATTTTACGACATTCGATTCACTAATACATATAATTGATTTCTTAATTGTAGAAATTGCTAGGTATGTGGCCTTTTAGTTATCTTCGCCGACATTACTACATACGTATATAATAGTTTTTGTTGTTGAAAAGACATGATCATTTTACCCAATTAAATTTAACCTTTTTCTCAAGGACTATTTTAATCATAAGATTTGAAAGATCATGGCAGAACTATAATAGTCGTTACCATATGCGCTTAAGGCAATTGCTTAAGCCTTTAAAAGGCGATAATATTATAATTATTATTATTATACTTCAAAATGATTCCTGTCATTATCAGCTATTGAAAATGTTATTTATCTTAGCAGATCTAAGTAAGATGACATAAATAATTTCCAGAAAAATTGTTATGTATTTTTGATTTCTTCAAAACATTCTACTCAAAATAGTACTTTGACTGATGCATCTATTCTATAATACATATATTAAAAAGTGACTATTATAATTAGGCCAAACCCAGAAAAGTTCATCATTTTAAAATAATACTTTTAGCAATTATATTACTAAGAAAAATGTTTATAATTATGTGAATTCACAATATCCGATTTGAAATATGAAAACCATTAATTTTAATTGTTTGCGTATTATTATTGTTAATAATATTATATTTGAAACAACTATGGGAACAATTAAGTAAGATATTCAACATAGTTCAATTTAAATCCTATAACAAAGAAGGGTAATAACGAAAATAAAGTATCTTGTTTTGAATACGTTTAAATGTTGTTGCAAAATTGATAATAGGTAAATTAATAATTTTCGGCATTGGCGCCAAATCCTATTTGAAAATGTTTGGTGTTGTTGTTCCCATTGTTTTTATTACTTGTATTGTTTTTCTCAGTATAAATTCTATATTACGATAATCGTATAATTCCATATAAAGCTTATCACAAGAATGTTATTGATTTTAAAATATATCTCATTATTTTGTATGTCAGTGTATATAGCTCATTTTCTCTTTTAAGGGGGTAAATACAATTAGAAGGTCGAAAAAATCGATTTTTTTCTGTTGCTCTAAAAATTTAGGAAATTTCCCGTAGAATACGCTCCAAAAATTTTCAGGTCGAAAATCGAATTCCTTATATATTTTTTCTTAATTTTTCGAGAACGCTTTATTCAGCGCATAGCAGGTTTTCAAAACTTTAAACGAGTTCTTCTCAAAACAACATTTTTAAAATTTGCAACCACGATTACTCGAAAACTACTTTTCCAATTTAACTGAAATTTTTAGGGTTTCTTTTTTATACCTTAGGCTTGTCTGTAAGCCTACTTGTTTTGAAATATTTGGTTGCAAAATTGAATTATTAATGCAAAAATGGCTGACCAAACGCAGAATTATTTTTTTTTTTTTTTTTCAATTTTTGAGGTTTACCAACAAATTACATGTATATTTAAGCCAAATTTTTTTTATGGGCTGTTACAGATCAATAACACAACGTCCAGAGTTTTTGCAGTTTTTTTTGTAGGTCAACTTCACGCCAGCGTACAGCCGCCATTTTGTTTTCAAAAATTAAAAAAAAAAGTTTTTTACATTCCTCATTTATACCTGAACAAGTGTACAAAGTTTTATAATGATTGCATTAAACCTTCTTTGTGAAAAAAAATGTTTCCTAATGCGTAATTTTTGCCCGTGCAACATGCATTTTTTGGACCCATTTTTAAGATTATTTTTTTTATCGATCTGGTAAAAGTAAGGTAAATGGGCGAAGGCCTACACTAAAGAACAACTTTTGAAGAGTATTCAAAAAAAATTTTATTAAAAAATATTGAAAATTGAGTTTTTGACATTAATTTTAAATTGACGCTCCGAAAAAAAAAGTCGATTTGCGGTGAGACACGTAACTCGAAAATTACTTGACGATCCTTTTGAAATTGTGCACACTTTTTCTGTAGACAATTTATTCCTGTATTCCTGTCGAGATATTTTTTTTTTCAATGTCTTTTTTTTTTAATAGTATTTTTCCCGATTGAAAACAGAAAGTCCAAACAAAAAATTTCCTTTTTTTCGTTTTTTTTACTTTAAACTCACACCAAAAATTCAATAATCGAAATAAATAAAAAAACTCGACAGCGTTACCTCAAGAAACTTATTAACCAACAAAATCTTTTTTGTTTTTTTGTTTTTTTGTTTTAGATGATCCAGCTATTAGTTATGTGTCTCTCCGCAAATCTACTTTTTTTCGGAGCGTCAACTTACAATTTATGTGAAAAACTCAATTTTCAATATTTTTTAATAACAATTTTTTTTGAATACTCTTAAAAAGTTGTTCTTTAGTGTAAATCTTAAAAATGGGTCCAAAAAATGCATGTTTGACTATACCCCCCCCCCCCCCCCCCCCCCCCTCCCCTTAAGAAAGAACATAAAAAGTTCTAAATGCTAACTCGAATCTTTATTTTATTTATTTTGATTTGGATATTATTAAGTTTAGTGAGAATTTGAAGGTATTTATAATAGGGAGTAAATAAATCAGTTTTCACCATATTAACCATTTTAGGATCTTCCATATATTTATATTTTTTGAATGATGGGCAGAAAGCCATGCACATAAAACTATGGTAAAAATGTAATTTTCATGGTTTTATAGTTCTTATTTATGTGTATTTAAGTATGTAAGGTTACAAATCTTATAAATCTACAAGTGTTTTTTAATGGATTTTCGAAAGACTTCTAGATTACATTCGCTTAAGCTGGATCGGCGGACATTTCCACTCAGGACTAGGCACTCATCATTTTGTGAAGAAACAAATTTGAACAGAAGTTAAATTCTTATCAATGTGATTTGAAGAATTTTTTAATTCAATACTATTTTCCCTATTATATTCATAATTTATTCCCACCGATTTATGCATGGCGATACATAATCAGACATATTGTATTAAAAGGGCTACATCATAATTCCACTTCTGAACGATTAACTTTTTTATTTAATAATATTGCATATTTATTTTACTACCATTTATAGTGATATACTATTACCTGAACATAACTCGTATTTCTAATAATTATTTATTTCCCTATTGCTTTAAAAACATAGTAACTTCAAAAGGTTGCTATAAACTATAAAGGTTGCTGAAACTATTTAAATTATAAACATGTAGCTGTTATAAGATTTATAGTTTGAAAAGTATTTGAATAATGAGGTTCTAACCATTAACTAAGAATAATACGAAAACTTTTAATATCTTTTAAATGATAAGTGTTCTACGTGTTAAAATATTTTAAATATTTTATTGTTACTTTCAAAATTAAATTGAATTGAAATTGATTTTTAAGAGCTTTAATTCGATAACACAATAAAAAAAATTTGCGAATTTTCGATAACGATAACAAAAATTGGCAAAGTATCGAACCGTCAAAAGACCGACGGGTAATTTAAAAAATCTCTAACTCTTCACAATCGTGGCTTACATTTTAGAGGAACAATTACATATTATAATATCAGAAGATTTAAGCTAAAAAGTGTTATTGGTCTCAGCTTAAATATATTTTTTATATGTTTATTTTTTATATGAAAATTAAATATACTTTTTATTTTAACTCAAATTTCCTCAATTTTTCTGCACATAATAGTTAGGAAAAGAGATTCGACATTTTATAAAACATTAATAATACTAATTATATAAGAAATTATCTTGAATTCCACTTCTATAGATGTTAAATATAAAAAGAGAGAGTTGAAAATGTTACCACAGTTACCACGGATACATGAAAAAGAATAATTTTGTAAAATTAAGACAATTTTTTTCTTATTCACTAGATAAATGAAGGAATTATAGCACCATGCAGTACTATTGGTAAGAAGTCTTGTATATCTAGATGAGACCGATGAATGATCAAATATTTAAATGTTTTTTGGGTTCAGATGCAAATAATTAGATAAAGACTATGAATGGATAGCCTCAAGATCGTCATTAACCCTACAAATTCTGCCCTCAACAAGACCAATTGACCAACTTGAAACGTACAATTGTATATCATCTGCATAAAGATGCAAAAGACAAAATTATACTTGATGTAGACACTGAGATATAATAAAATGTAAATGAGCCCTCATCGTCTATATCTCACTGAAAGGTCGGCTCTATTAAATTGTTTTATGTATTTTATTATTATTATTATTATTATTATAATATAAGCCGTTGATTTTGAAGATGGCCCAAGTCCAGATAATCATAAAACTTGTTTACTTTATAAGAATATAGAAAGCCTTTATCATCATTTGGACTTGGACTTTAAAGATAACATATATCGTATTGTTTATAGTAATCAGTATTTTGATAAAGCTGTGATAATTAACTGCGTTTTTTCAATGATCTGTATAGATCTCTCGATATAAAGTGAAAATCCAGCTTTCTATTTGGATCTATATACAGATCGAGGGAAATTTTAAAACTCAGAATGTTGCCAATTTCATAGCTAATAAATTTTCGTTAACGATATTGTTCATGTAGCTAAAGTAATATCTTTTTCCTACGATCCTGCGTCCATTACATTATATGTATGGCAGTGGTTGTATCTGAAGGCAATTAAGATAGCTTCGGTTCCACACTTCATATATTTCTCTTATCGTTTTATTAATGATCTGTGATCCGAATCTATACAGATCATTAAAAACACGCAGCTTATATCTTATTATGGACATTTGCAGTGTCTAAATAGAAGGATGAGTGGGTGATACGCTTTCTTTAATGTAAAATTTATATTATACAGCTTAAAATTTTAGCATTAAGCCAAGAGCAGTTCGTTTGTGTTTTACATTAATCCATTGGTTAAGTTCGTAACCTAATTGGCCAGAAGATGATTGTGGGCGCATTAGTTCCTATCCACATCTAGCCATCGTCTTATTCCAAGAAAGTTGGGAATTGCGTTTTGGCATTGCAAAAGATAGTAAATCTTATCTTAGGTTAGAACTCGTCTGAAAGAACACGTTTACCTACGCCACCGATTTGAGTTTCTTGAAAAATCTCGTAAATCAAAACTGGGCTCCAGATATGAAGAGAAGAGAGTTTTTCCCGACCCCAATAATTCTTCGTGTAAATCAAATCAGAACCATAAAAGAAGCAGAGTAAACTTAGAGCTAGAAGTCTCAACGACCGGCCGGCGGCAAGATGAGACCACGGGCGACGACAAAGATTCGTACGTACACGCGTAAGTACGCAGCATTATAGCGCAAGATCGTTACCTAGCGCTCCAAATAAGAGGACCCAGGCGGCTACTGTAAACTGTTACTGATCGTGCGGAGTACGTCAAATCGCGGGAACAACAGGCCTCATAACGAGCTGCTTAGCAATGCGCGCGAGCGTCTCAATAGCCTGCTTGCATATTACGTACGAAAAGGAGGCGCAATTGAAAGCCCCCGAAATGCGAAGGAGTTTTGACTGGGCTCCAGAGTTGCCGGAGATCAAAGAAAAACGACAAATTCAGTGGGTTTTCATTTCCATTAGTTTTCTAGTACTGCCAAGTCCAATGAATGTCGCGGTCGCGGTCGCGGCCGTACCGGTGAGCAGCGCATTAAAATGTGCGTGGTACCCGCGGTGTCTCTGTGATGACACCTTGATGAATGGGAACGGGCTACTTCGCTTTTTCGCGCTGAATACCTTCTTCTTGGATACCCGTCCCGCCGCCACCACCACCACCAACATCACCTTCCCGGCTTTCATCATCTTCGAAATCTGTTGCGCGCACCTTCGTTTTGTCCGGCGCAAACGACTCAAACGGCTCAAACATACATGAAGAAGCAAAAGCAGAGCTCGCCTGCGCCCGCGTATTATATACATATGTGCTTAAAAACGCGCAAAGTGGATTTTGGGCTCATTGTTGTGCTAATTTATGAACGACTATGGACCTCTGTGTCATCTGCATCGGATCCGGGGCCTGTGCGCTCTTTTTTGTAATGAGCGCCCCAAAGGCGGCGGATCGGACTGGCTCCGATGAATACTGAAATTACTATCGGGGGCCTGAGCTGAGATGGAGCCAAGGAGCAACTACAAGCAGCTTACTGTAATGCCGCGTGGATGCTTCAGAGACCGCGGTAATTAGTCATTCGGAATTTATGACAAAACAGCGATTGGAGTCAAAGGATGATTTGTAGGCAGTTTACTACTGTGACTTCGCATTTGGGAATGAATGGCTGGGCGGTGCTACAGAGGAATTCCTTCAGGTTGGGGCCCCAACAGAGTCCCCACAAATGCGTGGCGGGTGCACCTGTAATCAATCAATATTTCAACCTTAGAACAAAGATACGCAGCGGACGTCGAGTGCCATAATCTCCTAAAAGTCTGGGACTATGTCCACAAGCTTAAATCGTCCCATGTCCATGCAGTAATTAGCACCTCGTAACTTCCTAAGTCAGAACCGGATTTAAGAAAGGGCTGGAACTCAAGGCCTCCACGTAAGTTCTCTTAAAAATGTTATATTTTTGCAAATTTTTCTTTCAACAAAAACACACAAGAAAGTTTCGAGCTAGTGATGAAGAAGAAGAGCCCGTACAATGTGTCAAAAACTGTAGAACTAAACACTTTCAAATTTGGAGTATCAGTTCAGTTAATACAAGTTTACTAAACCGCGTGTTACAGATAGATAATTTGCTTAAAACTAGCGACTAAAGGAGAAGGAAATATTTTTCAATCGGCAAGTCTTGGTGAAGTCTCGCAAATATGGTTTTGGTCTTGCAAATCGAGTCTTGGTAATGCTACCGCAGGTATATGTAGTACTGGTCTTGGTCTTAGAATTTCTGCAAGACCAAGACCAATTTTGCTCATCACTAAATTCAAGACCAAAACCAAGTGTGCAAGACCAAGATTTGGTATTAAGGGGGTAGTCCAGTGAAAACGACTGTTTTTTCAACGATTTTTTTTTCATATTAGAAATTAATTTTTATTAAACAACTTTTTGACATATGATAGTACAACTATTAAACTAAACAAAAAAAAATTTTTTTCTTTTTTTCGATGAGTCATCCCGACAAAATGGCCGCTCCAAAAAAAACTTTTTTTTGTTGGCGGACGTCGAATCTCTGCAACGGTTCATTTGAAACAAAAAATTCAAACGAGGTTTTAATCCGTAGAACATTGGCTATCGTCGGAACTAGAATTATTAATTTTCAATAAAAAATAACAAAATGGCGGCAATTCGAATTTTTCAGGTGTTTTTAGGGTGCTTAATTTGTTTATAACTTTGTAAATAAACAATGGATTTTAATAATTCTAGTTCCGACGATAGATACACAATCAAGAAATATACAGCTAAATTTTTAGATCAATCGGAGCAAAAGACTCTGAGATCTGACGTCCGCCGATGCAAAAAAGGCTGTTTTGAGAAAAACGCGTTTAAAGTTATTTTTGCGGAAAAAAGCTAAAAAAATTAATTTTACCTTAGTCAGTGATGCCTGCTCCATACATAACGCGATGCCTGCTCCATACATAACTAACCTTAAATACAAAGCAGAAGGACCTAGACCGTTATAAACCGAAAAAAAATGGGCGGAGCAAACAGAAATACAAGAGTCCTCCTTGCTCCGAAACACGCCAGGGGACCTTCGAGCGCTCGGATTACACGACTCTCGAAAACTCTCTGTATCTTTAAAACTATTCAATATTTTGCTTAGATATTTAAAGGGAGTATTTTCGAGGTGTAGTAGAGTTAGATTCAAGCAAAAAAAAAAAAATTTAAAAAAAAATTTTTTTCACTGGACTACCCCCTTAATATTCGTATCGATTATCATAGTCTTGCTCTTGGTCTTGGTCTTGTTATGCTCATCACTATTTCGAGCTTAGAACTGAAAAAGGTATATGCCAGTATTCTAAATGTTGAAACTTATTATATTTTACATGCATATGACCGAAAAGAATATCCAATCTTATAAATAGATTTTAGCTTGGCCAACCACTAAAGAAATAGATACAGGTAACCTTCCTATAACACGGTATCCCACAACACGGTTTTGTTCTTACACAATAAGAAAATTGCGGATACTCTCATATAACACTATAACTCCGATAACACTATATAACACAATTGTTATACAATGAGATTTACAAAGCCTTTGTAAGAATCAGTAAATACACTAAAATAATAAATTTTTTAAAGAGAGCAGAAGGCGCTAAAAATCCCAGTGTACTTCAGGGTAGTGGTGATATTGTTTGAACGTAAAAACGCTGTCGCTTCATTATGCAGTAACGAAGAAGAAATACATTAATACATTTTTTAAATACATCAGAAAAAACATTTTTTTACATATGTTTATTGGTTTAAACGTTAGATCATAGAGAATAGGATTGGACATAAGTCGATTTATTTGAAGCAATTTCGTGATGTAGTGGTAGCCCTCTATTTTGTAATTGTTCGTCCAGTGCAGGCGGATATCTTAATTAAGATAGAAAAGGGTCACTAATAATTGTACTGAAATTTTTCGTGCAATACCCTTGTTTAGACTCTGGTGCGATTTAATATCACCCGAAAAATTAGTTGAAAATCTGGTTTTTTTAAATCGCTAGCCTACACCACGAGAGCTTATTTTGAGTAGAAAATGCTTTCCTCACGTACATGGATTTTACACATGTTTATATTTTTTCTACACATGTTTATATTTTTAACAAAAATGTTTGAATTAAAGATACATTTGGCTTTAAAAGGTTTCCGGAACTTCCTTCCCCATTTTCTACTGGCTCCTAGTCTCTACAACACGTTTTCACACAACACGGCATTTTCTAGGAGCCTGTCTACCGTGTTATAGGAGGGTTATCTGTTCTACAAAGTATTAAGGCTTATAAAGTTTATAATTCTAATTATACTTTCAAATAAAAAAAAAATGTTAATTCGTGAATTTATACTTGAATTTTTTTTTCTTTACTAAACCTAATGAAATTAGTCAAAACACCATATGAGAATGTTCGTTCTCTGGGATAGCCGATACATTTGTAAAGTCTTCGGAGTGCATTTGTATACCCCTACAATCAAAATTATTTAAGCATTAATTTTTTTGGTAAACAATTTGTAATTTTATTTCAAGAAAATTTTTATTTTTTGTAAAATAGGTATGGGATTTTAGAAATTACTCTTCAAATCACGGTTTTTTAAATTAAATTAAATTACTTGTTTACATAATAATTATACAGTCTATATACTAGAGATGCCACGAATATTCGGCAACTATTCGGTATTCGGCTATTCGGCCACTTTTTTTCGCTATTCGGTATTCGGCCGAATATGGTTAACTATTCGGCCGAATACCGAATAGCAATTTATTTATTATTTTTTTATTACTAGCTGTTTTCCCGCGACTTCGTCCGCATAAATTATAGCCCATGTCCTTTCTAAGGCTAAATCGGTTCAGCAGTTTTGGCGTGAAATCGTGATAAACAGATTTAATTTCGTATTTATGATAAAATATAGTAAGGATTACCAAATAAATCATGAAAAAAGAACTCAAAATATTACTCACAAAGATATATTTATTTAACCAAAAAAAAGAGCTAACAAATTAATATTTAAAATCGACCAGTGGTAAGTTATGATGAATGAAAACAATTTTTTCAGCGTTTGTTGATAGCAGACGATTGCGTTTTTCCTCATAAATTGTACCTGCTTCCGAAAACAGCCGCTCACTATACACACTGCTACCGGGAGATGATAAATAAATCTTAGCAAATTGTGAAAGGGTTGGATATTGTTTCGCGTTTGCTGACCACCACTTGTAAGGGTCTGCTGTCTGATCTAAACGCACAGATACCATGTAAAAATCAAGTTCATTTGCAACAGAATTTTTTTGTTCCACACCTTCATCTGAACGAACATTTTCTGTAGCGACAGTTGTGATTTGTCGCCCGCGGAAAGTACAAAGTGTGCCCGAATATTCGGCTGCCGAATGTTCGGCGCTTCGGCCAAGAGCCTCGCCGAACATTCGGTATTCGGTATTCGGCCAAATTACTATTCGTGGCATCTCTACTATATACGATATAATTATACAGGGTGTCCAGGAAGTAGTGCGCCAAAATTAAGGTGATGGTAGCTTGGGTCATGACCTATCAGAATATCAAAATATGACCTTGTGAAAACCTCACCGTTTTCGAGATATTTGGGTTTTTATGAAAAATTAAATTTGATTTAAAATGAACATGGCAATATCTTGTTATTCATGAATAAAATGGGTGATTCTGAAATCTGCATTAATTAAGCAATTTTTTGAATTGCTTTCCCATCACTGCCTAGTAAATTTTTTTTTCACCAGTGAAGGTCAAAGTAGAGTCAAATAACTTTGAACAGCAAAAAAAAAAATTTGATTTTTTTTTTCGTGACGGTCTTGTGTTAGTAATAAAAAATTACATGCTTACCAGGTAGGGCAACTTATCTAGAATATTTTAGCAAAAAAAAATGAGAACATGTCTTTTTATGTGCACCAACTAGTCTGAATCTGAAATTTAATTTTTCATAAAAACCCAAATATCTCGAAAACGGTGAGGTTTTCACTAAGGTCATATTTTGATATTCTGATAGGTCATGACCCAAGCTACCATCACCTTAATTTTGGCGCACTATTTCCTGGACACCCTCTATTTGGATTAGTAATTGCAGTATTAAAAATTCTAAATCTGTAAATTACACTCAAACAAGCGATGGTAAATAAGTCCAAATGTGTTAAGGGACAACGTTTAGCTTGAAAAATATACATTTAATGTAGAATTTAATAAACTTAATGTTGTAATTATAAAAACAAAACAATACAATATAGGTTTGTTTCAGAAAGTGTTTGGTGTTGAGCGTAATCAACTATTTTAATAATCAAATTAATAATCACAATTAAAACTAGTCATGATTACCCACCCATCAATCATTAATCTCGATTAATTAGTAATTAATTAATCGATTAATCAAAGTAATCTTAATCATGGCTACAGGATTACGTTTTTAGATTACTTGAAAATATATTATTAGTTACAGCAAATTGTTATTCATGTCTTTGGTGAACTGGCTCGTAAATGAATATTTTCAAGAGATTGATTTCATAATTGTTGTTCTAAGAAAACAAACAATCCGTGATCGTAAGAATTTTTATTAATGAATTTGGCCCTTTCTTCATTGTTAATATGAACATCAGATATTCAATTGACATCCCACTTAAGACTTTGTGCTCACAACCATTCAATTATCATATATGTATCTACCCATGTCAATACAATATTACTATTATTATTATAACTATAAATAGAACAATATTTGTCTTCTTAGGAATCTTCTTAAAAATTTTCATTTGTAATCTAAAAATGTAATAATGATTGCCATTATGTTTTATCAATTATTAAAATTATTCCGGGAGCTGGATTACACTAGAATCATTAATGATTTTGCATTTAAAGCAGTTTGAAAAGAATCTTTTATTTAACGAAAATAAGTTTTCCTTCTTATTTTTTATAATTTATATAAATAGACATATTTTTTGATGAAAACTTCTTATGTGGAAATAAATTAGTTATCTAAACACTGTAGCGATTTGATCTTAGTTTGAAAAATTATTGTTAGTTGAAAATTATCAGCAAATATATAGAATTAGAGCCTAAATTCAACTCCAAAAGACGATCCAATTGTTCCTCCCTGAAAGATTAATTCCACTCAAATCTAGTCCGCTTTATTGATTCCTCCCGCACTATGCATAAGTATCTTGTATCTTATAGTACGTGCGATGAAGCTCTCCGTAATATTCGCAGTAGGCGCTAATTCCTCCCTGCCGTGCCTGGGACGGGTATAAGTTCCCAATTCCGATTCACAGAACATCCGACCAAGTGAAAGTTTAGCAATTACAAGCGCTGGCAAATCCTATTAGCTAATTAAGAGATCGGTGGTAGTCGGAAATTTTCAGCATGCTTTAGTAAATCTATTCTCGCCCCAACCCAAACCAACCCCACATCCACCACCAGTGTGGCCCCAGTCTTAGCGGGCGAAAACAAGCACGTGCTAGTATTTATACCTGCAGCAGGTACTTATTGGGGCCCCACGGGCATTTTTAGCAGAAGAATTGGATCAGCGGGCGTTATTAGGCAACCTTTTTATTGTTTTATCGATTTTGAGTTAAAACTGTGTTCAAAATCAAAATCCTCTACTTTAAATTTGCCGACTATAGAAAACAGGCGATTGTGACCGCGTGTCTGGGATTTAGGAACAGAAATACTCAAATGTATTATACACGGAAAAACATTTTTCATTTTTTCATTAAGGTATTGGTCCATAAAATTGGCTTATTTTCAAGTAGTGATGTTCCAGGAGAGGGGGTACTATATTAATATTGGAGAAAATAGTGCTATATAATTTAGGAGAACAACCGGTATGACAAATTTTTCAATGGAATTTCGACAATATATTTTCAATACAAATTTTTCAATAGTGTGGTTTTGTTGCCAATATTTCGAAATCACTCTACCATTAATTTGGAATCATTTCCTACGTATTAAAACGCAAATATGTACGAGTATCAACATTAATAGGTAATACTTTAAATAAAACTCCTATTTTTCCCATAAGTGGCAGTGTTTTTACAAAAATATAGCAAGTTGAAGACGGCGTGTACCACCAGTGGTACACAATCAGTATCAAAACGTGTGTATAACAGATAGCGCCGTCGCGAAAATATTAACACGTATTGAGTGCCAAAAAGGTCAATTTTGTCATATTTTTAGTAATTCGACCAATAAACTATAGGCAGATATTGGGAATATGAGCACGTCAAATTTTTTTCCATGTAGAACAGTTTTTTTAATGTTAAATGGAATTCAATTTCAATTCAATTAATTTATTTAGTGTGTACAGAGGGAGATCTAAATATAATACATTTCTTACAATACTAATATGAATTCTTTAATTTTTATAGCAGTTATTGGTATACAAAGTTTAAAGGAATATATATAGGAATAATTAGTGGACATCTGTCCGATAGAAAACTTTAAATTATTTTCTTGTTAAATGGAATGGACAATTGCAAACTATTTTTATATTGCGCAATTTATAATAATAAGCTTTCGTCACATCAATTCTGGCTTTAAAGTCATAAACATTGCTCTTTTAAAATCTGCGCGGTAAATTATTTTAGTGAAATGTTAAGCACCAGAAGAATGAATTCTGTGAATAATATTTGCGTTGGAACTTTAACAATTAGTTATTTAGTTTTACGAAATTAGCTGAAATACGTCACATAATTTTTCCGATTTACCATTTTATAGTCCATAAAGGAAATTTACAATAAGATAAGGCTACTTGAAGAATTATTTCTGTATGAGTAATTGTAAGTTTACACAGTACAATTTAGTCATTGGAAAGTCCAATTTCAGATTTGGAAGAAATTATTTACTTGCTTATATATTACTTATTTTAAATATTTATCGTGTGATACCTTTGAAATTTTTATATTTTTATATATTTGGGAATACATACCAAAAAGAGTAAAAACGGAATTCTAAAACTGGTTTTGCTTTAATTTTATTATAAATATGCTCGTTTCCAGTCCGAACTTTTAGAGTACGTTCTACATATATAAGTATATTCATTTGCTTAAAAATTAAAATTAAATTCTGAAAATATAAATTGCTATTCTCTTAAAATTACTAAACTATTGTATCCATTTTAAACCTATGAACTATTTGAAGATCGGTTTGAATTTCATTTCGATCGAAATGTAGAACATGGGAGTTTTATTTTTATATTTATATTTCTTTTTTAAAACCAGTATTCAGAATCTTCATTAATTTTCGCGTGGCCGCTAAGCCGAATGAAAGCGACTCTAAGAGTAAGACCACACCTAATAATTCACCTTAAGAAAACAAAACTTAATCAAAGTATAACTTTTAAAAGTAGGTATAAAAATTGCAATAAAAACATAATTAATTACATTTAATATTACTGGTCACGTGTAACAAATATGGAATGATATAACAGAATGACATTTATTATTTCCCTAATATAATTATAGATTTTTGTGTCACACTACTTCCATGTTTTGTGTTATATTATACCACATGTTACGTCATGCGTCATGTCATGTGTTACGTCATGATTCATGTCATGCATTATGTAATGTTTCATATCATTAATCATGTCATGTGTCGTGTCATATTTCATATTATGTGTCACGTTTTATGTCATTTCATGTGTGTGTCACACCATGTATCATGTGTCTCGTCGTTATGTTATCTCATGTCGTCTTGTCATTTATCGTGTCATGTATAAGTCGTTTCTAAGATTACCACTTATACAAAATATAAACAAACTCACTCTCTCTTTATATAATATATTAGTTGCTATTTAAATTTTAAACGATATATTAATTAAATGACAAAACTGTAGGTAATACTACGACAAAAAACAGTTCACGCTCTCAAAGTAACATCTCACCTTTATTTAAAGCACTGTTGCCGTTGTTATTCTGGGATATTTTCATCTGTCTTTGAGAGAAACTAAAACATCCTTTCGCTTTTAATCCGTTTGACTTCCTCTATACCCGAATTTGCTCTTTGACCCAATTAGCAATTTCACCGGCGGCATATGCCGGTTACTGTCTAAAAATCAGGCGAGAGGTGTCGAGTGTCCCAACTTGCACTCGTGTATCCAATTTCTCTTCAAGGACAAGCACACACGCTGGACGGACGCATCCGTGTCTTTCGCCCCTTCTGCGGCCATTGAAGCTGCTCTAGTGCGAAGCCCCGACTGCTAAATGAAAAATATTTAGGCTGGAGGTGTAAAGCGGAGAAAAATTAATAGCTCCACGGGTTCCAAGGTGTAAATGGACATGGACGTGGACGTGTTACGTCGCGGAGATTCGGAGCTCCTTAATCACTCCAGATCAAGTGGCTGACATGGTTCTGCGCATGTACCAGGGAATCAATTAATTAACTGTCAGGCTTTGTTCATTGTCTGGTGCACTTAATGCACCTGCCCGACAGCCCCCTCCCTGTTACGGCGGTGCGTTCGAAATTGAAAAATTTCTCAATTATTAGAGGCAACTGATGCAGTGCAAAATTTAATAGGCACAAAGTACACGAGCAATAGGAGCGGGGAAGCCGCTGAATTGCCCGGCTTAATCACATTTTAATGAACACTTTCCTTCGGGCTGCCTGCCCTTGTCCGGCGGATTCATTTATTCTCCGGCAAATGAGTTCGCTAATTCTGAGCGGTCTGTAGGTGGCACCCGAACGGGGCCCCATTCATACTTTGCTCGGCTTAGTGCTCCTAATGTTCCTCAGTTCGCGAAAACTATCAATTATTTATGCCGGTGCGACAGGAAACGTTGTTATGCGGTGTAAAAGCACGAGGGTACGGAATTTGTTGCACCTTTATCGATTGACGGTTTTCAATTAGTGATTGCGAAACTTTAAAACTGGCTTTATGATAACAAAAGCAGTCATTTTAAAGAACTTTAAAGAAACATTTAAAAAAAACCTATCTCCTATTACTTTGGAAAGTCCAGTATATACACTATATTCTGTGGATATATAAATCGAAGTGTTTTGACACCTTATAGATAAAACATTTTCATTAATTTAAGTTATATCATTATACACGGAAAAAAATAATAGCTTCATCTGTCATTTTTTATATATCCGTACGGCTATTCACATCACTCAAATCAGGATTGTGGCCATATGTAGCTACACTAGCTATTGCTTTATAGCACATTTAAATCTTATAGTTATCAGCGTATATGCCATCTAATATATTTCTTAATGCTATCCATAATATACACCGGAAGGTAATCGTTTGTAGCTTGTTCAGTTATTTATATGTGACAACCTATGCAATATAATAAAGCATTTTTTAAAATATTTTATATTTCGATACGTCATTACATATATTATTTCTCGCTAATGAAAAAGCTCAAGCCGCCTGATGAGAAATGCATAAAATGCAATAAATTTAACGCTAAATGTAACATAAAAACATAGAAAGTCTTCAACGGATATAATACAAACAGCTACAAACACTGCGTTCATAGCTATATTGTTTAGCATTTAGTGATATATATGTAGTAGCAAAACAAGAATATTTGTGGCATTTACTGATATAATTTAATATACGTTTTCATATATATTTTATCTAGAAAACGTATATTAAATTGGGCATTACGATATGTTTTCATTCCATCAAGAGTTATATAAAACAACTCCGCAATAAGAACCAAGCGCGAAAATGATATAATTGATCCACCTAAAACAGCTGCATCCAGAGAAATCTCAAACTTTGATGATCCGAAATCAGCAACACTGAAAACTTCAATTGTAATCCACCAAAATTTAAAATTAAAATAAAAAACAAACAAGCAAATATGTAAACAAAACGATTTCCTTTATTATGGGATAAAGAGTACATATAAGTTTATTCTAATACTTTTTAGAGAATTGTTAAAACGGAATGGATTTCAATTAAGTTGTAAATATTAACATGATCAAGATAATATTTAACAACTCTAAAATTATTTGTTTTGGAAACCACATGACAATATCGGTGTACATCAAAATATAGAGAATTAATTTCGTTCATACAAAAATAAATTTTAGTTTTTTCTAAAACAATAATTCCTTCTAATAAAGCAAATAATGGTAAATTGTCTTTACTTCCAACTTGTAGAACAACTCCTACTTTAATTTTTTGATTATTAACAGATATCCAGTTAAAAAATTTAGGGTTATTTATTGACGTAATATAATGTTTATAATTCGACCAATCGAATTGAGAAGTTTTACTAGTTTCGAATGGCGAACCTACCACGCTGAGCATTCACAACTGAATGGTAAAACGCACGCAACTTACACAAATCCTTAATACGCGTGCTCTTATAAACAATACTCAAGCGAATATATGCATAACTGTAGGCAATACACACAAAAGCTTGCTACGTTATATGCAATTGCGCACGCTGTTATAATGTATGTGAAAAGATATAATATACTTTGCGCCGGGCTTTACGGGAATGGATATAAATATACAAGCCGTATATATAAAAGAGAAATTGTTAATGCAGTGATGTATAAGAATTAGAGAGAAATAACATTGAGAATTAGAGAGAAATAACATTGAGAATTAGAGAGAAATAACATTGCTTCTTATGGGGCTACAAGGCCGCACGCAGAAGTTGCAAACATTTCTTTTTTCAGGAGAGGTAGACATTGATCAAGTAGAATACTTTATAGTACTGATGCTATTTTATTTATAAGTAAAGTCTTACATTTTATAGCATGGTTTCAATTATAGGTATATAATACTGTATAGCAAATATCTACTAAGTTTTAATGCTTAAACTGTGTTGGGTTATTTCACAAGGAGCTATATGTGCATCATTTAATTGGTAATCAAAGTATAACATCTCTTGCATACAATTGTGGCGGATTTTGCACATTTAATATCAAATTATGCTGTGTATTTGACTAACATTGCAATATACTTATTTGGCTATATGAATAGCTGTTGCCGTTATTGTTTTCCTAGGACTGTTAAAATGTTTTAGCCGTTTTGTGATAACATAACTTGGCTTGCTATAATTTATAGCTTTCTGTGACATAAACGCTTTGCTACAGTTTTTATCAAATGAAGATATGTGGATTTTTTTCCGTGTACTAACCCTCAAATCACACATCATAATAAATTTATAAAGGTCCCACTTGGACCTCGTCAACTTTACAAATTTGTAACTTCAAGATAACGTAATAAAGTGCACATAGTACAAAAGTAATAATTTATTAATATATTATATTATTACATTAATTTAAAAAAGTTAAAAAATCAATGATTGAATCTACACTAAATTTGATTTTTACATACTATTTAATTTTCGCTTTATCAAAACATCTTGTTATTCACATCCAATTTTTCATATTTATGAAGGTGTTCATTTGTGATATTACTGATATTACTGTCAGTTATGTCATACCATTCGAAAATTGTTAGGCTTTATTTTAAATAACGACTTTATTAGTTGTGTAAAAGTGTACAAAATATAAAAACTACAATCTACATAGTAAACTTAGACAAAAAAGTGTGTTTGAGAATAACCTTTCCTCACTAAAGGTTCATTCTCATTCATAATGTAGAAAATAAAAAAAATATATTTAGTTAGAGTCATAAAAAGCAAATACAATTAAATAACAGCGTCGTATTACAAGTTTTTAAGATTAATGTATAATGCTGATACCTAAAAATTTTAAGAAGGCCGCAACACGGTCTACATCAATTCTGCACCTTGAATGTTTTATTCGGACGCACGGGGTCTGCACAACTGCTGACGCGGCCTAGGTCCGTCCGAGTTTGTTCGACAAACGGTTGGCCGCATAAAGACCGGACGACGCCCGTAATGTATTTGTATATCACAGATGGGACCAGTATATATAAGGCCGCAACTCCGCCACTTAAAGGCCGCACGCTTGCCTGCACCTCGGCCGCACCATCGGCTGCACCTCGGACGCTTAACACGATAAATATAAGTAGATGCTTTTTTTCTTTCGTTTTATAAAAAAAAAATGAACATATAATCTGGCACAATTCACTGAAATATAACAAAACAATGTACAATTTTATTTGTGTCTTTAAATTTGTTAAAATTAAAATTCTAGATGGCAACAATTATAATTTTGCAGATAAAATTTTTAAGGACTCAACTCTTTTGATTATTACGAGTCATTATTATTACAAGCTTTTTTGCAAATCGATTTTAATACACTTCCTTTTATCTAAAATAAGCTGAAAGTAGCATAAACATGTGGTTTCGACGACGTATTTTCATAAAATAAAAACATATCTTTAAACGTGTTTGTTTTAACTAATTTATTTTTTTTCCTGATCGTTTTATGTTTAAAAACCATGAAAAACATTAAATTTTCTAATTTTAGAGAATTTTTTTTAAATCTCTATTTGGAAATGCATCCTTGAATTACATATATCATTTTACTTATTAAAAGAAAATCCAATGTCTTGGATGGATAAGTTAGATCGGTATGAAATTAAGAAAATGTTACTACACTTTAAGAAATCAAATTAAGTAAAAGAATGTTTATGTCAGTTACACGGAAAAAAATAAACTAGAAAAAGTATAGAGAAATTCCAGTAAAAATTATTGTTTTGTACTGTAATCCAGCAGCATTTTTCCGTCACGAGAAAAAATAATTTTTGTATATGTAAAATTTCAGAAATGTTCGTTACTTTTTGATGAAAATTCAAAGTAAAAAGTATTCTTCTATTCTAATAAAAATTAATGTAGAAATAGCAAAATTTATAGTAATACAATATAAATTTTAACAGTCAAATAGTAAAAATTGATGTTAGCACTACGAAAATTACAGTGCTAGAACTGTAAAAATGATAGTGCCAGAACTGTAAAAATTACATAGATGAAACCATGTGGTAATATAGAAAGAAATATACGAATGATATCATGCAAAATTAATGCTTATAATAGTCAAAAAACACAAATTAATACAAAAACCTCATACTTCTATTGTAATATATTATAAATAAAAATTAAGGAATAAATATAAAAACTTAGGAAGAAAAATACGTCTGTTTTCAAGTTGTCACTAAAAACACGTTTGAACATGAATCATGTACGACCTAACGATACAATATACGTAAACCAAACGTATAACATACATATTCATGCATATGAATAGCTTCATTGTATATATACACACGCAAATGTAATCAAAATATGCGCTACGTCTTCCGAAATCTTCCGAGTTTGTCCGAATGAACTTTTCGGCATAGGAAAAATGAATGATCCAGAACTGTAAAAATTCCAGTGTCGTATTGTAGAAATTATAGAGTATACTGTATTATATATATTTTGTTTCGTAATTTTTCTCAAATTTCTCGATAAAAATTCCTAGCACCTAAAAATATATAGTTCTGACTGTAAAAATTCCTAGATAGATTTTAAAAATTCTTAGACCGACTGTTAAATAAAAATGTTTAACCATTACTTTTTAATATTCTTTCGCATAAAAATCTCTAAAAAGAGATAATGCTGCACGGTTACTGTGGTAGAACAGTAATTTTTCCTCTATATTTTTCTCCGTGTACTATGGCCCAGATGTGGCCGAAGGTGCGGCCGTGGTACCCTTTAAGTAATTACCCTTAGGAAAATGGAGACATTTTCTTAATTTAAAGAAAAAACAACTTTATGAAACAAAAAAAAAAACAAAAATCAAATTTCTGATTTCGAATGTTATAAAGACAAAAAAAGTAGACACTTTTTTAGGGGCACCACTAAAGGTGATTTTTGGGAATTTTTTTAAAGACAACAATTGCATTGAATCTTTTAACATTTTAAGGATATATTTGTGAATATATATAATATAGTAAATACATGATACAATTTTTGGAGCAAAAAACTGAAAATTCAGCGAGATAATCGCAATTTCCCAAGGCTCCAAAACAAAAAAAGTCCTCTCACTGTTGCAGTGACAGCGACCTTCACAATGCGTGAAATCAAAAAAACTAAAAAGTTTAATAAACTATAAAGTATTTCTCGTGCCATAAACCTCAATCGAAAAAAAAGATATTAAATTTAAAAAAATGGCGGCGTTTTAAAAAAAAATTCAAATTCGCGCGAAAATTTGATGATTTTTGGCCTGCCAAAATTACATTTTTTATTCGATCCGAAAAACTGGAGGTTCATGGCATTGTATAAAAGAAGCTGCAATAAGAATAAAATCGATCGGACGATTGGTTCGAGTTACAACTGCAGTTAATTTGAAAAAAGTAGTTTCGAGAAAAACGCATTTAAAGTTTAATTCATACATTTCTGAATACCTCGATACGATGAGCGGCTGCTCTTCAGATGGCTGTAACTCAAAAACTATTTGAGATATGCACTTGACGTTTTAGTGTGTTATTTTTAAAGGTAAAAACTTTCAAAATTAATGCTGAAACAGAAAAAAGATAAGATAGGGTCCTAACAAGAAGCTGGCTACTGTTGTTATTGTGTTTTATAATGATTACTAAAAGTGTAATCGCAACATTTTTAAGTCGCGCTGTATTACAAACTGTTAGTATTATAAACATGTTTAATGGATCTTTTGTCTTATTATAAGTTATGTCCTTACTTCATTTAATTAACATGCTTTCTTGTTCTTAGTTTGGTGTACTTAAATTAAAGAACAATTTACTTTGAATCAAAATAAATAGTTACTTGATTTAATAGGCATTCTTTTTTGTTTGTATTCTTTGTATTTTCCAAACTACAAACAATAGGCATATTTAAATTAAAGAACAAACACTACATTGATGTATAGATAAATTATTCTTGAATTAAGAAAATATTTACTTATTATTTATTAATTTAAATTTATTCCATCGACAAAATTTAAATAAAGAAATTATCCTTTAGCTTCTATCGATTTCATATATCTTTAATTTGACTGCATTTTTACTTGATTTTAGTAAATTGTTGTCTGAGTGTAAGTAAAAATTGTAATAAAATATGTTAATTAGTCCTAATATTAAACCGTATCAACACCAATACGTGCATACGTCGTGTACTGTATTTGTTGAATAAATAAATAGTCGACGCAACGCTTTTAAGTTTTCGGTTCAACAAATTTTCGACAATTACAATGAAAGATATAAACATTCATTTCTAATGTCGTGGGATAATATCACTCCCCAAGTTTTGGTTCATCGACAGTCTTTTCATAATGAATGAACGAATCTTTGTCTATTCACAACGAAACAATATGGTAATGATTTATTTTGAAAAGACTGCGTTGACCAACCCACCCGTTGACCAATTTGCATTTACAAGTTAAAAGCAGTAATTAGGCTTAAGGCCAGTAAGTTTGCGGATACTAATGCCATGCGTAAGCTGTAATTTACTAATTTGGAGTTGTTGCAAAAAACATTGGCATTCGCCAGAAGCAGCGGGGGGCACCAGGCATTAGAAGGCACCAGGTCAGGTACTATAAAACGTTTTTTGAGATGGAGCTCCCAAGCAAACACCAGCACGCGTGCTCCAGCTGGCTGAAGGCGGAGCGCGACGTAGGGGCGCAATAAATCACGTCGCTGATCTGATCAGCAGATAAGGGGGAATAAATCAATACCTTTATGGAAATTATTTATGCCGGGGCTCGCCCGGTCCACGGAGCGCCGAGTGATAAGGCACTTGAGGTCAATCGTACTCGCGCAGGCCGCGTCGCCGTAAGCTTATCCTCTTATTCACGGATGAAATGGAAACTGTAAACAGCGAGCAGAGACAAAGCAATTTCTCACCTCAACCGCCGATATTACTCGAAACGTTTTTGATGTCGCCTCAAGTTACGCTACAGCGAAGCAAGCACTAATTACTTACCCGACGATATTTTATTGATTTTTTCTGATACATGAACAGCGCGCGTAGAAAAACGTTTATTTCGCCTGTCTCCTTGCATTTATTTTATAACTCGGAAGCCTCGTCTCGGCGCTGTCGACATGCGGGAAACGTATCAGAAATCGTATAGTACTTAATATAGCTGCGCCAACTCTGCGGCTAGTTCCTCTAGAGCTAGAGGTGAGCTCTGCTCGGCGCGGGAACGCAACGCGAACGCTCCGACACTACGACTCCGGTGTGTAGAGCTTCTCTGGGCAAATTTGGATTTGAGGTTAAAAGATTTGTTTTCCAATTAATCTCGCAAGGGCCTTGGAGTGCATGTCAATAAAAATGATCTTGTTGCGGCTTTCAGAATATCTCTAAAGTGACTTCTAGCATCTTGATATTCCTCCTCTCCCGGTTAAAAGGGATTCTTTCAGATTTAGATCGATCCCACATAACGTAAACTGGCCTAGTTCCGACCACCAAACTCTTTCTTTATTTATTTTTGCTAAACTAATCGAATGATAATTCACTCGGATTTCATTTCATTCAATGCAAGATACACGGGCATACGAGTCGATGATATTTCGTTTTGACAGTTCAAAGTGCAAACAGTGGAGTGAATTCATGTTTTTGAATAATTGACACTGGAAATCAGCTGATTTTTCCAGGACTTCCATTTTCATCCGCTCTGATTTAAGTTTTTGGAACTTCATCGAGTAGCCTTCGAATGCAGTTATGAATGAAGATTCAAACTTAATCCGCAGTGATACACGGTACAGCCGATGATAATCCCTATTGGATCTTCATTCGGTCGTGCCCGTGTATCAAGGGTATAATATAATAAAACCAATTAAGAAGAGCAGATCATACAATTAAACTAACGTAAATATTAAAAAAGTAAGTTGTTTTGTTACTTTTTATTTTCAAAATATATTAAAATAACAATTTTAATTGACGTGAAGTAAAGAGGTTAGATGCGTCTATTTCCGACCACAAGAACTGTCGTTACCTAATACCGACTGCATTAGAAATCATTTACTTTATCAAATATAGTTAAAAAAGTAAAAATTTTGATGCACATGTAATTTATGCATATAATATACATTTGAAGTACAAAAAAAAACATTTTTTTAGAAAGAGTAATAGTTTTATTAAGTTTAAGTGATTGAAATATAAAAAGAGTATAAAAACATGTCATTTTATGTAATAATATTTATGATAATTTATTAAACAGAGATTTGTTATTAAGATTTTGTAAAATATAAAAATAAAATAATATTGCAAAAGCAAATAAATACATTTATATCAAGTACTATTTACTGAGTAGTTAAATCATTAACACGTTCAACCCGGCGTGTACCACCGGTGGCTCACACGCGAATGGTTCATCTGGCGGCGTGTACCACCGGTGGCTCACATGTTTTTTTTTTACTGAAAAAGTTAAGAGCTTATTTTTACAGGTAGGCTATAATAGACTTAATGTATTTACATATTTATTTGTTTTTATGGGTTCTTTTTGAAAACATTTTGTGCAAGGCGCCGTCGGATAAATCGATTTGTACTGCCGCCCGATGAAGTGAAATACAAAAAACTGCGCCGGGTTGAACGTGTTAAACTAAGCACGCTGAGCCTGAACCATGATTAAATGAAATATCTGATTGCAATTTTTCTTGCTGATTTTAAATATACAATACAAATGAATCATTTTGAGATAAAAATGAAAATATTCTCTTGAATGCTTTTTTATTGACTTTTTGACTTTTCATCTTCCTCCAAAATCACAATATCGCCAATTTGAAACACAACTATCATGAATCATGAATTAATCTGAAAACTATTGTTGTACATAAGTAATTTTTAATAGAAATAGATAACGGAACATGATAACATACATAAAGAAGAAAAGATCGTATAAATATATATAAATGTATTCAGTATTATTATGAACAAATGATCACAAAATCATTGCTGCAAATTGTCAATCTTTATTTCATATGGATAAGTGATAATATATACATTGACTCAATATATTAGTATTATATGTCTATGAGTAATTAAGTAGTAATGTTATGATAATAGAATTTTTTTATTTATATTTACATATGCGAACTATTATGTATATTGGCATACAAAAGTCTTTGTCTAAAATCTGGATGTGTTGTCGAAACTTTGTTAACCTCCCAAGTTGTTTTAAAATCGAAATGAATGGTCACCATGGCCTGTTCACTAAAAAATCCTAATCCCATATTGTTTTTTTCACAAAACTGCAAAACGTGAAAAAACACTGCGTGAACTTATGGTGTAATGTTTACTACTAAACCCGCGTAACTTTTTTTAAAAGATTCCATATGCTTTTTGTAATCTTTTTCAAGATGGATTCCAAAGCAAGTTTATACTACATTTCTAAATTCACTAAATGCTTGAACATATTTCAGTAACATTGCAAGCTTTTGCTCAAGTGTTTCACAAAATTTTGGAGGAGGAACCCTTATGATATGGAGTGCCATTGGATATACAGGAAAATACATTCAATTTTTTGACGAAATTAACATTTTGTTTTTATAATAATTTCGTTCCTACATTTTTGTGTAATACGCTATTTTTTTCAGTAAATAAAAAATGAAGTGAAATCTTTAGAATGTACTATTATTTTTTAATAGCAACAACCTACGCAAATCGAATTTCCAAATATTTACTTGTTATAACTAAAGTAAGCCCAAATATTGCAGTTTTCTTGTATCTATGATTTGTCATAAAAAAGTATAGCAGTCCGCAAATTTGATATTTAGAGGGATGTTAATATTTGGAAAAACAAAACAAAACATATATATATATATGTTATCATGTTCATTTATCTATTTCTATTACAAATTAAATATTTACCGCAATACTTCTCAGATTAATTATTCATAATACTTGTGTTTCAAATTGGCGATATTGTGATTTTGGAGAAAGATGAAAAATCAATTTTTTAAAAAAACCCTCCACAGAATATTTTCGTGTTTTTGTCAAAATGATTCATTTGTATTGTGTATTAAAATCAGAGATATTTTCATTTAATCAAAGTTCAGGCTCAGCGTGTAAGGTAAAAACACCAATGCTCGACATTTTAAGACAAATATAACACTTGAACGATAATAAAAAATGCATTTATTTAATTATAAATATAATAGTGATAAATAGACGTAAACAAATTCTTTTATAATATATAAATATCTTAATTTTTTTGTTTAAAAAAGTCTCCTATAGTCGACACAGCAAAGCAGTGGATATCCCAATGCTCGACACCTATAAAAAAAATATAAAGACAATAACAATTACAAAAATTACTACCGCAGATCCTTATACGTATATAATACGCAATAAATTTCGAAACAAACGAAAATAATTCTTTACAAATATGAAAAACGTTTCTCAATATGAAGAGCCTTTTTTCCGAAGATCTTAAGATATTTGAGAGAACGGAAATATTTTTGGTAATTTTTTTGTTCAATATTTTTATTGTGGAATATTTTAAAGATAAAAACTTGTTCCTTGGCCGACGCGTTAACAACAATATTGAGCATTAAAAAGGATTATTCAAAACTCATTTCGTTCCAATATAACCCTTGTAGAAGATATTTTGTTTATGATTGACGAGCATTGTTGCACTGTCGAGCATTGGTGCCTTTACCTTAACTAAAACTAAAGAACACATGTAAGTTTTTAAGCGTATAGTTTAGTACACCTTTCCCTTGATTTGCACGGTTCTTAATTTATACGGTTTTCAAATTTAAAAAAAAGGACAATTCTCTGAGCTAATTCAATTATTTTACATACATGGATATGTGTTTTGAACTTAGGTATTACTTCCATAAACCTGTTTTATTATTAAATGCACCTTCTTAATCGTATATTAATCGCAGCCGTTAAAGAGAATGAGAATAAATAATAAGAAGAACAGTTTTATGTCTTTAAAATTTCATTTGATAACATTTTATATATGGTATATATTATAGCCCAAAATTGTAAAAAATAAATGAATAAAAAAGGCAAACAATTGATTTACTTTTAAGATGTTTTATTTAAGCTTTTATTCTTAGTTTTGGTTATATTTATAAGCTGAAGAGTTATAGACTTGGCCGTGTTTGAACTGCTGGATTTCTTAATATTCGACCAGTAGGTTAGAAATGCGCAAACTAAGCAAAACACACAAAATAAAATTAAAAATATTATTTACAAACCTTTTCAAGGATTTTTAAATGATTTCGTTCATATTTAAAGTGAATATAATTTTTAAATAGTATTTGAATAACAAAAACGAACGAAAAATTAGACAAGTGTAAATTGCTTCTTCAGAAATATTTTTGGTAGGTCGTAATTAGGTAGCAAGGTAGCCTAACTAATGTCTTAAGTCACTTTTTAATTACACAATTAAAATTATACTTTTTTTTAAATTTTAAATTAGCAAGGTAGCCTAACTAATGTCTTAAGTCACTTTTTAATTACACAATTAAAATTATACTTTTTTTAAATTTTAATTGGTAGTACCATTGTATTAGCACTTTACTCACAACAACAATTTCCGACCACAATATTTTATTGTTTTTTTGTTAACAAATTATAAGAATTCATAATAAATATTACTTTTTGACACTACTAAAATGTAAATATGTAAGAAACAAAGTAAAGAACTAATCTCAATGCTTTAAAACACTTAAAATCAATACTCCAAATTTAACGAATTCTTCTAAAATGTTATACATTTATGGAGTTTCTGCAGTAATCAATCTGATAAATAAAACAATTTATTGACTATTCTTGAAAACTATAACCTAAGATATGTAGGTACATATTGTAAGAATCGTTGACTTGTTTACATGTATCGGAAAAAAGTTAATAAGAAAAGCAGAATTAGGGAGGCGGTCGAAATAGATAACTTTACATTAACTTCGATGAAGATGCGAAATCATCCATTATTTAATTTTGCATGTAGTCTTTATTGGTTCAATTAGAGTAGTTTCTAACATAGTAAAATAATTGTACTACTTACTTAAACCTAGACCAAAATGAGACATATTACAACGTAACATATCATAAAATAACTAGTGATGAGCAGAATTGATCTTGGTCTTGCAGACTTGGTCTTGATCTTGCAGAAAGCTCAAGACCTAGACCATGTTTCCGAAACTTGACCAAAAACTTCGAGATTTCTACTGACTGAAAAGCATTTTTCCCTATTTTTAATATCTTTAATCCTACCTTTAAAAAAGAAGTTAGTGAAAATGATAATAAATAAAGGTATTTATGATATTTTAACAAAATATTTATTGGTTTGGTATTAATTGAACTTATGCTCCAAATTTTAAAGTGTTTTGATCTACAGTTTTTGAGACATTGTAATTTATAAAATGTATTATTATACACGGGCTCTTATGGCGATTATTATTATACGTATAACTTATAAATTTAACTTTTTACTAGTAAAATTACCAATCCAGTTGGCTACTCGTACCAATTCAAAGGAAATTCAGTCTACTTCTTTTTAAGACTTGTTAAAATTATTGATAGTTAAATATTTTGTCAAAAATTGTATAACTTCGATTTAATTGATAGTTTATTTAAAAAAACAACATCAATTTTAAAGTACGGAGGGTAGAGAATCGTAGGTATGCTCCTAATATTACAAAAAATCTGCACATATATGGGAACATTTTTTCCCTCAATTTCTATTGAAGGATATTTTCTTACTTCTTTTCGACACTACAATTAATAAATAGTATCGACAAAATGAATTTCACAATGATCAATCTTCAAGAAAACAAGGAAATAATTGAATACACAAAATTTTATCATTTTTCGCTATTTTTAATTTTTTTAATTATTGTTTACTAAATACGAGTAAATAAGTTCTCCAAAATATTTGAATGTGGACTGCAATATTTTTGCAAACGAGACCAATACCAAGACTATATATTTCAAAATTGACAATCCTTTAAGTTGAATTGTGCTCAAGGAATTCTGCTGGACTTTAAAAACACTTTTCTCATGTTTAAGATGAGCGCGAAATTATCCGATTTATGTTTTTTTAAATTAATACTTTTCCAAGCAAAGTAATTTCACGATAATGCAAGTCGTTCCGCCCTTGACATATCTTGAAAATTTAGACCCGAATATGAGCTTTTTTTTAACCAGTATTTTTCAAAATCCATGTGTAATGATGCAGTCAAGATTATGGTAAAAGCAGCAACATATATTTGTGAGGATTCTTTTATAAAACGAGTCAATATCAGATGTTTCTCTACAATTATTAAGAATATTCCAGAAAGTAGTGAACAGAAATTGTATTAAACAAACAACTGAAAAGTTTCTTTTTTCCACAACAATCGTTGCATTCGGAAAACGTAAGCTCCATCCACAAAATCCATACTAATGTATTGTAAACAATCAACATATTGGAAAAATATTACAAAGTAAGACAGAAAAAATTTTAAAAACGAAATTAATATTTACAGGTTTTCCTAAAGTAATACTATGAACTTTGATTAGTGACTTTTCACAAGTAAAATGTCCAGAATTTGAGATTTTATTTTGATAAGCATGTAAGTTTTCGAAAAACAAAATATACATATTTTTTTTAATATGCACATAACATCACTTAAACTCTCTTAACAATTTTATGAAAAAATATGAGGTCAATGATCTTTCCACGTATTAAAATTTATAGCAGCCATATACCCATAGAGGAAAATAAATGGTGAACCCGACTTCTGTTAACTTTATTTGGTAATTTAAAGCATAAAAACTAAACGGTTTTTTTTTTATGATAATTAACATGTCTCTGAATCAAATTTTTATTTCATTTTATTTCATTTTATTTCCATTATTGGTCTGAGAACTTGCTAGTCTATTTTGACTGATTTAGAGTTAATCTTGATAAATTCCTGATTAGAAATTTAATGGTAGAAGAGATTAGTAAATTGTTATTGCTTTATTAAATTCACATCCGCATTTTCACTGTTTTCTCCAATAAACCAATGAGAGTTTTATGAATGGTATTTCATGTGAATGTAACAAATTAAGTCTAAATAATTCCTGATAATCAGTATCATATTTAATATCGTGTAAACTACTCTCGATCGGTACTTTATATTACATAGTTATATGATTATAAAACTTTAAATGTATTAATTCCACGTTAACTGAATACATTTTTATTAGTTTAGTTTCGAATCCAAAACTTTTGTTATATGATTTTAATAGGCTTCGAAGATGTTTCGTAATGGATTACAATATTTTTTAGATTTGTAACAAATACGTCTTACCTTTATTTAAAAAAACAAACGTTTCCTCTACTCAGAGCTGTAAAAAATGGCATTACCAGTAACATGCATTACCATTACAGGTAATGCAATTTAAAGATGATTACCAGTACCATTACTAGTAATGGTAATGCAAAAAATCGTATTACCATTACAGTTACTGGTACTGGTACTTCACCATTACTGTAATCACATGAGCATTACTTAGCATTACTCGCCATTACTAGCATTACTTACTCACATGAGCATTATTTAGCATTACTAACCATTACCAGCGTTACTTACTGCTCAGTATAGCAGTAATACTCAGCCTTACTCAAAATTATTACAATAAACATGTTTGAATGAATATTAAAATATATGTTTATTCATATAAAATCGAAGATTTTATTACCAAAATGTAAAAAAAACTTTCAAATTGGCATTTCTTATTATAAGTAATGCAAAGTACTGCCATGTAATGCTACGTAATTCCGACTAATGTTAGTAATGCCAAGTAATGCTAAGTAATGCTCATGTGATTACAGTAATGGTGAAGTACCAGTACCAGTACTGTAATGGTAATTCGATTTTCTTGCATTACCATTACTAGTAATGGTACTGGTAATCATCTTTAAATTACATTACTTGTAATGGTAATGTCTACGTTAATGCATTCCAAAGTAATGCAATATTTTACAGCTCTGCCTCTACTGGAATGGTCTAATAAGTAATCATTATAATTAAAAGATTCTGATTAAATTAAGTGGGTGAATAATTTGATACCTGAAATAATTAAGTGAGTGAAAGATTTATTATTTCCTATATATCATATATTTTCTCAGAATCGCTTAATTTAAATATTTTCTAGACTACCCCCCCGATTCTACATAAAAGATTTTTAATATATCTCTTAACCTCTTAAATTTCTCAAATAAGAGATATTAAAAAAATTGATATTCTGCATTAAAGTTTTTGGAGAAATTTTAAGTTTTAGAGATTAAGAGGTTTTGGAGAATCGGAACGCTATGAAATTCAAACAAAGTATGCTGTGATTTTGGGTAAATATTTCATATCGGTGATAGTGAAATGAAAAAAGTGCATTTAAGGGGGTAAATACAATTACACGGGCAAAAATTGCGCATTAGAAATCATTTTTTTTCACAAAGAAGATTTAATGCAATCATTGTAAAACTTTGTACACTTGTTAAGGTATAGATGAGAAATGTAAAAAAATGTTTTTTCTTAATTTTTGAAAACAAAATGGCGGCTGTACGCTGGCGTGAAGTTGACCTACAAAAAAAAAAATCCAACCACTCTGGGAGTCGTATTATTGATCTGTAACAGCCCATAATAAAAATTTGGCTTAAATATACATGTAATTTGTCGGTAAACCTCAAAAATTAGAAAAAAAATAAAAAAATTCTGCGTTTGGTAGTAGTTTTTGTAAAAAATCGATAATTTTCACTATTTTTTCAGCCATTTTTGCATTAATAAATTCAATTTTGCAACAAAAAATTCCAAAACAATTAGTCTTACAGACAAGCCTAAGGTATAAAGAAGAAACCCTAAAATTTCAGCTAAATTGGACAAGTAGTTTTCGAGTAATCGTGGTTGCAAATTTTAAAAATGTTGTTTTGAGAAAAAAGCGTTTAAAGTTTTGAAAACCTGCTATGCGCTGAACAAAGCGTTCTCGAAAAATGAAGAAAGAATATATAAGGACTCCGATTTTCGACCTGAAACTTTTTGGAGCGGGAAATTTCCTAACTTTTTAGAGGAACAAAAAAAAAATCGATTTTTTTTACCTTCTAATTGTATTTACCCCCTTAATATTCCATAGAATTTGAAAAGCTGGGAATATAAGCTGAAGAACAAAAGGAGATACATAATTTCATCATTTCAATCATGGATATCCCGAATCTCCGAAAAGCCAAGATTCACTCTGGGGTTCTATCTCCTGAATATGACGACGAATGGCGAAAGTCATCCCTATTCCACTGTCATGAAAGCTTCCGGGGTACCTTGCATTAACGGCCAAAAATATTGAGTTTGAATCGCAAACCAGAGGTTTAAAATAAATTTAATAAAATTTTAAAATCCGAATTCATACCGCTTCCACATTAATGCTGCAGAAACCTTTTTCTGTTTGGATGTGCTCGTGGCGGGCGCATTTCGTTTGAAACGGCAGGGGCAATTATAGCTATGTGGGTGCAGTCTATACAGCCTACTGTATTTTCTATCCCGAATTTAGACCGAAAACTATTTTTTACCTCATTTATTTCCGAATTAGTTGAAGGGACCTTAACCTGAAAATTTAAATGTTCTATTATTAATTGCGAAACATAAGTAATACACCTTGAAATAGAGGATAGGGTATTCTCGAATATTCCTGGTTATCAAAAGGTTTAAGAAGAGCATCTCTAGGTTTAAAAGCAATTCGTTAAGGTATTCTAAGATTTCGTATGAATGCTGTACTGGACACACAAAAAGGATCAGCGATATCTCACAGATTCCTTCACACGATTCTTTGAGAATGTTTTCAAAAAATTCTTTTGATTGCTGTGAAATGATGACATAATTTCTTTAAATCACCTCCTACCATTTAAAAAGTCAGTAAAGAAGTTATTTCTGTCATGAGCAAATTGGTCGTTCACCCTCTGTTTATTTAAATAAATTATATAAACCATAATATTTTAAAATTAAAATTAAATAAAATCTTCAACTTCTGTGGTGTCGTGCCTCATGACCATGATGTATATTGGCGATTTTGATAATTCCTGTTTTGGATGCTTTTGTTTCTATAATTTAGACCACGACTGGTATTAACGAATACATATTGTAACTTACAATCGATCTGTATTATTTGTAATATGTATCATAGATAATTATTCTACAATTTAATGTGATATGGCACATCGACTTATTTATTGAAACTGTTTTACTTTAAGCCAACAAAATTATTAATATAAAAAATGTAAATATGTATATGTATTATATACGGCCTGTTTCTTCCCAAATAAATAAATATAAAGTCATATGCATATTCAATACTTTCATTCAATAATTTCATTTCTTTCCTGATTTTCGCGAAACTTGTTAAAAATTATCAGTAACAGCACTTCTACTCTCGCTATCACTTTATTTTAAATGTCAATATATTATAACAGCTCCCCGACGAGGTCCTCTAAACTTAAGAGGTTTCCTAGGCTAAAAAAGTCTATTACACTTTGTTTCAGAATACGAAAATCTCTTAACAAAAGTCTCCACAAATAATAATAGATCAGCTGATTACTGACTTCTCTTAAATGCTAAAGTAGAATACGGATTTCTGTTAACTGATTTTTGACAACGATATAAGAGGTTAAGAGCTAATAGCTTTTATGTAGAATCGGGGGGTACTACTTTTCATAATATAAACTATTAAGTTAAACGAACATAGTTCAATAATCTTATTTATATATACTATTTGCATATTAAAATTTTTTTTAAAATGGCTTTCACAAAAATGAAAAATGCATACCAACCTAAGTAAAAATAAAATAAGTTTATTTCGTTTAAATGTAATTTTTACATTAAAGGGTGCGCCATCAGCTGGTTTCTTTGTAAAAATGCTGCACAATAAACAGTGTTCAATATTTTTCAAAGTTCGTCAATTTACCAGAAAAAGTAAATCTTGCAATTAGTTACGGTTGTCTTGGCAGTAGCCCATGTTTCGGCAACACAGCACACTCACTTTGGAAATAAATTGTCAATATTTCCCGACATTGTTCAAGCGTAAATCTCTTCATTTCGTACTGTAGAGATATGAACCCTTGTTTCTGTAAATTTGTTTAATGCTGTCTGTGTGAAAATAACATGTAATTTAAAAAGAAACCAACAGCCAACCAATGCACCATATATAGTATACATAGTAATTGATTGATTTTTCTGGTGTGGTTATATATAATATCCGCAAGTTAAAATAAAACGTTTTCCTACATCTTCTAAAGGTTCTGTACGTAGACGCCAGACGGAACCTTTTTATTTACACTCAACTATTACATATAGTGAAAATGTTAGGAAATACTCAAACTTGTTGAAGATGTACGTTATTACACAGATATTGTTTCTTACTCATATTTACTTTTATTTATTTGATACAGGTGCAATGGATGATTTGTGAAAAATACAATTTCATTAAGAATAATAATATTTAATTTTTTTGCCAGTTTCATAACAATAAAAATATCAAAGCTCTGCAGTTATGAGACTTTATTTGACTTAGTTGAGAGTCTCTGAGGCAATCCAAAGAGCAATCCTATTAGAATCAAATATGATAATAATAAGGCCAAAAGAGGAAAGTTATCTAAAGATAAATCGTAGTCGAATTAGAGGGAAGCAATAATAGAGAGAAATGTGAAACGATTAGAATTATAAATAAAAGGATTTTTGGAGATAGAAGATTAGCGTAATAACATATCAAACTAAAATTACAATGATCATTCGCCAGTACTCGCATACAATGACAAAGTTATGAAAAGTGCAAATCAATAATATTAAATAATTCACTTCCCACACAAAAAAGAAAATAATTTGTTTTTTGGACCTATAATCCACCTAAATCATAAAATTATCTCTTATCATTTGTTTTCTTTTTTGTTCTCCTACTAATGCATTGATAACCTTTTCTAATGTTTCTGAAGCTAATCTTTGTTAATATTTCATTAAGATCACATAGAAAAAATGTCTTCATCCCTTTTTAGGCTTTACTCGATTTTCTGCTCCATAAGATTTTGTATAGACCTAAAGGAATTTGGGGAGTCCACTCAAGCAACTTAATTCCACAGTCTTTAAAAACATTTTTTTTTGTATATGCTTGAGTTGATTATCTTGTTGAAAAATGAATTTCATTCCAAGCCCATTCTTTTAACGTATATTTTGTTAAAGATTATTATTTGATTTTCACGCTGCATTGAGAATTTTATGAGCACATTATACTACCCCGACGCTTTTTGTTTGAGTAGTTACTTGTAATAAGGCAAACAAAAGGTTTATATTTACTTTTTGATGGTTGATAAAATAAACAAAAAAATATTTACTTTTTGATGGTTGATAAAATAAACAAAAAAATTCATTATAAACCTAAAACACAAACACAGCAAAATGGTTCGCCTTGTTAATGCTTATCAAAATAGAAAATATGCATATCAGATAGCCGAAAGTTTAAGCATATCACGCTCTACGGTGTGAGACATAATAGAACTATTTAAGACAATGATATAACAGCGAAGACAAAACGGAGCACCATCTTTAGATCTTCGATCATTAACCCTAAATAACAAAACTTAAATTAGTGTTCCTCTGTAACTAATCATTCGTCTCATAGACTACGAATTAAAAACATGGTATGTATTTTTATAGTTCCTTCATTTATTATAAACAAATTAGCGTAACTTAAAAGAAGTATAAATATATTTTAACTAAAAAATAGAAATGTGCTAAAAATTAACGTTTTGCAATCTTGATAGGTGTTGTAAAGTGTACTCTCCGTAAATAGCCTCATTCAAGTAATTTGTCAGTTTGTGTTTCTTAGATGGACAGGAAATACAATTTACAATTAACACTTTTAGTACGTAAAACTTTTACACTTTTAGTATGTTTGTGCTTAATACCTTCGGGTATCATTATGAAGGTACTATGAGTGAGGTTATGTGAGTGCCAAGGGAACATCTCGAAATCACAAAATCGTCTATTAGACGAATGTTTAGTTATCTAGAATTAAAAAAAATTTTGAAGCAGCAATGGCAATCGACGGCAGCACAAATTAACCCAACATGGAAGCAATCGATTAGAAAAAAAAAAACTTTGTATCGACACTTGTAAGCCTTCGTTAAACAAATTAGGATATAGCTTTTATAAGGCATGATACAGCAGACGTAATTTAAAGGTAATGTTAAAACTAAATACCTTCAGGCAAAGGAAAAGCCTCTTCTAACTACCAAACCAAATAGGAAGCGACTGAATTTCGCGAAAAACTACGAAAATTTTACAATAAAGTAGTCCGTAATTGGGAGCGAAGAGTCCATGTTTGTGCATAGCACAAGAGGGCTAAAAGGTCATTACGAAACTCAGATTGTTTGCGAGTTCCCAGCCTAACTTATTTATTTTGAAAGTGGATTAAGTCCCAATAAATCATAAAGATTATTTTACTTTACAAGAATATAGAAAAATAGTCTACATGATCATTTGAACTTAAGCCACTTTCAAAATAAACGGCTCATATCTCGTCAAAGGGTGTTGGACACTTTGTTGATGGCAATATCAACGCTTCGTAGTACCAAAATATCCTGTAGGAAGAACTTTTACCTTCGATTACTTTATTAGAATCTCCTGAAGGTGAATATATTTTCCAGCAGGACGGCGCATCTTGCCATACTGCTAAAACAACAACGGAGTTGTTCGATGCTATCAAAAAGCCTACGCCTGTCAGTCATTGAGTCTTTATGAGGGAAAAATTAAAACAAAAAGATGCGCCAGCAAACTGTGAAGAATACAGAGGAATTGCGTTCTCAAAAATAAAATATTTTAGAAATATTCCAAAGATTGTCGACAGTCAGTAAATATTATGAAAGATCGAATTAAGGAGGTAATCAAAAAGCAAATATAATAATTTTAAAACTGAGAACAGGTAACCCTTCTAAAGCACGGTAGATAACTTTTTATAACGTAATGCCACCGAATACCGGCCATTTAAGGATTGAATACATTTATTTATTGTTATTGAATTAATAGGAACATTTATTTCAATTGTGTTAGTGGTTTCAATATGAGAAAACGATTCTGAACGATAATAAATTATTCCCGTTCGTTTATTTTGTCGTTGGTATATTTAAAATAAATTTTTATAAAAAGCTTGCCATTGTTGGACTAGGACCCTAACTCCGGCCACTATCTCGTACTGCAATAATCTTTGAAATTATTATATAACTAAAGAATATATGAGTCTAGAATAATTATCAAAATCATAATTAATTATTGAGATGATACAAAAAGATTTCTCATTTTTCAAGTACCGATTTTTAGGATTTCATCGATCTATTGAAGCAAAATCTAACCTTCGACCACATTAATAATTTTTTTTCTCTTAACAATAAATAATTTTATTATTTTTTTTTTTTTAACTAATTACAAGTACAGTAAATAATTTTTGTATTTTACTAGTAAAAATGAATTTATATTTAGTTTTCGCATAGATATTTATTAAATAACCAAGTGGCCGGATTTAGGTAGCCGGCCGGTATTCGGTGCCATTACGTTAGGCAACATTTTTTTTTTTTTTTTCAATTATTAAATAAGACGATCGTTTTTTCAGTCGAACGATATCATAATTTTTTAAAACATTTTTCCTCTAGGATACAAAAAATCGTCTGCCCTCTTTAAAAAGTCTTTTGTTTTAGTGAGTTTGCTGATCCTTACAAGGTCATTGTATAAAAATTGTGTTATCTAGTGTTATCAAAGAATAGAGTTATACGAGGGTTTGCGCAATTTTCTTATCGTGTAAGAGTGAAATCGTCTTGTGGGATACCGTACCGTACCGCAGAAAGGACAATATTTTATTATCTTTTTACAAGCACTAATTCAAAAAGCGGTATGGTGAACTCTTTTACATTGGGGTAATATTTGTGGATTATGTTTAGACTTCACATCTTTTTCTTTTATGAAAATCGGCAAAACACTATTACACTTCGACATCGCGAAAAGCCGACGGCTTTTAACTATGCGAATTTGTAAATATAAAATTTTGTTTTTCTTGTGCTTACCAGTTGGTGATAACGGCAGGGATGGTGGTGGTGGCGGAGGGATTGAGCCTCCCCCGGACAAAGGTGGTCTAGGCGGCTCCATGCTCCACGGAGCGCTCGGCAAGGGTCCGAATTCACTTCCAATATTTGATCCAATCAACATGACAAAACAAAAAACAAAACAACAACACAAAAATTTCCCTACAGGTATATAAATATATATTTATTTATTTTTTATCTTTTGCGATGGTCACAGCACATTCACTTAATTTTATTATTATTTATGTGAGCATTCGAATTCAGAAACGAAAACAAAACAACAACAAAAAACCGTCGAACTACGACTTTAATTTTTTTGTGTTTATACAATTTATTAAAATTTATCGAACGTTTCGCGCGCCGCATTGCAAACGGCTAAAACCAATAGAGGTCCGACACGGATTTGGACAGCCTTCGCCGACCATGGTCAATTTGGTTTCAATCAGCATTCCTGTCCCATGGTATGTTTTAGTTTTTTGGGACTCCAAAGACACTGAGTTCGACACTAATTTCGGACACTGGCTAAAAATTCGACAAAAATCGATCGTTCTTCTGATCTGCTCTAGTGGGACGACACTCGAGAGTAGGGTGCTGGACAAAAAAGTGATTATAGATTCTAGTCTAGCATCTGAGAGCTTGTTCGATTGCTGCTGCTACCTTCTTGTTCGACAGACCCGATGCACACACGTAAACACCAGACGTCCGACTAAAGTTCGAGGGAAAAACGGAAACAAGAAGCCGTACGAGAGTTAGCCTTAAAGGCTGCACATTTGCTGAAGATCGTGGTCTCACAGAAGTCAGAAGACGACGACGGTAGACGCGGCCGGGCGACGACGAAGCGTTTGCACACAGACGCAGGGGCGAGCTCACTGGAGATTCCTACTCGAAGCTCAGCCAGCGCCTCGGCCACCTTCACAGAGCATTTTAAGCAGAATATTATACACAAAAACGGGCGAAAAACCACCGCACGCTCAATAAACGAACGAATGAAAAATGAACCACCAAAAACACATACGAGCGGGAGCAAAAAGCGAGCGAACGACGTCGTCGACGACGAACAACACACCGCACGGCAGTAAGCCAGCAAGCAGCAAGCATCAACTCGCGCCGTGTGTAGCGACTGTATATACACGCGGGGCCGAGGGGCCGAACACAAGCTCGCGGGTTCGTTAGTCCAGCAAAAGCAACCAGTATCAGGACAGTAGCTCAAAAAGTAGCGAGAAGTAATCACTCAAGCCCGGCTGGAAAGAGTCGAGTACAGCCCAGCCGACGAGAGTGTGACCGAGATGGACAACATGCGCGAGTAAAGAAAAGAAAACAACAAACAAAAAAACAATAAAAGAAAAAACCACTACTAAATAAAGAAGGTGCCCCGCGCGAAAAATAATGAAATGAGCAAAAGCCCACTGAATAGAGTCCCGGGCCTAAAGAGCGAACTGACTGATTCCAGACGCAACCGCGCGGCTCGTTGAAGAAGCGAGAATGATCCTCACCGCGCGCTCAGGTGCAGCCGGGTGAAAGAACAAGTAGAAAACGAAAGACGCGCTCTGGTCGAGCTGACACGGTGCAGCGCAGCTCGATTCTCACCTTCTTTGGGTGGAAAACGACCGAGGGGCAGGTAAAAAAATATATATATATAAAATAAAAAAAAAGAATAAAAATTGAGCGAACAAAAAACGCCGCGCTCCTCCAACACAGCCCGCGAGGCGAATAATATTTTTTTCTGTTTTTATATGGAAGGAAGGGATCCGGTGCACACCGCTGGGTTGAGTTGAGTGCGTGTCTTTTTCATACCTGTACGCTGCTCCTGTGCAACACCTACAGATGAGGTGAGCAGGCCGGTGGTACCCAGCCGCCCAGGCCGGTTTACGCCTAGCCCGCGAGCATGAAAGCGAGCCCTTCTGCTCTGCGGCCGCAGCCGCGGCTCAAAAGTAGGAAACGAAACATCTTTTGGCGGCACCTTTAGGCGGTAATTGCTCTCCCCGAGCTCTGTAAGTGCTCGTCGCCGGTGCTAAGGTGCTCTTTCTTTTTCTCTGCACCTCTCACCTGTAATCAGGGAAAGCGGTGTGGCCAACCGCCGGCCAGAGCGGTATCTGTGTCCCGCTCGCACTTGCACCTCCCAACTGGAGTACATAAGCGAGAATGAGAGCGAGATGAATTCACTGGCTGCCGCCGGAATTGACTCCGGATTTTCCCATTGGAGCGCTGCTAGAGCTCGATGTGCACTGAAATGCGCTCCTCTGCTCGTTGTCTTGCATGTTTATCGCGCTCCGAGCGACGCGGGTTGGCCGAGTTCGGCGCTGAATGGCGCGGCCGTCGCTCCAAAAAGTCCGTCTTTTAGGGACGCACCCACTTCTCGCATTCATCCGGCACAGGTAGCGAGCGTGTTGTTGTGGTCGCTGGCCAGCAGTAGTGTGAATCCACCCTAATGCGCATCTCCCGTGAGCTTCTGTGGGCTGCTGTGCTGCTGGTTCCATTCGATGCCGCCGAATCTGACCAAAACATATAGCTAAATAAGATTAAGGGACCTTATCTCGCTAAATTGGAATGGATTTGGCGCTATTTGTTGCCACCAGTGATAAATCTGGATTAATTTGCATTAGAAAAGCATTAGTTAACAGTAGTGGAAGCTTTGTTGAGTTTATCTTCGATATTAAGTGGGCGTGCGGTGATCAGCCGGCATTGCTAGGCAGCGGCGCGGCGCCGTCGCCGTCGATTTTAATTCTGCACCCAAAATTAGTCGCGATAACGCGAAAGGTGTTCCACGATCAATGCAAATCGACTGTATTCACAGTTTAATATTTTTTTATGTCAATTTTTGCGGTTTTCGATTAAGCGGTTTCGGATGATTTACTGCTTCCATAAATTAAATTTCGACAAACAAAATGGCACGCGTTTTTACCTGGTTTTTGTTTTTCGCGTTTTTGGGGAAAGGAAGATTGTGGATTTAGAGGTCGCATTCCGTACGAGATTGCTTTAGACAGGTCATTAGGTGTTGATTTCATTCACGGTTCGAAAAACTAACAAATTTATTATTATACCCTAGACAGACGTCGAACAAAATTTAGAATTCCGTGCGTACATAATTTTAAAAATATCTTATCATCGTTGACGCAAATTACACTTTAATTTCAAGGCATTTAGATAATTTTGAAGTTGAAGAAGACCGAGTAAAATAAAAGAAATTTAATATTAAAGTTAATGTGATTCCAATTATTCGGTGTTTCGCTTTAAGTTCAAAATAATTGATAATGACATATAGCAATTTTAAAAGGATATCACCTTTAATTTATTAAGTTTATCGATTTAACGTGTTAACATAAAACTAAGAAAAACAAAATTAAAAGACATACTACTTGTTTTTTTCTTTCTAATTAGTAATCGCCCTTGTAAATCACAATTACAAGATCTTGAAACTTTCTTTTAATGTCTGAATTTATCTGGAACTGAAAAATAACTTGAGACATAACAAAGCATGAATTAGTAATCTAGTTTTTATAATTAACCAAATGGCTCAAGTATAATATTTTGTAAGCTTCCTCGGTATAATTAATCTTGACTGTTTTCAATGTTTTCTCAACGACATAATTAATTTTTTGTCTTCTTGCATTATTATGTAGGTTGTATTATCTGATTATAACATATAATTAATTAATTATCTTGGATCTGGCCATTCATGGTCCTGAAATTTACATAGAAACATCTGGTTATCTTAGCTTATGATTTGAATCGGACTGTAAATTTAAATAATAAATAGGTCAATACATAAAGAATTTATTTTTTGTTAAAATGTTAATGTTATCACTTTTATACAAATTATATAGATATGTATTTACTTACTAATGACACTATTAAATATATAATATATTTAAATTTATTGGACTCTTTTATAGAATTTTAGTAGGAGAGAGCTAATATAAATAGAACCAATATTTTATTAATCAACTAAAATTTTACTTAAATTTACGAAATATTTTTACCACTTGTGCAATTGCGGAAAAAACTTAAAACTTCGAGCAATGTTTAATAATTCGTTCTCGGAGAGTGCAAAAATTTAAATACATTCGCAGATTCTACAATTTAAACCTTAGGAACCAGATTTATTACTATTTTGGAATATCATAAGAATTTAATAATTGTTGTTAATTTAATAACTAAAATCAGGTGTATAAATATACAACAATAATTTTAAATATTTTTGTAAATTTTTTTTTATTATAATAAATAATACATTGTGATAATTTTGTTGTTAAATCGAAAAATGTAGCGCGTTTCTACTTTAAAAATTCACATTTACTACATCATTTGAAGCAAAATTCTTACTATATTTATTTACTTATAGAAATAAATTTTTTTTTACAGAATTAAAAGTTTATTTTGATTTATTTATTTCTAAATCCCAAAACTAATTGCTTTGAGGTAATCGTGTAATCAATTAAAGAAAATAGTAAAGTTAATTCAATTAGAATATGAAATAATTTACACGAATTAGCTAAATTTTACCACACAAATCTTGTTTAGTTTGTTGATAGAAAATTTAATTAATGATAATACTAATAGAATGTAATTCATTCCTTTATGGCTTTTTGATCAACGTAGTTTAATTTGTCATATGTTAAACATTTTATAAGGTCCACATTTATATTTACGAAATTTTATAATTAGAAGACTAAATATTTTCGAGAAGTTGGATAAAATAAGATTTAGAATTAGAACTTCTTGGCGATTTAACTTTTTTTCAGATATAAAATTAAATTGGCTATATTCGGTGGAAAAATTTGTGAAAAAATCTCATTTTATTAAAAAATACAAGGTCGCCATAAATTCAACGAATATAAGTTGGTATAATTCAATTAAATGGAAATAGGAAGCAGTACTATTTTTTTCAATCTAATGGTCCTTGTTACAAAATTGTTTTAAAATAATTATAAAATATGTCATATTTGAATTATCTTCGTAGAGCAAGGTGCTCCCACATATTTTACAAAATAGTTACTATAAAAAAAACCGTAAGATAAGAATATTTATAAAATTATACTTATTCCACATATAGTATTTATTTTTTTATAAACAAACTGTTGTCGTGATTATTAACTAGAAGCATAATCTGGGTTTAATCGACACATAAATAAAATATTATTTTTAATTTAAAGAAATAAAAATAAAATATTATTTTTAATTTAAATAAAGATGTGCCAAATGTCGTTGAGAGCCTAGAAAGTTTTCTGTATGAAATTAGTAGATTCTGTTGATAATAAAACAGCTTTTTGTATTCGCAATGTTTTCGCTGCAAAACCTTTGTTTTTATTTATAAAACAATGAAAGTGGCAAATTTTTAGTTCAAATAAGATACTACTTGGAAATTATTGGTGAAACGTTTTTCATAATTAAAATTTGGAGATAACGTATTAGTTACATAAATATGTGTATATCAATTGATTTTCTAGGATCCAGACCTGTAAAATGTCGATGCGAATTTTTCAACATTGTGTCACTGAAATGGGAACAAATTGAGATTTTGATGAAATATTCTGCGCCTTATTTGAAGTAAAAAGTCACGAATATGCAAACAAATTTTGTCGGTCGTTTGTGTTTTCCGGATATTTACCTAACAAGGAAACATTCTCAGGTGTGTCTCACTGATTTAGATGAAATTGAAATATGTTATAGAGTGTCGAAAAATAAGAGACACGGTGTTTTTTTATCTGCGGATACGCACATTCGATTTTTTTAAATTAAACATCAGATTTGTAATCAGCGACTTCAAAAAACCCTTAATACTGGTTTTCACGAAAAAACTGATGTCTGAAAGAATATACATTATACATCTTTTACGTATTAATGCTAGGGGTTGTTTACCACCTTGAGGAGCTCTTGTTTTTCGATACTCTATAACATATTTCAATTTCATCAAAATCGGTGAGACACACTTGAGAATGTTTCGTTGTAAGATATTTTGAAAAATCATCTTTACGACGGAAAAATATTTTTAAGTTTCATTGAATTTTTTTTTTAAAAAGTAATGATAATATCTTATTCAGCAAAATATCAAAGTATTTTTTTTTTTTTTCATTTGCTTATTTTCAGAGTTTACGAATAATTATGTACAAAGTAAGGATGGAAATATTACACCGCGACGGAACCATGTTACAATCTTAAAGTTAAATACCATGAAATACTGAGGAAAACCTTACGTAAAAGTATATAATGCAAGATACAGAAAAACCAAAAATTTGGCAAAGCTAAGGGTGAGTAGCTTCAGAGAATTACCTAAAAACTTTTGGGAAATTACTTCAAAACACTGGGACAATTTTATACAGGAAGCTTACAAAAACTTCCTAACTAAAACTTCAATAAACTCCCTAAAATTATCAGGTAATCGAATTAACTAAAAATTCCGATCAATTACCTAAAAACAATCTTATACTAAAAGCTAATTTAGACTAAGTAAATATAAACTTCAGTGAACAATCGAAAATCAATCTTATCTATATAATTCGTTAATTTATCAAATTATTTGTATAAATTTGTAAACTTATGTATAATATACAGTACCTACATATTTATCTTTATTTCAAATTGATATTTTCTTATGCAGATTTGAAATATTCAGTTTGCTGTTTACAGCGTTTTACGTATTTCTGGGAAAATATTGAAAACTAAAATTATGAATAAAACAGCTACACTCAATATTTTTAAGAATTACATTCCAATTAATATGATGACACTAAAAACTGAATTCAGTTTAACAACATGATGATGAAAATAAATTTATGTACTTCAGAGGGTAATAGGTTTCTAAATAAACAATATCAAAACTTAAAGCAGCCCCATTTTCAGTCAAATTTTGATTTTTCATAAAAAAAATATAAACTTCCAAATAATACCACAAGACGAAGGCACATTTTAAGTTATTTTGATCTTTATATTTTTAAATATTTATGCTCAGAAAATTACCGACAATAAATGTTGGCATGTTCGTCATTTATGACCTCTAATGAATGAAGTTCCTTAATAATTTTGCGCTAAATAACCGAATTTTTGTTTTCTGAGTCATGTCTAAAAATAGGGTTTCAAGTTTTAAAACAGGGTATTTTTTAATAATTGTCCTTTTAGAATATGTATTAGACTCTCTTGTCATTGATCGTTTGTTTTTGCAAAATTTTAATTTAATGCGGAAATTAAATTAGAAGTCAAAAAAGTTCTTTGGTGAAAAATTACTCGTTTTTGTTTTTAAATTAAAAACGTCAGTTCAATAGTTTTTAAGAAATTGCAATTAACGCCGTTTAGAAATTTGAGAAAAACAGGACTGATTAAGCCTAATCAATAATCGCAGCTCCAACGGGAGTCTTTTAAGTCCATTAATAAATTTGCAAAAATGTACAAAATTCTTCATAAAAATTTCATACTTTCGACGAAAAATCGTTGTCTTAGAATTTATCAGTTTATATTTTTATTCCAAAATCAATAGTTTTTCTAAGTTAACGCCTTTTAGAAATGAGAAAGGTCACAAATGACCCCGTTTAGAACGATTAGGGTTAATAAAGGGAATTAAACTAACCTCAAACTCAAACTAAAGCGATTCGAACCGTAATTACTCAGGTAAGTGTGAGAAGGCACTTGTTCCACTCTGATATACCTTCACAGTTATTACTTAAATTGAAATTTGTTTGTTATTTACTGCAAATTGCCCAACTTTTCATGGTAAACATGCCGAGGTACGTCCTGGATTTAAGACCACCGTCCGACGCTACAAGGTTTCGGCGGGCATAAACAACGCCTAAATTGAACGAAAGCACACAACACCCGAGGCAGAAAAGCGCTGGTCAGGCCGCGGCCGCATATTGCCGTCGGCAATTATACTGGCTATCTCTGCCGCAGTGGGATTTATTTTAATTGCGCAAACATTTTCTGCTTGCAGATAATTAAATCGATTTTCGCTTGCCCACCAAACACCCCCGAACGGACCAAACCCCTAACCAAACCCTTCGAAGTTTGTGGAGCGGTCGGCGCGCCACCCCGCGTTTACAGCAGTCAACTTTTCGTATTAACACCCCCCACCGGCACCTCTGGGGCACCTCTCGTACGCGCAGCGCGATTAATACCCGCCGAGCGCTCCTCCAATCTCCGCAGAGGCATGTAATCTAATTACACTTCTGGAGGCCTCGTTAATTTTAGTCTTTTTCTGTTTCGACTACAATTTACCTGCCATTTTGATTGAACTTACACGCTCGCCTTAACCGAGCAATTTGACACTCGGAGTCGCCGCGGCACCGGGAGGGAGGGAGGCTCACCAGCTCACCCCTCCGTCCGGGTCTGCCGCAGTGGTCGATCAGGGCCCCAGCCCCAAGTCCCGCTCCCAAAGGGGGGCGCGGGCTATTAGAGGAGCAAGCCCACGACCACGCCGAGCAGTTAGCGGCCGCCGCAGCAAAATGGTTGCGTCCAGCTGACCACTCTCGTTAAGCCGGGGAATTAACGAGCGCACCGAAAGAGGAGGAAAGTCCCCCGTCACTCCGCGTCGCACTACTCAACAAACGCCAAACTGTGGCCCCGCCGTGAGGACACGCCCTCGGATCTTTACGCCGAGCCGGATAATCCCCACCGGATTAGCGAGGCCGCTGCGACGCGCGAGGTAACGCGATACCAGGCTCGACAGCGCTTATGTAAATAAGCCCCGCCCCCAATGGAAAATGGAGGGCAGCGGAAAGCGGCGACTGCTGGCCGCGAGCAAAGCGCTGCCGACGAGCTGCGGCCGCGGAGAGAACCGCTCGCGGCAATCAGTCAAACGCGCCAACGGGAAGGAAGGAGCGCGCTGCATTGTTTGCTTTGGTCACAAGGGGGCGGGCGTGCGATAACTCTGTTTTATAGCCCTTTGTTCGCGCGTGTGTGCGCTGTTTATTCGCGCTCTGGAACGTTTCAGCGAATGAGTCGTTTCTCAATCTGTCCCTGCTCAACTTTTGAGTGGATTTTAAAGACAATTAATCGACTCTGGATAGTTAACAAGTTTGAATGTTTGAATGAATAAGAACTACACCTTTTGGGTCTCAACCAACATCCAAATGTCCTAAATTCTAACATTAGGACAAAATGTTTGTACCAAGTCATTAAAAATAAATACTCAGACAAAAAATTAGATGTAGATAATGTGAATTTTGAGCAATACCGAATAACAATACAGAAAACTTAAAATTGCACATTAATAAGAAATTATAAAATTATGTTGGGTCACATTAACCTTTAACTGGTGACATGGCGTCTCACAGGCTTCGCGCGTTCTGCTAATTCTTAGCAAATTGACATTTTATTTAAAGTACCACTGACTGTTATACTGTTCTTTTTTAAATCTTTGATAATAATGGTTAAATATCAACGCAATTTTAAAATATCCAAATTGATTTTTACAGCAAAAATTGACAGAGTGAGACGTCAAGTCGCTTATAGTGTTATAAATTTTTCATGTCCCTGATTAAAGGTTAAGTGACAAACTCTTGGTATAATTAAGCACATTATTCACTCAGAGAAAAATGATATTGCAAAATCATATCAAATCAGTATAAATTAAAACATTCATTAAAACATTGTTATAGTGCAAAATGTTAATTTATATGATTAACATTTGAAATCATTGTTACCGACTTTTAAGTTGAAAGCAAAATGTTAATTTTAAAATTTTCGGGTACCTACATTTAAAATGCATATAGAGTCAATTATTCAATTCAATTACTCTTTATTTCTTCATAGATTTCATATAATATTTTACATTGTAGGTTTAGGTGCTAAGTAAGTGTTCAGGTAATTACAATGACCTTTTCAACTTTAATATAAAATTAATCTGAGGAGAGACCTGTGTAGCGAGTCTATAATAAGCTTAATTAAAAGAAAACAGAAGCATGTAAAAACCTTATGTGAGGATAAAGTGTAGTGTTCCTCCTCAGAGTGGAAGGAGTCCAAAAGGGTGGAGCAGCCGCAAAGGCTTTAACTCCTGGTAGAGCCGCTAAAAGAAGCGTTAACTCTTGGGATTAAGAGGGAGCAGCTCGAAAGCAGAAACTCCCAGTGACTAGTCCGACGTCTTGATTCTTAATCCTCTGTTTATTAAAAAATCTTAACCTATTTAAACAAGTTCTGGCTTACCTCTACATTAACAATAAATCAATAATTACTAATTATTACCCTATACTACGAAGTGCCTAATAATCCCTTGATCAGCTTGTTTCAGTTATTTTGCAATAGCTGATTTGGGCGTCTCATGCATGCGCACCGAAAACAAAGCGAGCTGCCTTGTTACCCCGCTAATTGGGTGTTTTACTCACGGTAGTAACCTGACTCCTCTCGTGCCATTTAGTATCTCGCGTATTCATTCATAAAGCGTTGCTAACCCGCGCTTTAATTGGGTCAGGGTGTGACGTCCGCATAATGCTAGGCATGCGCTTTTGCGCTTTTTATGTTATGCTTTGTTTACTTAGGAGAAGTATGTTTATGCGAACATTTGTGTATTATTTTATTGAGGCTATTGGCCTGTGATCTTGAAATCTTAATCTGGTACATCACACCATCCCCCCTAGGGAAAAAAAAAAATTTTGAAATGTTTATTAGTAGGCACTTCGTGTTTAAAATTTTTTTTTTTTTTGTATGGATGTGCTTAGGGTTTAATTTGCCTATTTATATTTCCTATTAGATTTCTTTTTTTTCTTATTGGTTACAATTTTATTCATAGCTATAAAATAAACAATTATTTATGATTCCTTAGTACTAATACTTTATATTCTACTTTGTTACATTACATTACATTTGAATTTTAATAATATTAATATTATATATTTTAGTACTATGTATGTGCATATTTTTTTTTTTTTTTTTTTTTTATTCGTGCATTTTCCTTAGCCTATTTTTGTGAACTTTATATGTTTTCCCATTCGTATCTTTTATTACACAATTTACATTGTCATTTTCTGTGATTATGTATGGGCCTTTATATAATGGGTCTAATTTCTTTCTATTCTGATTTTCAATCAAGACTTTATCACCTACTTTTAAGACTAATGGGTTACATTTACGGTTGGCAATTTGTGTTCGTGTTTCTTTTGAGTATTCGACATACTGTTTTGCTTTAGTTAATGCTTTTTGTAACCTAAATTTCATTTCCTTGCTGTACAAATCATGGTTATAAACAGGATCCGGTTGGTTGGACATTAGTTCTAAAGGTAGACTCACTTTTTTAGCAAAAACCAATTCAAAAGGGGTATATCCATGCACCGTGCTTGGGGTTGTGTTATAGCAGAATGCGTAATATGGTATCCATGTATCCCAATTATCTCTGTTGTCGTTCACAAAACATCTAAGGTATTCATTCAGACATTTATGGTTTCTTTCCAGAGCTCCTATTGTCTCCGGGTGTGCAGCTGTCGCAAAAATTTGCTGAATTTTTAGGATGTTGCTTATCTCAGAAAATACTTTGTTTTTGTATTCTGTTCCTAAATCTGTTTTAATTTTACTCATTGGACCATAAGTTAGTACAAAACCGTTAATTATGGCTTGGGCAATGGTATTTGCTTCCTTATCTTTTGTTGGTATTATCGTGACGTATTTACTCAGGTCACATTGCATTGTCACTGCATATCTATTACCATTAGTTGTTTTCGTGAACGGTCCAACAGTGTCGATGGACACTACATCGAAGACTTTTACAGGCGTTGTCGTAATTTCCATGCGTTCTCTGTTGTATTTTTGGTGCTTGTTTTTAGCACAGTCTTCGCAGCTGTTTACGTACTTGGCTATTGTTTTTTTCATTCTTTTCCACTTGTATATTTCCTTTAATTTTTGATACATTCTCGCTTGTCCTAAGTGTCCTCCTGTTGGCGTAGAATGATGATTGTGTAAAATTTCGTCTATTTTGTTTTTCTCGGTTATATATTTTTGTGGTCTATATATTCTTATACTTATTTCTTTCAGTGTTTTGTTTCCTAGGATTTTAAATGCGGTTATGTTAATTATTTTAAATATTTCACTTTCTGCAGAAAGCTTCAGACTAGTCTGAAATTGTTTATATCTTTTATCTTCCAATTCTTCGAATACCTGCGCTAGAGCGGGTTCTACTAATTGGTTATAATTTATGTTTATATACCGCTTATATAATGTTTCCTTTCTGTGCACTATTTTCATTTCTATTTTTGTGTGTTTACTGCTGCAGCTTATAGTTTTGAATTGTAGTTCAGGTAGTTGTGCTACTTCTGTTACTGAAGTCACTTCCCATATACGCAGTTGGCCATTCTGCGGGGGTATTATTTGTTGTTTCTGAATTTTTCTGTTTTGTCAATGCACGCGTTTGCATTCGTCTCACGTTTATATTTTTCAGATCGTCGATGTCGAGTTGTATTCTTGACAAAGCGTCTGGTCCATTATTCTCCTTTCCTTTCACATATTGCACTTCAAAATCAAATTCCTCCAAATCTAGTCGCATTCGCGTAAGCTTCGAAGATGGATTCTTCATGCCGAATAGGTATACTAGCGGTCGGTGATCCGTTTTCACAATAAATTTTCTACCATATACATATGGTTTAAAATATGTAATTGCCCAATGTATTGCTGCGAGTTCCTTCTCTATGGTTGACTTATTGCGTTCCCCAGGTGTAAATGATTTGCTAGCATATGCGATGGGACGTTCCAACCCGTCAGTATTTTGCGATAAGATCGCGCCACATGCAGCACTTGAAGCGTCAGTCGAAATTATAAATTGATTTTTAAAATTGGGGTGTTGGAGTATTGTTGGAGATGTTAGTGCAGCCTTAAGGCTGTCGAAAGCATTCTGGTGGGCTTCTTTCCATTCGAACCTAACGTTTTTCCGCAGCAACTTATTTAATGGCAGAGCTATTTCTGCAAATTTCGGTATAAAACGACGATAGTAGTTACAGAATGCTACAAATCGTCTAACGTCATCTGTGTTACTGGGAACAGGATAGTTGCTAACTGCTTCGAATTTTGACTTGTCTGGGCTGATACCTTGAGCAGTGATTGTATGCCCAAGATAGGTTACCTCTGTTTGGAAAAATTTACATTTATCGGGATTTAATTTAAGGTTTCTTTCGCGTAATCTATTAAATACGATTTGCAGATTTTTAATATGATGTGCCTGCGAGCACCCGATTACTATAATGTCATCAATGTATAAGAAAGCTATTTCAGGTGTCAATCCAGCCATTGCAATAGTCATCATTCTTTGAAAACTGTTTGGACTAATATTAAGTCCGAAAGGTAATCTTGTAAACTGGTAGTGACCCTGGTTAGTTGAAAAAGCTGTAAACTTTTTAGAAGTCTCATCTAGAGGTATTTGGTGGAAACCCGACATAAGGTCTAAGGTAGAGAAATATTTTGCTCTACCCATCTGGTCAAGTATTTCTTCTATACGCGGCAAAGGGAATTTATCAGCTAATACTTTCTTGTTAAGATTCCTAAAATCTACTACTAAACGCCATTTTTTATTTTGACCATTTGATTTTTTTGGTACTAGCAATATTGGGGAGTTAAAATGAGATATTGAGTTTTCTATTATTCCGTCTTTCAGCATTTTGTCAACCTGTTTATTGATCTCTGATTTGTGTGCTTCTGGTATTCGGTAATTCTTTGTATACACTGCTGTATTCTCGGCTAATTCTATTCGTTGTTCGTAAAAATTATTCGTTGTTAATGGTTCATCCTCCAGTGCAAATATGTCCTCGTACTCTTGACATAATTTTTCGAATTTGTTTCTAGCATATTCCGGAATAGAAGTAAGGTTTAATTTAGACAGAATTTGCTTGTTCTGCCTTCTTTTTGTGGTATTATTTTGTTAAAATTGGATAATGGTTGAGCCTGCACCTCGATATTGCGTAATGTAATCGCTTTATCAGTAACATTCAACACTCTCACAAGTGGGCATTCTTGTGAAGTTATTGTCCCTGCAATGAATACTCCTGGTTGAATTTCTTGGTTTTCTACAACTACTTCTTTTACGCCCTCCAATTTTACTAAGTTAATTCTTCGAATTGTTTCACACCGAGGCGGTATAACGAAAGAATCTGAGGATGGGCCACTTTGTATTGGTATTTCTACAGAATTGTTAGTCGTGTTTAATGTAAGGGTCCACGTATCGTAGTCGATAGTGGCCTTAAATTTTGTAAGAAAGTCCAGCCCTAAAATTGCATCTGCTTCTATAGCGAAATCTTCATTTACGATTTGAAATGAGTGGTCGACGGTTACTCCGTCACCGAAATGGAGTTTTGTGGAGGTAGACCCGATGGACCATTTTCCATTGCTTGTCACCCCTTGTATCAGGAATGTATTTTTGAGATTTACTAATTGGTCATCATTAATTTTCTGTCTTCTGAAGATAGATATATCCGCTCCAGTGTCAATAATAAACGTGCAAACGGAGCCGCACATATCAGTATATGCTTTAATGAAATTTGTTAAGGATAGATTTAGTTTATATATTCTTAGTTTGTTTGTACTATTTCCCCCAACCGAGTTGTTTCCGCATTTGGTTGAGGGGCCTGGTATTCCCCCGATTCGTAGTAGTTCACCCTTCTGGTATTATTGTTGTTATACCGTGCATTATTTTGTGCATTTCTATCGCGGTTATTACTATTATTATTGTTTACATTACTTAATATATTTCCGCTATTATTTTGATGGAACCTCCTATTGGTATTAATTTGATTTTGATTATTCTGCCGCCATGTAGTGTTTGGCTGATATCGTCTCGACCAATTGTTTCTATTTCCATTGAAATTCTGCATGTTTTCCATAGCTCTTCTATTTTGATAATAATTCCTTCCTATACCTCTTCCTTGTCTTGCATTGTAATGCAGTATATTATTTGTCTGAGGTTTGTCTACGGTTATTGCTTTGGTGATTATTTCCGAAAGCGATGTCAAGTTGCTGGCTTTTAGTATTAACGATGTTTCGGGATTGGCAATATTATTCGTGAATGTTTGTACTGCGAACTTTTCTGCGAGTCTTTCTGCTGCTTCTCCAGTTGCAACTTTTTCTGATATGAATGCTCTTGTTAGTAGCCTTGACAAGTTTTCTACCTGATTAGAGAAGTCCAATAGTTTTCTGCTACCTTGCTGGCAAGCTTTTAGTTGTGCCAGTATCGCATCTGACGATATTTTTGTTGAAAATTTCTGTCTTAATTTGCTCTTAATTAATTCCACGGTATTTGTCTCTTCCGTAATTGCATATTTGGCTTTACCAGTTATACGCGTCTTTATAAATTTTATCATAATGGCTTTCTGGTCTTCCGAAGTTAGTTCGTCCAGCAATTCCATCGACTCGATGAACGCTTCAGTTTCATCGTAATTGCCGTCATATGTCTTCAGCAATGACGTTGCTGTTTTTATATCAAACGCCATATTTTCTTGTTTTTGGGTCTTTATTAATGTAAAAATGGTTTCTGCTTGTTCTAATATTTCTTTGTACAGCGGTTTGAGTTTCAACACAGTTTCTGCCTCTACCGGTCTACTTACGTATTCCTTGGCTTCCTCAAGAAATTTATTTACTAACTCCGCTTTTGCTTGTAGTGTTTTCTCAGTATATTGACGATTTTTGCTTTTATTAAAATTCGTTATGATTTTTCGAAGTTCCTCTCTGATGCCACTTAATTGTTCCATTCGTGCCTGTAGCTGTCCTTATTTCGTGGGCTCTGTTCATATAGTCCCACCAGTTATTCTTAACCGTTTGCTGAACAACAAGGAAATTGAAAATTCTTAAAAGCGTAACGTAAATTAATAGATTCTATCTCTAGACTTTTATAACTGCTGGAGTACTTAAGTATTTTTTCTTTAGGCTTCTTTTGTGGTCTTTGTATAATATATAAACGAATTCAGCTATTTTAACTATGGCAATTATCAAAAGCAAAACAGTTATTAATTTGTTGTCCACGTTTACTGTGTCTTCTATATTAACATTATTAATTATTTCGCCATTATTATTGGCATTTTTTGATTCCGTTCCCCCCATTTATAATTCGAATTTTTATACCTGAATTTATTTTATTATACTATCCTAATTTTTAGCGTATTTAATTATATGTATTATAATATTTTCTGTAGAATTTATATATTTCTAGGTATACAATAATATTTTCATATTTTATTTTTTTTTAATACAATTTTGGCTTGTGCCTTAATAAGTTCTTATTGCATTTTTTTTTTCTATCTCCTTCTTTTTATTTTATTTAATTTACTTTTTTCCTGGCTTAATAAAATCTCGTATTTAAATCGTTCTTCCCTAGTCGTTGCTATGTTTATCAAGTCTTTAAATTTCTTTACTTCAAGTTTAATTCGTTGACGCTGTCCTCCTCTTTTGGGTTTTGGTTGCGACTTCTTCAGCTGGTCTTTCCTTCTTCTGTACTCTTCGATGGTAAGTTTTTTCGGTCCCGGTTTATAGGTTGGAGTCTCGTGTGGTTCTCCCACTGCTCTTGGTATGTAGGGCTCGATGACGGTGTTTGCTGGGTACAGGGTTAAACCACTGGTATTCCTTTCTGGTATCTTCAGTTGTTCAAGTTTCTTAAAGATTGCCTCAAATGCTTTGTCGATTTCGCTCATCCTCCGCAAATTCTTGGTTGTCGTCTATAGGTTGCAGATTAGATGGTCACGGTCGCCATGTAGTGTTCCTCCTCAGAGTGGAAGGAGTCCAAAAGGGTGGAGCAGCCGCAAAGGCTTTAACTCCTGGTAGAGCCGCTAAAAGAAGCGTTAACTCTTGGGATTAAGAGGGAGCAGCTCGAAAGCAGAAACTCCCAGTGACTAGTCCGACGTCTTGATTCTTAATCCTCTGTTTATTAAAAAATCTTAACCTATTTAAACAAGTTCTGGCTTACCTCTACATTAACAATAAATCAATAATTACTAATTATTACCCTATACTACGAAGTGCCTAATAATCCCTTGATCAGCTTGTTTCAGTTATTTTGCAATAGCTGATTTGGGCGTCTCATGCATGCGCACCGAAAACAAAGCGAGCTGCCTTGTTACCCCGCTAATTGGGTGTTTTACTCACGGTAGTAACCTGACTCCTCTCGTGCCATTTAGTATCTCGCGTATTCATTCATAAAGCGTTGCTAACCCGCGCTTTAATTGGGTCAGGGTGTGACGTCCGCATAATGCTAGGCATGCGCTTTTGCGCTTTTTATGTTATGCTTTGTTTACTTAGGAGAAGTATGTTTATGCGAACATTTGTGTATTATTTTATTGAGGCTATTGGCCTGTGATCTTGAAATCTTAATCTGGTACATCACAAAAGAGTCGTTCTACAGAAAGCCATCAAATGGTCGAAGCCCCACCACTTTTTATTTCAATGGAAATTGATGTCAAAAAGAGAAAATTCATCCTTATTTAAAGGTGTGATTTTTACGCTCTACTACCATGTGCTGTCAAAATTGTTCTATTAGAGATATTTAAACATTTTTGGTCGCATTTTAAAGCCAGGAGCAGGGCCGTAGTATGACTTAATGTTATCGCAATCAAATTATAATTAAATATACGTCGAAGATGCATTGTTTTTTTATTAAAGTTTACAATTACAAACAATTCAGATCTATTATTTTATATTGATTTATTATTCATGTTATTATTAAATTATAGCTTGCAATTAATATTGAATGAATATAATAATGACCGAATATATATGTAGATAAAAGTTACAATAGAATAAAAAGTGAAATCAAAAACATATGCCCACCCTAGAAACCTCCTTGCCCACTCTAGAAAAATCGACAGTGTTGAAGAATTATTATACTATCTAATTGCTTTTTTATTTTAAGATTGCTATTGAATCTCTCCTACTTAGAAAATGTTGTCGAAAATGGGCGTATTCAAGCGAACAATCGCCAGCAGTTTGAAGAAAACAAGAAGCGGCGTGCACTTGTTCGGCTAATGTCATTGCGCGCGCTACAAAGTTTTACCAATCATTGGATTACAGTATTCAATAAAAGCTAATTGATACAAGTTAATCGTAAAAACGTAAGGTACGTTATGTTGTTGTTTTTACTAAGTATTTAGTAAATTAGGATGTTGGCATCAAATTGAATCAATCGGCTCGCCTCATTTAGAGGTTTCTTTATTTGTGTGAGCTTGTTGTTGCTTGAGAGTTGTTGACCGTGAGATTATCTAGTACCTACACGTGGTAGTATATTAATTAATCGACTCCAAAAAAAGAGGAGGTTCTGAATTAGAATTTTTTTGTGCATGTATTCCGGCGGTATCTTTGCCGATTTTGTCGATAATTAATATTTTCTTCGATAGGGTATGTTTTATGGTTGGTCCCATACACATTATATAAAAATCGGTGTAGTATTTTTTTACAAAATTAACAAAAACAAAAAAAAGATCGCAAAATTTGTGATTGTTGCGATTGAAGTCGCTTGTTTTTAGCATGTTTAAAGTGGTCAATTATTTATCATTTTTTAGTTTTATTTTAAATAGTAAATAGAAAATGCAATTGATTTTCTTTAAATTACTACCACAAATACTACAATAATTTAAACTTTAAGGGAAATCCTTTTTGCTTAAAATTCGAACTATAAATTTAATGACAAAGTATATTTTTGGTTATTTTATTTGGTTATGTTTTGTTTCATTAAGTTGGTTATAGGTTTTGATACACACTCAAATTTTTTTTGCTAGGTATAAAGTAATAAAGTAAGAAAATTTGAAAGATATCAGAACATTCTTTAAAAACATGATAATGAAATGATGGTAAATAGAAGTAGTTCTAGTACTTCAATACAACCTAAAGCATCAACAAGTACATTTGAAGAAAATCGCCCAAAAACTGAGGTAGACGGTGCAGAAGTTTTTATAAATACCAACTATTCTAATTAAAAAACAACGTATTCGATTTCCTCTTGGGAATGAGGTGTTCTTCCGCGGTAAAAAATAGCCTATGTCCTTCTCCAAGATACTATTATATCTTTTTGCCAAAATTTATCGAAATCAGACAGACAGAGTTACTTTAGCATTTAAAATATTAGCATAGAAGTATGGATTTAGGCGTAATTTATGATTTCTTATTAAATTATTGTGGTTAATGCTGCTGGACGGTTGCCCCCTTAAGGAAAATCCCTAGCTACGCCAATGCATATATAGTGCATTTAAGGTCTAGTACTATCTTAAAATAATGAAAATTATGTTTCTATGATACGAAAATCATTTTTCTGCTATGGGAAAATCAATCTTTTCCATCGTAAGGTGACAATTTCCTTATTAATAGTTTAATTTTTTAAAATCAAGGTTTTTCAAGCCATCCCTTTTCTTATGATGTTTTTCAGCGCCGGGGCAGATTGCCCCAGTTGCTCCACCCTCCAGACGCCCCTGGCCAGAAGATAGTAGTTAAAAAAAAAAAAAAACGAGAAGAAAGAAATATTTTTATTCGAATGCTAGCATCCTTAAAATACAATTTTTTTCACAATTTGTTATGCTTTTCAAATGGCTCTAGTACCCTTTCTGCTAAATTAAAAAATTGAATTTTTGTGTACACCATGTCCTTATATTAAACAACACGGAAACCAATTATAGATCCAATAAATTTTGTATATTAAAAAAATAAACTTGAAATTTGAAAATTTTCGAAAATGGCATATTTCGAGCCTCGAAATGAATATGTGGGGTGAGAGATATAAAGCTGAAATTTTCAGGAAATTTGGTCTTTACCTTGAGCTTTGAAAGCCCGGTAGGTCCGTTTTGTTATTTTCATCCCTCTAGTAATTACAGCCAATTAATTAAGGAAAATTGCAAATAAACTTGGAATTAATCATTCAGAACGAGGAACTCTCTCAATTGCTCGAATTCTAGTTTCAGGATCCGAAAATACCGAGACAAATGAACCTTTGTACTTTTTTTTGTCAACTTAACCAATAACGTAATATGTCAACGAAACTAATTTCGTAATATGTCAATTTTACTTAAAATGTTGCACATTTCAATCTGAATAAATTTGTAATTATAATTACAACTATTTGCTGTAGCTTTGAAAACTCATTGTAAAATTGAAGCTTGATTCTTGTTGTTGATTTTATTGCTTTCTGTAATATTAAAAATTAATTTTTACAATATCACAATAAAAATGACAACAAAAAATTAAATTTTTATTGTAAAAATGGCTATACAATTTACGTAGGTATGATGAATTAGCAATGCAATTAACATAGAATATGTAATTACAACTGACGGCAGATACTGTTAAATTTATGGTTTCATTAAATTTACAATCACTGGTTGTCGAATATACAACAAACTTTTTTCTGGGTGCACAGTGTCGGGGTGTATTACAAGGAATGGAGTCTGATCAAAACTGAGGAGATAATCTCGCAGATCCATCAAGCAAAAACCAAACATTTTCTACACTAATGCGGCCACTAGCCAGCTCAAAGACCGGATATAAATCCGATAGAAAATTGGTGGGCTTATGTGTATGTAAAAAAATAATTGACAAATTGTATTGAGCCACCTAAAGGGTTGAATTAGCTATGGAAAAGGGCGAATGATGTGTATGTGTATAGTGAATTCGAGAATTAAACATACATATTTGCTAGGTCATATATAAATTCATGTTTTTTTCCAATAATCTTGAATAATACATCTTATGTTAATACACTTATTTTAAGCTATACATATATACTTTAGGTTTTTTTAAGTATATACTAAAATCAGGTGTTAATTTTGAAATGACACAACCGACAATATGTTTAACTATCATTAATGACCACTTGGGTTTCTTCAACTTTATATCTGGATATGACGAGGAAGTAAAACTAAATAATTGACTTTGGCTTTTTTCCCAATAAATAATAAAATGACCCCAACCCGTGACTCTGAACTGGAATCGTAACGAAACTCCACATTCATCGCAGTTCAACAGTAGTAATTGATTGTTAACCTTAGAAAACTGCCCCCTCTGAATTATGAAATCGAAAAACTGACCGAACAGACCCGCCTCGCTTCAACTTCGTCTACAATAACACGGGCTGGGAGGGGTGTGGGGCATTTTAAAATTTTATTGAACGAAAATTTCAAGCGCGCGAGGTAGTCACGACCGACGCATATGTTCAGTTTCCCAGCAAACCAGCCTATTCTCGTTTGAGGGCTGTCCGCTTCTGACTTATTCAGAACTTCATTATTTTTCACAAACTTGAACTTCCTCTAATAACTGCCCGTGTTCAGCCAACTTATAACGTTTGCCCAACGCAGGAAATCAGGAAAATGACCACGGAGTGGGTGGAGCTTTCCTATATTATATAGGGCCTATTTGATACGGCCGTTCACTCCGCAGGATACTTTTTTTCTGTCGCATCGATCTTAAAAGTCCTTACAGTCTACGTAGCTAATAGAAGGTAAGCTTTCGAGGCTCTTCATACCGCCGGGTATTAACCCGAGCATTTGATTGCCTATGCGTAACCAGGAAGTGCTGGTTGATTACCTGAAACTTCTGCACGTTCCCTGTAATTAGAAAACATGCGAACTCGCACCGGCTGCGTGCGTGAATGTGCTTCATTTGAGGAATTAGAATCTGCTTTGCACGAACGCCAGGCAATCTAATAATAAGCGCATTTTCGCATTAAACTCTATTTTGCAAGACGTACACTAAGAAGTTGGCAGTGTGGCGCCAGTCAGTCCTTTGATTTAAAGATTCAGCGGATGTCTGTTGTTCGTCCATTCAGAAATTAGGAGCAGTGCAAAACATAGAAATCAACTTCAAAGGTGAGTTAGACGAGATAATTATCTTAATGATAAGCTTTCACGAGACCATTTGGCTAACCCTGGGGGATAGACAGGTTCAAGTGTCAAGTTAGGAAGGTCTTGTAGTAAATTTTTAAATTGGCAACCAATCATTTTATAAGGGTCTAAAAGGAATGTTATAGCTAGTCGATTAATTCATTAGGTTTAGGATCTCATTTCGCTTTAATACTTTGTCCAATATCTAGTATCCGATCTGATAATAAGAACATTTTTGATTGAGCATCAAATTTAAAACAAAAGAAGAGTCAGAATACGATTCACAAAAGGGTCCAATTTTGAAAAACAAAGGATCTATATTGTGTGATATAATAATATGAATATTCAAAATGTTACTAAGAAACTAAAGCCAAGAACATTATAATTAACAAAAATTAGAGCTGCCCTTACTAATTTTGTAATTAAATACAGTATATTGTAATTCACGTTTCTTGTGTATCGAAAAAAAATATTATTTATGTTTAAAAATGAATTTTAAATATTTCCACTTTGTTTATTATTCGAGAATATGACTTGAAGAATTTATAAAATACCTCTTTCTATTTAATAGACTTGGTTTTCAGACCTATATTTTTAGATCCAGAATCATCAGGATCACCACAATCTGATGAGTTTATTTCATGAATCTTATTTTCGAAAAGTAGAAAATAAGATTTAGATTTACAGATAAAAAACAGTTCCACAACCCGTAATTTAGTAGATACAAAAATTATATAATAGATAAACAGTTTTAAAATTAAGAATAAATCGTCATTGTAAAGTCAATAACACAGGACCACAAATTGGAATACTCAGTTTCCAGTGAGCGCAATTTCTATAAGCGCACGTCTGATTTTCAAGTGAAATGCACAATTCATTGAAATAAAGCGATATAGTAACAAAGGTTCTTTACAGGCACAATTGTTAAAGTTTATAACTATTCATAAAAGCAATTAAACAATTCCAAATATCAGTCAATGCGTGAATGCAATAGATCAATCTTTCACAATTGATCTTAGAGTGCGCAGTTTCTATAAACGCAGTTTCTTTTTGTAGTATTACTAGTTAAACGCAAAGTAATTTTGCAACTTTTTAGGAAACAATTCATGTGAGTTTCATTTTTATTTTCCAACTATAGCTTAATTCTGTATAATTACTGTTATTTCTTAAGATATATTGTAATGCCACGAGGAAAGGTCCTTGACAACGACGATCGCGTCAGAATCCGTGCGTGTAGGGAAACTGGCCTTGGTATAAAAGAAATTGCAAGGAGAATTGGACGTTCAGAATGTGTGGTGCGAAATTTTATTAAAAAGGGCAATCGTAATGGATTATGGGATCATCCAAGAGGGAGCACCAAAGTTTCCAAAAAAAAAATTGGGAACATAAGAGAAGAAGTTATGAAAAAAAAGTTAAGTGCAGCTCAAATTATAGCGGAATTACAACTCCCAATTAAAGGAAGAAGAGTCCAAGAAATTTTGAAGGACATTACTTATATTAAATATAAGAAACCGGCCAAATCTCTCCAACTGCAACAGCATCATAAAAATGCGCGCCTAGATTTTGCTAGAAGCCACATGAACTGGGACGAAAAGTGGCAAAACGTTATTTTTTCTTACGGAAAACAGTTTAATTTAGATAGCCCAGATGGATTGAGTATGTACATATTGGCATGATTTAAGGAAGCCCGGTTCGCCTCGTCTAAGTAGTAATTTTGGTGTTGGTAGTTTAATGTTATGGGGTGCCTTTTCTTATCAAGGAAAGTTATCTTTACGTTTTGTTCCCACCCGAATGAACTCTGCCATATATACAGACCTGCTGGAGGAATCTCTTATTCCATATTTAAAAGACAATATGGAAAAAGATTTGATTTTTCAACAGAATAACGCCGCTGTGCATTCTTCTGCCGAAACAAGACGATGGTTTAGTGAAAGAAATATTCCTGTAATGGAGTGGCCATCACGTAGTCCGGATTTAAATCCAATGGGGAACATTTGGGGAATCATGGCACGAAGAGTTTACGCAAATGGTTGACAATTTTCTTCGTCATCTCAACTGAAAGCCGATATTTTGAAATGCTGGAATGATATTGATGAACATTTGTTTAAAAAGTTAGTAAATTCGATGTCTAACAGGTTTTTTCAAGTTATAACTAACAAAGGAGGTAAAACACAATATTTAGAAAATATACAAATATTTACTTTTCACCAAGCTTTTAAAATAAAGACTATAATATAAAGTGAGTTTATAGAAATTGCGCAGACAAAAGATACTTTTAATTATATTTATTTTTAATATAAAGTAATCACTTACTTTAATGAATGTTTTATATTATTTAATTAATATTTACCAATGGGGAATTTATGCAATATAATCGGTTTTGAAAAAAAAAAAGTAGTTTTCTTTAAACATGAATAAAACTGGCTGCGCTTATAGAAATTGCACACACTGTACATGTACCCTATGGTGGGTTTTTTTCTGTCAGTCTTTCTCACTGTAACCCTGAAATGACCTCAGAATGACCTTGAAATGACCTTTAGGTGGCCTTTCAGGATTAAATGAACCTCAACTTCGGACTCAGCAAAACCAAAAACATATACATTATTTTTTTTCAGATTCTGACGGAACTTTTCTCAATTTAACATTGAAATGGCCCTAATATGACCTCTAGATGACCTTGTAGGGTTAAGCCAATCTCGGAACCTTGGATCCAACAACCTCACAAACATACATATGAATTTTTTCAGATTTTTTGGCCGACTTTCCTCAGTTGGACCTCAAAATGACCTTTGTCCATGTAAATTGAGTATTCCAATTTGTGGCCCTGTGTTATTATTCTAGTACTATTATGTAAGCTGTCAGATTTGAAGAGAAAAAAAAATATAATTAATTTATAAAAAAATTACTTTTACTCCAAAAATGTCTGTAAACAAAACTAGGCTCATTCTAAATCAAACAAATACACAAGTATACACATTTTGAAAAAATAAACTTTCAAAGTAGGTGATTTTTTTGACCATTTTTTATTTTTGTAGATTGGATCATTTTTGGTGAAATTACCATACCGACAAGAAAGCGATATGGTTTTCATCAGTAGTCAATTCGACCCTATAAAAAATGATGTTAACGCATTTTGCGCCAGTCACGTAAAAAAACACCTTTTTCATGTTATTACTTAACCGTCGTCGCTGACGTAAAAATACGTTTTAATATTTACTTCTATTTTCTTACCCTGGTATTTAACCATTTAGAAAAATATATATTAATAATTCCTAATTGTACCGGCTGATATGTCGCTTTAGTTTCAATCCGATACATTGCGTATTTTTTCAGTTATAACAATTTTTCTTAAGCACTATTATACATCACAATATTAGAATTATTGCCGGCGGTTTAGCAAGTCCCATAGATGGCAGATGCGCAGTGTGCTCGAATATGTCCTCTAGGGCAACATTCAACTAAACGTCGCCGAGTGCAAAGGATTAAAGGTCAATCAAAAGTATATAACCGACATTATTTTATATTTTTCACTTAATAACTTTTAATATAATTTTTTTAATATACATACTTTTCGCAACGCCCAGGGGTATATAACACCTTATAAGAGTGATATGTTCGTTAAGTATGGATCTGATATATAGTATTTATATTTAATTTGTTCGCAGTGCACTGCTTAAGCTATGAGTGACTGTAATTGCCTTAGAATCGGGGGAGAGGCAAATGCGCTGCGCACCAGTCCGACTCACAACTCGAACAAATTAGGTTGCATCTGCCTCGAAGACGCGACGACGCAGGTGATTTCTTAAATAATTTCTAACAGCTAAGCATAATTAGAGCAGGGCGCCTCTAGGCCCGATCTTGTTCAGGCACGCGATCGATCATCCCGAAACTAAGCTCCCCCCGCCCCCTTCGATCCCTCTATCCGGAATCATCTGCCTGGAGAGGATCCCTGCTTCAAATGCGTCAAGGAACTTGTTAAGGCGCGCATCACAAAAACCGGAGACGACAGGAGACAGGGCTGCCACGGATGATCTATTTTAAAATTCAGATGATTCCTTAGCCCTTGATCGATGTCTGAGCACGGGGCGCGTCGAGCCTGAACCCTTTGGCACGCGGGGAGAAATGCGGCCCAAATCACCGCACCTGCATGAATACATTTCCTCGCGGGATGTTTGCGCTGCCCGCGACGATGCGGCAACGTGTGCGCACCACCGACTCCTCTGCAGATGTCCCGATCCCGCGCCGTTTTTATCCCCATAAGCGCATTCGGGCTCCGAACATCCCCATCGTTGCGCCGCCGCCCGCCATCGTTGCTTCGCTTAATTGGACTTTCGGCAGGTTTTGAGCCCTTTTTTCCGCGAAGGGGCCACGATGTCTCTGGCGACTGGAAAGATGTTTGCACACTGCGATCCACCGTGAAAAAGGGGAACAGAAATAATTCCCGAAGTTCTGTAGGCTTGGACAGGAATTATACGGCCGACGGGGATACAAGGAGACGAACTCATTTATTTTTTAAATGTTTTCACACATGCCATTTAATGGTGAAGAATAACGATATCTTCAACTAAAAAGACAGATTACATTTAGCGGTCAGCTCCTTTCATGATCGTCCTTTTAACGAAAATTCAGATCGAACATGCAATGAAATATATTGAATGTTTCTACTTATGTTACAACAAATAGCTGTGTCCAGATAGATTTTTATAAAAATATTCTGTAAATAAAAGCCGAGACACATATAAAATCCAAAACGTTTAAATTTCAAATCAAGTTCAAATTGAATAAAGCTTATCATGTATTTAAACTGACTGGAATTCATCTATGTATATGTAATGATTACTTCCAAAATATTGTATAAACTCAACTAAACGAACCTTTCAATACACTTTTTAAGGCAAGTGAAGCCGTGAAAGTTGATACAACTGAAAGCAAACAAACCTATTGCTTTTTTTAGGCTTTTATGGAGCAAGCATTCTACATGCAAGTTAGTTCAGTCATTTAGTTGTCGACTGATATATTATATAAATTAATTTACAAATGTTCAGAAAAGAAATGGTTAAATGACTCAAGACTGATTACTTTACAAGAAAAAAATGGGAGGAACAAGGGAATTTCAAGGGGTTATATACAGTCAGGAGGCCCAAAAAATTCGATTTTTCAAGAATTTTTCTTGAGATGACATTTCCAGTTATTAATGTAAAAATGTGTACGCATATTATGGTAACTCTTGAGTGTATTTTAATGTTTTTTATTTGTAAAAATAATTATTTTAAAAGCTGCTACAGCTGATTTCCGATAGCAACTCGTTGTTGCACGATATCTCTGGACTGGATCATCCAAAATGAAAAAACCAAAAATATTTCGTTTTATCTTGTAATTAATTAATAAGGAATAAACAAAATTAGAAATTTTGACAAAATGGCAACTTCTTAAAAAAAAAAAAAATCGTTTTTTAACAAAAATTTTGGCCTTAAATAAATTAAATAAAATGGAAAATATTTACCGGTGAGAAAAAACCTTCGATTAATTATTAAAAAATATTTTTAAGAAGCTTGTGTTAAAATTTGAAACTGATCTGTTCTGCTGTTTCCGAGAAATCTTGCTCACCGACTTTAACCCGCCTTGTGTATACTCTGTTTTTAAGGGCACTGTGTGTACACTGGGTCTTTGAGGGAACAGTCAGGTTTACAAGGTTTTATCGACTTCAGAAAAATCTGCAAAAAATTCGGAGGTACTTATTGTGGCTACTACGTGGCCCAGTAGTTGCCAAAGTCAAAAATTTAAAACTGTTGTTTTTAAAAAATTGCAGAATGTTGAAAAATGGAATTTTGTAAAAAAATTCGTAACTCTGCAATAAACAAATTTAAAAAAAAAACGGTTTCAGGGTTTTATAGTTGAAAGTACGAGCTTTCAAATGCATGTGGTCTCATTCGTGTGGGTTGCAAAAAGTTGAATTATTTGAACATCTAAAAGTGAGGAATATTTTAAGAACTAATAAACTAAAAATAAAAAGGAGTTTTGTTATTCAGATTGTAGTTCGTAAAAAGTAGCCGCAACAGCATCAAACTACATTAAACATTCATTTTAGTTACAACAAAAAAAGAAAAACTACGAGAAAAAATAAGAATAACAACGTTCACTTACCTTAAAAAAAATACTGACGTGGTGTGTATACTGGGTCTTTTAGGGAACAAACGTGACTTTCACTCGCTGGCGTTTACAGGTAGTAAACTGTCAGACCCGGGCGTCCCTTAGGCCCTTAGTCCCTACTACTACCTAGATTTTTTAGGGGGCATCCGCGGATCCCGCTCTCTATTCGTTAGAGAGAAATTTGACCTTAAAATTATGACTGTTCCTTAAAAGACCCAGTGTACACACGCGGCACGCCGGGTTAAAAACACAGTTTTGAGAAAAACGCGTTTAAAGTTTCAAAAGCACCTTACATATACTAAAAAAATCATTACAAATATGCGTGTAACGTCGAGAATATTCACCGGATTGACCTGTGGGTGTACTTCAATAAATGTACATTACGAAAATAAATAAAAAATAAATTGATTTTCTGAAAATACATATTTTCGATAAATTAAAATCAAAGCAATTAATAGCATACAAACGACGAAACTTCGATATGATAGGCTCATTGTAACTAAAACACTGGTCGACACCAATTTTGCGACAGAACAAGCGTTATATCATTTCTATAGGATTTTTTCCGCAGATAACAAAATAGGTTTGAAAAGTATACAAAAGACCGTATTTTGGCCATTTTTGCAAATTAATAAAAAAAAATGAATTATTGTAGGATCTTGTAAAGTAGCTCAAATAAAAGTATGAATCGTTATATTAAATACGAGAGGCTTTAGTACTTACTTTCCAAACTATTCTGTGGAATTCACTTTAAACTGATTACATCATACAATAGATAGTGAATGAAAATCTTTCGAACGCTCATGAAAATCTTATTTCCGAAGATGCTTCGTAAGTGCTAGAGATTGGTGGTATTTGATATGTATAGATAAGGATTCAGGTTCTCTTTTGAGTCATGTTACTAGCTTTTTCCACGTTTCGTTATTTTTTAATGAATTTTTAAAGGTGGCCATAATAAAGTATTTTGTACTTGTCAAACCTATTTTTTCACAAATGTGACGTGATAGAAATATCCTATAGAAATGATATATGACTTGTTCTGTAACAAAATAAATATTAAATTTTGTCGACCAGTGTAATTAGTGCGGTGTTGAGAGGTGTTAGAGAAAATCTCTGTTTCTCAAAGAGCGAGAGGGAATCAATGTATTAAAAGAAGATAGCACAACCGAGGAATCGATTTTGCCATGTAGGCAGACAATAACGAACACACTTTTGGAAATATTGCGCCAAGATTCCAAAGAATCGAATTAATGAACCTGAGACGATTCAAATAAGGAGGTAAAAAATGGGATCATTCCTAGGAAGCCCAAGAAAAACTGGATAAACCGTCGCTGGCAAGGTGGAAGACAAAAATCGTATTATCTAGGGATCGTCGAGCTCTTTGGATCAGCTTTTTATAAAGTCTAAAGCTACACGCTCAATAGCACCGTCACCGACACCAACAACTGCCTCCGATACCAATGTAGTTTCCTGTTCGACCGACATAGAAAAATTTTAAAAACTTACTTCGGAATTGTTAGAGGATTATTTTAGTAGTGGGAGGTTTTGTGGATTTGTGCATTTTCGTGATGGATTTACCCGTTTGTGAAACCATAGTAATAATTTCTTTTGTGTAAAGATTTTTTTAATAAAAGAGCCATATGGACACATTCATTTTCATTTAATATTTGATAAATATTTCCTTTCCGACACCGACAAATGCTTAATAACAGAAATTCATTATATATTCTGATATTTTTAAGGCTCAGACTCGAAGACGGATTCGAAGTTTAGAGATCGAATATATAAGTAAATTTCATATTCATTATATTTGTAATAGCACATTGTAAAACATTGCAAAGTTGAAGGACAAAATTAAATTTGTTACAACGTACAAAAAAAAAACCCCACTGCTCACGATGAAAGTTTGAATCGCCCACTAGTGTAAAAATGTTTGAGAGACTTCGGATAGTATTACAAAAATCTAGTTATAAAGAGTGATGGAATCGTCAAGCGAACTAAGTAGGAAAAATGTTTAATGTCAAAAGAAGTTTAGCGTTCTAATGTAGGTATATGGATAAATTTCAAATAATTGTTATCTCGGTGGCAAGAAACCTTTTCTGCAAAACACTTTCAGCCTGTTAAATTATACCTACAAGTAGCGCAAATGTCTCTTTCTTTTGTACAAAAAGGTTAGTGGGTGGTGAAGGTTTGGCGTGACAAGCGACAAAAGTTTATAACGCCCTCAATCGCCTCAGGCGGCCTAAATGGGTTCTTGCGGCTTAACAAGACATTAGCGTATTACCCGGAGGGAGGGAAGAGGAATTTGTTGTATTAATTATGGGGTCACCCCCGCAGGCACGCCATCCACCAATAATTACGTCTAAATTAAACTCGTGGATGCGTGCGTTTATTCATGAACAAATTACGCCTAGATGAGGCTCCATTGATAAAAAAGCGCCCAAGCCCCCGAGGCCCATCAATCAAGCCGGCGGTAATTAATCATGTTTTGTTCAATTCGAGCGATAAAAGCTTACGCCAGATCGCCCAATGCAGGCCGACCAACCGGCGCGCCGCGCACGCCACCAGCGGACGAATTCAGCCCCAGATCCGAGTTGACATTGTCTGTTTCCTATTTACACACACGCTCCCGCCCCGCCCCGTTTGTATGGAAGAAGAGGCCCGCGATGCGGCCAATGTTCATCAAAGGTACCCTCGCCGTCCTCGCGCTGTTTGCCCGCCGCTTTGCCATTCAAATGAAGCGGCTCGCTGGCGCGTTAGCCTTCCCCTATGCGCTGTCCGGGTGAATTACAGCGGCGGGAACAGAGACAAAAACGGTCAATGCAACCCTTCGCCCGGAAGGGGTTTCTAATGGAGTGCAATTCCACGGGCGGCGCACTATGATATATTTGGACGATTTTTTTACATTTTTCAATTATCTTCCGATAGAATAATGCTATTGAGATGAATTTTTTTTAAAATGAAAGTGCACACTTTGGCGGATATGGAAAAAATACTAAAAAGTTGTGATGACCTTCATTTGACCTTGAAAATTGGCCTCAAAGTTGACGATTTTTAGAAAAAATTGATATTTTTGGATGTAGAAACTATATAAATTTTTCCTTTAACTTTATTTCTGACTGAAATTCTTCGGGAGGTGTTTTAGAACTAGAGAAGATCGATAAAGGTCATTTGAAGATCACGCGGAGGTCATTTGAAGATCATTTTCCAGAGGACTACCACGAAATCGCTTTTTTCGCAGTCTGACCGGGAAAAGGACTGTAGATTCGGACTTTGGATGCTCAGGTCGAGCTACAGCCTCAAGGACAGTCGGTAGTGGCCAGTCTAAGGTCATCCAGAGGTCATTTGGAAGTCAATTCAAGGGTCATTTGGTGGGAATCAGCAAGAAATCGCCTTTTTTCGCAGTCCGACCGGGAAAAGGAGTTTGGATCCAGTTCTTGGATGCTCAGGTCAAGTTATAGCTTCAAGAATTATGGCTAGGGGCCAGTCTAGGGTCATACAGAGGTAATTTAAAGGTCAATTAAATGTTCATTTGGTGGGAATCACCAAGAAATCATCTTTTTTCCGCAGCCTGACCGGGAAAAGGGTTATAGACCCAGTCTCTGGATGCTCAAGTCGAGTTATAGCCTCACGGATTATCGGTAGTGGACAGTCTAGGGCCATCCAGAGGTCAATTGAAGGTTATTTAAAGGGAATCACCACGAAATCGCCTTTTTTCGCAGTCTGACCAGGAAGTGGATTGTAGATCCAGTTCTTGGATACTCAGATCGAGTTGTCGTCTCAAAGATTATCGGAAGTGGCCAGTCTAGGGTCACCCAGAGGTCATTTGAAGGTCATAATCAAGGGAATCACCACGAAATGGCTTTTTTTCCGCAGACTGAACGGGAAAAGGAGTGTAGATCCAGTTCTTGGATGCTCAGGTCAAGTTATAGCCTCAAGCATTATTGGTAGTGGCCAGTCTAGGGTCATCCAGAAGTCATGTTAATGGAATCACTACGAAATCGCTTTTTTCCCGCAGTCTGACCGGGAAAAGTATTGTAAATCCAGTCCCTGTATGCTCAGGTCGAGTTATAGTCTCAACAATTATCGGTAGTGGCCAGTCTAGGGCCATCCAGAGGTCAGTTGAAGGTCATTCAGGCTCATTTCAAGGGAATCACTACGAAATCAACTTTTCTCGCAGTCTTACAGGGAAAAGGATTGTAGATACAGTTCTTGGATGTTCAGGTTGAGCTATGACCTCTGAATGACCCTAGACTGGCCACTACCGATAATTCTTTTGGCTATAACTCGACCTGAGCATACAGGGACTGGATTTACGATACTTTTTCTGGTCAGACTGCGGAAAAAAAGCCATTTTGTAGTGATTCCCTTGAAATGACCCACAAATGACCCCTGGATGACCCTAGACTGGACACTAGCTATAATCCCTGAGGCTATAACTCGACCTTAGCATCCAAGAACTGGATCTACACTTATTTTCCTGGTCAGACTGCGCAGAAAGGCGGTTTCGTGGTGATTCCCTTGATTATGACTTTCAAATGACCTCTGGGTGACCCTAGACTGGCCACTCCCGATAATCTTTGAGGCGACAACTCGACCTGAGTATCCAAGAACTGGATCTACAATCCACTTCCTGGTCAGACTGCGAAAAAAGGCGATTTCGTGGTGATTCCCTTGAAATGAACCTGAATAACCTTCAATTGACCTCTGGATGACCCTAGACTGGCCACTACCGATAATCCGTGAGGCTATAACTCGACTTGAGCATCCAGAGACTGGGTCTATAACCCTTTTCCCGGTCAGAATGCGGAAAAAAGGTGATTTCTTGGTGATTCCCACCAAATGACCATTTAATTGACCTTCAAATTACTTCTATATGACCCTAGACTGGCCCCTACCCATAATTCTTGAGGCTATAACTTGACCTGAGCATCCAAGAACTGGATCCAAACTCCTTTTCCCGGTCGGACTGCGAAAAAAGGCGATTTCTTGCTGATTCCCACCAAATGACCCTTGAATTGACCTCCAAATGAGCTCTGGATGACCTTAGACTGGCCACTACCAACTGTCCTTGAGGCTGTAGCTCGACCTGAGCATCCAAAGACCGAATCTACAGTCCTTTTCCCGGTCAGACTGCGAAAAAAGCGATTTCGTGGAAGTTCTCTGGAAAATGACCTTCAAATGACCTCCGCGCGATCTTCGAATGACCTTTATCGATCTTCTCTAGTTCTAAAACACCTCCCGAAGAATTTCAGTCAGAAATAAAGTTAAAGGAAAAATTTATATAGTTTCTACATCCAAAAATATCAATTTTTTCTAAAAACCGTCAACTTTGAGGCCAATTTTCAAGGTCAAATGAAGGTCATCACAACTTTTTAGTATTTTTTCCATATCCGCCAAAGTGTGTACTTTCATTTTAAAAAAAATTCATCTCAATAGCATTATTCTATCGGGAGATAATTGAAAAATGGAAAAAAATCGTCCAAATATATCATAGTGCGGCGTGAAAACACTCACAAAAAACTTTCACATTCCGCCATTTTAAATTCCACCCCGAACCTTTAGATTTAGGAAAAATTTAGTTGCGGTGCCCGGCTTCACACGACGCCTAAAAACTATCTACTTACTTATTAATAAAGCACGTCTCAATAACTTCTACACCATAGCCAAATGCATGGAAAAAACGGTCATAGTTTGGAATCGAATCAATCAAATTCATTAAATGAAATGCATAAATATAGTGGCTACTAGCACAGATATTCAATACACGAAGTTCATGCGACACCATCTTATTTTTAAAAAAGAATTTTTCAAAATCTCGATCTCGAACTTATTAACAGAAATAAAAAAATCCATCAACCGTAAAATAACAAGATTCTGCTACAAAATGGAAATATCAGAATATTGTCAATTAATTAATATGTCGTTTGAATAAAAAATCGTTTCATTGTCTCATTAGTGAATCGATTCTAAAAATTGATCCCTTTTGTATGTGTCAAGTGTACATATAGCCTTTTAAATTGGAAATTTCGAGTTTTAGTAATTTCGGACTATGAAAGGAGTTTAAGATTGAGGAGTCCCAGGAAGTTAGGATCAAAGAGGATTGTGAGGTTTGTTTAGAGTAGAAATGTAACTAAGAGGTTTGGGACAGGACGCTAGAATGTTTGTAATTGTGAGAGGTTGTATACAGTGTGGGAAAAGGGGTTGGCGCCGTAGGAGGTATTCGTGGGTCAGCCGTGTGTGTCCAATTCTTAGTCTGACTAAAGACCCGGAAAAAAATATATATTGGAAAAAACTACGCCAGAAAGTCACAATTTGTGAATAATTTGGCGATTGTGCCGTACAGTCATAACCTACAAATACAAATCAGAATTGACATTTTATTTTTTTTAGGTGTCACGCCGGTGGAAAAAAAAATCTGGAAAAAATACATGTTATAAAAAACTATGTTAGGAAGCTATAACAAAATGTTGATGATTGTACCAACATTCAAAATGCCTAAAAATTTTTTTGAAAAAAGAGAAAACATTTATTTTTAGGTTATACATATACAGTTTTTAGTTCCACTGATTTTTTCTGTGATACGCCTCAGTGACATCAATAACATGTAAAAATCCCATCTAAATTGGTCAACACGTACAAATGATATGAATTTTTTTCGACATTTTTAAAATTAATTCTCACCCCTTGGGGGATGAAATATGGCCAAATTCTTACTTGTGACAATAAAATGGCCTATGGCCTTTCCTTTTCTTTTTTTTTTTATTAAACACGTTTGGCTTATCTTAATGAAAAAAAAATATATATATATAAACAGGTATTCATAAGTAATTGAGGGGCAAACAGCTGAGGACCCCTTAACAAAGGACTTCTAAGATGCTTTCATTTCTAGGCTCATATTTATGAAGATTATTTCACTCAATTGGACGTATAAAATGCAGTCATATTACGATTGTGCACCAAAACGCGAATTTTGAAAGCGGATATACAATGTACGCGCGCCTTGTTCAACCTCGCGAATGTCTATTCTAAATCTAAATAGTGCAGTTCCAATTTGAAGCATACTCAATTTCAAAATTATCATAATATAGTACCTTGAAATTAAAGTGCAATTTATGTCAAAATCTTTGTTTGACGGAATCTTTGACTTGCTTTTTATAAGAAATTCAAAACTAAAATTTTAATTTTTCTTTCATAGCCTGTCCATGGTATTACTATAGATTACTCATTTAATTTTTTTTTTTCATTACTCTATATCCTGCGATTGTTTTAATATAAAATCTCTCGCTAAAAAATACTTCTGATTTTATTCTTACCTTTTTTGGAGTTTTATAACAAATAGGAACTACGATTTCAAAATGTTAGTCTGTCTTACCTACAAAGGCTTACAACTGATTTGTATGAAATTTAATAAGAAGATATGTATTTTTTTAAATTGCAAAACTAAACATACATAAATACATATCCGTCCCTCATTATTTGCACCATAATTGACCAAATGCTGGTATTTTTTGACACTATTTGTAGTTTCTAGTTTAAAAAGTCATATATTTTTTAGTGAAATTTAGGGAAGTGAAATTTAGGGAAATGAAATAAAATGAATTTGTAATATCCCTGAAATATCTTAAATATCCGAACAACCAAGCGCTTAAACTAACTAAAACAAACTTCCTCTGTACACAGTACCGAGTAATACATTTTTAAATTAATTTAAATTTTTTTCCACCCTTATACCACGCAACTGAAGCTAAAATCAGTTTTTTTTATAGAATTATCTCTGTTTGGTAAAAATTACGTTTTAATATGTTCGGATTTAATAAAACAAGAATCAATTATTTACTGCAGTATACAAATGACGAATTTTCGTGATTGTCTGTGAAATGACGAATTTTGATCGTGCGGACGGATATGTGTTAAGGGGGGGGTAAGGTTAATTCGGTAAAAAAAAGGCATGTTTTCAAGATTTTTTTTTGGCAATACAGATGGTGTTAGTTTATTCAGTCGATCCATACATGATAATGTAACATTAGAACAATATTCTCCTAAATTTTAATTGCAAAATATCAAAAATTGAGCGAGTGACAGTGAATCTCCGGAGGCGCCTCGAGAAAAAGTTGTTTTGCGGTGCCCATCATAACTCGCAACCAAATCATCTGAAACAAAAAAATCAAAATGCATTCGTTAAAGGAGATGTTTGTCGAGGTATTCACGAGAGGAATTTTTTTTTTTTCGATTTTTCGATTTTTCGTAGCACTTGGAAGCCAAAAACCAGATTTTCGCTAAAAAAAACGGCTAATTTGCTGTTGTAAAATTAATAATTAATGAAAAAAAAAAAAAAGCTCTCGACAATACCTGGGGAATTATGTGAAGAAACACTGTGCAAAATTTCAAAACGATTGGTCCAGTAGATTTTTAGTTATGGTGGGCACGGACTTCAAAAATGACAAGTCTCAGAAAAACGCTTTAAAGTTTTGCGTACTGAAGTATTCAAGATAAAATTCGACAACTTTATACTCATAACTTCGTCAATTTTGCCCCGATCGACTTGAAATTTTAACACAATCTTCTTGAGATATTATGCATTCGATTAGAAAAATAAAAAAAAAAATCGAAAAAAAAAATTTTAATACCTTACCCCCCCCTTAATTAGTAAGTATAAGTTTATTGAAAACTATTCTCTAAATCTAATCTAAATCTAAATTATTATATTTACAAATCGACAGGTTTCTCTGATAAATTTTGACATGAGGTTATGAGCTCTCCAACTCTCATTAATATTTATGATTTTCTTGTGACGCGATATATTTATCCAATTCATTTGTAATATTAAACTCCTAAACCGAAATCTCTAAATTGTCGTTAGATTTGACAGGCATTATCTCGAAAACCTTTGTCGGTGAGTCACAAATCGCGGGAAGCATTTTAAGACCGGGAATTAGTAAGCCTTCCTCGAATTCATAACCTAAGCTGCCATTAATCCAATTAGCCGGGTCACTTCATGGGAGAAGTGTTTGGCCCATAATTTCATGATTTTGGCAGCTTTTGGGTGGCTGCCGGAAAGTGAGATTAGAATTTTCAGGTATCCAAAAATTTTGGATGCACACTAAGCTAAGATTAATAAGTTTATGTCGATCAGAATTAAGTTACTGTGGGTCACCAATTCATTTGAATTTCAAATATTAGACCCAATTTTGCAGTGCCCGATGTCTCATAGTTCGGAGGCACTCCTGGTGGAGGAATTGTCCCCATTTTTGTGGTCTGCTGCTTGCCATACTAACAACATATTTATGGAGGTATTTCCTAGCCCGTAATTGCTTCAAGCTTATCTTTTATGACCAAGAAATTCGCCCGATTGTTTATAGAGACGTCTGGCGAGATAGCCGCTTCAGCTACCTTTCAATCGGGGCCGGGGATATGCCTCCAGGAGCTCTGGACAAACATGGGCTAGGCTTTCAGCCACTTCAGAATGCGTTGGCTGCTCTTCGATATCGCAAGATTTAAGAGCATCGACGGCTACCTTTATACAGCCGAATGCAGTTGCTGAATCAGAAGCCAGACCCTGACTGCTGGATAGAAAAGTGATTTGTTGAGAATGCCTTCAGTTTGCCTTCAATCTTAAATCCAAGGCAATCACTTTCAGACTTCATAGTTTCCGCAGTTTCGTGAATACTGAAGTTTTGTAATGCTTTATTTTATTTCTGTACATATAATAAAATCATAATCAAGCCGTATCTGACACACTTGGTGCAATAAAATATTCGCAGGGACTAAACTTAATATACCACATATATGTATAAATCGAAAGTTCGTTTGTCTTGTTTTTTGTTCCTGTTTAAAAGCCTATAAATTTTGGATAAGTAATAAATAATAATAAACTGTAGGTACAAGTAATATTAAACATTTTAAATTTCAGAGTTTGTGATGAAAGTGGAAATTAGAAATTCGCGGGATTGCTAATTTGAAATTTCCTACCGACATTTGGTAATTTAGGCTAATGTTACAGGTAGTATCAGCTTAAATTTTACTGCGAAATTTAAATGCAATATTTAAATTCAAAACTTCTAGATTTCCAAAATCCTATTAATGAATTAAGATCTGGGACTCGATTCTCCGTAACCACAACTTAGATTAAGCTGGCTTTTTTTACCGATCTGAATCCGCGGAAATTGTGACTGAATTGAAATTTTTTGAATGGTTACTATACTATGCTATACAAAACAAAACTTTTTAATTTTACAAAAAAAACAACATCATATTTCTTTGACTTATTCCCACTTTACATCACAAAATGAATCCTATAATCTTTTTAATTAAAAATTTGAAGATTGAATGGGTAAAAATCATGGCAATTTGATGCGTTTATTGTAATTTTAAAATCTTTGCTTTGACAATTTTGTTAACTATTTTGACTGGACTAAGATTTTGTACACTATGAACATAATATTATTGTAAGAAAAATTTATCTATAGGTCAGGTCAGGTCTTGTATATTTAGGAGGTGTCGCGTCATAGCTTCAAACTATATACAAGGTTTGCTTATTTAATATTAACAATACCTACTTTTAAAAATTTCGCTTCCTCCAAATTTATTACCAATATTCTATACTGAAATTATGAATGTGAAGGCAAATTCAGGATGTCATTTTTGGTGCCAACGATGACTAAAATAAGGTCTGTTTGTTAACTGTAAAGTTTTTACTCATGGGTAAAACCTATTACTTTAACATGTCTGTTAACCTCACAGAGGAGAAAAACTGACTCTTGACAGCACTTCTCCTCTTACCAAATTTTACCAGATTTTATTTACGCTGCGAAACTGAGTAAATTTGATTAAAATCACGGATTGATTGTCACAGTGTAATATGTCATTTACGTGTTTAAATGTTGCGTTTCGATTGAAAAACATTTTAAATAAATAAAAAAAATATTTTAAAATCTTCGAAAATATTAAATAAATACATAAGTTTTTCCTCTGACATCTTGATCATGTTTGACAATTTAAGTACACAAGTAAGATTTTGAAGGTGTACCTACCCAATTTTTACTTGAAGTCGGTGGTGTAACTTTTGATCTTTATCCCCACTACCATATGCAACTTTTTGCAAGATTTTTATTCAAGAAAATTTTACCAAAAAGTTACCAGACAGATAAAACATATATTATCAAAGTATTTACCCCATATTTTATTTTAATTTCAAAGAATCGTGTGGTGCGTTTCAAAGAATCGTGTGGTTATAAAACACTGACAATAATAATAATAATAAATATCACAACTTAGAAGTTTGTATAGTTTATAAATCTTTAAATATGCGGCGGGTGTAACCCATCAAAGTCGAATTTGGCATAGAACATCTTTGTGGGCGAGACTCGTCATTTTCACTTAAAGGGTTAAGAAGCCACATTGAAATGATAAGGACCATAAATACTTTTTGCTATAATCATAAAAATATCATAAATTACCAATTCGTTAAGCGAAAGACAAAGAAAAAAGAAATGTATTGTTGGTAATAATAAGTAAAATTACAAGATTTTTAATTGCAGTTAAAATTTATATAGATATAAAAATTTTATATACGTCATATAATTCGCTGTTCGACTGTATTTCTTAACTAGCTAAAGATAGTAATGGATTCGTAATACTTCTAAGATGATGAATCAATACTATAATTTAAAGCCCCCTTTAGGCGGTAAAAAAGTACTTCTGATCCTGATTAAAAAGTCCTCGCATTTTATTTTAGAGTGGACATTGCTGAAGATTTACAAAAGTGAATAAGCCGAACCTGCGCAGATTGAACAGCACCTTGTTGTGGCAAAAGGTGTTAATGGACGTCTATATTTTTCGTATCTTGTGCAGATAGAGAATTGTTGCCTATATATTTTTAAAAGCAACCGGATGGCTGCAAGGCAGATTCAGATTCCCATTGACTTGCGGCAGCCAAGACAACTAGAGGAACCGACGCGACCGGTCCTCGAAGAGGAGCCTTCTTGCGATTTGCGATGCAATGCCCAGGGTCTGTTTTGTTCACTTTCGGAAGATTATTTTGAGTTATGAGCGAACCCAAAGAATCTTCGGAGGACGACCGAAGATTTATTGCCAGCAGATAGCATTACAAGTGAACGAACTGGAAAAGCAATTTTTGCGACAGACACGTTAGTCGCGGCGCTGGCCGTGTTTCGCGGCGCGCCATTCGAAGAGAAGAATATGTATTGACCCAGAGCCAGGGGCGATACGACGGAACGGTCAGAAAGACCCGGACGAAATCTGAATGAGCGAGCCCCAATCAAGTACCGCAATCCTTGACAAGGTGTTTCCGCTTCAATTTGGTGTCGCAACAGCGCTTTGATTTGAACAATTAAGTTGATTGCGCTTGCGTGATTCCATCAACCGTCAGCGAGGGTATACTTTGGAACTTCCAAATCCCCGGGCTGCGCACGAACCCCATCAAATCAAGAGTCACACCATCCGCGCAGCCTTGAGATTGTAATCGATGGCCGCGGCGATCCAAGTGGAAGAGTGCCATCATCTACATCACCTTGGCCCTAGCAGACGAGGACGAGGACGACGACGACGACGACGACGACGTCATTGGGATCTCAAATCGAGCCTGCTCCAAATAACGCGCCCACTTTCCGGCCGCTCGCGGCTCACGGCTCACGGCGACCGGCGAGAAGGCGGAAGTGCGTCCAGACGCGACCAGCCGCAGCCTGGCAATTCTATAAAACCAATTCGCCTCGCCGTTTATCATTTCGAGAGGATGGGAGCTGAAGGAAGGCATAATCAGGCAGAGGCGATGCGAACAAACCGAGGTAAGTAAAGGCGCCTTCGAGACTGACGCACAAGCGGCCGTAAATCTTCGCTAACTGTCCGCTCTTGTGTTCGTCTCCGACCGTGTCCAGGGAGTCGGCCAGGCCCGCAGATAGGCTGACGCTGGCCGACAGTAGAATGCACTTCGGTTAGATGCCTTGCAAATTGTCTTGTCTTCCTCAGCGGACGGTTGTTTACTGTCACTTTCGTTGCAGCGGTCAGCGCTGACACTTGTCCACTCGGAACGTTTCAAATGATCTCAAACTATCGTTGGTACATCTTCTTTTTTCTCTTTTATTTTTTTTTTTTGAGGCGCTTCTGCCGATTTTAGCGCCAACCGAACTTGGTCTAATTAGCTAATACAGTGTAGCATTACAAATAGTTATAGGGTATACGTATAATGAGTGCTACACATTTTTTAATAATTTTAGTATACTAAAACTACATATTACCAATATTTTTTTCAAACATATTCAGTATTTGTTTAAGTATTAGTCGATGAACAAAAGTCCAGCAAATAAATCGATCAAGACACTTTAAGCATTTACATCTGAATAATGAATTGGAAATTGGGGATGGGTATCAATCAACGATTGTTTGCAGCCAAATCGAAATCTGCTTCCACCTACTCCAGAAAGACTACTCAATATCATTTTTAGTGATTACACGAAAGGTTGCTATTATGTTCGATAGTATGTGGGAATTCCAGAGGCCAATCTTTCTCCAATGTTTTTGTTAAGGGCAGGTCATTTTCAACTAACCTGGCTTTGTTTTATAATTAAATTACAAACTCTTTAGAGAGTGGTTCGTAAGTTGATGTAATATATATGGATTTTGCTAAGACTTTCGACAGAGTCAGAATTTCGTGTTTAATTTCCAAATTAAAATTGTATGACTTTCATTCTTCTATTCTTGATTTGTTTCAATCTTATCTACGAAATAAAGTACAGTACGTAAAAATTAAAAATATCCTTCCTAGGGGAATTAGTGTCAAGGTTCCCCAAGGAAGTCACCTAGGACCGTCACTCTCTGATATTTGCCACCATATAATGCACGATGTATGCTTCTTGGCTTATCCAGTCTGTAATTTAGACGAGATGTTCATTGCGCTGTCTTTGTTAAGGATATTTTGTCATATTACATAAAGTCACCAGAACTATTATCATTGCTCCACATAAAGTGCTCCATAAAATCTATGTTTTCGAGGTCGTTGCTCTATGTTCCACCACATAAAATTACTTATGCTTATCACGAATCGATCACTAATTGTATAGTTTTTTTTCAATTTTCTGGCTAATTCTGTAGATTTTACTTTATGCAGAGAGAAGTTTCAAAATGTAGTATTTTTGAATACCAGTATATACGTAATTTGTTATAATCTTTATTGTGTTTGCTAGTCTGTAAGGCCTAATACCAGTACCAACAAATTAGGTGTCTAACAAATGACAGATCATTTCCATAGGATTTTTTCCGTAAATGGCGAATTCGCAAATGAAAATTTTCAATTAGCTTCCGTTTTCGACAAAAATAGAGTTAAAAGTTCGTATTTTGGCCATTTTTGAAAAATCATTATACATTTTTAATTCAAATAGGACTAATTTTTCAATTCAAAGAAGTCTTATTTGTTCTATTGAATTACATGTAAATTGTTGTAATTTTTGCATATAAATTAATTTTTTTTTTTCAAATAAATCGTTAATTAATTTTTTATAAATTTCTTATGTGTTTCGACGATGGTTAATTGTTATTGTTTTCATTTAGCAAAAACAAATTCGGGAGAAGTTAACTAAATCGTATATTTTTTTAAAATATAACATAAGAACGTTGAACGCGTTTAAAGTTTTAAATTCAGCTGCAGAAGGTTCAAAAGCCAAGAAGAGTTTAAATTTTTAATTTTTAATTTCGTTCTAAAAATCTAGGAATGTATTACTATCTATTTATTAATATTATATAAATAAAAGAAATCGCCTTCTTTTTATATCTGCTATCTACCTTACCCCTTAAAAAATATACTTATAAGTATACTTTTCAAAAATCATTGATATTTTGTTTTGAGAAATTATTCTTACATAATGAGCACATAATAGTTTGACCCTGCGTTTGTTGACTGTTAATTTGTTCTTCATAATTAGCTATAAATTTTAAATCGATGTTGCAAGATGTCGGCAAGTTCTCTGCGGATTGTATCCTATCGATTCAACTCCATGTTTCTGCGGAATTTCGTTATTCTGTAAACAATAAAAGAAGTCGTAAGATAACTATAAATTGAAAGAAGGAATGTTTACTTCTGTTTAGTTCTTAAGGTGTATTTTTATCCTAATGAATATGTTAGAGTCATTAGATCTGAATATGAAATTTAATTTTATATAATTTAAAGTATTAATTTAAAAAGATTAGGATTTGTAGGACCTTATTGCATAATGTATGTACTAGCAAATAATATCGATAAATGAATGTGAGCAAATTAAGACTTTATGTATCTTACCTAGTATAATATCGCTGTGGATTCGAATCTAAATATCAACTTCGCGTAAAATCTTTTATTACTCATAACTAGCAGTGAAAGAAATCCCCACTTAGCGAACCTATTCCTACTGTTTGTAATCTCATGCATATGCAAATGTGCCGCATCATCGGCCATATATCTCGTCGTGGGACAAATTAAAAACTCTCAGCGGACCAACAAATTTTAATGCGTCAAAAACAAAAGAACGCGAAGATCGAACATCTCGGACATCTCGTTAAGAATTCGAGAGGAAATAAGACGGAGCGGCGACGAACGAAGTTCCCTCTTTATGGCTCAATTATTAACACTTTTGAAGAGGATTATATTCGGTTAATGGTTTGTGGGTCTCCCGCCATCGTTCCACGCTCAATTTGGCCTGGTCCCTTTCCTCGGATGCTCTGCGTCGCGGTAATTTATGGCCAGTGGTCTTTTCGATTATCTATTTGCCTAATAGCGTGGGCTTTTATCGATTCGTTCAGTGGCTTCGATCATTATCAATCGCAGTTTGGATTTTCATTAATTTCCCTTTGATTCTGTCGCTGTTTTTTTCACGTTCGGCTTCGCCTACCTAACAACTCTTTCTTGTGTTCGTGTCACGTGAGTTATTGGTGGACGAGCACCGGAGATGAATTTTAGATATTTCGATCAGGTGAATACTTGATTAGGAGATTTAGTTAATTATTCCATTTTTGTAACTTTGGGCGCTATCCTCTGGCAGAAGGTATTTGTGCGATTTCACACTAAATGTCGAGAATTTGAAAAAGTTCAAACCATTAAGCTAATTTGCCAACCCACGTTTTTTATGTATAAGATGTCGGGTTCGCGCTCTAATAAAATATGCGGAATTCGACTTATAGTGTTTTCAATGCCATGTATTGGACACTTTTCTGAATATCTATCGAAAGTGGAAGACTATTTTAATTTCTCTAGGAGCGCCATTCATGGATATTTGGAACCATGGAAGATTACGTATATTCAAAACCTAAGATCACTTTTCGTAATTTAGGATGCATTGTATAATGTATATCTCAAAATTTAAAAATCAGATGTTTTAAAATGGAAAGTTTATAATTCTAGAACAGATAGGAAGGATAGAGAAGCTGTTGGGAACTCAATTTAAAGCTTGGAAGGTCAGCTATTCAACAACATTTAAACTAAGTTTACAAGGTAAACATCTAGTTAGTTGCAGGACAATTCATAGCCAATTTTAAATCTTTAACCAATAATTTGTTTGAGAAATTTCAAAATTACAATATTAAATCTTATATGACTTGATTTCTTAAGTGCCACTTTATACAACTTTTCATTTTGCCTATTATTTCTTTCCAATTTTCTTTTATTTAAAAAGTATAAAAAAATTGTTGAATCAAATTTTAGCATGTAATATTCTGGAAGACTATCACTATAAATTTCTGAATAAATACAATATAAATGAATGAACATGCATTTAAAATTACCACCTCGATACATTATGACATCAATAATTTCCTCTTAAGCCAGTTGTGCTCTATCTAACTGACAACGTTACATTTTGAAGAACAAGCAATTGATATGATATCTGATCAAAAAATCCTGGAAGCGAATAAACAATTTCGCGTAATTAATTAGCAGCATTACGTCGGACAAGGGAAATACTCCTAAAGTGCTATCGGGTCAATTTATCTCATTAAATACAGCAGTTTTTGCAGGAAAGGGTAACTGCACGATGTCCCTACAATGGAATTATTTACGACTCCAAATCAAAATTCGCATATGGCTGCTCTTCAAGCTGAAGACAAGTTCAAGCGAAGAAATGCGATCGTTATTCGAGGCACAGTCTCACTCCCGGCAAGAAATATAAACGTCTTGACCGGTCGGACTCCCATCTGCTGAATTAATTCATTAAGGCTGGGGCCGTTTAAGGAGAGCGCACCAGTGGAACGCATTCGTCCAGCTGGAAATACAGAAGACAATAATTTTTCGACGGATGATATCCCATTAGGGGAGAAATGCACACATGAAATTACACCTCTTGTTGCGATTTGCATGTTTAATGCGTTTCCATATACGCTACTGTAGTCATTAGTTTAATAGACTGGAGCCCAATTATTTGACTACCTCTAGTAGGTTTATATTATAATTAATATAATAGATCGTTTTAAAATTTTACATTTTACATAAGTCATTGCTCCTGAACGTATACCAGTCAATTCTATGAAGAAAAGTCCTTTTTTAGATCAACTCTTATCGTTATAAATTGTTTTGAGGGTATTGTAGAATAATAATGAACATTGTGTTAGAAAGTAGACATTTTGGACTTTCCAATAATACTTTACATATGAATATTCTTTGATAAATGACGGAGATAGTGGTGCTTACATTTGAAGAAGATTTCGTTAAGTTCTTGACACATCCAAAAGTTTAAAATTTTCTTTTTTGGAAAATTGAAGGGAAATAAAAAGGAATTTTAATTTTTAGTCTTCAATGTAGGTATATTAAAAAAAATATTTTGGATTTTTCCAGGCTGTTTTTTGGGTTTCAAAAAAAACCTCAAAAAATCACGATGTACGCGATTTTGAGTCACTGGAACGTCTGAAAAAAATAAAAGGGTGTTAATTGGTATGAAAATGTCTAGGAAAAAGGAAAAATGTTCACCGAAAAATAACAAAATGGCGGCGTTTTTTCAAAAAACGCTTATTTTTTACCCGGAAAATCTGATGAAAATCTGATAATTTTCGGAAAATGTTTTTTGTTCGTGGTTCAATTCCCAGAAAATCATATGTCAAATAACATATCAAAATTTCACACCAATTGCAATCGTTCGAATAGTTTTTTTTTTTTAATCGTGTACAATACATTTTGAGAAAATCGCGTTTAAGGTTTTTAAAAGGTGACCTAAATTTAATCTGCAATGCCTGCACCGAAACCGAATTCGACTTTAATACATATAATGAAATTCTTATTCTTGAAGGTATTTCCTATCAAAATTAATCATAAAAATATATTCATTTTTTGAAAATGTAGGTGTTTCAATTCGCCTTAAGTTTTTTGACATATTCTAAAATATCACCATGCTTTGCTCGTCTAAATATTTTGGGATGATTTCCATATTACACATCAGTGCTTATAAGCGTATTATTACTTCAAACACTAAGTATTCAATACAATTAATGCAGTTCCAATGAATAAAGGAAATTCACCCAAAAGTCATCTATGAAATCTTTAAGACCCCTTCTCAAGTTCAGATTCAAATTGTTCGACAGATAGGTACACTCTAAAAACTGATAGGTACACTCTAAAAACTGAATGTAAATTCACACTGATCTTAAGAGCAATTTTACATTTTTTCTGTGTAAAGATTTATCACGATTTTAGAAATACACATTTTTGGTGGAATTCAACAAAAAAGTGTGAAATTACACAATTTTAATGCTTTGGGTGTGATATTCACTCAACCATTTAAATGTTGTGTGATTTTACACTAAATTGGTGTAAACGCGCACATGAATATGTAAAATTACGTCAAAATGGCGTCAATCTATAACATAAATTGTCTCATTCAAACAAAATGAATGCACAATCACTTTATGAAGGTATTCCTTAAAGTTAAGACGTATTGTCGGAAATCTTTTGTTTGAAGGATCTAATTTCCATTAACTCATTAATGCCTGAATAACAAAAAATTTTACGGCAACTTCGAGGCCCTAACTTTTATCGAAGGGGTGGTCAATTCTCATCGAGACCAACTTTTCTAGACGTATTTTGAGTCCCCCGATACGATCCAACCAACAAAAAAAGTGAAAAAAAAATTATTATTATTGTTTTTAATTTTTTTTCGAAGAAAGACTGATTTAGTCGGGAAAAAGCAACTTTTTACTACGATAAAGTGCATAAAACGTGTTATTAGGACTTAAACTTCAAAAATATGCAGGCATTTAATCAGTAATCAAAAAAAAACTCTGAATACCCACTTTTTTTCGAAGAAATTGAGAATTTTTGCCAAAAATTGTTCGCCATCTTAGATCCGCCATTTTGAATTTCGAAAATCTGATAGCAAATTCGTAATCAGTGACCCTTAAAACTAGTGTATATACATTTTTGGGAATAGTCGAACATAGTGAGATAAAAAAAGTGATCGAAAGTAATGCAAATATGCTTTACATTGTTGCAATTTTTATGCAGCCTAATATTTTTAACGAAAAAAATTCCTGCATATTTTTGAAGTTTAAGTACTAATAACACGTTCTGTGCAATTTATTGCAGTAAAAAGTTGCTTTTTCCCAACTAAATATGTCGTTTTTTCGAAAAAAAATGACGTGAAAAAGGTATTTATTTACGTAATATTGCAAAAAAAAACAATAATAATAATTTTTTTTTCACTTTTTTTTTGGTTGGGTCGTGTCAGGCGACTCAAAATACGTCTAGAAAAGTTGGTCTCGATGAGAATTGACCACCGCTTCGATAAAAGTTAGGGCCTCGAAGATGCCGTAAAATTTTTTGTTATTCAGGCATTAATGGGTTAAAGTAAAATAACTAGATTAATACTTTAATGCAACGGCTATTTTATTTTTATGTACTATAACTTCATAAGTCTTATTTTTATGAGTTTATTAAATATACTTAACAAACAATAAGCTATTGCGAATTTATTATTAAAATAAACTTATTTCTACTATTTCATTCATTATATCCAATTGATTAGAGATAAAGTCCTTGTCCCCTTAACTGTATTGTAAAAATACTATATTCAAAGAAGTATTTAATTCCATAAATTTACATCTGCTATGTGTAAATTTACCTACTTTAAAGAAGTAAACAATACACAGTTATGATGCAAACTTCACATTTTTATGTGTAATTATCAGCATATGTGTGTAATACGTACTTTTACACAAGAAAAGTGTATTTTTACACACACATTTGTATAATTTTTTTAAGTGTAATTTTAATACGATAATGGAAGGTATTCAATGTCCTTTAAAAAAGAAAGTAAAATTACACCAAGATTTTTTAGAGTGTAAATATTGACTTTTAGGGGATTTGATTTGATTTTGATACAAAAGATAAGACATACTAATATTATCGTTACACAATCTCCTTTAAAAGAATACATAAGTGTGAATGTTATGTCAGCTATATGCATACTCTTCCTGAAATGTATATGCTTTTGCAATTTTGAAACGTTTTAAATGCCCTAGATTTTGCAAATTTCATTCGAACGTCAAAATTTGACCGACAACCGCTTAAAGTTTTACTAATTGTGGGAAGTTTTAGGATGGGTATCTTAAGGCTTATGGAATCGCTCACCTCCCATTCGCTCGGAGTTTTTTTTTCCCACATTTAGGCCGAGTCCAATCGCCTTGCCTTCGCCCGGTGTGCAAGCAAACAAAAGCCTGATTAGCATGTTAACTAGTTTCACGTAACCCGGAAAACTAAATTGGAATGGCGAAAGCAGCGGGAATTTCGCTGCTTTTCTAGAAAATTGCTAGCAATAATGGTAGCAAAAAGTAGCGCTAAACCTCCGCTCGCTTTTGCCGGGAATTAGCATTTCTCGGCGGAGCCCCACAGCGACGGGGCTTTGTTTCTGATTCGCGTACATTTTCACAGCGTGTGCTTGATTTGCATACAATGATAATTAGAGTAAGGAAATTAATTGAAACAGAAAAATTAAAGCGAAACGCTTCAAATCCGCCCCATTGCTATACGCGCAACCATTTCGAATCGCGCATGACTCCGGGAGTAAATTGCAACTCAGGTTCGCTGTGTCTCACCGAGGGGCTTCACAGGGAGCGCCCTAGATCTAGCACAAGGACTGGCCAGAAAATCCCCCGATTGCCGCGGATTTGTGACTCATTATCAAACGCCATTAAAGTGTAAGTAACCGTGGGTTAGGCTAACACGATGGAAGAATAAAAACTGGTGCGGTGGGGCGATCGCCAGGCGAAAATTGCAATGGTAGCGGCTCGCTCCGGCTATTTTTCCTCACGCCAGAGCATTTCCTTTGCACCAGGAGACCTGCATCGGCTGCAAAATGGCGCAATGACGGAAATCACAGCACGCTTGAGTCGTTATTACCTGGAATTAATTACGCGCCATTAATCTGATAGCGGCCCGCTCGCAACCAAGAGCTTCTGCGGAATTGCCATGAGACTGAGTCAAGTTTGATGACGATTGCATGATACACGTCCAGCGGGTGTAGTGGAACAAAATTGAGGATGCTCCTAATTGCTATAATAAGCGCGCTAATTTTCTTTCTTCAATTCAACAAGAACTCTTATTCGCGCTTCCTCCGGCATTGATTTATCATTAAAGCAATTTTCTATTTCGTTGAAATCGCAATGCTTAGATCTGGAATCTGCACGCATTTGAGCTTCCTTTGGCTTCTTAAGAGTTTGTCCAGTTTATCTACCCATTGAGTTTGTACTTATTTCCGAAACTATACTTATTATACACAGGCCCTTTTAAACATCAGAACTTGTCACTACAGAAACTATAGAAAACAATTGACCCGAGGGACCTTAAAGAGTATTTTATACATCGCTGAAATCAGTTTTCTAAAGTGTCATTACTTTTCGATTTATAAAAGACTATACAGACGGGTTTCCGTGCAGAAAGCTTGGATAAATGCTTAATTTAAAAGTTTTCGTGATTCCAGTTTGTTTTCACAAATTTACATCTATTGGAAAATTGAAAAGTGATTTTGTTAACATTAAGCAAACGACTTAAATAAAAATTGTTTAGCTCAATAAAGATTTCTCATGCAATATACGTATACCAATAATAATATTTGTAAGGTTATCTTTTCGTGATTATCGTTTGAAAATGCAATAGCACAAGGAATAAATATTGCATTATATATTATAATATTTACACTTTTAATTTAAAAAAAGACCATTTTCAAATCAGTCTGGTCGAATTTCAATTCAACAAAATCGTCTTAAACATCAAGAAGTCTATTTTCAATTCAAATAAGTCCAAATTGTGAATTCAGACAAGTTCAAATTTTTAACTTAAAATGTATCTCATTGTTGTCTGTAATAGTGCATTAACAATAAAAATATTTGATATTTGATATGTTCGGCCCCCTCCCCGCAAAATATAATTTAAGGCCCCCAGCAAAAAAAAAATTAAAATTATATAAAACATGAAAAGTTAGATTATATAAAAATAAAATAATTATAAAAAATATTAATATTGGTATTTCATGTTTTAAAATGTAAATTTCTTTTTTTAGAAATAAGTAATGTTATTTTAATGTTATGGATCCAAAAAATTGGATTTTTATCGTATTTATGAAATTTTATCGATTATTTAATTATTTTTCCTTTTTTGATATATATAACAACAGTGCAGTCGCCAATTAGGAGAATAGCACAGCCACAGTCTTTCAACAAGTCCACATTTCGTTAAAATCATCCATTATTTTGTGCTGGATCTCGTTTAAAAGGTCGTTGAGCTCTACATGAGTCAGATAATACAATAATTTTTCTTCATATCGTCTGTTAACATTTTATTTTGAAAATTAGCATATCCGTTGAAATCGTCGAAGTACATAACATCTTCTTCTTTATTATCATTATTGTCTAATTTTCCTACTTTAGAGAAGCATCCCTGCTCTAATTTTTATTTATAATGACATGCGTTACTTTGGAAAGGAATAAAAAGGAACACTAGATACTTACATATATATTTTTGTTGCAGTATTTTTTGAGGTTTATTGAGTTTAGCTCTCATATAATATTAACTCGATAGTTTACTCATAAAATAAACATAACTAACAGAAGTGGCGGTACTCCTTCAGAATAACATAATAAATAATGATTGTACTAATAACAAGATTCCTTATTTATTCTACAACACTTCGTCACTTAGCAACAATTTAAACGAATTGCCAAAAACTTTTCAAATATAAATACATAGTAAGAAATGTAAATTTTTTGATTTTTTTTCTCGATATTTTTATAGGACTTGGGATTTTTATTATGCTTTTTAGAGTGGAAATTATACATTTTCAAATATATTTTGCGCCTTTTCCGACCTCGGGCCTCTCCGCCCCTGTATTTAACCTTTAAAAGCTTGTGGAAGTTCGGATGTTGATGGAAGTTTCAACTTTCGACGCGGTGCAGTGTACATTTGTGATAATAATACAAACAAACATTGATTTTCTAAATTCGCAGGGCAAGAAGCTATTGTAGCTACTGTAGACGAAGTTAAACTTCGAACAATAGAAGAGCGAAATATGCGTTATATGAATACAATTTGAGTTAAAGTTAAAAACGTGGATTTGTTTGAGTGGACGTTTTTACTAGTTTGATTTGAAAAATTGGACTTATTAGTGTTGAAAATCCGAACTGGTTATTTTAAGCGCCTTTGTGGAATTGAAATCCCACCAACCTTATTTGAAAATGGTTTTTTTTTTTAAATTAAATGAGTATATGTTATATTATTGTGACAATTTTTTAATTAAAACATTAGACAAATGAAAGTTAATTTAATTCAGCTTAATACAAACTATACCTACATGCAAAACAAGCATATAAATATATTGTTTTTTTGAATTTTTATTGGATATTTTGACGAAATGTTTTTCAATAGTTAAACCACAAACTCTAAAACTAATCAGCCTATTCATATGGCTCAACTTGAAGAAAAATTCTAAGTTATGTTCACATCAAGGTATTGTTAAACATTTTGAATTTGTAATCCAACTTAATAACATTATCGCTGTCATCCTGAACATTTTTAACATTTAATTTTTCTTTAATCTTCAGACATACCTAATACAAATGTTACAGGCCACAGTGAGCTTTCTCCACGTTTTAGAATCAAAATAACTATGGTATATAATTCATATATGATGGCTACAATTAATATTGTATATTAGAATTAGATAATATCATACTTGACCCTAATTAAACGAGCCATTTACATTGAAAGTGAGACATGAAAAAATTAAGTTTATTACAACGAGACATGCTAGGGAAGGGAAAATTAATTTAAACTTACTATCTCTGATGTTGTCTATCGTCATTCAAAAGCGTCCACTGCCATAATGACACTTGAATGTTTCTGTCATGTCGTGAGATGTGTTTAACCAATAAAAAAGATGAGGGCTGTTACCGTGACATCTGCACCTCCCTCGCGGATGTCACATGACGTCGACGGGCAGCAGCGGCGGTTTCAGACTATTTACACCAAATTAAATATAACGAAAAAAAAAACCTTTTGATTACCGCAAGATTTAATGATAACAAAAAAAAACAGAAATTGACAACGAGCACCGCAACCTCTACGACTTGTTAAATTTCTACTTTTGTGGGCTTTTAGGAAGGAGAAAGCAATCCAAACCCCATCATTAAGCGGGCTGCGGTCTCCCGGCTTTGGTTCGGCTGCTCACATAAATTTCTTGAATCTTACGAAAAACGTTTACGTGGTTTCGGCTTGGGCCGGATCGAGCGCGAGGGTCCCCTATTTAGGCAAATTAATATTTACGGTTTTGTGAAGAAATTGAAGGAAACTTATTTCATTTGTAATTTGAGCGAGTCACGGAATGTCGCTGTAATTTTCGGTTTTTCTTTCTTTTTTTTTTCAAATTATTTTGAAGAATTCAATTTTCACTGTGGCTCTAATATAAAAAGTAGGCCTCAGTTTTTAGTTCACTATTCGAGCTCAGCCGTTGCTCAGGTGCCCAACAAAGGGCCGGAATCACAAGGGCGGCATAGCGCGGTGGGGGCGCACACAACGACTTCAGAAGCGCAACGCCAACACTTATGAGTTACATTCGAATGCGCCATTGTTCTGCTTGCCAATTATTTGCAGAATTTTGTCCCATAAATAACTCACGGAGGTATCCGCACTGCAAACGCATAGCACCTGTTCTTCGCAGCCCTTAAACTAGCAAGCGACAACCCTCAGCAAGTCGCGGTAGTCGCCGTCACGTTGCAGAAAGATCGAACCTCATCCAGACCCTCGGTAGGCCCTTTAAATTTAATTCGGCTTCCTTCGTTGATGCGGCGGCGGCAATCGACCCCTGCTGCGCGACAATGTGTTAATTGAATTCGTTTAACATAAATTTGTTCGGTTTGCCCCCGATGGAAAAGATGCAAAGACCCCCACTGTGCGGGGTTTGTTTGCATCGCGCGATATTTATCGCGAAATTAATAAGCGGACGTGCATGTCAGGTGACACTCTGCTGCGAAGGGAATCGATGACGATGGACATTGCAATGTCGTGTCACGGTGATTGTCACCACCGCTTTTTGCTCACCTCCGCCACTGACTGCACTGACTGTCACCGCGTTCGTAGGGCCGTGAATCAGAAGGCAGCAGTGGCCCGAGTCACGTGCTCGCGACAGTGGCAGGAGACGTGCCTTGAGGCGGTGCCTTATTTGCAAGTTGCCTCCAAGACACATTCACTTCGGCGCGGTCAATTTTCAGTTCTAATTGCACCTTCTTCAGTTTTGACTGAGTGGACCATTTAGAGTACGCTTGTTCTACGGTTTTTGCGGATCGAGGACGATTTGCCCTAAAGAGACATTAATTTGTCGGCACCATCTTCGGTGTTTTCCCTTTTACGGCGAACAAGCATCCTCATCTCGTTTTTAGGGCCTCCCTTTTCAAAAAAGTCCAATACAAGAAGGATGTTGCAAGTAAATTGAACCTGGCAGTCCTTTCAAGTTCGCTTATGTCCATTAGTTTTTCATCATATTGTATTTTGTCATCAATTCTCGTTCGTCTACGTTCGGTCTGAAAATTACAAAAAATCAAAAAATTAATTAATAACAAATTATTTAATGTATCTTTCAACTGATTCTATAAAGTAATTCATAATCAGTTCAATTTATAGGACTGTCTTTTAAGTGTTTTAAATTTAAGCCTGTGGTGCGGTCTCTCTATCTTAAAAATGAAAAAAATAAATTTATAAATTTTTTTTTAACAGAAGGAATCCAGATTTCATCATTTTGAAATTTTGCAGGTATATTCACACTTTAAGAGTACAAAAATATTTATTTTTACGATTTTTTCCATGGGTTTTTTGGTCACACGGAATTTTTCAAGAAAACATCAAAAAATATGACGGCATAGCGTTAAAGTCGCTATAGCCCGGATCAAAATCAAAAAGATAGGTAACGAATTTTCCGATTTTCAGTCGATTTTCCGATTTCAAAATTGTTTTTTTTTTTTAAAAACAGCCACCATTTGGTTAGTTTTCAGTGAAAAAAATTTTTTTATCCGGGCTATAGCGACTGTAACACTTAATAATTCGCCACTTTTTTTCTCGACCGAAATCATGTCAACAGTAATTTTTTGATGTTTTTTTGATAAAATCCGTGCGACCAAAAAACCCATGGAAAAAATCCTAAAAATAAATATTTTTGTACTCTTAACTTGTGAATAAATAAATCGACAAAATTTGAAAACGATATGTTGATTCCTTCTGACAAAAAAAAAATTGTTTAAAACATATTTTCTTTTCATTTTCTAGGTAGAAAGACGCCTTATATATATCCTCCATATATTTGCAATATATCTTTGCTCGAATTTTTTGCTTCATTAGTGTATGTATATAATATAAATATTTATTTTATTGGAGAAAGACATTTCGGTCACAATGCCCACCATAAGGGTCACCTTTAACAATTAATAATAATAAGACACATAGTACAAAGACATGATTTCACTAAAAAATATATCATATTTCTTTTGTTTCTTTGTAAGACTATAGATGTACAGCGTATGTGTGGACTGTGGTGCCGCCTTGCCGAATAAATTTTTACCGTCTGGCATTCGTATTTTAGTATTGTCGATGTACAAAAAATATGGAATAGTACACGGATTGTGCAAGGGATTAAATCAATAGAAATATTTCCTCAATTTTTAGAAAATTTCAATAAATTACATATTATAATGAAATCTTACATAAAGAAAACAAAATTTATCATTGTTTTATGGAAATTTCGCAAAATTTCGCAAATGTTTAATGTAATACTATTAAACTTTCTTAAATTTAAATTAAAAAAATGTATATTTACATATTACAAAAGGAAAACCTTTCTGGAAATTTTGTAAAAATACATAATTTATTGGTAAAAATTGTGAAAAATTTTTATGTAATGTTATAATTAATATATAATGGATGGCAAAAATCCTTTGACTAATTCACGTAAAATTCGCCATAAAATTTGACCGTTTAGTAGAAAATTGTGGGAGATAATGACAACATTTGTCGATGATCATATAAAATCCCCGTATTTTTTTACATATAATGCCAAAATTTTGCACTATCCCGAAATTACTAGAAAATACGCGATATTCACTACAATTTTCGTTTCGTGTACCTCAAATGTGAAATATCGTCGGACAATAAATTAAAATACTTTGTATTTTGATTTCAGAGACAATTAAACAAATAAACAAAAAGATTTTCAAATTTAAATAAATAAAGCAAAATTATCCATCGATAAGGATTAAACGTGAGCACCGCAAATACAAATTTATCCCAATTAACACCAATTAATTCCCATGCATATGCATGTAATTTGTAACTTTGAATGCAAATCATTTAAATGTCCCCCAAGAAATAAATGGCAGAAATAATTGTCTTCCGTTTTGCGGTACATCCGTGCGGTGGTTATCTTAAATTCGTAACAAATAGCGGTGCCACTAGAACAAGGGCGATAACAAGCGAGGCCAGTGATAAGGTCACCGTCGAAGATCCGATCTGCGGTCGAGTTTGAATTTACATACCCGACATGCCGGCAATTAAGCAGAACCTCCTTCGACGAGGATTGCCCAACTTGTGTCGCATAATAAACAAAACACGGACAACCCCTAAAAGGGTTCTCAAGATAACCGAAGCAATTCGAGCCGTTTAATTAGCATCGAACAACTGGAGCGGATCGGCTCTAAGAAAAGGAGAAGGTCCGGTCAACATCTTGTGCCTGCGACGTCACATGTTCTTCAAGGAGCTAGCTGCTCAATTAAGGGGTTGAACGCTTTTTGTCGGCCGGACAGAAAATTCCCTGTAGAATTTTCGAATGTACGAACTATCTGTCGGGGAACTTCATTTACTATTTTGACAAGGCTCGTCACAGAGGAAAGGGTTCCGGAGGCAGATGCCCGTCAATCATTTGACCACAAAACCATGCCCAGGGTGAGGTATAAGTGCTTTCTCCTTGTAAATCCTAATGGAATTGTCATTAGTCCACGACATTCCAGCCATGACCTCTGCTTTTTCTTAGATTAATCGAATTTTAATTATTCCATCACCTGCTTAACTCGCTCCTTCTAAATCTATTCTCTGTCCGAACCGTTTGTTTCTTTACAAAAATCAAGAGTTTTTAAAGATGCGCGTGCGCAAGTAGCTTAACCCGAGTGTTTATCAGGCAGGTGAGCAAGCCGCTCACCTCACATCACATGCTTATTCCTATTTCTTATGAAGACTGATTAAAATTGTAACGTCTAGGATTTGGTCGATCGCTGGACCCTTGGCACACGCTGACCTGATGAAAAAACAATAATCGCCGTCTTATACATCTGCGGTTACGTTTCATTTTTCATCAGCTTATGACATTTGAATTGCGATAATTGCCTCTACCTATTAAATTGATGAGTTTTCAAAAGTTTACGAAATGCTCGCTTTTCTTGACTAATCGCCGCAGTTTCAGTTACAAAAGGTTATCATGCCATGGCGAAATTCGCATGCGAAAATTGCTAACTCGCATTTTTCCACCGTCGAATTAGTCGAATCGATAAGCGTAATTGTTTTAGTAATTGCTAGTTTAGCTAGTAAATTGCGCCAACTCTGGTAATTCATATTGGGAGGGCCAAATCCACCGCCATTGGGGCGACATTTAGGACAAAGGGCGGAGGTGAGGGCCCCAATGGGCTCGAGTTAATTGCGTGTTTGCCCTCTGGAAAGCAATTGTCGCTAGTGGGCCGGCGGCGGGGGCAAGGGAAGGCCCATTATTGGCGTCCTACACAGTTGTTACCTTGATTAGTGGCTTTTTATTTTTTTCGCTGATATAGTCCGGACTAGAAAAACCCGAGGGGCAGAAAAGGAGTAACGCGGCTCTCATGAATAATGGATTATACAGCGAACAACCTCGCTACGTAACATTTTGCTCGTTAAGTGACCCGAACAGAACTCTTATCCCCATGTTTGCCACGGAGCGATGTTTCTTCGATAGCGAAAAATTACAGTGCGGCAATGTAGACAAAGTACAAAGCAATGACTCTCCTAAAAGTGTTAATTTTTTACATGAAAATAAAGAAAGTCTTAGGATAAAAGTGTATTTTACTTAATTTATGTAAATGGAAAAATACATAGACATTAGAAAGAAAAAAAATTATATCATAAAAAAATTAAATGTTATACCCTCATTTTATTGATAAAATATTGTATAGGTTTTAAGATCTAAGTTTATACATATATAGGGTGGACCATCTGTTGGCTTCTGTTTTAAATTGCATGTTAATTTGACAAATACAGCTCTTTTGCGCTCAAAATATTGGCAGAAACACAGTACCATATCTCTAAGGTACGAAATAAACAGATTAAAGCATGAACAACGTTGGGAAATATTGAAAACTTATTTCCAAAGTTAGTGCTGTGTTGTCGAAACAATGCAAATTTTAAAACAAAATATCGGTAAAAATAGTGCACCAATCCCTGCTGTACACAAGTTTGTGAAGAAAGTTCGTGAGATTGATTCGTCCCGTGCACTCAGACGAGAATATTGCTACTGCTGTCGAAAGTATGCGCCTAAACCAACAATTTTATGTCAATTTCGCTAAAGAAATCGTATTTCCAACTCTGGTTCCAGTTCTGGGTCCAACAGGATAGCGTTACATGCCACACAAACCGTGCAACAATCGATCTTTTGCGCACTAAATTGAGTAATGGTGTAAACAGCCATTTTGGAAATGCGTCATGGTCACCGCGCAGTTGCGATATGACGCCGTTAAACTTTTTTTGTGGGATATCGTTAAAGATTGATGTTATGTTGGCAATCCAGAGACGATTCAGACACTTAAATCATCGAATATGTGCTGCAAAATTGAGTTGACAGGATCGGCTACTGCCAAGCCAGCTGAGGCAGCCATTTAAATGAAATCATATTCAATACTAAAGCGTAGTATGCTGTTCGCGCTAAACGAAATTTTCCATAAAAAATTCCACCTGGCGAAATGAAAAGCTAAAATTCCGCTGCGGAATTTAGCGAAGTGGTACGCTGTTCCTTCGCCAAATGGTTTGTTTCACGGATAAGCCACTAGGTGCGCTGCAAAACTCTCCCCAAGATTTTAGCTAGCCTGTGAATGTACATAGCATTTATTCGCGGCGGAATTTTGACATTTGAAGGATTTGCGGCATTTTAATTTGAATTTGAATTTTTATTGAAATTGTATTTGAAGAACGTAGAGGTAAAGCGATAAAACAAAATAGAATAATAAATAATAGAATAATAATTAATAGAATAATAAATAAATATTTGAACAGAGATTGAAAACACTGTAGACGAGGTTTTTTTTGAAGAATATTTAATTATGAAATTTAATAGCATCGCAATTTCTTCGATTTCTTCAATTTTATTTCTTTTCACTTGATTCATTTACCTTCTATATATTGACGCTAAACGCTATGTTGTGAATCTATGCTAAATCTCTACCATCAATTCTACAAACAATTTTTCGCGAGTGTTTATCTTCGGTTTTCACGCGTTTTTTTGGAGACTGGTGAAATTTTAGCTTAGCGCGAACAGCGTACTACCCTTAATCAGAAGATTTACTCTTTAACCAACAAACTTTGGAAAATATTGGAAAGTGTTGATTTTATAGCGTTTTTAAATGATACCAGCCGATGGCCTATCCTATAGTTCTCCTCGTATAAATATAGACGAAATCGTGATTGCAAGCAAAATTATAACGAACAAACAGAAAAAAGGCAGAAAATAACCAAATATGCAAATTTAAAATCCTAATACTAGTCAAAAACCTTATGAAAGACAATCAAGACGTCTGAAAAAATACTGAAAATCTTCTTATTTAATTTGAATATATCTCTCTTAGAAATCTATATAAATTATAATCAGATATGTTTCTAGCACTTACTTGAGGAACTATTTTTAGGTTTTGAATCTTTATTATTACTAATTTGTTAGAAAGATTTAATAAATAAAAAATTACAAAAAAAAAATTTAATTGTTGTACCATAAACACATATCTGTTGGTGCGAAACATATACGTGTCGAATTAAGCTGACAAATAAATATTTTTTATGAAGAAAGATAGAAGAAACATATACGCTGCTCACTACGCCACGACAGCTTTCATATAATCGAATTTTTGGAACTTGTACCAATAGTGAGTCTAACACTTTCGAGAAAAATTTCTCCTTTATTTTCGAGTTGTACACACTAGAGCTTTCGGGATTTACTACACTAGTGAATCTTTTTAAGTGCACACAGCCTCGGCCAAATCGGTGACCCCCAAAGTGTGACCTCTCCTTGTTAGTCTGAACATTTGAGATATGAATTAATATCCAGTCCGAAAGTATGACCGTTCAAAAATACGCCGAATCGTTTCAAGAAAGGGCACTGTAGCGCCTTGACAGATTTATTTGTAAAATATAATAAATAAAGAAATGAGAATTTAATAAAAATATATAAAAATAGAGAATATACTAACTCTGAACAAAACATAAAGGAGGAGGGTCAATAAGGCCGGTTTTCGGCCTAAATTTTTTGGTAGGAAGGACTTGAAATTTCTTTGAAATTCTTTTTGGGTTTTTATCTGTAATCAATATATAGTCAATTTCAACCAATATGAAACTTCCAAATACCCTCCCCCTTCTTTGCCATCCCCCCAAAGTTATAAAAAAGCCGCTATAAATAGAACTATTTTAATGCTAATAAATAACGCTTATAGAAAATGTTTCAGCTAAATCTTTTATTTTACAATACAGATAATGCATCTAGACAACCAATTAAACATAAATACGCCCCCCCCCCCCCCCCCCCCCCCCGAACCTTAGCCCCTCCGCCACGAAATTTCAAGTCCTTCCTCCTTAGAAAATTTATTAAATAAATAGAAACTAAATACGTTATGTCGTTAGATAAATTTGAGCCGAAGTATTACAAGAGTTTTAAATTACTGTACCTTATTTATTATAACTGGGTCTTAAACACGTCAAATCCAAAATGACATTTCACATACAAAGTAATGTTTTAGGATTTTCCATATTTATTTATTTTCAACGAGGAAATTCAAATTTAGAATTTAAACGTTGCTGACTTTGAGGTTGAGGTACTTGGGGCTTTTAATATTTACCTTTATAGTTGCAGTTAATGACAGTAGTAATTCCTTTTACAAGTAACGCAGCAAAAATTCGAAGCACTTTCGAATAGTAAGTACTCTACTGTAATTCTCATTTAAAGTAATTAATTATCGAAGCATAAAATCATGTTTTACTTTACAATATTCCTCCAGTACTGCGGTCTCTGAGTCTTGAACTAAAAGAATTATTGACCTCATCGTGGGTCCATAACGGTTATAGTATGGATTGTATATGTCCATCCAATCAGAGGACTGGTCTTTCTAAGTAAGTTGCTTGAAATGTTGCGTTGCATACCAAGTTTACATCTTTGTAGTTATCTGTATCCCATTAAGTTTCATTTTATCGATCTAGCCCGGGCCTTGCTGTGGCACTTAGTTACAGTGGGGCCATAAAACATCGACGCGTTATTGCGGCCCTGCTGTAACTAACATTCCATAAAATTTTAATGTTTAATTTATAAATGTGAACAAAAATGTGTGGCCACAATTAAAACTTTGGAATCAATTACGGCCATTAGACTCTGAGGTCTTTGGCCAAATAAAATGTTCAATCAGTATAAACTCCTTGGCTGGTTATGGCCCTTTCCTCACGTCGCTGGGCGTCCGTGTCTCATCTCATGGACTTGGACGATTGCATTCAGTCCGGATACCTATCCGAAACATATCTTTCTCTGCATATCGAGCCGCTGAGTACGGTGCCTGCAACAAATTTACAACTTGACGTACATTTTTATGATCAATTAAAACTCGCCCTCGAATGGATTTTCCTTCTAACAGGCCGCGCACCAAGTTATGATTTCGCCTTTAATCATTCCCATTGAGCTCTTCAAGCTCACATTTTGGCCAGTCTTGCTGTGGCATGATCGAGGGTCTGGTTTATGGTCCCGAGCAAACGACTTTTAAAATTGCAAATTAAAAGTAAAACGGCTTTCATTGGTGCAACATTGTTGCAACATATGGGAGCCCATTCTCAAACCGACGAGGTGTATTTTACAACCTTCGACAAGAGGGTTAGATGCAGAGCGCCGGTCGCTGAGCCGGCTCCCAATGTTGCAGATTGACGCGCATAAAATATGATAAATGTAGTTAAAGCAAAGAGCAAACATTGATTACGGGTAATTTATGACCCGACCGGTGATGGTGCCACGTCACCGGCGTCATTCCACCTCGCGGGTAGCACAGTACAGAATGCAGAATGCAAAATGCAAAAGATGATGATGATGCGCAGAAAAGTACAGAAGAGATCGATTTTTCCCTGTCCCAAGTCCCAATAGTTCCTAGATCTCGCGGCTAATTGCTGTGTTTTATTCCTTCGACCTATGGCCGTACAGCGATCCCATAATTCCCTCGTGCACGATATGAAAGCGGCTAAATTCAAAGCCACATTTTGTCGTCACCATCATTTCTCTTTCGTATTTAGGACCCCGAGTGGACCATTGTCCCCAAAAGGTTTTATCGCTCCAATCTGAAAAGTTCATTTTGTTGTGACAAATGTTGCACGGTCCAGATTCCAGACTCCCCGAATCGGAGGTTGTCCGTTGTCATCGAGCGGACCAAATTGACGGTATAATATCAAAATCTATAAGCAAAAAGATGAAGTAGCACCGTGTCAGAAAAGGACCCGGTGACTGATCGGTGATCATCAATTAAGCTGCCGCTTTTTAGGATTCCTTCTCCGAGAAGGACGGGGAGCCACAAAGGTTCCATCGTCGCACCGATGGACAGGTTATGAAAGTTATTGATGATGCGCAGGTGAGCCACCGTTTCCGGAATTTGTCATGCCACTTGTCGTCGCTCTGTATCTGGACATGTGTAAACAGCGCTCTTTAAGGCGATTCGAGATGCCCTCACCGCTGACAGTTAAATATGATCGCGGCTCTTCTGAGCAGGAATCCTGACATGATAATTATTCGCCCTAGATCTGGTTCAGAAAAGTTATACCTACTCACATTCCGGTAAAGATGCAGTGCACCAAATTTGGAATACTGCTTGTGTTTTTTAAGAAAAATATAAATGAAAGAAAAGTGAATGAAATAATAAATAATAAAATAAGTTTGAATAATCTAAAGAACAGTATAAAAATTAAAAATTAGAAACCTCTTCCAATGTTTGGTTTAACCAGGAAAACAATGAAATTAAATTTGACTTAGGGCACATTATAAAAATTGTATGAAAAACTCACTCTAAACTTATGTAAGGCTAATTTTTTGGACATTTTAGCACCGTATAGTAAAAATATGCATTGCAGGTATTATCGGCCTAAAGTCGGCAACTCCCAGTAATCGACAATTTCATCAGGATAATAAGAAACTGAACGATTTCTCTTCTAATTTTCCTTGTAAATAATCGGGCATCTCTTGGTTTCTTTTTAAATTACATGTTATTCTGACACAAAAAGCTCTTTCGTAATCAAAATTTTGACAGAAATACAGTATCACATCTCCGCGGTACGAAATCAATACATTTGTGCTAGAAAAACATTGTGACATATTGAAAACTTATTTCTAAAGTGAATACTGTGTTATCGAAAAGAAATTTTATTTAAAATAAAGATGCCATTATGCTAACAATGCAGAAACGATTCAGGCAGTAATCGTTTACTCTTTTCAATAAATCAACAAATTTTGAAAAATAATGAGCAATGTTTATTTTATAGCATTTTTAAAAACAAACCAGTCGATGTCCCAACCTTTGTATGTTTTTGGCACAAAGGTATAGAGTCATATTAAAGAAAATATGAGAAAATGAATTGAAATAATGTATAACGTAAAAAATATGAGTCTTGGAATATTTTATTTGAATACTAGAGCTTTGTATTCATGGGAACTAATCTTCTTTTTGTCAAAAAATCTTTGTCTTTGTCAGGCAGTCCGCAAAATGTACCACTGATTAAGAAGTGCATTTTGGAAGACAACAGTCAAGAAGAACTAAAAATGATAATAATATATAATAATGGTCGAAAGAAATTATATTAATAAATATGTCTTTTGACAAAAAAGTTTTAAACAAATCCGATTTTTTTTTTAAATCCAAAAAAAAAATATAGTTCCCTTAATTGGAAAATTTCTCAATTCTGCTTAAATGCTTAATTAAAACAGAATTTATAGAACAAACACTTTAAGACTTTGTGCTTTTAATTTGGCAAAAATCACGCTGAAAATAAAACTGAAAAAAATATCTCTATCCCATCTATTAAAAACACTATTTAAAAGATTTTATCATATGCAGCGTATTTTTATTTAAATTACACTTTTGAAATTCGATCTGCCCCCGGTGACATTTATCGCTTACCTGTGCCTGACTAAAAGTTGATTTTACAAGGTCAAGTTGGAGCATTGTGATACTTATCGATGTTCATTGATTTATGCCATTTTAGCCTCGCTGATAAGGTGCACCTCGTTAAGTTAATTAGCAGTCAGGTTGCCGTTGTTACATTTTTCATGCCCATTGTTTGACGAATCGATTTCAATAGCGAAATCAAACCTACTAATGCTTGGGGCAAATCAATTTGAAATACCACCTGAACTAGCCAACTGAGGTCGATATTCACGAACAAATCAAAGCCCTGTTGCTGCGTGAACTTCGATATTTTTTGATAACTTTTTATTGATAACACTTATCTTATGATTCCACAAAACGTTTACAACCAGTTGTGGTGTAAAATAATTTATTACCATATATTATACTAATTGTAATTTTTTAAATTAGTTAAAAATCGCTAATCTATTAGATTTTTGTGCATTTAAGTTCATTTATACAAAATTATTACTAGAATATCCGTAGTTGAAGTAATGATATTATTTCATATAATTTTCTTTCTAAACAGGTAAGTTGCTGAAGTTTATTAAGCGATTTTTTTAAAACTGCATCTTCAAAACCGATGATCAAAATATATCGTGGAATTGATGCCCCTATTTAACTAAACTTTTGAAGGATTTGTATCAAGTAAAATACCACTCTATATTAAATTATAACTTACTTTCACATCGCAACAGTACGGACTCAACTCATTAGGGGTTAATTTAGACCGGGTTTTTTAGTAGATCTACTTAAGAAACCTTAACTATTTTACCTAAAAGTTTGAATTTATTCTCAGTAGGTTATACATGTCTTAAACAAAAATAACAACATTACTGATATCTAAAATAATTTGTGATTTTTGAAAAAAGTAGTTTATCCAGATCCCTATAGGTAATGGCCTGTCGGAGGATAAGTGTCATCTTGTGGTTGATTCAATTACAAATCTAACTGATATTATGGTTAAAATGAGGTCTTAAGTTCAATGAGAACCTATGTACCTACTTATAACTTTTCTAATCAAAACAGGTTGAATAAAAGTAAAAAATTGTTACAACCATTGATGGTTTTACACCGACCATCATGTAAGTTGCCTCCCTAAGACATTAATTTTGTTATTGTTATTCGTGTAGTTTCTCCATCACTTGTAATGTATGCGCCCATCTCTGACAGGCCAATCTCGATAAACTCCTTCAAACTTTAAAATATTTTCATAGTAATTAAAGTGTTCGGAATCGATGATTTTAAATCTGGTATTGGAATTTTGATGTTGAAGATGGCGAATACAACATAATGACTGAAGATTCTCAAGGTTGAGCAATTTTTATTAAGACTTCCTATACAGACATATATAATTTTAGTGACATTTAGCCTGGCTGCAAAAAATTTTACAGTCCTATACTATACTAGTTCTCGAATTCTCACTTCACTCACCGACTTGTCGAAAGTGTTTGATCATGTTTGCAACTACATGCTCCTGAACAAAATACGTTTGTATGGATTACATGGACCTTTACTCTCTTGCTTCTTGTTGTATCTATTTGATCGTAAATTAAAGGTGTTGTACTCTGGTTGTTCATCTTTTGAGTTTGTTCTTATTTCTGGAGTTCCTCAGGAGTCTATCCTAAGTACGGTACTATTTTTGGTATTTATAGACTCTATCCTTTATATAGGACCTTTTCACTCTTGAAGATTAGTGTAGTGATAATCGTCTATCCTTAAGTGTTAATAAATGTTTCAAAATTACCTATACCTAAGGAATACTCTGTGGTGTGTGCCTATCATATCGAGTCCGTAAATTTGTCAGAAGTTGCCCAATTCAAAGATCTGCGTGGAACCTTTGATAATAGGTTGAGTTTAAATGCTCACATTGAATATAGTTGTAGAATATGCTACAGAATTTCTGGTTTTATTTTACGTACTTCTATATACCTTCGTAACCTAACTAGGTACTTCTAAGTTACTCTTCCTGACCATTGTTCGTAGAATACTTGAGTTCTCCAGTGTGGTCACCTTATCAGTATATTAAAATTAATAAAATTTAGGGCGTTCAGAGCAAATTTACTCGAAAAATAAATTCGATAAACCCTATATTTCTTAACAATTTCGCGGACGGCTACTGCACATACTATCACCTGTTGTGGACCAAATATTTTATATTGATGAATGCATATTTTATATAACCGATATTATATTTTCTTCTATTCAGCTATTGGGTCAATGGACAGTTTTTTATTTCATAGCTAATGTAAATAAACAAATAAAGCAGGCTAAGGTAATAGAATCATTCGGCAAAAAGTTGATCGAAATGCTTTATTAGATTATAGAGCATAGGATAGTACACGTCATTTAAAATCCGTGTACATGAGTGAAGCATTTCCTCTCTCGAAATAGGAGCTTACTTATTATTAGTATTATTGACGTGAGACGAATTGAATTTTCCAGAAGTTCGATTTTCAAGAAATTTTACCGAGAATTGAAACAATGAATTTTCCTCAAAACTAGTTAAAGTATAATTTATTGTATGCTCAGGTAATATTTGTACTTCTAATTGAGTGTTCCTGTCAGGAAATAAATAAGTTTTTTGTAATGAAGTGCTCGGTGATAAATCGCCACAAAAATTCCTCATTTCCGCGTGAGAAACCATTTTTCAGGTAATTAAAACATTCAATTATTCGATATATTAAACATAATGATAACAAAAGTCAAATTGCAATAAATTAAAGTGCAAAAGTAGTAAAAAATTAATGTTTCCGTGCTTTGAAATTGTTCAGAGAACAGTCAAAACTTGTTGGGACTATAGTAGTGGAGTGCATAAAATTTGCTATGGGGTCTTCAAACTTAATGTCACTTTTTCGTTATCCCAATAATGAACTGGGTACACAACCGCCAAAGTGAAGGTTACTACCACATCACTAGTAGTTGTTTCGGCTAAATTATCTAATGTGTCATCCTGTACTCTATAATCTAAGGTATGGTGTTGGATTTGGAAGACCCAAGTTTAATTAATTTTTGGGAGGGTAAGGATTTGAGTAGGGCAAATATAGCATTTATAAACTTTTAATACTGTGAAATTTTATTAAATATTTGTATATAAATTCGCACTAATTACTTAGATACTGACCAGAAGAGTATATACTTTACGTTATGACTTACAATTAGATCAGAAATGTTTGACTCTTTTGCAATATATTCTGTTTCAAGGTCATTTGGTTTGAAGGACTCAAATGTGTATGTCTAGATGTGGATGGGTACGATCATTAAAAAAAAACTATTATATAAAAATGATTCATCAGGAATATAAATATCATAATCAAAAGTTTACTCTTTTGATAGGTATGATCTAACACGAATTTCACCTATTTTCCTTAGTAATATAATTTGCTTTGAAATGGGACAAATTCTTGTCATGTTTCTAAACCTGCAAGCGGTTCCGATCACGTCTGACCAATTAAGTTCCTAAAGTGGGATTGGGATGCCGCGGCCGATAAGATGCGCACATCCTAAAAGCAGTGAGTGATTTCGGATCCAGTATCGACCGCACCGCAACGCCGCTATGCCGTCATGTGCCTGCCAACGACTTCCAGGTTAACACTTTTCACGGACACCTTTGACCGACCACAGCCAGGCCAGTTGACCATTACGGTCAACATCGAATCGTGTCCAATGTCTCAAGATTTCCCCCGATTAGTTCTATTTTCCACGGGCCTGCTCGAGAGTAGCCGGCGGGGCAGATAGCGCACCGGTCCCATAAATCTCCCCGCTTACACTAATTTAGACGTTTTACGCCTTTTTTTCTTTAGTACGCCTCGACTCGCTAGGTAAGGCACCTTTGTCTTTATCTGCTGCTAATGTCAACCCCTAGCGTCTCGGCGTGTAAGACGGCGACCGATGAGTAGGTGACTTAAGCCGGCGTGAATGCTGCGCGGCCGATGGTCACCTTTTTTGTTGTCGATATCGCGCTGTCCGGCGCGGCCGGCGTGTTGGCTATTTCGGTCTCCGGATCCAAACAGAACTTCTCGGACTCTTTTTATCAGCGCGCCGAACAAGCTGGAGGCAAGTTTTTTATCCGTGGTCCAAATGCGCGTCGGAAATTAAATAAAAATCTTAAAATAGCGCCTCCTTAATAGCGGCTTTGATGCGCTTTCCACATCTTTTTCAATTTTTATGCGATCAGTTAATGGCCGGCAATATTAAACCTTTTTGTGATGGTAATCTCGCATTATGTGCCGGAGATATGGGACATTCAGAGTATTCTTAATGAAGTCATAATTTTAATAATTAGAGTGCATTGGCGTGTAAGGTGAAAGTTGTCCCATCAACGTTCCTATCTGTTACAGTTTTGGGAAGAGCCGATATAATCGAATAGATGAACATTGAGTTTTTAAGGCGCCTACATAATTCTCAAGGCATGGATTTAAACTCCAAATAGGATAGTGCACCATTCTCCTTTTGTGGAAAAAAAAAACATTTTTGGTCTTTTCTCGGTGTCTGTCCGTCCGTCTGTCTGTGTGTCACAGAATTGACTCCTAGGAACTTCTGGACCATTTAAAACGTAAGCATAATATGTAAAATTAAAGAATTACCAATTTTTAGAATGTTTATTTTCTCTTTTCTAATTTAAATGATCTTAAAGGAAAGAAAATATTTGTATCTGAAGAAGCTACCCCGCCGACACTAACAAACGATAAAACATCGAATTTACGTCAACATACGAATAAATATAAACTGAAACGAGACCGAAAACACGCCCAAATATTAAATTTAAATTAAATTAGATAATACTTATCTGAGTATGTATAAAATAAATAAATAAAATTTTTTTAAAATTTTATGTAATAGTTTTTTTAATTTAAAAATTGTATTATTTTTGACACTTCGAAATTTTTTAGCTGATGAATTTCATTTAACGAAACATTTTAAATTCAGAAACTGAAAAATTCCTAAGTTATTCTGAAGGCTTTATTAAAGAATAGTGCAAAATATGTAATAAGAGGGGAGTATACAATTTTTACATATAACGTGATATAATACATGGTGTCCGTGATGGTACGTGAATTATAGAAAAAAAAACTTGAACGCGTTTTACTTGAAACCACATTTTTTGACCTGGTTGGCAACTTTTTGAAAAAAACTATTCAACCGATTGGGCTCACATTTTCAGGAACTATTCTTCACATATGTGGCTATGGTGTGAACTTGATATCACAAATATCCGTTAATATTTTACCCATTTTTTACCCATTTTTAACCATTTACTTACTAAGAAAAAAGGTGAAAAAATTCAAAAGCCCGCCTAGTTCACACTATAGAAACTGATCTATATTTTAATATCCTGCTAGAAATTTTTGTTACAGACGTTCCACGGCTGAGATTTTCTGCCAACCATTTTTTTAAAGGGACGTAATTGCGGCAACCAAACAAAAAAATTCCAATTCTTAAAATATTGTATCATTAAAATAAAGTTTAGTATGAAAAAAAAACACATTTGAAAAAATGTCCAATAAATGTAAATTCCCCCCTTAACATCGAATACAAGCCGTCTTATCAACAGAAATACGAATAAATTGTATGTAAATATATTCTGAACTTTTATACTTTATCGGTTTATTATTGGCCTATTTTCGTTGTCGATACATTTTAGCAACCCGACTAGAATTTTGGTGGGGTACAGCTAGGGCCCCTATGAGGCTAGCCACACTGCCTCAAGTGGGTCCCATGAGGCTGCCCTATAAGGCGCACGAAGGGCAAATAAGGCCTTGCCTCATTCGCGCATCATTATGACTGCCTCATGTGGGCCTCGTGAGGCAAAACCCGACTAGAATTTTGGTGGGGTACAGCTAGGGCCCCTATGAGGCTAGCCATACTGCTTCGTGTGGGTCCTATGAGGCTGCCGTATGGCAAATAACGCCTTGCCTCATTCAGGCTCTCTTTGTAATACTTAATAATGTAATCCTAATTCCTCATACTTATATACATGTGGAAATACTTCTTTATTAGTATAAATTATTATAATAAACTTGCGACCTGATGTTGTCCGTCCTGCGGGTAGAATCCAAAAAAGAACGAGTGCCGCAATATGGCGATGAGCTGTCAGCTCGTAGGGGGATTCGTCGAGGGATTCTCAAGAAGATGATACTTCATGCAATAGATTATAAAATACGAAGTTTTTGTAAGGAAAACCCGTAACAGTACTCTAAAACTCCGCATATCAGGTCATTGCAAAGCAAATGAAAACGGAGGGCACTCACAGATACTGAGGGTGTTCTCCAAAGACCCGCTGATCATGGGGCCTTCGGACCTGATAATTAAAAAACCAAATTTGGAAATACCGTTCAAAACCATAATAAAAGACCGACAGTGGTGGAAGGAAAATGAAAACCTCGCCCGACTGGGGGTTGTTGCATGGTATACAGACGGGTCTAGGTGCGATGGATTCTCCGGTGCGGGAATCTACGGGCCCAACTGCCAGATCTCAATAGCCTTAGGGAAGTCTCCCACGATATTTCAGGCTGAGATTATTGCTATTGATACCTGTGCCCGAACTATCATAGAAAAGGGAATGAAAGGTGCAAAAATATGGATTTTAACGGACAGTCAAGCGGCGATTAGAGCGCTCTCCAGTTATACTATAGAGTCGAACCTGGTCTGGTGCTGCCTGTCAACGTTAAAAACACTTGCTAACACAAATAAGCTTACATTAGCTTGGGTACCAGGCCACGAAGGAATAATTGGCAATGAAAAAGCGGATGAACTCGCCAGAATTGGTGCAAAATCCGCGTTCATTGGACCGGAGCCTTATTGTGGCCTGGCCAGGAGTTACTATAGATCCTATCTTAGGCTATGGGAAGAAGATAGTAAAGCCTCACATTGGATAAATCAAACCGGACTAAGACAAGCAAAACGATTCATCTACCCCTCCAAGCAGAGGTCGATGAAACTCCTAATGCTCAACAAGCCGGACTTAAAAATCATTACCGACCTCTTAACGGGGCACTGTACCCTAAAATACCACCTTAAAAAGATAGGTGTAGAGGACGATGATATATGTCGCTTCTGCCTTGAAGAAGAAGAAACAGCGGAACACGTACTCTGCCAATGCCCAGCCTTAGGTCGACAAAGGCTGGCACACTTCGGAGCATCCCTCATAACGCCTGAAGATGTGTCGAATGCGACCCCCCAACACACCATAGCCTTTTTTAAGGAGCTTGACATGGAAGGGGTTTAAATAGGAGGGACTAGCACAATAGATCTTACAGGTCGCGCTGCTACTCGGTGGGCACTGGGAGTGCCTTAGACGACCCGCTAACTTATAATAATAATAATAATAATAAGGAAAACCCGATAAGACAGCTATTAACACGTTACCTGCCATGCTGTTTATGAGAAGGTGTCATTTCTAGGCCACGTGTACCATTTTCGGCGCACGGTAACCACTTTAATAATTTTCTATAAATACATATTTTTTTCTTGTTTTTGAGAGAACGCATATTATTTTCATAATTATAGATACACAGATAGATATACTCAAAAATTACTGTAAATATTATTACGTCACATGAAACAGTTTTACCACAAATTAAATTTTAGACGGAAACATTTTAAATTCAAAAATTCAGCTTGGCGTACAAATGCAGTTCAGCGTGTACCGACAACGGTACACGTGGCAGGGAACGTGTTAATAATACTGGGATTTGTGCTTTAATCGAGCCCAGCTGATAATTTGCAAATATAACCCACTAGCAGATAACGTCAAGTATGCCTAGGTGTATATGTGATGTTTGCCTAATCGAACCCCTGTAAAGCAAAAGGTGGGATTGCCTATTTCATTGTAAGGTTTGCCTCATAAGACCCTTGTGAGGTACTCATAAGGTAAACCTCACTTCAGTATCGCTGATTTTATTTTGTGAGGTCCTCATGAGGAATTTACGGGGAAATCCCTCTATCGGCATGCCCCTCACTTGCCACATGAGGACCTCATGAGGAATCTACGGGGAAATTCCTCTATCGGCATACCCCTCACTTGCCACATGAGGCCCACACGCTTCATGAGGCATGCCCCCTATAAATTCTAGTCGGGAATAATACATCGACGTCTTTTCGGCTACTTGTCGGCCTCCAATAATATTTGAGTGTCTATCCAGCTTTAAATATACTTGTTTTTCGGTCCATACTACTCTCTAAGTATTTTACAATTTTAATTAAACTAATTGTGAAGAGCTTCATAGTTCAAAAAGAAGAAAACAATTTTTTTTTGACACAATTGAAGTTTTTATATATGATTTATGCGATATCTTCATTTGTCATAGGTGAAAACAACAACGACGACTAATTATGTAACCTTAAATTCCAACAGAGGATTCTCATATTTTGGATAAGCAAGCACAAAATTAATTAGAAATTATTCTTTAAATTATTTTCCACAATTAGCTTAAGTTTTAGTAGTAATAATTAGTTTAATCAATGTAAGTGTACTTGTGTTTATTCACAAATAAATGAAGATATCGCATAAATCATATATAAAAACATCAATTGTGTCAAAAAAAAAATTGTTTTCTTCTTTTTGAACTATGAAGCTCTTCACAATTAGTTTAATTAAAATTGTAAAATATTTATTCCAATTCAAATAAAGGTATTGAATTTCTTTAAAGTGTGCATATTTTATCAAAAATCACAACTAAAAACTTGAATTTGGTAGAAAAAAAAGTTTTCTTGTTTTTTAACTATGAAGTACCCTTTCGATAATTTCCAAAAATATATATGTTGTAGCTTTGGGTCTTAGTATACTATAAGAAAAAATTGGCGGTGGTACAAAAAAAATTTCATAAAAATATTATTTTTTGAAAATTTAAATATTTTTTTTGACCCTGTTCTAATTAACGAAATTAATTTTCGACTTTTTTTCCAAGACTACTTTGGTACCCTGTATAACATATATTTTAGCCATCAATATTGTTTCACCCATTTTCGAGAAAATTCATTTTTTCAATTTTCCAAAAATTCGTTATAACTAGTGTAAAAAACATTTTTGAAATTGATATTTGGCATAAATTAATCACCGTGGCACTCACGACTTTACAATGGGCAAGATACATGCGGAGGCCACCCACTCTTATCCTGCTACGGCCTATACACCTGCTATGTGTAAATTTACCTATTTTAAAGAAGAAAACAATACACATTTATTATGCAAACTTCACATCTTTTATGTGTAATTTTCATCCATATATATAATTCTTTTACACAAGAAAAGTGTATTTTTACACAGGCATTTGTGTAATTTTTTAAAGTGTAATTTTACTACCACTGTGGAAAGTATTAAATTTCACCAGGATTTTGTAGGGTACACTGAGAGAAAATTCTAATAATTTTTACGATTTTTTCAAAGAAAAATTACGGTGCTCTCCCGTAAACAGGACTTAAGTGACAGGCATAGGTAAAAGTACTATGTGCACAAGATAAAATTACGCTGTGGCACCGTAAAATTTCCGTCTACGAAAAAAAAGCACCGTTGGGTAAATTTTGATGTAGATATTTTAATGCATTAGAAAGTAGGATAAGATATTAACTACAAATATTTATATTGTAAAGAAATTCCAATCGAAAATATAATAAAGCATATAAACCCTCTCTGTGAAAGACTTTTGCGGTGAAAAAAAATTTATAAAGTGCGTTTCATATTTATAACGCCACAAAAAAAAATATGATTTCTGGAAAACTATTCATTCCAGCAGAATACAATATATAACGAAAATGATGAATTTGATAAAAAGGAAACAATCACTCATAATTTATAAACCTAACACTTCAATGGCGGAAATACGGAAGGAAAAAGTGATTTTAGCTTGTTTCATAATTATAACGCCACGTACATTTTCGACAAAAATAACAATTTTATTTCAGCAAAAATAATATTAAAACATAGTAACGTAAAATTCATTAAATTAGTTACATTCTAGAACACAGTAACGTAAAGTTCATTAATCAAGAGTTGCTCCTTGCTTGAAAATGGTATTAAAAATTCTGGTTTTCATGCTATCGATGAGACTTTGAATTAAATCTAAATCAATAGCATTCCATTCTTCCGCGATTGCGCGTTTTAAGTCCTCAACGGAATTGTATTGGCGATTTTCCCTATACATCCGACGAACTAAAACTCCCCAGAGATTCTCAATTGGATTGAGGTCAGGAGAGCATGGTGGCCACTCCAAAACCTCTATCGAATTAGAAGAGAACCAGGATCTGGTTTCGCGGCTAACGTGGATACGAGCATTATCCTGCTGAAAAATCCACTGTGTTGCAGGATTTTGCCGAATAAAAGGTACCAAACTCATCTGGAGCACATCCGTGTAATCCTTGCTTTTCATTCTTGATGAAGTGAATTGCAATTCTAAACAGCCGGACACAGAAATTGCACCCCAAACCATCACGCTTCCGCCGCCAAAATTTCTTTTGGAAAAATATAGCGTTTCTTTTCTCAAGTCACGCCAATATCCTCGAAAACCATCCGGTCCATCCAAATTCCATTTTTTTTTTCATTGGAGAATATCACCTAAATTCTAATTTCTGTGTCCGGCTGTTTAGAATTGCAATTCACTTCATCAAGAATGAAAAGCAAGGATTACACGGATGTGCTCCAGATGAGTTTGGTACCTTTTATTCGGCAAAATCCTGCAACACAGTGGATTTTTCAGCAGGATAATGCTCGTATCCACGTTAGCCGCGAAACCAGATCCTGGTTCTCTTCTAATTCGATAGAGGTTTTGGAGTGGCCACCATGCTCTCCTGACCTCAATCCAATTGAGAATCTCTGGGGAGTTTTAGTTCGTCGGATGTATAGGGAAAATCGCCAATACAATTCCGTTGAGGACTTAAAACGCGCAATCGCGGAAGAATGGAATGCTATTGATTTAGATTTAATTCAAAGTCTCATCGATAGCATGAAAACCAAAATTTTTAATACCATTTTCAAGCAAGGAGCAACTCTTGATTAATGAACTTTACGTTACTGTGTTCTAGAATGTAACTAATTTAATGAATTTTACGTTACTATGTTTTAATATTATTTTTGCTGAAATAAAATTGTTATTTTTGTCGAAAATGTACGTGGCGTTATAATTATGAAACAAGCTAAAATCACTTTTTCCTTCCGTATGGAAGCCATTGAAGTGTTAGGTTTATAAATTATGAGTGATTGTTTCCTTTTTATCAAATTCATCATTTTCGTTGTATATTGTATTCTGCTGGAATGAATAGTTTTCCAGAAATCATAATTTTTTTTGTGGCGTTATAAATATGAAACGCACTTTATGATCCTACTCTTTCGAAGACTTTCGGATAACTGACCTGTCCGACTGCACTCCGATTTGAAGATTCCATGAAACACATGTTTAGCAGTAATAATGAAAATGTCATACTTACAGACTTTCCGTAAGCGACCACGCAACGAGCAAATTTACTATGAACAACACCCGTAAGCCGTACCAATTTCCGAAAAAACCCGATCGTACACCCGATCTACTTCGGCTTCTAAATTCAGTAGAAAATTACGTTGTGGCACCATAAAAATTCCTTTATGAACTAGTACAATTTCATGAAGGCTAAGTAAATTTTCCTTGAATCAACAGGAAATTTCTCTTTGCATAAAAATTTACTGTGCTGTACAGTAAAAGTTCCTATGACGTTTCGGAAAAATTCTTGGATGAATAGTAAAAAATACTATGTCAACCGTATTTTATCTGTTATTCTCTCGTAAATTTTCTAGGAACTTGTCACTTGTCAGTCCGGATTACAGGGGATAGCACCGTAATTTTTATTAGAATTTTCTCTCAGTGTAGGTTCCCTAAATCTTGATGAAAATTGGTTCCATAGAACTGATGAACTTTCATTTATTTTCCTAAAAAAGCAATTTAATTCTTCAAAGTATTAAATTCTAGACTAAGTTATGCTTTCCAAGACAATTTTTCGATAAAGGATTCGGTTCTTTAGTTTCTTTATCATATTACATAGACGACGAAAGTAGATGCGCTGAAAAACCTTTTTTCTTTTTAAATGGCAATAATTTCGTAATTCTCTATGATGTACTATATTAATTTGGTTTCTTTATGGAAAAGGAAACATGTATTCCACATTCACTTTGACTTCACATCGTAGTTCTTTGTGGTACAAATTTATTTTAAAATTGGCTTAACTCACGAAGAAATTAGCCGAGGTATTCGTTTCCAATGTTATTAATCTATTATGATATCGAATTATTTCTATCAAAAATTAAGGCGGTATAAATGTCTTGATGAGTAGTAAAATATACATTCAGAGAGATAAAAAATTAAAACTTAAAGTGTACTCTGTTGAATCAGTTTTGTACATTTCAGTCTCCATGGTACTTTTGCTATCGTTATGGTTTTAATTTTAAATGGAATGCATTTGTTTCGTTGCAAAATACCTACTAAAAATATGACTTTAATATATAACCTTTTATTATTGACTTATCTTCTTAAAACCGCAAAATATAATAAGTAATGCGTCTAAAACTAAATATTGCATGTCCTTAATTGATTTACCTTTTTTTGTTTAATTTTCGACTCAAGAATGTAATTTCGTGTAACGTTGATTTGGAAAGGTCAATTTTCTTAATTTACATTCAAAGTTGACAAAACATATAATGCGGAAAAATGCATCCGCCTCCAAAAATTTGACTCACCGACATGTCTTGGTTTACCGGATAAAAGCTACAAATTAAGTAAATACCCGAAATTCCGTTTTTCCATAATGATGGGTATGGAATTACTTAGGTGTATCCCATAGGGCCAGAACTGCCAATTTATCGAAATTAAAACGAAAAAGCCTGAACTGGGACAGGTTCGACCGCACCCCATCTGTTTTCTCACTTCGCTGATCAAGAGGAGGAAAATGTCGATGAAGGCAAAGATTGTCCAGTTGTCGTTATAGCAATTAACTAAAGTGGAATGTTTTTTTCTTTCTTTCTAGTTTCCATTAGCAGTTAAGCAAGATTTCAAATTTACCAATGCAATCAGGAAAATATGTAAGTCGATGCAATAATGTACGTTCTTTGCGTGCTACCTGCCTTGCTTGGTTAGCATAACTTAAAACCTTTGTTTTATTTGATTTTATCACATAGTCCAGGGGTGGTCAACGACTGGTCGATCTCAAAGCTATTTTTGGTCGATCACAGCCGACAGAAGAGAATTTCAACATGCAAACGCATGAGTAAGATCAAGAATTTTCAAACTTTTATTTTTATTACTTTTAAGAAAAGAGCATTAAAGGACATTTTACAAATTATTACATCTAATCAGCTATTTTTGGATTCGGCGCCAACCAAGGCAAGTTTATAAAGTTTAGAAAAGTTTAAGTTTGTACATGTAGGCAAAATTTTCAGGTTAGTTTTTATTTGTTTGTAAAAATTTATTTTTTAATTCACAATTCTTCAGAGGAATAAAAGAATGGGAAATATGACTTCATTCTTTTAAATTAAAACTCAAAGAAGCTGGATTCTTTAACAACTCTGTTATTGATGCCATTTACGTGTTGTTGATAATTTAAGAGAGATAAAATGCTTAATTGTACGTTGGGGCCTATTAATGGATGTTTTTACAATTTTCCAAATGTTCGATTACATGCGGATTTTGTATCGCAAAATAAGCTGTTCAACACAGTTTTTTGGAAGCCCATAATTATTTCGAGTAAGTTACCTTAACTGAACGGTCAATTCGGATCGCTAAGCCTACAATATGCAATAATTCACATCTGTTACATGCGAAATAACCAACGCAACGCATGCTTAGGCCGCCCGAAACCGTTGCGCGAAGAGAGGTGATTGGCCTAAATGGCTCACGCTCCTTTTACCGTGGATGGAGATTTCAATCAGCAGCGCTAGCGCTCCGGAGGAAAAACTCCGCCGTCGCACCCCGGTGCACAATTAATTCAACAATTACGAAGTCCATTGTTCGTGGCTACCGCAAGTAACAAGTGGCGGTTCAACTGGAAAACGTGCAAAGAACAACACCGAAACCCAGCAGCCACAGTTAGAGTTGCGGCGCGGTGGCGGCAATGGCGGCCATTCTTCCGCGCTAGAAACTTCTTCTTTGGCCGCTGAAGTGAAATCGCGGACCGCATCTCTCACGATATGACTTTGCTTTTCTCCTCTCTAGCTAGAGATTAGCAGCCGCAGGAGGCACTCAAACAACGCTCAAGTGAACATAATCACTCCGTGAAACGGTAACGGTAATTACCGCACTTTGCATAAATTTAAAATGGCTGTCTTCATGAGTTGCTGCTGCTCGGGTAGCGTTTTGACCGCGCGCTTTTTTTTCTCCATTTCTTGTTATTTTCGTTTTTGTGGGGCCGCGCTCTTTATAATTGGAGCGCTAGCCAGAAAGCCAGGGTCAGGAAAAGAGCTGGAAATTAAGCGACCGACCAGCGGGGAACCGTGTTCGGGCCGAGCTTATCGCATGACAAACGTAGCATATCGGAAGTTCCTAGGCACGGTCCACTCCTCTTTCTCAAGGAGTTATGAGCTTGATTCCTGCTCGACTGTCAAATTATAGATTCCATCTCTGTGCTCGATCTACATGATGACGGAGGCGGACACTCGCCGCCAGAGCTCCAGAACTGCCGGTGCTGGTTATTGAACTATTCTTTCCAGTTGGCCAATCAAGTCCACTACACTTTTTAGGTAAAGTGGTAGGTTTATGAATTTTGCCATGTTTGACCAACAATCGAAATAAAAAATATTCACATAAATAGCAAATAAGAAATTCAAATTGACCACATTTTATTATTTTTTAAACGCAGGAAAAAAGTATACATATAAGATTTACAATCTTGTAATGTGTACACTATCATCATTCAGGAATAAATTGATTATAGCACACTAGTGAAATGAATAAGGCAAAAATAAATATACAACTTTAAAACTAAAAAAATCTCTACTTCTTAATGATTGAGATGATCGCAAAATTTCGCTCAGATAGATCGGCGTTGAGGTGTGCAGGAGTTTAAAAAGGAAGATCATAATTCTGCGTTTAATATATACATCCAATGAGCAACCAAGACTTCTTGGATTAGCTATTTTTCTGTTTTGATTAGGAATTATCTTTAATACCAATATTAGATAGTTGCTGTTTACTTCAATTAATATTGTTGTACGAAATCAATATGCTTTTCGAACGTGTAATTTCAAACTTATGATTATGGCAGTACTAAATGAGCCAAGTTCCACACACCCGTCTAATCGTTTTACGTAAAAAAAACGATAAATAAGAATGTATATATTCAAATATACGTAAAGATAATATCAAAATATGTATTGTATTATGAAAATAATGAAACTGAAGATCTTGTTGCAATTTAGAATACAATTTGAATAAAAACTTTTGTTGCATTTTTAAGGCTATATAACCTAAATCAAAGGACAGTATGAGGTGTAAAATATGTAATATTCATTGCAGATTACATTTTTTGTTGATAATACAAAAATGCCAACAAGTGCGATCGATTTTGATTTATAACATTATAACAAATACTAAAATTTGGATACAAAGGTTAAAATATAGAATTAACAACTCGTATGATCTTGATATTCTTAAATTGACACGGTACGATCAGAATTTTACTTCAGTTAACACATTCGCGACCGCTGACATGAATTCACGTTTTTTGAAATTCTATTCCTGGTAACAAGTGGTTTATTATATACCTAAAGAGCAAGATTAGAAATTATGAAACATTTTTTATTTTAAATGTCACATTTTTACAAGATTGACATTTCAAATCAAATTTTCTAAATTTTATCCTCACCTTAACAATAAAAATTTGCGGCAACCAGCTTCAGAATTTCTTCATTTTTGCCGGTCGTGAATCTGTTAAAATTCTTTTATTACCTACTTCGGAAAGCAAAAATCAATACACTCAGAAAAGAAAAACACAATAAATTGTTAAAAGACCACACTATACATATTGCTAAAACTCTGGACATTTTTAAACATTTTCATTGTTCAGTACCAAATACCATTAATGTTTAATTCGAGATTTTATTCTTAAGCAGACCTCAAATCGCATTTATCGGGTTAGTATTCACACTCTGTGTGTTGTTATGCAAACAATACTTGACCTAATTTAACATTTTTAAGCGATTTTACTTGTCATTGTGTTGCCCAACCAAGTTAAAACTTACTACAAATAATCATAATTCATCACCAATTGTTAAACAACAATTCAGTCGGGATTTCAGAGCGAAACATTCTGAAAGGAGATTGATTTTACTTGCTTTTTATTTATATACGAGGAAATTGGGTTTTTAAAATTTTTTTTTCTTTAGCGATTATTTCGCTTCGTTTTTAAAAATAATTAGTTTTTCATATTTAGAAGATATTCAAAAGATTTCGTGTTGATCGCTTGAGCAGTTTTTGAAAAGAAGTACGAGAAGACTTCTTATATGCTAATGTTTAAATGTGGTTGTACCTTTCGCATAGTAAGTTAACGCACAAAAACGTTAAATTCATGAAGAAATGATTATTAAATATGTAATTTCCTGGTTCGAATAAGATTAACTATTTTTCGCTGTTAAAAAAAACCGAATTTATTTTTTGGCGCATTTTTAACCTACGATTTTGTGAATCTTTTGCTAGTTGCTTACTGCTTTATTATACTTATTAACATTGACATAATTCAGAATGTGGTTGCTTCATTGGTCAGTTTTCCCAATCGAATACATATTTATACAATATATACCCTTATAATCTGAATTGTGCAGTAAATGGCAAAAGCTGTTTTCTTTGAAGTACCTCACGCATCTTGATACTCCTATTTCGCACTAAATATTGACAATTTAATATTTTGTACAAACAATATCTTAATAATGAAAAATGCATCTCTAGACTTCAGCTTCTTATTCAACAGCCAGAACATTGCCACGGATTGAAGCGCGAGCTAAAGTCTCCGTATGTTAAAAACAAATTAAGCGGAAATCAATTAGGACCAAGCCCGCAATGCATGGCGATTAGGTGATCTCTTGTACGCTTCAAACGACTTTATTTTACAGCTGTTGTTGTCTAGAGAGCGAAAAAACCTCTTTCAAACGGAGCTCAAATTCCTCAAGACGACAAGTTACTAATGACTCAATTGAGAGCCATGGTCTAACCGCCTCTAATTAGCCTCCTCGAGCTGATATCCAACAATAACTTGAGGAGACTTCAGCACCAGCTCTCCGATTAGAAATCCGATTAGGGAGATGCTCATGCAGCGGAGCGTGCACAAAAAACACTAACAACACTTAATATACGCGCCCAAATATTTCCAGTAAATGCCTTTTCTGCGGCGCGTCCATTAATCCAACACGAACGCAATAAAAATCAAAGCCAATAAATCCAAATCAGACACACCATAAAAGTTTCGAGCCGTTTTAATTTGAATAAAGTCATCATCAGCTCCTTTCGTTGATTTAATCGATAAGTAGTCATTCGGGCCATTGGAGAGCTGGTCCGAGTAAGACCGAACGCGTTGGGCCGTCTCGTTGGCGAGGGTTGGCGCGCGGGCGAGACCGGCAACAAAAGCGCTTTTTCGGAGACAAATTAAGGAAATGAATTAACAAAATTAAGATAAAGGCGAAAATACTGTCCACTAAAAACAATCAATAGCCATAGTGGGCTGCGGTGGACACATATTAAGTCTTCAATTTAACAAGGCACCGATGCTGATGCTGGATCCATCCGATCCGAGGCGAGGCGACCGAAGTGAGAAATTAACACGACAAGAAACTTGTCTTGGCTTAATGTTTTCTTAATTTTCAAGTTTGAACAGTTTTTTTGGTGCAGTTAAGTGTCCCCCCGGCGAGATTAGCTGCATTTAAATAATACACTTAAGGCAGTCGATATGAAAGCGCGACAGAAGTAGACGATTATGAAGACATTTAAATTTGTTGGAATGCCTGAGATTTTGAGATCTAATCCGTGGCTGGGATTTTTTCCCTGAGGGAAACCTGAAAGAAGTCCACGTTTTTATCATATTCTTTAAATTTCATCAGAAATTCTTACCAGTTCAGTTTTGTTTTTGAATGAAGTAAAACAACCGACACAGTTGGGGAGATCGAGTCGTATTTAAAAAAACAACATATCTAGAATAATCTAGATTAATAATGTTAATAAACAGAGTCTTAAAATAGTACAGCATTATTTTCAAACAGATTAAGGTTAAGATTAAATAAAATCGTATACAAAAAGATATGATATTGTGCTATTACACAAAATGTGATGGTTTCCGATACAATAAAACGTGAAATTTTGCTATTAACCATTATTTATGATAATTAATCCTATTTAGCGTGAAATATTCTAACAAATCAGGATTTTTACCCGATTAATTTCCAAACATACCATTATGATGGAAAATTCTGTGAGGATCATCTCACTTTCACTGTCTATTAAGTAGTGACAATGGCTCGTTTCACACTGCCTCAGGCCCCTTTCCTCAAGGTGACACAGCAGGTGTTTTCCTAAAAATACTCCGAACCTGGTATATTTTCGGAAACATTTTTTCCCTTAAAAAATTCAACGTACTATCCTATTATCGGTTATTGTTGAAAAGATATATTATATATTATATTTAGTAGCAAAGTCAAGCATTTTCATATAGGCGGAAGCATGAGATAGCTATACACATATTTAGCGATTCCTGTCCGTCGGCCTACCTCCGAGCGATAGCAATAAAAAAAGAAAAAATACAACCTTATCCTTCAAAACAATAAAACGTTCGCATCAAGCAGTAAAACGCTGAAGAAAAAGACTTGAACATTAACCCCTGCCGGTCTGGTGCAAGGTGCATCGTATAAAATAAGCCTTTTTGGTAAGCAGCTGTATTTTCTTTCCCGAAAACTGCCACGCATCTATCTCAAAAATTCCCAAGCACTAATTTTTACAGAAATCCATTAACGCGCTTACAACTTACAACAATATTAATTTTAGAACTTGTTTCAACTATTTGTCTATTGCTGGGCTAACTAGATTTTTAAAGCTATGATTAGCACCGTCTTAAGAAAATTTATAGAAAAATAGTGGTGACCTTACTAGAAAATAAGTTACCTCCCCTAAAATTAACTCAAGATCTAGAGAAAACAAAATTATTGCTGGATAGTACACAGCATTGAAAATGGAATTTTCCGTATTCTAAATTTATTTGTGATATATTACAAAATATTCAGAGTTAAATAAAACCTTTTTAAAAAATAAATCTAACAGCCTTTTAGAAACCCTAAAAAGTGTGAACTAATCTTAAGATTTTACTAGTAGACGCTATAATCCGAGTGATATAAATGCAATACTGGGAAATTACAGACAATCAGTTTTGTTTTCGCGCTGATTTCACACATGTAGTAAAATTTTAGGTTATAAACTACAATAGTAACCTAGATAAAATTATATTGCATTTCTAGCAACAAAAAACACAAATCTAAATGTTCTAGCAAAGGTTTTAGAAACTAGAATTCTATGTAGTATCTACATTTTAACTAAATGTATAATTGGAAATCCTAGGAGGTCAATTTTAGTTGGAATTTTTCTAGATTCTAGTTGAGAAACATTTAACATTTATATAATAGTACATCCTATTTGTAATGTATTAAACCTTTGACTATTCTAAAAAATCAACTTAATGGGCGAATCGAACGCAGCCAAATTTTACTATAAGTAATATTCACTCTTTTTTTTCTAAGCCTGCTACTTCCTGGATTCCATGGGGCTCAATATTAGATCCCTTCCATTTTGTTGTATGTAATTCAACGAGTTCGTTCGTTGCTAATCTGTTGAACTCAGTATATCTACTTAATAATTTGCAAGGCAACCAGACATCCACTTTTATTAAACTGCACACTTAATTTCTGTTCAATAAGCGATATCCGTGTATCGCCTAAAAAAAGATAAAAAAAAAAAACGAACAGCGCAAACTTAATAAATCACCTACAAAGTCCGCGTGAGATTCAATTTAATCTTTCCGGAATGACCAATGATCCTTAAATCAAAGCAAACCGAGAGGAACACAAACTAAATTCATTTTCCGTAACGATTTTACTCACACGAAAAGAAACATTGTATCGAAAAGATAAGAAGAAAAAAAAAAGGTAGTAGAGATCATGGGAATGGATAACGCAAATCAAAGGGGACAACACTCAAGGTATTTTGTGATCACCATACCTCTAAACAGCTTCCATATGAGCGTCGCGTTGAAAGAACATCAAAATTTATCGCCGAAATATATCAAGAGGTTACTAGTTCCCAACCTTCCTGTTCACAAGCGCCTCTTCGAACTCTCTCAACAAGTCAGAAACTGATCGTGTCAATTAATTTCGGGAGTGATCTTTATTGATCTCTTAATTAACGAAATACCAGGACCGTCGAATCGGTCGAATCTACGACAACAGAGCTTGTACATACGAGATGCTGCCGCGATATCTCTATTACGATTGCTTCAGCCGTTGGGCACATAAGTAATATCTTAGATGCAAATTGATCATCATGTATATATGTGAAATGTTCACGTACGATATTATTTTGCGAGTGAAATTGATCGATAAATTACCCGAAGAGCAAGAGCATTTGGACAAGTGCTTTGCCGGTCATACGATATAAATTGAGTAATAAATTCAATTTATCTGCTGGGCGTAGTTTGTGCTCAAAACTCGTAGACTAAATCATGCATTCTCCCGGTGATCTTATAGGCCTAAAGGTGTACATTTTCTGGATAAATTTCGAACATATTTCAACTGCTCCTTTGAGCAGAATGTCATTCAGTTGAATGAGATGAAAACGTTTCAATATATGCCGATTCTCAAACACCTCCTTAAGCCACTGTCCTAATCTTCTCACAAATCTAAAATATGATCACCATTATCGCCTCCACTGCCTTCTATAGGCGGTGATAAAGACGTTAACACGAAATTGATATTACACAAAATCACTGGCTATTTGCATGCAAATTGCCTGACTATAAAGTATTCCGATTTGACCGATCGATTGGTTTCGATCGTGGACTGCGTTCTGATCAAGTGATCATCTTTATTTTTTCTCCAGTTCGATTCATCCATAAAGGTTAATCAAATTATATCGCTCGCCATGGCAAGTTCCGAAGAATTCCCTCTCAGTTTTATATACATATATATGAACAGGCTCGAGGTAACGAGATAAATGCTCTGCAGCTCAGGTAAGTGCAACAGTTTCGTAATAAATCGATTAAGTGGAAGGAGCCGACGATCAGTTCTGGACGATCAAAACTGATCGTAAATAAACGAACATAATTTGATTGTTTATGACATTGTGTTTATGGCTTTACAGACACAATTTACGATAGCTGGAGTGGTGCCTCGAATTCAGCTCTTTCAAAGTTTTTTGCAAAATATTGTAAAATATACGTAGGCAACGTGATCGAGACTTTGAGACCCGCAGCGCTTCTTAAATAATATGGTTGAACGAGTTTCAACATATTATTCAGTGGCGTTGGCTAGATCGCTTTTATAAAATATGTGACATGAAATAAATTTATGACTAGCTCACTACTTCTTCTAACAATTAGTTTCGATCTAGCTTATTGATTGAGTTGATCGACCTCTTTTGATTTGTTTTTTATCGAAAATGGCAATTTTTGGAAAGTTTAACAATGATGCTAATTTAATGTAATATGAAACAAATGTCTTCTGATTTTAATTTAAGAATACCCTATAGTCTTAGTTTCTCTAATGTCACTTCAAGATCATTATTCCCACTGGATTCTATGAAATATTCCTTTCCTGGAGCTATTATTACCTGCATGGCCTTTTCAGTTAGAAATTGTTTTAATTTTATGGTTACTTAAGGATTGGAAAAATTAGAAAAAAGGACTTGGGCAAATGAACATCTGACATGGACTACAGTTGAAATTAATACTGTTTTTGATATTTTGAAAACATATTTTCTAATAAATTGCTCATTTGACTAAAATTGTTTCTATTTTTTTTAAAAGTTGTATTCAATGACGACAACGTGGTGAGTTTCAAACTATCTAAGAGAAGAATATTTACCTTCTTGTGTCCAACAATACCTCAAACAACCAGTAAAGGCCATGAATTGGTCAATAATATTGTCAAAAAGACTCTTTCAACTCTATGCCGTTGATCGAATAATCAACTCGGAGTGTAGTATTTAACAGACACAAATGATCCCAACCATTAATGAGAAGTTAAACGGAGGGGGAATCTTCAGGTATGATAAACCTCGTTGCCATGCAGCAGGAATTACGTAGTTTTTAGGGGCTAACAATATCGAAATCCTTGACTGGTGAGCGAATAGACCATATAAGTGAACCCTATCGAAAATAAGTAAACTACTTTTAAACAGAAAGTTATAGAAAAGTGTCTGCAAACCAAATGCCAACATTTTTGCAGACCAGTGTAATTTCTAAAATATCTACGTGTGACCAACAGATAGCTCTAGTGAAATCAGGCCAGTCATATTAGGGGTTTCACCTCGGACTGAGAGATAATAAGCTGGAAACTTGTATACACCTTCATTTTGGCGTTCTAAAAGTTGTGTTAAAAGTCTCATAAAATCTCGTGGCGGCGTCGTAAGTTATTGAAGGTCAAAGGTCACATAAATCGGTTTTTCGGAATTATCTCTGTTTCTATAGCTCCAATGATGTTAACACTACTATAAAAAATGTAGAGCGTAAAATTTGGCACAATTTTTGTCGGAAACATTTTTTCATGCGCTCAACCGTTTTTGAGATAGAGGGCGGAGAGCGCGCAGCACTCAGCCATACATACTGAGAAATTTTGGGAAGAGAGAAAGATGAAAAAAAAGTCAATTTGTTCACTTTTTTTTCAATCTTTTTTTTTTTTTTTTTTGCTTTTTTAAAATAAATGTGGTAAATTACAAGGTAAGGGACCTTCCTTCTTAAAATCCCGTTTGAATTTTTTGTTTCAGACATCTCAATCCTGAGATAATCTCTGCATAATGGGACTAGCATATTTTCGAGCTGCCGGCTTCTGCGCCCTTTATACAAAATTTCTAAATGCAAAAATTAAATTAAATAATTTGTTTTTCAATCTACAAGGATCAAACTTATTGTAAAAAAAATTTATTTGTAATGTTTCTAGATAAAGGGGCTGAGAAAACAAATCATGAAAAAGTGTAATTTTTTGGCTCTCTAGACGGTAGTAGCACCTTATTGTTTCAAAATTAAAATTTACATACATCTACCAGAAAGAATTATCAAATATAGCTCTTATAAATTTGCCTGGATTATTTCTTTATAATTTTTCAATTAAAAAGTAATTGTCCTCTCAAGATGAAGCAGAGAAGTGTCCAGCAATTGATAAAAACATCCGAAAATCTATTTTTGAAAAATTATAGCACTCGCTTAATACCTCGGTCTTTTAGCTTTAAGATCAACTGTCTATAGTTTAAATGTTACAGCACCCGCTTTACCGCGGAGTAAACATTTTAGGACCACCTGTCTATTACTTAAAAGTTAGTAATTTACATCAATTATTTACTTCTCATATATAATATTAATTACACTTTTACTTTCATATAAGTTAACCCTCAATTTTTTGACACAACATTAAAAAAATCGTCCATTGTGGCTTGGCGCTCTAAGACATTTATAAAGTTAATTTTTTTTAAATTATATATACTAAAACAATTTTCCTGCTTCGCATTTTGGCGCACCTTATCTTGTGCTCTATGATAGAACACTACCTGCATACTAACACACATATAAGACTCTTCAAATAAAGAAACATTATTATTAGAACATTTATGTAAAGAGAGAAAAAAAAAGCATATATTATAAAATAAATAATTCGGGTTTCCTGAAAGTTCGCGGTTTGCATTTCTTAATATTTTCGGAGTATTCAAAAAACGAATCAAAATACCTGCAGCCAAGAAATCATCAAAACACATTCTCCATGATATTTTCGGGCCACTGAAACCATGGCCCTTACTCCGTCCAGCGAATAATTATTCCCCCATAATTGCATGCATATGTAGCGTACTGCCTTCGAGAAAATACAGAAGGAAAAATTTCCACCCTATAATTCTAGAAGTCCAATTGCTAGGGTTGGAACGGTAATGTATCCACAGACATTTGTCATTGGGCAGCAATGGCCGCTCTTGTGCATTCTGAGGTGAGTTATGTTCCTCGAGCGAGCCCTTTATCTCGGCGACTGATCTCCAATGTTTGGATTGCTCGCCCTGGGCAGCCTTCCCTCAGGTGGACTGCAATGTAAATGAACCCTCATTTGTTAAGTGAAAAAGTACCGGCCCGATTTGATCACCTTTCGTTTTTTCGGAGATTTCGAACGTTCCTTCCTTAGCGGGGAGACGGTAAATCCTTGAACATGCAATGCACAAGAAATAACCAATAAAAACAGTCGAAGGGTGACTTTGCTCTAGGCGGGTAATTTAATTACATCACCACCGCCATGGTCAACTTCGCTGCATGATAGGGTGTCTCGTTATCAACGACGTGGAATAATTAGGCATTAGCAACTATCAGAAGATAGCACGCTAGTGGAAAAGAAATTTTCAGACATCGAGATATCACGGAATTTTATATTCGTTTAGAAGACACTTGATTTTGTTTTACTTGAGCAACTTAGGTAACTCTAACAAAAGAGGGGCATTCAAATTTTGTTGTGTTGCTTATTGCATCATTGGAGCGAGTGTAAATTTTATTCATTTTTTTCTAATGGCAACTAATTTTTTACACCTTTAATAACGATAAAATAAACAAAGCAAAATAAAGCGGTATACATTCATATTTCTAATATTTCTTTCATGCTTTAAGTATTATATTTTTAGAGAGTGCGTACCTATTACTATAGTAGTATTTTTATTAAGAAATTAACATCACTAATAACCAACAGGTGCCAATAACTTCAACCTCGATTTTGACTTTCAAGGAAAATCATCACGACAATGACTTTACCCTCACTAAACTCAAAAACTTTTACCCCAAAAATGTTCGCTTGAAAGTGTTTGGTTTTTAAATAATGGTGATTAAATCAATTATGGGAGGTCTACACTTTCTTCAAAGATTATTCATAATTTAGATCGTAGTTCATATAAATATGTAAATGTTGACTTTACTAGAGAATAGTTGAAATAAAGTCAATTTTACCATAGTACATTTGTTAATTTTTAAATAGAAATTATTTTAGTTTTACTTTCGGTGTACGTTAAATTAATAAGGTATTCTTGATAACTTAATATGGTCAATATTTGTATCAATAAGCATCTATACTCGTTGCTATTAGATGCCTGCTCGAAAATTAGTTTCACACTAAAACAACCGTCACCTAAAATGTTGAACCATATATTGATTTTTACAAAATAACTTAATCAACGTTTTCCTGTTACAGTAGAACGCCGATTATCCGAACGCCGATTAACCGAATTGCCAATTATCCGAATCGGTCCTAAGCGTAATATAAAAAATTAAAACCAAGTAATTTTTCAATAAAAACAAGTTTTGTGAGGACGCAAGAATACAAAAATGCGAGTGACAATTGCCGTGTTCAATATTGGTAGTCAGAGAGTGCCAGTTTTGAGGTGAGCTCGAAGCTCCAGCCAAACAAACATATATAGATATACTTCTCACCATATACCTACCAAGCTACATATTCAACAAGCTCAAAACTGGTAGTCTCTGGTTGTCAACTTTGAACCTACCAGTCTATGTCCGATTATCCGAATCGACCCCGGTCCCACGTGATTCGGATAATCGGCGTTCTACTGTACTTCTAAAAAATTAATTGTACCGATATGAAAATAGATATAATGTCACAAAGTCAGAAAAAATCAGGTACATATATGCATGCATAAGTAAGAGTAAATTATTTAATAATTGTGAAACCCGTCAATTAGGCAGATTGATCTTATTAGTGTTAATAATGAACGTTTCAACTAGATATATCGTATTGTTGAAATAACAAAAAGGTTTATAATTTTTAAATAGATATCTTTATCAAAAAAAGTTAAAGAAACTACGAAATTAGTCGTCGAAACCAGATATATTTTTTTGGGTGTACTCTCGAACATCAAGGTACTGAATAACCAGTAAACTTTAAGTTGTTTTAAGAGAGCTTTTAAAAATTATTTCATATCCATATCGGTTTTCTGTTGTTTTTTTGTTTTTAATTTTCTATATGATTTTTATTTCACTATTTTTCAAAACTCCTAATAGATTGCGTAGATTATTACTTCAGTATTTGAATGTACAGGTAATAGGAAAGAAAGTACCACCTAACCTACATAACTAAATCCAGTATGTACTTTCATTCTGAGCAATCTGTTTATCAGTCAAGCAGTCAAAAACTTTCTACGTATCCATTGCATTTGGCGGATTTTGCTCACTATTTTAATTAACTTTTCCAGTAATGAAGCAATTGTACTCATAATGTTCACACAATCAAGTCAATATTGCAGCGAATTTGAATAGATTAATTATTAAAATTTGAGCGCAATGTAATACCGCGACGATTTTTACTCAAATACATATGTATGTTAAATACCTTGCTTGTATGCATTATATAATAAATATAAATACAGAGTGGCGCAAAAGAAACGGCGGGGTTTGAATAGTCTATAACTTCTTGATTTTAATTTGTTTATTTATCTGTGTTCCAGATTTTTGTATAGAAGACTTGGGACATTTAAAATGGAAAGTTACGTGACTGTAAAGCAAACAAAAATTATTGATTTTTATTTTGAAAATCGACGATCAATGTCAACATTTTCGGCGAACGCATTATTTCAAGAAAAAACGATTTTAATTGGCCGCCGCGTTCATCGAATTTAACCATTCTCGATTTTTTCCTTCGGGGATACACTTATACCTCGATTTACACGGTAGCTAGATTCGTCAGAAAACCGTACAAATCGAAATCGGGATTTCGTATAAGTAAAACCGTGTAAAACGAAAACAGACTGAAATGTGCATAATTCGGTAATTTATTTAAACGTAAAATAAGTGTAAAAGCTAAATCGTGTATAAAAAGTATCGAGCGATAATTCCTGAAAACTTGCGAAAAGTAATAGTAAACGTCTTAAAATGGGCACATGGTCAATGTGTATTTAAAAGAAAAGATAACTGAATTGACTTTGAAATAAAGAAATAACAGGCCACCCTGTAAAAGATGAGAGATTTCTCCATTGAATAGAAACGTAACGTTGTATCAAATTCTATGAATTTGACTTACATAAACCTCAAAAATTAATGTAAAAAAAATGCAATTTATTGTATTAAGTTCTACATAAGATAAAAAAATGACGATTTGATTTGCCGAAATTAAGAATAGTAGAAATATAAATTAGAATTTCCTGATGAAAAAACACGAAAATTTTTTAGTGAAAATGTCTAAGTTTGTTGTTTAATTTAAAAATAAGTATCTTTCGATAACTCAATATAATGTAGAATCACAAAAATAAATATTAAGTTTATATAGCACATTTGTAAAAATTGAGTTTTTGGGGACGATTTGCAGCCGTATCAACAAACAACAGCCGTCTTTTATTGACAATGTTATTATAGGTCACTTTAGTATAATTTACATTACACTATGTTGCTTTGCTCGGACATTATGCTGTGTGTTTTGATTGAATTGCTCGAGCACAGAAGAAAGTGTTTCTTTTAACAAATTTTTCCGAAAGCAAAATATCCAACCATTTGCCACCATGAGTGGATCTTACGAGTCTCTTTTCGCGCTCCTTTCCAGCACCTCGGCAATCAAGTGAATATATTTTGAGATCACTTACAGACCTACACAAGCCTGATTCCTTTCGATCAGAAGTCGCGATTGAAGGCCTCTTCTCAATCACAGCACGCAAAGTTGGGAGGCTCAAGTGCCCCAACTCGAGGAGGTGAGCACCCATCCAGGTTGATTTTCCAGAAGCAAAGCACTCGAAAGCGGCTTCCGGACGGAATCGCCGCCGGCCAGTGCTCCTCGATCTCGGAGGAGCTCGCGCATTAATCCAAGCAGATCGCCCCAATAGGTCAAGTGGCCTCCGGACGGGCGGGCGGCGCAGCGGCCCGGTGGACTCGATTTGGGGGCCGAAATTTACATACCGTGAAGATACAGTAATTGAGTGCACCCACGCGCATATCGCGGAATATGTCTGTAACGATGTGAGCTTATGCTCGTCGATAAAATTACTTTTGCGATTTGCATTTCGAGTTGACGCAGCAATTTTTGAGCCGTTTGAGCCGTTGATTACTCACCAAGCGGCGCGCGATCGAGCCGGAAAGCGCCGACCTATTGCCGCGGGCATTCTTTATTGATTTAAACTGGAATCTCTCCCGCCGGTTTTAATGGGGCCCTAATCCTCCCGCCGAAGAAGCTGGTGCCCGATGGAAACAAGCGTGTAAATGGACTATCGAAATAATCGTAACCTTAAAACTACCGACAAAAAGATGTTTGGGCATCGGGAATTTATGGTGACTCGAATTGTTTTATGCAAATCGAATGACCATTTTATGTCCACGGCATGCCCGAAAACTGGAAATCCTCCAGCGGTGCATTGATCATAAACGAACTAGTCGCACGCAATCAATTAGCCGCTATTGAGCTGCCACAAAGGCGAGGGCTCCGCGAGAAATGAACGAGGCGACCAGAATGGCCCGTGGATAAAAGAGTCACATTTTTTTGGATAAATAGAGACAATGATATGCGACCAAGATTATGACGTTTTATTATGGTAATGGAGCCATCGTTTCAGGGGAATCCAGTTCCATTCTAACGGCGAGACCATTTTCGATTCGAAACAAAGACGTCGGGGACAGTTGAAGTTGCTTTCCGTGTAACTGGGTAATAACATATTTAAGTCCATCATATGCGTAATCATATTTTGAGTTTTGATACATCTACTTAAAAATGAAAGTAGGTTCTTTATTGTATTTAAAACTAAAAGCTATTCCGGGCTAGGGTTTTATTTTTAGTACGTACTTTCAACATTTCTACAAATCAGTGAATTACAATTCTCGGAAATTAACTTTTCCATTATAACACATCTAATGCTGGGGCCACATTAAGGGCAAACGTCAATGCCTAGCAACGCCATTAAAAACGGCAACAAAATTAACGCGATAACGAGATGGCCACACTACAAATTCAACGTCAATGCCATGGTTCAGTTTGAAATATTTCAAGGAACTCAATGACTTTTTCATTTGACTCGTAGCCATAGAATACTCAACCGTAGTTATGGTCGATCAACTGTCACGACTGTCACTAACTAACTAACAGTCAGAAAATAAATACATCGCACAATGAACAAACTTCAGTGTGGGTACACAAGTAGTAATTATCGCGTTAAATCTCTTTGATTTGCCAAAAAAGACCGCCACCCGAGTTATCGCCTAACGTTAAACGGTATTAAGAATGGCGTTGAAAAATGATCGCGTTATAGTCGTGGCTACACTTACGTTTAACGTCCATTAACGCGATAATCAACAGTATTTGCAGTTAGTGTGGCCCCAGCATAAAAAATATGTGTATGGGCCGAAACACATCTAACGCTTTCTCAGCGAGCTTTTAGCCGAGCTAGAGAAATATCGCTGACGGAAAAGTTCTTTAAAACAAAACTACGTACCAGCTTGACATTTGTGATAATATAATAATAATCCTTTAAAAGTAACATCTGATAATATTTATTCTTTACATTTCACAAGTATGACCTCATCTTTACCATTTATATAATATTCTCCTCCATTTTTTAAAAAAGATTACCCAAACACTCAGTTCCCACATCTCACGTTTAAAATAAAGCTGTCAGAAATGACATTATCCAGCTTCAGCATTCGACATTAAGCAAATCTGACTATAAACTCAAAATCAGCGTAAAAGCCCAGATGCAATAGCGTGCTGCCGTATTCGGTTTGATTGGTTTAAATCTGTAGCCAGCGTTAAAGGCGGTATTGTGTTTCTGCCCTAATGTAGAGCCGAGCAAAGTTCCCGTCCAAGGGAACCGTATAACTGCCTAAATTTCCGGTCGCTCCATAAGCCCTATGAGTGCGAATGAGCAAGAAATAAGCAAAGGAACTTTGGATAGAAAAGGAGAAGAAAAGGATAGAAAGATGAACTCCTAGAATGGACCTTGGGAGCTTTCGGGAGCCAAAGAGCCGAGTTTGCCCGACTCTGAAGTAAAGTTCTCTCTAACTGCCTTACAATATGTTGTAGCAAAAGAGACATGCTAGTTAGTGACGAAACATTTTTGCTCTGATATTCTGGTATTATACATACAAATTAAATTAATTTCTTCTAAAGGTTTTTTTCATATCCTCCATATGCCTACAATACTACACTCAGAGAAAAATCGCAATGCAAAATAGACAACAAACATTGTAAATTTTTCAATGCAAAAAACTTGGTCCTTTTGGTCTCTAAGTACAATTTTCATTATAAAATGATATAGAAATTACTAAAATTACATTGTTTTTATAAAATCATATATAGGAGTAGTAAATTTGCATCGATTTTATAAGATTTTTCAATAGAAACATCTGACGATATGAACTGTACAATATTTCTTTTGAAATCATCAACGAAAACTTTTTTACATCGTCACGTTTTGCATTTTCGTTGAGCATTGATGATTTCGACAATATGTATTCACTTGGTTACGTAATTTCGTCATTCCCTCTCGTGAAGTGACAACGAACAGTTGAATTCATCTGAGTGCTCCTGTAAAAGGGGTCTCAAATTTGCAAAATCTTTACAAAAATATCTTTCCGGATTTGAACCAGAATTTAAGTAGTTAAGAAAAATATGAATGGCTCACATTTTCAGCAGTTATTGATAGTGCTGAATTTGCCGGAAATAGTTCAACAACTTTTAATTTAATCAAATGTTTGCATGAAATTAATTACAGAGGACTTTTGTTAAAAACCTTATTTTTATTTATCTATCTTCCATAATAATAATGCAATAGAGCTGTATAAAATTAAAAAAATATTCATTCATGAGGAAGACGTCTTTATAATCAGTAATAAAATAGAAGTATTTGGTTTTGATGTACATTTTCAATCTTTTGAAATAGATAAAGCTTTTCCTCATGTTTCTACAAAAAAAACTTTCTAGGTTTACTAGTCATTCTCTACATTTGTATTTAGCTAACAATGGAAAATGTTACATAAGAAATAAAAATAAATAATTTGGAGTGAGAAAAAGAAAGCAGATATGTATGTGCAGATAAATAAAAAATAAAAACAAATTTATTAGTCCTAATTAAAAATTTAAAAAAATTATCATTATTCAGAAAATTAATGCTTAAATTAAGCGCACAAATTACATTAATCCCAACCAGGCAAAGAGAGTTTTTACACTAAAGAATCTTTATGCTTAAAGTAAGCTAAAATTACTCAGTATTTCAATATTTTAACTTAAGTTAAGCATAAAGATCGTTTAGCATAAGAACTTTCTTTGCCTAGCTGAAATCATTATAATGTGTGTACTTAATTTAAGCATTTTTGTTTTGCGTATGGTTATACATATATCTACAAGAGGTAAATTTTACGTTCGAAAGCATATAAAATAATAACCGACATACATATGTTAATTTCATATTGTCGGCAGTACAAAATTACAAGTAAAATATGTAAAATTTGATATTGCTTTCGGTATACATTTATGTTCCAACTCGATGATTTCATTCTTCAGATAATGTAGAATTCACAATTTTAGCTTTAAATTTATATTTTGAATATGTACGCATTTTATATCGCTAACTATATAATTTTATCAGTAAGAACACATCCGCGTTGCATTTTACAATGTAAAATTGACAAGAAATGCGAATGGCGCCTTTTTATAGGTGAAACATATGAAATCCGTCGCATTTTGTAGCATTTCGCATTGTTTTTTTCTCTGAGTGTACTTATCTTACATATAATATGGTAATACGTTTACTTCAGCACCAGAATCCAATTTGAATTGAATGCGATAATTTTCAACTCTAACCGTTTTTTCCATGCATTGTTATTATGTTTATTATTTTAATTTATCATAGATGGTATAAATGAAAATAATAAACATAATAACAATGCATATTCCGAATTATCTATTTTATCTGGTTTTGTGATTATTTTGACATATTTTCTTTTAACTTTTGTTGTACACGCTGTCGCAAAATGATTATGTTTTCCGCAGTTTGTACAAGATTTACTTACTAAAAGCTGGATACTTTGCCCATTCATGCCTCGTTACACAATATTTGCAATTTTTAATTATGTTATTCTGATCTCTAACCCTAAAGTTTTAATCACAGAACTCTTAAAATGATTTCATTACTTCTTCATAAAGAATTTTTTTTCCTCTGCTTAAATGTTTAAAATAATTCGATTACTTCTGCACCAGTGTTAAGTAAAATAGCTGTCTTCACGTTATCTGCCTTTTTATCAATTTCGGCTACTATAAAAAAAAAAACCTTATAGTTCTGTCCGCCAATTTTCCGCCTTCCATAAGCTAACAATGAGTTACCGGTGGCCGGGTACCAATGCGATCTAATGAGAACTGTGACCAATCCCACATATATTTGCCAGAAGAAGAATAACAATATATTAAATTATTTCTCCAAAGCAGCAGATATTTTTCGACATAACTCATTTAATTACAAATTTCAGAAAAGACCACAGTTGTTTGATGTTGAATAAAAATTGGGTACTTTTCATCAAAAAAAAAAAAAATATTTACTCATGAAAGCACATTAGAACCCGATATGTGGAGAAGGTATGCGACGGGCTTAGCACTTTTATTGGCTTGATTACGAAAGGCGACGAAGATGTTTAAAAGTGTCATTAAAGATTAAGATTTCGCTGAGTTAAGTAGGACAAGGGTTTACCACGGAGACGAAGGGATCAGAATAATTTCCTGGGAACTAATATTTTCGGCCTGCGGAGGCTCCCTCGGGTCTGCAAAAATATTTATACGAAGCTACACAGTCAAAATCCGCTCCATCTCGTCAAAAAGGCCCCAAAGCTTTGTCTGTTGTTGATACGAAATCCGATACTCCATTGAGTCCGGCCTGAGTGCCTTCGGTATGAGGAAACCCTGCAGGTTTTAAATGAGCCGCGCTTCAACAGCAACAATTTATCTGGTGGATTTGACTGAACATCTTGTTGTCACCTCCGATTATGATAATCGCTTAGTTCGCTTTAGTGTTTATCCAGTGTTGCGTGATTTCGTATACGTGCATTGCCTTTAGCCGCTGCCAAGGTTTCTAAGATGGGCGCTCTTTCTTCTTACATTTGTCCAGCCAGTCCACTGCTTAAAGCAATGGACGGACTGGACAAATATGGGAATAATCAAAGAGCTAAACAGTCCGCAGAAGCTAGTACTTTTGCCATGCCCTAGTACAGCATGAGGCAAGGTGAGGCAAAGCGACGACATATTCTCGCAAGCTGCCCGGGAATAATCCAAGCTGACACCTTCAGGGTGTGAAGGAAAAAAGGGAAATATGACTGAAAACTGCCAAAGACATTTGAATTAGAGACGAGGGGAGACACCGCCGAAGCTACTTGAAATTCCACTAGTGACCACCTCCTGCTGCGTTCCCATGAAAGGCTTCCCTGCCCAAGGAGGAGGCTCTCCTGGACAGAGTCCACCTCAAGACTCGACCCCAGTACCCCGAAGGCTTGGCGGGCTCCGCTTTAGAGCGCGTCCAGAAAACTGAACAAGCAAATTTAGACATGTCTCTGCCTTACCAATCGCGTAAGCTTATGCGGCGAACTTAACGTGGACCGGGATCAAATTTCCTGCCCAAGTGGGTTTACATGTCCGTAATTTAAATTGACCGCACATTAAAAACCGCGAACTCAGGAGTGGCCATTAAGAAATTACCCGCGCTGGCAAATGTACAGCGAAACTCTTTAAAATGGTCGAATTATCGCAAAGGACCCCGCACAATTCGTATGGAAAATGGCTTTCGGCCAAATTAGCTGAAATTTTGCACAGAGGTAGCTTTCAGCTCACTGATGAAAAGTCTCAATGGGCGCAACCCCCAAAAATCAAACCCCGACCCCCCACGCCCCCCCGAAGTCTCAATATATACCAAAATCACATTATGATGAAAATCAGTTCAAAACAGATGTATTCATTTGAAACTTCGCACAATGGTAGCTTTCAGCATGCTGGTCAAAAGTCTCAAAGGGCGTAACCCCCAAAAATCAAACCCTCACCCCCCCCCCCCCCCCCCCCCCCCCCCCCCCCCCCCCCCCAAGTCTCAATATATACCCCAAATCACATTATGATGAAAATCAGTGCAAGAGAGATGTATTTATTTGAAACTTCGCAAAGTGGTAGCTTTCAGCATGCTGGTCAAAAAACCCCCAAAAATCAAACTCTCACCCCCCCCCCCCCCCCCCCCCCCCCCCAAGTCTCAATATATACCCCAAATCACATTATGATGAAAATCAGTGCAAGAGAGATGTATTTATTTGAAACTTCGCAAAGTGGTAGCTTTCAGCGTGCTGGTCAAAAGTCTCAATGAGTGCAACCCCTTATATCCAACCAAATCCAACCAACCCAGTCGCAAAATATACAGGGTGATCCAAAAGTATGGAAACGGCTAAATAACTTTCGAGGAATGCATTTTGGAGAAAAAAGTTGTAGGCAAAAGTTTTAGGAATTTTCCCCAGCTATTCAATGATGACCTTATATTTGACCTTGACCGTGGCCTTGAAGGTCATTTCAAGGTCTAGTTGACTTTTTTAAATTGGAACCCTTATTTTTGACCACGGAAATGGAAAGAGCGGACAATTTTACGTCCAATTATGACCTTGACCATGACATTGAAGGTCATATCAAGGTCAAAATGGCTCTTTAAAGAGGAACCTGCATTGATACTGCGGAATTGCAAAGAGTGGAAGTTTTGCGTCCAAATGTGACCTTGACCACAACCTTGACCTTTAACATGACCTTGTCAATGACCTTGAGGGTTATATCAAGGTCAAGGTGGTTTTTTGAAGAGGAAACCATGTTTTTGACCACGGAAATGGTTCTTTCCATTTCCGTGGTTAAAAACATGGATTCCCCTTCAAAAAACCACCTTGACCTTGATATAACCTTCAAGGTCATTGCCAAGGTCATGTTAAAGGTCAAGGTTGTGGTCAAGGTCACATTTGGACGCAAAACTTCCACTCTTTGCAATTCCGCAGTATCAATGCAGGTTCCTCTTTAAAGAGCCATTTTGACCTTGATATGACCTTCAATGTCATGGTCAAGGTCATAATTGGACGTAAAATTGTCCGCTCTTTCCATTTCCGTGGTCAAAAATAAGGGTTCCAATTTAAAAAAGTCAACTAGACCTTGAAATGACCTTCAAGGCCACGGTCAAGGTCAAATATAAGGTCATCATTGAATAGCTGGGGAAAATTCCTAAAACTTTTGCCTACAACTTTTTTCTCCAAAATGCATTCCTCGAAAGTTATTTAGCCGTTTCCATACTTTTGGATCACCCTGTATATTTTGCGACTGGGTTGGTTGGATTTGGTTGGATATAAGGGGTTGCACTCATTGAGACTTTTGACCAGCACGCTGAAAGCTACCACTTTGCGAAGTTTCAAATAAATACATCTCTCTTGCACTGATTTTCATCATAATGTGATTTGGGGTATATATTGAGACTTGGGGGGGGGGGGGGGGGGGGGGGGGGGTGAGAGTTTGATTTTTGGGGGTTTTTTGACCAGCATGCTGAAAGCTACCACTTTGCGAAGTTTCAAATAAATACATCTCTCTTGCACTGATTTTCATCATAATGTGATTTGGGGTATATATTGAGACTTGGGGGGGGGGGGGGGGGGGGGGGGGGGCGTGGGGGGTGAGGGTTTGATTTTTGGGGGTTACGCCCTTTGAGACTTTTGACCAGCATGCTGAAAGCTACCATTGTGCGAAGTTTCAAATGAATACATCTGTTTTGAACTGATTTTCATCATAATGTGATTTTGGTATATATTGAGACTTCGGGGGGGCGTGGGGGGTCGGGGTTTGATTTTTGGGGGTTGCGCCCATTGAGACTTTTCATCAGTGAGCTGAAAGCTACCTCTGTGCAAAATTTCAGCTAATTTGGCCGAAAGCCATTTTCCATACGAATTGTGCGGGGTCCTTTGGAAAGTGGTAGCCTTTCATTCGTATGTGGTCATTCACATCTACGTCACAATTGTCTGCATAATGTGTTTTGTTTCAAAACAATGCGAGTTCTTTATAAAAGAAGATTCATACAATTTTTATAATTTCTCAAAATCATAATTGAAAAACTTAATAACTTCGTTTTTTTCGTCTATACAGAATATTAGAAAATTATGCCTTGAATTGAAATTTCTCATAAATAACACAGAAGTTTTAAAGTTTCTGTAAAATAACATCAAATTGCCATGACCTGCAACCACTTTTGAGTCAAAAATTACTCTGGACATTTTTCAATTCTAAACTGGAAAATTTTGAATGGATGAAAATCATGGCATTTTGACACACATTTGCAAAAAGATCAAATCTTTATTATTATAACGCAGCTAATAAAAAATACTGAAACTAGAGATTTAAAAGAAATTTTTCACATACTTTTAACTTTATTTTGAAAGTGAATTCTTCGGGTGTTTAGAAATGAGCAACTTCCCAAAATCTTGACCACAACATCCTCTTTTAGACCAAAAGCTATGTCTTCAACAAATACATTAAGCTTTAGAGGACCGGAAAACCGATATATCGGCTTTGGAGGTAAATCAATAATTTTTTGTCATAAACAAGATCCAAGGCGTTTTTGGGGTTGCTGATCACGAATCTGGGGTCATATTTGATAAATGCATTCACCCTACCCTCTACTAGCCCCGCCCCTACTCGTCAAATGCCTCATTTTTTTTTACTCCCGAAACTCTGTGAAAACTTGACCATCGGGGTTGTCGAGGTTGCTGATGACAAATCTGGGGTCAGATTTGATAAGTTTACACTACCCTACTCATCTCACACCCCCTTACCTCCTCTTCAAACAGTTAATTTTTTGGTACTCCCGGAACTCGGTAAAAAAGTGACCCTAGAGGTTTTCGGGTTTCCTGATCACGAATCTGGGATCAATTTTGAAAGATATAGTATCAATATCAATAAAAATAAATAATAATAATAAAATAATAAATTTTTAGGTAATTCTAAGCGGGAGTTGAAAAATTAAACTTCAGGAGTGCCAAAAAGTAAAGTCTTTATAGTGGAGGAGCTAAATTGATCAAATCTGACCCCGGATTCGTAATCAGCGACCCCGAAAACCCCTAGAGTCACATTTTCACCGAATTTGAGCATAAAATTTAATACTACAAAATGTTTCCATACCAATCGCGCTCATGTTCACATAAATCCAAAATTTCATTTGATGTAATTTTGTGTTACGAAAATTCCGATTTAGCAAGCCAAGCCCGCTCCTTGAGCTCTCAATAAAGAGCTGCAGAAAGAGCCGTCATCGACCACTCTTCAGAGTGCAAATTATATGAATTCTAAGACAGATGCAATTTTACAAAGTGATGAGTTACTTAACTACGTGATCACTAGGCTCACGATGGTGCTATGTGACCCACTCTAGAATTAGCAAAGACGATAAATCCATCAACAGCGCTCGCAAAGTGGCCAACCATCGATGCTTGATGATAAATCGGATCAAAACACAATAATAGTCCGTTCCGTATAGTAATTATAGTGCAGTGGTATCGGATACTATCGACCGGATGAAATATTTCACATCGAGAAAGTCAAGTGCGCTTTGTTTGGAAAGGAAGCGATGACCGCCACTTGGGGATCTCAGCCCGCTAAAGGTCTCGCTGCAAATCTGTTGTAACGTGTATAATTGCAGATTGCAGCTCCAGGAGGCAGTTGTCCATGAAATTACGATGCAGTCTGGATGCAGTTGCCGTATCGAAAGATCCGCCATATGCGATGCAAGTGAAATTTCGTTAAACATCCCGAAACACCTTTCAATTAGCAAAGAGTCAAATTAACACGTCCCAGGCACTGTGTTTGAACTGGCCCAGGAGTCTTTTAAAAGGTCGTTAATCATGCGGTTGTTGCCCAGACGAGCGGAACTCCTTATTAAGTGAGCATCCAATAGGGCGCAACACCTGAAGCGTAAGACAATTTTTCATATCTGTTTGATCTTCTTCATCATCATCATCATCGGATCCAAGTTTGGTCGGGGTTATTTTGGAAGACCTGAACTTGCAGTTACTGCGTGGGGCCCCCGGAGCTCTTTAAATTGACAGGTGTATAGCCAACGAACTTATTCCCAGTGGCTTAGATAAATCCTTAGACCTCAAGGTTCTTGGCCAAACGTTGGCTGGTCTGACTGGCGAGGGCTTGAGAAACAAATTCCCTAATTTGAGCTGCTTGCAGCGTCGTCTACGTCCCTCAGGAAGGAAACGAGAAATATGTAAAGTGAAAAAGGGTTATTAGCATATATTTTCTGAAAGAGTGATGTTCAAATATTTTCATTGCTATCGCAGGCCTCAATTTGGGTTGAACTGCTGCAAACGGGTAGCTTAAATTTACAAAAATTTGGGCGGATATCATCATACCTTCACCACTGATATTTTAAAAGATATAATATTTAATTGCATTGTAATATACGCAGCCTTCTATTTCATCTACATAATAATATATTTTTAATATGACTTTCTCGTTGTAAATAGAAATCGGAATTTTGTATATACGTAAAACCCTGTAAATTGAAAATAGACTAAAACGTGCGTAATTCAATCTTTTATTTCAACGTAAAATAAAGGGAAATATATTTTTTTTAAATACCAGCCTATTTATAAAATTACAAATATATATATGGTAAGGTATAAGTATGCAATTCATTTTAAATATAAAAAGAAGGAATCACGATGCTTTAAAATTTAACCTAATTAATTATTATAATCACTTTCATAGACTATAAATTTTTACTTCGTGGCTGGTATTATGTTACTTTTATCACTCGATAATACTTAATGCTATTCTGGTTCGATGGTAGAGGAATAAGAGACAATCTCGGATCGGCAAGAATTGGAGAGGAAATCCATAATTAACAGTTTTGTGTGGTTTTTGGCTAAATATTTATAAACCTCACAAATCTTTCTACTAAAAAAGAATCAATAAGTAAATATCCCAGAATCAATAAGTACTAATATCCCACTAAATTTTAAAAAGAGTTTTAATTTTTAATTTTTACTGTTCTTTGACTTATCAATTCTTTTACTTATTTTTTCATGTGCTCTTCTTCGATTGACGTCATCTAATCTAAATAGTAAAATTCACAAGTTATACAAACTTGGATCTGTTACACCATTTTCCAAAGGGTTCCTAGCTATAAGCATTGACTTTTGGACCTAAACCAAATCTTCCATATACTTGAATATAATTGCTCATTATGATTAATTATGACCTTATAGAGGGTCAATCAACAATCATCTTGTGTCTAAGAGCATGTATGTGAGTCATTGCAGAGCAATTAGCTTGAATCTCACTTCATTCATTTTTATTGCACTTTATGGGTAGCAATCGCTCATTTTCACTTGAATATCATATGAAATGATGAAAACGAAACAGGAAGCTCAATTCCCACCGGGGACCATTATTTTTGATGATGAGACTTTTCGATTGAGTCTTACCAATCCCTCAACTTTTGATTTGGAATTCCTTAGCTCTCGAACCAAGTGAATCAATGGAATAATGAATATACGAATAATTGCTCAAAAAAATGAGACCCTTCCACTCCTTCGATTTTCATAATTTTTGGCATACATGTATATCTTGACGCCCTTTATCATGTATCTCATTTCCAGCTCTGGACACTCAAAGGAAGCTGTTACTTACTGACCTTGAAGATTCACACGAATAATTGCTCAAAAAAATGAGACCCTTCCACTCCTTCGATTTTCATCATTTTTGGCATACATGCAGGGCCGGCCCTACCATATAGGCGAACTAGGCGACCGCCTAGGGCGCCAGGCCTGAGGGGCGCCAGCGGGCGCCTGGTTATCGCAGCGGTGCTGCGGGCACTTGGGGCGGTCGCGGTCGGCACAGTATGCCGATAAAAGGAGGGCGCATAGGCGCAAAAATACACATTTTTTTATACAAGAAAAATATTTGAAAAATATAGGTACTTCTATTTATTATAAAAACACAACAAGTTCATTTAAACCGGGATCAGTCAGTTTATGGCGTTCTGCGCTGTTCTTAGTTATTTGTTTAACAAAGTTAAACTAGATTTCCCCTACAGCTTGAATCTTTTTTCGTTTCCCACTCCGCCCTTCCACTCGACTATCACTACTCAGAAGCTACACCACACTTGAGCGTTGAGCCCCCTCCCCTCGCGCCAGCATGTGGTTAGATATCTATTCATGATGTAAAAAGAAAATAAGGTGTGTTCCCTCGGATGATTAATTTGCGCAACCTACTGCGCAGCCCCCAGCGCGATCATTTATATTATACATATATCTATTTGTTTTTAAATTTATGCACTAAAATAATAATTCAATATGGCGCTGATGGGGGCGAAATGTGATTGGCCGAATCCAAATGGCTGCGCGATAACACACCTTATATTCTGTTAATGTTGCAAGAGTTGAAGCTGAAGGACTCGCCAAACAAATAGGAAAATTTGAGTTTGTAGCATATCTTGTTGTGTGGTACAATATTTTGTACGAAGTTAATTTGACCAGCAAGCTGCTTCAGACAAAGGGGTTTGACTTATCTGCTGCAACAAAACAGCTGAGCAAAACTAGCGAATTTCTCAACAAGTCAAGAAGTGATAATGGTTTTGAGAAGATGCAGAGGATCTTGACATTCCGACGACATTTGAACAAGAGTCTACAACAAAACGTCTAGGGAAAAAGAAAAGACAATTTTCTTATGAGGGAGAGGATAACCCAATTCAAGATCCTAAACAGAAGGTCAGTTTTTATTTTGAATCCTGGACACTGCCATCAGCTCAGTTAGGGAACGATTTGAGCAGCTCGAAGAAATTAATTCAAAATTTGGGTTTTTGTACCATATTGATGAGCTAGAAGACAAACCATCAAAGTTCGTCCTAGAAAAATGTGCAGCCCTCGAAAAAGCGTTGACGCATGATCGGTCGAAGGACATTGACGCAGTGGAGTTGTGTGGAGAACTACAAGCTATCTCCAGACGAGTTGACAAGCAGTCAACCCCGAAAGACGTACTTGATTTCATTTTAAAATCAGACTTAGAAGAAACCTTTCCTAAGTTGTATGTTGCTATGCGGATTCTCCTAACACTACCAGTATCGGTAGCATCAGGAGAATGAAGCTTCTCAAAACTGAAGCTCATAAAAATGTATGACTCAAGAAAGATTGGTTGGTTTGGCCACAATATCCATTGAGCGAGAGCTGGCTCAAAATATCGAGCTTAACAGTTTAGTTGCGACATTTGCCAAAAAGAAAGCCAGGAAATAAAATATCTAAGCTTTTTGTTGGCTGTAGGGTCCTTTGGAAAGTGTAAATAAGTTAAACTGTTACGATTATCTGACAATAAAAGGTACATTTAAAATTTTGTTCATGTTTTAAATTTCCTATAGTTTAGTGATTAAATTGTATTGGGAGAGGGGAGTGGCTCAATTCTGGGGGAGGGGGGCGCCAAACAATACTTTCGCCTAGGGCGCCAAAAACCCTTGGGCCGGGCCTGCATACATGTATATCTTGACGCCCTTTATCATATATCTCATTTCCAGCTCTGGACACTCAAAGGAAGCTGTTACTTACAGACCTTGAAGATTCACACTGCTTCCAAACTTCTCATTTCAATTTACATATATATGTTTTCTCACTGTCATTTCAAAGTACATTAGTATATGATATAACTACAGCAATCTAAAATCCAAACTCAATCTCTGTTGGACACTAGGAGGACCTAATGTTCAAAAGGTTTTCGCCCTCTAGTTCCCCTGTTTTTTGATATACGAAATAAATATGGTACCTCCAAACTTAACTCATAAGGACACATCCATGTATGGTATAGGTATGGGATTTTCTTGCTTAAGTCCAAGCGGACACGCTTATAGCTAGGAACCCTTTAACACTTTAGCATTCGGAAGATAGTTAATTAAATAAATAACACAGGCCTGCGATAGTTTTCTCCTTACAAAACAAAGTAGTAATTTCGATAGGATTTATTCTGTAGATCACGAATTCGCAAACGAAAACGTTATATCACGTCATGTTTTTGAAAAAATAGGTTTGAAAAGTACAAAATTTCATATTTTGGCCACTTTTAAAAATTCATTAAAAAATAACGAATTGTTGTAGGAGCTTGTAAAGTAGCTCAAATAAAAGTATAGTTATTATTTTAAAATGCGACAGGATTCACTTTTTTCCTATAAGCCGATTACTTCATACAATAGATACTGAATGAAGATGATAGCTGGCGCACGCTCATGAAAATGTTATTCCTGAAGACGCTTTATAAGTGATATAGATTAGTGGTATGGCTATATATCGGATAAGGACTTAGGCCCTCTTTTAAGTCATGTAACTAGGTTTTTCCATATTCCATTATTTTTTAATGAATTTTCTAAATTGGCCGAAATACTCTATTTGGTACATTTCAACTCTATTTTGCTAAAAAACGTGACGTGATAGGAAAAAAACTGAGTTCAGATTCGTAAGCAGGAGGTCCCAAACTCCCATAATCTGCTATAAAAACCGAGAAGGGGAAAACAAGTTTTTAACACTAGAACTACCAAGACCGGTCAAATTGACCGGTACTAAATTTCTTGCTTGAATTAATCATATTTTTTGAAAATATCTCTTAAGGGGGTACATGGGTTTCAAAATTTTAAAAAAATCGATTTTTTTTTGTTTCATTTTAAAGTATATCATACCAAGAGTATTTTCTCAAAGTTTCAAATCGATCGGAGCAAAACTCTAAGAGAGCGAGCGATTTCCCCCACTAAGCTCTACCACCTGCTCGAACCGTATATTCACAACGCTGGTTTCTTCTTCATTTCCAGTCCAGTTTTTCTCAAAAACACATTTTTTAAGTCGGTAGTCACGATTACTTAAAAACTATTCCACCGATCATCCTAATATTTTGTATAATTCTTCTACGTAGTATTCTCTAGGGGGTGAACGAAGGATTTTCTTTTTGGTGCATTACAACTTTACTTATGTGGCAAAATATATTGATTTTTTATACCGAAAAATGATTTTTTAGCGCGCAACGCCGCCAAAAATTCAAATTTCGATTTTTTAACAAATCCTTCGTTCACCCCCGAGCTATAAACGTATACTACAAGAAAAAAAAATTTTTTTGTTTCAGATAAATCTAAAGCAAGATATCATGTCTACCGCATTTTCACCAAGTTTTCGAAAAATAGCCACTAGAGGGTCAATTTTCAAAATTTTCAAACAAAAATTTCACAAAATATTGTTCAAAAGTTGCTTTTTTCAATAAACAATAGTTTCAATATAATTGTATTTATTGCACCATTAAAAAATCTGTCCAAAGTTTAGTCATTTAAGACCCATGTACCCCCTTAAGAGTAATATCAAATCTTTTAAGGTTCAAAATTACGACATATCGCGAACCTATTTCCATTTATAAATATTAATTTAAATGTGAAAGCATATTACTTTAAAGGTGCCAAAAATTATCAAAATTACAAGCTTGAGCGCCGGTAGTTCTAGTGTTAATTCGCAGGCCTGTGTAATTTATCCTCCATATAATAAAGTTAACTAAATAAATAATTTGTCCTCCAAAAATTGTGATTACTTGGTAAATCATCGGTCAGAAATTTTAAAATACTTAACTAGTTGGTAATTTTCTGTGAGAAATTTCTGATTAAACAAGCAATCGATAATTCATGGGCCAAAAAATCGAAAATATCCATTTACATCAAATTAAAACCTATTATTGTGTTATATATACCTGAAGTTTAAAAAGAAATTAATAAACATTTTTTCCTTCATACTCTTTTATATTATATATTACTGTTGGTGCAACGAAATTAATTCCGACTTGCATAACACCTATTTAACTAACTTAATACGACTGCAAAGGGGTTAAACATAGAATGAACTACAAAACTGAAAACTATTAAATTCAGAAACTTGGAAGAAAGATTAAAACACTGAACAAATATGGAATATTTAAACCAGATAGATCCAGTTCTTCTAAAGCCTAGTTTTTTATAAAAATCAACTCTTCCTGATTGTAGCTCTCGTGAATTAACCGCCTTTTTCAAATCTGAAACAGGATACCTAATTACGTAAAGTGGTTGCAATGATTGCATTTTAATGAGTTTTTGCCAATAACCCCCTAAACTCTGGAAATAATTGCGAGTAAATAATTGGAATGCGTCGATATCGTGTAAGTCGGCTTAACATTAGAAGTCTTGTGCGCAACACAGAAGCTCAATCTCTTCGGAGATCAATTTCGAAGTAATCACTCAAGACGAATGCTGCAATCAGGTTGCGTTTAACATCCTCCGTAAGACGCCTTAATGGGATCAGTTTGGAATGAATGGCCTATGCGCGGCGGCATTTGCCACAGTAGCAAATTCCTCTGGTCAAATTAAATGAAGTCCAGCCTTCAGGTCTAACCGCGATAATCGGGCACCTTCGTGCGGCTGCAATCTCTGTCAGTTCTAATGGCAACAATTACGTTTGTTGCCAACTTAAATGGATTTCCCACGGCCCAAGTGTTTCATAAACAAGTAACTTTCTCGCAGGCACTTTAAGCCTCGCAACAGGACCAAAGGATCCGAAAAAAGGATCCCTTCGAGCCGCAGTCATTTGCGGTTCTAAGCATGACTAAAAAACCCATGGGCACGCAACTTTTTGACAGAGGAAATCGTCGCTTTGCCGATTGGAATACCTGCGTTACAGTCGGGCAGGGGCAGAATCCACAAATTGGAGCCGTTTTCACATTTTAATGATTCCGTGTCGAGGTTCCTTCAATTTGTTGCGTTCGAGAAACGTCAATCAACCACACGACACTCAGTCAATCGATCCGCGCATGCACTTCTGGCTAATTGAGCCGATACGAAAAAACATGCCCATTTCATAAAGTTCTCATGTCAGAAACAATCTGGACGTATCGTGGTCTCATTTCGCCTTCTCGGATTGCGTGACTCCTGGTGAATCAGTCAAGACCCCAACAAAGAAGGACTTGATCAAAACCTGGGCTATTTTTAATGGAGAAAAACACCTTTTCGGCCGATACCTGCCGATGCATTTCCTGCCGAATGGTTTGTGGGTGCATTGTTCGGATGAAAGGTTTCTGAAGTGTAGCAATTATTGAACGATTACCACGACCAATTTTGCGGAATGATTTCTCCACAAAGTGTAATGGAAGTATGTCAAGCAAATATGTCAATTATGTAAGTAAGCAATTCGAAAACCATTAATTATTCTCCACAAAGTTGAACAATTTGTATTTACAACAATTCAAGTTATGTAATATCAGTTATTTAAGATCGATTCTAAATAATCTAATGGCCTAAGCTGTTTTTTGATTCCGCTAAAAGTCGTAAAGAACATTCCTTTGGATAAATTAAAGATTGGATTTCATTTTTTTGCAGTTAAGTCCAGAAAACAAAAATTTAGAAAATAATTTTTTCCAATACATTGGTTTTTAACATTTTTGGTTTACTAATTTGATCAGAAAAGTATATAAAGTCTTTCTTCAAAGGGTGGGCTCTATAACGAAACAAGATATGTATGTAAAGAATGTGCAAAAAAAAACGTAAGTATTTATTGGGACAATGGCTACATTTTAAAAACTTTAGGACTTATACCTTTTAACAGCTGAAAAAGATAAGAAATTTATGTAAAAATTGTACAATAACATTTTTTGTCATAAGTTTTATGTTTATTCATCACAACAAACATCTTCTTCTTTTGAGTTATCTAAATCTAAATTTTTATCCCCACGTGTTGTTCTTAATGTCTTGTAAAAGTCGTTTTTATTAGAGGTGTATATTTCAATATTTCATCATGTCTTGTTTTGGTTCTTTTGAAGTTATTTGAAACTAGGATACAATAATGGTTGACTTATATTTTTTAAGGTTGCTGGGCTATCTATTTTTGGTTTTTTTATATCAAATACATAAGGGTATCACCCTCGTCAAAATTATATTTAATACTATTTGCTGCTTAACTACCGCATATTAAATCTGAACTGTTGGTACAACCAACATAAATCGAAAGAAAAAGTATAATTTAGTTTTTATTTTTAAGTTTATGTAAAAAAATATTGAAGCAGATTTATTCAAATTATTCTACAATATATTCAGAAGCTGTAAAAAGAAGTGCTTTCTGACCTAGAAAAAAAGGAGCACAAAAATCAGAAAATATAAAAAAAAATTAGCTTCTGAGCGACTCATTTATTGCTATAATTTTTTCTTATTGTGTTTGGATTTAAGTTAGACCACCCTGATCTTTAAAAAAAACAAATATTTTATTGTTTTATCATATAGCTTAAAGTCTTAAGAGCAATTTGATTGGTCATTCATTCAAAAATTCCAAAAATTGGCTGGGTTCTAGCAATTCGAATTCAACTAATATCTCCGTTTATATAGTACACGAAGAAGTGATTCTTGATTTTTGGCATTTTTTTCGAAACTATAACTAGTTTCAAACTGATGGAAAAAACATTTCGAAGGCTATCTATCTGATTTAACACAAATTTGAAACACATCTTATTAATAACATTATCTTCGATATAGAATACGGGTTTTGTGATTAGACGAACTATTAATTTGTTAAAAATTTTTAAATTTTTCCGTCAACAGTCCAAAAAAAAAATGATGAATTTTCTATCCCGTCAAGATGGTCTTACCCTTTAATTTCTTGGAAAAATTAATATAATAAATATATTTTTATTGTATGTATAGTTTTGGGGGATTTCATTCATGTAAAATAACAATTTCTGTTGTATCGTTTCGAAGGTTCTAAAGATAGTTATTCTATTCTACTATTTGTTTTCTTTCTATATCTTTAAAGTTATAAATTCTATCGAAATAAATATATGAAAGTCGTTAGAGTGACTGATTCCGAATTGGCTTTCAAAATTTAGAGAAAAAACAAAGTTGTATTACATCACTTATCAAATCGAATTAGTTTGTCCCAAACAAATAATTTAGAATTCGGAATGACCACGTTAATGTTACCAAGATATATTATTAAAAACATTTCAAATTATATTACCTACTTAAGTTATTAAGATACATAACCGATGATTTTTTTTTTTTCTTACTCGTAATCAATCACTACTCCAATCCTATTTTTCCTGTGCTGCGAAGGATGCTGACGAATCCCATGATCCCGAAAAACACCATGACATCTCAATCTGTGTCGTATAAGGAATAATGTGGCATTGCACAGAAAGCATCTACCGAAACGGGGGAAAATTGATGAGTTCTCATTAGTCTTTTCCCTAATATTCTCCAAAATCTTAATCATCCCTTATCATAGCGGAGGAATTTCGTTTTCGGTACACGTCTTCAGTCTTCACATGCGAGCTAGAACCTAACTTTGTCGCCTCACCTTTCAGCTTCCCTTTGATGTCACCATCAAGTCTGCAGCGAAGTGTCATAAGTTACCCTGTGGCAACTAGGTGTATCCGCAGTCGATTGATCCCCAGATTAAGTGGCAGCGATTTGTCAAAATACGCCGAAGTCCTTTAAGATAAGGAACGCGGTTACAGTCGAGATTAATTTTTAGGGTGGGAGTTTTTTGGGTTTTTGAGCGCGGAAAAGCGGGCACTCAAAACGGCATAAGGGATTAAATGTAACATCTAAGGTTTTAACGCGAAACCTGTTGGGATTCACCTGGCGACTACTCATTACAAATTTCCTGGCTATTTTTAGGACAGTTTTGATAAAGGTATGTCTACGCGCTTGGAGCAGCACCGGCGTTTTTAAAAAATCAGGAAAACCTCGTTTGAAGTAGAAAAAAAAAAATCGAAGAAAACGCAGAGATAACGCCGAGGACATACCATATATTTCATTCTCAGACTGCGAAGCTGTAAGATGTCTTAATTGGTTCTCGAAGTGACCATGCTCCTCGTTGTCGGTTTAGCGCTTTTATTTATTTTTTTGTTTTAGTGGCTTAGTTCGGGTTTAGCTTTCATTTCGATCCGCTTCTTAACCAAAGGTGTAGGCTTATCTCGAGTCGCACTCGCCATGCTCAGAAGGTAAAATATCTCAATTTTGAGAGTTCTTAGGACGTTAATTTGGTTTATGGATTCGCTGATGGCCTGGCCGTAAATCTCTGTCAGCCGAGTGAGAAGCGATCGTGTTTTATAGGTGTCGCTCTTGTCGCTTGTCATCAAGGGTCCTCGCTTAATTGAATTTTCGCCCTTATCGCCGTTTAAGAGCCTTTCAATTTTTTTACTTGTTCATCGGAGATCGTAATCTTTGCGCACATGCGCAATGGACCTTATGGGTATCGAAGGGTTGTCTGTAACCGGAAAGATCTTTCATGGAGAGTTAGTCACTAAAAAAAAAACGAACATGTATGTTTAGTTTATACTTTTTATAGAATGGCCTTTAGGAATCCGTAGGTGTGAGAAAGGGTATGAATTCAAAAAATATTTTCCACTTTTTATTTAAAGTAAAATTGTGACACTCAGAAGATCTAAACGAATCTTACAAGACCTCAAAAATTGGTTGGTTATCGGTTTAGATCCCAGTTAGAAATATGATCAACCTACAAGTAATAAAAAGTAATACTTTATAAATATTTAAAGACCTCGCTTTTACTTCAGTTTATCTGCTTTTAGCAAAATTATTTCCACATAAAGGACATTATTCCACAAATTATTAAATTTGGAGGTGTATTCAAGAAGATAGTCTACATTTCTTGCTCTCCCATGGCCTAAGGAGATCTAAATTTAATTTTCCTACTTGTCTTTAATCAAACATAGCTAGATTGTAGACAGGGTATCAAAAAACAAGATATTGTAAAGTCTTTCTGAAAAGGGAAGTTGTTGAACATGATGTATGTATTTCAGTAAACATTAATATTCTCTACATATCTGTGCGGTCAAACATTTTGAACTAATTTTATAATATTCTTAGAAAGTACACACAAGATGTTTTTCAACTAGAATCTAGCAAAATTCCAACTAGAGTTGACTAAGATTTCCAGTTAAAAATCTAGTGAAAATGTAGACGCAAGAACTCTACTTCCCTGCAATAACTAGATTTATACCTAAATTAACTAAAATTCCTAGAATTGGAATTAAAAGCACTAGAAATACAATGAATTTCTTTTAACTAGATTTATGTCTAAATTCACTCGATATCTGAATATAAAGCCCAGAATTCTATTGGCTGGGTTTCTAAAACCTTTACTAGAAATTCTAGATTTGTAATTTTTGTTATGCAGTATATTTTTATCTACATTAGTAGTTTAAATCCTAAAATGTTACTACATGTTTGAAGTCCGCGCGAAAATAAAACTGATTGTCTATAATTGCCTAGTAATGGATTTATATCACTCAGATTATCGCGAAATTTTGAGTGCTGTAAGATTTATTTTTTAAAAAGGTTCCATTTTTAACCAGTTAACTGTGGCGCCCTCATTTAAAAGTGCGCACAGTTTTGTGTCGTCAGAATCGAGACATGACGAGTATATTCGTCAATCACAGAATAAGTTGCGCTGGTAAGATATTGGATCGTGATAATTCTATGAATTTTTGAATGAATCGTGGGATAGTCAGTATCGTTTTCTTATTTTTGGTAAACAAATTGATTGAATTCTTGAAACACCAAACCGAGGAGACAATTCCCAAGAAAATTTTGTGCCTCTCAGTTCATGTGCTTTGTATTTGGAATGGTTTTTTGTTGACATTCATGTAATTGGCCCCTTTCTCTGCCTGACAACTTCCAATTCTTTTATAAAATCTAAATTATTTTCAGACTGACAAGAGTTCTTGTAGTTTCATATTTTTTGGTTAACATCTAAAAAACGTTATCATCGCACATAAATAAATTCATTATGCGAACTGGTAAACTTTTTCAAACAGTGCATACCGGGACGCATGAGATCATCTCAAACTGTTTATATTTTCTACTTGTTTGTTTTATTCCGGCATAGCCTCAAAATATTCTAAACATCTTTAAATTTGAGAATATGTTTTGTTTTTCTCAAAAATTGCAATTTAAATAGCCAATGGTCACTGATTTATACGTATGACGAGTATACTCGTCAATATACAAAAGTTTGCCACTTCTCCATGACGAGTATACTCGTCAATCACAGTTAACTGGTTAATGCTGATTACTCATATTTGTAAAATGTTAATAAATAATGTTGGGTCATGTGTTCGTTCCTGCTTCGTAATGTATTGCAAAATCAAACAACTACGAATTTCAGTAATTCTATCAGAAAAGCAGTTAAAGGTATATTGGAATTTCGATTTTTTCAATAGAATTTAATCTTTTTTAGCTAGATCAATTAATACCTAGCGGAAATGTTGTTTTCTTTGATCTTAAGTTAATTTTGGAGTAAGACGAATATTTTAGATTAAACGCATTTGAAATTATTCTTAATCTTAATGTATACAACTTCATCAAATTATACAAGAAGTATAAAATTCATTCGATGTCTGACGAATTTAAAAACCTCGTAATACGTTTTAGGAAGTTATTTTTTGGGTGAATTCAAATATAAAATAATTGTAATAATTCCTATTTTTTTAAAGACACGTGGCGTGATTAGACATTTTCGCTTGCTCATTTATAACCTATGAAAAAAATGCTATAGAAATTATATAAGACTTGCTCTGTGCAAAATTGGTGTCGACCAGTGATTTTATTCGATATAGAATCTGAAATAATGCCTTCATATTGCTGATGGATTATCTTCGTTAGCTACCGTATTGAGGTAGTCTAAAATTCTAGGGCTACTATTCCTTCTGCGAAGCTGCGCGTAACTTTTCTTGATTAAATCAAAAGCAATTTTCCCGAGCAATATCTCAATTGAAAGGCAGGTTGCATACAATTTTCAGATCATAAGACCCTAAGTTCTGTTGTACCGCCAAGGTTGAAGATGAGCTCTATATGCAAAAGCACTTATATTACTTATCCATGCCTCGTATCTTTCGCTCCCTTCCGACTGGGGCCCTGATATCGAAATCAGATTACCTATGCTGGAAGCATATATGAGAGCGGTAGAGTTGCTGCCAAAATAATGGATACGAGGCAATAACTCATTGTTTTAGCGTGGCGGACGTGTTAAAAAAGTCAAACATGTGCCCCATTATGTCAGCCATCAAATGGAGAATGCGAAATTCTTCCGGTTGATAAGGGCTCCGGTGCCCAACGGGAGGCGATATACTACTAACAATTTGATTTATCGCACAAATTTATCAACTTTTATTGATCGCTTTCAGATATTTTTCAAAGTAAAATTTTGTTTGCGGCGCTTCCATAAATCACCGAAATCGAAATTGCATAAAATTAGCCCTAAGGATATATAGTATGCGGCGAGGATACTCCTCCTTGATTTATTGCCGCCATAACGCAAGGCAAGGTGTTTAAATCAGAACGTCGCATGAGCAGGGAGCATTTTGAGCCCTTGAAAGCAGCAGCCAGCTAACGTTCTAGCGTTAATTGAAACTAAAATTGCAGCAGTCGTGCAGGTCGGCGGCCGCTTGTTGGCTGTTTAGGGCTCCATACGGGCGCCGTACTGTGCTCCTCGTCGATTTATCTCCCTGATCGGATCGAATTAATTTGTCATGTCGGCCTCTTACCTGCCTGAACACGTAGCAGCGAAGGTGATAGGTAAAGAGTACTTTTTTGTTTCTGTGACTCGAAGACGCTCCTCCGTTCGCCGCCGCCCCTGCTACACTACTTTCTACCGAGAGTAGGCTCCGATTTGACTTACAACTAGGCAAAAAGGCGAACGATTTTGTGCCCGCCGAACAGTCGTCGAGCAGGGACACAAAGTGCAACGAAATTTCCCTCCGAGGCATGAAAGGTGAACTCCTCTGGTTGCATTTCATTAGCGGCGACTTGCTCGTCTGATTGTGTCAATTGGGGGCCCGGGAATTGCGTGCAACTATTTGCTGATCATCGGCGATACGAACTCAGCCTTGTTTGGACTTGGCAACTTCTGTCTGTCCACTCAGTCTTGTCCGACCCTTGACGTTAGTTAATTCTCGAAGCCGGAAGGTGGTACTCGTTTCGAAAGGAGTTAAAACGTTTTTCTTTTATATGGAACACAAGAATTTTAGTACCTCACACTGGACAATTGAACTGTGCAGAGTAACGATATTGAGATTTTTGATTAAATTCTACTGCATACAGGATGTCCACTCCACACTGGTAAATATTATGCGAAGATTACAAATGCGCCAAACAATAAAGATGATTTTTTTTAACAAGGAAAAATAGCTAACCTTTTGATATAAGGTTTTAAAGAAGAAAATTGATTACTAACCATTTCTTGATTTATTTATAATTGGAATGTCAACTAAAATTTTTGTTAGTTAACTTAACTTTGTATATGGTACAAAAACATTTCTCGTAGTAAGATTGAAGTATAGTTGAATTGAAAGAGTAGAACGTAAATAATAATAAATGTAAAAATTAATAATAAATATTGTAAATAGTAATAATTGTAATTAGGAATATCTTAAAAAATAGTTAAAAGTTACCTAATAACTATCGCAGAATCTAGACAACAATATTAGACTAGTTATGAAGAGCCACTGAACTATCCTGGTACTAAATTAAGTCTAAGAATGGTAGAAGACACATATCCGGTCCAGTCTAGAGTCACAGATTAAAGGAACAAGAATAAAGCTTTTACGAGGTTCACGTTGGGTGTTTTAATCAAAGGACTAAATAATTCAAAGATGATTATTTAAATGTAAATTAACATTTTCTTCAATATAGAAATGGTACTTTTTTTCTGATTTTTACGGTTCCGTACCTTCGAGGGAGCCCTTGTAAAATCCCTTACGTGTCTGTCCAAGTGTCGGTCTGGCGCAACCGATTTTCTCAAACACCTTGCGACGTAGAAACTTGAAATTTTGTATAGTTATACATCTTATTAACCCACATTGTTGCCCTAGTTAACACTTTAAAAAATGTTAAAAATGTAAGAATTAAAGAGAAGGTAAATTAGGTATTCAAACGCCTTTTTTTTTAACTTTATATATCATGTGGAGTAAAATGGCTTGTTATATATATTTTCATAATTAGAAATAGAATATTTAATAATAATATTCTGAAAAATATGCGAAAACTAACCGGTTTTTTTGTAATACAAACTGTGTGCTTTCTTTCTCGATGCTACTGCAAATTCTAATTAACTAACATTTGATGAACATGTTATGAAAAATTTATTTAAAAATATTAATACTTTTTCATGGAATCTTGCTAATATCTTCTAGATAAGTATAAGAAATTACTTATAAATTAAAAAATTCAAGATGTTGCCCTGGAAAATGTCTTTAAGTTTAAAAACCTAGTAGTTTTTTTTTTACTTAACATTATTTCTTATTTTTGATACATATCGAATGCATAACTACCAAGGCTTCTAAAATGTAAAATGATTGGCTTAATTACAAGAAATACATCTTATCATAGTGCCCCATTTATATTTAAGGCTCTGTACATTTCTTTAGTCAGATTTATTTTATGTATGCAATGTATATATCTAAACTACATCTCTTACATTAATAAGTTAGAATCTGTCCAAAGATTATTTACCAGATTTATAGCCTAGAAATTAAATATTTGGTGTGATTGTAAAACTAGATGCTGATTATTTGGATTTACCGCCTTAGAAAAAGACGTAATGTTAGTTATAGTTTATTTGCGTTTGATATTCTGACCGGTCCGGTTACTTGGTTTTAATTTATATTTTTATACGCGTCAAAGAGGTTCAAGGATTTTGTTAGTAAACCCTTACCATAGAACAAATTGTGATCAAATTAAGGTTTTTTAATAAATATAATAACTCTGTAGATTACAATGTTGATCGTCTAGAATTAAGGTAAATCCTTTATAACGAATCATAATATTATTATGCTATAGTCACTTTTTTACGTATCATAGTTGTTTCTCCTAGTCTATAAGATTGTGGTGATCTGTAGACTGATATAAATAAATATAAGTTTTCTCAATATGTACACATAATAATTAAGAGACGGTTGTTGTTGAAGTCAAATAAGATATTTTGATTATAACGAAAGCCGAATTGAAAACCAAAAAATGCAGATAATAGACTAATGGTTTTATAATTTTTGGTTCGAATTTTAGTAAAGCTAGCTTTAGCTAAGCTACTACACGTAAGATGTTGCTAATGAAGATAAACTGCAATTTTTCCTTCGAGCAGAAGGATATATGTATATGCTGATCTTGAAAGCACACTAAATACCCTTTTTTTTTAAATAATGATTTAAAGTGGTTATTGAAACACACAAAATCTGGAAGCTGTTAACACATTCCTGTTTTGCCGGTCTGATGAAAGCAGAGAAGATTGAGTTTGTCAGGGATTTCCAAGAAGCGGACATATAGTCAGGTAGTTTCAATGAATGAATGCGAGGGACGAAAGAAGAACAGATTAGTCATAGTGGTTATCATCGGATTGGATCAGAGTCCATTATGGGAACTTCTAGTATGAGCTGATGTTCAGGTGCCGACTGTCCTTTCCCTTTCTCTCGGTGTCAACAGAGAGGACAATAATAAGCCATTCGGACACGCCACTTAAAGCGAGACAAAGAACATGTGTAGGCTATTTTGAAAGGTGTGAATGGGACTCTGGCTGCAACTAATCTACTGACAGCGACAAATTGACCTCATTAATTTCAGTTTACGACAACATTAAGGATCACCGGCCCTGTGGGAGAAATTGTTTGCCTTTGATGTCATCTCCTGACAGTTTCCGCTTGATAGCGTGTACCATTTATGGGCTGATCTCAGGTTTTTCGTCCTCACAATTTTATTACTTAAGGTAAAGAAATATTTAATTATATCAACATAGTAATGATTTTTTACCTTATATGCTAAGTTCGCCTTACAGACTAGGCAATTATTCAGATTATACATCTACATTAAGTAAAACTAAGCTTTCATATTAAAGCAAGCAAATATCTTTAAATTCAATTATAGATAATTCAAATTAAAAAAATTTACATAATTTATTAAAGTCTGGAATGGAGGCAGTAACAACTTCAGAAAACTCATAGTTCGTTCTATGTTCAGGAGTCTACAAAAAATTTCTCATACGCAATGTCCGGTCCGAGGCATAAATATTGATTGCCCAGTACAGTAAACATAACTAATTAAAATATTTCTTATGAATAAGACACGCAAATGAGTTCGTCTATTATGCAGCATTTGTAACCCTAACAGTTGACATCGAGTTTCATAACATCTTGTATTTTTTAAATAAAAACCAATTAAAATTTCTGTGCACCGATTCTATTCGGGTAATCCAGAGATCATGCTGAAAATTCTATATAAGTGTCGCATATTCCAGAACAGATCTGATTAAAGAGATAAAATTAATCCCAGTTGTAAAAGTATCATGAAATTCTGCTGTGTTCCTTTTAATAAAATTTAAAACTCTAAGTGCTTTGTTGATGTTAATTTTAATTACTCACTGTGTTTTTCTTTAAATTGAATAAATTTACCCATTATCCTAAGGATCATTATTTTTTAAATTGAAATAAACATTCTCTTACTTAATTTTAAGGAAAACATTTCATTAACAACATTATACCGATCCAACTTATTTTAAATATATTGAATTTTCTTATAATTAGTAAAATTATTAATTATCAAATATAATATCAAATATAAATATATAATATTTATATATATAAATTCAGATCTTCTAAATATTCAAAAAGAAATAAAATAGTCTTTAGTTTTGAAGAATATTTCTTTAAAAATAAGAAATTTAATTTTTTCCCTTAGTTTTGTTTTTAAGTACATAATTTCCTTAAATATGAGGTGCTCATTTTTCTGATTGATTTATTAAAACCTACTCAGAATTATCGGCCACCGCATTGGTCACATATTTTTCTTTGATTCCAAATCAGTGAGCAATAAAACCTTTTTGTGATTATATTCATAAAAATTTCTTTACCAAAATAATTTTCTTCACCATATTGATCAATAAATGGTCGTGAAAACCTCTATATACCTTTCCATTGAAATGTCATTCCCATATTTAACCCTGGTATTACACAGAGGGTCAGCTGGATCCCAAACATTTTTTTTAGATCTGATATATTTGAATATCTTAGAATGAGAAGAAATATTCGAGGCATCCGATTTGTAGTTAAACATAAGTTTTTACAAACAAACATTCTATCGAAAAGTACATTCTCTCATTGTAAATTCTACTGTTTTGATTTAAAACGACTAAACATTTTATTTTCAAACGTTTTAGTGTTTAAATTACTGTCCACATATTTTAAAACGTTAAACAATTTATTTATTTATTAAATATTTTAATATATATATATATATATATATACATTTAGTTTTTTTTATTTTAAAAAAAGTTTAAAAGTTTTAAAAGTTTTGAATATATTCTATATGAATTTATTAGAACATATTTTCTTCCACAACACTCATATAAAATATGTATGGTATAGTATCTTTATATAAACAACCTATGAAACATGTAAATATAATAGCAACACAATTATCTGAAAAAAAAGAACATTTTTATTTATTGCAGGTTTATAGAAGAAACCATACTGTTTTGAATATAATTAGAATATTATTCATTTTAAATTGTTTTCATTATGCATTTGTATACTCTACGTGGTCAGTTAAAACAATAAAAACGTTTTATTTGGATTTAATTTAATTAAAACGTCTTAAACATCAACATTAAAACCTTTCAAGTGTTTTATAATAAAACATTTCAATGTCTAAAATAAGTCTAATAACTTAAAAATAAAACACTTGAGTGCTTTAAAATAAAACACTAACATGTTTTCAATTTAGATATTTAGATTTACAGTGCTTAGTTAAAAGAATAACTTTATAGCAGTTTGAAAATATTCTGGGGTCAGATTGACCCCAAATTTTATAAGGAGGTGTGTACTACCAGAGTTAATTCTACATTTTACATTTTACATTTTCAATTTGTAACAGACACGAATAATAAGCAACTCTGAAAACACATGGAAATTTTTGATTCAAAATCGTTTTACAGGCATTATTATTTTCTACAGTTAAGATTAATAAAGTGTAACCAAAATTTAAATTTTTCGGAGGCGATACTTTAGAATATATACTTAGTTAAAATTGGGTGCCAAAACTCTACAATTTAACGAATTTACACTGTTATATCGTATATATTAATGTGTAACGTGCGTGTTATGTAGTCAGATTTTATCTCCAAACGTTTATAAATATGTGACAATATTATTTTAAAATCGATTTCTGCTTGTTCAGTCGGTTTATTTTAGGTGTAACTTTGATGAAATAGACCATTTTAGGATAGCCAAACCTTCCGATGACTTTGATAATTTATTTTTAAATTGAAAATTATAATAAAATTCGTAATACCTACTACTTAAATCTTATGGTGCACCTTTTAAGATTTTAAGAATGTATGAGATGCCTTTTCAAAATAATTTCAAGCAAAGTGTCCCATTCATTTAGAAATATGGTGTTTGTTAGGTCTTCGCAGACAGACATATGTAAGCAAAGGTTACCCATAACCCTTTTTCTATCTGTTACGAAAGCGTTCTCCTGCAGGTGGGATTTCTCCACAGGTGAGAAGAAAAAAGGCGCTCTGTGTAACTATTCTCAGGTTTAATTGCACATTCCGGTGGCAAACACAATGCAGAGATTTTATCCAGCCGGTTGCAGCCAGCTCTCGACATTCCCATCGTCGCCGCGCACCGCCGCGCCGTCCCCCGGAGACGCTGAACTATATCAATGCATGAAGTGCCATAACTTGTCAAAATTACAGAAAAGTTTCAAGACACGAGAGGGAAATTATGGCAAGTGCATCACGGCGGCAATTACCCGGCGTACGCAATGGCGGAATGAGCAGTTGCAATCAGTAGCGCGGTTCGTGCTCACATTCTTGTTATGCCTTTTTCCTGTTCCAGCGAGTGGAATAAGAAAAGGCCCAAAAGACCTTGAAGGGCCAGTCTCCTCCTAACGAGGCGGGAAGGCCGGTGCTTGACCGGGATGAAATCGCCTACTCCCGAAGACGCGAGATGGCGCAAAAAGGGGGTCGGCAAAATTGTTTCGCCCAATTTTATGGCGAACTGCAGGCCATTAATGATAGCTATTTGGAGTCACTGTGGAAAATTACTTTCGCGGGTAGAGGTAGGCGAAGGCACGTCCTGGATTGATAAATTCTCGAATCCTCAAATTATCCTTACCTCCTTAAATCTCCCTTCCGGTTAAACTAAATACGATATTCTAAAAGCAGTAATGAATGCTGGCAATGTAATTTCAAATGCAATTTTCTTTGCGGGTCTTCGTTATTATAATATACTATATCTAGAGAATATGCTTTCCTATAAATTAATAGCACATGCAAAGAGATATTTCAAGGTACAATATTATGTCTGGAAGAACGGTAGTATGTTTGAGAAATCATAAATTTTCCTAAAACTGGCTATAATTACTCTTTAGACATGCATGTACAGTTCAAACATATATTCTTATACATTTTAATCTTGCTATATACTATACAATATGCAAGTAATCAGTGGGACGTAAAGATTCACTTCAGTATAAATATTATCTCTAATATTTTATATAAGGACTGTATATTGTGGAGATGTTAACATTTTCAGTAATTTGAATAATATACTATATTATATAATATACACAAAGTAAATTTTTGTCAACAGATATTCTTTAACTATCTATATTACAACTCCTAGTTTTCCCCATGTAAAAATCTAGTTCTATTCTTTACTGGAAACCTATTCCAACATTTAATGATTTTCGATACTTACAACTATTATGTAAGTTATTTAACCGATTTTCATTTAATTGGTTTTGAACTGAAAACCAGTTAGTAGTATTAAAATACATTTATTTGAAATACATTATGTTTATCAAGTGAAACTGGAAAGCAATCAGTCATTAACTGAGCAGAATTAAGTAAAACTGGAAAACAATTATAAATATGCAAATAAAAAGCAAGCAGCAGAAATGCTTTTGTCATGTATAGTATGATAATCGGGAAAGTATTGAAAATTGTTATAAAACTACTAGATTAATTAATATGTCAAACAGCCAAAAAAAAAATCTGTTTTCAACAACTAGTTTTGTGGTTCATTTAACTAGTTTTGCTTATGATTTTCACCTAATAAGGTTGCTGGTAAAATCTATTTAAGAATTCTGAAAAAATTAACAAATGTATTTTACTATAATAACAATTTACTAATATAATTGACATTAAAATAGTTAAATAAACTAGGATCTATTTACTATTTGTTTAAACAGAAATTTCCTATCAGATGAATTAACAAGCCCTCAATGAACCACAAATATTTTTCTCGGTGTAGTTCACCACCAATTTACAAATACGGAGAAGCAAACTCCTATGATATGTTTTCGTACGATATATGTGTAAGTGAAAAAAATAGCATAGGATCAATATTATTTTGTACTTTTTAATTTCATTTCTACTTAAGTATTTTAAGTTTTATTTATTGCGAAATTCTACATATTACGTAGAAATAATTTCCAAATCTAGTTAACAAAATCAGCTATAGCAATAATAATGTATTCGGCCGATTTAATAAAAAATGTATAATAGAATACTAGTTTATTATTGTATTTCAACAAGATATTATCCATTCAAATTTAAGTAGAATAATTTGCACAGTGTACATATATGTATAAATATATGTGCAAAATATATATTAAAACTAACTTATTTCTAAATGAAATATGTAGGAGAGATGGAACAAATTAAATGGTTCTTCTTATCCAACTCATGAATTTGAATCTAATCTTTGTTGTTTTTAATGTTACGTACCTAGTAGTTACCAAAATGGGAAAAAATAGAACACAGAATATATGTATATAGTAGGTACTTTTAAGAAAATAGTGACTCAATAACAGTAGAATTTCAATTTTGGAAAACATTTTTAGGAAATAGAAATCAAATATCAAATGCAAATTCCCATATCACTCAAATGTCAAGTCATATTGTAAATATTTTATAATTTTTAAAACAATAATAGTGAAAATTTACCAAATTCATAATAACAATTTATAAATAAATAAAATTTAACTATTCTCAAAGCCAGTGTCTGAAAGACATGAAAAAAGTAATGCTTAAAATTCCTGTCATTTTATAAAACGCAAATATCTCAAAACAAGGAAAAAAAACTGGGTAAAGCAACTTTTTTGTGACATTCATTTAGTAAAATTTCGCTTTTTCGATCTTCAGGAAACCAACAAGTTCTCTGTTTCTATCTAAATTGTTAGCAAATCTGCACTTATATTAATTCTCATTCTCGTTGCACATCAATACCTAAATACTGTCGTTATTGGGGAATTTGCTATAATTGCTTGTAAGGTGTCACTTTGCATTTAGTAACGCACAAGTCCGCATCAAGTTAAATGCTATTTTCTGCCTAAATTAAGAATTTAGTTAAACAAATTTTCAAACGAATTGAATCACAAGGACAATATTTAAATTAAAGAAGATTAAATTGAATGATTTTTTCATATTTTATATTATTTTATGAGATGTTGTGTGATGAAGCCATTTAAAAAAAAAAGGAATCCTAAACCAGAAAAAAAAATCTGCAATTTTGGCATTAATAAAAGGAGGACGATTTTTAATGGACGGAAGAATGGATTAATATCTCGAATAAATTTTTTTGCGAATCTTTATCGTTTTATATATTAAAAATTTGATCGACTTTAAAGAACTTTGATTTTTTCTGGTGGTTATAATAATGTGATCCCATACTATAACTCCTAAACCATATGTTGAAGGTACACTCCAGCAATATTGCGCTAAAATAATTCTGTGGAACTCGCTTATGCTTCTATTTTATTAGTTTTTACTCAATTCCGCTTCCTAGATTTTGAAAGTTATGTGCTACTCATTTCTGTTTGTTTCCACTCGGAAACGGTTATCACAGGCATAATAAAAACCTAAAAATCTTTCTTATCGTAGTCTTTAAATTTTAAAGAAAATCTTCAGAATTAATAACAACAAATTTATTAAAAATCTTCTGTTCTTCTCCTTCCGAACTATAAAACACAAAATATACACAAGATAAAAATCTTATTAATTAATCGATAAAATTATTTGATAAAACGAAGCTTTTGTTCTTCAGAGGGAATCCGTCGAGTAAATGGTATACGTCCTTCGGCTTACAACAAAACATATATCCAAATGACGTAATCTTTCTAGTTGCCTGAAGTGGGTTAAGCCAGGAAATTCGATCACAGATGTCTTCACAGATCGTCCACGAAGTAATATTATTGACCTCGACAAATGGTGAATTGATGGCCAGCAAAACGAACTCTTCAGTGCTGTTCTCCTCATCGGGGTATTATATAGTTCCAGATGTAGAGAGGGATGTGCTTCTTGCGTTCGTTAAAATCATAAGTCATCTCAGTCTCCGAATTGCATACAAATTCCTCCGGGAAGTGTGCTTTATGAGATTTTCCTGCGTAAATTCTATAACTGCTTCCCTTCTCCAGTTGTCGGGATAGAATATTTTCGAAAGCTTGCCAGTTCCCCGCTCTTAGTGGCGTCCACCAGGGCATCGAGTTCAAAGTGTTAAACTTGTATTTTAAGGCATCAATGTGAAGAGATGAGTACAAGGTGCTAGAGGTCAGTTCATTGTATTTATAGTCAATTTCAAATAGCAGATGTTTCGTAGTCGGAAAGAAGAGGCTGTAGTCGTTTTTCACTTTTATTACAGGTGGAATTTCATCTTCGACTGTCAGCATTAATCCAGGATTTAAGTCGGTTTTAGTTACGTTACTGGGGTTATATTCAATTTGCCTTTCTAGAATCATACTACGCTGTGCTGTAATATAGTGTGTAAATATTGGTTCAGAGTTATCAAAATCGTGGCACAATTCCAAAGAAACTATCGGAATATCGTTTAGATTGATCCCCAGCCGCAGTCCCTGATAGTCACAATGGTCTAACTTGCTAGTGTAAAAAAGAGAAGATTCCTTGCACTTGATTCTATGTTCAGGAATTAACCTACTCTCATTTAAAATAACACCGTTCTTGATGAGAAATCGCATCTGATTATCTGTATCACACATAATGGTGATAGATGTTCCAATTTCATCAGTTATTTCTCTATCCGCTCTATATCCACTATACTGGATTCTATATCCTCTATATGGATGATATTCTTCAGATGTTTCAGAAGGAGTATAATCCCACTCAAATCCTGCTGCACAATATAATACAACACTTCTATCGTTTGGAATTACTGTTCTTTGCCTGTTGCCAATCACTTTACCATTTGGAATAGATGATAGTTTCAATCCCGAGAAATCTAAGAAAAATCTACTGTAATCGCAATCAGCTCTAATACACACAACGTGTAATAAAATAAACAGCACGCCTAATTTGTCCATTATTTTGAGAAGTTGTTTCCTCGTACTGCACTGAGAACTAAAACTGATATGCACCGAAAGGATGCAGCCGCTATATATATAGTATATACTAATCAGATCTGATAACCTCTTGCCAAACTTATTATCTGTTAAAATGCAGCGTTCGAGTTTTTGCATATTTTTGCGCAACTCGATTATTAGATTATTACAAACAAGTTAAGTGACATTTAAAGGGGAATCCCAAATTAAAAGCTTTTACCGAAAGAAAATTTACTTTTTAGTTTTCAGCAATATGATTCTTAATTTTTTAATATTAAGGTTTCACCATAACCAACACCCACAATTTGTGATGTTATAATTATTATTATTTGTTCTTTGTCAATAAAATTATTATTATCTTCAGTAATTAATCTATACTAATAACAAAACTGTAAAGCCAAGTTTTCTTTTTATTTTGTGTGTATCTTCGCGTTTAGATTCTTTACGTATTAATACGATTTCAATGTAATTTGAAACTTGTATATGGGGCATCTTACACTAAAACATTCAGTGTTCATTCATAGAATTTTAATGAAAATATATACACAATACCTTCCATATTGGAGGACAATTGTATCTTTGTAATTAAAACTTGTAAATTTAAAATGGGGGCTTGAAAATGACTGACCGAAGATTATCAACTTCAGGAAATTTACACGGAAATCGGCATGAAGAAGATTTTAAGATCGCTGATTTTAAAAATTAAATATGGTGGGTCTACTAGTGTAGCAAAAATTCTACAGAGTGATCCAAAAGTATGGAAACGGCTAAATAACTTTCGAGGAATGCATTTTGGAGAAAAAAGGTTTAGACAAATGTCTTAGGAATTTTTCCTGGCTATTCAATGGTGGCCGTAGATTTTACCTTGACCATGGCCTTGAAGGTGATTTCAAGGTCAAGTTGACTTTTTTAAATTGGAACCCATATTTTTGGCCACGGAAATGGAAAGAGCGGAAAATTTTACGTCCGACTATGATCTTCGACCTCGAAGGTCATAACAAGGTCAATATGGCTCTTTAAAAGGGAACTTGCATTGTTACTACGGATTTGTAAAGAGTGGAAGTTTTACGTCCGAATGTGATCTTGACCACAACCTTGATCTTAGCCATGGGGTTTTTTTGGAAAAAATACTTCAATCAATTCAAAACTCTTACATTTGTATCATTTTCTCATTTTTCTCCATGTGCGTCTAATTTTTTGAACATGTACTGTAAAGTCTAAACACTGAATTTATAAAGGAACAGGAACAGTTCGAAGCTGGATCGGAGGGGCGGAGACTAACAACTCCATATCTCCGTTAGTTTTACTTCAATCGACTTCAAATTTAAAAACAATAATCTTGAGAAGTTTTACATTTATATCAGAAAATTTAAAAAAACCCAAAAAATACCATACTATACATACATAAGCAGGGGAACTCTAGGGATGTTTTTGCATACTTTCAGGCGTATTAAATTTTATCTCGTAATGTACATAGTTTTTAGAAATCGACATTTGACAATTGTGAATTTATTTTCCCCTACACCTGCCCTGTCAACAGGACAGCTGCTGACGTTTTGCTGGTGGTTTTGCTGCTTGATGGAAACAAATCGTGATTCTTCGTTATATTAAATCAATGGAATATGTGCAAGGATGCTGCAGGATTTGTTTAGCTAGCTACTTCAAGGGTCAATCGCTATTTATCACGTACAATAATGAATACCTGCCAGAAGTCATCGCAAACATCTCAGGGGTTCATGTAAGATTTCCACCCACAATCACTTTAATATCTGAACTTGTTACCTTTAAGGTAAGTGAGGACGATGGACTTCCATCCACATTATGTCTCGATTGTGCCGATCTTCTGCTGCAAGCACAGAACATCAAGAGAGCGTGTCTGTCCTCCGACGTTTTCTTGCGATCCCAGCTCAACGCAATATTTAGCGAACAGGAGCACCCCACCTGCTCGGAATTGAGAAATAAAGACCTGGACGACAGCATTATTTGGAGTCAATTAAACGAGAACATTTTCGATAGTCTTGTTCAGGCAGAGAATGATGAGAATCTCAGGCAGGAGCTCGACAAGTACTTTGAGACAAATTCGACCAAAGAAGGCAGTAGCCAGCAAACAGATGAGCAAATGGAGCAATTTTCAGATGGTGATCAGATGAGCGAGAAGCTAGTTAAAGAAGACTGCAACAGTTCGAAAGGAGATGAAGGTCTCAATGTTCCACAACAGTCGTACGCTTGTAATCTATGCTCGAAAAAGTTTGTAAACAAATTGGCCTTCAGGCGACACCAAAAATATCATTCACAAGACAAGACAAAATGTCCAGTCTGTCCACGGGAATTTTCTCACAAATCGAACCTCAAGAGGCATCTTTCAGTGCATAAAGAAGACTGTGAATTGGTCTGCGACCAATGCGGCGATGTTTTCAGTAACTCGAAAGAGTTGTACGAGCACCTTAAGGCACATAGCAAGTATAGTGACGAGGATAGGGACGAATATATCCTCGATTGTGGACTGTGCGATAATAAAACCACTTCTCTTGCAAGTCACTTGGTCCATATGAGGGAAAAGCATAACGTAGAGGACGCAAAGCCCTTTAAGTGCGCCATGTGCAGTATGAAATTCGCATCAAAGCAGGGAATGTATCGGCACATCGACAATATCCACGAAAATAATCGTCGCAATTTAAGAAATCGCGATAAAAACTTCCTCTGCAACAATTGCGGTAAGAAATTTTATACGAATTTTCACCTGGACGTACACATGCGATCACATACCGGCGAACGCCCCTTCAAATGCCAGGTATGCGGGAAATCGTTTTCTCAGCTGTCGGGACTAAAGATGCACACGTTCATCCACACCGGAGAAAAACCGTTTGCCTGCAAAATATGCGGGAAAAAATTCAATCAATACGGACACGTTCGGGAACACCTTTTGACCCACTCCGACGAACGACCCCACGTCTGTAAAGTCTGCAATCACTCGTTCAGGGTTAAGGGGAACCTTACCGCACACATGATGACCCACACGGGTAAGAAACCCTTTTCTTGTAAGAACTGCGGAAAAGGTTTCATGCAACGCGGCAAACTGAAAGCTCACGCTGATAAATCTCACGCGGGATCAGCATTTTTTTTAGAAGAGCATGGACTGAAGTTGGTCGGAAATTTACGCCAACAGAAATAAAAATATATTTACTAAAAAGTTAATAAATAGTCTTTTAGACAGTTTACCCTATTTATTATCTGTGTCATAATCAACAATCGTTTTGGGTCAACCATTGTTTGATTGATATTTTGTTTGGCAATATTTGAACACAAAATTAAAGGCATCAGCATCAGTACATCATGCATAAAAGTGGTATAACGAATATAATATTCCCCTTCTTCGCACAACTAACAGCCCAAATGTTCGTCATTACAGATAACTACGAAAAATAAATTTTAAACGACCCTATTAAATAAATAGGATCTTTAGTGATTCATATCAAACCACTTGACTGGTTTTTTAATGTTGTCTTTACTAAACTCTATTGGTTTAAGTATTTCCGTATTTGTTGGGTCAGCAAGTTTACGAGTCTTGTAATCTTTTCTCTATCAGTGTTAATGTAAAAATGTTTGACCCACAAAGTTCGAAGATAAGGAGACACACTTTTGCTAATATATCAAAAATTGCAAGTTCTAAAATTAAAACAAACGGTTTTAGAAGATGTAAAGAGTGTTCTTTCAAATGATACCCCACTTTAATGATATAATTGTACATATTTACTCTTAAATTACAAATGGGCAGCATTATTCATGTTTAGTATCATTTGAGAAGGGTTACTAAAATATTAACTTAACTTGTTATAACTTTTCCACTAATAGTCGGGGTGCCAGAGGTTCAAAAAATGGGTTATTTCGTTGTTGGACGGAATTTGATGAAAAATGGCAGAAAGGGAAGGTCATTGCCCGTACAGTGACCCATTAAAAAAGTTAGAATGAGCGATGTCGGGAAGGTACTTTGTTATTGCAAAATAACTTTGATAACCCGTTATTTTTCAGTTTTCTTTGAATAACTCGAAAACGAAGCGTTTCAGCGAAAAATATTAAATACAAAAGTTGTTCAGCTGATGATTTTACGTAGGAATACGGTTTTTTGATTAATTAAAAAATTGTTTTTCCGACCGAAAACCAGCAGAAAAGTAACAAAAATGCAAAAACAATAAGCATTAAAAAATAAAGGAAAAAAACGATTTCCATCGTTGATATTTGGGTTATTGATAGGTATTGGTATTGTTAACCAAATGCACCCGGTCCGGTTTTTCAAAAACAATATGGCGACCTATTGCAACATTGTTAAGTTAAAACTTTGGAACGCTGTAAATTCTGCATGAACAAACGGATCTTGATGAAACAAATTGGAATCGGTAGGTATTAACGGCATCTTTGAGTGTGCCAAATTTCAAAATTTTTCAACAATTACTTTTTTTGTTATTAACCAAAAACCATTTTCTGTTTTTCGTAATTTCGTCAATTTACAACATTACAACAATAACAAAATGCAATTGATTACTCTTAACATCCTACAGTGGTGACTAAAAACGCGAAAATAGCGAGTTTTGATGATTTGATGCATTTTGTTGCAAAGCTTAATGTTGTAAATTGACGAAATTACGAATACACATTGGTTAATAACAAAAAAAGTAATTGTTGAAAAATTTTGAAATTTGGCACACTCAAAGATGCCGTTAATACCTACCGATTCCAATTTGTTTCATCAAGATCCGTTTGTTCATGCAGAATTTACAGCGTTCCAAAGTTTTAACTTAACAATGTTGCAATAGGTCGCCATATTGTTTTTGAAAAACCGGACCGGGTGCATTTGGTTAACAATACCAATACCTATCAATAACCCAAATATCAACGATGGAAATCGTTTTTTTCCTTTATTTTTTAATGCTTATTGTTTTTGCATTTTTGTTACTTTTCTGCTGGTTTTCGGTCGGAAAAACAATTTTTTAATTAATCAAAAAACCGTATTCCTACGTAAAATCATCAGCTGAACAACTTTTGTATTTAATATTTTTCGCTGAAACGCTTCGTTTTCGAGTTATTCCAAGAAAACTGAAAAATAACGGGTTATCAAAGTTATTTTGCAATAACAAAGTACCTTCCCGACATCGCTCATTCTAACTTTTTTAATGGGTCACTGTACGGGCAATGACCTTCCCTTTCTGCCATTTTTCATCAAATTCCGTCCAACAACGAAATGAAAACCTCTGGCACCCCGACTATAAATTCTCTGAAAATTTCGTTCAAGAATTTTGAATTATTTATAGTTTCAATCATCAAGAAGTTAAGGTATTTCGACTCTACTAAGCAACCTTTTACCTAGTTCTATAACTATTCTACAGTCATTCGAAAGTTGCTGCTCGATTTGAACAGTATCGAAGAGGCCGGAGTAAAAAGACGATTCAATGTAACTATGGAAAAAACAAATCTAACCTTTTCGTCGTGATATTGCTAGAAAATCTCCGTTAAAAACTTTGAAGTGTTTCTTAAACCTTTCTTCTATTTTTTGCATATTTCTGGAATCATTCCAGTCAGGTTAAACTTGTATTAATAATAATAATAGTATGTTACATATTCATTTTTACAAAAAACATATATCAATGATTCTCTTTACACTCGCTCTTTTACAAATCTAATACATCTCATCATCATACTCATTCCAGTTCTTTTCAATTTTTAAGGGGTTAGGTGTAGTCAGAGGCATATAAAAATGACAATTTTAAATAATTTTTTTTTGCCACTAAATTATTTTGTTTTGTAAAAGTAAAAACATAGCATTATTAAATAAGGTTTCGACTTCACTTGACAGAAATTTTGGAAAAAAAAATTAATAATTTTAAAAGTTATGGCTGTTTGCTTTGACCCAGTTCCAACCGAAGCACCTTGCGGTGGCCATCATATATCCTTGGAGATTCATCGAAAATCAGTTGGACAAAAAAAATTAGTTTTATTAATAGATAATCTAGTGCCTGATCGAAGCTTTTTTTTTTTTGTTTTAAATTAACAAAATGGCGGCCTCAGGAAAAAATTTTCCAGATTTTTGGGAAAAAACCAACAGTTAATTGTTTATAAAAAATCGAAATTAAAAGAAAAACAAAAATCCTTCGATCAGGCACTAGTCTTTTATGTTTTCAAAAATCTGTATAAATTTCATTAAAATCTACCGAGCGGTTTTTGAGCTAGAGTGGCCACCAGTTCAAAAAACATAGTTTTGAGAAAAACGCATTTGAAGTTTTACACTCAATTTACGGAAAGTAATACGTAGTATTTAATTACTTACACCGAGTCATCTATTCCTGGGCCATATAATAGGTCTTCAGCCGTTGTAGCAGCTTCCAAAATATCTATTTGATGTTGTCTACGTAGCATTCTACCTTCTCGAGTGTTGTCGTTAGCGCGCATATCTGCCACTTTCACACGTGCAGTATCGTTTTTTTTGTTCCAGAGCGCCCGAGAAAATTTTCAGAGAATATTTCTAAGATATTATACTTTGAGAAAATGCAAAAAAAAAATCGATTTTTTGAAAATCCTGACTACACCTAACCCCTTAAGGGGGTAGTCCAGTGAAAAAAAAATTTTTTTTTCGTTTTTGGTTTTTTTGCTTAAATCTACTCTACTACACCTAGAAAATACTCCCTTGAAATATCTAAGCAAAATATTGAATAGTTTTAAAGATACAGAGAGTTTTCGAGAGACGTGAATCCGAGCGCTCGAAGGTCCCCTGGCGTGTTTCGGAGCAAGGAGGACTCTTGTATTTCTGTTTGCTTCGCCCATTTTTTTTCGGTTTATAACGGTCTAGGTCCTTCTGCTTTGTATTTAAGGTTAGTTATGTATGGAGGAGGCATCGCGTTATGTATGGAGCAGGCATCGCTGACTAAGGTAAAATTAATTTTTTTAGCTTTTTTCCGCATAAAAAACTTTAAACGCGTTTTTCTCAAAACAGCATGTTTTGACTCGGCGGACGTCAGATCTCAGAGTCTTTTGCTCCGATTGATCTAAAAATTTAGCTGTATATTTCTTGATTGTGTATCTATCGTCGGAACTAGAATTATTAAAATCAATTGTTTATTTCCAAAGTTATAAACAAATTAAACACCCGAAAAATTCGAAATGCCGCCATTTTGTTATTTTTTATTGAAAATTAATAATTCTAGTTCCGACGATAGCCAATGTTCTACAGATTAAAACCTCATTTGAATTTTTTGTTTCAAATGAACCGTTGCAGAGATTCGACGTCCGCCAACAAAAAAAATTTTTTTTTGGAGCGGCCATTTTGTCGGGATGACTCATCGAAAACATGTGTATTTTAATAGTTGTACTATCATATGTCAAAAAGTTTTTTAATAAAAATTGACTTCTAATATAAAAAACAAATCATTGAAAAAACAGTCGTTTTCACTGGACTACCTACCCCCTTAAGTCATTTTGTAGTTTATTGAACAGTATGAAACCTCTATACACTACTTGCGGCTGCGTTACTACATTTTGGTAGTCTGAAATTATTATTATTCCTCAGAAGGTATTGTTGCATATTTCCCACATATTGCACAAAATCTCAGGTAGTTTGGTCAAAGAGTATCTTTAAAAAGAGGGGACACTCGAGCGGTTATTCCTTATCTTTTTTCGACCTTGGTACTGTTACAGGAATGAAATGGGAATTTATGCTAGAAATAGTTAGTAATAAATAAAGCATAAGTGAGAGAAAGACAAAAATTTGGGGCGAAAAGTGGAACACTCCTGCAGGGTGCACCTCACAAAAATCGTTTACCACAAAACTTTTCTATGAACACATTACACGTTGCCTTTTCTACAGCCACACCCCAAATACATTATATTATGCATACCCATCCATTTATCTAAAGCACATTTAATTTAATTTAATTAATTCCTCCTAAAAAAGCATTTTTTTACTCAACAGCTTTTAAGCTTCTTCACTTTTCCGAAAAAATCAAGAACACCCGGTACTTTTCACAAAGCGAGCGGATACATTTAAAACCAGGGCGCCTTTAAAATGCAGAATGAAAAAAATGTAAACAAACCGTATTTATGCTCGGTGTGTGCTACCTGCCTCTTCTCCCTTCTCCGATTCGACGTTTCCCTATAACTTCGTATTACGAGGGGAGGTAAACTTGAACGACCTAGTACCAGTGCATCAAACCAGGACGCCTTTAAAAAAGAGTTGATAAAAAAAGCTTCAGTTTATAGCTTACGAATTTTTTGGTGACTATTTCTCTCTCTACATTTCTTATAGGAATTTACAGGGGTAATAGCCCTAAGCTTCTTTATCTAATGGGAAATTTTGCTGGGTGTATTTTCGAGAGCTCTTACTCATTGCATTTTAATAAATTAATAAATTCAATCACAGCTTACTTATTGCGTCGGTGTACTACCTTTGCGAGTCACTGCACAGCCAAATTTGAGTTGTCAGAGCTATTTCGATCCCTCGATCCGCGCCTACATACGATAATTTTTATTCGATCCAGGTTGAGAAGTTGGATCTGATAAGAGTCGATCTCGTTTGGATTCAATCTGGTATTTGACAGAGGCTAAGCAAGATTTTGACGGCTGTATGAATCACCAGTTGCCGCGATTTTTTGAAGGTAGTTGATTAATAATCTTTGGAATTATTAGCTGTGTTTTTGTGTCGGCTTTTTGTAATTTAAACTTTAAATATAATGCACAAATATTTAACTTGGCGGCTTTCTCTTCTATTTATATAGAAAAGCAATAAATCCTCAACGGAAGTGGAAACACTGTATGCTTCCATTAACATAACCATCAGCAGTGGAAAATATTTATTTTGTATTCTCCTCATTTCGATTGACAAAATTAACTTTCCCTTAGTTGTCGTCCACCTTGAACTGTAAGCATTTCATCTCCATTTCGCACAGCGAATTTGTGGAATATAAATTCACCAGAGAAAATTTTTCACCTCGAGTAAAAAGTTTCCGTTTGGCACAAGCCCATAGCCGGTAAAATTCTGACATTTATACTCACCACGGCAATGTCAAAATTCCTCTTCGACTTGTCAGAATAGTTTCCGATTGGCACAGGCCCTGAGTACAAAGTTGTCGATTGGCAAAATCCCATTGTTTGAGATCCGATTCCGGGCTAAGGAGAATTTATTTAAAAGTGCTAGATAAAATTTTTAAATGCGTTTGAGACAGCAAATCGAGTTGTCCATTATTTTATTTTATTAAACCAAGCACAATTTGGACGATTGCGTCAGAAAATTTGGTACTTATTATTTATCTCTTTATTCGTTTACCACGTCTTTGGAAGTTCCCCCTTTTTTAGACAAACGCAGCGACAGCGCGCAGATCCTCCATTTTGTGCTATACTCGAAAAAGTTGAGACATAACGCTGAGAACTGTCGGCCGCCAGTCAAAAGTTATGTTTATGGTTTGTGTTTCAAACAACATTTAATTCTTATTAACAGTGAGGAAAAGTTTGTTAAATTTAAATAGTATATACGTTCCGAGAAGTGTTGCATTCGGATAATTCCGAATTTTAAGATGAAGTGTGAAGTTTATTGCTGTCCAAACAAGCGCAAAAAGACCCGCGGAAAGTCATTTTTCAGGTCAGAAGAAGACAAAATAATGCTCTTATTCACGAAAACCTCGTGTTGAAAAATAGTTCAATAGAATCAAATGATTTCGCTTTGCGTAATCTGCCTCTTCTTAATTTTTTAGATTTCCCCGGGATCAGGAAACGGTTGAACTCTGGCTGAAGGAAATTGGCAGAGAAGGGGCTGTTATAAATGATAATAGATTTGTTTGCGAGGATCACTTTGATGCATCGCTTATCTTCCAGTGGAAAGATAGAAAAGTTATTGACAAGGAGGCAACTCCTTTTCACGATTACAGAGCCTGCCCAATCTGTTCAAATCCCGATAAGGCGAGTAGTCCCCGTACTCTAGACGTTTCACCGGTAACATTTAATCTTTTAGGATGAAGATGAAATACACCCGGGAACTAAAAAACGGAAGAAACCACATAAAAAACGTGTGAAGTCGAATACGGCAGATACAAGTGACCTTAAATCGGATAATTTAATGTTGGAGCCTTCTGAAGTATTTATTAAAGAAGAAATGGAAGATGATGAGGTAATTACTCGTAAGCATATAAAATATACAGTCGAACTTTGAAAACAAAAACCGTATCATAGCACCCAGTAGAAGAAGGCAGGAAAGTTAAAACAGCTTGACACTTGTAAAAAGGACGAGTTCTTGCTATCCTTTCTAAAAATGCCAAGTTAATTTAAAATTGACTACGGTCCGGAAAGTATTCAATTTCGCCGTGTTCTTTTAGACACTTGTCTTTTGGGATACTTTATTGAAGAATTAATTATACAAATACAAAATTTGTTTTAAAAGTTACACTCCTTTAAGGAAAATCGAGATCTATTACAAGTTTCATTTTTCAATCCAATGAACTGCCGAGACAAAAGTGCCTAACGACTTCAAAATGTATCTTTGCGGTCGATATGTACGGCTAGTTAGGAAATACGAAATTTTAATAATTTATTAGACTTCATAAAAGTAAAGAAAGTATAAACATAAAGAACTTGCAAGCCACACAAGAAATTTTGTACGACAAATTTCGACTGGGGTCGCTATATACAGCGTTGTCAAATGGACATTTTTATTTCCTTCAAAAATCTGTCAAGCTTTTTTCCAATTTTATTCCGTCAACTTTACCGTTGGATACGATGAGTGGCAATTTTCAGATGTCCTCAGTTCACGGTGTAAGAAAAGATACGATTTTTTAATGATCTAATCTGGATCTGGGATTTTGCATTGAATTGCATTTTTTAAATTTTGACATATAACAGAGATTTTAAAATTTTAATAAACGCATTAAATTTACAATGATTTTTACCTATCTAAACTTCAAACATTTGCAGCTGAAAAATTTAAGGCCTAAACAGATAAAAAGCTCCATAGCACTCGTCTCCACTCGCAAAAAGTAACCGAACAGATAAGCCGTTCACAAATGTCAAAAATCTGTTCATTTGATGTGTTACTTTAGTCGAATGCACTGAAATTATGGAGGAAGTTGCTTTAAAACATATTTCATGTCTCTAAATAGCTCCTTACCAGAAATTTGTAATCGTACTTCACATCGCCATCACAAAATCAAGAATGTCAAACTGCCCTTTTGACATTTGCGGGTGCTAAAAGTAGAAAGTTGGCGAACTTTGCAAAAGTCAATGCAACGTTGAAAATAGCATCGGGATTAAAACGGTATGATAAAAACTGCGACACATGTATTGCCAGACGAAGTATATTTAGTATGGCTTATAATAAATGCCACTCTTACAACCCGAAAAATATTATGTAGATGATTTAAATATTGATTATTTGAGACTGGAAAAGCTTATTTTTTAATTACTTCAATAAAATTCATCAGTTTCCGAAAAAAAGAATTTATAAATAAATTACTTTCTAGTATATTCTTATTTTAAATCTAATAAATACAGCCGTTCATCAAGAGAATATTTAAGATTTAGTGACGGTAAATCAAATTGGCAACGCTAGCTACATAAGAACCCCAGAGAGAGAACTCGATCGTGAGCCTATCCCATAGAATTCGTGTGTTACAAGCTGCTTTTCAGCTATTCAAGTTCTTGGCTCTCTGAGTTCTCTCAAATTTCAGCTCACACATTAAGACTGAACATTCCGTGATCGCTGACGATATTTGTGCGGGTCACCGCAACTAGAACATAAATTGTTGCTTCGCCCTTTGACTTGCCTCGAGGCATTTTAATTCAGTCTGTACCTTTCTAATACTTTTTTTTAGCAATTGCAGTCCGCAGAATCACAACATTCAGCTCAGCATAAAATTTCCCCTATAAAAACCCCCTTGCGCCCTTGGCCGTACAAGGCCCATTACAGCGAGAATTTTGTAAAGCGCGAACTTGTACGGAATGTAAGTTACTTATGTTTATTGTATATTGTCTTTGACAAAAGCATTATTATATACAATTATTTGATTACATCAATAGATAAACAGAATTAATTTTGATAGCTTCTAAACACTCTTGTTTGAATCTACATATGATACATAAATTGTTTTAATTTACGATGCACTTTATATTGTTAAACATTTTTTAGTCCTTATATAATAACGAATTCCTGGCTCTCGCTGTGTGACATGCAGATAACCTAAATTTATTTATACTTCTTATATAAATCTTGAAGAACTTCGTAGGAATCTGCTTCTTCAGGGTTCTCCACTTTGGAGGTTGTATACCATAATATGTCTTTGAATCCTTGATTTTGTTTTGCCGCTCTAAATAGGTATACTTTTGAACAGTTGAACCATTATGACAGATTTCCCAATTATGTTCTTTTCTGTCCCTAATATTCTGCCCTATAGGACGAGCAGAGAGAACTCTTGCAACTGATGTGGAACTCACGCTAAAGAAAAGGCCCGCCGACAAATACAAAAATGAATTGTGTGCTCAGTGATATAATTTAGACTATTTTCGGAACTTTTTTGTTGAACAATTATTTACTTAATTCACCAAAAAGTTGATAAGTTCATCAGAAAAATTAGAAAACGAAATCGTATCAGTTATGAATAATTTACATAATTAACTTAAAAAAATTTCCAACCTAGATTCACAGCTTGATTTGCCTGCTTCACTGGAAACCCAAGCATTGTGCAAAACTCCGGTAAAGGGTTCGGTTATTAAAACTATCTTAAAATATTTTGTTTAAAAAATTCAGCCGTAACAAAAACACGTGAGCTTTCTTATTTCTACAAAAAAGTAACAGAAGAAGTGGAAGTTTAATGTCGAAATAAGAAGAAACAAGTTTGCAAACTGAGCTCATAAACACATGCGGTGAGGTGTCTACAAGTTGCGTAATGTTAAAAAGGATAAAAAAGGAAAAAAGATCATCTTCGAGAAATAGTTCAACTAGAAATATTGAAGTGTCGTTTTTAGATTTTATCAGTCCCGCGATATTCGCTTACAACAATAAATTTTTAACCTGTATCTCGTCTTTCGAATTAAACGGATTCAAAAAATGAACCTAGTAGTAATAAAAGTTAATCTAGTTTTATATAATAAGAAATTATAATAGAAACGCGTTTTATCGGTTTTATTTTGTAATGTTATTGGCAGACTTTCCTTACATCTCTTGAGATCACCCCGCTGTCCTACATGGATATATCTGCTCATGATACCACTGGTGACTTAGAAGTAAAAGAGGAAATTGAAAGTGCACCTAAGACATCACTTGATTTTATGGATACATCTTTAAATGAATATCAAAATGTAGAAGTACTAACTGAAGCCGAGACAGAAAATAAGCATGCAGAGCCCATTCCAAATTTACATAGTAAAGTATATGATTTAACTACGCTGATTGAAAATCTGTACTAAGAAAAATTTTCCCTTCAGATTTTCTTAGAGCCAGATATCTTAGAATGTTCAGCCAATCCGATAGAATCTGAACCGGTAAGGCTTTTAAAGACGATTTTTTTTTTTTTTATCTGAACGAAGCTCACTACATTTTACGTTTAGATTAATTCAATGGAGCGTATAAAGGGAATCTGCAGAATTTGTTTGGCTAACTATTTTATAGGACAGTCCATATTTATGATCTATAAGATGAAATTTCTACCCCATATCGTTTTTAATCTCACGGGGAATCTTGTAAGTTTTGCTGAAAACAACAAACGAACGAATAAAATTAATGCATGAATTTACAGCCAACGAGGGACGATGAACTTCCATCGATGATTTGCTTCACCTGTGCTGAACTACTTTTACAGGCGGAGGCTGCTAGGAAAAGGTGCATTTCTTCAGATAAGTTTTTGAGGAAACAATTGGAACAGAAAAATAACGATACGAAACCAATAGAAATCATGAAGCCTCAAAAAGAAGATTTAGACCAAAACATTCAGCCAAATGAAAATAATTTTGAAAGTGCCCAAATTTCTACTCCTTCGAATAGCCCGAACAAGCCAAGTTCTGTCAGCGTAGCTATGGAGCACAATTATATAAATTCCGATAATAGAAAGGAAACTAAGGAAATTAGAGTTAAAAAAATTAAAAGTTTACAAATTGGAGAACTATTGAACATAATAGAAGAGAGACTGGAAGAAGAAGAAAGTCTTAATAAAACAGAATATAATCCAAACATCGAGGAATACAGTAAAGAAAAAACAGAATATGATCCAAACATCGAGGAATACAGTAAAGAAAAAACAGAATATGATCCAAACATTGAAGAATATAGTAAAGAAAAAATAGAATATAGTCAGAACATTGAAGATTATAGTAAAGAAAAAACAGAATATAATCCAAGCATAGGAGAAGAAAATTTAAACATCAGCGACGATAGCCAAAACATGGAAGAGGAAAATCCTCTTGAAGCGCAATATTTGGATGATGAAGTCCTCTATGACGAACTATTTTCAGAAACCAACGTACAATATAAAGAAAATGTTGAACTTAGTATAGATAATGACGGTCCCGATCCTCTAGGTATGGGGATAATTCTTCCTGAATTATTTGTGTGTACTGTATGTTCGAGAAAAATCACAAGCTTAAGGGCTTTCAAACGCCACCAAAAATACCACAACGCTGAAAATTTTAGGTGTCCAATTTGTCCAGACGAACTTACGCCTAAAACGATCAAAGACCATCTGTACAAACACCAGGAAAGACAAGAATTAACTTGTGGTGATTGTAATAAACATTTTGACGATATAATAGAATTATACGATCACATAGTCACCCATGCAAAAGCGTATAGAAGATTATTATATTTGCATGAATGTGAGATATGCCACAAAAGCACAACTTCCTTAGCAACTCATCTAAACCATATGAAAAAGAAGCACAATATAAAGGTACATAAACCGTTTAAATGCGACAAATGTGGGATGAAATTCACTGCAAAGCTGGGTTTACAACGGCATGAGGACAATATCCACAATCAAGATCGTCGTATGAATCGAGAAAGAAAATTTCTTTGCTCGACATGTGGCAGAAGGTTTTTCACAAAAGGCACCTTACAAGTACATATACGATCACATACTGGAGAACGTCCGTACAAATGCAAATACTGTAATAAATCATTCGCTCAAATTAATAGCGTAACTGTACATACTTACATTCATACTGGTGAAAAGCCTTTCATCTGTAATGTATGTGGAAAAAGGTTTAAGCAGTACTCCCACTATGATTATCATATGTTAATCCATGCGGATAAACGGCCTCATGTGTGTAACATATGCAATCGTGCCTTCAGGGTGAGGGGCACTCTCAATACACATATGAAGATTCATGGAACTAGACCATTTCGTTGCGAGACCTGTGATAAGGGCTACCCGGAACGGTCGGGCCTGAAAAAACATATGAAAAAAATCCATGGTAGTGATTTGAATAATATGCCTCCAAAACAGGAGGAGGAACTGCTGGAAGTTGTATAATATCAGAAATAAAAAATTTTTTACGAAAACCAATGTGTCAATTTGAATTCATTCCAATGATAGCGAGTAGTTACCAACCAATGCCTTGGTCATTCAAAAATCCCTGTGCTGTTTTATTTTTACCAAAAAATCTTTTATGTTCCTTTGTGACCTATAAAGTTTTAAAAATGTAATATTAATGTTTTTATTATATGTATAGATATAAAAATTTATTACAAATCAAATTTATACAATTTTCAAACCTCTTCAAAGATATTGGTACAAACCTGAAATATTTGTGTTGTTTTTTCAACTGTAGAGATAAAATGAATCAAGTACATATAAAAAGCAAGCACATTCAGTGACCGAGGGGAAGTACTCTTCAATGTTTTTTCAAGAACATTTGTAAGAAAATTATTATTAAAGAAAGAGATTGTCTTTTAAACAAAGTTAAATTTATAAAATGCTATTGCCTTTTCTCCGATTTATCAGACAATCGTTATTATCTTACAATGCTCCAAAAATCTCCACATATCTTTTCTTCGAAATTATAAGATTTAAAAACATGTAATTAATTGTAATGAAAGTTGACTGGCAATATGTTAAAATGTTTTAATTTTATAGTTTTTTTACACGGTTTTATTTAGTTTTATATTCCGTATATTTGTTTCAAATCTTGCGATCTATTTTTGAATTACTTTTGTCTAGCCAATTCTTGTGAAACTTTACACACGAACTCATTACCCATGACAATACAATATTATGATAAATAACACAGGTCAAAAAGGTTTTTGTCAATGTCGATGTTTTCCGTAGATTATGAATGCGGAAACGGATATTTCCCATTAACTCGCACTTTCAAGAAAAAAAGGTTAAGAGGCCTAATTTTGGCCTTTTTGGGAAAATTATTAAAAAATAACCAATTCTTGGAGGAACTTGTTACTTTGCTAAAATGAATGTTTGAACCTTAACCTTTTCTAGCAAAATACAACAAAGTTTGGAACTTTTTGAAATATTCAGGAAAATTCACTTTTTTCCGTATTCTGATTATTTCATACAATAATGGTGAATAGAAAACTTGTATCCCAAGAGGTTTCTTAGATTTACTCTCCGTGGCCTTCCTTTGGTCGACAACCTTACCTGTACAGGCTTAAGTTGATCTCTCACTTTATATGAGGCGTAATATTTCCAGGATAGTTATGGTTTCGGATATTTTGTTCGGTTCTATTAACTCCCTCGAGTTGGTAAGTTTTCTTTTCGGTTTCCTCTCGATCCTTGAAAGTGCATGATCTCCATCTTCTGTACCATTGGACTAGTAAAAATACCTATTACACCTACTACTTTAATTCTCGATTTTTAAAATGCACAATCGTTTTGAATTCGATTTGCTATAGTCAGGGTTAACAAATTTGCTCCATCCTATAATTCTGAAATTAATCAATATTTAATCTGATGAATTTTTGAACAAATAAATCTTTGATCCTCAAATTCTGAGGCTTGCCTAATCCGAGAGGCTTGAACTACTTGTTCTAAATTGGTAAAGTAGGCCACAAGAAATAACTCCAGTCATTCAACTACAAATTCCAATTCAGTTTTGTTGGTGCTTGGAAATCATACCTGGTTTTCGACTGTACAATGAAACCGTTTAACTTAAAAAAAAAAAAATTGTTACTTTATTTTTTATTCGCTTCATTGGTTTTATTTTGCAATGTTATTAGCAGACTTTCATTACATCTCTTGAGGTCATCCCGCTGTCCTACATGGATATATCTGCTCATGATACTACCATTGATGATGCAAAAGTAAAAGAAGAAATCGAAAGCATAATAGAGACATCCGTTGATTTTATGGATACATCTTCAATTGAATATCAAAATGAAGATACACTAGCAACAGAGATGGAAAATAAACTAGTTGAGTTCCCCGTGAAAAATAAACAAAATTTACTTAGTAATGTATATGATTTAACTACGCCGAATAAAAATCTATACTAAGAAAGTTTTCCTTCAGGACTTTTTAGAGCCAGATGTCTTAGAATGTACGGTCAGTACGTTAGAATCTGCAGTGGTGGTAAGACCTTTAAAGACGACTTTTGAAATGTGCGAAGCTCACTTCATTTTACGTTTAGATGGATTCTATGGAGCGTGTAAACGAAATCTGCAGAATTTGTTTGGCTAACTACTTTAAAGGACAGTCCATATTTATGATCTATAAGATGAAATTTCTACCCCATATCGTTTTTAATCTCACGGGGAATCTTGTAAGTTTTGCTGAAAACAACAAACGATCGAATAAAATTAATGCATGAATTTACAGCCAACGAGGGACGATGAACTTCCATCGATGATTTGCTTCACTTGTGCTGAACTACTTTTACAGGCGGAGACTGCTAGGAAAAAGTGCATTTCTTCAGATAAGTTTTTGAGGAAAGAATTGGAAAATAAAAAGAACGAAATGGTACCTATAGAAATTACAGACTCTCAAAACGGAGATTCAGACCAAAATATTCAGCCAAATGAAAATAAATTTGCAAGTGTCCAGATTTCTACTACTTCTAATACCTCTAAGAAGACAAGTTCTGTTAGCATAACTAAGGAACACAATTATATAAATTTCGGTAATAGAAAAAAGAGAACAAAGGAAATCAGAGTTAAAAAAATTAAAGGTTTACAAAATGAAGAAGAATTGTTGAACATAATAGAAAAAACACCGGAAGAAGAAGAAAGTTTTAATAAAACTGAATATAATCCAAACATCGAAGAATTCAGTAAAGAAAAAACAACAAATAAAACAAACATATCAGATGAAAATCAAAACAGCGAAGATAATCAAAACATGGAAGAGGAAAGTCTGCTTGAAGCGCAATATTTGGATGATACTGAAATCTATAATGAATTATTCGCAGTATCCAATGTACAATACGAAGAGGATATCGAGCTAAGTATCGATAATATAGACAGTGATCCTCTTGGTATGGGCATCATACTACCAGAATTATTTTTGTGTACTGTATGTTCGAGAAAAATCACAAGCTTAAGGGCTTTCAAACGCCACCAAAAATACCACAACGCTGAAAATTTTAGGTGTCCAATTTGTCCAGACGTACTTACGCCTGAAACGATCAGAGATCACCTTTTCAAACATAAGGAAAGACAAGAATTGACTTGTGGTGATTGTGGCAAACAATTTGATGATATAACAGATTTATACACTCATATAATTACCCACGTACAGAAGTATAATAGACAAGTCTACGACTATATGCATGAATGTGAGGTATGTTACAAAAAGACACCTTCCTTGGTAAGTCATTTAAACCATATGAAACAAGAACATGATATAGATGAAGACAAGCCCTTTAAATGCGACAAATGTGGGATGAGATTCACTGCAAAGCAGGGCTTACAACGCCATGTGTACAATATCCACAATCAAGGTCGTTTGAATCGAGAAAAGAAATTTCTTTGTTTAACGTGTGGAACTAAATTTTTTACAAAAGGCAACTTGCAAGTACACATGCGTTCACATACTGGAGAACGACCTTACAAATGCAAATATTGTGGAAAATCATTTTCTCAAATTAATGGCTTAATGGTACATACGTACATTCATACTGGTGAAAAACCTTTCATCTGTAATGTATGCGGAAAAATGTTCAAACAGTACTCCCACTTTGATTATCATATGTTAGTCCATGCGGATAAACGGCCTCATGTGTGTAACATATGCAATCGTGCCTTCAGGGTGAGGGGCACTCTCAATACACATATGAAGATTCATGGAACTAGACCATTTCGTTGCGAGACCTGTGATAAGGGCTACCCGGAACGGTCGGGCCTGAAAAAACATATGAAAAAAATCCATGGTAGTGATTTGAATATACCGCACAAACAGGAGGATGAACTACTGGAAGTTGTATAATATTAGAAATAAAATTGTTTTACGAAAACCTATTTATCAATTTGATTTCATTCCTATCATAATTATTCAGCTAGCAAACAGTTGCACAAGATTACCATTATTACAAGCTGAAGAGAGGCATTAGTCAATTCCGTTTTCCTTAACTATCATCTCGGCTATAAGCATATATTTTTAGCTTGCTTTCCACTGGCAAAAATGACTCAATCATAAAATCCAGATTTTTCTTCATTTTCGACCTATCAAAAGTTAGGTAATGCGGTGGAAGCTCACCAGTACATTTTACTCTGTTTGCTATTTCATCAGCAATTTCATTCTCCGCTATCCCTTATGTGATGGAACCCATACAATTCGAACAAAATCTAGGCTGTTGGCGATATCCTGTGAGGATTATAACCCTATTGCACTCCTTTAATAAGGCTTTCGCAATGGCTAGCTTGATACCAATGAGCTCCACCAACAATGTCGATAGTTTCCCCAGGAATCTATAAAATTCTATAAATTTTTCAGATTGAAAATAACAGTATAAAATCAGAGGATATAACACAAGATGAAATTCAGTGGTTCCAGGCCGAAGCTGGGTGGTGTTCTTCCTCAACATTCGCCGATGTTGAACGACTTGAAGAATTTTGCGAGAAGCAAAAGGTAAGTAAAACTATTAAAATTGGATTTTACTAAATACTATCTCCAAAAGGAAGTCATCACTTCTCTTGAAGTTGTCCCATTAAAATATGAAATTGAGGAAATTCCTGTAGAAGATATGTGTAATAAGGACACAATTAGTGTTCGAGATAAAAATCCTCTAATTGTGGAAATTGTAAATTTTTTAAACAATAGTAAAGTTTTTAAATAATAATAATCAAATTTGATTGTAGATGGATACCGACGATGAAAACTCGGAACATAAGACTTATGTAGAAGACGAGAATATAGCACAAGAAAACAGTCCGCCACATCATAAAATGGTAAAATTCCTAAATGTTTTAATTTGGGAAGCGTTACTAATTTGCTATACAATAAAAAGTACATCTGTTGAGAAATTAATGGACTCTTAAACTGAAATGGCAAATTGGACGGTATCCCTCTCGATTCTATTCCTTAGCTTGTAAAAATTGTTGCATCTCCCAATGTTATAGATGTAAAACAATTTCTTTTATTTGAAAACATGCTACATTGCAAAATTAGAGATCTATATTCCACATATACTTTAGAGGTGGACTTACTTTAAACTAAGAGCTTTAAGAAGATTGAAAAGATATTTACAATATAATTAAATGCGAAAAGAAACGTTACGGACATTGGAACAGATCATAGTATGCAATTCCTGCAAGAAACTTCTTCGTAATTCGCTATAAGAAATCACATTATGAAGCAACTCAACATCCATAACTAGGATGATTAATTCATTCCCTGATCATGCAAAAATTTATGTTTGGACTCCTCGAATAGCAAGAACAAATTTGAAATAAGTTGTATTGGCTCAATACCCAGGATTTTTAATAATCCATGACGAGTCTTTGTAATTTGGACCATTATTTTTTTAATTTAATTTTATGTAAAAGAATTTTTTTTCTCATAGGAAAGTAGTTTTAAAAATGTATTTTCGTGATTTAGGCTAGCAACTCAGATCTCAAGAAAATCCATATTTAGTACATATACAGGGTGTCTAAAACCACCTGTCCACCCCTTCTAAATCGGCCAAAAACTGTTTTTTCGCCAAGGCGATTGCTCCTTTCAAGTAAATTGGATAAGCTCTATCGACTATTTTCAGTTTCTGGTATTGACCGGAAGTAAGTTATTTGGACTGGGAGAGTCTTTTTTAAAATTGGATGAGTACATTTTAACCTTGAATTCGGATTCCACGATGAAAAATACACAACTGTCATTCGAAACATTTTTTAAAAAAATAACGTTTTCATCGTCTAAATGACCCTAAGCTCAGCATGCACAAGTTATGACGTAGAGTATGTATTCGCCGTAAAAACACGCAATTCCGCGGTTAAAAGGTGTACTCCCTGTCTGAATATTCCATTTGCGGTAGGAGGCGGAGACGAAAAAGTCCCCATTTAAACCCAGCATGCTCAAGTTGAATTCGCTGTAAAATATTGCAATTCCGGAGTTAAGGGTCTACTTCCGGTTTGAACAACTTCAAAGGTCATTTAGAGGACGAAAATGTTATTTTTTTGAAATAATTTTCGAATGAAAGTTGTTTATTTTTCATCGGGGCATCCGAATTCGAGGTCAAAATGTACACATCAAATTAAAAAAAAGATACTTCTGGTCTAAATAACACACTTCCGGTCAATACCGAAAGTTGAAAATAGCGCCAATCGATGGAGCGTACCCAATTTACATAAATGGAGCAATCGCCTTGGCGAAAAAAAAGTTGTTGGCCGATTTAGAAGGGGTGGACGGGTAGTTTTGGACACCCTGTATGCAACCAATAATTTTATAAATACTGAAAAATAATCATATTGAAAATTGTCCTTAGGCAAATTGTGTGGAATATATACAGGGAAGCTGCAGGGTTTGTTTAACAAATTGTTTTAATGGTCAGTCAATTTTTAAATTTTATAAGAAGAAATATCTGCCCAACATCATTCTAATCCTCACGGGAATTCATGTAAGTTTTGCGAGCAAAAAAGTTGGACTGGAATAAATGTAATATTTAATTAAAGGTGACTAAAAACGATGAACTTCCATCGATGATTTGCTTTAGTTGTGCTAATCTACTGCTCCAGGCGGATAGCATAAGGAATATGTGCCAATCATCAGATAAGTTTTTAAAACAGCAAAAAGAGTTCAAAATTAAAACGGAAAGTTTCGATGTCGATAACTCCCAGCATAAAGAACAATCAATTAAATATCCTTCAATTAATTTAGACAAAGATAAGAACACAAATTCTCCAAAAAAGGAGTGCCTGTCTGTTGTTAAACATTTGGAGAGCAATGTATTTAAAGAAGAAATCAAATCAGATAATACAGAAATAAAAAGGTATAAATCAAACGAGCAAATTTCACAAGATAATTATTTGGATGCGAGTTTGGAGAACCACCATCACTATGATCATAATGTTGAAAGATTAGAGGATGATATTGAGGATAACTTCGAGGCGGATAGTGAAGATCAGCATCGTGATAAGGAAAGATTACAGGAGATAGACGAAGATCAATGGTCAGTCCAGAAAAATGAGAATGAAATCTCTAAATCAAGTAGTGATTCTGATAGCTACGATGAATATAATGATAATGATGCTTCAAAAATCTTTGAATGCAATATTTGCTCAAAGCAATTTGATGAAAAAAAATTGTTTGATCGGCATCAGAGAACACACATCGGAAATAAAATAAAATGTCCTATTTGTCCAAAAGAATTAAGGTACCGATCAATGAAACTACACCTTGGTACACACAAGGGAATTACTAAATTAATCTGTGATCAATGCGGAGATGTCTTCAACAATGTTTTAATACTTTTCAAACACATCAGGCAACATAAAACCAATGTTGACGGAAACTCCACGTATGTTTACAAATGCGATATATGCGAGAAGGAGAACTTCACTTTATCAGCTCATCAGACCCATATGAAAAATATGCATGGCTTAGAAGACCCAAGACCCTTCAAGTGCAAGCAATGCTCAATGGGGTTCACTAGGAAGCAGGCTATGTATCGACATGTTGGTAATGTACACAACCAGAATCCTTCAAAGCGTGTAAGAGACTTCCTCTGCAATATTTGCGGAAAAAACTTCTACGTAAAATTTCATTTAGAAATTCATATGCGTTCGCATACGGGAGAACGTCCTTACAAATGTAAATATTGCGGAAAGGCTTTTACTCAACTCTCTGCTCTGAAGACTCACGAATATATTCACACTGGCGAAAAGCCTTTTGCATGTAAACAATGCGGAAAGAAGTTTAAACAATACGGCCACCTTGCGTACCATCAGCAAACGCATGCGGAGGGCTCTCCATATGTTTGTAAAATATGCGACCATAAATTTAAAATAAAATCAAACTTAAATATCCACATGAAACTTCACAGCAAGAAACAGTATAGTTGCAAGATTTGCCAAAAAGCGTATGTTTGGCCATGTAAGCTGAAAGAGCATATTCGAAAAAGTCATCATGGTATTGAATTATCAGAATTAGAAGATAATTTAGAAGAATCATGAAACAATAAAAAAAATCTTTTATACAAGAAAACAAGTCTTTTTTTTTTTTTTTTTTAACGGTTATAGTGAAAGTTTTCTAATATTATTTGTTCTTATAATAAAATTTTGAATCAGTAGTGGTCCCAAAATAGAACCTAGTGGCACACCGCACCAAGTATTTATAATAATATTAGAACTGAATTTAAACTTACCATTGTACCTATGGGCAAACATTATATCGTTCGATTTTTCTTATAGCACTGACTGCGGACATTTAAATTGGTTCTTTTCATTGGATTGGGACGGATGAGATATTTTAATACATACAAAAAAAAAAAAAAATCTTACAAACAATTGCACATTTATTTGGCATAATTTACAATAGAATGTTCTCGTAATTGACAAAACTTTCTTAACATAAATCGTCTTATGACTAGGGGCGGTTCTTATGGTAGAGTACTTAATTATTGAGTCCTGGGCAAGATGTGTCACCCTCATTCTTTCCATTTGTCCTTGACTAGTAGTTATCTTTTAAACGAGAAACTCAAATTCTCTCCCTGCATCCCAGAAAAATCTTTGGTTAACCATTAAATTCCATCGTGAATTAGTTTATAGAAGTTAGTTGAAAAGCGATCCAATTACAATTACATCCACGCAAAAAACATGAATGGCACTTATTAATTTTCTTAAAACTACGAATAACAGATTGAGCCTTAAATGTGTAATTTCGAAAATGATAAATATTTTAGACCTTATTCTGATAGTTAACTCACTTCAGGAGAAGGATCGTATTTTCCACAATTATAAATAGTCATCTCATCTGATGTAACATGATTATAAGAATCAGGGCCTCAGTATCCGTTGGAGCAATTGCTGAGAAGTTAGAAACTAGCCGTACTCTGACTGTATCGTAAGAGCGAATTGTCCTTTTGGAATTGAAGTGCCATGGTACCAAATTCGAGTGTCCACAAGAACTGTTGGATAAAAATTCATTAGTAAAGCTATAACAGGAAGAACAGTTCATATTTTAATTTATATTGAATAAATCACTGGGCAACACCAATTTAGATAACGTAATTTACAGTTTATTCCTATAGGATTTTTTCGGTGTAATGTGGCTGAAATGAAGGATTGAACTTTAAGCTATAACGTAAAAATATGAAAGGATTTCAAATGTTTCGAAACATTCCGTTAAAAGTTATTTTTTCTATGAAATGATTATTTCGTACAATAAGTAGTGAATGAAGATTTCACCTGGCGAATCCTTAAGAAAAAATGTTGCGCAAGATGGTTAGCCAAGTCTGAAGATTAGTGCTTTTTTATATCTCTAAATTAGGATTCAGGCTTTTATTTCTGTCATTTTATTAACTTCTTCCAGATTTTTTTAATGTTTACTCAAAAATGGCTAAAACACGATCTTTTGCACTTTTTAACTCTAGTCTTCCCGAATTGCGTACAAAACTAAATTCTGGCGAAGTCATTGAAAAATTAGTGGATTAGGAAATAATTTATACTGACTCTAAAAAGATAATTTGCAAATTTAGAGGCTTGCTCTCAAATCATTTTCATATGAAAATACATTTAGTACGGATAAAAAAAATCAGAGCAGGACCCCTAATTGAACATTTTCGTTTGAGAATTCGTAATCTGCGGAAAAAACATCCAACAAAAATTAAGTAATATCGATACTGAGCAACTCTACAAAATTCTTAAAGCTAATTTTTAAACACCTTATATTTTAAGTAACTTTAGTATTAATTCGATATCTCGAGCCGTCCTTAAAGAAGAGGGTCTTGATGAACAGACAGACAAAAGGACAAGAAAATGTTCCTATAAGGGTTATATATTTTCATTTCGAGGTACGGAACCCTAAAAATTATGTTGATCCTTTTGGCAAATCAAAAATTACTACTAATTGACACTAAATTAAAGCTAATATAAATTACCTGCATCGCCCGGCTCTACATAGAACGAAAAGGAATGGCAAACTTGGTCGCATTCGGGTGTCGGTGCAAGGACCCAGCTCTTGTTCCCCTGCAGTTGCGCTTGCCACATTAGGCGGGGAATATAATCAAGCTGTAAAAAGATCCATTAATATCTCCGCTGCAATATAATAGTAAAAAATGTCTCACATGCATAATAGCGCCTTGCTCATATCCAAGAAAAACATAATCAGTATTTGGCATCTCTGCGTCTTCGGGCAAGAAGTGGGGTCTCGGATAAAGTTTCCGCAATTCTTCCAAGACTATCGGATGGCAGTTGCTCCACCCCACGTACCATGGCTGGTGTCCATTGTCGTATTTCGCTCGAGCTTCGGACATTTGAAAAACTTCCCTAAGTGACATGAAATCGGATCGAAAGTGCAAAAATTGGCAGTCTTCATCTAGAGCTCCGGGGATTCGCTGGTACAAATCCTTGAGGAATGTGAAATTTAAATTTTTCGAGGCAGGCCAGTGAGCGACAGCGTTTTTAATAATAATCGGCTGGGAGGAGTACGCGAATGGGGCGAATTCGTCACGAGTTAGATTCTGAAGTATGAGTGGTCCTCGAACACTTCTGGAATATTACGCAGAATTGTTAGCTTAATAATACTGGCTTTTATAATTTGGTTTGTTTATTAATTACCTGCAGAAGCCGCAGTCGCTGATGGGCCGAGTCGCCTCCCACACAAGATAATTGTTCGGCACAAAACATCTTATGCCCAGGAAGAGCCGAATCACTTCGTACATGATAGGCGTGGCAACCATCACAAAAATAAGAATTCCCACCGTAAAAACGACATTTATGCGATTGGGACGTTCCGCCTCCAGGCTCTTTCGGTAGACTTCCCGCAAATCGGAGTAGGAAACCATTCCGGTGGCCAGGGCCCCATTGTGGAGGACGTCCAATTTATCAAGTAAATCAGCATTTAATGGTGCTCCCCCGTTTCCGTTCTGTAAACGACTATTGGCCATCTACTGCTTGTTTATTTTGGGTACGGAAAGCACCCTCCAATTTGATTTTCATCAACAAAAAACCTTTAAAAATGAATATCAAAAAAAAAAATTGCTGGAAAATGTTTACATCACTTTTAAATGTCAGACTAAATGTCACTCTTTTACCAGCTTAGACAACCTTTAGTCGCAAATATCACAAAGTGGCCTAGAGTACGATGTAGGAAATACAAGGTATGAGAGAGAATCTTAATTCGCCATTTTTCGATTCCGGATGTGCCAAAATACGTCACGGTAGCAAAGTTTCTTAAACCGATATCCTTTGTAGAAGTTTTATCAATAATTAATTGAATCGTTTATTTTTAAAGTGCGGAAGTCGGTATTCTCAGAAAACACAGGCCTGCGAATTAAAAACTTGTTTTCTCCTTCTAGGTTTTTATAGCCGATTATGGGGGTTTGGGACCTCCTGTTTACGAATCTGAACTCGGTTTTTTCCTATTGGTAAAATATCTATATATATAAAATACCACTAATTTATAGCACTTATAAAGCGTCTTCGGGAATAAGATTTTCACAGGCGTGCGCAAATGATCATCTTTATTCAGTATCTATTATATGAAGTAATCGGCTTATGGAAAAAACTAAATTCCACGGAATAGTTCGGAAATTATTAAATCCTCTAGTATTTTAAAATAATAACTAAAGGTTCATAGACAGTGAATCAGGCAAAACATCCTTATTTTAGTTATAGAATTAGGTGGCTTTTAATGCGTATTTTAATTTTATAGAAATATATCCTATAAATACGAAAAAGCGTTAATCCCAGAAGAAGACATATGGGAGTGATCTTATCAGATAAAGGAGCAACTTCCTTGGATCCATTAGAAAAATAAAACAGCATAAAAAAAGGAACAGAAACCCATAGTTTACAAAAAACAGGATATAGAAACGAAAAAAATTATACTCAAAATCTTAATAAGGATAGAAGAAAAAGTGGGGAAAAATATGTAACAGCAAACTCTAAAATTGTATACAGGTATATTTTGCCGTGGACTTATGCATGTAGCGACTAAGTATTAGTAGAGAATGGGGAATCAAAAGAACATTTAAAAACAATCTTAAGCTGTTGTGAGTTCATATACGATGAAAGATATATTTTTGATTTTTCAGTTCTTATCATCCTCATCTTTTAACACAATGACAACAAAAAATCTTTTACATTCCTGGGGTTAGTATTAGTTGTTTAAACGTTATATTTTATGTTATTCCATTTGGATAATATTACTTTTAAGTAAATTCTTCAGATATTTTAAACTTGAAAGAAATTTTCTTTCTTATTTCGGTTCCCTTCATTCCACGGCCACAAAACCTTTAAAATATGAAAAATTTACATTGCTCTATGATTATATTATGGTGTAATTTAGCGAAACTATTGCCTAATAATTAATAATAATTTTAAATAATTTTCCCCAATTTTCCGAACTAAATTTGCCGTCATTATGTCATAACATGTGTCAAAACTAAGCGAACAAACCCTTTTATTCTCTATATCGTGGTCTAGAGATTACTTTTTAACATTGAAACACATGTTTATAAGTGAAATGAAGGCATACATTAGTAATCATAAGAATGTAATAAAGTAAAATTTTAACTTATTTTCAGAAAAAAATAACACTTCTATATACAGCTTTAAAAAGTCCCCGCACGAATTCCCCAAAAGAAGTCTCACGTTACACGTGACGTCTGAAGTTTTTGGGGCAGAGTTGGTGGGCACTTCTTGCGGAGACGGAAGACTGCTCGATTGTTCGCTGCCCGTAATGAAATAACATCAATTAACTTGTGTATTTTGGCTATCAGACACGCGAGAATTCAGCCATGCACAAATACGACGATCATTAAGTGAATATAGCCGCGAAAATAAGTGGAGTCTCCAGGCGTTGGTGCAGCAACACTCGCAATTCGACGTCCGAAAGTCCAACACTGGAACATTGTCCGGCAGAGGATGAGTGAAAAATCATCAAATGTAATTCGTGTGGGGTCGAGGAAGAGCGAGGTAAGTGGCTTTATGTGCAGAACACCATTCAATTTAACCGAATGTGAAGTGGTCTCGGACGTGGTTACATCACGTCCGGGGCAACACGACGGACACCTTTTTCAAGAAGGTTCCTCTATCGCTGCCTTATGACTTGCTAATTCCGCTCATGCAAAATGTATTTATTTTCGCTTTTCCAGCTGGCTCTAATCCAGACGAAACATGTTATTTCACGGCTCCAAAAGCTATACCCGGAGGAGAAGTTCGAAATTCGTAAGTAAATAATGCGGCTGGAGAAAGCTGTTGATTATTGTTAGCAAATTTTGAAAGAGAAAGTGAAGTGCCCTTGACGTCACTAGACATCGCTGGTCCACCGTATCGAGCTTATCAGCCGTTTAAAATATTTCATTTGCGTGTGGCTCACATTAGGCATAACACCACGTTCTAAGCAGAGAGCCCCCAGGGTCAAAAAGTAGTTTTCAGGTGCTATTAAATTAAAACCTTGTCACTGCACGTAGTAAATTTTCATTTCATAAGCCATAAAAATGAACAATTTTCTTAATTTTCTTCAGACTATTTGGGTCGGCAAACAATAAGAAGCTAATCGATTGGTCATTATTCCATTTTTCCACGCACGCAATTGTAACAGCTTTATACTTTTATAAGATCTGTTTTTTCTAGGCTAGAGATACATTTACATTATTTTATTTTTATTTATCTGGGTCTGAAAAACTGTGCCGGTCACGTAAAAGTACATTCTTTTTATATTATCATTGAATCGCTGATCATTGCGTCCAAAGACCGGTTGGGTTGGCCAATAGTAAAAATTTATTTTATCTGTGAGTGCATAGCTACACCTAATTTACCTTATTGTAGAATATTCTAGACATCTATACAGCAACTTACTTTATTTTTTTGCATTAACCATCCAACCATCCATGGAAAACGAAAAATAAAATTATTGAGAATATCGTTTTGCAATCGATTGAAAAACTGAGACATTAAAACCCATATCATTTTAGCCTTGATTGTTGAGTAGACAAAAGAAACGAATCTTATTAGTCTAAAATATTCCATTATCAGTTCTTATAAAGCAAACGTTCTGAATATAAAAATTTCGTTTTTTTATTAGTAAACTATTAAATGTAAGTGAAAAATGGAGCTGGCACTGCCTCTCGTTCCGCTTGATATAATCGCGGAGAAAGAAGTGATGAAAGCCACTTACCCTCTGAAGTTAAACAATTTGTGGATAACTAATGCTGGGTATGAGGCATTTAAGAATCTGGGCAACAGGATTAACACTGATAGGAATGTCTTCATCTCAGATCACACAACTCCTCATATCTGTCCAAGTAGAAGTTATGCAGTACACTTTCCATCTAAAATAGAATGGATAGAAAATGATGCGAGGGTTGACTGCAGCCAGTCTAAAATTCTCTTAAAAAAGCCGATCACAACTTAACTAAGTGGTTGGTGAACTACAATAGAAGATGCATCAAATTGGCTATCAGTGTCATAATGGATCACTGCAAGTCGGATAAGCACCTTCATTAAATTTTCACCTGCAGTGGTACAAGTTTTTTTCTTTCAAACTGAAAAACCAGCGCCAGTTTTAAAGGTTTTTGCATCATATATGAAGATTTTAAGATATATATCTAGATATGAAGTACGATACGAAAAATTTGTCTTCAGCTTCGTCTTAAGAGAACTCGTAATTATTTAATGTTATGTTTTTGTGTTGGGGGCCCAAAACAAGGACAAACTGAACCTTAATGATGGATATCCGTTTGTCCTAAACTCTTTTTTTCTCGAAAGGATAAAGTTATAAACTTGAAATTTGGAATGACAGTGGCATAAATCAAATCTCGTGCAAGAGTGGACGAGTAAAAAATAAAAGCCTGAGTTGTACGCATTAAAGGGTATTAAAATTAGGAAATTCATCTTATTTTAGTAATGTAAATAACTTCTATTTATATATTCCACACATAGATACCATGTCAACAATTGGAGATCGAGTTCTAAATGTCTCACTACCGAAAATAGGAGAAAAAAGCCTGTTCACCCGGGATCTTGAAGATGCTCTTCTGAAGGGAGGAGTTGATTTTGTTGTGCACTCTTTAAAAGATCTTCCAACCTCCTTACCACCAGGGATGACTATTGGTGCTGTACTAGAAAGAGAAGATTCCCGAGACGCTCTTGTACTAAACGAAAAGTACAAGGGCATGACAATTGAAACACTTCCCGCAGGATGTGTTATAGGTAATTTTCTTTTGCTAGGGTTGTTATTTATTAGTATGTTTTTATTTTTAATGAATTACTGGAGAATTTACCTCATTAAAAATCAAGTAAATAAATATGAAATTGTTAACTATAAATGAGATTTAATTTTAGGTACATCCTCCTTACGTCGAACTGCTCAAATTCGACGAAAGTATCCTCATTTAGAAGTATGCGACATTCGTGGGAACCTTAATACTCGCCTAGCTAAGTTGGATGCGCCCAATTCAAAGTTTGCTGGGATAATTTTAGCGCAGGCCGGTCTGTTAAGAATGGGCTGGAATAATCGCATTAGCCAAATTTTGGAGCCGGCCGAACTCTTGTATGCAGTTGGTCAAGGTGCATTAGCTGTAGAGTGCCGAGCCAACGATAACAAAACCCTAAACATGCTAAGGCAACTGATGTGCCTGCAAACAATGTGTAGAATTTTAGCTGAGCGTAGTTTTCTAAAGACTTTGGGTGGAGGATGCAGTGCACCTGTAGCTGTTTGCACAAATCTATTAAAACCCTTAGACAATAATAACAAGAATGAAATTCAGTTGGAAATTACTGGAGCTGTATGGAGCTTGGATGGTACAATTCAAATTCAAGATAAAATTGATTGTTTCCTAAACTTGCATACTCAAGAAATAAGCGAAACAGAAGAAGATGAAGATGTGTCTCCACGAAAAAGAATAAAGCCCAATGAAGATAGCGCTAATGACGACAACTCAAATAAGAAGCAGGGAAGTCCAAAGGTTATTAACGATGATTTGGATGTTAATCGAGCTGGAGGAGATGGTGAACAAGTCACCGATCTTAACCATTTAATCGAGCTGCATGGAGAACTCTTCAAGAGGTGTCCATTTTATTCCCTGCATCAAAGGGATAAGGACAATGGTAATGCTCCCAGTGCACATGAGTGCCCGCTGAAAATCCCAGTTGGACAAGATTTTATGGGAAAATGCCCATATGTGGGGACACAGGAGAAAGTCGATTTGTCCCATGGAGAAGGAATATGCCCTGTAACAGGGAATGTAAGTAGAAATCTTCCTGTTCCTAAAAAGGCTCCAAGAGCTGAGGAAAATAAAACTGATTGTGCTTCCACGTCAAAATGCCCGTTCACCTCAAAAATCGCAGATTTAATACCCAAGACTGCAGATAAACTTCAAAATCAAGATATAACTCCCAAAGACTGTCCATTTCTCCAGAAAAATATAAAACTTGTTGACTACGAGGCGAATAAATCTAACATTACTGAGGTGATCTGCTCTCTTCCGGATATCTCGGATGAATTATTCTGCGGTCTCTTTCGACACAAGTGCTATAGCCAGAACATCTACACAAAATGTGAAAGTTTAGGTCAAAAGTTAGCCGATAATCTAATTCGGAATGGTGCCCTTGATGTAATGAAGTGCGCCCAAGATGAAATTCGGGAAAAGATTTAAGTATTTTGGTGCTTTTTATTGGTGAAGGCTCTCAAAAGCTCAGGTGACTAAAGTTGTCTTTTTAAATTTTATAGATTGTTATGATGTTTGAGGAAGATGGGTTATTTCTTTTGAATAAAGTTCATCAGCCCAATTTTTCTTTTATTTAACCTTTTCAGCTATATGATTTAAAAAAAATAAAAAACTGCAAATTACCCTATAATTGACAATATCTTATTAGTATAAAACCGATCAGATACGATGGAGAACTTTTCACTTAATTGCATAAATTATTTGTAAAAAAAAAATATAAATCCTCAATACAAATAAATGAACAAAAATTAATACATATATAAAAAAAAGTAAAAGATTTTCTAAAATTTCTAATGAACAATTTAATGAAGTGACGTTACAAAATATTAACTTAAATAATGACCATAAAATTACAAAATTCTATATTTTGTTGATAGCGTGAGACAATTAAGTCAAAAAATTACGTGTGTAGTATATGTTGGTAATTTAAGTGACCAAACGTCTTATGAAAAACGAATAAATTAGTTGAAAAATATATTTGAAAACTGTGGCGCTTTTTAGTCGTAACTTAGGCAACACATCATGGAAGCAAAGTTCTTCTGCTGAACTGTAGCAAGTCTTTTTTTTCTGCAGTCAACTTGGAAGATATTGTGAAAACTGTAAGTACATTAATTGCCCAATTTTATTCATCCACTTTTTCAGCTATTGTGATACTTGTCGAACTCAATCTATCATACACTTCTGAGGAATTTTTGTTCTTCTGAATTAATTTTAGGCAAATTCATTCCTTCAAGATTTTATATTTCTTTCTCAATTCAGACTACAACTAATTTAAAATAATATTAAAAGTCGGAATTTGGATGAGTACACTATATTGCTTTTACGAAGGTCTATTTTTGATCTGTTGTACTTTGAATGGCAAATCTTGATTTTTGCAGTTTTCGGTCAGATTTCTGCGCCAGTTGTTTAGCTATGTCAATTCTTCTGCGTTTTTTGCAATAGGGACGCCATATTTCCTTATCCAGCCAATTCCAGAGAATCCCTGGATTTGTTGAACTGTATTTTCTATACAATTTCTCGTAATTGACCTGTAAACGCCCGCCACACATTTCAAATAAATCAGATATTTCTGAGATTGTGGCAGAGCTAATTAATAATTCACTATATGGTCGACCTCTGGGGATTGGATATTTTGTAACGTGTTCCTTAATCAATGCCATCGTTTTCATGCCCCTAAACTTAAGAAAATCAACAACTAATCAAGACCCAATATATTCTTACAGAAAATTATTACCTTTCGATGTAAGAAACTTAAATTTTTCTAGATTCAAAACTTTTCACTAAATGTTTGAAACCGATAAAACTGACCAAACTACGTCGAAATTTTTAGTATCCCGATCGACAGCGCGATTTTTCAGAATTTTTTTTATATTTGTTATACAAAATCAAAATCTAGGAATACCAAGTTCACTCATAAACAGGAGTGCCTACTATTCAGAAGAGTAACGTGAAGGTGCGGTCTCGTAGGAAAAAAGCACTTCGAAACAAATTAGGCAGCGCTTTTCAAGAGTAATAATATTTACATATATGTATGGAATCATCATTTATTTTTTGCGGCCTAATTTAAAACTACCGGACCCATTTGTACACAACATATTTTATTAGCTTTGATTGAAAATTTAGAAGTATTTTTAATCGGATTTTTACAAAAATTGGTATTTGGGGGTCTTAGGCGTCACTTATTTTAGTTATATAACAAAATTTAAAAATTTGGCCGGACCAAATGACGGACAAGAAATACTTAACTCAATCGGATTTGAATTAAAGTTGGTACATCGGTGTTTTGGGGTTATTTATGTCAATTCTGATATCAAAATGGAGTAGAAAAACATTTCGAAAGCAATATTGTGGATGGTCTTTAAAAAAAAAGTAGTTTTCTAGTGGCTCTATGAGTCACTTTGTTTCAGGGTACGGAGAATCAAAAAATTTGATTCGTTCGTTTGCGAATGGATCCCAAGCGAATTAAATTTTTTGATTCGCTCACGAATTTTATTATTCGATTCTTTTTCTAATAAAATTCGACTCGCGAATTGAATCGAAAATTTCAAGAACTGAAAATTTAATTCGTTCGCGAATTTATCGCAAATGAATGATTTGGGAATCAAATTAAATACAACCGATTGCAGATACCCAACAACATAATACGCATATACTTTTATTCATAAATTTTAAATTTATTATTAAATTTAAAATAATCACGTATTCTACCGCAATAAATTAAACTTTTTCACTCTAGTCAAAATAATTGCAAAAAATAAAATTTCAATTATCAACAATTAATGGTTGTAAATATATTTCGAACTTAGCTGATCGGTTCCAAATCGTCGACGAATATTCTGCATGCCGTAAAATGCGACTAAACAGCTAATGACACATGATGTGACATGCAACATGACATGTTTTTTTTTTGCACCATGTTGTAGAGCGGATCTAATAACCCCCTTTAGAAACTCCAAAGGGGTTGAAAAAGCCCTACGAAGCCAAAAAATAGGCCAAAACATCGTTTTTGTTTTGTTTACGAATGCCAAATTAACGACGAGTCTATTGCAAGCCGTAAAATGTGGATTAACAGCTTATGACACATGATGTGACATGCAACATGACATGTGACATGAAATTTTTTTTTTGCACCATGTTGTAGAGCGGGTCCGATAACCCCCCTTAGGAACCCCGAAGGGGTCGAAAAAGCCCTAGGAGGCCAAAAAATAGGCTAAAAAATCATTTTTGTTTTGTTTACGCATGCCAAATTAACGACGAGTCTATTGTAAGCCGTAAAATGTGGATTAACGGCTTATGACACGTGATGTGACATGCAACATGACATGTGACACAAATTTTTTTTATTTCACTATGTTGTAAAGCGGGTCCGATAACCCCCCTTAGGAACCCCGAAGGGGTCGAAAAAGCCCTAGGAGGCCAAAAAATAGGCCAAAACATCATTTTTGTTTTGTTTACGCATGCCAAATTAACGACGAGTCTATTGTAAGCCGTAAAATGTGGATTAACGGCTTATGACACGTGATGTGACATGCAACATGACATGTGACACAAATTTTTTTTATTTCACTATGTTGTAAAGCGGGTCCGATAACCCCCCTTAGGAACCCCGAAGGGGTCGAAAAAGCCCTAGGAGGCCAAAAAATAGGCTAAAACATCATTTTTGTTTTGCTGGAATTTTTCAGATAATTAGAATTTGAAAATTTTTGAAATTGAAGATAGTAGTCAAATCATAAAACTTCAAATATTTTATTAAAAATTGCTACGAGAGGGTTTTCAGGGTTGCTCATTCCGATTTTTCTTTTGAGAGTTTGGAACTCTAGATGGCGATTGAAATACAAAATTCTATGGATTTGAAAATTAGTATCTAGGGTTTTCTGTAGAAGGCGAGGAGGGACATTTTTGAATCAAAGTCGGATGATCAAAAGTGGTGAGAAAAATAAGGAGGTCAAAGGATTTAAATGAAAGTTAATTCTAAAATAATAACAATAGTATTTTTTGTTGTTTAATATTGCTAGTTAATTGTCCTTTTAATTTTTTTCCGCATTCTAAATACGTCGATGTCTTGCTATCCTTATCATAGCAGACGCATTTAGAAAATTCAAAAACTTTAAGTCGACCCATTCTTAGCACGTCGACTGCCGCGTTTTATTCAGCTACACATTCAGCTAGTGGGTGCCGGTCACCGGTGACCCCCACGGCAGTCAACGTGTTAAAATTACAATTGGTTGCACCCTGAAGATGCATATATCAGCGGCTAAACAGCTCACAAGAGTGATTGGCCTACCTACTACACAGTCACAGCTGACGCATCGCCAACAAAGAACAGCAAAAAGCACGAGAAGAGAGCGAACCGAAAAGAATGATTCTTTTCCATTCATATTCGCTCGTGAACGAAATCTGAAAAAGTTCATTTGACTCATTCTCAGGGATGAATTGAAAGCTTTAAGTTCTTCTCAAAAAATTCGCTCACGAATTTTATAAATTTGATTCGATTCGCGAACGAATGGAAAGAGAGGAATTAAATTTTTTCGATTCGCGAACGGAATTTTTCCGTACCCTGCTTTGTTTAATTCTGTTATCAAAACTGTAAGGTTAAAGGTTTATGTAAAAAAGGTAAAAGTACATCAGATATCATATATATGGCATTTAAAATAAAGACCAATTTCTTTGTTGGTGTGTGATTATTTAATTTTTCACAAAAAATTACAACTTTGAGGTTATGTTGAAATGCATATGTTTATTTTCCTTTCAGCCATTCTGGTTATTTTCACAGTAATCTACACAGTCTCAGCTTCAATTTAAAAAAAGAATTACAGCGATATCTTAATTCGTTCTGGAGATAAATATTTTTAAAATAAATAATGTGCCAAATTGTCTTCTGTGCGCCGCGCCGGCCGGTGCGTTACGATCGAGCCAGCACATCATTTGGGTCTATCATTTAGTGCGATCTTAGCTTGTGAAGGGAACAATTCGAATGAAAACTATTGCTGTAAAAATAAGCCTTCAATTAAAAAAAAAACTGTTGTAAACAAAGAAGAACAAACTTAATAAAACGGATAAACATATCTATATATTTATATATATATATGCTTTAAAAGACAGGCAATTTACTTATCATTCAAATGTGATCTTGTAATTGAATTAAGAGTTTTGTTTGAAAGTTGATTACCTTAAATATGCCTATGGATCTACGGATTTTTAGATTGGGTTCTGTTTTTAAGACTTTAAAAATCAGTAAACACTGAATGGGTGGGTTAGCCGCATTTTGACACTCTAAAATATAATACTGAAAAGTAAAGTTTGGGAATGGCTGCCTTCTAGCGGAGACAAAGTGGTTAAGCTTTTGCGAGCTTTTCCGCTTGTGATAAAAACTTTTCGCGTTTGTGGGAGGCTTTTCGCGTTTGTGGGAGGCTTTTCGCGCATCCCAGCTGACAACAACTGACACTGGACAAGTTTATTTATTGACGGAAGAGTTGACCAAATTCGGACGAGTTTTTTTCCCGCTAAACGTCGGCTGTAGAGGGATTTTCGTTTGGAAAAGGTGCACCTGACGCGCTTCGACCGCATTGTTTATTTTCGACTGGGCTGGGATTTATTCGCATAAACTAGAAGTTCGCCGAAGAGCACTCCCAAAAGGTGTAAATCAGGCCCTCGACACCTGTCCGGTCTCCTGCCAGTTCGATGCTTTGGCTGCTAAATGCGATTACATCTTGGCTAGAAGATGTCGGTCCTGTACAGCGCCACGATAAATCTGAATGCTTCGAAGCATAAGCTGGAGGTTGTCGCCGAAAGGGAGGGGACGTTCTTCGATTTCGACGTCCAAAAGAGCTTGAAAAATATCTGGAGAGGTGTTTGCTTTGCGACGATGCGGCTCCTGTCGAAGCCTCAATTGAGCGTTCAGGCGCTTCTCGATTTTGCCTCACGAATTTGGAATAGGATTTGTTTCCTCTTCAACTGGCACATTCGATCCTCTGAGCCGGTGAAGTACAAGTGCGCCCCCATCTCCCCGATATCATCCCATCGTCTAGGGATTGTGCCAAAGAAGACCCTCGTCCTGGACCTGGACGAGACCTTGGTACACTCCTGTCACGGAAGTGTGTCGAGGAATAAAATTAGAGCGGGCACACCGCACGATTTTGTGATTAAGGTGTTCGTTGAAAAGCAACTGGTCACGTTCCATGTCTACAAGAGGCCCTACGTCGACTACTTCCTTGAGATTGTCTCCCAGTGGTACAACGTGGTCCTGTTCACCGCAAGTCTCGAGGTGTACGGGGATGCAGTCGCCGACAAACTCGACAGCGGCCGCAACATCCTGCGGAGGAGATACTACCGACAGCACTGCACTCCGGACTTCGGATCGTACACCAAGGACATATCGTCGATATGTAACGATCTCAGCAAAATTTGCATTGTCGATAATTGTCCTGGAGCGTACAGGTGCTTCCCGAACAACGCGATTCCCATTCAAAGTTACCACACAGATCCCATGGACAAGGCTCTGCTAAGGCTGCTGCCGCTCCTCGACGCCCTACGATTCACCAAAGACGTCCGATCTGTATTGTCTCGGAATCTTCATCTTAACCGCGCCTGGTAGCAGCCCAACGAACACCATTGGGCCCCAAATAGGTAGCCAACCATAGTTTTGCGAGCGGTCTCATCGGACAAAGTGTAGCCATTTCATTTTCGTGTAGTATAATGAATTTATTTTTTGTATTAAATTGTAATGGAAAGTTGCGAGCAGAACTTGAGAACTTTCTTGTAGAAATTCATATCAAATATACTTTAAAAGTATTTAGGGCTCTGTCCTGGTCTAGTTGTACATAATTTGTAAGGTTTTAAATAAAGGCGAGGAATGCTCAGAGATTCTATTGGCTTTTCAGCTAAACGGCGAGTTATTGAATATTGTTAATTAACTTATCCGTAGCGTATATGGTTTTATCACATATTCTACTCTAGGGCTGTTCTCAACAAATCAGATCCATTCAGCTGACTGCACAATTCAACAATTGATCTTGAGAAGGTGGCTGTTTTCATGAATTCATTTTTTTGTAGCCCGTTGCGCAATTCAACTAGCGTATTTGCTGAATTGCACGGTCAGCTAAAGAAATCTTACTTGTTCAAAATAGTCTATAAATTTTATTAGGTCCGCCGAGAAACTGAGGACAACTGGAAAAAGTTGGGCTTGGCCTCAATTGATTAAGAATCTAGGTCATGGGCAGTAGTCATGTAAATATTTCGACCGCGAAGAAAATATTGCCATAAATTCAGAATTATTTATTTTATTATTATTATATCTTTCTCTTTCTAAGATGGAAATTAGCTATCATCCTTTTATTCCTCGCACTTCTAACCCCAGTGATGAAATGATGTACTCTGCAAGATCAATTATTTTTGCTGGAATATGTTATTTTGTTCTTTTTTTATTTTGCTCCTTAGTTTTGTAATTAATATTAGACCATGTCTGTTTAAGCCTGATATTATATTTTCTCACAATTTATAAGAATGGTCCCGCATTTACACATTTTAGCACTCCCTTCGTCAAATTGTGTTTCTACATAAAATTAGCTAGGTACTTGTTTTGTTATTTGATAATGTCATCCTTCACTTTCCTTCTTATTGTATTTATTTATTTATTTATTTAAGATGCTTTAAATATGGATATTTCTACTTTTTTTCATTTACATTTCTGAAATTGTTCCTGAGGGCCATCAACCTAAACACTTCGAACAAAAATCAGTCGTAACGATTATCATATTTTGGTCGGTTCGTGTCACCGTTTTCGTAATTGGTCGAATATTTCTGGCAGTTTCAAGATACATGACTAGCGGTCCTCAGTTAGGCGGATTGATGGCCCCGAATTTGAAATTCTAACAATTATTCGATCACTGTGAAATATATAGGAAAATAGTTATAGTCAAGAAAATTGAGGTCTTTTATGTTGCTAATTGATAAAGATCCTTTATATGAAAAACCAAACTGATTTTGTTCAATGTAAACCTCAGAGCATATTTTTTGGAATTGTTTTCAGATTTTTATTGTTACTACTTTCAGAGATACAGAAGTGGGACGTTTTGTGTTTTTTTATAAATTTTATTCAAAAAAAATCGTTGATAATAAATGTTATATTTTCCGAATATTCATTTAATCAGCTTTCATTTGATACCCTAATTAGTTTTTTTTTTATTTGTGTTGTGCATTTATACGTCTATTACTATTTATCTTCGCAATTCTTAAAATAAGCTATAAAATGCAGAATTTTCTCTACGGGGCTTATAGACGGAAGATTAATGCAGAAACAAAATGCTCTAGAACTAGAACAACTATCAAATACAATTCTCCAAAACCTTTCCCTAGAATGTGAAGGATAAAAAACAAGGTAACGTAAGATTGAGCTTATGTAATCACAACACTCCGTTTTATTATTGAAAAAACCCCAAGGTTTTTCACTTTATCTTAAGATGTACTACATTTAAATGTATAGGTGGTAGATAAGACTATCTCCATATCTCTACGATAAAAGGCCAAGCAGGTAGATTTAACAGGATTTAAAAGGAGATGATATTCATAATGTTAGTTTTATTAAATTACAATTATTTCGTTGTGTACAGTCTTTGATTAACCAGATAGGGTGAGAAATATAAATCTGCACATTGTATGCAGAAAAGAAGTGGTCCAATATTGGAACCCTGCGGAACACCACGAACCAATACCAATCCGTCTTGATTTCTCCACTAGAACCTTCACCTATTGAGAACGGTTGGACAAAAAATCTGAGAACAATTTGATTGTAGTGGTCTGGAGTTTTGCTAGGATTAAAATGTGATTGACAGCATCAAAAAATCCTTAGAGAATTCGAGGTTAAGAGGGCCTTATTTTAATGTTTCTGATTTGATATTTCAGTTATGACTATTAATGTTAAAGATAATTTAAAAATAAAAAACAAAGAGGAACACTTTTGGAACAGATCTGTAGGAAATTTGAACAGCAGGCGGTGTTCGGACAGTCAAAACTCCTGCTAGTGTATTGTGTATAGTCACGAAATCACCAATTTCTCAAAATGCGGTTATCTCCATATTTACAGAGCGCTTCATTTGGCCATTTAGCTAAAATCCATGGAATTGTTGTGTATAAGCTTTCGCCCTATGAACTAAAGACGTTCGCGGGAACCATAGACCATGGCTTTCCCAACATGATCCGCCGCATCAAGTCGTGCATATTTCGAGTTGCACCTCCGTTCGTATTCGCAATTTTATCCTATTACGCTACAGAATGGAGGCACGAAAAGTTGTCACGAAAGGACCCCGCTGACTATGCAAATGATGAGTGAAGTAAAGAAACGAATTTATCCAATACTACAAGGCGAGGTGTTGTTAAAAAGAGTTATATGTTACATATTTTTTAATAAAAGAATTTGATCAGACTTGTAAAATCTTTTAATTCGTTCCTTTAATAATATAATAATCTCACTATTTTATTTGTAGGACATTTAGAGGCGACGACTGTTAAAATCTCTACAAAATTCCTAAATTTTTTAGGGTTGCTATAAAATGAAATCAACCTCTCTCAACGTTTGAGATATTGAAATTTATTACTCGTAACGTTTTTATACAGGGTGTTCAGAGGTGGGTGGTCAATACTGAAGGGGGTGAAAGGTCAGACCGAGACAAGCAAAAAATCGTATGGGTGGGGGGGGGGGCATCTCGCACCGTTTGGCAGTTACAGGGTGATTCGTAAATCAGGATTTTGCCTTATATGGGAACCGCTCTTGTATTTTTATGTTTTTTTCTACGCATCGCAGCGGCCCCAAACTGATTTCAAAAAATCACTATTTGGAAGCCCTTTCCAAAACAGTTTACACCACCCCCCTATCCCCAACCCCTTGGCCACAATCCCCCCTGGAAGTTGAAAAAATTAACTTTTATTTCACGATTTTTCACCTTTCGCCCCACTTTTCTCTGAAATTCATGTTATTAACATACCTACCTTTTATTTTTTTTAAGTTGCCTATCTAATTACCTTTCCAAAAAGGTGCAACATGCCCAGGTAGGAAAAGGATACGAAAATTTATTTACAAAAATCCTTTTACAGAATATCATGATAATTCGAATTTTTAAGAAATTGTACTTAAGTTAACTAAAAAATACATTTTGTTCGCTTAAAAACTAATTACAATTAAAACGTATGTCCTTCAAAAGCTGTTCAAAATGTTCTCCGCCAGTTTCGATGCATGCAAGTAGCCTTCGTTTTATTTCACGTTTGAGGTCTATGGTAGCCAGTCTCTCCCGTATTTTCGTGGCTGCAGTCACAATCCTGGTAACTAATTCTTCTCTGGTGTTGATTGGTCTTGAGTAAACTTCATCTTTCATCATTCCCTATAAGAAAAAGTCCAGTGGAGTAAGGTCCGGTGACCTAGCAGGCCAAGGAATCGGTCCACCTCGTCCAATCCAGCGCTCTGGGTAATTTTCATTTAACCTTGCCCTAACAATGTTCCCAGTATGCGCAGGTGCTCCGTCTAGCTGTAAATAAATTGCGGTTCTGGTGGCCAGGGGGATGTCCTCCAACAGATCCGGAAGGGTATTCTCCAAAAAGTCCGAGTATAGCTGACTATTCAGCACTTGGGGTAAGATGAAGGGTTCTATCAACTGGTTGCCGATGATGCCAGCCCAGACATTGACACTAAATCTTTGCTGGAAGGACCGACACCTGGTCCTATGTGGGTTCACATCTGACCAGGTGTGGAGGTTGTGTAAGTTTGTGATGCCATCCCGGGTGAATTGCGATTCATCCGTCCACAGAATTCGGTCTAGAAACCTTCTGTTTTCGATGTCAGACTCGAACAGCCAAGTGCAGAATTGCAATCGTCCTTCGGAATCTCCTTCCCTAGTGCTTGGACCGGGATATGGTGGTATGGATGTAGTCCCTCTCGGTTCACAACGGTCCAAACTCTCCCTGAAGACAATCCTGACCTTCGTGCGACCTGCCTGATGCTTATTACAGGGCTGTTCCTGACGATGTTGAGGATTTGTTGGTCGGAGTCCGCTGAATCGGCCGATTTTCCTGCTCGAGTTTCTGCTCTGGGGGCGGTTACACTTCCGGTTTCTTTTAACCTTCTGAAAGTCCTTGAAAATACCCTTCTGTTGTGTACCCGCCGATTCGGGAATCTCTTTTGGTATTCTCGTACGGCCTCACTATCACTTCCTTCTACTAAACCGTGCACGTAAATTATATCGGCATACTCGTCAACACTGAATTCTGCCATTTTATCTTAATTTTTTCTATTAAACACCCGTTCTTTTCGCTTGCTTCTTCAACTGTGGTCAATGTCCTTTCAAACTCACCCATTTTTATACCATAATTCATAGGAGGTATTAGAAACGGAGCGTCAGGATACTTAGGAGTCAATACTGGATATAATAATCTAATAACGCTATTTAACGAGATTACATTTATTATTTTATTACTGTTTTGCTGAAAAAATAAAAATGTATTACCTCTGTTTCCTAAACAAACATTTCCGAACTTGCTGTCATAAAAATTGTTTACTTAACGACATTTTCCATTATGGTGCAATAAAGTAATTAGGTACCTGTGAGGATGTTTTAATTTCAGGACTTTTGCAACCCTTTTCTACCTGGGCATGTTGCACCTTTTTGGAGAGGTAATTAGATAGGCAACTTAAAAAAAATAAAAAGTAGGTATGTTAATAACATGAGTTTCGGAGAAAAGTGGGGCGAAATGTGAAAAATCGTGAAATAAAAGTTAATTTTTTAAAATTCCAGGGGGGATTGTGGCCAAGGGGTTGGGGATAGGGGGGTGGTGTAAACTTTTTTGGAAAGGGCTTCCAAATAGTGATTTTTTGAAATCAGTTTGGGGCCGCTGCGATGCGTAGAAAAAAAGATAAAAATACAAGAGCGGTTCCCATATAAGGCAAAATCCTGATTTACGAATCACCCTGTAACTGCCAAACGGTGCAAGATGCCCCCCCCCCACCCATACGATTTTTTGCTTGTCTCGGTCTGACCTTTCACCCCCTTCAGTATTGACCTCCCACCTCTGAACACCCTGTATATATTTATATGAAAATGGCTACATACGATACTATAGAAATTTAAAAATTCTCGATTTCAGAGAGCTACGACGAAAATGGACGCACAAGAGTTTTCAAAGTCCCTGATTCTGAGTATCCTATTGAAAGACGAAAAATGATTGTGTGATTGACTGTATCTCATCACTTCATTTTTTTCATTATCTTTCGCCCAAAGTAGAAACAAAAATTTAAAAATATAATATAATAAATAAAACTGCCGTGCAAAATTACAACTCGATCATGAGCTATAATTATATTATTATAACCATAGATATCTTGTCTCTGTTAATTACTAACTTCTTAAGGTAATCGGATTAGCAGGATACGAAAACCCCATTTCTGGAATTGATATTCTCGTTGATGGAATCAAAATTCTTATCAGAAACCTTATTATTTTTTGTTGATTTTATAAAACATCGAAATTCTCTGCATAAATTTTCTTTTACTATGCAATTAATTTAATTTCTCACTTAACAAGTTATACTGTATATCATTTCTATAGAATTTTTTCACGAATTCATAACGAAATTGTCCCATCACGTCACGTTTTTAAAAAGTACAAAAGATCGTTTTTACAAAAATTTATTGGAATATTCAAGTGAAAGTCTGAATCCTTATCTAAAGATTTGAAATACGACAACTCTATAGCACTTAATAAGCATCTTTAGCTACACTTATTCCATGAGTTTACGCCAGTTGTGATGTTCTACTAAAAACTATCTATTAAATGAGGTGATCGGTTTATGGGAAAAAGTAAATTGCAGAGATTATTTTGGAAAATATTAAAACCTCTCCGTACTTTTGTATAATAGTATATTATAAAGGTTCAAACTGTTATTTGAGCTATGTTATAAGTTCCTATAATAATCCATTACTTTTAAATTATTTTTCAAAAACAGCCAAAATATGGTCTTTTATACCTTTAAGGGGTTTTGAATTTAAAAAAAATAAGTTTTGAATTCCAAAAAAATCACAATTTTTCAGATTTTGATTTACGAAATTTATAAAAGTGATTTATTCAACTATTAAGGTACGGACACACCAAAAGCGAAGCGAACAATTTTAAAATTTTAAAACTTGGGCACCGTACAAATTAATTGAAGTGTCCGAATAGAACGCGACATGAGCGAAACGTCTACTGCGACAGAATGTTCCCAAATTTTAAATTTTTCGCTTCGCTTCGCTCGCTTCGCTTCGCTCGCTTCGCTTTTGGTGTGTCCGTACCTTTAGGATATAAAACTACATCATTTGAACAAGTTGTAAAAAAAATTTCATGAAAAAAAATGAAAATTGGGGCCATTGACAGGTGGCTTAAGAAAATCGATGACTAATAATCCAATCTTACTGAAATTTTCCACACTTCTTCTACATAGTATTGACTTGTACTTGAACGAAGGATTTTTAATTTCGTTCATTACAAGTCGTTTTACTAGTAGAAATTGACCAAAATATAAAACAATGTTCGCAAAAAAAATCAATTTTTTGTTAAAACACGTTGTAAAAATTCAAATATATTTTTTTTTTTAAATCCTTCGTTCAAGTAGAAGCCATGTGCATCTACTAATAGGAAAAAAAATAATAATGCGTGCTTGAAATTGCAATATTTTCCTGATTCTTGGAAAATTGCTAAAGTTGTGCCAATATGCAAGCCTACTAAACCAAAAGAAGATCCGGCCAGTTATCGGCCTATAAGCTTATTACCAACCTTAGCTAAATTATTAGAAAAAATTATAAAAGCTAGACTGAATAATTTCATTATTGAAAACAATCTACTTCCACACGAACAATTTGGCTTTAGAAGTGGTCATTCCACTATTCATGCATTGGCCAGAGTAACACAGCATATAAAAACTAACTTAAAAGAGAAAAAATCGACTGGACTAGTTTTACTTGATATCCAGGCAGCGTTTGACACTGTTTGGCACGAAGCCATTATATATAAAATGATTAGGTTCGATTTTCCTCCACTTCTTACAGCCATCATTTATAGCTTCCTTAGGAATAGGAAATTCTATGTTTTTGTGGGCTCAATTAGGTCAAATTGCCAAGAGATTGTGGCCGGAGTCCCCCAAGGGTCAGTTCTTGGACCCATTCTCTACAACTTGTTCACTGCTGATTTTCCAAGAATCGAAAACTGTACCTCGTCAATATTTGCTGATGATACCGCTTTGTACGCTTCAGCAGCTAATTGCCCAGAAATCTTGAATTCTCTGCAGTCAGGATTAAATATTCTAGAAAAATATTTTCACAAATGGAAAATAAAGTTAAATGCCGGAAAAACTCAAACCATGTTTTTTACTAGAAGAAGAAAATCGGCACACCTTCCATCCTCTAATCTTGAACTGTGTGGACAAGAAATATTATGGCGTGACAATGTAAAATATCTAGGAATTACTCTCGATAAAACCCTCACTTACAAACTACACATAGATGGAGTGATTAATAAAATAAGTTTACTAACCAAAATCCTATATCCCTTCATCAATCGTAGATCTAAACTAAATCTGGATAACAAACTCCTAATTTTTAAAGTGATTTTTCAAGCAATCATGCTTTACGGGGCCCCCTTGTGATGTAGAATATGTAAGCTAGGTTTAGGTAGGTAGTTAAGTTATAGTAAGTAAGAGTAGGTAGTCTACTTTTAGAGGTTTTGAAAACTTTTCCTCAATTTTTTAAGCCAAGAAGAGAAAATTAAATTATTAGTCAATACTACATCCCAGCTGAAATATGTGTTTTACATAAAACTCTGTACAATATACTATATTATACTGCGGAAAACATTGTAAATTTATATTCAAAGCAAATAAATTAAATGAAATGAACTAATAGAAAAAAATTTGTTTTTTGATTTCAGATAGGCCTACCTCGAGATATTCTGCCTACGGTAAAAAGTCATCGATTTTCGTAAACCAGCTGTCAATGGCTCAATTTTCATTTTTTTTTCATGAGAAATTTTTTACTTATTTTAAACTTATTCAAGTGATGTATGTACTTTTATATCTTAATAGTTGAAAAAAACCACTTTTATAAATTGTGTTTTTTTGGAGTTCGAAACCCACGTAACCCCTTAAACCCTGTTTCTTTTTCACAAACGTGATCGGACATTTTCGTTTAAAAACTCTTAATCTACGAAAGCAATCGTTGGAAAAATTGGTATTAACCAAAGATAGTGAATGAATATTGGTTCTGAAGGAGGCTTATGAAAACTGTGCCTTCTAAAAGACCTTAGCAGTTGCAAATAAATCATATATAATATAGCTGAGGGTGTGAGCTTTCATTTGTATTTCATGTGCTGGGACATTTTTGTTTTCAGATTCGCAATCTACGGAAAAGAGAAAAATCTTCTTGACCTGGGTAATTAAACTCAAAGGTTTCCTTCGCAATAGACCATTGTCGAGTAGCAAGAAGTAATAGGGAAGGAAGAAATAAAAACACTCAATTGGGATACATCAAACATCTATTTTTGCTCTTAGAAGCTTCTCTATCTTTACCAAGCGTAAAAGAATACTATAAATCTGAAACAGAAAAAACCACAAACTAATCGCATACACTAAAAGGTGCTTCTTTTTGTTCACTATATCTAGACAAGCGAAAAGGTAATTAAACGTTAATTATATTAAGAAAACAACTAAAGCCTCGCCTCGCTGTCTTCTTCAGCCAATCTAGTCTAAGTCCTCGTCATCATCGTCTGAAATTGTATACTTCTTCTGCGATCGCTTTCGACGAGTTTGCTTTTTAGTCGTCGACGAGTTTGAATTAGATGCACTTGTGCTAGGCGTGGCTACCACACTACTCATTGTAGAAGCATTGCTGTTTGTCTTACTTAATTTCAGTTTCATTTTAACGCTTGATCCCCCATCGTCGTCGGAATTTTCCTCCTCCTCTTCGTTCTCAGATCCCTCAACAGAAGCTTCACCACCATTGCTAAAGAACTTTGCTCGAGCGGAAGTGAACACCTTTTGGAGTTCAATTGAATCTTCATAGATCAGGGAAGTGTCCTCATTATATATTTGAGCATTTTGGCAAAGCTGAATAAAGTCCTTTTCAAGATCTGCAAATTCATAATATTTACCATCATCGATCCTTTGAAGGATTTTTTTTATATCCACAGGTCTTTTAATTATCTCATAATAATCAGGGAGTTTTTGTCTTGAAGGGAGCTTCATGAAGGGCTCGGAAAGCATCCGCCCATCCTCCGTTGTGTGCTTAATCACAGCTGACATAACCTTGCGCATCTGCTTTTTAAGTTTTTTATCGACTGGTTGTTTTCTTCGCTTTACAGCCATCATTAAAACCGAATCATCATCTGAGTCATCCTTGCGACTCTTCCTTTTTCTGCTCCTCTTTCGCTTGGAATCTCGTTCTTCTTCCTCCTCATCATCGAATTCTGCTCCATCATCAATAGCTTTAAGCCACTCCTTTTCAGTAAGACTATCCGAATAGTCGACTTCTTTGCGTTGGCGTGATCCCCGACCCAGAAAACTATCGTCTTCGTACGTTTGCCAACGTTCAACTTCATCATCCTCTTTGACCAACCAGTCGGGGAGTTCCGATTCATCAATTAATCGACCTTTACCTCCATGTTTAATCAAGTCCTCCTTCCGTCTTTCCACATCCATTTTTTTGAAGAGCTCCAACTCATCCTCACTCCTGGCAATCATCATGTTGATGACCTCGTCATCTGGAACTTCGTTCTCTTCCTCCTCATCAGCGTCATCCTGATGCAAAATACTCTGTAGGAATTGTTGCCGTTCAGATCCTGTTGATTTCTGGTCAAACATTCCAGCCTGGATAACTTTTTCGTCCATGTTCAGCTTGTATCTAGCAGCTGCTAGAATTCGCTCCTCAACTGAGTTAACAGTCATTAATCGGAGCACTCGCACTTCATTTCTCTGACCAATACGATGGGCACGATCTTGTGCTTGCAAATCTTGATGAGGATTCCAATCAGAGTCGAAGATCACCACAGTATCAGCTGCTTGCAAGTTCAGACCAAGACCACCGGCACGAGTAGACAGCAAGAATATAAAATATTCAGAGTCCTTACAGTTGAATTTCTTTAAAAGGTCTCCTCTGTCTTCGGCTTTGGTAGTACCATCGAGACGGAGATATCCAAACTGTCTCCAACTTAAGTAATCTTCAATGATCGTCATACACTGGGTCATTTGGCAGAAAAGCAACACCCGATGATTTGTTGCTTTCAATTTGGGCAAGATTCTGTCGAGTAGTTCGAATTTTCCAGAAACACGATATAAATCGGGACCTGATTGGAGTAAACAATTTTTTTGTTTAACAATTTCATCAAGAAAAAACTAAAATAGGAATATATGTAAGAAATGCTGGCTTTTGTGTGTCACTATGGAATGAAGAAATATATGAGGAATAATAAACCAAATCATTAATTTGTCGCCTTTTTTTTTTTGTAGGCGATCATCATTTTCTTGGCTGCTACCGCAATAAAAATTTAGTACTTGCTTTCGGAGTATAATTTTAGAAGTCGTCTAATTCTGCCAATTTTAGCGCTACTAACTTCACAATTTTTGGAAATATTTTCAAGATTATGTACTTGTAGAAAATAGGAGAAGCCAAAAATCAAATTTTGCAGTTCTTGCAATATAACTAGGCTTCTTCCCTTAATTCCACTAAATCCTAAAATTCTGAGGTCGGTGAAATAGTGAAAGTCCTATTGAAAAGACTTTAAAACCCAGGCAATTTGGCGATGCCACAATAAAGAAACTTCTCTTCAACGATTCTTTTCTGGGTAGGGTTTGACCGAAATTTTAGCGAAATAGATTGAAGCATAATATCCTTCGAAGAAGTATTGCTCTTAACATTTCAGCAAATGAGACTTAAGCCCGATCAATAACCGGATAGTCAACTTTTGTTTAGGAAGCATGTATTTGGAGTTTTAGGTATAAGGCTCTATGAATATGAATCACCTTCTTTAAAAATCTTCAAAATTTGTCCGTTAAAATTCAACACAGTTAAAATATAGAAATCGGTTTTGAAATTTCTTGACTACAATTATCCCGCGTTTAAAAATGAAGATTTTCTAAGGTAATTTACGTTTCCAAATATCCTAAATCCATGAAATCTCAACTGGTCAGTATAATCATTTTTTAATTTCTACCTTTCATATTTTCCCTTCTGCAGTTTTTTCCGCCATTATGTTTATTTCATTTTTTCCTTTTATTATAGAATAAAGTATGACTTGTTTGAAATGCTCCTACCAAGTAATATGACTCCCAAAACGGTAATATATATAATAGATGCTTTTAATACAATTTTACCTGATCCGCCGTGTCCGTTTCCACCAATGTGGTCAAAATACTTCTCCTCAATATGTTGAAACATGAAGGGATGATTGCAAAGCTTCCTCAGTTGGACGATAGTGTTCATGAGTGCCTTAGCACCGCCCTTGCCCTGCTTGCCCTTCTCGGATCCATCGGTGAGCAGAACACCCTTGCTCTGCATGTGCTTATACAGTACCCTCTGAAGACCTGACATTTCGCATTTTATGATATACTCCACCTTCTCTGGCAGTTGAGATTCGACTTCTTTCTTCAATCTACGCAGCAAGAATGGTCGTAATACCTTATGCAGGCGGCGAATGATCAAAATAGTTTCTTCCTCGTTGAGCTCTACTTTTTCACCAGTCGTTGCGAACGGGGCATTGAACCACTGTTCAAATGTAGAACAACTTTTGAAAATTGATGGTAGCAAGAAATTAAGAAGAGCCCACAATTCTGGTAGTTTATTTTGCAAGGGGGTACCAGTTAATAGCAACCGGTGTGGAGCATTATAGTGGGTGTTTAGAACTTGTGTTAGTTTGCAGTGATGGTTTTTCATTCTGTGGCCCTCGTCAATGATCATGTACTTCCATTGAAGTTTGGCTAAAACAGATTTATCCTTGATTACGTACTCATACGTCGTGAGCAATACGTTAAACTTGGTAGCTCTCATCTGGTTCTGTATTGTCCTTCTTCCAGCAGGGCTGCCCTTGTAGCTTACAATAACAACGGATGGAGCCCATTTCTCGAATTCAAGCACCCAATTGGGAAGTGTGGACAATGGAACGATTACAAGGAAAGGACCATTAACCTTTTTTCTTTCCATTAGGTATGTAATGAGACCAATTGTTTGAATTGTTTTTCCAAGACCCATTTCATCGGCCAATATTCCGTTCAAGTTGTTATTATATAGAGAAACTAACCATTCTAAACCCTTGATCTGGTATTCTTTGAGTTGACCGTTAACGAGTATAGATGCCTGTTCGGTAACCTTTTCATGTATGGTATGAGCGATGCTGTAATATGTTTGCTCCTCAGTACGATATTCATCATCTTCGACTTTTGCTTGCTTAATAAGCTCCTTCGTTCTCTCCTCCTCGCTCTTTTCTCTGTTTTCTTCCCTCCTTCTAGCTTCTCTTTGATGCTCTTCATCATCGGTTTCGCCTTCAGATTCACTTTCAACCCAATCCCAACCAGGATGACTTTCTAAGAATTTGTGCAAATCTTTAAGACAAGGAGCATCTTCGCCACTGAGCTTATTTCCAGTGTTCGGATCCATTACAGTGACCCTCATATCTCCAGCCTGGCAGCTATCGTCGATTTGAGCAAATTCCCCACTATTTAAGAGCTCTCTCTTGTAGCGTTTCTTGCGCTTCATCTCTTCTTCCTTCTTTTTTCGCTGATCGACCTTATGCTGCTTCACCATCTCCGTAAGATTGCTGATATATTCATCGGTCTGTGAAAGTAGGAACGCCAAGCGTTTGTCTTTCTTCTGATCAATAAGTTTCCTGTAGCCCTCTTCATCCTCGGCCATCAGACGACGCATACGTTCCTTTTCAATACGCTCCTGTTCCTTCTTCTGTTCGCGTTCAGCATTTGCGTGATAGTTCATCACAGCCTTATTCAGCCGTGCCAAACGAGCCTGATTGTTGCGGTGATACTCTTTAAAGTCTTTACCATGCTGAAGTACAGCTGCCAAGAATTCTTGGTGCTTCTGGCGTCTTTTGCGTTCAGCCTCCAATTTCTGTTGCTTTTCGAGCTTCTCAGTTGCTCGAGCCTCTCGCAATCCTTGTCTTTTAGTCCGCTTGTATGCTTTAACATTCACAGCCGTCTCAAGTGTTGTATCTCGTCTGGTACATTGTACAATCTCACTTCTTAGCTGACGCTGAAAATTAAGAACACGCAGAGCGCGGAGTTCGATTTCAGCCTGCAGACGCAAATCCTCATTCATAGTCGCCGGCAAGCATTGGAGCTCTTTCATGCGCAAAGCAATTCGTGCACCGATTCGATTTTCTCTTTCCTGTAGTAAAGTGATCGGATCGAGTCCTGCTGGTTTTGGAACGGTTGTGACCCGATTGGGTTTCTGAAGCGGTTGCGGTTGGGGCTGTGGACCCTGCTTCTGTCCCTGTTGGGGCATACCTTGGTTACCTCCGCGTTGGGGTTGCGCCGGCATCGGACCTGGAACTTGTTGCGGGATCGGTTTCCCACCATTTGGAAGGTTATGATCATTTGGTGGCGGTGGCTGCGGCTGCATTTTATTAGATGGTGGAAATGGACTGCTCGGCGGCGTTGGACATTGTGGGGGTGTTGTTTCCTGACGACCACTGTTCACCGGTGGTTGTTGTTGCGGAGGTGCTCCCGTATTTGTTGGGGGTGGCTGCTGTGGCTGAGGCGGTTGTTGTGGAGGCTGTTGGGGCGGCTGCTGCTGCTGTGGAGCCTGTTGCTGAATGATCGATTGAAGCTGAATTGAGAGGGGCTTATTTCGAGCTAATAATCTGTAAGCCATGATTTGGGCGCGTAGCATTTGTAGCTGATTAGCATTGAGGTTCTGATGCTTTGATGTTGCACGTAGGGCTAGCAATTGAGAATATCGGGGATCTTCCTGAAGCCCTTTTTCTTCCATCGAATCAATCGCTCGTTGTAAAGCATTGAGATTCTCTTGACCGGGCGCTGGCGGTGGTTGACCCGGAACAGTAGGTGGAGGACCCTGTAACATTAATTTTGTAAAAATTAAATTTTTGAAGAGTGTATTGTTTATTGTAAGGAGTTTTAAAAAGTATTTTCTTGTATTTCCCTTTCTTTTCGTAGGCTGGGAATAAATATTTTCGAAAACCGCTTAGTATTTTGTATGATTACCGTTAAAACACGCCTTAATAATTAATCAAATATCTGACTTACAATTAGTTCCATTGCTAGAAGATATTTTAGATAATGCAGTAACAGACAAATCTTCATCCAAATAAATAATAAAAATAATAATTTATTAGCATATTCATAGCTATTTTTACAAAACCAGCAGTATGAATTTTTCCCTCACATACGGAAAAATGTTTGCTCTAAATAGCACGATGTCCGAAATACGGTCTTTTGCACTTTTTAACTCTATTTTTCTCAAAAACGGCAGCTAATTGAACATTTTCGTTTACGAATTCGTAATCTACAGAAAAAATCCTATACAAATGAAGCAATATTTATAACATATAAAATTTGTAGCCCTATGTAATTTATTAGCATATTCATAGCCATTTCTACAAAACGAGCAGTATGAACTTTTCCCTAACATACTGAACAATTTTTAATCTAAATACTCTTAAATTAGTTTCCGACTTAACACATTCAATGGTAATTCATTGTACTTCTGCAAACTACTAAAAAGCAAACTATTTCTTAAACAGGGGTAATCGAAAATCATCCCTTAATCATAATAAATGTGGTTGCACGTCACTCTTAAAGTTAATATAGTTTGTTAAATATCTTGGTATCATATTATGCTTAACGTTAAATATAAAAATATGTTCATAATTATCTTCTGCTTAACATTAAGCCTCCTCATAGCTTTGCTTTGTAGCAGCTGACGCTTGCGTACCATCTGTTAACTACACCTGAATATTATTACTCAAAATGTCGTTTCACTGTTATGGTGTACGTTTTTATTGCTGTGAGTGTCGATATATTGTGGATTCTACTCAAGAAATCAACTTTCTTCCCTATCTTGGAAGTTATGTTTTTCAAGTCTATCTGCTATATCTGAAAACGTGTCAGTTTTCAGAATTTTTGTTGTATAACGATGTAAAAGTTTTCAGGACCATTAATTTCAAATCTGGGAATATTAAAGACTAAAAATCTACATAAACAAAATTAAATCTCGGCTAGGAAGAATATTAGAATTATTTCGTATTTTCATCGGAGTTTGTATTTTTATTTAAAAAATTTATTTCATTCATTCATTTTATTAATGCTTTTTACATATTACAAATCAACGATTTCAAACGTCTTAAACCATTTTTAATACAGTTCCATTATTTTGTTAAAATGTTTTCAGTTTTCTTTTGCTTGACTGTCTATGGCTTCTATCTTGATCTTTCGAATTGTATTAAATATAATAATGTGAATGGGGACAACTTTTTTGTTAATGCATTTGTATTTCTACGGAAATTAACATATAGGAAGGGGATTTTATAGATCGCTGATACCAAGAATACAAAAATAACAACAATAAAACTTTCCTTTTGACAAGTATATATGAATCAACAATAAATACTTCAATCAAAGGCGTTTTATTGCTCTTGGAGACTAAAGCCCGTGCGATGCCCCTTATGAATCAGTAAATCTTCTTAGATTCCCACAATTCACAACTCGGTTCATGTTGGTTATTCAGATAATTAAGCAGCGTAGCTTTATATTCATGCAACAATTAAAAAAAATTCTATGACGCACCTTGAACATGCAGAAAATTCTTGTTTTTGCGACCTTCAAACCTCTCATTTACAAAAGAACTTTCTTATTCATTATTTCGTACTGAGCTTTAAGGGTACCTTCACATTATGACGAACAATAAAAGCCAGTTATAAATCTGCGCTAAGCCAATGCACTCTCCACGGGAGTGCTAAGATATATAACTCAGCTTATTATAGGTGATAGGTATTTCGATCTCGTGTTTAAATTCATAGAAACGAAAACCGGAAATTTAGAAACCGTGCTATATACAGTAAAAAGTGGATATACATACTTTTAACATTTATTTATCATTATTAAACGGGAGACCACAGACAATCTAATCTAATTGGTTAAATAAAGATTAATGTGGCTTACACAAAAAATTAGAATTAAAAAATAAGAAAGGTTTATAGTCTTGTCATTTCAAATAGAAACAAATCAGAAAGGCTTACATGAATCTCTGAAACCGCTCAAATATTTGTGTCTACGCAAAGGTGGTAAATATGAACAATTTTACATTACACTGGGCTCACACCGCAGACCGACGTTAGCGATAAACAAGTAGATTAACTGCTGAACTGAAAGTGTATCATAATTGCATTTTTGTGGTTTACTGCATTCTCGCACTTACCGCGAAGGCAATTGTTTTAAAAAGGAAATTGTGCGTTGATATTTAATTAGTATTTAAGCAGTGTTGTGCCCTCATTAGTTTAAACGCATTTTTGAGATACGCAATGGCGACAGAAAGTGAAATAAATAGTTTGTTTGACTTCATAATACCTTTGGCTGAGAGGGCTGGAAACATTCTTCGAGAAGGATACACTAGCCAGAAGGAGATAACAAGTAAAGGTGCTTATGACATGGTGACTAATTATGATCATCAAATCGAAGATTTTTTGATCAAGGAAATATCTGCCGTTTATCCAAATCACAAATTTATTGGTGAAGAGGAATCTGCAGCGCGTAATGTGACCACAGTTCTTACAGACGACCCAACTTGGATTATTGATCCTATTGACGGAACATCAAATTTTATAAAACAACTAGGACATACTTGCATTTCAATTGGATTGTCTATTAACAAAGATATCGTTCTCGGAGTTGTCATAAATCCAATCTTGAATGAAACATATACTGCGAAGAAAAACCAAGGTGCTTACTTAAATGGAAAACCATTAAAAGTTAGCGATTGTGAAAAGGTTTGTTTTTATATTCTCTTATAATGCTTGTTATTATGTTTGAAGGGTTAATATAACACTTAACTATCACGTAACCCAAGATATGTGCGGTGCCAAAAACCCCAGGGACACTATATAAAATTTCGTGAATAAGACCTGTACACTACCACATTTACAGGGTGATGTGGGTGCCTCGAATTGGCATATTTCGGGCCTTTCGCCATAAAAAGCAATGTTATTTCGTGGCGATTATCAGACTACATCATTACATGCGCAATTTCTAATTGACATCTTGTTTTTATATGTATTCCCGGGGATTTTGGAGGTACCCTTTAGCTGAATATATGAAAAATATATAAATATAAAAAAAAATTAGCAATATGTCAAATAGCTGAATTACGTGCTATCATTACTTGCGTGACTTGTTATCTTTCATATACCTATATGTATAATAATATTACAAAATCTTAAAATTGTTTAGCTTGCGGATGCGACCATAGGATATGAGGTCTCTCTGCTACATTCAGCGGACGTCAGTGCAAAACATATCAAACGAATTTATGCACTTGCATCGAAATCAACAAGGTTTTAAATTTCAAAACATAATACGTTCAGTTAACACTATTTAAATCCTTTAGGACTCTTTCATATTCAAGTGTTGTGATGTCCCTATGTTACGTGGCGCGTGGCTCTTTCGATGGATATCATATAGAGGACATGTTCCCATGGGATGTAGCCGCTGGAATGCTCATCATCCGAGAGGCGGGAGGATTTATTATCAACCCACTAGGAGGAGATGTTGACATAATGAAACCGAGTTTAGTTTGTGCCGGACGGGAAAGTTTATGCCAAGAAATCGTGTCATTAATTCAAGAAGCCGACCAAATGAAAGAAATAAAATTTGATTAAATTCATCAAAGCAATGTTTCTACTGAACCTTTTAATAAAAGTATTGTAAATTCCTTCTGATATACATTCGAACTCCTGATATGTGAATGTGGACACTAAAATTAATTTTGGATTTTTCTCAAAACTATATTTTTGTAATTCGTTAGGGAAACTATTCATCCGACTTACTTCAAATTAAACAATTATATTCTTTTACAATTTATTGATATTTTAATTTATTTGGTTTTTTAGACATTTAAGGGGAGGTTCTCATCTAGAATCTTGAAATTTTCGATTTTTTTTTTATTTCATATTATTAAAGTTTAATATGTCTAGAATGTTGCTTTAAAATATTTAGTCGATCCGAGCACTAGAACGGATTCTACAGCCTATTGATTCTGGCGGTGTCATGATCGTAGTGGGGCGCTCAGCCTGTGCCGTGCCGTTCAATCACGATTATCTCGGAACTTTGTTTTTCAAGATTTTTCAAATTTGCGTACAAGATAACTCAAAAACGGTTCAACCGATCAACTTCTAGTTTCGTGCATATTAAAGTAAACAATTTTCTTCATAGAAAGAGTGGAGCACATTTTGAAAATTGTAACATTATCTCCTTTTTGTAAGTGATAAACTATGAAAAAAAACGGCCGAAAACGGCCTTAAAATTTCAAAATCGCGCCATTCCGTCAATTTTAAATTTTTTTTGAAAGTCGTCCACTCTTTCTGAGACAAATTTAGTCTAGTTTATAATAATGTCATCATTATTTGATTTCAGACCAATCTGCGACCCCTAAATTGTACGCAGCTGGGCCATTTTCGAAAAACATGCCTCCGGAGAAGTTGAATAACGGGCGCCATTTTGTTTTTTTTTTAATAAAAAAATTTTTTCGTACAGATAAATATACAATAAGAGATAATGCCAAATATCATTTCCCTATGTCTTGTCATTTGCCTTCAAAAAAATCACGAACTTTACCTACTTTTTGACGTTCTAGATGAGAGCCTCCCCTTAAATGCAATGTTTGGGGTACAAGGCATTTTCTTTATTATTTATGCGTAAAACAAAAAGCTTAAACTTTTACATTTTCCAGACTGCTTAAAAGTGAGAGACGGAATTCATAACCTAGTTTTTCTAATCATTTTCTATCAATAAACGTTCCTGATAATTATCTTTTCCAGCAGTTTACACTTCAGAAACAATTACCCATATATTTGTAAAAATATATCAACCAAGCTTTTACCGAAGCTTAAAAAACTTCATTTAGAATCAACACAAGCTTTTCATCCTTAAACTTCGACCGACGTCGTTTATATAAATTTGTGTATAGCTAGAATGTAAATTTAATTATGAAATCAAGATCTTATTAATAAGAATTAAAAGAAAATCCAACGACCGAATCTGACTCATTGTAATTGTAATATTTATAGCAAACTTAAAAAAAAATTTGAAAAGTCCGGCCTCAAAGACCGATAGTTAAATCAAGAAAAATGAAATTATTTAAAAGCAACGCAAATAATGAAATTAAATACAAAAACTTCTTACCTCATAGCTTGGAAAATTGTAAAAATTTTCCCAATAGAAACCTTGAGTTCTTCGCATCATTGCACGTTATCAGAAAAGGTGATGATAAGTTAGCAATGATGTGGTAAATTGTTAATAACACTGTTAGAATGGGTATATAGACGTCTTTAAATTAAAGTCTGTGAAAAACGACACTGAGCCACCACTTTTATGAAACGAAGCACACCTCAAGACTAGCCTACTTCCACATAAAATTTATGGCGGGCAAATATTCAAACCTCTTTCGTAGGCATTCGCGGCTGCTATTTTATCTCTAAAGCTCTCAATAAGCAACAAAAATTACGCAACCAAAGCTTAGTCTCGTATTAAGAAAAATTTGCGGCCAGTCACCAATCGGTCTTAGTGAACGTCGCGTTCCACGGAATTATTTCCACCGGACAACCTTAAAACGATCGAAACGTTTTTCTAAGAAATTATCACATCGATTGCACTATAAAATATTTATTAATTATCATCGTTGAGACATGTCGGCGGTTGGAGGTGAAGAAATTGATCAAATCTACGCTCATGTTCAGGCGTTAGTCGTTAGAGCTGGTCAAGTAATGCGAGATGGATACTATCGAGAGAAGCAGGTTTCAACTAAGTCTGCATTCTACGATATGGTAACTGAATATGACAAACAGATTGAAGACCTTCTCATTAATGGAATATTAGAAAAATATCCATTGCACAAATTTATCGGTGAAGAAGAGGCTTCGAAGAGAACAAATGAATCAGTTCTAACTAACGATCCGACTTGGATAATTGATCCCATCGATGGGACGACCAATTTCATTAAAAAAATTCCACATGCTTGTATCTCAATAGCTTTAACCATAAATAAGGAGCTCGAAATTGGAATTGTTTTCAATCCCATATCAAATGAATTATTCACGGCGAAAAGAGGAAAAGGCGCTTATCTGAACGGACAGAAAATACATGCTAGCGACTGCGATAAGGTAAAGAATGATAATTAACCACCAGTTGATTTGTTTCGAATATTCAATTAACAGAAAATATAAAATAAATAAAAAATAACACCTGCGGGTCTTTAAAAGACTTTTTCAAATGTTCCAATATTTCAGATTTAATAGAGTTAAATAACTCATTGAATTATTTCCAGTTTCTTCAAATATTCTAAAAAATACACAGCTAATGTTATTGCTTTTTTTAGAGTTCCAAAACAATTGGAATGTAAAGTGGTTTTATAGTTTCCAAAATAATACTTTTTAGAGAGTTGCGAATGCAATGAAAAATCTGGAAACTACTGAATTTGTGAAGCAACGACTCAAATTTGAGATTTCAGAAGCGTGTTATGGGAAATGCTTAGTTTGTCATGGCTGATTACACGTAATATTTTAGAAAAAAATTGTGCATGCCAATAAGCTCGTTTCTCTTAACAAGATCCCAGAATTTCAGCCAACTTATAATTTTAATGACGAAGAACGAATATAATTTGTAAAATTGTAATAACAAAATTTATACTGTATTTAAAACGAATTAATCTTAAAATATCGAAAAAAATCGGCTTCATATTTTGTTAAAACGTTTTTAAATATAATCCTCTTTTACTGGTTTAACAATACGAGCTTAAGCTCAAAACTTGTTAAACCTAAGTTCAGTTTAATCAGAGTTTTATAAATTGATCAAATAATTTTTATTAATGGGATGGCATGGTAAATTTAACAGGTGAATCATTTAAGTAGTGAAAATATGTAAGCCACATCGATCAAATGGCTTGTCCTGAATTTGATTTCACCTTAGTTAAAGCAACAAGTCCGATTTAACTTAAACTAATTTTAAGCCCGGATTTAGAGAAGTTAGGATTTCAGTGGCTGGGGCAGATTGCTCTGGTAGAAAAATACGCTTATTGCTGAAAGAACTGGCAAAGGCAATTCGTAAAAAGTCCAATTCACTCGGCACAAGTCGTTCTACGACAAAGCAAATATATTTAGCATATACATTTTCAAAAGTACTTGTATATCAGTGATTAAATACAGATAATACCGAACAAGTCGAATGATTTGCTTTAAATTGTCGCGTTGATTATCAAGCTTATCATCTCAGATACTAGCTTGTGTAAATCAAGTGTAGCTCACTTTTATTTCTATGTAATCTAGTCGTCGTTATCTTTTATCTTCTCTTGTAATTCTTTTGTATATAATTAAAGTTTAAGCTCCTCCAGATTCAATTAAAAACTTTGCAAGCTGCCGTATAGTGAGTTAGTCTTTTTCTCTTTATCATAAACTTATTCAACAAAAATTATACATCACAAAGAATTATATAAAATGAAAACTTTTCTGTACTCAATTTCTTCATTTTTTTCGAAGTAGTTTTGAATGAGTTATAGCTCGAAGTCAGAGGTCATTATTCTTAGCATATATTAATGGTAAAATATTAAATATTGTACTTTTTATTGCTACTATTCCTAATTATGTATTGGTTGAAATAAGATAAATATCATAACAAGCAAGAGAAAAGTAAATAGAAAACTCTTCACAAACTGGAAAAAAAACGCGAACAACTCCGATTTTTATAATAAAGTCAAGTATCAAATGTAAAATAGCGAAGAGGACCCACAATAATAATTCAAATTTAATTTTCTTGAAATCTTTTTTTCACCGAACAGCAATTAAACCTAGATATTTGTATTAACAATTTTTTTGTAAAATGTAAGATTTTGTATAAAGTGTGGAGGCAGGGAGGAAGGCATGTTAAATTGTGAAAATAATTTTATAAGTAGGCGTCATTTCAATATGAATTTAAAGTTTTTAAAAAAGAGGACAAACAATATTTGAAGAAACAGTCTGGCATCGGAATTTGTTCAAAGCGTTTTTTTAATAGAAAATAGAGTTTGCTTAAATTAAATTGTGCTTTTAATGAAATCAAAAAATGGTAGATTTCATCACATGACAAAAGTTTAACCCTTATTTTTCTAAATATAATTCACGATATTTACCTACTTTAAACACAAGCTGTTTGCTTTTTCCAATCCGAAAGCGGACCTCAGTTGATTATTATAAGATAATCTGTAACAATGTTACAGGTTTTTGAAGTCTGACAATTCGAAACTCATGATGGGAGTGGGGTAGAGAAGTGGTTGAAGACTCATTGGAATTGAGAAAGACTTATTTATCTATTGTCACCTTACTAAGGTCCGCAGAGTATCTGATAAGAAAATTACAGGGTGCTGATTGAAAAAAGTATCCGTACACATACATCTGCCTGTAGCTCCTAAACAACGCATTTTAAAGGCGGACTCTCGGAGCAAACGTTGTTCGGGGGATTTCATAGAATCGATTGGCATATGTTGAAACACATCGCTACGAATCACCTCGTAGATAGCAAACAAATTTAAAATTCAAACAGCAGTTGTATTCAAGAGCAAAAAGGTAAACAATAAATATATATAAGCAAACGAAATGAATTTTATTCTGAATTAGATATGTGGTTGATAATTTTTATTGACCTGCGCAATTGTTTATTCATTTCATTCTTAAGCATTCTTTAATTTTTTGTTTCTTTGTAATATTTACGGTCTTTGTTTTTATTTAAAATAATTTGCTTTAAAAAATTGTTGCAGTTAAACGATGCAGTAATTGGTTTTGAGCTTTCGTTGATACATGCTGCATCCATACGGGACAGATATATTAAAAGATTTTATAAATTGAGTTCGAAAACCAGAGGGTAAACATTTGTTTTCACTAAATGTAAAATAATCAAAAATATATTTTAGAACCAGATCGTTCGGGAGCGCAGCGCTAGCGCTCTGCTATGTAGCAAATGGTTCTCTTGATTGTTACCACGTTGAAGACCTGAAATCATGGGACATTGCTGCTGGTGCCCTAATACTTCGTGAAGCTGGAGGATATATTTGCCATACAACCGGAAGACCTCTTGATATTATGAAGCCCGACTTAGTTTGTGCGAGTACCCAAGTACTATCAGAAGAGATTATTGCTTTAATTGTGGAGGCCAACAACATGAATCATGTTTACTTTGACTGATGAATATAAAGAACTGTAACCTGTGTTCCGAATACTTGTAACAATAAAAAATTACTCAGCACATTAGAAGGAATTGAATTAGGATAGTATCCCATCAGAGGCATAGATGGACCTTGGGGTGATTTGCTTTCACCAGTCCGAAAGCGGACCTCATTTGATTATTATAAATTAATGATTTCAAAACTGATAACTTTGACATTAATTTGTTCAAAATTCTGCTCCAAAGAGGAGAAGAGCGCTTTTCCGATACCCTACTTGTTAGGAAATGTCCAAACACGAAAAGGCAGTGTCCATCATATAAAAAAGTAATCCTTTTCATAGAAAGTTTTTACGAAAACAGAATAAAACCACAATTTTGAGCTTGGGACCCTCTGCCTTTTACACATTTAGACATATACTAACAAGTGGGGTATCGTTCGAAAAGTGCTATCCTCCGCCTTTAAATGAATCCTTGCTCGATGTCCTTACAAGGACCTATAAGGACTTAAGTGAGCGAGCCTCTAAAAAGCTTCAACGGCGGTTTTGAGTGGGAATTAGGCATTTTAAGGGGGAAGGTCTCAGAACAAACGTTGATCAGGATACTCCAAGGAATCGATTGGCATAGCGTTTCCTATGTTGAATCGGGACACCCTGTATACGAGCAAAAAAATCAATTCAAATTGTTTATTCATTTATAAAAGAAAGTTTATTTCTTGAGGAGAATCCGCAATAACGCTTCGAAACCCACAGCAATAAAAATTTACAACACTATAGTGAAGCCACATTTTGAGTACTGCAGCACTATACTATTCATTTGTAGTCAACATAAGATGCGTAAACTACAGCTGCTGCAGAGCAAAGCGATGAGGATAATTCTCTGATGCGACAGATACGCTTTAATAAACTTTATGTTAAGTGCGTTAAACAGAAGTCATTGATGAACAGGTTTTTTTCTGTATTTAAAGTGAAGTGCAATATGATACCAAGCTTTTTAAATTATATTAAGAGAGATATGTAACCATATTTTTTTAAGATCAGGGGGTGATTTTAACCCTTTGAATACCGGGGAGCGCGATCGCGCTTCTCCATGCATATGCGAAAACTACCGGAAGCACTATCGCGCTCCTCTGAAATTTTGCTCAATAAACTGCAAAAATAAACATTTTTGCCAGTAAAAGTTAGAAATACTAGTACAGTTTTGTTCTTCTAATATATATAACAAAGTACACTCCAAATAACTGTTCATAATCGTCCTTGATACAAAGCATTTCCCGCACCACTGCAAAAACGAATAAAACGTGCGGTATTTTTCATTTATTTATTTATTTATTTATTTACAATTCATCAATGACTGACTACTAAATATAAATATAAAAGCAAAAGAGAAAAAAAAAACATATATGAATATTGAGCATAATAACAGAGTAAATCAAAATAATTTACTTTTTATACACTTTTTGGACATATCAAAGTCAAGACGATTATAAACATTATTAAGACATCGAGACATTGATGAAATGGGCTCATAATGGCCGTAATTGGTTCGGTGAGCAGGAACTTTAAGTAAATCCGTATGTCTCAGAGAGCGAGTCGGCACCAACACACTAAAAGAAGACAACAGAGCGGGGGAATCAGTATTACCCTGCAGGATATCAAAGGCAAGAGCAGCTCTGGAGGCGTCACGTCTATGCTGAAGTGTGGGCAAGTTAATCAACTTGAGCCTATCACAGTATGGGGGTAAAACTACGGGATCACTCCAGGGTAAGCCACGAAGGGCAAAACGTAAAAAGCGGCGTTGAACAGCTTCGACACGTTTAATGTGTATAGTGTAATAAGGAGACCATACACAAGAGGCATACTCCAGAATTGGCCGAACAAAGGTGCAATAGAGAAGTCTAGTTATGTAGGGGTCCTTAAATTCCTTGGACCACCTCTTGATGAAACCCAGGGTCGAGTTTGCTTTATTGACTATTGAGTCTATGTGATCGTCGAAGCTAAAATGGTTATTATAACAGACTCCCAGATCCTTAGTCTTGGAAAGCCGAGTTAAGATACTGCCGCCAATAGTGTAGTCAAATTCAAGTGGAGTTCTTTTACGACTAATAGATATCACAGTACACTTACTAATATTAAGAGGCAAAGTATTTATGGAACACCAAGTCAAAAGGGCGTCCAACTCAGAGTTTAAAGCTTCGCAATCACGACCAGAGGAGATAGTGCGAAAAATCTTAGCATCGTCTGCATAACATAAAACATTAGAGGAAGACAAAAACATTGGTAAGTCGTTAATGTAAATATTAAAGAGGAGTGGACCGAGGTGGCTTCCCTGTGGCACACCCGACAGGTTATGGATATCAGTGGAGAAGGCACCACGAAAAAGGACCCGTTGTGTGCGGGAAGAAATATAAGATTGCAGCCAGTTTACGCAAAGAGATGGAAAACCTAGCGTGGTCAACTTGTATATCAGGATTTTGTGGTTGATTCTATCGAATGCTTTACTGAAATCAGTGAAGATACAATCTATTTGTTGACCCTTTTCCAGGGCTGTTAGACAAAAATGAGAAAATTCTAAAAGATTAGTTGTCGTCGATCTGCCCTTTATAAAGCCATGTTGCGAGGTACTTAAAAATGGCTTAGAGTGGAAATATAAGACCCGACAGACCAAGGCTTCAAAAATCTTCGCAATAGAGCCCAAGTTGGCTACAGGCCGATAATTGGAGATATTACATTTATCACCCTTTTTATGGTGGGGAATGATAGTGGATAACTTCCAACACGCAGGAAAGACACCACTAGAAAGAGATAAATTAAATAAATAACACAAGACGGATACTATATGACTAGAACAATTTTTAAGAAGGTTGACAGGAACACTATCAGGACCACATGAAAAATTATCTGCTAAGCCATTAATATAAGTCGCGATTGTGTCGTCATTAAATAAAAGGTCATTCATTTCCAGCGATGATGAAGGAAATGACGTCAAGTGTGTAAAATTCTTAATAATAATATCACAGTCATTATTAATAAAGGCTGTCGTAAAAATTCGCATATGTATGGAAAAAATGTCCGGTACTCAAAGGGTTAAATTACCCCAGCATAATGTTTCGCAAAATAGCTGGTTTTTTAGAGCTTTCCAGAAGTATAATGAATTACGATTCGATGTTGTCAGAAATTAGTTTAAGGGTATTTAGAGCAAAAATTAATCAGTATGTGAGGGAAAAGTTCATGTAATACTGCTGGTTTTGTAAAAATGGCTATGATATGATAATAAATTATTATTATTATTATTTTAGGAAGATTATTTTTAAGCATTCTTAAAGTCTTATCCTGTGTTGGGAAAAAATTACTTACGTGTCAAATTTACCCAATAGAATTTTATTGGTTATTAATACATTTAATATACTTTTTAGCTAAATGAAAATCAACGGAACCAAAAAAAAAAATTGTTCATTTCAAGAAATTAGGAAAATTCAATAAATTAGGGGCTGCCATATAGGAATTATAAGACTAGATTTTTTTTTTTAAATACACGGTGCAATTTTGGTCTACAAACACAGGACAAGTGTTTTTTTATTTGTTTTTAAGATTTACGGTGTTTGTTATAAATCTCCCAAAATGAAATTTGTGTACATATTTAAAATTAATAATTTGCTTTAAAAAATTTTTGCAGTTAAACAATGCAGTAATTGGTTTTGAGCTTTCGTTGATACATGCTGCGTCCATACGGGATAGATATATTAAACGATTTTATAAATTGGGCTCGAAAACCAGAGGGTAAAGATTTGTTTTCACTAAATGTAAAGTAATGAAGAACATATTTTAGAACCATGTCCTTCGGGAGCGCAGCGCTAGCGCTCTGCTATGTAGCAAATGGTTCTCTTGACTGTTACCACGTTGAAGACCTGAAATCATGGGACATTGCTGCTGGCGCCCTAATACTTCGTGAAGCTGGAGGATATATTTGCCATACAACCGGAAGACCTCTTGATATTATGAAGCCCGACTTAGTTTGCGCGAGTACCGAAGTACTATCAGAGGAGATTATTACTTTAATTGTGGAGGCCAACAACATGAATCATGTTTACTTTGACTGATGAATATAACCAAATTGCGACCTGTGTTCCAAATAATTGTAATTGTAACAATAAAAAATTACTTACCACATTAGGGGGAATTGAATGAGGCTGGTATCCCATGGGAGGCATAGGTGGACCTTGGGGTGCCATTTGCATTCCTGGGTGGGGGCCTGCAAAGCCTAAATTAAGCACTATATCACGAAGGAGATTCAAATTTAAAACTTACCTATTCCTGGATGGTGTGGCGGCATGTGATGGGTTTGGGGCGGCGGAACATTTTGACCTGGAGGACCGTTCATATGAGGAGGCCCAGAATGTGGAGGGCCTTGAGCGCCTGGTGGACCATGAGAACCGGGCGGTCCATGAGATCCTGGAGGGCCATGAGCGACCGGGTTACCATGCGGAGTATGAGAACCTGGAGGCCCGTGAGCGCCTGGAGGTCCATGCGGTTGAACATGGGATCCTGGAGGACCATGGGTGGGAGGTCCGTGTCCTGCCGATGGGCCATGTGGACCAGGTGGACCGTGTGGGCCAGGCGGCCCATGAGATCCTGGTGGGCCGTGGGGACCAGGTGGACCATGACTTTGAGGGCCATGAGCTCCAGGTGGTGGATGGGGACCATGGGGACCTTGAGGCGGATGTGGTCCTTGACCGTGTCCTTGTTGCCCATGGGGAACAGGTCCGTGAGGACCACCTGGTGGATGAGGGCCGTGTGGCCCGTGGGGACCACCGTGTTGGCCGGGTGGTCCGTGCGGCCCCGAAGGCCCATGCTGGCCGGGCGGAACGTGCGGTCCTTGGGGACCGTGCTGACCGGGGCCCTGCTGACCATGCGGTGGTCCTACAGGAGGCTGGGGCCCCTGCTGGTGTGGGTACGGACTGTGGGGTGAGGGCGACGGTGCAGGACTTTGCGACGGCGGCCCCATTGGACTCGGTGCTTGTGGCGGCGGCATTGGACTATTCGCTGGCGAGGGAGATGTCATTTTCTGCCTCGAAATATCCACACCAGACCTCAATACAATGAACCGAAAACAACTTCTGACGTCATTGAATAATTCAACTTTTCAAGCCAATTTCCCAATATGAGAGCTGCTCAAAAACACAAATCCGACTTTATTCGAACCACTCCACTTTTCTACTATATTTTTAGATACTTTTGAAGTCACTATTGCAAAGATTTCAATTCAATTCCCCGAACTTCCCAGAAAAACCGACGCGACAGGAAAACCTATAATGGCCGATAATTGACATATTTGGGGCAGTAATGTTGGCCTGCCTGCTTGGCTTTGTTTAACCGCTGTATCTAAAACATCCCAACCATTAATATTATGTTTTTATTAGAAATTTGCTTCGATTAGAGGTTGCATTCTGTTTTAATTCTACTAGAATGTAATTTTTATTTCTCAACGAACTGCAGTAGAGTTAAATATAAAGACAAAACGATTTAGGCTGAGAAAGTCATATGGCCATACTATCAAAGACACGTCAATCTCGTCCTCGCAATTGTCATCTCAACTGTCAAAGTGGCAGCGGTTTGTCGGTTTAATTTCGCGTGTTTTACTCCCGCAATTCGCTAAATATCACAATTTATTTATGACAAAATTCCAGATATCTTTCGGAAGTTCTGTAGTATTAGAATAATATCGCAAAATGGGTAAATTAGTCATACTTCCGCGGAGATAAGCCGATTTATTGTCGCAAAACATCTCCATTTTTACCCAGCTGTTTCCTGATGCAATGTCTCATTTTAGGTGGGCTCTTTAGCTACTTCCGAGGCCTGCTTGGCTCGCGGGAAATGCGAATTTTGATCCTTGGACTGGACGGAGCCGGCAAAACGACGATTCTCTATCGCCTGCAAGTCGGAGAGGTGGTGACCACAATTCCAACGATTGGTTTCAATGTCGAGCAAGTCACATACAAAAATCTTAAATTCCAAGTGTGGGATCTGGGCGGACAGACCAGTATAAGGTAAGTAGCATCCAAAAAATAAATCCTTTTAGTGTGGAGCTTACGATACGTCTTCTATGACGTGACTCACCGACTAGCTGTTCTCCTGCCCTCGGAGAAATTAGGTCGCGATGTCGGGAGTTATGATTAAGCAATATTTTTAGTGCAAAACATGACCAAGTCGATCTGTTCTGCGTGGCTGTTTAGTAACTTTTATCTGTGCAAGGGGGTGACAAAGTGTAGAAACACCTCAAGACGATCGTTCCCTATGGTATACGATATATAGTTAGTTGGTTGGTTATATACGGTTGGTGAATTGAAGTGTTACTGCTTTGAAATGCTAGAGCATATACATTTTTAAAGATTATTACCTTTATAGCCGTATTGTTATTTTTTTACAACTATATTATTATATATTGTTTTATTGAAATTCTTATTTTTTATCTATTTAATCTATTTATTTCTTAGTTTAACATAATTCATTTTTTTAAATTAATTTTTTAATTTATTATTTAATTCTTTTTTTTAAATTATTTTATTATATTTTTATTACATTTATTATTAATTTAATTTTATAATTTTTAAATTTTAATTTGATAATTTTCAAGGAACGAGTTATTTTCTTCCTGATTTTTTAGTCGACTGGCTTTTTTTTTATTTTTTTAAAATCACACGTCACTTTTTTAAAAAAAATTAATCAATTGAAAAACCAACGCCTGCCACCACACCTTCATAGCCAAAAATAATAAATAAATATTAAATTTTGAGAATTTGTGCTCATTGTTCGAAATATCCTCCTTTTGCATGGATTTTTTCCAAAAGACGAAAGAGATATTCGCACGCTGTACGAATGTGAGCATAGGATGTCTTGAGAGCTTCCAAACTTCCTTGTTTTTTTGTGTCGCTTCTGGCCTCCAGCATAGCCCAAACTGAGAAGTCGATTGGATTTATAGAAATGAACTTTGAAACATTATTTTCCAGCCATTCCTGGGTAATGGTCACTTTGTGCCATGATGCCGAATTTTACTTCAATGCCCAAGTTCTTCGGCCGTACGATTGCCCCGGACTTTAAAGGAGCTACAAAGACTATTTCGCGGTAGTTGGTAGCATTCACCTTAATGCCATCGGCCGTTACGACGGCCTAAATTATCACCTGAGTGGCCGAACGAGTGTTCGAATTGTCGTATGATCTCACGATCGTTTTGCTTGAGCTCTATGATGAAAATTATCTCATCAGAGATTTTTATGTTGGAATTACGCAATTCGCATGCATACGCTTCAAATTCTTTGTTCTTTTCTTTTAAACCGGACTTTCATCTGCGCTGCAGTCAGATTATGCATTTTTTGTATGAGCGCGGTAGCATGAGCCGTTAACAAACGAAGTGATTCGTTTTGGTTCTCATAATAAAGACCCCTAGGGGTGATATTCGACCGAGGTGCCATTAATAAGCGCAATAGCCTTACATCTGTAAAAATGATGCTAAGCGTTCCAAAAAATAGATGCAATGCAAAGAGAGAATTACTCTTTATGATCGTGTATTAGAATATTTATAGAAGAAAATAAAACAGGGGCCTTATTAAGAGAAATGAAACGAATCGCTTCGCTACGTTTGTCATAACTGAATTGCAAGCAACATTTCTTATAAGAATTCTTACTTGCAATTCAGCTACATAGTACACGAAACGAAGTGAATCCTTTCATTCCTCATAAGACCTTTGATTAATCTATTAATGTAGAAGTAGAGGAGTTCTATTTCACTCGTTATTTTACAAATATGTTAATAAACTTAACGAATTAAAGATTGTTAGGAATGAAAATATAGATGTAGTGATTCCAATTGATTTGGAATAAATGAATTGTACACTATTATAATTGATGCATTGTTTTAGGCCTTACTGGAGATGTTACTACAGCAACACAGATGCCATAATCTATGTAGTTGATTCAGCGGATAGAGACCGGATAGGAATATCGAAAGATGAACTACTCTATATGCTAAGGGTAAAGAACATCACTATAACAATTATTTATTTTTTAAAAATAAAACCCAAACTCCTTACAGGAGGAGGAGCTTGCCGGAGCTATACTGGTTGTTCTAGCCAATAAACAGGACATGGAGGGTTGCATGTCTGTTGCCGAAGTACATCAGGCTCTCGGTTTAGAAAACCTTAAAAATCGGACATTTCAAATATTCAAGACGTCTGCAACAAAAGGGGAGGGATTGGATCAAGCAATGGATTGGCTTTCGAATGCTTTACAGTCCCGGAAATAGCCCTAATTTAAATATTTATATACCACAAATTTCTTTACTAATTTTTAAATATGAATGTAAAATGCAAGGAACATATAAAGTTAAGTTCAAAACTTACATATACTGTTTCTGTTGGAATCGTTAATATATAACGAGACATGATCCTAAGGCATTTGTTTGTACTTTTGCTCATGAAAATACCAAATATCAATCTCTGCGCATCAAAATAAACTCACTTCAAGTTGCTACGATTATTTAATTTTTCAGAATTTTGAGTAAATCCCTTTTACTCGTAAGGAAGGCTGGAGATTTGAAAATTAAAATCTCGCAATGAAACAGAAATGAGACAAATAAATTAGAATGTTAATAATTTATATTTGGAACAAAAAGTAACTCATTATAAAAAATCTACCACGTTGGTAATCCAAATCTTAGCATTCGCTTATCTTGCGCGTCTAGTTCCATTCTAACTTTCTTGCGCATATAGAAAATGGGGCAGTCTCTGTTCGTGCAAAGAACTTCTTCATGCAGCGAGCCTTGGCATCGCTGACATTCGGTCCATAAGCGGCAGAAATTTTCCTCAAGACGTTTTAACGCGTTGAGTTCGGTGACATAAAGGTTAACGGTATTGGGCTCACAATGCGGACAAAGTGCTTTCTCTTCATACCCAGCTGGAAGGAGGGCTTTACAGCCCAAACATGTTTCTTTCTTTTTTGTGAATGCGGCGAGAGCGCTAACTTTTGATGTAACATATGTCCTTGTACGAGTGTGTTCGCCCTCTAAATTAAATAATTTTAAATTAAATTCATTTTCTGCCTAGACTGAAGGTACTTACTCAAAAGAATCGATTCAGCTTTATCACCAAGAATTGGCTCAAATATTCTCAGAAGCGGTTTGGACAACTGATTTTCCAGATAGTAATTAGCATCTATTGGAATGCAATTTTCTAGCGCGTAGATAGGATCCTCAGCTTTCATGTAGGCTGGAGTATTTTTTGCAGCAGCACAAAGTACATAAGGCACTCGATCTCCTAATTTCGGTGCAGTTCCTGGATCACGTTTTTTAAGTTTAGCTGCCAATTCAACATGTGCTTGTCTTGCAGCGTAATCAGTTTTTGTTAGCTCTTTAGTTATCACAAGCTGTGAGATATCAATGCGGTTACACAGCAAGTCCGATATGACCTGTTTTGCGTATTTCACTGCTCCGTCCGGGTTCCTTTCGATAAGAAGTTTCTGCAGACAGGTATTCATTAAATTGGCTACTAAAGGAGAGTTGTCCCGACGTACCGTCTCTATGCCTGAAAAGCAACACTACAGTCTCATATACTACTTACTCAAAATTAATTCACTTACCTTTGCAATCCATCTTATCATATTTGTCTGGTCGTGTCCAATAAAGTCCAGCGTATCGCTTCTTATTAATTAAAAGGTATGGATAATAGACTTTCTCAAATTCCAGTTTAATTGGACTAATAAATTTCTTGGTCACAAATTCTGCGGCCTCACGGCCCAGTTCCATGCTTCGTTCGAGGGATTTCACTCCGAAATTGACCATCACAGAATCTGTATCGCCGTAAATAACAACAGCATCATTATCGTACCCATTTTCCCGATTGTAGTGAGATTCCACTTCGTTTTTAGTTTTCTCAATCATAATTCGTCCGAATGCTGTAACACTTCCCGATATTTCAAGGCACGGCAATTTTCCGACCTGTGCTCCAGTGAATCCGTAGACTGAATTTGCGGAGATTTTTAAGGCAAGTTGTCGACCGTCTAACACGCTTCGTTTGAAAGGATCTGTTTCAACCTTCAGGTCATTCTTAGCTCGTTTTCTTGCTGTTAAGAGCGACTCAAGGATCTCTGGGAGTAAACCTTTGCGTACAGTGGACTTTACGAACATATTATTTGCTGGTGTATGAGTTATTTGGTCCGCTGTAAGACTAAAATAAAAGAGATTCAACATTTTATGGGTTCTTCGTCCAATTCACAAAAGTCTGAATGGATTAAAATTAAATAAATATTTCATAAAAATAAAGAAAGTAGGTATTAGAAATCTGATCAAAACCACCTCGAAACATATCAAGCAAATAAATTATTTTACCACCTTAAATAATTACATAAAGATCGTTTGCAAAAAAATCGCCATTGCATTGTTCGATTCATCTTTTAGAATATTCATTCCGGGAAAATTATAGACCCTGGTTGCAAAAAAATGTAAAATTAAAAACTTGACTAGAGGTTAGTTATTTTTTTTTTTCAGAAGTTAGCTTTATAATTAGAAAAATGCTGCTCAACATTTTTATAAATGAAATTTTTTATTTTCTTTGATACTCTATCGATTCTGATATGTTAATTATAGGTTTCCGTACTTCGAAATGAAAAAACGGAACCCCTACAGGATCACTTTGTTGCCTGTCTGTTTGCATGTCTGTTCGTCAAGACCCTTTCTCTTAGGAAAATATGGTGTTTCATACTGACAGACTAACTCATTGATTGACTAGCACATCAAAACCTTTAGGGTACTCCCATTGACCTAGAATCTTGAAATATGGCACGAAGGAAGGTTTCATAACACAAGTAAAGGAAAAAATCCGAAAATTATTAATTTCGAATTCTATATGGAAAGTTGAGAGCTAATTTTGTAACAACCTGTATAACGATATGGAAACCTCAAAACCAAATTAAAATAGATTTTTCACTTACCCGAGTTTATCCTTCTGGCCTGGCTGAATGAGTGTTGTGTAGCACAGATTGTGGGCCATCATTATACTTGGGTACAGGGATGCGAAATCGAGGGTAGTAATGGGATCTGCATAGTAGCCGCGCTTGGGTTCAATAACTGTAGCCCCCTCATACTGCTCATCTTGGGGATGCGATCCGTATGCAGGCATTATGTACCCTTTTGTCTTAGCTTTTCTGAGCAGTTGGCTAAGCACTTTAATCTGCTGTCCTCTGGTTAGTAAGCTCTCCAGGGGTACACCGGTGACACGGGCCATTTCCATGTAATTAACGATGCACATAAGCTTATTGAGCAGACGAACAGGTAAATAAGCATCTTTCATACAGTACATGGCAAGGCGACGTCTTGTTTGATCATTCTCATTCTGTAGATCTGTGATAATGCTATGGTGGACATCTTCCTTCTGCTCTTGCAGGAAGTGAAAGCTTACAGCATTCAAGGTGTATGAGCGCAATTTGTAGTCACGAAGGAGTACAAACAGCAGATCAAAGGGTACACGGCCCTCAAAGTTCACATACTTGTTTTCCCGACGACCCATCTGTTTCGATTGTAGCATCTGCTCTTTAATCACTGAACGGATATTTTTAATCCGACCCAGATATTCGAAATTTTTCACTTTAAGGTACTGAGCCCGTTCCAGTAGATAGGGGAAGTCAAAGTTATTTATGTTGTAGCCAGTAAGAATATCAGGATCAACTTCCCGAACGAAGTTGGACCAAGCATCCAATAGTTTCTATAAGGGAATCATAAATCTTTAAATTTATGAATAGAATAACGAAAAATACCTCCTCTTTATCATGACACAAAATTTGGGCACCTACGACGGGTGCGCAGGTATTAAGGGTGAAAACATTCCGAAGAAAGGGTTCCTGTTCGCCCTGGTAGTAAACCATGTTAGCGATCTGAATGACGGGATCATGCTTGGGCTCGGGGAATATACCCTTTCTTCCAGCGCACTCTATATCGAATGATAAAATTCTAAATGGCGCTACTTTTGACCATTCGCCCTCAGGTTCGTGTGCTATGAATTTGTCGAAAGCTACGTCTACCTCAATTTGGCAACGGGATTCTGGGAGTGGTTTTGAATTTCTGCCCCTGAGTCTCCAAGTTCCCGGTGGGAGTTCAATCCAGCTGCAGCCGACTACATCGTTATCAACCATGAATCGGATATCAAAGTCGATATTACTTTCGTATGCCCTGCAGTCCTGGAAATCAAACTCAGAGTATACAACTTCCTTCTCGAGCAGGCGTTTCGCTGCTGCAATTAATTTGGGTAGGGCCAGTCTGATCTTAATAAATTTAACTTTATCTTCGCCACGGTAGTGCATTATTGATAATTTTTCTACGATGCCCACCTCAAGGACGGCTTCTTGAACGTTAGCCTAGCGAAAAATTATAAATATAAATAAGCATTTTGAACTTATCCATATAAGATTTAATTTATTAATTTTGGACATTTTGCTATTGTGATAAGATTGGAAGGAATTTATTGTAATTAATTATTTGATAACCAGTACCGTATGTGTTTCCTAAACAATTGGAAGCTGTTGTTGAGTTGATTATCCTTATTAGCTTATTATCATTGGCTTATATAGGACTTTACTGACTAGGATTTTTCATCATAATCACCATTTTGCAAGTATTGCATTACATTATGTAGTTTTGAAAATTTAATAAATGACATAAATACAGACTTTATCCTTATAATAGATTTGTATTATAAAATTTGTATATTTATTTATTTATTAATCTGTGATGTTGGATTCAATAATTTTTCGGTATCGTAATCTGGTTAAGTTTCAAGTGCTTAAGTACTACTTTTATCTATTAAATTAACTCCCTTTCTTTATTCATTGTGTTATAAATAACATAATATTCTTAGGTGATGCAGTAAAAAAACAGCGTACATAAAACAAATATCTGTTATAGGACCTTAGAAAAAGGGGAGGAGCCCTGAGACTTGAGTTGCCTAGGAGCCTCCACATGGCTTAATCCGACCTTAGTTCCAGGTCTGCTTTCTAATCTAATTCCTGGAAATGTGCTACTTTCCGGGGCTAGTTACTAAAGGAAGATAAATTGGAAAACATTATTCTTACCTTGTTTCCTCGCATGTCGGCGAGTACAGCCCTATCCAGGGCCGCCTTGAAGGGCTGACAATGCCTCTCTTCGAAGCCGCTAGGCGCAGCGATGTAAAAATAGGGCGTGAAACCGTGGACGTGACAACAAACCGAGTTCCCTTCCATGGTGACCCCGAACATCCTCACAACGGGAGTTGGTGGGATTTTGGGCCCTGGCATGCCCGGCAAAGGAGCCCCAATATAGTTCTCGACATCGATTTGCTGGAAGCACAAAGATTGCGTGCTGGGGTTGAAATTTGGTGGGCTGGGCCTTGCCCACTTAATGCAAGTCTGTTGATTTTCGGGGCCCTCACCCATCAACTGCTCCTTTTCCAGCTCGTCGGTGTCGAGACCTGCCATTTCCGCCTCGAAGGCGCTCCCGAAATCATCATCTTCATCGTCGAAATTCCTATTTGTGATGAATTATTGTAGAAATTGCAAGATTTTTAAGGTTAAATGAAATACTTCTGTTTTTTGTAAGCAGCAGCGCTGGTGCTTGGTCCCACTTTCCTCTTTGAATTCATGTTTTCCACATACACGGTTCTTAAAGAGAAGAGATTCTGCGAAATGGGCCCCAAAAACTAGTGGGCACCGGAACTGCGGATCGTTTTTTAAAGTGCGCCAAGAAAAACGTCAAAACATAAACGGAAAAACAATTTCATAACACAATTATTTGACGATTGTGAATTTTTTCAGCTGACATATCGCTGGGTTTACACGAAGTGGTATTAACGAAAGGCGCCCAGCCATGCGAAAAGTCTCCGCACACCTGTCAAAGTTGAGTTACGGTGAACTCACGTCGTCCGCTGGCGATTTCTTGTTTCCTTTCGGGGCCTAGAATTTCGAAATCCAGGGCTGTCCCAGACGAAAAAGCCTGCTGAAATCGTGTTACATGAGCAGCAGCTATGTACCAAAGTGCTTGTAACGCGGCGGCGACTGGCTCGTGCGCTGAGCCGGAGCGCGATCACCGCGAGCGCGACGCATTGATTTCGCAGGAGCCTGCGACGGCACCCATCGAGCCCGATTACAGCGGATTTGATATCGTTAAGGCGACCCAATATGGGGCGATATCGCGGGTCAAGGAGCTGGTCGAGGCTGGCTGGGACGTCAACCAGCCGGACAGCGAGACGGTGACCCTCCTGCACTGGGCGGCTATCAACAATCGGAGGGACATAATTAAGTACTTCCTGGAGAAGGGAGCTGTGGTCGACGCCGTGGGAGGGGAGCTTAATGCAACCCCGCTCCACTGGGCCACCCGGCAAGGACATCTAGGTGAGCATTAACACTGCGACTTTGCGACATCCTTGGGGCCACATTAGTGCCGGCACCTAGAGCGCAGTTTCCGGGAAATGCGACGACACTTTAGCACATCGTACAAGCCCCAACTCCATGTCGGTGCGGAGGCTCAAACTAAATTTTGTACAGGTAACCCTCTTAGAACACGGTATCCTACAACACGGTTTCGCTCTTACACGATAAAAAATTGCGGAAATCATCGTATAGCACGGCAACTTACAGCACAATTTCATTATAAAACAGTAATGAAATTGGGGAAACCCTCCTATAACACTGCACTTCGATAACAATAGATAACACGATTTTTGTACAATGAGTTGTACAACGATTTTGTTGATAACATTCTTTTAAAGAAAGCAGAAGTTGTAAAAAATTCTATTGAAGAAATGGAATCAGAAAATTATATCGTTCTAATGGAAGAAACCTCTCGCCTCATTGTGTTTAGCACCGGTGAGGAAGAAGTACATTAAAATTTGAGATTTAAAATAAATGAGAAATAGAAACTTATTGTTTACTTCCTCTAATTGTTGAATTAAAAAAAAAAATATTGCTGCTTTATCTCTTTCGGTACGATAAGGTTGGCCGCGGTTATACATTCCGTCTACGAGGAAGCTTTCCGTGAGTGGCAACTATAGGCGGCGGCAGGACAGAAAAGGTTAAAAAAAAAAAAAACATGGCAGTCGCGGGACTGGCCGATGGAAGCTTTGCTTAAAAAATTTTCAAAATTTTTTAAATTGTGAAAATTTAAAAAATTTTGAAAATTTAAAAAATTTTGAAAATTTAAAAAATTTTGAAAATTTAAAATTTTTTGAAAATTTGACGTTTTTCGTTACCCATTTTGGTTACTTTTTTTCGTTACCGTCGGAAATTGTGAACGAATCTCCCGCACAACGTCCCAAAGGAAGCAAAGCTTCAAAAATTTGAAATGCATCCCCGCTTTTTGTATTCACTTCTAGTCTCATATAACACTGTTTCACATAAAACGGCATCTTATAGGAACCTATCTACCGTGTCATAGGAGGATTACCTGTACATCTTTTCTAATAATTATGTTTTCTCTTATCTAACAACTGGCTCCTCCAAAACACTGTGGTCGCTTTTTCAGGAGCGATTGGGATCACATTACCATAGAAAAATCTGCAGTCTGGCGTAAACAGACCGCGCTTTTATTTTTTTATTTATATAATTTAATGTCTGCAGATAGTAAATCTTATAGAAGCGGGTTTAAAAAAAAAAAAACTACAACATATAATTTTAAATTAGTTCCTCACGTGCTGATTTTAGAAAAGATATTAATTTCTTTCTTGAGACAGTCAAATCTAAAAAATGATTAAAATTATTACACAATTGGAAACAGCTTCATGACTACCATATGGGGATGTTTCTCTTATTAGGGTGTTGGCCCCATACATTGGCTCAAAACTACTATGATCCAAACCGTTTATGTTGATATACTGCAGAATGTGATTGCTGCCATATACTTCGGAAGAAATGCTACTCAATTGAATCTTCCAGCAGGACAATGACCCAAAGCATATCAGCAGAAAAGCGGAAAAATCGTTTGAGGACTATTGTATAAAGGACGATGGGCGTTATTGTACTGGCTCTGATTCGGATTGTCTTGAAAATATTAATATTCCTGCTAATGTGCATGATGATGTTATCCCGATTTTAGTACTTGATTCAGAGGAGGAAAAAGAAGATTAACGATAAATTTTCATAACTAGAGTAACATTATTCTATCCAATTTATTTTTTGGTTTGAACTTGATTAATTGAGTTTACACGGTATTATTAGAGTAAACATGCAGCTCAAGATGCTGTTACATTTGTTATTAACGTCATTTTGTGTTCGCTCTTGGCCCAAAATGCCCATTGTCCTTTATTGTAATGGTCTGCGCAGTCGCCTCACCTCAACTCGATTGAAAATATTTGGACAGAAGTTAAGCAGAGTATTTAAATTCGCAAACTGACAAACAAAAATTATGTTTACAGTGCAATTGAGGAAGCCTGGAACGCAGTATCTGTTGAGAGATGTCAGCAATTAGTTAATTCAAACAATTACTTATTGCTAATAGGAAATGCAACAAAATATTAATTTTAAATAATTTTTGTTCTATCATTAATATCTATCATTTTTACACCATAATTCCAAATAGTTTCTGAATATTATGAGTTTTTATATAGATTTTTGTTTATGGTGTTATGTTTTGAAATTTTTTCAATCACAAGCATATCCAGGAGGTTCAGTACTATTTTTTTTTTTAAACTCAGCTGTATGCACGCTAAAAAGTTGAAAGCATCCCACTAAATGTTCAATTCAAGATTCATGGTTTCCAAACTCATTTCACATTTCAGGTGCAGTAGTTCTTCTGATGGCAGCAGGCGCAGATCCCAGCCTTCGAGACGCCGAGGGCTGCTCCTGCATCCACATAGCCGCTCAGTTCGGACACACAGCTTTAGTGGCTTACTTCATAGCAAGGGGGGTTAGCCCCGATCTCCAGGACCGTGGAGGTATGACGGCACTAATGTGGGCCTCCTGGAAGGTATGTGCTTTAGACCCAGTTCGATTGCTCCTCACACTCGGAGCGAACCCTGCAATGGTGGATCACACCCACGGTAACACAGCCCTCCATTGGGCGATACTTGCGCGAAACACAACAGCAATTAGTACTCTAGTCATAAAAGGCAAGTGCAGTCTAGACATACCAAACCTTCGGGGAGACACCCCTCTTACAATGTTGCAAGCCCAGGCGGGTGCAATGTGGATTAGCCAAAAGGTGGCTGATCGCGTGCGTGAGATGTCTGCCAGCAGCCAAAGGAGACATTTTCTGGCTCGACTGACCTCGGACAAGCGAGTTCGATGGTGGACCATGGCTGCATCGCCATTCCTAGCATTCTACCTCGCGGGCTTGATATTTTCAGCGAACACTCTGTTCATTATTAAATTCTTCCTCCTCGGTTGCTTATATGCCGTTTTCCATTCCATTGGACGGAGTCTGTTCGATGAACATCTGATGTCCCTCTTGCCCCTTAGTGTCTACTTGGCGACCAAGCTGTGGTTCTACGTCACCTGGTTAACTTACATCACGAGTGCAGTGAGCACAACAACGACAGTGATCTTCCTCGTCTGTTCGGGCTTCTTGTGGATTTGTTTCCTGAAGTCGTGGCGTGGAGATCCTGGGGTAATTCGACCCACACAGGAACAACGATTTAGGGTGAGTAGTGGTTTGAAAGGTTGATGCTAAATGTATGTCAAGTATAAATTTAGTAAAAAGTTATATTTTGTGACTAAATTATTGAAAAATATTCGAAACTTTTAGATTATTTTTATTAAAATTCGAATGGCAATGCATCAAGTTTCTATCAAGGGGTTAATTGCAATTGTGGTCACTGCTGTTTGAACGATATATTGTTACGAAATTTGCCTTCTTTATAATTCACGCTTGAAATTGTAACCAGACGGATATAAGGATTGGCTTTTGATCTTTCCGTTGTGAGTGTCTGTGGCAGGAAAGCCAAGTTGATGTAACCAGCTTAGATTCTCGGATCGAAACACATCGATTTTTGAATTCGTCTATTTCTTATAATTTTTAACACAAATTTCCCCTATTTCTCCGAATTATAGTGAGCATGGAATAAATAAAAATACTTCTCTATGAATTTGGAAGACCAAAATTGGATTACTTAAAACATATATATATATTTTAGTATACTATCAGGTGGCATTAAAGCACTCAAGAATTTTAAAACTGTTTTTCTTCCAGAATTGTGTGTTGTTTAGTTTTCGAGATATTCCTGTTTCGTTAAACTAAAAAGTTCTTATTTTTGCAGACAATAATTGAACTATCGGAACGGGGTGGTAGCGGATTTGATCCATCGTCTTTCTGTTCAGCATGTCTTGTTCGACGACCAATCCGATCAAAGCACTGCTCCGTATGTGATCGCTGTGTTGCCAGGTTTGACCATCATTGTCCGTGGGTCGGCAACTGTATAGGAGTGAATAACCACAAATATTTTATGGGATTTCTCTGGTTCTTATTAATAATGTGTTCGTGGATGCTCTACGGCGGTGCTAATTACTACGTACACGCATGCAATGTGACGCTGAATGATGGTAAGATATTCGAACTTAACGTTAACATCTTTTGATCTTAATTTATTTGTTTTTTTTTTTTTTTTGCTACAGGATTTTGGAACAGCATGAATGCAATCGGCGGCTGCAACCCTTGGATCGGATGGGTGATGGCAAACGCAATTCTACACATGTCCTGGGTAACAGTTTTAACTGTGTGCCAGACATACCAAGTAGTTTGTCTCGGAATGACAACAAACGAGCGAATGAATCGCGGTAGATATCGACATTTTCAAGCGAAAGGCGGAAAAAGTCCATTTACACGTGGTCCATTCCAAAATATCATCGATTTCCTTGAGTGCTCCTGTTTTGGTTTGTTTAAGCCGCAGGTTATTGACTGGATGCAATTTTTTGATTTCGATAAAAACATAGAACACGAACCACTTCTTAGAGCGACCGATAATTATCAGTATGTCTAAGGTAGGGTGGGAAGGGACATGCGCTTGAGACGAACAAAATTATCCCATAGTGCTAATTGCATCTAAGTATCGCCTTCTTCATAAATGCATTCATATATTATTATTTTTTTAGTTCCCTTAACGGGCTCGTTACCAAATTAATTCTTCACAACAAGGCACCAAAGCAACGCGACACATTTCATTTGATGTAAATATTATTCTTGATGGTCTCAACATTGCGCCTAGACTACGTCTAAAGTCATTCTCTTCTCTAGTATAAGTTGAACAGCTACAGTTGCTTTAGCTTTGATACTTAAATTTTTAACTTTTTACGTGCTTTTAATTAGTTGTAAGATGAAGAGCAATTGCGGCGTGTTTGGCCGATCTTTGTTTTGATAAAAGACAATTAATTAGGAGAGTGGCTGCATGAGTGCTTCATCTTTGAATGAGCTGTGAAAAACGCTTAATTTACCCAAATGGTCCCACACACACACACACACACACACGCAATTACTCTCCAAGTGAGCCTAGACTAGGTAACAGAAACCAAACGACCCACAAGAGGGAGGAATGAAATTAACCAGATTTTTTCTTTAACTAATATTTATATGTCACCCATATTTGTTAAGACTTTGTAATTAAGATTTTGATAGCTTTTTAATTGTCGTGAGTATCCAGATACCGAGATTTAAGTTAGGTTAGCTAAGTTGAAAACTGATTTAAATGCATCGCTGTGCTGCATAAAGAACAAGGTGTACTAATAGCCTAAGATGATCTATTTAACCGCGTGGAACCACAAAGTACGTAAAGTCGTAGCGAGAATTGTTATAATCAAAAGCATCAGTTTGCATTGTTTACTAAAATTTTAAGAAATCTTGATGTTAGTTAAACATATTTTCTAGGTAACTATTCCATACGAGGGTAATATAGTTAATGCAAATATCATACAAAAAAAAAAAAAAAAAAAAAGGTACTTGTTAAATCTTTGAGCGCTAGGACTACACGGGCAACCAATCAACATTGCTTCTTGGCATCCTTTAATCTTTATGTTTTGTAGGTTTTCTTGAGATTTATATTACATTTATTTACTCCAAAGAGCGTGATCACATTTCTACATACGTACAAATTTAAAAGACATTTGTTTTTTTAAGTTATTTATTTAAATGGTGGTGCAGGAGCCCTATTGCTAGTTTTTTGGAAGGAAATATAAATAAAATTGAATTTAAATAAATTTTCTGAACACACTGTTTTATGGTGACTTATCTTGCAGTTAAAACATATGCAAAATAGAAATTATTGGTTTTTAATAATTTTCTTGTTCAGTTAAAACAATTGAATGTTTTTAAGTAAATTTTTCTGATTTCTGGAAATAGAACCAATTAAATCTGTTTTCAAGGTTACGAGTGTGTTTTTTTTTTGTTGTATGTGACTCGATAATGAATAACGTTTTTTGAAAACAACCCACCGATAGTTCTCGCTTATAACGTCCTATCTAGACTGAAGTAATTGTGCATGTTTTAGAGCGAATTAACGTTCTGAATATAAATTGTTATCTTCATCCATGCAATGATAAAACCAATCATTCAATTTTGAGATATTAAGTGGCGTACTTTTATTGGTACGAGGAATGAAAAATTGCAAAAGTTTTACATCATATGTGCAATTTGGAGCCACAACGGCTGACAGAAAAGAAAAAAAGCAGAAAGTTATTCTTCACAAGTATTTCCTCTATAATGTTCTAGATATCAAATTATCAAATCTTCATTATAATAATTTTCTAGTCTTCTTTCAAAAAGCTTGTTTGTGGTTGGTTGCAAAAACTAATTATTATTAAAGCATTTGTCGTTAGATTCTTTTCTCCTATTTGGGATTATTATTTTTTGTTATATAATAAAATTCACTGGGTTTTCTGCTGTATTTTTTTCATCGAACGAGTCAGTTGGATGGTCATGGTACACTATTATTTTTACATTCTCAAGTGAAGTAGATTAGCATATGGGAAGTGAATTTAATCAATTTTTAAGAATATTACACAAGTCAATTATTCCACATTTCAGAAGGTACAAATAACCGCTTGCCAGTCACATGACGCGATGCGACAGAATATGTTTAAGTATTTATTTTCAGTATTGATTTTACGTTGTCTTTCATTCATATGGAAAAATAAAATTCATAAATTATAATCTTACACACTTTATTTTAAAACAATACAAACATGTTTTATATATCGGTAGGGTTATTTCCACTGATATTCTATAAGAAAGTCACCATAAATGTATATTTTTAAAATATCCCCCCGATTCTGGATAAAAATTAAGAGCTCTTAACCTCTTAACTACTAGCAAAAATCCTTTTAAGGGAATTAATATGCTACCACATTATTGAAAAAATATTAGAAATACACTGATTTCTTATAATTTGTGAATTCTTCTGCAAAAAAAGGCCCATCTCTTGAATTAAAGAGATTTTTCAAAACAATTAAGAGGTTAAGAGTTCTTAACTTTTATGGAGAATTGGGGGGTATATTTCTTTTTTGAAATCGATATTACGACACGCTCAAACAATCGAAATTCCTAAATTAAAAACAATTGTTACGAAATTATTAATGATTAAGATGAAATTAAATACTTTTTGTTGATCAATTAAAGGAAGATCACATTTACTTAGGGTTTCCCTTAATTTAGCGCCAATTTAGGTAGAAATTTACAGAACTTTGGTTGCGGTAATTGGCCTTTTATTCGTTTTGTATAAGCACAAATTTGTACAATACATGTCTAAAGAAAACTTGATTTCCAAAATTGTTAATTTTTTTTTTATGAAAATGTGTGTATATCTTCTTAATTTTAAGTTGCATAGTTCTAGTCACATAATTTCATGTTAATAGAATTTTTGAATAAACGCTAAAAATTAAGTGTTTCTTTGATTTATCTACATTCTTTTTTAACTCAAGGCTTTACACCCAAATCGTTTAAAGTTAAAAGAAATAAACTTCAAGGATTTTTGAGAAAAGCTAAAGAATAGATGATCAAATTTTAAAGTAATTTTACAAACGAAGTTATATTTAATTCACCTTTCACAAATCGCCGAGATACCTCAGATAATTTTTTCAAATCATGGAGGTTTGAGGAACACTTTGTTTTGATGTTTTTTAGTGTAAACATACAGTGATTCATAAAAGAGTTTGGACAGGTGTGAAATAATTAAGTAGAACACCATTTCCTTAAGTTCTAGTATCGGTTTATAGTGGCTGCAAGAATAAAATTTCGGTACAGTAGTTTTGTGAACGATATTAACATTGATCTCCCGGGAATTTGAAAAACAGAAATTCTAGATGCCTCCACCCATTTGATGAGCTCTCAAAGGAGTAAGTTTAAAATGTGAAATAGTTGCAACTAACTTAGTTTTAAATACACTTCGAAATGGATTATCTTAGCTGCTTTCAATTTACACTTTATATCTTGTTAGGAAAACGTAACCTCAAACACTACAGTTCTGACAATTTGATTCCCAAAATAGAACATCTAAACCAATGAGATGAACCTTTGCTAATCTTTAAATAAACATCTCATATTAAAGGTGTTGGGATATGCTCACTAATCAAATGTTTGGAGCAAGTAAAAATGCATAATTTAATAACATTTTTCTTTTTATTACGTTGAACATAATTTAAATTAGTCAGCGTCCACATATGGATTAGTTAAAAAATAATTATAACTTAAAATAGGCAATACAAAAAAATCAATTTCTCTTTAAGTATCAGTCAGAAGGAACACAAAGGACACACTGAAAATCGTTATCACATTTAGCTTACATTTCTGTTCGATAATTTGAGAAAGAAGACGGCATTGCTAAATTCCTTTTGAACATTTTACCTCTTGGAGTAATTTTAATAATAAAAAAATAAAAAATCAAACAATTTATTCCATAAACTCCACTCAATCCGGGCTTAATAAAAATACTTTGGTTGCCAGTGTCACTGAAATGACCTTTTTTAGTAGCAGAAAATTATTCTGATCGCATTGGGCTGCACTAGGCCACTGACGACGAGTTGTGAACAAAAAGATCTCCAGATTCAATAAATCCTATTCAGTCAGCCAATTATCTCAGCCGTAATACGTGTGAAGCTTTTTAATACGTTACGGGCGAATCGATAGAACAAACGAAATAAATCGGAATTAAGTAAAATATGCGTTGGTCAATATTAAGAGTCAAACTGATAGATTTTCTATAGCTATTGAAGAAGAGATACGTCTAGTAAACGTAGAAGAACAGATCATCCATGCCCATATCATCATCACTGTCGCCTCCTCTGTCCCGTAGTGCGATTTTATGAGCGTTGGCATAAATATCCTCGGATTCATCTTCAACATCTGAAAATAGACAATACGCTATAAGTACGAGATCAGATTTTAAAGAAATTAAGGAGTACCGATTTTCAATCGATCCGATAGCTAAGATATTAAAGTGCCTTGCTTTAAAAAAATATATTATGTCTTGGCTGTCGAGTCGACTAAAAATCCGCACTCGTAATATACATTTTATATTAATAATAACAATATTTTGTTCACCTGATCGAAAACCACAATATGAATGATACTACATAGACGAAATGATGGGGATACTCGAAAGGCTGATTATGTATAAGTGGGAATTCTGGGAAGAGCCCAGGGAATGGCCTAGATCACGTTTTAAGAAAGTTGAGTACACTTAATTTGTGGTAATTGATGGTGCTGCTGAGCAGTAACCAGCATCCGAAGATATTATGTTTACACCTGGAATTAGAGAGTGGAGCTTGAAAACTATTTTATTGCTAAAGGTTGAATGAAGTTATGTTTAAAACATATAGCAATTATTATGGTTTGGGCTTGCTTGTGTATGTAGATAGCATGAAATGAATAGATGTAACTATAAACTTGTTGTTAGCTCCCACTCTCGCAGAGAGAAATTATTTTTCTTTTATTCCAAATGGTGGGTGCGAGACTGTATTCACATGGATATTGATATCTGTTGACGAACCTGAGCTTGACATTTTGGCGTAAACAGTAGAAAAGGCATCGATAAATTGAAAAGCGTTTTCTAAAAATTCATGTTTTGAGATATTAACAATTTAAGTTTTTATTTTTAGTTATAATAAATTCATCGCATGAATGATGAACATTTAAATTATATTCCATAAACGGAACAGTAAAGATCAAATGAACTCAAATTAAAAACTGAAATTGTTATAGAACAACGAAATATATTCTTATGCTATATTTATATCGCTCCTTTCATCTATTAAAAATGAATCGTCAGACGCAGTGGCCTGGTTTTGAGTGGTATTAAGTAAATTGCTCATCTATTCTGCATTTTCAGATATGTATATGTGACCAAATGATAAAACATCTTTCCTTTTTTCTTGGAAGTAAAACGTTGTGTCTATACAAAATGACATTATTTGCCAAAACCAATGATGACAACAAAAACCGTCTTAGACACGTTAATACCCTTGTTACATCTAATGCTCCAGAGCTTTCAATATCTGGAGATCATGTAAAACTAGAGCTCCTAGATGCCCATTTTGGAGAATCCCCGTGGAATGCCAATTATGCAGCGTCTGCAGCGAATCTATGCTTATCTTCGTATTTTTTATATGCTTAATGGTAATATTCATTATAAATAAAGCAAAACCTACACCACGATTCATAATTGAGCACCCGTCTGAAGTTTCATAAATAAAAAATAAATTGTTTTGCAAACGAGATTTGTGGTCATTAAAAATTAATCAATTTACTGATTCTTTTTGCTAATTATTTCATCATTTAAGTGGTTTTAGGTACAGCAAACAAACGAAAAACAACATCACTAAAAATACGAGTTGCAACACATAGTTTATTTATTTATTTCAGTAATTCATACAGTAGGTAACAGGCAACATCCCACTTATACGCTACCACTTAGTATACATGCAAGTTGAAATTTATAAAAGTTAGAAATGAAGAAGAAGAACGAAAGATCTCAGCTTTTACATATGTAATAGTTACAAAGCCTCAACCGTAAAACTAACCATGCAAAAAAACAAAAACAAAAATTAAAAATAAAACTTTTGAAGACTAAAGAAAATAGGAATAAAATATAATATAACTAAGAAATTAAATAGGAAAAACTAATTATATGGGCAAGTAATCAATCGCTTAGGAATTATAATAGGAAAAATTAATTATGTGGGCAAGTAATAAATCACTAAGGAATTATATAGGGAAAACTAATTATGTGGGCAATTAATAAATCGCTCATTTATTAAAAAAAAAAAAATCAACATCCAGTAGGCCTACATACAATTAAAGAAGTGGCTTAAAAACATCGGGAATGCCGATGCAAAACAACATGCATTATTATAAATTCCGCAAAGCCAGATCAACCTTAATGAAATGGAATCAAATTTCAAATAAATTTTCCCCATACATAGAACTGTACATAACCCCTACAACTGCCACTTAGAACAGTCATGTATTGCAAGCAATTAACTTTAATTGATCATAAAAATAGCAAAGGCACTAATAAAACTGTCCTTCTATATTCAACGTAGAGGTGATCACCTCATTCGAAAACAAGAAAATGCACAAATAACATGCCCTTTCTTACCTGTAAATTTATTTTTTCTCGATCTCCTTGGTAGAACAACTTCGTCTTCTAATGGAATTAAATTCTGTTTTGCTCGCGGGGGTGCTAAGAACCAGAATCCATCGACTAAAGATTTAAGTCCGGGCATCCGTTTTAGTTCAGCTATTAGAGATGGACGTTTTGACACCACTTTCATTGCTTGAAATTGAAGGGTATCCGGTTGTGATGTTGAATTTATAAGTCGAATCGATGACTTTGCAGCTGTTGAACATGCCATTGGATATAAATTTACATTGGAATCAGTTGGTATATTGTGGTAAGCAATGCCTAGAGATCTAAAGAAAATTTTTAAGTTGATATCCATCATTTTGATAAATCCGTAATTTCATTTGGTTACCTTCTATTAATGAAAAATTCTAAATATCCTCTGACAAGATCGCAGTAAACCCCAACGATGCAGCCTTGTGAAAATTTATTGCCATATGTTTGGACTTCTCCTTTATGTTGTTTGACTCCGCGAAATGAAAATCCCCAGGATTGGTCATTGGAACCTAAAGCGCTTACGAAACTGAAATGGTATTCTGATAGATTTACTTTATCCGTTCCGATTCCGAACATCTGAAATGTGATAAAATGAAGATAATTTAATGACGCTAGTTAATTTAATGGGATTTTATTATTTTCAAATTGTTTTCAGTAGGGAGATAATGGAAATAAATATTGGGATTATATGAGATAGAAGCCAACAATGCATTTATCTTCACAGTACTCCAAAGTCAGTAAAATTAATTATCTAATCGCATGACAAATACATATAAGAGATTATCCTATGATAAACAAGGAGCTACCAACTATTCTTAAACGCATTAAACGAATATGAAATGGGCAATTAAATCAAAACCTAATAATATTTGAAATATTTGGTATTAATAATAAATCTGAAATGTATTATAATTCCATACATTATTATCAAATCTTCCTATAATCATTCCCAATTCGATTGAAAACTGCGAGTTTTCAATTTAGCGATGTGCATAATTTAGCAAACACCAACTATTCAAAAACGCAAGTACCTGTATTATTTAATATAAACTTAAATATTAAAATACGCTAAGTGTAGAACAAAATTTGTGTTTTCTGAGAACAATGTAAAATGAAAAAAGTCAATTATATTTACAATATATTTACTTTTTTATTTCAATTTATCGAATATGAAAATAAAATAATATTTTTACTGATGACTCGTATCGATAGCTTGCATTTTCGCAAATAATATGTCGCTCATTCAGCTCTGAAAAAATAATTAAGAAATTTGTTGGTGATCAAGAAATGCTAAAAAGATTAGTGTACTGCTAATAAGAGAGTATTTAATTGTTTTCTTATTGGCGCTAATTTTAGCTATACTTCAAGAAGTCTACCCTAGTAAAACCGAAAAATAAACATTTCGTTTTTAATACATTGATGTTCCAAAAATGTAATTATTAATTTCTTCAGACCAAATACACTAAGACGACAAAGTACAAGTTAACCTTCTCAACGATTCGGAATCTCTAGTGCTAGGTACATCTATCTGGCTTGAGCTTAAGTTCATGTCGCACTGCTTAAGCACTTGATTCCGCCTCACAGTAAGCGGACTTAATCCCCATTACCATCACACAGAAAACATTGTAAAGTTTCGCTTATCAGTCACGAGTCTCAAGAGATGTTTACTATTCATTTGAGCATTTTTTGTGCATTCGACTGGGTATTATCACAGCTAGAATTTTTGCTGAAACTAATTTACTTACAATAGCCTGACCTTGGGTATATTTTTATTCGAACAATTATCGCTTCCTATATTACAATAATAATATAAAAACAGATATTATAATGAATTTCTTTACTGAGGAGTGTATCTCAACGAATGAGCTTATTTATGTTCGAACTTTTTAGGAAGATAGTCTCGTAATTTTATTTTATTTTAACGCTTGAAAGAATATATGCTTAATAAAAATTATGTTTTGCAATTGGCTGGTTGATAATGAAGATTTATTCTTCCTTGAAATACCATGTCATGGCAATTTGTTCATCCGAATCTGTTCCTGAATATTCGAAAAAGTTTAGAGGTCAATGGGATAATATTTATTATTATTACACATTCCAACGACTCACTGGAATTTTTTTAATTTTGTTTAAAACTGTTTTATGATTAATAATGTGGATGCCACGATACGTCAGACTTTGTACTCAAATGCACAATTCAACAATTGGCCTTGCTTAGCTGAATTTTCTAGTCGACCGAAAAAAACTGACAATGAAGCCTTTACACCTCGATAATTTTTCAAAAATCATGCAAAAAGGCAAATGAAAAATGCATAGCCTCTTGAATGTAAACCTACTAGTGCCAGATAAGATCTCTTCTTTTTTCTGTATATATTTAGATTAATCCTCATCTTTTTAACCCTAGAAAGAAAGTCTGCATAAAATTGACGCATATGCGTGCGATTTATTGTTCTATTTTTTTGAAGAGTTTATAGCTTTTGTTAATTATTTTTATAATAAATGACACTGATTACAAAAATGTTATATTTTTGTTTCATCAATAGAGGTCGATAGAACCTTATATGTAAAAAAATAACACAAAGGCTAAATTTTTAATTCGAAAGACCAATTCATAACATTTTTATTTAAAAATGACCACGGGCTTATGGCCATGGTGGCTGTTCTTAACGAAACGCATTCTGATTGTTGCTGGTTTATTAGTATAAACCAGTCACTTCACGTAATCCGATAGGAACTTGGAGGCCAATTTATGTTTTCAATAAATCGATGATTCTTGTAGCTTTATGGCACATAGCGCCATCCTCTTGAAACTAGATATCGCCAGGATCAATGTCATCCATATTTTCGAAGAAATATTCATTGATATAGGTCCGGTAATGATCTCCATTGACCCTTTTTCATTTTTCAAAGAAATAAGGACCAAATAGTGTATTTTTCTGTATGCAATGGGGTACCTACAGTCTCTTTTGGATTGGTCTCACTCCAGAAGCGACAATTTTGCTTACTAACAAACCCATTAAGGCAAAAATTAGCGATGTATGTGCACCATGAAGATTACGAAGTTGTCTATAAGTTTCGCGAAGTGACGACCGATTTTCAAAGTAAATTTGGATAATTCTTAAGTTTCTCAGAGTGAGTCTATACATGATTACTTGTCAAACTATACTAGCAGTTGTCCCAATAGGAAGTTTTATTTAAGCTTACAAAAATAATGCATGTTTGATTGGTTCGCATTAATTAAAAGTATATAAAATAAACCTTTTACGTATGATTATCTTTAATATACATCAAAATATGACTAACTATCTATGTTTAATCTTTGTTTTAGGAAGTCACATAAAGTTGGGTTCTGCTGACGGAATTTATCAGTATATTAGATCACATTCACTTATTCATTTGTTTATGCAACCTGATCAGCTCAGTTATTAGTCATACCATTTCTTCAGTTAAATTGAAAGCAATTCTACTTTCATCATTGGTTGATGACTCCTACTCATTACTTTTTTCGGTGCGTTTAAGGTACTATTACCGTCTAGAATTTTCAAAAATTGAATTTTTTTTTTTTTACATTTTTAGATTCTTTATACCTTCAATAATAACTGTCTAAAATATTAAATCGAAATTCGAAGCCAGTGCCGAGATATAACGACTCAATTGAAGCGCGCTCTCGGCTGTTCCCATGTTCTAAATAAACTTTAAATGCGTTTTTCTCGAGTTTAGGTTTTTCTAACTGGCGGACAGTTAATCTCCGGATCTACTGGGCCGATTTTAATAAACTTTGAAGCATTCTGTTCGTTGTTATATCCTGCGTGATAGTTTACCACAATTTGACCACAAAAAAAATATATAAAATTTTTGAGCCTGAAAAAAGGTCAAAAAAAAGGGCGATTTTTGAAAAAAATTTTGAAATGTCCGCCATTTTTTTATTTTTAATGATTTTTCAATTTTTCTGGTAAACTATCACGTAAGAGCACTTCCTTTTTGTAACTCTTTTTGAATTTTATGTTTCAGACTTACCGTTCCAGAGATTATCTGTCCGCCATGCAGCAATGTTTTTTTGAGAAGAAAATTTGAGCGCCCTGTATTAAATTTACAGTTAATAGAAAATAAAAATAAAAATTTTTTTCGTAATCTTCAAGAACTGTTTAATACTGTAAAAAAAGTTTGATAACAATATATAATATAGAAAGTGAAAAAAAATTGTTGAATATATGTCATTTTTTAGCATTCTAGACGGTAATAGTACCTTAAAAGAAAATTATAACATATATTTTTGTTTTAAACAATTATCTATATAAATTCCACCAGTCACAGTTTTTTCAAAGATTTTGCCGTTTCTGGAACCTGTAGTAATTGTATGCACCTTGTATATAGTTAGCGAAGGGTTCATATTTTGAAATTTCACTGTTGACTTAAACAAATGTAATAGAAATTGCAAGCATCCGCGCCTTAAATCTTAGTAAGTTGAAAATATTGAAATATTAAAGAAGCCTTTTGCTGTGGGGCATATACTATATATCTTTTTATAGACATTCAAAAATCCAAATGACTAAAACCAGATCATCTTTTTCGTAATAGGTATTTACTTTCTTAAAAATATAGCTTATTTTCTGCTTGCACAATGCATACCAACGTTTGATTGTATTTTTCAAATGATTTAATCTTTCTCCGTCAACACTTTTTTAATCTTCTTTTTGTGCAAACTAGCTCGTGTTTCAAAATATATTACTCATTTGTTATTTAGGTAAATTTTGTCTCCACAGTAATACGTAATGGTGATATAAAAATGTTTGGCTCACAGTAGTATGTAAGAATAAATTAAGAAAATGCTGTGATTATTTATTGCTTTCAATGAATATTAAGCATTAATGTTCCTTTCCTGTATTTAGTATTCCAAGTTGTTACTCTCTTCCGATTCTCTTTAGCTACTAACAACCAATAGCCCAGTACTAAACTCGGTACAAATTAAATTCATAAATACAATATTTAAAATGATTTCTTGTTTCGCACATATTAAATGCGTTAAATTTTCGCCAGCGAAAATAATCGAATATTCATAGCCCTGACCTTGCTGAAGTGTGTTTTTATTCGCAGCAGCTAAAGTTAAATTGCTCGATTGATACTTTTTTTGAGCAAAAAACCAAAACAAGGGAAACGACACGGCAATGACTGCGATATTCAATCGCTTGCAAATATCAAAAGTACTTGTTGATCGTCACTGATGATAAACCTGCAGAAAAATACCACATCTTGCAAAAACGGTAACTGATTGATTTACTTCATAAAAAAAGTTCAGGGCTAACATGTTACAAAGATCAATAGAATTCCCCCCGAGGGGGCTGCATGCGGGTGTTGCTATTAATAACTGCCATACTCATTAATGTAAACAAGTAATAATCATCATTGTGACTGCTATGCAGACTGACTACAGAAACAAAGCTGAAGGCTGAATTTGAAACGTTAGAACCTGAGGTCAAAGAGGAAGACTTCCAGACTGAGTATCTTGTTTTCAAGCAACTGGAGGTGGGCCTAAGCATGCTCTTCACTGAATCGGACTCTAATCTCATCCATGCCGCAGATTGAGCTACTGAATCTGTTTTTTTTTTTTTTTTTTTTTTTTTTTTAATGTTAAGGAACGTGCCTTCTTAATCAATCGAATATCATTGCCCCAGCGACTTCCCTCAGACATAAAAACGCGCCTGTCTGTCCAGTAATCAAAATAGGATTCTAGTGCAAAAAATCAACACAGACCCTAATTAGCAGCCCCGATGCCCCCTGAATTACTAAGGCGGGTAGTGATACAGAGGGAAAAAAAAGCGCGGATTTTACAACAGATCGACTAATCGCGACTGGGAATTATCTGGCTGTGACCCATCCAGCGAGTGCGTGCAGAGCATAAAGTTGATATTTTTGTCTCGTTAAATGTAAACAACACGACCTGGCATGTGATAGCAGCGCAACGAGAGACCCACACCGGGGGCACTGTGAGGTTGAGATGAAACTGAATAGTGAATACTCACCACGTCGGTTCCGGACAGGCTTGTTATGATCCGCATCTCCCAGTAGTGGATCATCTTCGGCTCTAGACGGCGATTACCGCGGATTATTGACGTTCCCTGACTGTAGATCGGATGGAAGGTGACATCAGGTCCATTGATGAAGCACTCTGGGTGGGCGGTATCCTTGTCCCAGATCCATTCCATGGGATGGGAGTCTTCTTGGCCGCACTTGCACGTTACCAGGTCATGAATGTTCCCTTTGAATGCGGCCACTTCGGTGCTCTTTGGGAAGAAGCAATCGCAGAACGAAAGCGGGCGAATGTCGAACGGCTTTCCAAGCTGAACAATTCTGGCCATTTCCATCAGCTCCTGCAGGCTCCTTCGCGAACTGGATCTTTCTGCTTCTTGTGGTCTAAACAAAGGAGCGGCCCGGGCGAATGGGGCACTCAGTAATTTTCCACTGGAACTGGGGGGACTGCACTAAATTCCTCCGAATTACTGTTACACTTCGAACCGAATGCTGTGCGGCTCATTTGATTTTTGTTTAGTTGAGCTTAATAATATTTCACTTTCACAGTCGCGTGCACTTTTTGCTTAAATTATTTTCAGACACTTCAATTCCAAACGGCACTCGCGGATGACCTGAACAACCAAACCGATTAAATATTTCCCTGCAACTGAATTGAAGTTGCGAAGAAAGATGTTTTCTGTTGCTGCTGCTGGCTGCTGCTCTCCTCACAAATTCTGGAGAGATGTCAAACGCTCTGCAAAACCACTGAACTACCATCTGTGTGGCATGTGGAAAAACATTTGTTTCCACGTGAAATTGCCTTTTGATATCGTATTAAGTTTTAAACGGAAATTTCTAGATTTTTCTCAATCAAACGTCGTTAGTTTGAAGTCATTAATTATTTGAGAACTTTTCCTTAACCCCTGATGGTTAATGAGGGCATTTTTGACCTATACGGAAGATCTTATTCGCCCGGAACAGGTATTAGACCTTTTAACAAATGATTCGCATGTTCGACCCCTTAAACAACTCTGAACGAATTGTAGTACTTGAACTCATTTTACGAGAAATCAAACAATCTTTTATTTAAATCAAAAAACAATCCATTAGGAGATGAGATATATCAAAAAAAGCGCGACTGGGTACTTTACACTCATTACCTCTGAAAGGCTAGCGAAAAACATGTTTATATGTCAGGGGTTAACCCTTCGACTGGCCAAGAAGTTGATATTGCAAATCTCATCACTTCAGATTCAAAATAAATATAGTTTTTGAAAATTTCATAAACAACCGTTTATATTACATAAAAGTATTGACTTCCAGCTTTAAAAAGGTGTGCGAGTTTTTGCTTTATCTTAAAAAATAAAAATTCTATCAATTTTTTTATGAAATCACCCATTTTCCGCAGTTTACGCCTTTTAAATGCAATTTCCTACCTTTTTTTTTTTTAAGCATGAATTTTTTTACAAAAAATCTCAGTACACTTTTTTTGAAAAAGTCAATATTTTCGAACTTACTTCAAGTTTAAACCACGGGGGTGGATTATACCCCATGCGCCTCAAGTTCGTAGCTGAAGTGTAGGATTAAGTTGAATAATGTTTGCTTTTAAATTTTTTAATTTTTTACGACGCGAAAGGCCTAAGATTCACATCGCATAGCTACAGTACATTTGAAGATTTATACATTCTTTAGAAGCTATCCGAACCGGGTGCAGTTATTCTCCTGAAGAAAGCAAAACCTATTCAAAATATGACTTTTAAAAGAACTTAATTACGAATTCGCAAACAAAAATGTACAGAATATCGTATTTTGGCCATTTTTGAAAATTTATTAAAAAATAATGAAAAGTTATAAAAGGTCGTAACATGACTAAAAAGAGAATCAGAATCCTTAACTATACACATGAAATACCACTAATCTATAGCAAGTACTAAACATCTTCGCAAATAAGTGTTTCATGAGCGTACGCCAATAGTGATTTTCATTATCTATCTGTTGTATGAAGTAATCGGTTTATTGAAAAAAGTGAATTCTACGGAATTGTGAAAGGATTAAAGCCTCTCATATTTTAATACTATATACTATAATAGCTAAAGGATAAAACTTTTATTTAAGTTATGTTAGAAGCTTCTGCATAAATTCGTTATTTTTTTAACTAATTTCCAAAAATGTCTTCCGGGATAACACAGGTGTTGTTTGTGAACCTAAAACACGTTACGGGTACTGATTTTAACTAGATTTTCAGAGAGGGCTTGAAAAGGTTAACGAAAGCATTGTTAGCTTAATTTAGTTAAAAATCATATGTGTTAGTGTTTTCAGAAATTGAAAATTGTGGAAACATATTTATGATCTTAGTAATTTGGCTAGGTTTGTTTGTAGAAAAGCTTATATACCTTAAAATAGTTCGAACAAAGCCAAAGGGCCGTCTTACAATTAAGAGCAACACATACATATATTGTATTGTGGGGTTTGGGAAAACCATAGTTGGTTACATTTCATCTTTGTTAGATTTCCTATTGCTTTTTTCTAGATTGTAGCTGGTCTTGTATTATTAAACCTTAGTAAATGAAATAATTTTTTAATAATAATATCTTTTTATAATTGGTAGGTTTCTTAATTCAGAATATTTTTTAAGATTTGAGATATAACACTAAAATTTTGAACAAATGTGTTCAATGAGTGTAAACATTTTATTATAAACCTTTGTAGAGTTCTGTTTTAAAATCTAGACGGGATCTAGTAATCGGAAATAAAACATGAATCGCATTTACAATCTATAGAATGTTTGCGCATAAAATAAAATAAAATTACTTTTGTCGAAATGGTCGAAATGGGACTAGTAAATCTTTATACAGGATTAAATTTTGTTATTTTTCTTGTTTTAAGTTTTGTTTAGTTGCGTTGACGAGTCCTTCTTACATATGAAGTCTTTATTGATTAATTATGCATTTCGAGAATTTCAACCAACCTTACAAATTTCATGATATCATGATATCAACAATTTTTGTAAAATAAAGTACTGCTCTTGTTATTAAAATAATTATGCTCTAAGAATTTGAAAAAATGGGGCGATAGTATTTTTGGAAATAAATTTTCCTAAAAGTATTAAAAACTCTAATACATATATAATATCGCATTTTTGAAGAACCTTCTCTCCTTTTTCACCTTGAATAAAATAATAATAATATATATATATAATATAATAAATAATCAAATTTTGAATTTGTTTTCATTATCGATGAGTCGAATAAGGGTAAGTATTCGCTTTCAATTCGTTGCAATGTTACTTTTCGAAATTTTAAAGTTAAAACTCTGGGGAAGTACAACCGACCCGACACACAAACAAAAATATTTACATACCTACTCGTCATTTTCGATTCTAAATGAATGTTTTATCAAAAGCCGTGAGGAGACCTTAAATTCAATCTGTTATAATTCTAGTCTTTTGTATATATTTGTAAGTCTGCTAATTATTTGAGAAAGTATGTTATTTGAAACTCTAAAAACTTCAGAATTTTGTATCTCCCGAGTTCTAAAAATATATTTTATTTTAATTAATTATAAGGGGAACGAAAAGTAAACAAAGAAGTATCAAGGTCTAATTATGTGTGCTTGTAAGAATGACCTTTTGTAGAAAGTGGTTCAGTATACCAGTTATAAGAAATATCTGTCTATTTAAAAACACTTTGAGGCGTTTGAAGCATTTCCCCAAACGTTTTTTTCTTTTTTTCTCAAAGATAGAAACCACCCTCAACAAGGCTGAGGAATTACACTCTCTTGGAGAAAGAAGGGCGCATGTGTCCTTAAGTCTCCTTTTGCTTTCCAGATGTCTAATATCATTCGAAAGCTTCTAAGTCTGTTTTTGTCAGTCGCACGAAAATAAAACTCGAAATAAACGAGCACCTTCAGTGTTATAATTTAATAAGTTGCTTATTAGAAATTGTGATCTGAGTATAGAAATATCGAAAATTGGAAAAATTAATCGGGATATCCCAGTGAAAGTGAGCACTTACAGTATCCGGATGGAAAGCTCGGCTTTCGGGAAAGCTTATATACCACTTGCGTGTGAAACATCTTCGCTGTTTATTAATGACTCTAAAATATCACTATAAAAATGACATATTTGCATAAAGTGGTTATCGTCCACTTGGAAAGTGAAAACCATAGTTCGGCCAGGGGCTGGAGCATACCCAGTACCACCCACTTCACATGCCAACGTTAAAATTACGTCTGTGATTAATTTTCTTGAGTAGTAGAGAGTTTATAAGTGTGCGTGAAGTATGCACTTCCGAACATTTTTCCTCTGAAGTCTGTGCATCCTTCAGTCTGAACGTTCTGTGATTTCTTTATATATGCAAAATGCAACAACAATTTCGCATGCCAGCAGCGCTTCGGAGCTGTGGATAACAGGGGAATGGCGTTGAATACCTTTTGTCCACGTACTCCAGGTGCTTTAGACAGATATCTGAGAAGGGCAGCATCTGTCTAATCGAGTTTAAGCCCATATTACGCACTACGTTGTGCATTCGGAACAAAATCTACATAGTATATTTAATTACACAACATTTATTTAGAGAAATATCCTTGGCAAAATTCGGAGTTTGATTATTACCAAAACGAATATTCAATAGCTGTTGTGCATCGTGTGGAGGCTCCATTTAGGATTCATTTTTAGACATCCATAACTGCCAAATTATACTTAATAAGTTTGTTTTAATGTGATAAGAACTTATAGCTTCACGGGAGACTGCAATATATAAAGGTAAATATTTATGTCAGACATAATTGCAATGTGGCTGTATGCTTTTCCTTACTTACTAAGTACACGTGGGTCCATATGCTCTTGCAATATTTGTGTTTTTAAGCTTTAGGGATTTGTACTATTTTGTTTATTTGAGGCAGTATATAAATCATAGATAGTATATTTATTTTTTAAACCTTAGTATTTTATATATATCATTTTTATCATGTATACATTATGTATCACAATTACTCTACAATATAACTTAGAAATTGAAAAAGTACAAAACTTCCTGAAAGATTTGTTTATAAATTAGTTTAGTTAATTGTTTGTTGTGTTTGGAGTATTTGCTGTAGCCCTGTAAATTGTTACCATTTAAACGAGATAATTTTACACATTATTTTATTGAATGAGTTAAAATACGAAATAAAACACAACATGTTTTCTTTCTTTCTGTTAGTAGTTTTTTTTAATGCTTGTATGTTGAAGCCTAATTTAAGGAGTAACGTTTGGTTGGGTTTGTGAAAACGTCGTGATTTGGAAGAACTTTTCTTGCCGGGGTAATAAATATTTATTTAAGTGATCGAAACAATCTTAAAAATCACATATTTTAAAGTAAATGAGAATATATGAAAAATTAATGAAATATGGCGCTTTTCCCAGAAGGCTTTTTGTTTACATCACTTGCAGAAAGCAAGATATCTTCGAAACCACTCATTTGAAATCAAAATCAAAGAAGATTGCGTTAGTATATTGCATTACGAAGGGTACAATTTTTCTATTTCCACATATTTTCCTGAATATCTTTTGAAATCTGCTATTTAAAATTATGAAAAAAATATTTTTTTATTCCACATAACAAGCTCTTTTAAATGATACCCCACAGGATATACAAAATTAAAGGACCTAATTTGTTCCCTTTTAAATTCTTATATGAATATTGTAAAGTGTTACCTAGTGCAACCTAGTGGGTTAATAAGATGTATGATTATGCCAAATTTCAAGTTTCTAAGTCGTGTGGTTTCTGAGATAATCGGCTGTGACAGACGGACAGACGGACAGACACGCGAGTGATTTTAAATGGGTTCCGTTGTTGTTTCTTTGTAGATGCGGAACCCTAAAAACACATTTTTCTAAACTCCTATAACTTTTAAATGAGTGCCTCAATTCTTTTAAAATTTTGGGGGAATATTCTTATGGTAATATACTTTAAGAAAATGCGACAAAAAGAACTGATTTTTGTATCGCCCTACCCAACTTGGCGTAACCCCTTAAGTCATCATGCCCTTTTATACACATGTGTGACAATTGGCACATATGCATTTTAGCAATGAAATTATCAACAAGCAGTCTATATTGTTTATAAGAAATTTCACTAAAAACTCAAAGAAAATTTGTGATTTCTTATGTGTAGGTATTACACAATTTTCGAATTAAATTTTAAAGTTTATTTCACTCGAAACTTTTAATTCAATTGTTATACCTGATATGTATATAGAATTCTTAATATGTTTCGGATTAGATAGGAACTCAAGTAATTCTGTATAATTAGAACTCCCCACCAAAACGTAAAAAGGAACCTCATTTGTCTTGTCTGCACCTAGTTCATACCAAAAATTTTGAAATTATATTCATTATAGAGAATCTTGTAACGATTACAGGAAAAAAATAAATAAAGTGAAGTGATCGACATTTATAGTTTTAGACCAAGCGTGGTGGCCCAAACAATTTCGAAAATATTCACATTAAAAAATAATTTATTAATGATTACAGAAAAAAAATTGGTCAATTTCGAGTAGATTGGTGCAAATTACAGTAGACTTTACTACATTTATGATTTATGTTTCGTAGTTATCTGTAATGACGAACATTTCGTTTGTTAGTTGTATTGTACGAAAGCCTCAGTTCGCGATTTCCACTATCACTTTACTGGCTTTCTTACTAGTGTATTTGTTATTGTTTACAATGTTTGTCTTTAGAAATCAGTATAGTCGTATAATGTAATATTTAACTGTTATTAAAGATATTGAGTGGGGAAAAAAAACTTAATTTTTATTGATGCCATTTTAATTTAATCTATGTATTCATTTAGGATTAAACATAAAAATGCATTTTTGGATTGATAAACGATCGCAAACTTGCGGTTTTGGCCGAGCACGAGTAGCTGCTTCATTATCTGGAGGAGGTGGAGTAGGGCTAGGATTTGGACATCCACCAAGGCGAATGGTTGCTAAATCAATGGTGACACCAATTCATCGTCTACAACAAAATGACTGCAATAGGATGCATATGTGTAGTAATAATAACAATAGTAATAATAGCAACAATAACAGCATAGTAAATAATCGCGTTAATCGAAATCGTAACAATGCTAATGCTCAACTTCAGGAGATCAACAATCATCCACCCGGTGGGTTGGTTGGCCGACATCAAAATATAACTGATAACATTCACAATCACAATCTTCAAAGGAACAGTATGCCACTTGCAAACAATCAGGAATGTCACATTCCTATAACACTGCCACATATGTATGGGTATGTATCCTAGCTTAATTCTACCTTGTGTTCAAGAATTCAACACTTGCATTCCGTAGTACAATTCAGCAATTGCTCTTGTTCAGCTGAATGTACGCTGAATTTTCGAACACAATCTAAGATTGCCGACCTTGTTTTGGATATTAGTGTTTTTTTATCTTTCCAGAGGTCCATCTCACGCACAAGAACTGGAGCAAGGCTCATTGGGTGTTGGACCAATTTCAACTCGTCCAAATTTATCCGGGATTGGTAATGTTACAGGCAATATGAATGCGGTTGATGTTGGAGAATCCCAACTTCTACCATCTCATCTTAAATGCGGAATGTGGGCGTCTTTAGTTTTGGCCTCGGTATTTGTAGCCGGCGCAAAATTCTATTTTGATCATCAGGGAACAGGCTTGGAGGTGCTAATCTTCTGTGCATTTTCGGCAACATTCTTTTTGGCTGCATGCACAGTATCTATTTGCCGTTTACCAAGAGATTTAGCGACATCTCCATCACCCAGTGTAGATGGACAAAGTCGTGGTCTGGATGGTCAATTGCATGACAACATACATCAAAATCAATCTCAAGTTTTTGCAAATCCTGAAGATTCTATGATTAATCAACAAACAGCAGCAACTGCAGCTCCCCCACCCCCCTATCATATTGCGATTTTGTTGCCAGAGAATACAAAGGAGCTTCATTCAGATGAAACACCACCACCATCCTACGACAAAATATTAATTTAATAGTTTTTATATTCATCAGTGTAAGTGATTGTATGTGTCCTTAAAGGGCACTCTAAAATTAGAAATTGCTCAGTGGCAGATGGGAATTATTTCAAATGTACTGACAGGCAATGTTGTGTCAAAATTCCCTTTAAACTGTATAATGTAAAAACAGCGGAGTAAATATAGGGAAAGAGATAAAGCAGAGAAAATGTAGTAAAAATATGACGGCACGAAGATCGCCATAGACACTACAGAAATAAATATACGTCCGATAATTAGATGGTTCGAAGTTGGAACAAATACGAGTTTAATGATATTTAAAAAAATCTTAATTAAGGACGACAGAAAACTTATTAAAGACCACACTTTTGTTGTTAATATTATTTTAAATTTTACGTTTCTTTATATGTTTGTTTTGACTAGGTATTTCTTGCTCACATAATATTTAACTGAATTCATGGTTTGATTTTTTTAACCCGACGTTTTGAATAGCACTCCAACTACATACATAAGTAAAAATTAAAATACGATATGATCGATAAGACTTACATTCAAAATACAAAACCTATTAAAGATTGTAGGTTACTTTTTTGTATGTTCGAAAAATTTCGAAGTATTAAAGTTTTTCTCACAGTCCTAGTCCTTGCAATAGTTTGTTATGTGTACCTAAGTTATTCTTATAACTTTTATTTTTAAGTATTAAGCAGAAAAAGTAATGAAAGCGAATTCATATTGTTAAAATTAAAATTATATTCGTAAAAACGAACATATTTCTCTGGATTTATAATCTCTTCTTTCCTATGAATGTTTACATTATATGTAAATTAAACCATTTCACTAATATTAGTACGTTTAGCTAGTATATGTCCTAGACATTTCAATTTTATTTTTCCACGTACGCCAAAAAAACCTTTATAACTCCAAAGTGTTATAAGGTTGTAATCTAGTTCATCTGCCACCAAATGCAATGGAATAAAAAATTGTTTCGAATTGGGTGATCTTAACTACAAAATTAATTTTTATAAGAAGGAAGTAAACGTTTTAACTACACGATATTTACAAAACATACAAATTTAAAAAGGTATAAGAAAATAAAACGTGATTTCTCAAAGTGAAAGCAACTCGTTTTGGGAAATATATTGCTCACTCTATAATAATATATTTTTATCTTGTATCTTTTTTTACATCTATCTGAGGAGAATTACGGATATATTAGAATGGCTCATACTTTTGCACGAACGCTTTTTGTGCATTCTATGAGTCCGTATTTAAAAAAAGAAAGAAAAAAACGACTGTTTGAATATTTAGTCATATAGCTTAAGATAAAGATGGAAAAGTCTTTACAAAAAAATCTCTCAAGTTTTAATATTATTGCTAAATATAATAATAGAATGGTGTGTGTATTGTATATATAAATAGGCCTAATTTTAAACAAAAAAACCAAATATTGTCATTTTAATCAGTATTTTTGAGTGATAAACCAATATAACGAAAAATTGTGAAGAAAATGAATAAATAAGTATGGCGAAATGATCTCTCGTTTTATTTTATTACAAGTTAGCCAGAAATGTGCCTCAATAATTAGGGGTAATATTGTACAGGACAAGTTTCGAATCTTAATCTGCAAAGTTGTTAGTAGCTGAGATAGTAAAAAATCACAAACAATGAGATCAAAGTGTCCAAAAGTTATGGTAAATTAAGATTGTGTTATTATTTTTATAATGATTTATAGAAAATGATAAAGTAGAAACGGATTAAGAGAGAGTTTTTCAAAATGTAGATGAAAGATGGCATATAAAAAAAAAAATTGTAAAAAAATAACGAATCAATATAGAACCTCTTGTGAACTACTTCGTATACCATATACGGCGGACTCATTCTAGATTCAATCTCATATATACACAAATTGGAATGAAACTAGATCGAGGGGATCTAATCTTCTTTAGTTGGCTGAATTATGTCGAAATGAGCTACAAATACGAATCGAGTAATCGATTTGACAGTTGCCACTATTTGTTGTTTGCACATATGCTTCATCTTCATTATTGTGTTTTTCGTAATCGCGTCTGAGCTATTAATTGTCCTCGAAATAAATAAAACAACTTACATAATGATTTAATATTAATCTTTTTTTATGTGACTTGAATCCGCATGGGATTCACATTCGGTTTGATCCTTATATTCCAAGTAGTAAAATACGCGGATCGCAAAGTCAATCCAATTTCGATTTTATGTCTCAACCCGTCGTGTATACGTAGTGAAAGAACTATGATGCCATAGCAGTCATACATACAATCAAGCCCACGTGTATGTATGTATAAACATACCAAAAAGAGTAAAATTAATCATTTAAAAATAATACAAATGTACCTACATACAAATATTTTTCGGGACAACACCCGGGTATAAATACTATATATTAAGATTTAAGTCATCTGCGCCATCACGATTCACTGATTCGTAGAGTGACTGATTGACATTAGTTTTTGTCCAGCTTATTAACAACACTTATTATGAGAATTTATAGTCAAATAAGTGCTTCATGCATGCTACACTTGTATTCAAATATGAAAATTATATTCCTAGTATTTGGGCATGCAAAATTTTCCTTATTATAATCACAGGATAGAAAAACCAAACTGTTTAGACGTAGTAAGAAATTTATAAAATTTGGAATAACAAAGTGAACGAATAAATTTTTGAGGTGAATACGTCATCTAATGTGAATGGGTAGTAAATGAAAATAGAAGTTTCAAAAAATAATTCTTTTAATTAACATTTAACATTATATGGCCAGTCACAAACCTGAAATACATAATTAAACTATTGAGCAATAGTGTATAATAGTGAAATTCATATGTTACCATTGTGTCATGATTATATTTAGTTCCAGGTCCACATGAACGTTCAAATCTCCGCCCATGATCACATGTAATGAATTTAGAACAATCCGTTTCATGTGGCAATTGAATTGCCACCCCCTTGTAAAAGAGTGGATCTGTTGGACAAAGTGTTGGAGTCGCAGTTCCAATAAGCAGAATAAAAGCGAAAACTTGGGCTAGAATTGAAGCCATCGCAGTGATTGAACAAAAACACCGTTAATTTATCTAGATATTAATTTATACTAAATTTTGATACCCGAATTTTACTGATAACTCAATTGTAACTGTAGCAATATGGTATTGCTACTTGAATTATTTTGAAGCTTCTTAACATGTATTGCTGTGTGCACAGATGTTTCTAGTGAACACGACACAACTGTGTAGTAAATAATGGAACATTTGGCAATTTCATGTCTTACTCAATCTCCGAATTTTGTTTTTGGTTTACTTTATAGCTTATTGAAATTGTGCAAAAATTCGATTTAAAAAATATTTCTTGGAGTAGATTCATTTTTCGTTAAAAACTATTTATCTTTGGTATTTTTTAAAGTCTGAAGAGTTGTAGAATTTAGAATCGTATGAGCTATAAAACACAGCTTCCAAATTGTATCAAACATTCCAGAGTTATAGGACCAAGCAAAAGCTTAAACACTGATATGCACAACTAAAAATCGTTTTAGGTTTGAAATATATATTTTAATTTCAACCAAGGATACGGTTTGAGAACTGTTGGGTTAAAAATTGCAAGGAAAATGAGAATACTGGAATGAGGTAGGTACGTAGGCTACAAATCAGTGCTAACCATCCAGGTATGTTAGACCCTCTTCATAATAAATACTTTATTTGAAATACATAATTGGAATTTTGAATTGAAAGCAAAGATTTACTATATATTTTATTTTTTGTGGTAATATATAATATAATCAGTTGCTTATTTTAGTCATGCGTAGTAATAAAGTGCAAACCTAATGAGCTCATTAAAAATAATAATTATTTATTTGAAAAACGTTCTATTTAATGTATCTATTTCTTTAATATCAAACAAACACATTATAAATTGTCAATAGTTATTAATTAATTATAAGTATTTGAAAAGCTTCAAATCTAAATTTGACAAGCTTAAATCTTACAATATATGTAATAATAGTTATTCGCACCTACACACTTTACTCTCTTTGGGAAGTCATAAACATAAATGGAAATTTTGGTTCTGTTTAGAAGCCAAGGATCACGATTTTGAACTTTTAGACCCTCGATAAAGTTGTAAAGGCTCAAAATAGAGCAAATTCGTGACTTATTAATTCTTTTTTAAACCTTTGGATTCCCGAAACAGATCTGAAGGATTAGTATTACATATTTGTATTCTGAGAATATTTTTTTCATTATCATAGAAATTTATTTTCTTCGGGACCATATTAAGTTTTATTTTAATAAAAATGTGAATCTGAAGATCTGCAGGATCAAGTTACAACTAATACTCCATTTTACCTTAATAGCGGTAACAAATTCTAATTAGTTTCTGAACCCTTCTAAAGTGAACGTATCTATCATTTGTATTTTAATAGAATCTCTATAGCGTTTCTTATTTGCTCCTTCAAATTTTTAGTGGGATCAATGGTTTTAAAACAAAATTAAAATTCTGATTCGCGAAGAACTTTCCTTTAAAATACCCTCCAAAGAAATTAGGTACTTGAAGATTCTTGTCAAATACCAGGTGGGGAAGACAATTCTTTAAAACGTGTTTGCCTCTCTCACATTAATAATATTTACTACAGTCCTTGCGAGGCAGATGAAACCTTCCTCGTTTTCAACACTTGGACATTTCTTTACGTTTACAACAACTGCAAGAAGGACGACTCAGAAAGGAAGAATTATTAAAAGCCCCCATTGTACTATAGAGGCGATTTGTTTCAAGAAAGGTGAATAACTGAAAATGTTGAACTGAGTAGTTTCCTTAAGGCTGTTTGAATGGTTATTACAATCAGGAAAAGACTGTTTCCTTGTCTAATAAACGGTAGCGGGTACTTTAAAATACTTCCATAATGAATAAGCGACAAACTAAATAATTATACATTACTAACTTACTTACGAATGAGAAGTGCTTGAATTTTATATTTATGTGCACTGAAAATTTAGATACTACATAGGAGGGTTTTTATTACATTCGTGTAAAAGGTACGTTCATTTAAAAGATGTAAATCTAAATAGTATATGGATGACTTATGAATTTTATGTACATATTTAGACGAACTACGACGCAGCAGGGAACTATATCATTTTGATAGTTGTTAAAGTATAATAGAGAAGTCGTGAATTTTAATGTGAGGACATAAGGGCATAAAAGAGTCAATAAAGTATTATGAAATAACTGGGTGCCTGCCTATATATGAAATTCTTTTGGGGTGCATAAATTGAAAATTTGCATTTTGGCAGACATAAAAGTGTGAGAATGGTCAGATTGTTAATATGAGAGCACTAGTCAATAGCTCCTACAAATAGGCAATACAATTTCGATAGTAAGAAATGTTCAAGGGTATTGTTCAATTCTACAGGGAAGAAGTGTTTTGGATTACAAGGTTAAAAGAAAGAAGTTTAATTTAATGAGACATTATGTAAGCTATTACATTATAATTTCATTTATAATGATACTTAGTTGTTTGGGAGTCATCGAGAAATGGTTAGTTCTGTTAATAGTAATTGTTTGAGATTGCTTTCAGTTTGGTTACATTTTTAAATTAGAATATGAATAAGAATTAAACATAGTGCTGACGGGAAAGTGGATGAGGAACGAACGTTGTGAAGTGAATGCGTTTACATGGTCCAACTTATCCTATCAGTTCTCCGAAAATAATGCTACATCGATTAAGTTTTCAATTTGATTTAGATTTCATTCAATTTCGATAAGAAACGTATGTTTTGCTGTCTATATTCTCCGCCTTATCTGATACGATTTCTTCTATTCAAATAAAAAGTATAGTAAGTCGTAGCGTGTAATTCCTCTTTTATGGAAGTACATTTAGTAGTATACCCTTAACATCAACTTGGTTGTTAAAGGTGATGTAATTACCTAAGTTTATGATTCTTTTACATGATTTCTTTATGATTTTGGTGGTAGCTACAACTCAAAATATAATAAGTAAAACATATTTCAGTAAGAATTGAGAAGTTCTTAATTTCTATCATATTAAAAAGAATAAAACAGACATTTAGTAGAAATATCTGTATAATCAAAAGATTTTAAAGGTTAATTTAAAAGAAAACGCTCATAGAATTTCAATGAGGTAAAGCATTTAATCCAAAAATCGTATTTTAAAAGAACACTCTCTTATTCTAAATGAATTAAATGAAGAATTTTAAAAGCAAACTAAAAGCATTTTAAATTAAATCTTTGAATTGAATGAGTCACTTTTATTTTAAGAGAAAGTTTGAGAAATTTTATATGGAATCAGTTGCTTTCAATGTAATTTTTTAATAAAACGATATTTTCTTTTTATTCCATAATACTTTATTAAGTGCACCTGTGTGTCACCTTATCAATGCAAATGTGTTAAAGTCTTACAATCTCACTTGAAAAAGTATTGTGGAATGCAAATAAAGTATCGTTTTGTTCAAACACTATTCCATGTTCCGTGTTAACATTCGATGAAGTAGTATGTTTTCGAAACAGAGTTCATACATTGGCTAAGAGACTAGTTAAGTTAAACAAAATTAAAATCATTTTACTGCAGTAGACAACATTTATTTAAAAGCAAGAATATAATAAAAAAAAAGAAATAAATAAAAAGGGATTATAATATTTGATTATATCATATTATATTGCAGTTAGATAATGTAATAGTGTTCTTCTCTAATCAAACTACAATAAAACTGAGTTTCCGAATGCGTTCATCGTAATAACCTTTTATAAAATTCGTTTTTAGACAAATTTCTTATAACTTTGTTGCTTAGTATAAAACAAAACTTGTTGTAAAGAAGGGAAAGGAAAATTACCAGGAAACTTCATCATGGTCATGTTACTAAACCAAATGCCGGTGAGATATCGCTCGAATCCTGTCTGTACATACTTTGTACCAGTCGCGGAGAACAAACGATTTTTTTTATATATATTATTTACAACAAAAGTTTAATTTTTGTTGGCTAACTTTTAGATTAAAAGACGAAAAACGCAAGGGCATATTAAAATTGGGCGGTCAGTGAATAGATAAAATATTTGTATTCCGTAATATGTTAGTAAAATTAGTGCAATTTGTTTTTTAAACTCACCTTTCCAGTGATATAATTAAAACTATATTTTAAGAAAAAAAAAATTTTTTTTGAAGTTTTTATTGTTAATTACTGTTACTGTTCTCCACATTTATCATCATTTTATTTAACTAAATAGCTATTAGCTTAGAATAAAAACATACTATTTGTTTAATCATAAGATCGCTTTTCTTCAGTGTATGGCACAATATTTAGTCATTTGTTTTTATAATGTTGTTGTAAACGATTCAATAGTTTTTTAAACTTTCGATGAAATCATACCATTATCTGCTCTTTTTGTGTTTGTGTAAAACAAAGCGTTGGTGATGTTGAATGAAAAATTTAATACTAATATTGGATGAATTCATTTATATGCCGTAAAAGAAATTATCTGTAAAAGTTTTCTAACACCTATGTGACCTACCTGTATGAAAACATGTGCATAAATATCATTGCGCAAAATTCTGTTATTCTTTATTTGACAATATATGTCAGACTATTGTAATTGAATTTGCACTTGACTAAATATTATTCGCGGATGGATTTAAGAAGAAAACGATAGGTCTGGAAAGTATCATTTACGATAAATCATTTCTACTTTTTCGACTGAGGTGTTTTTTAGCATGTCGTCGTTTTTCATACTTATATTATGTTTGTTGACGTTTTGCTTGATCTCTGAAGGAAGGACTCGACATAGTTTTAAATGTCCTAAAATGGGAAGGAGATATCATCAAATTGTGGTAGGAGATACAAAAGATTGCAATAAATTTTATCGATGCATTGGTGGAGTTAAAACAGCACACAAATGTCCTCCTGAAAGATATTTCAGTATTGACACTAAGGTAAGATTGCCACGTTTGGATTAAAGAGCCTATTATAAGTGTCGATTCGACATTCGATAGACAATTTTAAGTTTGTAATGCAAGACATTTTATAGTGTACTGGCTGTTAAATTGAAGTAACTTAAAATCGACATTTGTAATAGGCCCTTCAGATATTTTCGCATGTAAGAATAATTATTAAATATTTATATTCTTTCAGAAATGTGAAGCTAAAGATGAGGCAATATGCCAATGAATTCAATGAAGTATTTAAAGTGTTAATTATTTGTACATACATAATTTTGACTAGAGCTATGTAAATACGAGTTTGTTGTGCAGTTGGAATAAAAGATTTATATTGTGCATACATATACTTTTATTAAAGTGGAATGAAATCGTAAATTGGGTTTAAAGCAAAGATTCAAGATTTCTTCAATGAATTTGTACAATTTCTGTATTCATAATTATGGCCATTATTTATGATTTTTTAATTAAATATTTAAATAAAATAAATAATTTCAAGTGATATCCATCAACATCAACAAACCAGTTAATTAAGTTATGCAATTTTATTCCGTAGAATTCGAAAGCTTTATGTATTAAATGAAAAACTATTTCAGCATTAAATTAATTTTGAGGAGAGTTCATCTAGCCTTGTTATACTTACATTTGTACTTATGTTTCCACTCATCTTAGAAGTGGACAAAATAATCAAAACTACAAGTAGATTGACAAATGAAATGATACGAGAACATGTGCTTTTATTTATATCTTAAGATGTCTAGAGTATCAGGGCAGTGGTGTCATGTTTTAAATTTATTCAAACTGCGCAGTTACTTTTCATTCAAATTTAGTTGAAGCACTACACTAAAAAAAAAACATTTTTGACGACTATTTTCTGATTCTCAGGTTAAATTACAGACCTATAAAAATTAATGCTTTTAATCCAAGATATCGTTTGAAAGTTGGAAATATAACGATTTTTTACCTTCCGTAGTAAAGATTTATAAGACGAAGAAAATATAGCTTGTAGCCATACCCACATTTCCGCATTTGACCGATTTATGTGTATTTTAAAATGCTTTCTTCATATTTTTGGGGTCTTCGTGAAATAAAGTAAAATCAAGCATAAATACAAATCGTAATTTTATAGGCATTTTTTGTGTTATGAAAACTACAAATTTTGTGTGCAGTTAAGAGTTTTTACAACATTATATGGATAAAGAGTTTTCTAAAGGAAAAATTAATACAAAATTGCAAGAAGAGAAAAAGGTAAATATAATACGAAATTAAGAAATAGTGAAATCAATGATTTTCGAATTTATTATATTTTCCATAGGCTTAAGTTGCTTTCCAAGAACATGCCTTTATCACTGTAATACGTCGACAAATAAATTTGAAACAATAATCGTGAACATTATAGAAAAAAAAAAGATTTTTAGAAAACGGAAATCAATAAATGCATTCCAGTTTGCGTGTTTAATTGCTCGGAAATACTTATTGCATTATTTCCAATAAGTGATATAGTACACTTAACAGCTAAAAGTTTTTTTTTTATCTTTTTTGTTCTTTTATCAGAGATGATAGTAAACAATTTGATAAAGCACGAATATAAAATCGCTTACAATTTCTACTGAAGGTATTCGATTTTCTATATTCAGGGAAAGAACATTACATTTATTATCAAAATAAAAAGCAGCATCAACAAATTTGTGAAAAATGATACGTAAGAAAAATATTTTTTTAAATACAACTATTCTTATTAAAAAATTACATATTGCAGGATACCTAGTTTTACTCTTCTTAGCTGGCGTTGTTTTAAGCAACCCATGTAAAGATGTAAAATCAGGACGCAAACTTCAGGATCCCACAGAATGCCGAGGATACATTGTTTGTCACCGAGATCGTGCTTATTACAGAGTATGCACCTATGGAACCAAGTTTGATGAAGCAAAACAAAAATGTGTGCGTGGAAAGTGTCCTCCTTGCAATTGCCCACCAGTCGCTCCACCACCAACAGTGCCACCAACAGCACCACCAACAGCACCACCAACAGCACCTCCAACAGCACCACCAACAACAGCACCACCAACAGCATCACCAACAACACCAGCACCAAAAGTACCACAAACACGACCAACAACGCCTCCAAACTTCGAAGTTCATTGCGAAAGCAAATTAAATGGGAAACAGATTGCAGATCCAAAAGATTGCAATAAATTTTGGGTTTGCGTGTACGAAACTCCTGTGAAGAAGGAATGTCCCTCTGGACTGTGGTTCGACGAAAATTTACTCGTCTGTAATAGGCCAGAAAGTGCCAAGTGTACAGCAGCAGCTTATTTTAAGCAGAAACAATAAAGAAACACTTTGTGTGAGTAAAATAATAAAAATATAAAAGTAAAATATAAACTAAACCACTAGCTATTTTTTCCGCGATTACAACAATCGAAAGAAAAGAATAATAAAATCTTCAAATAGTTCGAACATAGTTGGTTGGTTCAAACATACAAATGCATAGATTTGACTTTCATATGGGTTAAGTAGCTTATATGAGTTCACAAATGAGTTACTTAAACCAGTAACAGACCTAATAATTTTCCTTTCAAGAGCGTTCCTTATATGTTTAATATAATACTAGCTGAGTTATCCACTTTCACCTAGCGTTGCGTAAATACTGTTTAATTAAACACTTCTCTTCTCAAACTTTGGTATATCCTAGAAATAGTGTTAACATGAAAACTAGTTTGTGGATAAATTTCCAAAATTTGATAATATTCAAAATTAGTGGCCTCAAAAAAATCATTATGCTAATTTTCATTAAAATTTTTCGAAATCGAGAGATTTAGATCGTCATATTGGATCCGTCATGTTGGATTTGTAATTTGTAATAATATTCGAAATTAGTGTTCTTAAAATGATCATTGTACCAATTTTCATTAGAATCCGTTGAAGTCGCAGAATTCAGATCGCCATTTTTGAGCTGCCATCTTGGATTTAATTTCGTTAATATTCAAAATTAGTGGCATCAAAATAATCATGGTAATAATTTTCATTAAAAACCGTTGAATTTCTAAATTTGGACAATAAATTTAAAGTCAGCATTCCTTACAACCCCTAAGTATCAATTTTCATGAAAATCGCTTCAAATTTTTATACATATATTGAATATATGAAATAACTTGACTACAGCACCTAGCGAATCCTAGAATCCTAGCTACGAACCATCGTCTCGACAAAACAAATATATTGTGGGAATATGACCTCAATCGGTCAAGTCATTTGGAAGTTACATGATAATAAACAGTCGCGCCAACGATTATATGTATATATTAAACCTTAACGGTCCGGACGTATTACAAGTTTACTTACCGCCAGGTCCAAGCTATTTTTCATACAAAGATATTAACTGTGTACTAAACATTTTTATATCAAGTACAGAAAAGAGCCCAAAAGTACACAGGTATAGATAAAAATGGTGAAAGATAGATAACAAGGTGGGACAAATTCAAAGAAAGGACCTGGCACAATAAATAACGCCTTAAAATTGTAAATATACCAATAACACTGCAGAAATAATACAATGATTTTTGATAAGTAAAAGTGTCATGCCGCTTATATGGTGGCATTGGTCCGGTCAGAGTTAAGATAAGCGATTCTACCACATTCAGACTATTATCTAGTTATCTGTTACATAATGTAACTCATTTGAGAACCCATATGAGCTACTCACATAGTTTAAACTAAGGCCTTAAATTTAGATCACAGTAATCGATAGTTTTAAACTTTTGTCAACAGGATAAAAAGCATAAATATAACATATTATGAACGATGCGATGTTTATATAACATTTTCTTTATGTTATGTCTTATGCAGAAAATATGTATAAAAGTTATAATTTCAAAATTCAAACACGAATTGGGAAAATGAAAAATTTTTTTTAATAAACTAAAGTATAGAAAACAGTATGGTAACCGATTCCTTGAAGTCTCCTGATAAAGATCCTCTATTCTATAATATTATAATAATTTAGCTTAACAAAAAAAAAACAATCAGAAACTGCATAATGGCGAACAAACTTAATGTTCTTTATACTTGAGCTCTAAATTAAAGGTATTATATAATATACAATAAGCTTTTGTAAAGCATTTTCGGTAAAAAGTTTTTCTTCAAATTATAGCGCTAATTTTCAGAATTGTATTGTTTTAAATAAGACGATGCTTAAATTGGGATTTTTAAAAACGTAAAGTGATCAAACCGAGTACAATTGCATAACTTAATCAGGGAAACGCGCAAAGGCTATAGCGGGATAAGGTGGTGAAAATTGCCCCCAGCGGAATCGCTACGACGGGTGGCGCTTTTGATAGGTTGTGTCAAAAGATGCCTCCATGCCAGTTTTTAGCCCTCTAAGTATACAGTCACCGGTAAAATCGGTTTCGACCCATTTCTTCGAAAATAAATTCTTACGGCCGCAGTTTTTATCCAAAAATTCTGAAAATTTCCACAAACCTTTATTTTTATGTTACCAATAATCATGGATTTTTATAGATTATTACCTTTAAAATTGGGGTCAAGCGAGCCATTTAAATTTTTCAAATTATTTCTAAGTTAGGAACCCTATTTTTCGCCAAGTTTTAAACCATTGTTTTTTAAGTCTTTTTTTCCGTTCTTTCGAATAGCGGAATCAAAATATCGAATTTCAGGGTGCGTCATTCCAAAAAATCGAAAAAACCGTTTTTTTTTTGCATTTTGTCCACTTATTTAAGGCATAACCTCAAAATTCAAGGGCGCAATACTTACCCATACAACCAAAAATAGTCCAGGAATCATTTTCAGTTGAAAACATGATTGCAGGATCGATTTTTATGTTTTTAAAATCGAAAAAACTATTTTTTTCGGAATTTTAACCATTTACTTGATATATAACCTTGAAATCAAAGAGCGCAATGCTCACCCATATGACCACACACACTCTAGGACTTATTTTTAGGTGAAAACATTCTTTTAGTATCGATTATTACGTCTCCAAACTAATAAAAAAGAAATAAGTTTTTTGACATTTTTGCCATATATTTAAAGCATAACACAAAAAGGCCTAATACTTGCCGATACGACAACGTTCAAGGACTTTCAAACCTTTTTTTTCATGTCGTGTGATGTCATATTCTCTCTTAGTGTCGAATTACATTTTGCATTTAAAGCATTAGACTCATGCAACAGATCATTCGAACCAAGATAATGTTAGCCTATGGCGTTTCGTATTTAGCCATACGGCTTAGCATAAGTATTCGGCCGAGAGCACGCAATGGGTAGCACTTTGATATTCCCATTCGATTATTTAACTATTATTAATAATCAGATAAATCAATTTGCGCAATTAAACTACTAAAACTAAAAATAGTCATTATATTCAATATGCCGGCGGATGATATTTAATGTTCGGAATGCGAAGATCTCAACAAATTATTGAATGGACCTACAAATGATATTGAGTAAAAACCCAATTCTGTTGGCTACAGTGGTATTTTGCGCTAAACCTGTGATTGTGCTAATGGGTTAAGTACTGTCGGCTCTTCCTCCCATATTGCTGCTGTCATTTATTATCTAGCTAATGCTAGATATAAATCAAAGATTATTAGACCATTTAAGATTCTCTCTGAAATATTTTCAACTTCAGATATTAAGCCAGTCATAGAAGAAGATAGTGACGAAGATTGAGAATGTGGAGACGTTTTTTACTGCAGAATAAAACATTATTATTTTTTATTAAATACATACTGTTATAACTACATTTTTATTACTTATATATCTAATAAAAATAAATTTTTTTTATATTTTGATAGAAATTGGACTTGTTTTTTTGTATCATTATATATAAACGTTATTCCAGCCTAGATTGAAAATATATCCTTATTTCATGAAAATAAATTAATAATTCTTTATATGAAGTTTCCCTCTGTTTCATGTTTGTTTAGATTCTAGTCGATATTGCAACAATTTTCCTACTTAAGAATGAGTCCTTGAACGTTGTCGTATCGGCAAGTATTAGGCCTTTTTGTGGTTATACTTTAAATATATGGTAAAATTGACAAAAAACTTATTTTTTTTGAGTTTTGAGACGTAATAATCGATACTAAAAGAATGTTTTCACCTAAAAATAAGTCCTAGAGTGTGTGTGGTCATATGGGTGAGCATTGCGCTCTTTGATTTCAAGGTTATATATCAAGTAAATGATTAAAATTCCGAAAAAAAAATAGTTTTTTCGATTTTAAAAACATAAAAATCGATCCTGCAATCATGTTTTCAACTGAAAATGATTCCTGGACTATTTTTGGTTGTATGGGTAAGTATTGCGCCCTTGAATTTTGAGGTTATGCCTTAAATAAGTGGACAAAATGCAAAAAAAAAACCGTTTTTTCGATTTTTTGGAATGACGCACCCTGAAATTCGATATTTTGATTCCGCTATTCGAAAGAACGGAAAAAAAGAATTAAAAAACAATGGTTTAAAACTTGGCGAAAAATAGGGTTCCTAACTTAGAAATAATTTGAAAAATTTAAATGGCTCGCTTGACCCTAATTTTAAAGGTAAAAATCTATAAAAATCCACGATTATTGGTAACATAAAAATAAAGGTTTGTGGAAATTTTCAGAATGTTTGGATAAAAACTGCGGCCGTAAGAATTTATTTTCGAAGAAATGGGTCGAAACCGATTTTACCGGTGACTGTATACTTAGAGGGCTAAAAACTGGCATGGAGGCATCTTTTGACACAACCTATCGAAAGCGCCACCCGTCGTAGCGATTCCGCTGGGGGCAATTTTCACCACCTTATCCCGCTATAGCCTTTGTATAGAATCTGTCTTGTGTCGAGATGTACCTAATTCAAAATTATGGGAAGTGCATTACGTTATGTCGCATGACGGCTAAAAAATATAATCTATCATATGTAATTTTATATTTTATATATTTTCCGCCTAGCAGACCCCTTAAGCGTTTAAATTGATAATATATAGGTATATTTTGCATTATTTTAGGCTGTGATGAACAGTGAACACTGAAACTATAATGCGAACATATGTGTTTATAGAACTAAAACGTGATATTTTTGTTGAAAATGTTCCCCGTAAGCTGGATTCTTCACAAGCTTCTGAACATTCCCCATTATTACTATTATGTTTAACTCTGCCGAATGTGTAATTTCAATTGCCGTCAATCACTATTAATTGAGGATTTATTTATTCGTGTTGTAATATTACAATACTATTAACGAATTTTATGTTAAAATCTAGAATTATCTAAAATGGGTTTTTGAAGTTTTTCTTTATGTTTCAAATTTTATGCTTCTATGCTACTTATAGAAAAAATAAGTTTTTAACTTTGAACAAAATAAACCATTTATAACTACAATTTCTGTCAGCTCGTAGTTTGGACTTAGTATAGTTTTAATTTTATTAAATGTGTTTCAATTACTACTACTCAAGATGTGTTGCGACGTTTGCTTTAGCTCCGCTGAATTTGAATAACAATTTTAATTTTTTAAGAACTAGCTTCATATCACAATCGATAAAACAAAAATTGTTCGATAAGAACTTGTTATTACAAACAAGAAACTTAATTACATCGACATGATATGACGACCCACGATTTTAAGTTATACTCGACATCAATATGTAATAATTCTACATAATTCCAAAAACTTGAAAAAAAAATTTTGTAAACCTTTGAAAATTACCATCAAAATTTGTTTTTTAAACTCATATCATATCTACTGATAACATGCTTGTGCTCAGGAAATTTTGATCCTGATACATAAATTTGTCAGGGATTACAAATAATCATTTAGAGCTTATTACTATCTTATCCGGGTCTTTAATGCTTTTGGGTGAGTTTTTATGAATTAGCCTGTAACTAACCAGATAAACAGCCTATAAATGAATTTTAAGTATATTTCAAAAGTAAACCTTTGAAGATTGTAATGGGTGGCTCAATCACTACTTTATTTCATTATGTAGTGGAATAATTGGAATTTAAAAAATGGCTTTTATTAAAGCGCAATGCTGTTAAGCTACCGTTGTGATGCGTTTTTTATAGTAGAATTTTTGAATAGCATTAACTATACATTCAACTTGAATCTAACTTTCGAGATAATTGTGTAGTTATTTTGTTATTTTGAAAAAGGCACAACACATTTTGAATAAAATCGTTATGATTGAAATAATAGGTAAAAAGTTGGATTTCAAACTGGATGATTTTGATGAATGGTGATTTTATGGTATAGAAATATAAAAACCATGTTAGAGTAAGTATATACATATAAATTATATTTTATTTTATTTTTTATAATCCTTGTAGTAGAAGGCTAGCTTATTGAAGTAGATTAGGGAAATAAAATTTCGGTTTTTCTAGTTTTTCTAATTTTCTTAGGATAGGTTTTCCATGGAGCCTGGATGATCGGCTCGCAATAGGAATTTCATATTCTGGTGGTGGCTCTGTGGGTGCTTCAGTGGGTACCTCAGTGGGTATTTCAGGTGGTGTGGGTGGGCTGGGTGTCTCAGTGGGTGCCTCAGTGGGTGCCTCAGTGGGTGCTTCAGTGGGTGCATCAGTTGGTTCAGTTGGTGGAGCTGGAGTTCCTCGACTTCCACAATCTACATTTTCCTTATAGTCACATGATTTGTACAGTGGATTAAAGAGTAGATCACCAGGGCAAGTACCCTGGACAACTTTATCATCAACGCATTGGAAATATCCATTACATAATTTGGGATCTTCGAAGAATTCACCACGTTCCTTGCCTTCACATGGATTTGGTGGTGGTGGCTTACAATCTACGTTTTTAGGATCGTCGCACATTTCATTCGCAGGATTAAACCAATGTCCATTGTCACAGGAACCTGCAATTGGTTTTCCGTCAATGCACTGGAAGTAGCCTTCACAGGACTCATTATCCTTTAAGAATCTTCCATTTTCAATACCGGTGCAAATATTCTTTTCTGGCTCTGGTGGTGGAGTTACCACAGGGCAATCAACGACATCTTTGAAATCACAGATTCCCTTCTTCCAGTTGTATAAATATTCTCCTGGGCATTTGCCTGCTCGACCACGTTCATTTATACAGACCAAAAATTCTCCACAAGTCTTCTCGTTATCAACAAAGGAGTAATCTGGAAGACCTTGGCAGGCAATGTTCATGTATTCTGATCCTGTAGTCGAGCACTTATAATCATTTGAATTTACACATTGTAAATTTTCTGGATTAAAGACTAGATCATCTGGGCAAGTGCCTGGTTTTGGATCTTCAGAAATACAAACGTAATATGCGGTACAAGAAATAGGGTTATTGACGAAGGTGCCGTCTTTTTTACCCTTACATGGGTTGCGATTTTCACAATTAACCTTGTCCTTGTAGTTACATGATCCTGTACGCCTTTCAAATGCATACCCTTCTCTGCATTTGCCGTGTTTACCTTCCTCCTTCCAGCATTGATACCAGCCCTCACATGAGTTGGGATCTTGGACGAATGAACCATCAGGAACACCTTGACATGGTGAACGTTTCAAGTTCGTCACTTGTCCTTGTGTGAATGTAATAAAAAGGCAGGCTAGTGAGAGTAGCCCTAAATTAAGACAATCTGGAAAATAAGGACAAGTTAGTTAGATATTTTTTAATTCTTGGCCTCTTATCATTATTATTTTAGTCTAGATACACTATGACCCAATATTTCCGGTTTAAGATTATTTCAAAGAAGCAAACCAATGAGTTATTTTCATAAAAATAATTTTCAAGTGCTGCCATTACTTCATAATAATAATTTATAGTTATTCAGATCCATTAAACCATTACACTTTAAAGTATTTCCTAGTGTTTAATTAACTTTTGTAGATAAGAAATATGTCCAAAATTAATGATTGAGCTGTATTACACATAAGATTATTGTAAGATTTTCCAGGAAAATTGTATATCGTGCTCTACGTTAATATCTTGGGATATCAAATCAATGTTGTTGGCTAATAATTAAAATTTTGGTCACCAAATTAAAAAAATCTAGATTATTTGATAACGGATAGCGAATCAACTTGGGTTTTTTTTTTAATATCAGAAGATCGTGAACGAAATTCAATCGTGAACAAGCACAAATAATGCTAGAAATACATCCTCGTAAGTAAAAAGTTTTTTGCGCTTAATTTCTGAGAGCGAAATTAGTCCATATCTTTTGAAAATGATGAGATTTTATATCTTTTGCTTACTTTTTTATCTGTTTACTTAAAACTGATGCCATTGATACCAACTTGATTTAATTGAGTTTGAATTGATAGGAAGAGTTTTTTTTTTAAATGATCTGACGAAGGTATTCGTATATAAAAATTAAAAATTGAGCGTGAATCACATATGCAAGATATTTTATAAGTATTTTAAATTCAATGGAATTACCACTCCATAATCAAATATGTTATTTTGATTCTCACGTTACCGGATGCAACATTTAATTTAACTGTAAACTATTAGAAAAATGAAAATATCTTCGTTTAAGTCAAAAATTAGAATAATCGGAAAAACTGATGCGCGCCATTTAAAAAATACATGTTTGGAATTTCTGTTTTAATTGTCTACATAAATTTTGAAATAATTTTGAATAAATTCACAAATTGTTTTTAAAAAGTTTTCATGTATTTAAACTGGTTTTTAATTTATATGATCTAGTTTTAATATTTCTCACAGTATCACAATAAATAGTATCACTTTCTTAAGATTAAAAATTAACATCTCACCTTTCATTATTTCGAGTATTAATTATTGGAAGTATAAATTCGAATTATGTCTTTCCCTGAGGAATATGCAGCACGACTGCTTTTCAATTCGACCTGAGCTGTTATAAATACATTCGAAAATAAGTCTTTCTAGAGATATCAATCATCTTAAGATAATAGAAACGCGAATCCGATACAAGTGAAAACAATGTGATAAGCACCAAAAAGGTGAAACAAAGATTCGGTTCCGTAGCACCTCTTGAGGTCTATTGATAAAAACTTTGATACCGATAATCTTAGACAGGAAGTTCCCTCCGTCAAATATGAAAGCATGTCTGGTGGCATTGAGAGCAAATATTGTGACTTTCATTTTAAAGGAATTAAAGCCATAAATACTTTTGTTACGTTTCAATTCATAAGAAAGTATATCCCAGTTGTCATATAATGTTATTAAAACTTATCTCAGTTATTCCGATTGGCAATTTACGCGGATGGACGTGACCAAAAATACCTAACCTATTTACCAAATGACGAACTGAGCTTAGTTGATTTAAAATCGCACAATCCATTCAGAACGTTAATCTTCATTTTATTAATTTTGTGAATTATCAATGCAATGATTTCTTTATCTTTTGATTTTGGCAGTAATAATGCAATTGAAGCTACTTGCCCAATTTAAAGTGGTTTATATATCTACTAGATCTTTCGGAAGTATTGTCACAAGGGCTTATTCTTTCAATCTTAATTTAATTGATAACAATGCATACTTTAAAAAGCATTAAGCATTTTTTTAAATTTCGAGGAAATTCTAGATTTATGTTTATACGATTTGTATTTATGAACTTGCAGAAGAACATACAAAAGTTTTGTTAGGTTCACGTAATTTTTACTAAGTCAGAGGCATATATTGAGACGATCTTTTGTAAAAGGCTCGTTGTGGGTTTATAAGTATTAAAATTGACGTATATATTCTACATAGAGAGAAATTTGTAATCACGGATTAAGTTATCAATTTCAAAATGTCTTTGACCTATTGTATGTACATATTAGGCACAATATTCACAAATAATAGAATTTTCTTCGTAATTATTGTGTACAATTTTACGAATCAGTTTTTATATACTATATTATGAAAATACTTTTTAAATGGTATAATTCTTATGAGTTTTTTAAGTTAATACTTAAGATCTTATATGTATGTATCATGAGTAACTTTCGCATAAAATTGAACTGAAGAATATTAAAGCACAATTTATGCATATTTAAGCACAAAACTAAATTCTGCCCCTCTTATTAAGTTTAAATTATGAGTAGTTTTTATAAAATGTATTATTATTATCCATAACTTAAGACAAATATATAAACACATAACTAAGATTAAGAAATAAAACAGATGTTTGTTGTTAGACCTCAAAATATATGATGACTTTTATATCCGTGTATACTCGTATTTATATTTCATTTACGTTTTTAATTATTGCTATCAACATTTTATTCGTGTATCCAGTATTCCAGTATTTTTTGATTGACATCTTTTGATTGCAGTTGATGACTAGCATGAGCACATTGTTTCTAATTTAGAGTCGCAATGCACGTACTTAATCATAGAGTCCATATTTAGAAATGAATCAATAACTATTCAATGAATAGCTAAAAATATATTTCGTTTGATTGGGAAAGCCAATGCTCAGATGATTAGTCCTTTATTTATTTGCTTGCTGATAACTAATCTATAAGTACATCTAAGTTCTAATGCTTTTATCATTTTTAATTTCTATTGGTTTTTGTAAAACTGCTAATGCTTTGGAAAAATAGTCTTATGTTTAATCATTGTATTAAACGTAAACACTTCATAATGATAACAGAAAGAAGTATTTAGTTGTAAAAAGCTTACAATAGAGATGATAGAGACGCTATAGCAGGAATAAGCAAAATAGAAACGTTGCGAAAACTAACGTAGGGAATTATCTATATGGCACTAGTTAAATAATAATTTCGGGATGAAATTCAAATTAAATGAAAAGTTTGAATAAAGTTAGCAACAGCTAAGCTAAGAATATTAGATCATTTTAAATAGCCCTTATTCTTGTAAAATGTTTTGCTGTAGAAAACTTATTTAAATTTAAAACAATACCTCCTATATCTTAAAATTAGTTATTCTTAAAGGAATTGAAAAAATATTTTGGTTATTTTCTTAAATAAATTTCAATTGAAATACTACCGACATATACGGAAAGAAAATTTTAGTCAATATCGCAGCTTTTTTGGCAATATCCTTGAATTTTTTGATGCATTTTGGGATAGTTCATAAATTTAGTTTTTTTTTTTGTGAAAAATACAGAGATATTTTAAATGTCCAGCGACAAATATTCGCATTATCTGTTATAATTTTTTTATCAAATGTCCTAATTTTTCATTATATGTGGTTAAATTTGATTGCAAAAACATTCGTGAATTGGTTGGGAATATTTCCCTTCCCATTTCATTTCAGTGAATACTATTTTCAAGGAATATGCTGTAATTTAATTCGTAAAAACAAAAAATTACGTAATATGTTTATTACATAATTTCTCCAAATACTTCTTGATGTGAAAGTAAAGAAAGCTTAGCATAATGTATGGCGTTTTCAATTGTTTGCATTGTGCTTTCGCAGATCTGCTGGAATTTTTATATCTTATTTTTCAAATTAAAAAGCTTGTTATATTTAATAAAATTTGACAATTAACTGCGACGACCCTTTCACTATCTTAGAGCCGATATAGCCGATATTTGCTACTTTTGTTAGAAATACAAAAATAAAAAAAAAAAAAAAATCTGAAGATATTTTTATTTTCAAGAAAAATATGTTTATTTCAATAAATGCCTTTAACATTTGCATATTTTCCAAGGTTTATATTTTTGGTTAGTACATAAAAAATTGTAAGGTATTAAGATTGTTAAAGTCTAAACTGTAGACCCCGAATAGTTGGGAAATCGAAAAAAAATGGATGGGTATTGAGTAATCAGGTACAAAATAAATAAAATTGTTGGCTCCTTCAGCCAAAGGCATCTTTCTAGACGGACAGTACAAGATATTGTTGCTGATGTTGATCACATTTTTTGTAATAATGAAGTTCTCGGAAGTTGTCTTTTACTTATACATCACTAACATGGCAAATAAAATAAACCCTTGTTTTGGAGCTGGAACTGGGGCATCATCCACCTAGGTACAACCGAAATACATTTTAGACACTGCTTTTGCCTTGTCTCTTTTGTGACACAGAAGACCAAATTATTTTAATAAAGTGCACCGAAAATAAAGAACTTGACCTCAATACAACAAAATTTCGCATGTTGGCTATTTATGAAAAATACCTATATTAAAATTGCTTAAATTTCGAATTACACTTCATTTTAATTACTTCAAACGTATCAATTAATTAAATTAAATAAAAATAAAAATATGTATTTCATTCTTGTTGACACACGGAAAATGTATTATTTTTTGAAAATTATCACAAAATGCTATTGAGTCACCAAGAATATATTAAATACTAGCATATTTACTCGGCGTTAAACAATTCTCAAATGCTCTAGTTTGGTATATTATAGAAATTGTGTCTGTGTGTCTATGATATAGCATCCCAGTGAAATTGAAAGTTAATCTTATTTGCAAATATTGATAACAGATTGAAAGTTTAAATAAAGTGAGAAAACGAAGTAAATTTTTGAAAACTTGAAGTTCGTATATCTTTTGATCCGATTGCGATCAAAGTTGTGGATTAGGTGAAAGTTAACCGGATACCATAGCCACACATGTGTAGACTAATCCTTGAAAATTTGAGCCCAATCGGTTGTATATTTTTTCAAAAAGTTGCCAACCAGGTCAAAAAACGTGGTTTCGAGTAAAACGTATTTAAAGTTTGCATTTGGAAACCATGTATTATATCATGTTATATATATCTTTCTAGGCATTTTTGACTTATATACCATATTTTATATTGTTGTTACAGGTCTAACGTTTATGTTTTGATGTTTGTGAAAAATCGATTTTTTCATAAAATAAATGTATACTCACTTCTTAATCTTCATCCTTCAATTAATTTTTTTGCAAATAATTTCAATAACTATATAGGCATGCATTATTCATTACATGTATAGAAGAAGATTTTAATTTAGTACATATGAAATTAAATAAACTTAATTTATACTTAAGAATATACTATATACATGTCTTAAAATGAATTAGTTCAAAAGTTATGAAAATGTGCGATATGAAATATAAAAAATAACACAAGTAAAAGTAAACAACAAAATTTGTGGGTATAATTATAAAATAGCTTGAGGCGTTTAACTAAGATGGACAACTAATGACACCTTATATCTATAATAGCTTTGAGATGAGAAGAAATGGTAAAGTCTCAAACTTTTATAAATTATAAATATATAAATTAAACATATTATAAATTTTACATAAAAATGTTAATAACTTAATGTTGGCAATTACTCCGAATACTTTTAGCTGCTAAGGTATAGAAAACTTAGCATAATGTACGGCGTTTTCAATTGTTTACATTGTGCTTTTGCAGATGTGCTAAGCTCTAAACTTTTCGTATCTTCTTTTTCAAATTAAAAAATTTCTTATCTTATCGCGCATTAATGAAATGTGACAATTATCTCCGACGACTGGACAGTGATTTTTTAAGTTTAAACCGAATAGCCCGAACAACTGGAAATTGACCAAAATGGGTGGGTATTGAGTAATCAGATATTACATAAATAAAATTGTTCGCTTATTGGATCGATGGGTATTTTTTTTAGATGGACAGTACAAGGCATTATTGCTGATGTTGATCATGTTTTCCGCAGTAATGATGTCCTCAGGTGGTATAAGTTTACCAAATGGCAAACATAATGAACCCTTGCTGAATCATACGGAGCCAGAGCGGAGCCATCATCCCCCTAGGAACAACCGAAATACATTTTGGACCCTCCTTTCGGCCTCGTCTCTTCTGTGACATCAGAGGCCAAATTATTTTAATAAAGTGCACCGAAAATAAAGAATTTCGACCCAATGCATTTCGGCGTTTCAGTTATCACAAAGAGTTACGTCTACGTTTCGACTATGCTATCAAAAATCTATTAAAATTACATTAAATTTGAATTACCCTAACCTTGCAAGTTTCTGTTTAGTTGAATTTGTGCTCGAATCGGTTAGCAAATTGCGTCAACGAGATAAATATTTTGTGTTTTTATACAAAATTTAACCTTCCGATTTTCTGGGGGACCGACAGTGTCATGTTACGTTGGCAGAACTTTTGGAATGAATTGGAATTATTTCGTCAGTCCGGAACTCCCAGCAGGAGTGGGGTCGTAATTTGAATTTATTGCGGTGATGGCCAGTTCATTTAAACTTTGTTATGCTTTTTATTAATCTGGGTTTTAGTTACTTCAGTGATCCCCAGTTCAGTTTTTGGGGCGAACATTGTTGTATGATTTAGAACAAGAGCGAAAATAGTCGCATCACATTTAGCAAAATCTAATTAAGGTGACTAAATCACTCTTCGGTCATTTTTCTTATTTCTCAGGACTTTTTATACTTTTGATGACAATTTGGTTCTTGATTTGCGTTGATAATTTTTATTTTAATTAAAAGTAATGTAGTTATTTCATTATTATTTAGGTATGCGACTTTTTGTTCAGTAAACGTAATCTGCGACTTGATCTTATCGTTAAATTTCATGATCGATGAGCCTAGTACAAAAACAAGTAGATATGTACAAATCATATAAAGCTCGATCAAAATTTTACGCTTTGTTTCTGTTTGAATTGGATCAAGGTTTCTTTTGTTAAGAAGACATTTGTTAAAATTTTGCTGGGAAATTCAATAAAGCCATGTCTGTTTGTTTGTTTATTAACTTAACAACAATGTATTGATTTGCTGAAACCATTTTAATTTAGTTTTTTTTGATCGATCTATTAATAATAATAGTCTTGACAGATCTGCGAGTACTCATATGATTGATTAAGTATGTTACAATCTTCTACACTAAAGGGCTTCGAGCAATGTTTTTAAATTAACCTAAAAAATAACTTCTTGGGCCGCATTCATGTTAAAGAATTAAGCAACAAAATGTTATTTTTTTAAAATAATACGAAATAAAAGAAATTAGATAAAATTAGATATAAAATATTTGCTTTATTGAAACAATCTAAACAAAAATGCGGCTGACCGTCCTAATGCTTGCAGTATATAGTAACTAATTTTTTACCTCTTCAGTATCAAATTTTTTGTAATACGTCTTACAATATTACTTCTAATACTACAATACTTCTAAATTTCAAGGCGTAATTGTACCTTGGTAGGTATTTTTGATAGACATGAAACTTGAATATCTTCATCCCGACATTGGGTTAGGAATTATCTTAGCAAAACTGTCTAGCAAGATAACTAAGTGCACTGTAAACTATTGATAAGAATATGCTCTTCTCTCATCATATTGTTTGATAATTCATTATTATGGGATAATTCAATAATGGGAATTTTGTTGTGGTCGTCTGAAGGTACCCTACAAAAAGTTCATTATTGATAAGAGAGTTTGTAAAAATTGTTTGTGCAAATTTTATTTTTAACTTTCGTTTTAAATGTTATGTAGTATACTCTAAATAGCGTTTTGAAATTCAAGTTTTGACAGAAAATTATATATATTATTCTAGTAAAATTCAGATGCATTCTTTTTAATTCAATTATTATGTAGTAATATTGACATTAAAGTAGACAGATGAACTAGGGTCTAGTTGTTTCAAACAGAACATTCGTGCGAGGTTTCCTTGTTTAATCAACTCTACAGATTTTTCTGTCAGTGTGAGCTTACTTTTGAATATTGTGATTGGTTAATTGTTTAAACTTTAACCAAAATTGAGTAATACTTAACATCTCTCAGGGTTAGAGAGGTTTCGATATAAATTGTAACTAAACTATCTATGTTCTGGTGTGTATTATATATTAAAATTTATTGCAATAATTTAACTTTACCCCTATTAAATTATAATTTGTTCTGGAGAAAAAAACGTTTATAGCATAATTTACTTTCTACTACTTTTTAAGGCAATTGAACTTGATCGTGTATAGTTCTTGCTAAATATTTGGTGAAAAGAAGTTTTCTCCTTTTAACAGAGCTTATATAAAAGTGATTAGCAAAACTGTTACAGCATGTGATGTAGTTGAAAGAAACTCTCATTTATTTTAAAAATAAATACACTTCTTATTGGTTTCCCTTATTCGTTTCATTAAACTTCAAGAAATTAAAATAAGATAACTACATTGGGTTTGTGATATTTTAATTAAAAAAAAAAAAATAGGTCTCTGTAAAGTGCACCTCGAATGTTTGTTTTTCTTTCTTTTCTATCGTATATATATCTGAGCTTTGAGGTGGTCACATTAGTGTAGACAATTTTTGACTTTTGAGCCTGTATTTTACTACAATTGCTGGGTGTTTTGGATGGCAATTTTGTTGAGAAATTACATTTTGTTCCTTAATTTTTGTTTGATGGAGAGAATCCGGGAGATTCTTCTGGAAAATATCTAAATATTGCCCCTTGTTCCTCTGACGTTATTCATGTGATATTCTTCAGGATTTGTAGTCCAATTCCAGTTCTTTTCATCGGAATCACATCGGTTAATTTTGGTCTTGTGAAACCAAATATTTAACCTAGGACAAACAAAGTAGAATGAAGTAACTATAAATCTTATACCGCATTTAGTAATACAACTTGCTTTCAATCTTCATTAATAAAGTGCATAAATTTGCAAGTAAGATCGAGTTGATTCGAGTTTATCCCAATTTTTTTAAGGGTCGTCATGCAGTCCATGGACCAGCATTCGATCCAATGCTTTAGACAGTTAATTCTGGAACATTTTCGGATCCTGAAGCTATGGAAGTCGAGTAATTCAACGAGTTTCTCGATCTGAGGGTATATGCGGTCTGCCTCTGGATGTATTGCTAAACAGATGGGAATGACGTAACGAAGCTTTAATTCTTTTGATAGTTTGGTGACTAATTCTAAGCTTATATGCAATTTTTCTTAATGATTCACTGTTTTTCAAACCGAAGTGATCCATACGGATGACACGATTACGGATCATTATCATATTGACTGAGAGTTTTCCTTATACAATAGACACTATGTTATATATTACATACATAAAATCTTCAGTAAATAGGCATTTTGTGTAAGGAAAACCCTTAGCTAAAAAACATTTTGCATAAGGAAAATGTGTAAACCGTGTGATCCTTACCAGTGTCAACCATGCGTTTCACTTTATTTGTAAAAAGCTTATCACCGAAGATTTAAATGATGCGCTTATGTTTTTCATGTTTAACTTTTTATATATGCTAGCAGTTATAACCACACCAAACAGCATTAATGAGTAATTCGGAAATGAAAATAATCGTTCAAGTGTGTTACCAAGCTATTTTTCTAAGAATACCAGCTTTTCATAGATAACTATCAATTTTAGTTTCTTAAAGTGTAATAAAGTGAATAAGCCAAAAACTAAGAAAGAAGTTTATTTATTTTAAATATAAAATTTATTATTTTAATTTAAAAATATACGAGCATTTTATTCAGCCATACTACATTCTTTTACAGTTCTGTTTGTCATTGTATAGGTAAGTAAAAACATAAAAAGTTGTTTGTAATTTCTAATTGACCTTAGGAATGTTGTTAGGCATGGTCACAACTACAAACATAATTCAATTCAGTAGTTAAAGAGTTAATTTAGTTGAGCAAGATACATTTTTCAGTCTTAATATTTCGTTACAATGTTAAAAAAAAAGCCATTTATTTTCGAGTTAAATTAGCACTGCGATAATTCACCTTTCCGCTAATTACTTTTGAGTTACGACTTCATTTTTTCCCTATGAATATGCAAAACTGTTTTTCGTTAATAGCGCAAAACGATAACAAAACATACAAAAATACAAATAAAATAAAAAATACAAATATGCACGTTGTTGCGTTGAGGTGAGAACGGCAATAGCCACGATCATGAGTAATCGAAGTATAGTCGACAGTCAATTTCGCAGAGCTCTAACTCCAACTCCAGTTGAGTTGTTACATAAAACATTTAATCATCAATCGCAAATTGCAAGTGTAAGGGGCCGCTCGGCGGCTTTCTGATTCATTTGCTGGATTTCTTTAGCGATCGATGTCATTCCGAAGCAGTTAGCGACCGCTTCTTAGTTTTTGCAGCCAAAGGCCATTTATGACATAATTAGCGGCGGACTGGTTTCAACCATATGGGAGCAGTTTCGTGAATGGAAGACCGGCATAAGATCGGCTCCATTGCTGGGGCTTGTGCGGCGGTGCAGCATCTGAGGCTGAGAGCCATATCCCAGTACCAAAAAAAAAAAAAAAAAAAAAATAAATAAATAAAATCCCCGATCCCGATCGACACACCCCCGCCGCTGGCCGGCGTGACAGGGGCGATGGCGCGGTGTGGCGCTCGATCGTTCCAGGGCCAATCATTTTTTATTCTAATCACAATTGAAGCAAGATAAGAAGAGAAGTTTAAGAAGAAAAAATCCGCGGCACGATCGCTTAAGGAATTCCACACTCAAAACAAAAGTCGTCGTGGTCGTCGTCGTCGCTACGCCGCCGCCGCGCCATTGAGTGTCGCGAGAGAGAACGCGCGACTCGGACTGGTGTTGCTCTGGGCCGTGCTACTGTGCCACATTTTAGTGGATGCCCGCAGCACAGTTTATAGCGGCTTGAAGTGTTGGATCGCAAATTTGATAAAGAGTATCTCCGATAAATTGATCAATTGGTTGAGGCCTTTGTACTGGATATTGTCCGTGGCGCGATTATCGCGCGGAAACTTGCACTTGGCGAGCATCGGGCCGAAACACTTTCAAGGAGCTCTAAAAAGTAGCTTACGCCTGCGCCCGATTGCCGCAAAGTGCCAAGTAGCCGCCACCGCCGACAAGATCGTCACTGTTTGGCGCGAAGGAAATTTTCTTGTATGTGGCCCGCTGTCTTCGTTTTCGTCTTCGTCTTCGTCGTCGTCGTCGTTGTCGCGGATCAATATTGTTCGATAACTCTCTTCGCGAAATCAAAAGACTCGCAATCGTAACCGCTCTTTTTTTCCCCCTCGCTGCCGATCATGACTGGGCCAGTGGTAGACGCGAACTTGTGAATTTCATTTCCGACGACGGCGAGAGTATCTTGGCGCGAGATTCTTTGTTTTTTAGTATTCGGTTTTTTTTTAAAGTTCGCGCAGTGTTTGCATACTGAACAGCTGAAAAGTGCAGGTAATAAAACAAAAAAAAAAGCTCCTCGCAAAATTCATTTCTCCGTAAAACCAGTGATAAAATTTCGTTACGTCATTCCCATCTGTTGTCGCGCGAGATCGATCGATCTCTTAGCCTCGGCGAGTTTTTTTTCGGATATCGTCTCAAGCTCGCGTGCAGCTCCTTTCGCGGATTCGGAGTCAAAGAAGGTTTTCCACTATTTGATTAGATTAAAAATGTAGATAATGCGACATAAATGTTTATCATGAACACGCTAAATCGTGGAAACTTTGGCCGTTTTGTGATCACGCCCGTGCGACTTTAAACATCTTAAGAAATATATCTATCTAAGTGATTTTTATGTGTGCTCAATTTATATTATTTAGTGTAACTGATTAGGAATTATATATGTACAACATGAGTGATAAATACAACAAGAAAATGGCCAAACCTTCGAAGGCTGGAAAGAAGGTAAAAAAGGTAACTACCAAATCAAATACGAAGGCTACAGAAACAACCTTCCAAACTGCAAAATCACCATCGACTAATACGAGAGCTACGATGAATATGGGTTGTGCTAACTCGCCGGTTATTAACCCACTTGGAGAACCCAAAAAAATTGAACGTTCGAACAGCTTCTTTTTAACGCGGAAGCTTTCAGAGATTGTCAGTTCGATTACAAGGAGTAAAGAGCATCTTCCGATGAAAACATCTGCCAATGATGAGAATTCAAACGAGATGCCATACAAATTTACACGTAGTAGAAGTATGATACTGCTCCGTCGTCCAAATCGACGAAGTGTTATAGAGCCTCAATTAGAAAAGCTATGCGAAGAAATAGAAAAAAGCGATAGAAGTAGCCAGACGACTTCCCCACCTCCACCAATCTCACCAACGTCTCCAATAAATAAGGTATTTCCAGCACAAGATCCATTCCAAAGAAAAAGATCTTCAACACTAATAACGACCTTGAAGCGAACCTTCAGCACCAGTGGTGAAAAAAAGAAGATCGTCAACCCCAGATGGAGTGCTTCTTTAATAAGCTTGCAAGAAATCGATAACATGGTCAGTTACGAGAACCTCAGCTTTATCGATTACGACAAATTCAACAATTACGAGCAATTCCTTCAACAGAGTATGTCTCAGCAGGACATTAGTTGTACAACTCCACCACCAGAAAGCCCTTTACCTCAGAAGGTTGTAAGAAGACAAAAACCTGCTCGAGCGGTTAATCAACAAGAAATCACCCATTCACAGCAGAACCTTAAGTTTGATCCCAACTATGAGTTCAATCTCGACAAGAAGAAAAACCTCTATCGACAAAGTTTGGATGATCGAAAACTTCGACACATCAACGACGTACAGCGCGACTCCTTTCGGTGGAGTAATAATTTTGAACCTCTGGTGCGGTCAGAGTCAGTGCCGCAAGATAGTTCAGTGCTTAAGTGTGAAACTACGAATTTAAAAAGTATTAGCATAGGATCAGTTATGGATTTAATTCTTGATGCTTCGCGGGAAATTGTGGAGAACCGGGAAGCTTCTAGGGTGAGTACAGAGTTTGTTGATTAATTTGTGAATTGATTAGATACTGCGATATTTGGTATTTGCTCAGGTGTACCTCAGAAGGAGAGTTTCGTTTGCGGTACATGTGGTGCCAATCAAGAGAATCATTGTGTGGTCTCGTTAAACGCGTTTTTCCTAATTACTGAGACAGATAGTCTGAAAGATCATGCTGTATGCTAACCTTGCTCTAGAAGCAAGAAAGTATGGAATCGCTTTTGTTCCATGATTTCAAGGCGTTGCATTGGAAATTTGTTTAAAAGGAAAGGAAATAACTACGGATTTAGAATTTTATGACAATATTTGATATTGCGTACAAAAATTTGGCAAACTTTAACGCAGATTATTTAAAATATAATATCAGATATGGTTCCAAATTGAGCATGAATATTTTGTTAATAATTCACTCTGAATTTTGTATCTTATCAAAAATCTAGTACATAGTTGCAGTAATAGTTTAATAATTAAGAATTTAAAATTCTTTTTTCCTTTCTACCACTTGTCATTAAGTTAACATACCTAAATAAATAAAACAGGATGGTTCACCTTCTATATGTAGATGCTCCGGATTTACTGATATTTTTTAATAGATCACTTTAAATAATTTACATACTGTATTTAATTATGTTGTATTCATTTCAATATTGAATTTTATCGACGCATTCGTTTACAACAAATTACATCAATGGTCGAATTTAGGTTTTACTCATAGTAGGGAATAATAGAAATTATTAGGAGCTAGGTCTGATGAATATGGTGTGTGTTCCATCAATTGAAACCCTGCATTCTTGGTGGCAGTAAGGACAAACTTGGATGTGTGCGCGGGCGCGTTCACCTGATGAAACACACCAGTACATAACTTTACTCGTAGTTTTATTTTAATTTCCCCGCGTAATTTCTGTATCATTGTTGCATAATAAGAACCGGTGATCGTTGCTCCTTTTTCTAAATATAATCAATATAATATATGATTCCTTGAGCGACCCAGAAGACTAAGGTTATAACTTGGCCCGCTTAGGGAACACCAAAATTAAACTCTGGAATAAGACGGAGTACTGTCTCCTAAAGTACTTGAAAGCTCATTGATAATATCTTTAGTAGAATTTCTTTTCATTTACCCATTTTTGACTTTGTACGACTACTCACAGATTTTTTAAAAAAATATTTTAAAATACAGAAACTAATTGAGACGTTGCACTTTGCGGTGACAACTACCAATGAATTTGATTATAAGAAAAAAAAAAATAGTGCGTGGAGTCCCTCCGCGCGGAAGAAGTGAAACTTCGTAATCGGGAAATAAAAAAAAGAGGAAGGGGTAGAAATTGATTTTTAGTGAAATATTGTTGTATTCTTTTTAACATTCTCGCCCTGGAAAATGTATTTGTATTAATAACTAGCTGGGTTACCCGGTTTCACCCGGCGTTGGGTAAATTCTTACTAATTAAACACTTCTCAAATGTTCTAGTTTGTTATATTCTAGAAATTGTTTCAATCCGAAAACCCCTTTATGGATCCGCTATCTTGAAATTCCAAATCTTAATAATATTCAAAATTAGTGGCCTTAAAATAAGCATTGTACCAACTTTCATTCAGATCCGTTGAAATCGAGAAATGTTGGTCGCCATATTGCATCCGCCATCTTGAGTTTGGAAATTTGGCTAATATTCGAAATTAGTGTCCTCAGAATAATCATTGTACTAATTTTCAGTAAAATCCGTTGAAATCAAGAAATTTGGTCTCACATTGGACCCGCCATCTTGGATTTACAAATTTTGATAATATTCGAAATTTGTAGCTTCAGAATAATCATTGTACCAATTTTCATTAAAATCCGTCGAAATCGAGACATTCTGGACGCCATGTTGGGTTCGCCATCTTGCATTTAGAAATTTTAATAATATACAAAATTAGTGGTCTCAGAATAATCATTGTACTAATTTCTATTACAATCCGTTGAAATCGAGAAATTTTGGTCGCCATGTTGGATATGGAAATTTTGATAATATTCGAAATTAGTGGCTCCGGAATAATCATTGTACTAATTTTCATTAAAATCCGTTGAAATCGAGACATTCTGGTCGCCATGTTGGATCCACTATGTTGGATTTGGAAATTTTGCTAATATTCAAAATTAGTGGCCACAGAATAATCATTGTACCAATTTTCATTAAAATCCGTTGAAATCGAGAAATCTTGGTCACCATATTGGGTCCGCCATCTTGGATTTGTAAATTTTGATAATATTCAAAATCAGTGACCTCAAGATAATCATTGTACTAATTTTCATTGAAATCCCTTGAAATCGAGAAATATGGTCGCCATTTTGGATCCGCCATCTTGGATTTCTAAATTTTGATAATATTCAAAATCAGTGACCTCAAAACATTCATTGTACTAATGTTCATTAAAATCCGTTGAAATCAGGAAATCTTGGTCGCCATATTGTATCCGCCATCTTGAATTTCTAAATTTGGACAGCGGATTTGAAATCCCCATCCCGCAAAACCCCTGTATACCAATTTTTTCATGAAAATCGCTTCAAAATTAAAATTTTCAGCCGCCATCTTGGGTCCGCCATTTTGAAAACCTGCAAAGTATCGTATAGCCGTTTCCTGGTTCTAAGCTACCTCCCCACCAATTCTCAGCCAAATCGGTACAGCCGTTCTTGAGTTATAAATAGTGTAACTAACACGACTTTCTTTTATACATATACATAGATGTATGTGAATGCGTCATAATGTAATTTCAAAAGAGAAAACCTAACAATCAATTGATATTCACAAGAGACGTACCTTGACATAACCTTAAATCCGTCGCATTGTTCGTGGACTGTCTTCGAAAGTTCATCTGCGATACAAAAGCTACTTTCATGAAATAAAGCTATTTTTATCTTATAAAGCAAAATTAGTGCTTTAAGCTCAGTACTGAAATGCGCTTGCATATAGGAAAGTTGCAGCTTTTGAGAAGCGTTAAACGTTTAACGCAACCTTGTTTTGGAAGTCCCATTAGAAGTTTCACTTCAAAAATGAACTATCCCCAAATAACAATTTGAAATATCGAATACCGGAAACTTTTTGATCGCTCCTCATATGTACTGAATACAGTATGTATGTATAATATTCTTATGGCACCGTTGTCAATTAGAACCTGGTGTTTTTTATTGAGTTGAGTTGAGTTTTGAGACAGAATTTGTTGTTTGAAAGTATTAAAATGAGACTGTAGTATTGGCGGATATTAAAATAAAATCTGTTCAGTATTAAATGACTTTTAATACCAGAACATTAAAAATCAATACTTGTTGTATTAAAAGGCAATATTATCTGTATTTTACTTCTAATCTACTATGGTTTTTAGAAGTTGATACTAATTGTATTGCATTATAATTTGTTTTTCTGAATTTCAGGGAAGGTTTTATGGATGTTAAGTATTTTTCCAAAAAAATTTATTAATTTTTTTTTTTCATAGCAAAAAATAAGGAAATATACAATCTTTTTAACTAAATTTAATTCATTTTATTCAAAATATCTTTATTTAATACACACAATAATGTTCCCGATTGATCTTTGAAGGTAAACTCTGCATATTGGTCAACACCGTCTAATGCTTCTAAAACTTGAAACAAAAAAAAAATGTTTAGTAATACATACAAAAAAAAAAAAACACGCATTCTGTACTTACTAGGCAATAATATATCTTCACTTGATAAAATATCACCATCGGTCACATTTTTAATGCGTCTTTGCCCGCACAAATTTTCCTTTTAGCTGCATCTTGTTCTAAGAGATACTCTGAATGAAATGGCTCACCCAAGCAATACACACATTGCGGCATAACAAACATAAAATTATATCTAATTAGATTGAAGAATTAACTTTGAATGTAATTAATATTAAAAATTACTCCAAAAAGATTAAAGAATATTTTAACATATATTTTGGATTACTTTTCAATTCAGAAATTATTGCATTTTTTAGCAATATTCGATAAATATTTACTTTTAATTCGAAGTTGATTGAAAAATGGCTGTAATACAAGGCAAAGATTAAATTTTACTCCAAAATTTTTAACCGTGTAGTAATAGTATCTTCTTATCTTAATCTTCGTGCCTTCTGTCCTGTTGCGCTTACAGCCTAAACGCCCCTGAAATAACGATCCTTATGATTATCTCTACTAAGTTTACGTCGTCTTATCATTTTTTGAGATAAATGACGCGAAAATTCTTAATTTATTCAATAAGAACGTCAGATTTTCTTTTAATGTTTCGAAAAGTACAAATGCACATGCACTTTCTTGATTATTTGCTGTTTATCTTGAAAACGGTAAGTGATAAGCTGATACGATTATGAGTTGATGAGCTCAAACCTAAAGTAGACCAAGTCCAAAAGTTATGAATTTTGTACTGCATTTGCTAACTGATTGGACTGCACTGCATTTGCTATTCTTGGTATGAGAAACTACTATTAAAATTATGGTTCATAGCTAGAAATTAAACATCCAAGTAACACTTATACGTATGTGTACTTATTTATATATAATTCCCGAAGAGATTTTTTTATTCAAATTGTACTCACTTAAAATTCCTGTTTTCGAAATAATCGCGGTGCAATTTGCGAAAAGTTTAATAAATTTGCTCAAAATTTTTATCTACTGCTTTGAAAATATACGCAGAGTAAAGCGTACTCGCACTAATAAATGCCCAAATATCTTTAAAAGGGTAAGAGGTCAGATATTACAAGTTATTCGTGTTTAGAGATATCATTTCACAAAATCCTTCATAATAAAACAATCGAAAAAAATTATATAGAAAAAGCATTCGCTTCAGCAAGTCATTTTGCTTTAGACTTTTGTTTTGAATTTTGTATTATATGGTAGTCGTAGTGTGTAAGTTATCAAATGCATTTGTTTATTCATAAGCGAGCACAACTAGAGATATATTTCATATTGTTATTATCGCATATGAATGTATTTTATTCTCTTGGCTGCCTTTTCTTTATTTTTTCTATTCAAGATTGGAACACTTTATTAACAGTATGCATTGCACGTCTTAGATACGGTTTGCATTTTTGGCATGAAATGCGTTTATGAATGCGAGGCATATTACTAGTTTATAAGTGAAATGACGTGCGTCTACGCCTTTTTTGTAAAAAGTTTCTTTTAAGATGAACACTATTGACATGTTATTGTTTCAATTAGAAGATTTTTAGCATTCTAAACAGAAATAGCGATTTGAAGCAGATAACTTTCAAATGTTTAGTTGTGTAAGATTGGAATAAGTTGTATCATTCAAGTAATCGGGTTTTAGTTTATTAAACTTTTATTCTTCTTTTATGGTTTTTTTTCGTAGTTTTTCTCTAATTAAGTACCTACCTTCTGCTATTTCAGATTTTACATACTATACATTGACAAAGATCAAAAGGTCATGTCAAAACTTCTTGCTTAATTTTGTAATTAAATGGGAACATGTTACGCAAGCAAGACTTTTTATTTTTTGAACTTCAAAGTCAATATGTCTGTAAATATGTTTCTTTTATTCGATGCAAATTGCAATGCGATACGATATGATAAAAACTTTCAGTCGACTTTGTATGCGTTCGTTTATTCACGCAAAGTCGATTACCGTCTTGGCAAGCTGGCATATATTAAAATATCGCAAAATCGCGTTACGGTTATTGCACTTGTGTTAATAAGCTTTAAGTTATAATGAGCAAATAATACCTAGTTATGTCATAATTAGCATACTAATTACATAGTAATATGTTTATGTTACACATCGTTCTAATCTCTTAATCAGTTCAAGTACAATTTTAATTGTTATTGGTAATTGGAGAATTGCTATTCCAATTTTAAAATTTCTTTCACTCAGTCCCCTTGAGATGATAATTTATTTTACGTGTATTGACCAATTTTTTTAATTGAAAAACTTCAACATTGAATCAATATCCGTCTTGTTATTATCACGTGGTGGTAAGATGAAAAGTTCTACTGTTAGATTCCTTTAAGGTACTAGTTCCCTCAAAATTTTCCAAAAAATCGATGTTTGTTTTATTGCATTTTATGATGCCTTATACCTATAGAAATCATCTGCTACATTTTTACAAAGAAATTCGAAAAAATCGAAGAGCTACAGCAGTTTTAGTGCGCGCGCATTTTTGACATAAATTTATCGTAAAAAAACTTTAAACGCGTTTTTCTCGAAACTACATTTTTCAAAAAGGCGGACAGTCAATCTCCGGATTGGCTGAACCGATTTAAATAAACCTTATAGCGTTTTGTTTGATAAGGTCTATTGTAGGGCAATTCACCAGAAAATTCCGAAAAAGTTCATAAAAAACATATTTGCAAACAGAACAAAGTGAAAAAAATTCGATTTTTTCAAACATTTTTTTTTCAAACATCCGCCATTTTTTTTACCGATTTTTTACTAATTTTACCCATAAAATATCTTCCTTTTTAACATGCTTTTAAGATTTTTTGTTTCAGACTTGCCGTTTCTGAGATTGAGTGTCCGCCATGGAACCCTCTTTTTTTGTACTGCTCATTTTTGAGAGCCCTCTATATATATAATAAAGTACTAAGAAAAGAAAAACCATTTTTTTTATCAACTTCAAGATTTAAATATTAAAACAAAAAAAGATGTAGTTAGATTTATAAAAAAGGAGCTGAAAGAAAAAATAAAGTTTAAATGTCTATTTTTGCCTATTCTACAGGGAACTAGCACCTTAATTACGAAATAGCGTGATAATTTCTATCGCAAATGTTGACCGAGTAGCTAATGTATAATTAATACTGCAAGTTTCATGAAAATCAATTCAGTGGTTTTTGCGTGACAGACAAATAGACAAAAATTTTAAAAAGGTTTTGTTCTCAGTATCCTTCCTAATATACCTAACGAGGAGTTTTTCATGTAAAGCCGGGGCTTGTTGCGATTTTATTATATAAACCATATGTAATCTGTAGATTATTATAGATTAAATTAGAAACTACTTCGATAAAACTTTTGAAGGTTTTTAATACATTTGACATTAGTGTAAAACTTGAAAGCGCTTAAATTTAATTTGAGGTCTCCCGACGGACTTTGATAAAATTTTGCAGGAACGTTCATTTGGGGTTAAAAGTGTGGAATATGTAATAAATTTGTTTTCTGTCGCTTGTATTTCTCGAGATATTTAACCATAAAATGTCGAAAAGTGATTACCGTGATTTTCTGCATATTTTTACAAAATCTTGTTGAGAAATTCTTTAATTGAAGATGTTTTTATTTCCCTTTTTTAAATACTTAATTCTGCAAGAATCTATAAACTATGGAATTTGAAAGAAAATATCTCATTTCTTCGATTATTCATTTTATACTATTTAGAAATGCGTGCTTGTCGCCGTCAATAAGTCGGAAAAGGATTTTACCTTTAATAAGTTAATTGTAATTATTCTGGAGGAATTTTTTACAATATAAGGCGAAGAAATCTATAACTAAAGGTATTTATACAATTTACAATGAAACTTTGTGGGAATATATAGAAAATAGCGGCGTAAAAATATCACTTTACGGAATTTTAAAGTTAGATAAAATAGTAAAAGTATAAAGTGACTCCAAACTCAATCTATTCCCTTGAAAATATTATTTTAATACTACAGACTGGAACCTATTTGAAAATGATAAATAATAACTTTCTAAGCTTCTTCTGCACTTTACACTATATTGATTTACGTTTATATAATATGACAGCGTGTTTGGAAAATAGTATCTAATGTGAACTACTACTGATGTTAGTACAATACATACTGTGAAAAGGTTTGTGATCGGAAAGCATTTAGGTCCAGATTTTTGGATGGAAGATTCATGAACTGAGTTTAAGCTACAGTCTGTTTTTTGACACATTTATCATAGGTTTAAATGCTGCTCACCAACCTAATTGGAGAGTTATACATTGACCGAGAAATTTTAGATAAACTAATTGTAAGTAAAAATAAACGTCGGTTATAGCTATCTTTAAACTAGTATTTAAACTCATAACGAATTCTGGTCCTTAGGTACTTATAAGAAGATTAAATGAATAAAACAAAAGTTATTTCGAATTAAATTCGATTTATTTACCCAAAAATTGTTCAGCTGACTGATACAAATCAAATAAATGTCTACATTACGTTTTATAAAATTGTCAACTTAGCGGTTGTGTGTGTCAACTTATAAATAAGTTCCCTAATCTAATTTGCACCTAGAGGAAAAACGAAGATGTTATTCTCCGGGATCTTACTGCTGCTCCTTGGCGAAGTGCACAAACGCCAGAACGGTGTCAAGCAAATAAAGGGCTGCAGATATGACCGAGAGTGAACCCAGCGCGAGACCCGCCTGTCGTTCGCTGACAACGTACAGGTAGTCGTGATCCGCAAGATATCCGTGCCAGTAATGAAGGGCGGTGCCGCCGACGGAGACCCACATGAAAGCTCCAATAAAATTCATAATTGTATCCGAGAGCTCCCTAAAGTTACAGTGTTTATGGTATAAATATAATATATAATAATTTGGGGGACCATGGCTCAAATTTGGAGCAATGTAAATTTACCTCTTATGCTGGGTCGTTCCGAACGCGTACGTAATGAGTTGCACCGCTGTGTAGATGAAGAAGCCAACGAATACACCTGATGCTACGATTTCAGCATCAGCGCTCTTCTCCTCGTTTAGATTCCAGGTGCCACCGATGCCCAGAAACTCTCCACCATCCCCAACTCGGTAGATTATGAGAATTATTATGTTGAGGACCTGAAATTTTAGTGGAAAGTGATTAAGTTCAAAATGAATAAAATGACACGCTTTGGGGGCAAAAATACATCAGACCCCCCTCCATTCAAATGGATTTCCTGAAAAGTTATTACTCAACAGAATATAAGTTGAGCTATTCAGTTTGCAAAATGGAGTTTGAAATACTGCATTTAGTAGAGAGCATAGCAGAAGTGGGGTCAAAGCAGGATTTGTAGTAAGGGCGGGTATCCTTATGATTTTAATTACTTAAAAAGGGTATTAAGGATAACATCAGACCGTGCTTCGACGAATTAGGCGAATATTGATTTGAAACATCTTAGAATTATTACTCGAATAAAGTGAGGTTGCTGTCGAGAACCGCGGAGTGCTCTAAGGCACAAATTTATATCAAAAATTCATCGCACACATTAAGCTTTAAGACTTCATTGAAATATCCAGAGTGAAACTTTTAGCAGGCATCGCCGAATATATCAATTTCACACTCCTGCGGGAATAATTCGCGAAATTTGCATATCGACATGGAAATACACAAATGCGTATATTTCATGAAATATCAACTATCTACGGATAAAACTCCTGCTTCCCACCATTGAGTAATTCGACCACTCCCAGTAAAAGCGATGACTAACACCTGCCGCGGTTGATATCAATATATGTGTAGATAGGGGGGCTTCGCAGTTTTTAATTATTTATTATAACAGCGTTCCATGCGCCCTTAGTTTTAACGATATATCCTTTTTTGCGCATAAGTTTTTGTTTTTGGTATAACCTACGATATTTACTACACGTACTGATAGATAAATAGATCATCACTATTGTTTTAAACACTTTTAGTACACTTTATGCAATTAATTCTTACCAATTTGAAAACTTTTATAAATATTGAACCGATTGTCTCGACAGAAACCATTTTGTTCGGTTTTTTAAAGAATTTTTCGAGTTAGAATTAAAAAATAGTTAAAAGTAACACACAATTTCAACTTTAGACAAGCTAGCGATCAACTCGTTTAAGGTAGTGAAGGTTTTCTATGCGATGATGATCGGTTTGGTTTCGAAACTTGATAAAGACTATACTCGGAGAAGATATGAACCATATCAGTCCGACACACTAGCACCTTGCATTTATCTGGTGTTATCGCAGAAATTAGATAAGATAACGTTTGGAAACTCTTAGTGCATATCTACCTGTTTCGCTGCCACAACCTGTTAATGAAAAGGGCAAGCTAGAAAGGTATTTTATTTGCTACAAATGAAAACATACAATTTCTTGTAATTGTGGTGACTCGGTCTGATAAGAGTGTGTTATCAAAGAGGCGAAATACTTAATTCGCTTGGGAAGTGAACGGGACGGATTAGTCAGACCATAATTTTGTATGTCACGTAAATTCCAATAAAATATATCGAAGAGAATGGTTCTAACTGTTTGCACTCAAATAAGACGAGCTCACTTGAGGTAGTCCAAAGTAACAATTTAATTAAATGTGTCTTTGGGTAGGACAAATTTTACTTTTCTAGTAGATATATCTTTCTTATTCTAACTAATTAAAAAGAAGTTAAAAATTGTTTTGAATAAAAGAACGTTGTTATATTTATTATATATGTATTTGAAATATCACGAATATTTTTTCAGGAAATATAGTATCTACCTATGCTTTACTTATACTTATTTGACTGTTTAGGGGAGAGGGTGGCAAGATGGGGTACTTAAGGTTTGAAGATCAATAAAAGAAAACTTTACGTAGTGAGACATTCATTTTTATGTTTTAATTAACAACTATTTATTACTCTTCTAATATTTGGTGAAATTAGGAACTTTCAATTATACATTTTAGACAAAAAAATCAAAATAAAAATAAAGGTGTTTTGCCCCGTCTTGCCCCATAGTGCTGGTAAGATGGGGTACCCCCCTGAGGTAAGATGGGGTAATGAGAATTATCAGACAGAATGACGATTATTTCGACTGACACAACTCGCAGACGTGGAAGGCCTCGTCATCATCATCGTCGATTCCTGCACAGCTATTATGTGCCCATTTTCCACAATTTGAGCATGATATCCACCCTTCGATGGAAGCAGAATATACTTCTATACAGTATATACATGGCGTGTAGTCATTACCCCATCTTGCCTACCGTGCCAATTTCTAATAATAATTAAAACAAAAAAGAAACAGCCGGCAATCTCAAGGAAACACAATGTTAACCTTATTGTAGGTTAGTTTAAGCGTCAATAGCAGTCACCCCTCACCAGCTAGTATTATTTAACAAACCACAGTCACGGGTCAAACTGGAAGAAAATGTGATAAGCACTTTGCAGTAAAACAGTTTTTTTAGATTATTTCGCCACGCGTACACTTTCGAACAAATAATGGCCGGACAACTGACAGATGTCATGGCGGCGCATCGAACGATGCATGAACGAGCGTGATTGGTCAGGTTAAACTGTAAATTTCGCTGGGTACTCCGTCTTACCCGCTACCCCGTCTTACCCCCATCTCCCCTACCTGTTTATTATACAACAAGTGGTAACAGAACAATGGTTAAACAAATAATTCGAAGTTTTGAGAAAATGTTGAATAATGCTTAAACAAAATTCGTATGGTGTATACATTTTTCAAGAGATTTTTCATAATTTTCAACACAACTTTTGAAAATTTTTATCTCTATCTCGAGTCGAAAATAGTCTTACAAGGAGAAGGCACCTTGTCGTCATCACCGATTTTGCTCAAATTTATGGCACATGTAGGGCAACAATTGAAAGTACCCGAAGTGGGAACTCCAGATGGCCACGCGTTTACATAATAATAGTATACAAAACAAACGTTGAAACAACGTTGTGATTGTAAAAATGCAGCGTTTATAACCTGTGCTAGATGCAGAAATAATTACTGTTTCCCCTGTTTTTATAATGAATATCACCCCGCCAAATGTAATTCATCATGAAAAATAATAAAAGTTTGGTATTCGCTTTAATTACAATCCTTTGCTGAAAAGTCCGCAATCCCAATTTTTTTCCTTATTTATGCCCTCGAATCTTATAAACATTGGGAAAAATCCGAAAAAAGCATCCCCACGCTGGGATTCGAACCCGTGACCTCTTAACCCCAAGCCCAAGTATTCACCACTGCACCAGCCGCCGCGCCGCTTTGGGAATGTGTTACAATGAATGGGATTTAGAGCCGCGTGAAAATATTTGTATACTATTATTTTGTAAATGCGTGGCCATCTGGAGTTCCCACTTCGGGTACTTTCATTTGTTACCAAGCCTTACATGTGCTATAAATTTGAGCAAAATCGGTGATGATGACCAGGTGCCTTCTCCTTGTTAGATCGATGTTGCCAATTAATAGCTGGTGTTTAAAAACGACATCAGCAACTTCCCGATGTTTTTCCAAAGAGTGCATACTAAGCAGCGTGAGTTGGTCTCCTAAGGTAAATCTTTTGGTGCAAATCTAACGAATTTACGTTGAAAAGATTCAATGTTGTGGATAATATGGAGACAAAATTTGACTTCCATATTCAAGCATGGGTCTAACAAAGGAAAAGTAAAGCAGCTTGAAACGCAAGAAAATTCACGATAATATCTTTTGCTGAATTTCTGCAGAAAAAGTGATTGCCTAAATCGTTTTGAATGGATCGACTATCAAATAATCGTTTAGTGTGGAGAAATAATGTGATAATGATGATGTGAAATGTAACAAGACTTTACACCTTAGTGATATCGTCAATAACAAAAATAAAAAGTAAGGGACCCAAAAGACTACCTGGAGGAGTACCAGAAGTAGCCGTAAAAATCTTGGCAGCTCTAAATGTTACTTGATAAGTTCTACTAGATAAATAGGAATGAACACAAGAAATAAAAACTTATGTTTATCAAGTTTTACGAGAAAAATGGAATGGTAAAGTTTGTCGAAAGTCTTACTAAAATAAATATGCTCGTATATGCAATCAGTTTGCATGCCCAACCTGAAAACCCCAACAAGATAAGAAACAAACTCTAACAAGTTTTTGTATTTACAAAGAGAAATTTGGGTATATATGCCGATTTCACTATTGGTTTATAATTAGACACTCTTATTACCTTTATTATGAATAGGAATCATAAATGATTTTTTTCTATCAGACCGGAAACGTGCCGTTCATCATTGATTTTTTAAACAGAATTAATAGTAAGGGTGGTCAGAAGGGCTCCAGAACACAATTTCAGAACAACAGGCAGAATACCATCAGGCCCAGAAGAGTAATCATCAGGCAGCTAATTGATATGCCCAAGTAATATATCAGGAGTGATGGGAATGGGAAAATCAAGGATTAGTAGGATTAGCATTAAAGTGAAGGATATTCTAGAGAGAAGGACCTTTGGAAAGAAGAAGGGAATACATCGCATATCACAGAGGCAAGTTTGCTCAAAGAGACCTCATACTCCTTTAATGAAAGATAAATGATAGCTGATATGTTACCGAATTCTTATCGTCCGAAATTTTTGTATTGTGGCCAAAAACCCTTTTTTCAAACACTTTTTGAGAAAATTAAGATCTGAAAAGTTAATGTTATGGCATGCTTGATGTATTAGTAGTTGTCTTGAAATATGTTGTTTATTTATTAATTCCATCAAAAAGTATTTATTCAATTTTTTGATATGTATAGCATTCACTATCGTTTCATTTTTAAATAAATTTGAACATCAATCCGGAAATCTGGCTGCTATTTCTGATTTTAAGGATTTGTTAATTTTGTTAAACAATGGTACTTTGCCAAAATTCTTAGTATATATCTTCTGCATATATTTTTGTTTATTATTTTCGTTTTTTACGGCACACTTTATGGCGGAGGTTTTTTCAAACATACTCCATAGAATAAATGAGTTTCTTTTTCACATGTCAGAGGCCTTTTCTTAACAAAGTGGAAAAATAAAATAAATCTTTTAAGGTGATTATCTCGATCGCCATTTTTATTCGACCCCAAGACGAGAACGCAAGACTTCTTATATTATAAAGTGAGTTCGTAAAAAAAAGATTTCCCAAAAAGTGAAACTCTTGTGATTGCTGGCGCCATTAGTCCACATATTGTTTGAATTCAAGAAAAACCAACCAATATTTTATTTTGCCCTTATTTCCTTCCCCGTTAGCTCGGTATTGGGCCGAAAAATTTGGATTTATCCGAAACAGCTGTGCTGATAAATAGAGTCCCATTGCGAGACATTTGTCTTTACATCCTACACCCATTGCGAACTGTCTGAATCTTGTCGGCCCAACCGCCACCCCTATTTACAGCCGTTGTTGGCAGTTACTCTTACTGGTAAAAGAACCACTTTGTCATGGGCCTTTCCCACCCTTTAAGGCAACAAGTCCTCCTTCGTCGTCGTCGTCGTCTTTCTTGTCGTTCCCTTGATTCGCGCGGGTTACCTTCCCAGAAAGGTCTTCCTCCCTCGACACCACTGCCAGATTAAATGGGTAAGGGATGAGTAACAGCCAAATGTAAACAAAATCACTTCGATTATTCCTGACTCATCTTGGCTTCTCCAAGGCAACAGTGTTCTAGAACGAAAGGTGTTCTGGTCTCGCTTTCTAACTTTTTGTGATGGAATGGTGATGTTATAAAAAGATGCAATTTACACAGTGGAAAATAACCTTGCAACTTTCTTATAAACTTGTTTAATGTGAGAAAGCTTTTGATGGTGTTCGATAAACCATAAGGTCTCAGAATCTGTCGGACTTTTTGTCGAACGTTGGAATGCAATGAAAGGACAAATATAGCATTTTCTTAAATTTTTTAGTATACTTTGAAGGAAAAGCTATAAATATGGATAAGTAATACGACGTTTTAAGTCTGAATACGAATGAATACGTAATGGTATCTTTATTATTTTCTGGTATACTATATATCCAATGTACCATTAAATTCAGCCGTATCAAGAAATGTATCAAGCCGGACCTTTCTGATTGATTTAGTACATTTTCTCACTTTATAGCTGCGTTCGTTTATTTCTTCGGAATAACTCTGCATCACTCCGTTGAATTTAAGTGTTCCGTATCTTGCAAGGAAAAGGAATTCCAAGTAAAAATGAACGGTGACTGCACCTCTGACGCGCTACGGCTGCACAATTACTTGACGGAATTTATATAGATATATACAGGGTGCCCCGATTCAACATAGGAAACGCTATATCAATCGATTTCTTGGGGTGTCCTTATCAACGTTTGTTCTGAGCCCATTCCCCCCCCTTAAAATGCCTCTTTCCTCCTCAAAATCGCCGTCGAAGGTTTTTGAGAGGTTCGTTCATTTAAGTCCTTATAAGTCCTTTTAAGGACATCGCAGGAGATTGGGGACTTACTCATTCAAAAGAGGAGGATCCAACGATATACCACTTTTTAGGATATGTCTAAACTAAACATTAAAAGACAAAGGGTCCATAATTAAAAAAAATATAAAGGTTTTGTTATATAAAACAGGATAAAACATTTTTTCTATGAAAAGTTCGATCAATTTTGTGCTTGAGCCTCTCTGCTAAAATTGATATACTTTAGTATGTTCATAAAAACATATATCTATTTCTTTTTATCTATAACTATTTTGAAAAGCAAAAAAATTGGTCGTACCTTTAGAAATTGTTAGGGCCGATGATTTCAAATATGGTAGAATAGGTCTAGTATTATTAACGAATAACTTTCAAAATCTGATCAGAACAAACGCAATATAGAATTGAAAAACGATTGAACAACTTTGGTGATATTTGGTAAAAATAATATTTAAATATGTATCCAAAAAATAGAATAAATTATTAATTTTGAAAAACTAGAATTCAGATTTTTATATATTTACGTTAATTTCGTACATTTAGTATTTTTTATGACTCTCTTTACCAACAGAAATTTAAAAAGATCTCTAACTCCTTTTACTTGGGGGTATTCTAGTGTAGAAATTCGAAAAAATCGAAATTTTTTTTTTCTTATTTATAAAGTTTAAACATTCAAGAATATGCCGTCAAAGGGATTTTTCAAAATTTCAATTATTTACCGAGTTATAGCGATTTTGGTGAAGCGACAACTAAACTGGTCCGACCGGAATGAATTGAACAATAGACGGTAAGCGCGGCCCGAGTACCTGCGGATAAATTCCCCCATGAAACTTCTTTTGTATTTTATACCTATATAACGAAGATTTTGAACGGGAGGAAGGTCCCTTGTATGGTAAGTATACCGTACGATTGTATAAGCGCAACTGCTTGAAACTTTACTCTAAACTTTAAACGCGTTTTTCTCGAAACTACTTTTTTCAAGTTGGCGGTAAGGATATCTCGAGATGTACTAAACCGATTTACTTGAAATTTGGTGTGAACGTTCTTTATATATCCCTCTATCGCAACAACCTCAAAAAAGTTGAAAATTGATTTTTAATATTTTAAAAAAATTTAAAACTGCTGAAAAAATCGCAAAAAAAAATTTTTTTTTTCAACCGGCCGCCATTTTGTGAAAACATTTTTTTTTTACTTTTTTTAGATTGCTTCCATAGCGACAACATTACTAATTAAGAATCCGTTGGATTTTTTTGTTTCAGGTGACTAGAACGGTTGTAATTTTGACCGCCGTCACACCCCTTTTTTTTTTGGATCCCCCACTCTGCCAGCCGATAACTTATGGAATTTTTGGTTTTTTTTGTTTTTTATTTTAATTTTTATGTATTCTTAAAATATCAACAAACAAATAAGAAAAAAATGGATACTAAAAATATTTGTTGTTCTTTTTTTACGAAACTTGAAAAAACGGCCGAAATTCGAGCCTCTACACTAGAATACCCCCTTAAAACGACCTTTGGGAAAAATTTACCTATAGAAAAGAAAGAAAAGTTACAACTTTCTTCCTTTCAATACGAAAAGTTAAATAGTTTAGAAGATAACTTCGCATGTCTACAATAGTCTTTCTTATACTCTACACGATCAAAATTTCTCGAATATTATCTAAAATTTGTTTTATTGCGTATAATATATCACACCAAAACAACAATATTAATTAGAAGACTATCAAAACATTGAAAATAAGTTCATAATTTCGCTTGTAATAAAATATTTCTTCGATAGTTTTAATCTATGAATGCAATGCCATTCACCAAATATGTTTTTCTACTTTTATGGTTAATGCATTACGAGGGTATTAACCCTCAGTCACAAAGGTCGGGTGAACCATACCCAGAGCCTTTTAGAAACGCGTAGCATTTTCCAGGGGGAAGGGGTACATGTCTAAAGCGCATGCGTAAAAAAAGTAGAGGTACCAAAGTACCTAATTAGTGCTTCGTCAAAGTTATTAGTGTCACCTAGCATACTGTTTAATTTGTCCGAATATTGGTTTGGGTATTTTCTACCCGCCATGTGTGAATTCTTTAGAAAACGTCGATAATCAAAATTTGACAAGTAAGTAAAAATGCGTACAAAAGAGCAATTACATCAACTTTTGATGTATATTTTTAATATACAAATAATATTTTATCATTTTTTTTCTTTCTAGCGATCAAAAAATGAGCAAGATGCGTGTTTTCTGTGACAGTTTAAGGATAGTAAATTCGTATATGGAGGCCTATTTCTAAAGTATGAAGACATAATTTTTTCTGTAAAACAATTTAAGTTGGTGTTTCTTGAACTATTAAACTATAATAAATCCTTGCTTTTAGTATGGAAACCCGTGCACGAAGGAATGCGGTTGAAATTGCCTTGTTGGCTGAGCGTCCACTTTTTTGGAAAATTGCTCATTTTCAAATTACAAAAAAAATATGGTTTTTGGAGTAAAATACTAAGTCGTGCTGTTTTTATGATAGTTCGAACATTTGTTTACAAGGATTGATGGTTTATATTTTTTAAAAATCGTACTTGATATGTTTTATAATTTTTTGAAAAAAAAATGTTTTTCTGAAATTTTGCTTTTTTTTTTTTTTGTTTATTGCTGTGTAATTTTTACAATTAATAATTTTTTATGTTGGGAACGATCAAATATAAAGGTTAATATCCCAAACAAATGAAAAAGTAGCATCGAAATTGCTAACGAATACTTTCACTATACGGTATTCACGTCCAAACTCTGGACGGGTAGACCATGCCCGACTTTGTGAATTCTAAATGGAAAAGGCCTTGTGTGACTGAGGGTTAAATTCGTCAAAATTGGAATTACTTCTATATTACTTCAATACTTCAATTACAATACTTATTTATTTGCAAAATATTATTTTAGAATGCTTACAAAACGCTATAATAGCTAAAGTATCTAAAATTGCCATTATAATTTCTATCTCTCTTACTTTTCATCACAAGATCAGTTTAGTTACCTTGTCCCGTGAATATTTTTTAAGAATTTTCCCCAATTAACCGGGGCAAGCAATAAGTATTTTCTACCTCTCAAAATATCTGATTCAGGATATTCCTTGGGTTTTATTTCCAAGATGGTACAACAAATTTATATTTCGGTCATTGTAGTCTTTCTCTAAATTGCCCTTGGGTACTGGCATTTATCTCAAAGAAACTGCAGACTACATTTCATTTAAATCCCCATAACTTTCTGAAATCTGTTGGGTGGAACGAAGAATTTTGCTAGATAATTCCGTCCATTTTACACCATCCCACCGAAATTATACCGAGACTGAAAGAGTAACGTTTCGAAATTTCACGCTTGACCTCTCAAAAAGGTGGACGGAAGGATTAGGTTGAAAAGTTATATGGGGCAGGGATAATTTAATTTTCACAGATTAGCATATACTCTGGGCGAGATTATTACGAAAAAGACCAGTTTTGAGGCAATATAATTTTGACTAAAGGTAATGTCTGGCTGGGCCTGCCCTTACGTTGGCCATATTGTTTGAATTTTCACCTGTTAAGTTTTAAACCCTAATTGATTCGTAATTTGTTTGTTGTGCCTATTCTCGTCTTTATGGACCATACTATGGCTTGGATTTCAAGTTGATAACAAGTAGGCACTTTAATCTCGTCGGAGTGAAATTTTCAACCCTCGTCCATGAAAAATTGCTACTTTAAGATAATTGTGAAAATTAGCGGAAAAGCTTTTAAATTTTCTGTTGTTTGGCAATTGGCTTTAAGGAAATATCTTAAATTCTTTCATAAAACAGAAGTAGCTACAAGGAGTGGAGAAGCCAAGATAAAAAGTAAGCTAAAATCAGAAAATCCTGCAAGAATTAATAAAATAAGAGAGATACAAGTGTCTGAAGTATTTGAAGATTTGTAGAAATTGTTAAATTATAGAAAGGAGCCCTGTTTCAAGTACTGCGCCATTAAACGCAGTTTTTAAATAGCACAAATTGTTTGGATGGAAAAATATTAATGGACAAATTGTCGTACTGAAGGTCATTTATACAATATTTGGAGGAGAAATTGTTTAAAAATAGTCTTAAATTCGTAAAGTGGTGTTCAGTTCTTAGCTTGTTAATGTTTTAAGACTTTAATATATTTATTCATATGAAATTAATAATATACAGTGGGAACCAAATATAGTCCTCTTATTTGCTGATTTGGAATGGTACTTTTCAACTTCTATAAAATAAATAGATGTATTTTAAAAACAGTGCATTTTAAAGTTGGATTTAGAAGGTAAATCAATGTTATTTATTGTATAATGTAGGAAAGTAGTATCTAATATGATCTTTTAGATTTATTTTATCACTAAAATAGAAAATATTTAGAAAATTTGATTATTGTAATAGGTTTAAAGAAGAAGAAGCTCTATTTCATCCGTTCAACTTCGAATAAAAATAATCTTACAATAAAGTGTTTTTTGTTTTTTTTATATATATAAAGTTCAAGCTGGGAAATAATGTTTTAAATATAATATCAACGAAATATTTCCTTTTTACTCATTAATCCCTTCAGTATATTTGACGTATGAGAGGGGCGGATGACGTGTCTAAGACGTCATTTGAGTTTAGACGATATTTAACCCCTCTGGGACATTTGACGTCTGGGACACGTCATGCACTTGTTTGACATAATAGAAGAGGCAATTACAGTATTTCGGTGAACATTATCTTCATCTTAATACTACATATGTCAATAATATTTTAGAAATAAATGAATTCTTACGTAAAATGTACTGCTTTACATACTACTCCAAGCAACCAAAAATTAAATCCGTTCCACATGCAAATATTTTCTCAAATAAATCCGTAGCCAAGGGGTTAATAAAGTAGTTTTTGCGTCTAAATAATAAAAATAAAAAATATTTACTTTTCGCTATCGAACGATTTTTGTTAAGCATTATGTAACTTATTGCTATTTTCATTATTCTTATTTAACAATTAATTTTTGACTAGTACATAAATTCGTGGAAATGTGTTAAATATTAGAAATACTTTCATGTATAATTCCAGCAATATAAAGTATTGAAGTGTTCGTACGTCGACCCTCAAATTTTGAAATTTATATTTTTATTATAACTGAATATTTAATTTAAATTAACCATGACTTTTGAAATCGACATTACTCTAATTATAATTTATTAGAATTGAAATAAAAAATGTATTACAAACTACAATAGTAGTTAGTTTAGTTTATTAGTTTATTTGTTTATTAAGATAATATAAAATGTACAATAAGAATTAAGATAATATAAAATGTACAATAAGAATTCATAAAATAGATACAGTGATTAGAATCGCATTCTTTATAATCTGGAAATTAATTGGACGTTGAATGAGACGAATTAATTTGTTGGAACAGTAAAAACCAATCCCTACAACTATATAAAGTATACATATAAAGTAGCCGTATATATGTTTACTTTTGTGCAGATGAAATTTTTTGTATGTCTTATTAATAAATTCGTCGATATTTTATTTAAAATATTTGCAGTGTAATTTCCTTTCCTCTTTGCTTTAGGATGAGTGGACTGAAAAGAAACTAACTAAATATATTTCAGTTTGTTTTCCGCCTGGCTTCGTTTCGTTCGTTTCTAGTCTTTTTAACACAGAAAACAATGGTAAATTTTTCAGTTTTAATTTTTTATCCGGAGAAAAAACCACTGGAGGTACATTAAAAAATTTACGAGGTAATGTTAAGATTTTCATCAATTTTATTTATATATTGGCAAAAAAGAACTCCCTATATTTTAACTTTCCTATAAAATACATGTTAAAATCTATTTTTATAAATTGTCGATTCTATTTGTATTTAAATGGCAGTTGACAGATAAAGAAATATTTCCTTCAAATTATTTTCCAATTAGTATTTCTTTCTTTTCCCAATTTATCTGAAATCATTTTCTACACCTCCCATACATATTTTTGATTTGAAACAATTTTGTTTCATTGAAGTCGGCTGAACACTTTAAGAAAATTCGTTAAAATAACTCATACTCAGAAAAACCCTGTCGACAAGGTGAGTCCAATTTGTGCTACTTTATTTCCTGCAATTTATCAAGAAAATAATTTCCAAGTCAGCCTATCGTTCTGTCAGCAGTTCGACTAATTAAAATTATACGTATGCGTCAAGTCCAGCCAGCGAACAGGTAGAACTCCATGTTCAAATCAAATTCTGAATAAAACAATTCTGTGTGGCATATAAGCTAAAAAGCTTTCGCATTTACGTCAAGGCTATGATTAACTACTTCCACCTGGAGGGAGGTTTGTCCCCTGCTAATGAATGGGGCAGATCGCACATGCAGAGGGAGCCAGCCCCAGCTAGATGGATCTTTCCGACGACCGACGCGACGCCACTGTGAATCGAAACATGAAATTGCTCGCGACAGTGATAGTTTATTGCACCTTTCAGGCACACACACACCCACCCACATAGCCACAATAGCGGAATTAATCGATGTGTCATTATTGAAGTGGGAAAATTGCCAAAACGGTAACGGCGGTCAACTTTGCCAGTTTTGGAAAGTGCAATAACTCAAAAGTTTCCCGACTATCGTACTATACATCTGGGGCAAACAGAATGTTACGAATTTTCCGTAGGGGATTCCCTGATAGAACACATACATATATACATAGAAAGCTACATTTGTTTGACTTACTTCGGCTTGCGGTCCCATTCGTCTAATTAAGCAATACATATGGATTCTGGACGCTACTGGACGGGGAGAACTTTTTCACGAGTCATTTATTACTACTGTTCACTCCCTACGATGCGGGAAACGAAAGTAGTTTTTCTAAATCAGTGCTGATTTCTAATTGCTAAGTTCTTGTCCGTTTTTCGTATGTGACTAAAAACAGGACAAGAATTGCACTAAAGAGGAAAATTAAATGGATTTCTGCCATTCCTTAAATTTGTGGGGCAATCCAAACTTTCTGTTAAAATTTAAGTATCAGCAATTTGATAGTTTTCTCTAGAAACCCTTAAGTTTAGTACGTACATTGATCGTGTGTGCTGACTAAAATTTATTCCTCCCAAGTCTGCAAATCGAGTTTTGTTTATTTTGCTGTCTCTAACTTTCGAAAGACTAAAATTTAGTCCGAGTAGGAAAGTCATAAAATGTAACCGATAGCATTATAGATTTGAGTAAGTTTCACTGATTGCAATGGAATTAGAAAAATTACAATGCAGACATTTTCAACAATCAGCATTTATCAGGAGTTAGTTTTTTGAAAAATTGGAACATACATATAAAATAATGTAACTCGTACTTCTCTCTTTCCAAGCTGAATAATTTTAGTTCTGTTCTGATTAGACGAAATAGTCGTGTAAAGGCTGGAATATAATGCACGCGATGCGGTTTTGTGGCGCGACGGAATAATGGGGAAAAAAAAAAATCGCGCGTTCGTATACATTTTTCTCAGACTGTCAGTCATGTCAACATAATATCTCATCACATTGATTACTTCTTCTTCTCTATTAATTCACACTTTTGAATTGCTGTGAAATGACATCGTTCAAATAAATATATACAATTTACTGCTCGATTTGCTACTTCACCTGGACAACCGGAAGGCCGTACCAACTTGCAAAAACTAAATTCGACGGTTAAATTCATTAGCGAAAGTATAGCGCGCTGCTTACAGGGGAATTCCGCACTCCTCGCATGCGAAGAGCGTGATAAATGGTGCAAACCTTTCACAAGATTTGTCACATTACTCTTTAAGTTGGCAGTTTCATAAACGTGAGCGATCTATTATTATATATATGTGTGATCAGTCCTTGAAACAAAGTGAGACCGAAACAAGGAATTAAATAGTCGCGTGGCAAAATTCGAAGTTCTGTCGAAATTTCCACTTTTAACAGTAAAGAATAGAAGAATAGGGAAAAAGGATTTGTCCGAATCAAAGTCTTCAACTTCATCTTCGTCTTATTATGACAGTTTATTACGTCAGCAAACAAGCTTGAACTATTATAGCTATTAATAAAAAGGCAAAGCTAACCTGTTCGAATTCGGTTGTTTAATTTGACATTTGACATTTTTGACAGTGGAGAAATAAACCGTAGCGCTAAAAAATTAATTAATAATGGAAGGTGGAAGAATATTAAATGCTAGTCGTGAGCCAATTTTGTATGAACAGCAACAGAATTTGGACCGACCTTGATCAGGAAGACCGGCCTGAAATTTCTGTAGGAAATCAAATAAAATTGAAATGTATATGTTATAATAATATATACATTTTATAAATTTTTGCACGTCTCAGTACGTTTTCTTTATTCCCTTCAATAACATAATTATTCTCAAGAAAATATCTCTGTAGCTGACATTGTTAGTCATTTCCTCAACTCCTTTTTAACACGTTGACGCGGACGTGTACCGTGAAAGGAACACATAAAGAAAGTATAAATATTAAGAATATATAGAAAACATTCGAAATTAATACATGACTAAACAGAGTAATTGTCTAATTGAGTTCATGATAGCAATTTGCCCAATTTAATACAAGTAGTAATTTTAAAGTCGAACTACAGGCTGCGAAAGAATTAGTCAGTGTCAATATTTTAGTTAAAAAGGGTTGGGTTTACTTATATATTTTTATATTGTATTTGTTTGTGTAGTTTATGTGATAAAACACTGCTAGCTGTTTCATTGAGAAAATTATCGTATTGTGGAATCAGATGAGCGTTTTTGATTATTACATTTTAAATTTGTTTGCGGATTTGTTTTTAAAATTTGTTTGCGAATTTGTTTGTACATTTAAAACTAGATTTACGGACATTTATGGTATGATTTGTAGGCATACCGGAAAAATAACTTTAGAATATATTCCCATTCGAAAATGAGAACAAATCGTCGTATTCTTACATCAATTAAACGTAACATATTTCACGAAAAATTGATAAATACGACTTCTATAAATTTCGTCATGAAAACAGAAAGTCGTCAATTTACGGGTTCCGTAAATCGAATGTTAAAAATATTTTATTTGAAACAACTATAGAACTCATTAACTAAGAAATTCAACAAAGTTTAAGTTTATTGCTATAACAACAATAGGCAATAACGAAAGTAAAGTTATTTCAATATTAGTATTGTCAAATTAAAGATTGACATTGGTTATTTCAGCATTGGCGAGAATTGAGAATTATTGATTTAATGTTGTTCCCATTATTTTACATTTAATTTAATTTTTAATTCTTATTCAATACCTATAATAAGGTAGAGTCGCCAAATATCGTTCCCTTTTTGTAAAACAAATCTAAAAAAATAAAAAGAAAATACCACAGTAATAAATGAAACGTCAAACATTAGGTTCAATATTCCTTTATTCTTAAAAATAATCAAAAAGGCGTTAACATTGTTAGAAAAAGTTATAAAATAGCTTTAACAAAATAACTCAAATTATGAAAATATATTTTTGGGCTCCTAATTTCGTCCCGGGGACGATATTGAGATCAAAATAATCAGTACGTGAACTGGAGTTGTACTTACTCCTTTTCTATTATATAAAATTGAACCTAACTATCATATTAATATCTAATCAGCCCTTTCTTAATTATTTTAATCATTGGTAAAGTATTAAGGTATTAAGTGACATGACCGTTGTATTCACCATACGAGATCCTAATACCGTCTCGAGGACGATATAAGGTTCACGGAAGGGGACGATATTAGGAAATTTCTATTTATTTTTTTCGCATCCATTTAAGCAAAAAACGTGTCATAACCTGAAAATTTTACTTAATCGATTAACATCTGAGATATTAATAGTTAGTTTGACAAACAAATTGTATCAATATGTCAGGTATCTCAATATTTTATGGAATCCGAGAATATTACAATGAAAAACTCACCTTGAACACTTTTTTTTATTTTCCAATTTCTGTCGGTACGAACGTCGTGACGCACTCACTTCTACACAATGGTCGACTGATGCAACCTAGCTGTCGGTCACTGATAATAGATGGTGGTTTTTAAAAGAGTAGATATTGAAGGGGACGAAATTAGGTTGGGGACGAAATTTGGCGACTGTACCTTATCTCACCGTAATCAATTTCTGTTTGGAAAACTTAAGAAAATAGCCGAAAAAATGATTTAAATGATTTCCGCAAGAAGGGATTTATAGTCCTAGTAATATTAAGTTTCTATCCCCAATTCAAAACATAATCGTCAATTAGAAGTGAAAGTATCAATCATACAATGATTTTGACAATTTCATGGATATGCAAAATATAAGCACTAATGAGCTCAACTATAGCTCTAAAAATAATTATAGTGACTTAAACCCTGACTATGTCCCTATGTTTCAGACTTCATTAGAAGTCAATTGTTTTCCTTCGCCATACATTGAACTATCATCAGAGGCGTAATGAAATCAATCACTGAAATGACTAGTCAGGTGAATCCAACTAATAATTATTCCTAGAACTTCAGAATGGTTATGCAAATAGTTCCGCTTCATGACAAAGTTATTCTAGAGAAGTAACTCAATTAACCACTACTAAGCTGAATCGACATAGGGGAACAGAATCGCTTGCAGCTTAAAACATTTAAAGGACCATACATCCCTAATTGCTTGCACCATGTGGTGAAAATGAGTAAAACTTTGCAAGCCTGAGTACTTAGACGTACTGAAAACACTTTAATAAGAGAAAGCTAGCTTCTGAAAGAAGAGTGCTCTGCTTAAATGGGATTCATTCCTTATTACCAAAATATACATATATGGCATATACATATAATACAAACAATATTTCCTGGGGTAACATATTTACCCAATTTGGATAAATCGCGGTTGCACACTTGTGCAGATAAAGAAGCTTTATGAGCAGGAGATTTATGCTATGAGGGGGATTATGAAAATACGAAATTTTATGGATATATTTATGTTGTAAATTTTTTACTTTTCCTCCATAAATGACATTATACAGACTTATTAAGCTGGCGATAAAAAATTGTGGACTGAATAATCCCCCATCAGAACGTGATATTGAAAAATTTTTTTAAAACTCCGGAATATTGATGTTGACGACTTGTGGTTTCCACAGGACGGCGCTACGTATCATACAGCGACCTAAACAATCGATTTGTTCAAAGAATAATTTAGTGAAAATCTTATTTAAAAAAATAGACCTGTCAATTGGCCACCAAGATATGTGAAGTCTCTGACCTATGCTTATAAATCAGTCCCTATTGACGCTTTGGAAGTTAATATAAGAAATATCATTGTGGATATACGCCCCAAAAGGACTGATATGATCTGTCATATAACTCATAGCTGCGGTGTTCATATGGACAAAATTGAATATAATTATTAGATATTATTGTCATAGGTCGAATTCAATGTGGTGGGTGAACATTTTAAAATTCGAAGGATTTTCTTCAAATTTAGTAAATAGGGGCTTTGAGGCTACAGATTTCGAATCTATGACATTTCGAAAGTGGATCCAATATTGTGAACGAAACTTAAATTGGACAATGTAATTGCTACGCTTCAACGTTTTCAAAAGGAGTAATATGGCAGACAAAAACAGGTGCATAGCAATTTATGGGGTTGTTAATTTTGAAAAGAAGTATTACGTCAACTCTTTGATTTGAAAAGAAACACATACTATATATGTACACTCATGAAGCAATTTATTTGATAGTACATATGTAAAGTCCAATTGGAAATTAACGTTTAAGATCTACAGTCTACAGATGATGAAATAATAATTATGAAAAAAATAAAAAACAGATGCTGCAAAAGTATAAAATAATATACCATTTATTGCAGTTTAAAATCTCCACAGCTACATAGATAAATTATGGATCTTAAAATTTGCATGTTGATTTATCGAGATGAGATCATTTGAATTCCAACACTATGATTTAGTTGCATATGTTCTGGTATGACATTTCCTAATAAATACGTTAATTTTAATAGTAAGTCATCCAGATAAAAGTCATTTATAACTCGTGACATTGCTTAAATGGGAAATTAAGGTCTTCATTTTCGAAAACAAGATTTACGCACTCAAGTTCTCAAAGTTAATTTCCGTTTTAAATTTCCGTATTATGCAATATGCAGGGAATTCATCACCATCATAAGGTGAAGCTATTTCTGATGTGAGGAATGTGTCCTAACTTATCAACTCTCCCTTCGCATACACTATGCATAATGCTGTAATAGAGGTTGAATTAATCCAGAGCATGCTATGGACAGGTACGTGCGTATACCTAATAAATGTCTCGTGAAAAAGGAAATCAAATGAGAATTATTAAGACTTCTTTAAAGCGCTTTTTACGACCATAAACACAAGGAAATCTTAGAGCTTTTCTTCTTTATTCTTTACGATCTCAATTTACCATTGAGGAAATAACGCCATAAAATATAAAGTTGTGCTTGGCACAGAAAAAATTAACTTCACCAATTGATTTCTGGTTAGGAAATATAAAAAGAAAAGGTGATATAATTTTTATCAGTCCATTACGAGTTAATTATTCACGCGAAATAAAAGAAAGATAATAGTAAACGCTTGTGTCTCATGAGTATTTTCTGTATAAATGTTATACCAATTTTAAAACAACGTAAACCATGGATAAATCTTTAAACAACTTTTAATGGTTAAAAACTCCATAAATTAAGGAAATTATGAAAATACATGCATTTAGTTTTTTTGAGGGGATTACATAGTGGCTTTGAAAATTATTGCATCATCTATAGCTGTAAGTGAAACGAATTTGACTTTTAAATTCAGCTTTGTAGAGGCGTTCGGGAGGTGGGCACTTGTTCACGTGCTAATTGGTCAAAAGAATCTCTCAGATATGCCATAAGGGAATAGCTACGGTAATTACTTCGATTGCGCTAACTTTAAAGCGTGTCAAATGATCACTTAGGAATTTTAATGTCTAGATTTCAGTCTGTGTGACCTACTACATCAATTTCAAATAACAGACATTGTTGTTGTGTAGCTGATATTTTAGCTCGAAATAAAATTATTACTTCAATAGTTAATTAATATCTAATATATAAAATTCTTCTGTCACAGTTTTAGTGTTTATACTTCTCCGAAACGGCTTGACCGATTTTGATGAAATTTAATATGTATATTCAGTAGGTATGAGAATAGGTTTATAACTAATTTTTATACCCCTAAGTGTTAAGGGTGGCTCAACCTAAAAAAATGTTGTTTCATTTTTTGGACAAATTTGTTTTTGGTAATTCTTTTATAGTGTGGCATTAAAAAATATATTTAGTCCTAAATTTTTACTCTTCTACCACCAACCCCTAGTTTTTAATAGCATTTTTTATTTTTTAACCCCGATCGATAGCTAATCAATGGGGTTCCGTTTTGTCAAATTCCTCCGTTTGGGAGCAGCATAATAGCAACTTTCGTCGAGCGCAATTTTTCAAATACATTTTAAAAGTAAAGATTAAAAAGATATAATAAATTGGCTTAGAAGTTATTTAGGAAAAAAAACAAAATTTTTTAAATATACATATAATTAATTTTTCATAAATATTATAAATGTTAAATCATAACAAAGGTAATTATTTACCCAACGTCGGATGAAACCGGGTAATTGTCCAATAAAAATTACCCGGAAAGGGCAGTACAACGTCTGCTGGGCCAGCTAGTTTGTATATATTATTTTTGGAATTGAGGGAAGATTGATAACATTTTAAATTTTCTCAGAAAGGTAGGTTTATGTCAAAAATTAGCTTTATATTACACAAGTCTGCAAATTTTAGGATAATGATAAGTTGTTTTAGTTTTAAGAACTGCTTTTGATGTTATTTAGTTTGCTAAATATGAATCTGAAGTCGAACATTTCTCATTACATTGAGATTTTAGAAAAATAGCTATAACGTGTGAAATAAGTTGTATTTTAATAATTTTAGATAAACCAACAGAATAGTACCTATATAGTTACATTTTTGGTAGGGTGGGTTTTGGTTGGCATTCCCAAAAGACTTTTGGCAAAAGTTCAGTTGCCTGGACTTCCTGGGATGTCTAGGGTCACTGGAGTGAAACAACTCATTCATTTTATACTAGGGGATAATAATATATCTACAAATGTTCTATATATTTTCTTATCTTAGCTAGGTTTCATAGGCCTCGGGATTCATATTTGTTTCACATTTGCAATATATTTATGACGTTGTTTTGCTTCAGTATTATAATATATCTTCATATCTCGGAATAAGAATAAGTTTACAAGCTTCGACATATTTTAATATTAGTGTAATATATTTGCATTGCGCGGATGAACAATATGGTATATGTTGTTGTACTTATATTTCTCATTATTATTCTTTGTACAAGCCTTAATGCAATCTTATACTGCCTTGACATGTTTTAGTTTTTTTGTATTTACTGTGTACTATTAGTTCTCCTCGAAGGATCAAGAAGTTTCGATGAAGCCTAGATTGACATCAGACACACAAAGTCGGAAACACATAGTCAAAGAAAGATGGTCTGGTTGTAGCTCGTGTGAGGTCCTGCAACGTCCGTTTGCATATTTTTTCCGTTCGGTATAATTTCCCTAATTCGTAACAGGCGAGGACGGTCGTTATAATCGTTTCGAATTTCTTGATCGCACCGAACCGCTTTGAGTTTTATGCACAAATAGTTTATATGAGGTGATAAGGGAGTCTTATCAACGAAGCGCTAGTTTTTCGTTATAGTTAAAGGAATTAGTTTTTTGGCATAAATGAAAATACGAACGTTAGACTTTGAAATGTAAATCCTAACTTTTTTATAATAGGATATAATTTGAATAAACATTCTAATCCGTCATTTCTAAAATGGGGATAATATTGGAATAACAGGAAATTTATTTAAAAAGTACCTATTGAATTCCTATTAATAAGAATATAAATATAATTATATAAATTATAACTATTTCTTATTAATAGGAAATATTCTACTGACCAAAATTAATTGGAAAAACTATTAAAAACCTATTAATTTAAAATTACATTTTCTTTGACGGTAGTACGAACGTTACAAACTGTCTTTTTGTATAGTTCAATTTCCATTAAAGGTACAGGTTTTACTTCTTAATGTTAAAAAATGACAATTGCAACTTTTACTCAGGAAATATTCGCACAATTTAAAATGAGATGACTTGTTGAAACACTCTTTATATAAGTTTTGTATGTGCATATTCATATTCTTTAGTGTGACCTTTTGTACCAGTATACACTGCATAATTTGGTGTATCTAACATTGTGTCGGTTGATTTCTTTAAGATTCGGTAGATTTCCCATTAAAAAAATAAATAAAATTAACTTTCCAATAAAGACCGAGATACGCACAAAAGTATTTTGTGAAATCTGCGTCGTACCGAGACTTTTGTGTCTTTATTTTCCAAGAATAACATTTTTATCTACCTCCAAAAAATCTTTGTGATTTCTAACAAGCGTTAAAGTGCATTTATATTCAAAGTCTAAAGTGATAGGAAACAAACGGAGCCCATTCTGATTCTATTTTGAATGTGAGTGTGTAAATGCAGATAAATTCGATTCTCAGACACTCTGCATGTTAATGATTAAATTATGTAAACACACATCATCCGGGCAGGATATTCAGAAAGGGCCCTGTCCTGTCAGTCGACAGGTGAGGTGAGCATAAGGGAGCATAATCAAATTCCATAAAATAGTTGATGGAGTCAACGTCTGTTGGCCGCCCTAAATGCATTGTGACCTTCTGGTCGAACGCTCCCTACACAAAGAGTTCGGCAAACAAAGGACGCGATGGATAGTGCGATCTGAGAACCCGTTTGCCGTTAAAGGGATTCGTTGGCGAACTTTTAGGGTTTGTCAAAGGGTAGTGGCGGATGTACGTACGTATCCTTTTCCGCTAGAAAGCTCTGTTCCTGAATATTTCATCAATCTTCGGCCTAATCTTCGTGCTGAGGGTGACCGTTCTGTTTCGCTTCCTTCGAGAGTTCGGGCAAATTTCTGGTTATCCTCGAAGCGAAGCTTTTCATCCTTAGAAAGCATTGCGAATTGAATGTTACCCCGTCATCAAGCTTTTTCTCCTCAATATTTAGTAACAAACGAACCGTCACTTTGTACAGACGCTAGCTGGGAAAATTTTCTATTTTAATAGCGAAATTCGGACGGTTCACGTGGCGCAGAGTCTTGTTTCGTTTTTCGGTTTTTTTTTGTTGTTGTTACGTTTTTGGCTTAATTCCTCGGAGTATAATACTATTAGGAGCACGCTTGTTCTAAATTTGCATACAATATATACTATATATAGTCGCGATACACTCATCCCCTCTCTCATCCCTCAGCCTGCCTGTGTGTGCTGTGGTAAAAAAGTCCTTTTATTTAAATAAATTACGTCCGCGCTTAAGAAGTTACCTGCGATAAAACTCATCCAATTTGCATCCAAAACTCCTTGGTGAAGGCGCGTATACACCAAGGGTTTTGGGGAAAGTTCATAATAATGGTGGAAAGTGAATTTTGTGAAAGCATATGTGCCGCAGAGTTTTTCGTTATTGTTTTATTACATAAAAGGGCCCCTTACACAAAAACCAGCATCAAGGACTTTTGCAGCTGTTTGGATGTCTTCCAAAAAATTTCTAACACAAGTTGGAAATAACGCCGCAAACCATGTGGACTAAATTAGGTATTAAGAAAAAAAAAAAAAACAAAAAACAGTTGGGAGCAATCTAGCCGACGTAAGTAATTTAGGAACCGCGTTGAGAGGAAAACGGCGGCTATGATTGTTAAATGCGCGCGAAATTAAAAAATGTGAAAACAGATGTTTATTGGGGGACTGACCAATAAAATTAAGGCGGGAACAAAATAGACCGGAGTTTATCTGAAGAGCTCCCCCACAGATAAGCTCGTTGCAGTTAATTCCTCCTACGATGAATGTTTGTTTGTCTTTCGCAGATGCAACTTAATTCACGTGAATTTGCATGTGCCTTTCATTCAGTGGAGTCCAAACACGCCATACGGACATATGGGTGCAATAGAGGGTTTTAAAACGTTTAGCACATTTCTACGTTCTAACATTATTTGAGAAACGTCTCAAACGTATAGGGCTATAACTTACTTTTTGTATAACTAAAGTATACTTATTATGTACCTGTTCACATTCTGGTTTCAGATATCATTTTTTGTTTGAATACCATTTGCTAAATTATTTGTAATTAAATACATGTCCTTATTCCAGTCAGTCTGTCTCTTGACGAAATATAATCCTTTTGTCGTGGAATCAAGAAGAAAAATCATTTTATTTCAAAAAGATTAATCCTTAATCGTATATTCCAGTTAAAGTCAGTTAGTACTTATACAACTTTTTATAACTTAATATGTTATTAATCAAAAATTTCAAAAATTATAATACATAAGTATATTCATTTATATAACATTTCGTCAATTCTAAAATCATTAAATATTTTTTTATTAAGACTCGAATATTACAAGAGTTATGTTTTAAACTTTATGAAATTTTTATGAAATTGTTCAACGATATTTTACGGATACACTGAAAGAAAAATATAACTATCCAAAATCATAGGTTAAAAATGTGCCAAACCATTTATTTTACTAAACATTTCTTGAGTTACTTACAATTTGAATGTTAACTAATATTTTTTTGCATAGTCATAAGGTGACTACTTAAATGTGAATTAACATTAACATTCTTCGGGTAGGGGTACATAAGGATTTTTTTCCTAAATTTGTTCTAATACAGTTAAAAAACTACGATCAATATTGAACTTTGTTAATATCTTCTAGATATGAAATAGTAGTGCTTAATCAAGTGTTTAGAAAAGATTATTTTTTTACGAAGTGGGAGAAATGATCAATTTAAAAAAAATTGTTTAGATTGACCAACTTTATATTTTAGAAATTTTCAAAAACCGTCATCAAGACTGAATTATACGATAGTGTATACTGATTACGTTGATGACCTTCAATCCAATTGGCGTCATAGACAAACCAATTTTTGGTTAAAAAGTAATTGAGAACAGATTGAGGTGAAATGTCGTAAATCCTTTCATATGTGGTCAAAAGTTGTGAATATGTAAACATTTTTTAGCTTTAAATGAATAAAACCTCTGAAAGGATATCGACGGTGACAAGCACGCATCTGTTTTGTGAAATAGCAGATCGAAGTAATGATGATTTTTCTTATTTCTAGGGTTTTTGCGATATGGAAATATTTCGAAATATGAGCCGTTTATTTTGAAAGTGGCTTAAGTCCAAATGATCATAAAGACTATTTTACTTTACAAGAATATAGAAAAATAGTCTTTATGATCATTTGGACTTAAGCCACTTTCAAAATAAACGGCTCATATAATACAAACACTCGGCGGGAAAAAGCCACTTTTAAAAATTTTGAAATTAAATGTCTTGAAAAAATAAAAATTACATATTCATTGCTTTTAATCCCAAAGTCCTACAAAGTTTCATCAAAAGAAGAAGAAGAGAAACTTAATTTAAGTCTGCTTTCATGTGTAAATCAATCACACTTTAGCTACCTTAGGATGAGGTTTTATAGAATAATTTCTTGTGTTATAATATAAATATGATTATGTAAAAATTAGTTCTTATTTCTGTTATCATCTCATACTCTTCATTTTTAACTTGCGATTCTTTAAATTAGTAATAATATTGCTTTAGAACCATTTTTCTGAAAATCCAGTTTTATTTCAAAAGAAGCTAGCATTAATCCATTTAATTTACCAAAATATCCAAATTGGATTCTTTCAGAAAAGTGAAAAGTATAATAAATCTTCAGAAATAGGTTGCATACTATGTTATGCATAATTATACATGATGAATAACTGTGTCATCGTAAAAGTAACAGCTTTATTGATGAACAAATGAAATTTTGGTGACTAAAATTCTACAGAGATGGTAAATATGTAAATTAGAAAAGTAAGTGTCAGCGAGTGATAAATTAGTCACGGATTCTTAATCATTTCCACTGAATACGAAATTTTTCTATGAATAACCATCAATAAGATTAGTAGTCTCAAACTACATTCAATGGCAAAAAGCCAAGAACAACTGATTCCATCAACTGGTTTTGTCTTTATGTTCATTAAATAGTAAAAAAAATTTATTCCAACACCTGGAAGAAGATATTCTCGCATATAATCGCTAAGCGTTACGGGGTTGAGACCATAAAAGACTAACAATAAAGCTAACAATAAATTTTCATGCAGTTTCTCTTAAAATAACAATTTCGTTTTTTCGCTTGGTCACACTCAACTCATAATGAACCTGTTTCCGAGGCAAAATGTAATAGATTTTTCATGCAATTGATTGTATCACATTTTTATGATTCACACAAAACTAAAGACATTTTTACAATTCTTAAGCGTGAGCTGTTTTATCGTTTTATGGATTTTCAAAGTCATAAGATATTAAAACGATGAGAAAATAAAATTATTCATATTGAAAGAGAAATATCACAAAAGTTGAAATTAATTAAAAAACTTCCCTTAATAATGTACCAAAGATGGTACGAAGTTTTCCGATATCTACGAAATTTTAATTAATATTCTTCAAATATATCGAAATATAAATTTATTGGAGAAATAATATAGGCTCATTCCACTTAAAATCATTAAATGAGCGTAATAACACAATTCGGTATCTCGACTGATGTTATTTTTAGATCTTAAAGAAGGGAATTCGTCATCATTTTATCATTTAAGAATATCAGTTTACTTCCTTAATTTGCTATTAAAATCGGTCTATTACAGAGATATCGCTACATTTTTTGTTATGTAAGGTTATTTTAAGTAGTTCCTTTAGCTTTCTCATTAAAGCTGATTAGCCCAATTTTTCTGGATATCATTTTCATTTCTAAGTATTATACAAAAGTAATATTTGTTAAACATCCGTTTGATGATTTCTTTTTAAAAAATTCCAATCTTTGAAATAAATATAGCATCTGGGGGATGAGACAGAAGTTTGAAATTGAAAAGATTTGTAGGCCTTAAATTTAACTTTAACACTATAGCTATTGGAAAATATTGGAAATCATTTATAAATTTTTAATTTTCTTTCATATTGCACTTTTACATACTTCAAATTTGCATTAAAATTACCACATTTCTTGTCCAAAATTAAAAGTCCTAATTTTGATTTAAAATTTTCTTTTTACTACATAAATTAAATACAGACCCGTTTATGCTATATTATATAATATATTCCTGGATATCAAAGCAAAAGTACTCCCCACAACGTAGAAATACTTCTACACATATTTGCTTACTTAAATGTAAATTAACTAAATAATATTGAAAAATCCTGAAGATTAGTAAATTTATTACGCGAAATATAATTATGTTCCTAAATATTAGCTAAAATTAATAATGAAATTGTAATAGGAAAGGAAAAATATTTTGAAATAGTGTTGTTAATGGATTAATTTTTGCTCAGATCCATGTGATTTTAATTTTTTTGTCCGCCATCTTAGATCCGCCATTTTTATCTTTTCAAATCTCACCTCAGATTCACAATCAGCGACCCTGAAAACCCCCTAGAGTTATTTTATGCTCAGATTTATAAAATGTTAATGTCTTTGTTCGCCATCTTGAAACCGCCATTCTGAATTTCTTAAATTTGACCTCAGATTCGCAATCAGCGAACTCAAAAACTTTCCTGCATAAGTTTCTAAATAAATCCATTCAGAACTTCTTTTTTAATAGTCATAATATTATATGTCATTGAATTTTCGACTTTCAAACGCCATTTTGGATACCGCCATTCTGAATTTCAAAGTGTACGCATCTACAAATTAAGGAACAGGGTCCATGGACGCGATATTATTGCTTTTCCGCCAAATTGTTCATTGGCTTCGAACCAAAAATAATGATTTTCAAAAAAATTTTTTTTAAATAACACGATTTTTGTTAAAAAAGGCGAACATAACCTCTGTAGTTCCAATTTTAATTAACCTTAAAAATCATTATCATATTCTGATAGTTCATGAAATTTTACATCAGTAATGACCAATTCAAAATTTTTATGTGAAGGTTTCAGTAGAATTTAGGGCGGCTGAAAAAAGTTATGAAAATGCGTCCGTTTGGGCCTTAAAGGGTTAATAAAATCATCCTTAGATAAGTAATGTAGCATATGGAAAAATCAACAATATTATTAAAAATTGCCCATATTTTAAAACACTAAGCTAAAGCTCAGTCTCGATTTTTATATAGAAAGAACGAGTTTCAAATTGAGATGGAGCTCAGGTTTTTATACACCGAGAGAAAAAAACTATTGTAAATAAATTAAATCAGCTAGGATAAAATATTTTTTTATGGAGTTTGCTAAGTTTTAGGTAAAATGCATTCGTCATTGTATAATTTATCTAACTAAATAGTTGATATAAATGTTTGGGAAAAAGTAGGGGAGACCGGGGATAGTTGACCATAGGGGTAGGTTGACTAATTGTGAAAAACTCGACTAGTTCAAAAGTGTTGCATCATCCAACTAGGCGTGAGAAACCGTTACCTCCTCCCCCTCAGTCGTCTCGAATGCGGCATCGCGTACGCACGTAGTTCGGGAGAAGGAGCATAATATTGAAAAAGAATACACTTAAGTAATTTTTTCCTTGTTATATTATTTGTAATGACGCCTATATACTTGTTATTGTTCATTTGCAAATAAATTAAAATAAAAGTTTGATTGTTAATCTTTATGTTACATATCATTCTTTTTAATTTCGCTGCAGTTTTGAGGTTATGACACGTGTGTAAAAACTGCAAAGTGATCCGGGGCTGGTTGACTACCTAGTCCCATACAAAATGTGTAAATGGCAATCTATTGTTTGTTTAATGTAAATATTGCACCTCTGATTTAGAAGACTGGTTTCATAATCTGATCTCATAAATGATGTATCTATTCCTTTAAATCATATAATTATAATAATTATATCAGTTAAGACTGTTACCAAATAATTAAAATTAACAAAATTATCATAGAATTGATAATTATTTGTTTGAATGAAGAAAATGTTATTTCAATTACTTCTTGTTATTTTAATTTTATATATCCGTAGATCAACTTACTCCCAGTGACAAGTCAACCTACCCCATGTCTGGGGTAGGTTGACTCAAATTTCATATTCCACCAGATCATGCTTGTACTCTATATTATAACTGATTGCGAGACTTTTGTCATTTGTTTTTATAGCTTAATAGTGTACCTATCAAATTTATTGGTTTTTACAATAATATACACTAAAACAAAAAACATATAAGCATCTAAACTGAAATTTGGTCAACCATCCCCGGTCTCCCCTACTTTGGTAAATTGTTCAAATTTGGTTGGTAAAATTTATACAAGGCTAATTTGCATCTATCATCTCCTAAGTAAAACACAATTGTTTTTGCTCAAGTACTAAGGCAAGTTTTCATAATAAATTAATATCTATATTTTAACTAAGTAATATAAATAACATATGTAAATTACAAATAAATACTTGGGTGAAGTATACAAATGAATTGTAATTGGTTGGAATTCATTTTAAATATTGTAAAAATAAAAATCCGACTGAACAATGATGCTTAAGCCTTTGGGGTATTTCACTAACACATCAAAGGAAAAGGGATAATCCGGGAATTGAACCAAATAATATTGTCTTTTAAGGGAATGTAGCATAAATATTTAATACTTGAAGGGTATATTAGCATATTGCGAAGTCTTGTTGCGTGTCGTTGGCAGAGAGTTATTTCAAGTATCATCTTTGAAAATTTACCTTATTTGGGTAAAATACACAAGATGCCTGTAAGAATCGTTAGTTCACCTAAACTTCCTATACAAGATTCTCCTAAGAACATTCGATAGTTTATTGAAGTGTTTAGTTAGTTAACTTCATTACTTAGGTAATTTTCCGAAGTTTTTACTTAATTCGCCTAAGCTACCCGTATACGACTACATACCTTGATCATTTTAGATAGTTTTTCGAAGTTTTAGGTATTGTAATTTTCTTTACATTCCGAGATTTTTAATCAGTGGCTCAGTATTTTAGGATATGATAAATATTCGATAAAGTGTGTAGTTAATTGAGTAATGACTAAGCTTTACAACCGAAAAGTATTAAGGCTTATATGCTTCATTAAAAGGAATTGTTTCTTAAAAAGCAAGAACATTTACAAAATACATAATAAGCGATTTGCTTAAATCTGTGTGATATTCCTTATTAAATTGCACATGAAATTGAAAATCACATTCAATTTCATTAAGGGAAAATTACATAAGTTAAAGTATTTTGAATACTATCCGATATGTAATTTTACATTTTAGTACAATGCATTACATTATTAGTTTTAAAATTAGTGTTGAATCATATATATATGCAATTTGTAAATTAAGAATCTACACTGATTTAAATGAATTTTTTGAAAGGTTATTCCTCCGAAACGAATGGAAAGTACTACTGAGTTTTATCAAAACTAGAAAAGTTTATCAAAGTGTTAATTATTTGCATAAATCGCTCCCTTTAAAAATTACTCTTTAAATTAGTAAAGTATCGAAAAGAAAAAATTCATATTTCTTCTGAATATTCAAAATTGTATTTTAATCTAGAGAGATAAACCAATCACATCAAACCAAAGTATAAGTAAATTAGTACAGTTAGTTTTACATATAATCGATCTTGGAATAATTTAAAAATAAATATAAATAAAATTCGACATGTCTTATAAATGCAACAGGTAGTCGAAATTAGTATGTATAGTACGTAAGTTTTTTCATTGTTATTATTCACGTTTTCCAATAAAAGAAAAAAAGAAGAAATAAAAAAGAGAAAAAATCATTAATCGAAATTGATACTTTTCCTTTACCTGGAAAAATCACAAAACATTCAGGTACATGATGAAAATAACAATTACAGCGAAACGAATCTCCGAAGTGATTGAGGCGTACATCTGTTCATGGAATAAAAGCCATAACATAGGAAGATCTATTTTTGTCTCAAAAGAAAAACATTTGCGGGTCATTTTGTTCGCACAAAAACAATTTCCATGTATACTTACATAAATACATATTTTGATACATTACCAGTTCATTTTAAACGACTCTCGAAATGCAGACGCTTGGGGACGGAAGAATTCCAGCACGTGCTAGGCTCGCAAATATCTTTTCCCTACAGAAAGCAATTTCAATCTTACTTCAAGTTTCTATCTTAGCTTAGTGGCGAAGTAATCTGGTGTGCGGGCGGCGAACTCGTCAATGTCTTACGATAAACTTTGAAAATTTCATTAGGAGATCCTTCAAATTTGTCGCAATCTGATTTTCTTCCCTCTTGTCGCAATTATTGTTCGTAATTGGTTTGAAGCAGCACCCTGTAAGAACATTGACTTATACTAATAGTATTGCGACATCAATACAGAGAACTATCGTGACAAGAGTTTCTTTCTGTCAACTTTCACATTTTCTTACCTAAGATTATCTGAAGTAGGGCAAGGGACGAGTCGGGACACAAACTATTCAGTAGCAATAAAAATAAATATAAGGAAACGAAAACCTATTAACTCATCGTCTCTTTTATTTAAGCAATCAATTCTCTTAAGTTGTTAGCGAAAGTTGAAGAAATTTGTCAAACTAAATTATCGTACAGCTAATAAGGTTCATTGTAGCAAAAAAGATTGTAAATCACAAAAGTAATGAAAAACCGCCTCGCGTGATGACCTTTTACGCAAAAGTTATATGGCAAACATAAATTCACATGATGATTAAAGCGTGCTTTGCTGGGAATTATTGCAGCAAACTTTACTTTTAATTTCAAAATACATTGTGGCGATTATTGCAATCGGTGTTTAGAAAACTATTTAGGTTATTTATATTTAATGGTCTGTAACGTAGAGACGATGTCAGTTAAAAATTTGTAATGTGGCACAAAAGAGGTCTTATGAATCCTCGAAGAGACATCTATCAATAGTTAACAAAATTTTATAACTATCAAACGCTTAGTTCATTAATCATTAAGTCAGATTTATGATTATAATAGTGTTTAAAAAAAATTTGTATATGGGGGTTTTCGAGAACAGTGATTAAAAATTATATTTTCGAAATTAAGGAAAGTAAGAGAAAACTATTTCTGTTACCTTAAAGATATGATACAGATATTAATAATATTCTATGGAGTATTTTATAATAAATCTAAATTCTGAACTAATAGCCATTTTTTTTATATTCAACTGTGTTATTAATAAAGAGTTTTGTAAGTAAAAAATCTTTGCAAACTTTTTACATTATTTTATTTTAGGAGAAGCTCATAAGTCCAAATTGTATACATATGTTTCTTATGTAGGCTAAGGCTTTTGTATACACTCGTTCAAATTCTGAATAAGTATTTTATTTTCTTGAAGCTGCCTTTTGTCATTTTAAGTTCTCGTTTAAGATATTTAAAAAAAATAAAAACTTCTGGTGTTAATCATAAATATTTAATGCCCTCTATTGCACCAATATACCATAAAAAATGAATAATCTTCCAACTGTCTTTTTTTGTTTTTTTTTTACCAGATGCTGGCGTACGATTTTGATTTTAAGTATTTTGTATTTAAGAATAACTGCTTTAAGTGTTAAGTGATAGTGTCGAAAAAGTGTAAAAATAAGAAAAGTGTACATCTGAGTGCTTTCTCATGACCAACAAACAACATTTACCAACGCACCAACTATGATTATATTTTAAATAAGGTAAACAAGAAAATATATGAGATTTAGGAATTTTACCAAACCATCTCACAAGTGGCTTTCAACACGTCTCATAAATGATTCAAGTAATTTTTGGCAGCCGAACAATTATGTAAACGTTTCAAACTGTGAAGCATTAAATTAGTGCTTTCCTCATTGTTATTAGGCCAAAATTGTTTTGTTTTCAGCTGAAGAGATTTGAATGCTTTGAAGTCAAAATATCTCTCACTTTTTGTGTAAAACAAGGCAAAAGTTTAAGAGCAACCCACTCTTATTTTGGTGCCAAAAAGAAAAAGCTCCTCATTCCCCAAATGATTTTGCTCAGGGGCGCCTTTTCGGTATGTCTAAGAAAAGTGTTCAAGAAAGTTCTGGCAAAAATAAAATCATCGTTTTGATGTCTAGTCAGTTAGGGTTTTGCTTCCAGACTATTAATTAGTATTGTGGCCCTTCTAAGCGAATTATTACACAAGTGGGCTATTTGCTAATTGCAAGGGACTCAGATTTTGCCTCAAAGTTTGAAACTTTTTTGATGAACAGAACAATGCGTAATTTCTTTCAAGTTATAGATTTAGATTTTCTACGTAGATTAATATATGATTACCTTAAGGCAAAAAGGCGTTGTTAATTTTAGATTAACTTCCCGGTCTGATATTTCTGTTTTCATTACAAAATTTATATTTTAATTGTTTCATGTTTTTAAATGTTTGCCTTCTGGAGGAGTTTAATTCATTACGTTAGGATATATATAGAAATTTCTAAATTTCTGAGGTACTTGTATTTAAATATCAAGAAAATATATCTATATATCTATTTATATAATGTAATTGATTTCGTAACTACGCATTAAAAAAACTGCTTATTTATTATTTTTATTTAAATTACCACTTATTTTTTTAAGTAGATTTATGATAAACGACATTAGTTTCGTGCATCAATTCTATTCTTCTATTTTATTTCGCAGCGAACTATCGAGAGTTGCTAGTTTTTCAAAAAAATAGGGTTAAAAGTGGAAATAATGTATGTAGAAAAGTTCACATTCCAACGAGATTTAATGTACACCTGTGTTCAAAAAAATAGTAGTGCAAGTGCTCTTGTCTGAAGACACTGCTATTCCTTGCTTATGAACCTAAATGTTTTTAATTGTTCATCAGATTCTTAAACACCTGATGTTGTGTTTTGTGCAAAAGTTGTCTTTGTTTTGTACATGAGAATTTGTAGAACAGCAAACTTGCCGCATTGGTGCACTACTATTTTTTTGAACACAGGTGTACATAGATTACACCTTAAAAAATCGTAAATTACCAGTTAAGTCTAATCCTTACTTAGTATTTTACAAACATGTCCGAATTACAATATGATATTATTAGAGCGTAATATTTTAAAGTAAAACAAGGTTTAGTAAACGTATAATTTTTTGACAATTTAAATTTACTTAAGGGTACCCTCCCATCAAAATGCTTAAATATATCATAATTTGTTTAAATTTTGTTTATAAAAACCATATGACTTATCAAAAAATATTTTAGGAGCTTTATTTACACATTCTTTTATTGTATTTATTTATAGTATACAAAGAGTGTTATACAATTCCAAAATTATTATTATTAAATGGAAGAATGCAGCGATCTTCATGAGTCCCTTTTAAAAATTGTTGTAAGACGGACGTCATTAGAACTCGTTACAGGATTATCCAAAATAAAAAAATAAAAAAAATGCTTATAACGTATGAATACGATATATGTAACTCTCACCTTATCCATTATGGAAGCAAAAAGTATTCTTTTCAATTGTCACACGAATTTGATATTAAAATTTATAAATAATAGTATTTTTTGCCTACAACATTGTTTAAAAAAAAAAAAAAAAAAAAAATATTAAACAAGTATAATGCAAACAATTTTTTTAAATATCTTAGAAGTTGGATTTTTATCCGTGGCGCCTATTAGAAAAAAACTCGTTTCGAGAAAAACGCATTTCAATTTGTATTAATTATATAATGAAAAATCACTTTTTCAGCCTAATTTACCTGCAGATATCTAAACTATTGAGGATTTCGTCTTGAAATTTTTATACAACATTTTTGAAACAATATACACCTAATTTTACACGATAGATACGTTCCCGAGAAATACGTGTACAAAAAAAAAATACATTGTATATATGGAAACACAGAAGATTGGACCTTAAGTAATCAGTATCATATTATATTTTATGTTATAAAGATAACACGCAAAATAAAAATATATTATATGAAGCTTTTCATTCGAAAAGAAAACATGTCACTAATTCGTCAATACCAAGTGGTAATAAGGTAAAAGTTCCACGAATTGTGAAGTAGTTATGGGATTATTAATTAATCAATGGAATTAATTGTGTTAAATCAAACCAACTAGTGTAAAAAGAGAATTTTTGTTTTGTAATTTGTATTAAATCAAAAACGTGTAAAAGTTCGTGTAAAAACAGAACTGAGTGTACAATGAAAATATGAAATAAAAAACATTCAATTTTTCCGAAAATTTTGATGGTAGGGTACCCTTAAAAAATGATTTTCAAGTTTTGCTATTAACCTACATGGAAAATTGGGGTAGACGCAAATTACCCATGCGTGGAGAGCTAAGATTAATTAATTAAAGGGTGTATTTAAGAATGTTTGTACATTTTTGTATGTCACTGAAAATTTTTTGGTATTCTACGTGACTTAAGCTTTAAAATTAGATAAACTTGTCATTGTCGAGATATTAAATTTTTAATGTCAAAACTCTTATACAACTCAGTTTGACCAGTTTGATCATTAGTGTCTCTAAATTGAAACAGATGCTCATCTTGAAATTTTTCTGAGAGCATTATTTTATCATAAACTTTCAATTAGTCCACATTTTGGTTTAAAATACGAGGTCCACGAAATAGGCTAATTTTGCGATCACTCTTTCTCTCCGTTTTAAACGTGTGACAACAGTCCTCTTCCTTTATTATGGCGGTAGAATATATTGGCAATTTTTTCCGTCATTCGTAAAGCTTCAAACGAATTGAATTGCAACCAGTTTTTGGCTTTGTGACCCTTCAACAAGCGTTGCTCGAATTGGTATTCAGAAAAAGCAAAAGTAATTTATCCGTTTGGATCAGCATCCAAAGCCATTGTTATGTTTTCATAGAAGAGCATATCAGGCTATAAACAGCATCACCACCCAAAGAATACTTCTATTGTCAGGTGAGCGAACAATTGTTTGGACGGGCAAGAAAATAGACCCCAGAGATAAATTTCAGTGCAAAACAAATCCGTCCGACAGGATATCTCAACTGTGGCGTGAATGCTTTACCTTTTCGGCTAGCACAAATGTGGATGAAGCTGCAGATTGCAGGCTTCTTATATTTTGTGAGTCTAGAGCCTATATTTAGCTCAAAGAGGCTGAGAAGCGTACATACGCCCTATTCTATCTCATCCGACTCGCATTCAAGTAGCATAGCTTCAGGGTGGTAGACGAGGAATCATGTGTTAAAAAATTTATGACTTACCAAGCAAAGCGCCAAAATGCTGCGAAGGTTCGAGGGTGGCTTGTGCAAATATTTAAGGAAGGGTTTGATGGATGTGGCCAAAACATATATGCGTACACACACACATAAACCTCCTGAGTCCTGGCACCCGGCGCCGAGTTTGCCAAGAAAGGAGGACAAAAATTGGCACGGGAGCAATTAAGGGAGCCTCAACCGCAAAAAAAGTGATGTAAGCTGATAGTCTTTTTCGGAAAGTACGACGAGCGGAAAATGTTATGCTTTAATGGTGTTTGTTCAATATGTTGTATATGTGCACGCTCCAATTTTGGCATACATTTAAAGTAGGCCACAGACGGGAGGTGGATTATCTGAATCGGATGTTCAAGTGAATCAATATAAACGGAAAACTCAATTGGAATGGAACTCTGAGCATTGCTGACATGGAAGGAAGTGATGTGAGCAAATAGCAGAACCTGAAAGCTTAAAAAAAATCCACTCGTTTGGTACATGCTTTAAATCAAGCCAACGTTTTCTTATGATATTTCTTAAATAATGAGAAAGTTTTATTAACTTTTACATTTACTTTATATAAACACATTTACCGGGAAAAATTATCTTTTATAAACACTTAAAGCGATTGCATTGCATGGAATGATGTAAATAAATGTTAAATATATTTTTCACATCGACATAAATATGTAGTTATTTACATTCGCTAATGTTCAGTATTTCAAGGAACATTTTACTCACTAAGCCCACGGTGAAATTAGTGGTGTAAAAGTTGTCAAAAGTCATAGATTCAGTAATTTAAATTCTTTTTACTTTTGTAATTCAATTTAAATTCTGTCTATGCTTTAAAAACAAAAATCTTAATTCAGATATTTTACATTACACAAAGTAGGTTAGGGGAATTTTCTTTTTTATCAGCCAAGTAGTTTTTTAATGAATCATAGACATACTTACTTTAACTGTTTAAAAATTGTTAATTTTTTTTGTTAATTTAATATTAAAATTTATTAAATTTCCGAAATTATAAGTTCTTATATGTCTTATATAGTTGAAACAACAACTGGATCAATCAAATTTTAACTTTAACTTTATAATCGGTCAAGTGCGAGTTTGACTCGTGGCCAGAGGGTTCCGTACCATATTTTTTAGAAGACCTAGGACTTTTGCTATATCTTTTTAAATATGCTATTTAAATTTTATACAAAAAATATTTTGTTGTTGTTGTTTTTCTGAAATTGGATGCAGAAATGACAAAGTTTTACATTTCTTTTTAATTCACCTAATTTAAAAATTGTGTACTTAAGGGGGTATTCTAGTCTAGAGGCATGAATTTCAGGTAATTTTTGAAGTGTCGTAAAAAAAAGGCAATTCATATTCTTATTATCCATTTTTTTATAAGTTATTTATTAACATTATAAGAATAGAGAAAAAAATTAAAAAATAGAAAAATTAAAAAATTCCACAAATTAGCAGCTGATGAAGTGGGGGGTCTCAAAAAATTGGCACGTGACCATACCCACGATTTCAACCCTCCTAGCAATCTGAAACCAAGCAAAAAAAAAATTAATAATCTAGAATAATGTCCCAATGGCTGGAACTACGGAAAAGTTGGAAAATTTTTTTTTCACGAAATGGCGACTGCATGAAAAAAAAAACACTTTTTAGACCACTTTTTCGGATGGTTTCGAATTGTTTAAAAATAGTAAAAATTGAAATTCCAGTAGAACCTGAGAAATAGTGGGTATCGTTTTGAAAAAGACACTTTCGAGAAAAACGCTTTTAAAGTTTCGCGTAAAGTTTTTTGCAGTCTAAGTCATGAAATGCCGGGCCAGCAAAATACCTATAACTCCGAAAATAAATTGAATTTTGAAAAATCCCCTTGTAGACATATTCTTGAATACAGTGCGCGCAATTTCTATAAGCGCACGTCTGATTTTCAAGTGAAATGCACAATTCATTGAAATAAAGCTATATAGTAACAAAGGTTCTTTACAGGCACAATTGTTAAAGTTTATAACTATTCATAAAAGCAATTAAACAATTCCAAATGTAAGTAAATGCGTGAATGCAATAGATCAGTCTTTCACAATTGATCTTAGAGTGCGCAGTTTCTATAAACGCAGTTTCTTTTTGTAGTATTACTAGTTAAACGCAAAGTAATTTTGCAACTTTTTAGGAAACAATTCATGTGAGTTTCATTTTTATTTTCCAACTATAGCTTAATTCTGTATAATTGCTGTTATTTCTTAAGATTTATTGTAATGCCCCGTGGAAAAGTCCTTGAAAACGACGATCGCGTCAGAATCCGTGCGTTTAGGGAAACTGGCATTGGTATAAGAGAAATTGCAAAGAGAATTGGACGTTCAGAATGTGTGGTGCGAAATTTTATTAAAAAGGGCAATCGTAATGGATTATGGGATCATCCAAGAGGGAGCACCAAAGTTTCCAAAAAAAATATTGGGAACATAAGAGAAGAAGTTATGAAAAAAAAGTTAAGTGCAGCTATAATTATAGCGGAATTACAACTCCCAATTAAAGGAAGAGAAGTCCAACAAATTTTGAAGGACATTACTTATATTAAATATAAGAAACCGGCCAAATCTCTCCAACTGCAACAGCATCATAAATATGCGCGCCTAGATTTTGCTAGAAGCCACATGAACTGGGACGAAAAGTGGCAAACCATTATTTTTTCTTACGGAAAACAATTTAATTTAGATAGCCCAGACTGAGTACTTATTGGCATGATTTAAGGAAGCCCGATTCGCCTCGTCTAAGTAGTAATTTTGGTGTTGGTAGTTTAATGTTATGGGGTGCCTTTTCTTATCAAGGAAAGTTATCTTTACGTTTTGTTCCCACCCGAATGAACTCTGCCATATATACAGACCTGCTGGAGGAATCTCTTATTCCATATTTAAAAGACAATATGGAAAAAGATTTGATTTTTCAACAGGATAACGCCGCTGTGCATTCTTTTGCCGAAACAAGACGATGGTTAAGTGAAAGAAATATTCCTGTAATGGAGTGGCCATCACGTAGTCCGGATTTAAATCCAATGGAAAACATTTGGGGAATCATGGCACGAAGAGTTTACGCAAATGGTGGACAATTTTATTCGTTATCTCAACTGAAAGCCGATATTTTGAAATGCTGGAATGATATTGATGAACATTTGTTTAAAAAGTTAATAAATTCTATGTCTAACAGGTTTTTTCAAGTTATAACTAACAAAGGAGGTAAAACACAATATTTAGAAAATATACAAAAATTTACTTTTCATTAAGCTTTTAAAATAAAGACTATAATATAAAGTGAGTTTATAGAAATTGCGCAGACAAAAGAGACTTTTAATTATATTTATTTTTATTATAAAGTAATTACTTACTTTAATGAATGTTTTATATTATTTAATTAATATTTACCAATGGGGAATTTATGCAATATAATCGGTTTTGAAAAATAAAAAGTAGTTTTCTTTAAACATGAATAAAACTGGCTGCGCTTATAGAAATTGCGCACACTGTAGTTAAACTTTGAAAATAGCAAAAAAAAAAAAAAATCGATTTTTTTTAATTTCTAGACTAGAATACCCCCTTAATAAAAAATAAAATCGCGTTGGCAATATTAGTACAATACCTTTATAGTCTCTAATTTATGTAAAGCATATTTTCCTTTTATTTTAATTTTTATTTCTGAATGTGTCTTATTTTTAAATAAATAAATAAATAACAAGTTCTTATGATACGCCACGTTATATATAAAAGTCCAAAAATAAATTTCAAATACTTAATTTACCTTCTCTTATTTTTATGAATACTTTAAAGTGTTAACTAGTGCAAAAGATGTGGGTTAATGGCCGTTTCACACTGCCTCACAGCACCTTTTTCACGTGCGACACAGCAGGTGGTTTTCTAAAAATGTTCCGAACTTGGCCTTTTTCATTAATTTGGTAAAATGTTCAAGCCGCGAAGCAAATATGATTCGGAAATATATTTCTCCTTAAAAAATTCAACGTGCTGGCGTAGGTATTGTCGGTTGTTTTGTACGATGAGATATATCCTGCATTGCATATTAGGAGCAAACTCAAGGCCCAAGGATGGAGTTGGAGATTCTTGTCCTTCCGTCCGTCCTTCGAGCAGTAATAAAGTTTTTGGGAAATGGTAAGGAAATTGTCAGACCTTTCCTTCAAAACTATAAAACGTTCGTCCCAAACAAATAAAATTCTCAGTAAGCGGCTAGAATGTTCTACCTCTGCTGTTCTGGTGCAACGTGCATCGGACAAAATTAGCCTCTTCTTGTAATCAGGTAGGTTTTCTTCCCAAAAAACTCCCATAACACAGAATAAAAACTAATTAGAAGTCCCATCTAGAACAAAAAATTGTTTCCTCTTTGAGTCAGCAAATCTTTAAAAAATTTAAGGGGACAGTCTAGTGTTAATGAGAAACAACACAGAGAGAAATTTAAGGATCATAATGAATAAAATGCACATTGGATTGAAAAATCCCTTGTCAATATACGGTAAAAAAAAGTGGCTTTTATTATAGCAATAATTTCGTTAATTTCACCAAACCTAACAAGTACGTAAAATATTTTTCTTTTGAAATTTATTTTTCACCTTGATAGCAGTTTTAGAAATTTTGATATTTTCAATATTATTATTTTCATATTCGAAATTGAACATATCGATTATAATTTATCGAAATTAAATAGTTTTTGTCAATTTTAAAAATTCCACTTTCACTATTTCATTTCTAAAGTAGATTCTACAAATACTAATTCGTTGTTCTGGAAATTACTTTTCCATTGGTAAAGTTCACTGGACAAATTTTTTTATCTACTTATAGATACCTTATAAATAAAGTTGGCGGGTTTAATAGACGAAGTATTATATTTTGATTAATCCTACAATCCAATAAAAACTGCTCAATTCTAGATATTGGATACTGCTGTCCCATTTCCTGATGGAAGCACTTGTTTTTATTCCTACTTTAATTTAGAAAACGAACAACCAATTCGGACAAGAGTGCAAAAGGAAGTCCTGTCCTCTAATGCAGAACTCCCATAGGGACAAAAAAATATTTTTAATATGATAACAATTTGAGACAATTGAAAATTAATTATCAATCTGTCAAAATTTTATAACGCGAAGATTTTCAAATAGACAGAATAATTTTTCAAATTGCGAATATTTGTTCTATTCAAAAATGTATAATTTTCAATAAGATAACAACACAAAATCAATGATTTTCGAAGGAAAATTTGTATAAAGTTTCTTTTGTCAAAAAATACATATTTTCAAATGTACATAAATCTTTCAAATGGTTTCATTAGTGACAAAAGTAATTAAACATTTGAAAATATATTTTCTGATTTGAGAAAACATTGTTAATTTAACAACACGACATTTGTAAGAGTGTGTTTTTGTTTAAATTTTCTGTAAAAATAATAGTTTATTTGAAATTTTTTTTGTTTTGGCGATAATATATTTTCCGTTTAATAGTAGATCTATTGTTGGGTTTTTGCTAAGAATTATTATTAATTTTGGGAGCAATGTGAAATTGCACCAGGTCGTATTGCAAAGGTATCGTGCGATAAATTTCATCTCTGGGGACTAAAATAGGCGTATTTGCTTTCCATTTAGTGCTCCTTTTCTATCTTGTTGAAAATATCCGCCTGTACTGGACGCACAACTTGAAAAGGGAGGGTTACCACTACATCACGAAATTGCTTCAACTAAACCCACTTATGTCCCATCCTATTCTCTTTGATCTAAGGTTCTAGATGGGACTTATGATTAGTTGACAGTTTTTCTTGACAGCTCTTCTTGACAGAAAGAGTACAATATGGTCGTTAGACAATCTCAAAGGGCCAATAAATGTATTAACAGAATATTTACTTTCTAAACCGAAAAAAAACCTTTTTTTTTTATAAATGTGTTCTAAATCATCACAGACAGACGGACAAACGGACAGACGGACAGACGGACAGACGGACAGACGGACAGATGGACAGACGGACAGACGGACAGACGGACAGACGGACAGACGGACAGACGGACAGACGGACAGACGGACAGACGGACAGACGGACAGACGGACAGACGGACAGACGGACAGACGGACAGGCGGACAGGCGGACAGGCGGACAGACGGACAGACAAGCGACTGATCTTTGTTTTATTTTAATTTTAATAAAATTGAACTTTTATAGTCGAACCGAAAGTGAGAGGGAGAACTTTTATTTTACAACCTCAAAATGTATTCGAAATTCCAAGAATTGTTATTCAAAAAGATTGTTTTATTAACGTATTCAAGTTCTTCAGTAGTTATCTAATTATTGATTTTTTGTTAGAATCTTTACTTTCTGAATTAAAAATTTCGATCAGCTTTAGTTTTCCGTACAGCAACAATCCCTATTTTTGTAAACCACTTGAAAATTTTATTTCTTCTTTGAAAATAACCCAGAAGCATTCGTTCTTTACGGATGTCTCTTAAATGTTTACTTATATCGATTTTATTATAAATTATATTATATTTTAAGGTGGTTTGATTTGATAGTTGGCAGCGCTGACAGGATTTACCATACACTTAAACTCTTTGGTAAATTTCTATTTGTATAATACAAATTTTAAAAACCATTGGAACAATTTAGATGTGAATCTTCTCTTAACATAACTCAATATAAACTTTTGCTACCTGTAAGCTTAAAGTTAAATAACGATATAAAATAAATTTGTTTAAACATAAGTAAAGTAAAAAGCCATAATTTTTTAATATAATCTCAGGGTGATGCTTCCTGCTTTTTACTTGTTTAGAAATGAGGCGCTTTAATTAATCGACCATAACATAAATCTCAATTTTTGCTTGGAGTTAATCGTTGGTATAGATATTTTCTAAGAATTTTCCTTAATTTTTTTATGATTTTTCACATTTTTCTTCCACAGTGAAAATTCAGACGGAAGGAAGATTTATTATTTTTTAAATTTTATGGTCTTGTTGGTGGTGCGTACATACCACAAATACATCTTGTTATTATCTGAATAATTGAAATTGGATGGTATTATTGATCCCTCTATAGAGCGGGAACGGTTTTGGTTCATAATTTTTCTTTTAAATTCCTAAAGATTAAATTCACCCACCTTCTTATACGCACTTGTAGGTCGAGAACACCTTTCCAACTAGAGCATTTTTCTGTAAGGAACTTCGATAACCAAATGTTTATTTTATCATTTTTTCTTTTTACTTGAAGAATTCCGAAACGGACATTTCTATCTTAATAAGAATTTGTTGATATTAATTATCTAAGATCTTATGATTCCCCCGGGATTTCTTAGAAATATCTGTACTCCCAAGGCACTCATCAATTTCTTGGGAAAATAGCAAAAGCTTAATTTGTCCGTTTTCTGTGCTTGACTAATTTCTGGGGCTAAGTGAAAATATACGATTCTAATAAATCCGTATATTTCTTGACAAAACGAAGGCGTAAATTTTGTCCGGGTCAGTCCTAAAATTCCCTGGACATAATTTTGCTTTAGGGTAGGAACAATAAATCCGGCTACTTAATGAATCAGATATGTTTCATTTCATCAATCTTTCGCGAATTTTTTGATACAAAAGCACCAAAATATATACGCATACACATACAGAAAAGGTGCTAACTAAAGTATTCGACAAGTCATAGTCTACTCTTGCCCAGTGGTCTATAAAGGGCCGTTCTACGCGCTCAATAAGAATTAATTTCTCAGACTAGCGGCGGCGACAACGACGAAGACGAAGACGAAGACGAAGACGAAGACGAAGACGAAGACGAAGAGTAAGGGGCCGTGCGGTTGTGGAGATTACGTTATGAATGGCTTTATTGATCCGAAAGAAATATCATTTCGCCCATATTCAAATATTAGCTATTCGGAGCTGTACAGGTCTGTCCCCCGAGAAGGCATTCCATAATTCCATAATTCGAATTAGTATTCAAGTCATTAACTAAGTTAAGTTCCGTGCCGCCTGGTGTCCACTTTGGCTTCGGCTCGATTTTTCTCTGGATTGACGAAGTCGCGTTGACATGGCATGGAATTGAAGGAATCGAATAAGAAAAGCGCAAAAGCTTTCCACCCTCGCGGCCTCCTTTTGTGTGTGTGTGTGTATGCATATATGTAGAGCCCCCAAACACACACACACTCACACACACACACTTGGTGGTTGGGGGTACGACCCTCTGCAGGTATTTTTCAGCCCCCAATGACTAATGAAGTTAGAAATCGAAGTGGCGGCTTTCATGGTAACAACAAGGCGAATCTCTGTTTTTGCTTGGTCGATGATCATTGGGTGTGCCCCTAGGGGGTGTTAGTGGCGCTTTCTTTAAGCGTCACAGGAATTTTTAGGGGCGGGAGGTAGGGAGCTTGGGGCTGCTTAGGCATGAAGTAAGTGATTTACAAATGCCGCCGCGGGCGCGGATGGGAGGGAATTCGATACAATATCAAATCCGTGTGCCAAACTCGCTGAGCCTTATTGGTCGCAACAGAGTGTGACGGCAAAGATTTTTGGGGGCTGATTAAGCGGCCTATCGCCACCCTGCGTCTTCCGTCAAATTGTTGGTACCTACCTACCTACCAACTTTCCTCCCGCCAACGCGGCCAGTGCTATTAATCAACAGCCCGAAAACCGTTCCAGTAATTAGGTGTCAGACAAAAGTTCAAATCCAAGCCAGAATCATTAAACCATCCCGGAGACGTTAAGACCCTGTGCGCGCTCTCGCTGGAAGGAGGAAAGTCCCGCAGAAAGGGTTTTAATAAATCTTACGAAAAGTACAATGAGATTAGTGGATTAAGACAGGATAAACATTTATGTATGGTTCCGTAATAAATGGAGGCAAATTGCTGATGTAATTAAGGGAAACGCCATCATTTTAAACAAAACAAAGCGAACACGTTTTTGCGCGGCAATTAGTCGAATTAAAAGGAAGTGAATATCCGTATCCGCGGTACGGGTGTAATCATACGCTTATCCACTAAATTTATAAAGTGAACGTATAGGATTAATTTTAATCCCTTCTGCCTAAAATCCTCCCTTTGAGCGAGCGATATAATGTACAATTGGTTATTTATTTATGTTGTTTAGGAAAACCATAATTCATCCGAATCACAAAACCGAGCGGTGAAATCGTATTTCTTGACTTCTTAAAAATGTCTACATTATTAATTTCGTTCATTAACTTTTTGACAAAATTACACGTAAAATTTGAAATTAGATTAAAAATGGAAAAATATCAATGTGTCTTTTAGAATGTTAATTGTAAAGCTACACCGGTATGTAAAAGAATTCCATTGTATGCATAAAAGTCATGTAATTTGGCATCTGAAAGAGTAAATTTGAAATTCTAAACGTCAGACGAAAAATCACATTGGTATTCAAATTTCAAACTGACACACTTCAATGACTTTGAGAAGAAATCATCCATAAATACCAGGCCCGGCCCAAGGGTTTTTGGCGCCCTAGGCGAAAGTATTGTTTGGCGCCCCCCTCCTCCAGAATTAAGCCACTCCCCTCCCCCAATATAATTTAGTCACTGAACTACAGGAAATTTAAAACATGAACAAAATTTTAAATGTACCTTTTATTGTCAGATAATCGTCACAGTTTAACTTATTTACACTTTCCAAAGGACCCTACAGCCAACAAAAAGCTTAGATATTTTGTTTACTGGCTTTCTTTTTGGCAAATGTCGCAACCAAACCGTTAAGCTCGATATTTTGAGCCAGCTCTCGCTCAATGGATATTGTGGCCAAACCAACCAATCTTTCTTGAGTCATAGATGACGGGAGGTACGTTTTTATGAGCTTCAGTTTTGAGAAGCTTCTTTCTCCTGATGCTACCGATGCTGGTAGTGTTAGGAGAATCCGCAAAGCAACATAAAAGTTAGGAAAAGTTTCTTCTAAGTCTGATTTTAAAATGAAATCAAGTACGTCTTTCGGGGTTGACTGCTTGTCAACTCGTCTGGAGATAGCTTGTAGTTCTCCACACAACTCCACTGCGTCAACTTCCTTCGACCGATCATGCGTCAACGCTTTTTCGAGGGCTGCACATTTTTCTAGGACGAACTTTGACGGTTTGTCTTCTAGCTCATCAATATGGTACAAAAACCCAAATTTTGAATTAATTTCTTCGAGCTGCTCAAATCGTTCCCTAACTGAGCTGATGGCAGTGTCCAGGATTGCAAAATAAAAACTGACCTTGAATTTCTGTTTAGGATCTTGAATTGGGTTATCCTCTCCCTCATAAGAAAATTGTCTTTTCTTTTTCCCTAGACGTTTTGCTGTAGACTCTTGTTTAAATGTCGTCGGAATGTCAAGATCCTCTGCAATTTCCCTGGCATCCACTAACATCTTCTCAAAACCATTATCACTTCTTGACTTGTGTTATCGCGCAGCCATTTGGATTCGGCCAATCACATTTCGCCCCCATCAGCGCCATATTGAATTATTAACCAATGAATCTTCTAGATTTTAGTGCATAAATTTAAAAACAAATAGATATATGTATACTATAAATGATCGCGCTGGGGGCTGCGCAGTAGGTTGCGCAAATTAATCATCCGAGGGAACACATCTTATATTCTTTTACATCTTGAATAGATATCTAACCACATGCTGGCGCGAGGGGAGGGGGCTCAACGCTCAAGTGTAGTGTAGCTTCTGAGTAGTGATAATCGAGTGGAAGGGCGGAGTGGGAAACGAGAAAAGATTCAAGCTGTAGGGGAAATCTAGTTTAACTTTGTTAAACAAATAACTAAGAACACCTCAGAACGTCATAAACTGACTGATCCCGGTTTAAATTAACTTGTTGTGTTTTTATAATAAATAGAAGTACCTATATTTTTCAAATATTTTTCTTGTATAAAAAAATGTGTATTTTTGCGCCCATGCGCCCTCCTTTTATCGGCATACTGTGCCGCCCCACGTGCTGACCGCGACCGCCCCAAGTACCCGCAGCACCGCTGCGATACCCAGGCGCCCGCTAGCGCCCCTCAGGCCTTGGCGCCCTAGGCGGTCGCCTAGTTCGCCTATATGGTAGGGCCGGCCCTGATAAATACTTCAAATATTCAAATACTAAAATATTCAACATTTACACCCTTCTTACCTCCATTTATAAGAACAAACACTTTATGTTTCAAATGTATCAGTATCAAATGAAAAAAAAAACGATTCAAGTTAATCACCGAGGTAACGATTTTGGGTTTGAAGAACTGGAATTTCTTTTTTTGCTAATCTATTGTAATAAAAATTATGAATCAGACGACAGATTTCATCAAAGAAAATTCAAAAATGGCCTTTTGTTTTTTATTAAATTCCATAATCAGAAAAGTGATTTAATTTATTTTGAAACTTCAATTATTGTTTAGAATCGATAGACTTCAACTTTCATTGCTATCATCATTTCAGAAACTCAAATTACTGTAGGTTTATAAACATGTCTTGTCTGGCATCGACTCCTGAAATTACTTGTAAATATTTAAGAATCAATAATTTTATATATTGGCCTTTAATACTCTTTTCCTTAAAGTATTTAAGTAAAGAATATTATTTTTAACTTTTTAGTTCAGGTTTAGGTTTTAAAGTATGTTTTTATTTTTTTGTAAAAAGTTATTTTATTTTTCAATTTTTAGTTAACGGGTAGTGGGTGAAATTTAATAAATGGGATTCACCCCCCAATTTTCCATCCTTAGAGGTAGTATATTTCCTTCAAATTTAAATGGTACTACCCCGAAGATACAGCCTATTCAATATAAAAAGAATCATTAAAACCGGTTCACAATCGGCGTAGACATCGCGTAACATACACACAAAAAAAAAAAAAAGAAAGAAATGCGGTCGAATTGAGAACCTCTTCCTTTTTTCTGAAGTCGGTTAAAAAGCATGTCTTTACTTTTATTTCACGATTGGGGGTATCAACAAGACGTATCATACGCGAAGATACTTAAAAATTCAAAACAAGTGGGCATACATACCGCCACCTTCATTTGGCTGTTGGAATGATCTTTGTGAATTTGTCTGTCCGAAGGACTTATTCTAAAACGAGATAGTTAGAATTCGGTCAACATTTTGGTCTTATTTTCGAAGTAAGTTTTTGTATGAGATCAGCATGTCAGTGTTCGAACCTAAGGAACATTGAGAAATTTTCAAAGCTTAAGGAAAAATCACAAAATAAAGCACTCATATTAGAATTAATGTTACGTAAAATTCATACAGAACGCGACCGATCGAAGTCCGCTGAAAATATGATTAAATGCAAAACAAGAATAAACAGGAACAGCTCTTCCTTATTTGTATGTCATTTTAACATATTTATCCAAAACATTTTTACTGTGCAATATAAAAAAACCCAAAATTCGATTTTTCAAAAAAAAATGTTCTAATATGTAGTTTACTATAAATTGCAGGATTTTAAAGCTACATACTCAAAAATGGTATTTTCGTCGAACTGAATCGAATGACATCAAAAAATTAATTTATGTGATTGTGTTGGGGTCTCAAATCTTGAAAACATAGAAACTCGAAAACACAAAATATTATGGGTATTCACACTTTGGTGCGACTTTGTGGTACGCGCAATTTTCCTATTGAGTGAACACATTCAATATTGATACATTGCAGAATGAAGAATATATGTCAAAAAATTATCAGTCAGATTAAAATTTCAAAAAAATTAAAGTTGTATGAAATTTTGTACAAGACAACGTTATATAAAAAAGCCGTGTAATTTTAAAAAAAAAGCAATTAATCGATAATTTGCTAAACGATGCTGCCCATGAAATTTGGATGACGGAAGAATTTGGTATCACAATAATTCGAATTCAAATTTCGTTGACAGCTGGTATGATTTTGCAACCTTGCAATTTCGCTATACGTCTGAAGTATTGCAAATTTGCAAAGGTATTGCAGACTGATCTTCTTCAGAATTGTTGTTCTACCATTGCATTTCCATGTTCTCGGATACACCGGATGCAAGATCTGTTTGCACCAAAGCTTGAATAAGCATTTTGAAAAAATAAAATTTTGAAAAAAAAAACAAAATCCGGAATAAATACTGAAAATTCAAAATGTTCGGCATTATACATTTTCGGGATTTTCAAGATTTTTAATTTTCACAATTTTTTAGAATTCATTTAAGATTTAATTATTATTGCATTATCGAATATACGTGATTATTTTTCATTAATTCTTAAACTACTATACAGACATAATCAGTATTATTCGAAATATATAAATATTTATACATTTATATTTATTGCGTAGGTTATATATGTATTAGTTATTTATCCTATACTAATCCCATTTTATGCAAGAGATTATTTTGTTTATTCGTTATAAATTCATCAATTGTATAATTAAGAACAGAGATTTTTGTTATATTAACGTACACAATCTTTATAATTTTTAGCAATCTAATAAACGTCGGTATTTTATTCTTTCAGGATTATATGTTTCTCAGTTTTAAAGAAAATCATTTAATATTTATTTGAATAACTTATGAACTGCTAAATCCGATTTTGTTTTCAATTCAGTCAAAGCTATGTTACATCAAAACGTGTCAATTTCAATATTAATAAGTTAATTTGCATCATCTGTTTATGATTTTCACATTAAAATCTTCAATGCTCCCACAGAGGACGGTTATACTTTTATTGTAATTGGAAGGAAGCAGCCGTCGGAGAATTTTCTTCCTCGTGTTCATAAAGATTTATATCATGTTATATTAGCCAGATAGATATACTTATATGTATATATAATGCATTCATAGAATAAGCATTATACAATAATAATTTATAATGATTAATAGATTAGTAAATACAAGAGCCTTAAGTCTGTCCTTCGTGAAATGCGTAGAATTGGTTAATTTAGAAAATTCGTAATTCATCGCAATCACCATGCTGAGCGAGGTCTGGTTTTGGTTTATTTTCTAATAAAACAAAAATCGGAATCTATTCACAGAAACCGAAAAAGTCTACGAGTGCAGAGGTAAGAAGGTCACACGGGATCAACAGACGACCGAGTGGCACGGAATTCATATCTGATACACGTTTCTTTGCATAAAAAATATAAGAAAGGTTACTTACGATTTATTCCCCGAATATTTCAAGATGAGTACTTTTATCAAAAAATTTCGAAACACGCAAGGACACCAAATCTTAAGAAAAGTACGAAGTTCGCCGTTAAACTGAATTGGGCCACACATGTTCACTGAATAGAGGTGGCGAGGTTTATAGCTTCTTTAGAACATTTTACGATTCTGACTGAGAAAAGGTGTGGCATAAGGAAACTTTATAAATTTTAAAGGAATGTTGCTTCCCTGAATATTACCTTAACGAATCCATTTGTTCAAAACAACCCACTCACTGCTCTTAGGCATTTACGAGCATGATTTAAGAGGGATGAAATGGGAAAACTAACTTAGAAACTTGCGAATATTATTCACTGAATCAAGTATTCATTGTTTTATGCGCATAAATAGTAGATGTTTGAAAAGAAAACATTTTCTTAATATATATTTATGTCTATATTACCCAAAAATAAATATAAAAATATAAAAGAAATTACATTATTTATAAACAAGAAAAATATTCTCAATATGAACAGACATTTGGGTAAAAAACAAAATATATGGTAGATTTAAGAAAAATATTTTTAATTTTTATATATATTAACCTTTTCGGTCCTACTGTAACCTATAATTGGCATTCACGAAACATTCTCTGGGTGCGAAGGCAGCCTAAATTTTGCATTCGTGCAATATTCTCTGGGTACGACCGCCGCCTAAGGCCGGCCTTCACGAAAAGTTCTGAGGAAAGCTATGTGCAATCACTCTAGTGGAAAACTTTCAAAACAGACATATTCTCATATTCTAAAAAAATTAAGGAAAAGCTCAGTATCAATTTTTAATAAGAAAACCAAAGCTTGAATTCAATTTGAAAATCGGTTTTTTTGTATTAAATCTAGACTGGGTTTTAGTTAATTTTTTTCGAATATGAGCCAATGTTCTTAATTTAGGAGGAATTACTCACAATTGAAAAAGCAAATTTGAACTTAAAACTCAAAAGAAAGTCTCTTTGAAAATTATAAAAATGAATATTTTTGGGAGTGTAAAAAAGTAAAAAAGAAAAATGAAAAGAAAGAAATGAAAAGTTATCTTAAATAGATAAATTTTTCTTTAGTTTCTTTTCACATAATTGATTTTTTTTAATTAGACATTTGAATTATTATAAATTTTAAGAACTATTTCTTTTGTATTAAGAAAAATTTTCCCTGGTGGTTTTTTATTGTAAAATTTGCTTGCTTGACGAAAGTTTTTATTACAAATAGAAAGCTTTTTCGTTCAATGTACCTAACCTTTACCGTAAACTTACGTTACATTATATTATTTATATTACCACCATTAGTTTTAAAGTCTCTTTTCATGCTTTTGCCCAAAAACATTACGCACTACACTCAAAAAAAATATCTGCTTTCAACAACTAACTTTGTGCTTCCTGTGACTATTTTTACTTGTTATTTTCACTTAACAAGATTGCTGGTTAGCATGACCAGAGAAATCTATTCAACATTTTTTTAAAATTATATTGTTATTTAAAATACACATCTAGTTGAAATGATATGAAGGAATTAGATTGTTAGATCTAGTACGACAAACACGTTAAATTGACGCGTTTCACACTCATTAAATAATTTACCCACTTACTTTGTGACATTATATTGATTCTCACATCTGTACACTTAATATTTTTATGTAAGCTATTTTATAAAAATGAATCCAGGGTTTAACATGTTAGGCGACAGTTGTTCTAGTGTTAAACTAAATTCTCTTACAGGCATGTAGCAGCAACTACTGACCATGTTAACGTTATGAAAAATATGCTACACCTTATCAATTTAACTTAAACTAAAAGTTAAAAATTGTAAATGTTATTTTCCCATATAAATGCGTATTCTTTAACCAGACATACACAGGCATACGCAAGCACGCAGCACACGCGCTACTTCAACCCTAAATGTTGAAAGAATTTTGAAGAATGCTTAAGGAATTAATTTCAAACGCCTACGGTAAGCTCTTAAAATTCCTGAAAAAGCATATTCATAAATGGTAACAACGACAGCAAATGAAAATGGAAAAGGCATTTATTGACTTTTAAAGAACTGAAGTGTGTTATGCTTTCGTGTCACTGTTGTACCTATGCCTTTCGCTCATCAGCACGAGCTCTCCTTGGGAAAGTGTTTACCAATCTAACATCCTTTTTGCCAGCATTCCCACTTTCTTATTTTCATTACATGACTCTACTCAGACCGAGTTATTGGCAGAATATGTTGACTAAGGACGGTTTTATCGATACTGTTTGCTTAGGATGTTTTCCTTAAGCTGCCGGTTTGGTTTGCTGAATCCTTGTAACGTCGTACTACATTCATCCCTTTTATGGAGTTTTAAGGGCTCTCTAGACTTAATAAACATGAATACGTCATCGGTAATGTGATTAATTTTTTAATGTATGCGAATTAAAAAATTTAAAGTATCTAATTGTGTTTAATAAATTTTTAGCGTGAAAATAGGATTTTATGATGCACTTAATAGTGATAATTTCATTATTGTGCATCTGCTAATTTTGTGAAGGACTATAAATGCCAATAACAGAATATAATTACCCATTAAAACATAATAAACAACTCTGGAACGATCGAAGGACTCAATTGATTGTATTTTTTTTTACTTTTGGTTATTTGTAGCTATTAAAAGTAGTTTTTAATACGTCAAACTAATCCTACACCCTTTCATTTGTCTCTCTGTATTATTTATGATATTATTCTCAAACATATTAATGAGCTGCCGGATGATTAGGTATACCTCAAGACCAGATAATATTCCTCTTACTATTTTAAAACTATGTTCTATGGAATGGATTTTTTCAAGGTCCAGGCTTCAATGACACTTGGGTACGTCCTTATTTGTCAAAAAGGTCCTACTAGGTTGCTTTCGTGGTCCTAATTCGAGGAATATCCTAACCATTTCGGATGTTTCTTAGGGTAGCCATTTGGATCCTTTACTTTTCATTTTGTCAATTGCAATCTGTTGAATAGATACAACATTTTTGATCTATGCTGATGATATGAAGTTATTTTTCACACAAGGAAATTTGACGATCGTCATATGATTTAAAAGAATCTTAATATCTTACACTTTTGATGGGTTTATAATAGTTATAATTTTCTTTCATACTGACTACGCTGTCTTCGTCGAAATAAATCTGTTTAGGTGTTTGATTGTTGATTTAGGGGTTATTCTTGAGAGCAAACTTGACTTTGTTGAGCAGATCAATTCCATAGTTATACAGGCTTGTTTTGTATTGTGTTTTATAAAAAATAGTCACTTGAGTTCTCTAACATTACAGTATATAAACCAACTTTACCTCTCATTTAACCCTCGTAATCTAAGGGAACTAAGTCTTCTATAAACCAACCGCTGTATAAATAACTATGGTATTTATGAGCCTATTAATCGCATGTGCTTAAGTATTAACAAGTATGCTCATTTATTTAATGCATGTTTTAATAAGCTTGCATCGAAAAATGCTTGTTTAATTGTCATTAATCACATGATAATACATATGAATTTTTGTTCTGCATATTGTATGTTAGTACTGATTTTATTAACATTTACTGCAGCATCTTCTGTTTGTAGCTTTAAATACATAGTAAAAAGATGCTGATGCTGTCAAATAGGTATTATAATTCAGGTAAAGAAAAATAAGCTTTAATCATCATGATTATAATTTTCAACTACATAGTTAAAAAAATTCTTAGTCCTCTTTAAATCGATGTTATTAAACTTAGGGCATTCTTCCTAAATGTAGGAGAAAATTATATAAAAATTTCCGCGGTGGAGGAATTTAAAATTTTCACAAAATCTAGGGAATTTCCAGGAAAATCTGTAGTATACTTTTTAGAGATTTCACAGAAGGTTCGCTCTCTCTTAATGTTGAAAGCATTATTCTAGCAAGATATTTATAAACGATTATTTGTAACAGTGGTAATCTAACTTAATCTATTTCAATCCGAAAAAAATTTAACTGCTAATTTGCATAAAAGAATCAAAACGATTTTATGTTCTAATTTTATTAAACTTAATTTCACATCTTTATTATTCTTTGCTTTGAAGGCTTGTTTTTAATAAATTCTATTAAGTGCCATCAAAGATATTTAGAAAGGAATTCATATTATACGTACATTAGCATTTAAGAAATAATGGAATACGCTGATCTTTCATAATCTTGTTTTGAACAAAAGTGTTTTTTTTTAAACATTTAAGACATTAAGAGCTCTCAAATTTAATGAAAAATCGGAAGGTATTTTTGTGTATTAGCCTTCAATGTTCTGACAACACTGCTTCTAGCTAACAATTTGTAGGAAAGGTTTTGTGGTTTTGTATTAATAAATATTGCAAATACAAGTATTCAATCAGTCCTTTATTTTCCTTCAATTTGGAATTGTATGTATCCTCTAAATCTAAACATTAGAAAATTTGTCCAAGAATGATGATGTTAAAAAGATTTCCATTGACCTTTAATTTCATGTTACAAAAAGTTATAATTCAAAATTTAAAGGACATAATTTTGCATAATAAAATAATTAAATTTCGCTCTCCTTTACCGAAATGAAGGCACAAGTTTATTCCAAAACAGAGTTGCTTTCATTAGTCATAGTTGAAATTAATTACCTTATCAAGCTGCTCAAATCACGACCACTGACAACAGAAGGACATATCTTGGTAGGGCGCAATAAATTCCAACGCGGCGCTGGTTCTGCCAAGGCGTGGGTGGCGCGGGAGGAAGGGGTAGTTATTGAAACTTTGCGCCATAAATAACGATCGCAGTGAGGGCTGCAAGGAGCCCTTCTACCCTGCGCCAGGTATGGATGAATTCACTGGGGCAAGCTGCTTCAGTGCCAATGCAAGTTTTCCTCTTGAGTGGTCTTTTGCATTTAATATCTTCCTTAAGAGTGGTAGTCGCCACTCACCACCAAGGCAACCTGAGGTGCAATAAAGTCGAATAATATGGGGCAGTTGCAGGACGTTAAGGGGCTGTAAAAACTTTTCCAAGAAACTCTATTACACTGAAGGAAGCCAAAAACACTTTGCCCACTTTTATAAGGAGCAGGGCAATAAGACATCCGCATGGACTCCTGCAAAGCGCTGATAATTGTAGCCTTGCACAGCAAATAAATGAAAACCGCCTAAAGTGTGCGATTACAGCAAAATTTTAAGCATTCCGGGTTTCGAAGGGAGAAAGGACGTTTGGGCCCTTAACAAATTTCAACCCAAGATTTCCGGCCTGCATTGCAGCCAATTCGGGTCTTGAATTATGTAAGACCCTCACTTCCGTGTCGGGGAAAATTCCTACATGTATATTTTGCTGCCAGAAATTTTCGCTTACAGCGCCAGTGTAAGAAAATTGTACCTTGAATTTAGGGAACAGGTTAAATTTGCAGATTACCTCATTACAGTATACGAAATATAAATTGTTTTTTTTTTTTGGTAACAAGTCTACTTTTATGTTGGATGCAATGTAAGATTAGTAACTTAGCCTAAATATATTATGAAAACTTAGTTATTAAAAATGTTTATAATGAGAGATTCGAATCTAAATTTTAATCTAAACCATCCATTGGTTTCACTAAAAACTTAGAGGAGTAAATAAGAATTAACGATATAGAGATTATATATAAATTAAAGCATATTTTCTAATCCAGGATGTCAGATACGTCCACTTCAGAAGGGCTCAGGAGTTAATTAGAATTTGTTGACTATATATTGCTTCTCTATGTTCCAATATTAAAATAAGGTATTATACTAACTTAGAATTTCCAGATTTACATTTTTATTCAAATAAAATCTAATATGGTCCCGAAGATTCTCACACAAAAGGCTGATTCTTAAAAATTAAAATAATTATTGTGAACTGAAATTTTATTTATTACTTTATATAAGAAGGACCACCAGGGTGACGTACAACTAGTGTAAAAAGAGAATGAAATTTGTTTTATAATTCGTGTTAAATCAAAATTATGTAGATAAAGTTCGTGTAAAACAGAACTGGGTGTGCATATATCAGGGAATGCCCGGGGCTCTCTACGGCATGGGTTAAACTGGCAAAAATAAAATTAGAAATCAATTTTATAAATATGATTATGTTCAGCATGATTGTTGTTATCGTTAAGTTTAGCCGTTTTTATTAAATTTTTTATAAAATGGCATAAATATGACTAGATGGAGAAAAATTGAGATTCGTTACTACTTGACTTAAATAACGTAAAATAGAAGTTTGTGGAATATAAAGAAAAAAATGGCTACGCTTAATGATAACCACTCCGATGGCGAAAGCTGTATTGTTAAAAATCTTTAAACTGAATGATTAGTCCAAGCAATTGCTGAGATCGGTCAGCTCCTTTAAAATCCATGGAAATCGAGAAATCTAAGTCGCTATATTTGATCCACCATCTTGGATTTGCAAATTATGATAATATTCAAATTTAGTGGCCTTAAAATAATCATTGTACCAATGTTGTTTACAATGTTTAACAATTGTTTACAATTGCGGAATTCAAGTCACCATTTGAGGATTTAAAAATGTAGTTTATATTGTAAGTGCCCTCAAAATAATCATGGTACTAATTTTCATTAAAATCCAATGAAATCGAAAATTTTTTGTCGCCATTTTGGATCTGCCATCTCGAATTTCTAAATTTGGACTGCGGATTTAAAGTCAGCATTCCCCAAAACCTCTAAGTGCCAATTTTCATGAAAATCGCTTCAAATTTATGTAAACATGAAATAATTTGACTTCACCAGTAAACTATATTTTGATCTTTCGAAACTATTCCGCCCTTTCCCAACAGATGTCGTTTTTATTATTGCTTATATGTACTAATAAATGGCAACACTTGTGTTCGATAGTACTTTATGTCAGCTGTCAAACACACTATGTGACATTTGGTTGAAATATTAGCAAAAAGTGCTTTTATCTCCTTGAAAATGTCGGTTTTCGTTCCAAGGAAACATCGTTTGTTTGTGGAGATTTACGGTGAGCGTGCTCCACCTAATACAACTTGTAAGGAATGGTTTCGGCGATTTCATAATAATGATTTTGACACTGAGGACAAAGAACATGAAAAACCACCAAACAAATTTGAAGATGCGGGATTAGAAGCATTATTGGCAGAGAATTCTTGCCAAACTCAATCAGAATTGGCTGCAGCATTAAATGTTGAACGATCAACTGTTGGAAAGCGTTTAAACGCAATGGGAATGGTTCAAAAAGTTGGTAACTGGGTTCCATATGAATTGAAAGAAAGAGAACGTCGAAAAACAATTTGTGAAATGAAAGGGATGAAAAGGATTTTTGCATCGAATAATCACAGGAGATGAAAAATGGATACATTATGAGAATCCTAAACGTTAAAAAGCTTGGGTGAAGCCAGGTGAACCCGGTCCATTACAACCAAAGAGAAATGTTCACTGTGACAAGGTTATATTCTGCATTTGGTGGGATCAGAGAGATGCTGTTTATTATGAGTTGTTCGAACCCTCTCAAACTATTAATGGAGAAGTTTACCGACGACAACTAATGCGTTTGAAGGGAGCCATAGAAGAAAAACGACCAGAATGGGTGAATAGGCACAGTAAATTAATTCTTCAACAGGATAATGTCAAACCGCATACCGCGCAAGTCGTGAAAAGATATTTAGATAGACAGAACTGGGAAGTACTACTCCATCCGCCATATTCGCTAGACATAGCTCCTTCGGATTATCACTTATGTATTCCGAACAATGCAGTCAGATCTTACCGGAGAACGGTTCACTTCATACGAAAAGACCAGGATTTCTTCATGCAAGGAATACGTAAATTACCTGAAAGATGGGTGAAGGTTGTACCTGCCGATAGAGCATACTTTGAATAAACTTTTTTTCAATTTTCTAAAAAAGCAAATGTGTTTTATTTTAACAAAAAAGGGAGGAGTTATATTCATATACCCAATAACATATCAAATAAGATTTAAAAAGTCGCCAATAAATTCTATTTGGACCCTTCAAATCTATTTCGGAGATCCAAAGGTTCAAATAAGAATTAAGATGTTTCGAATAAACACTAATTTAATCCTTTAAAAATGTTTCAAAGATCTAAACTAAAGGCTAAACTAAAGAAAAGGAAAATTTTGATCTCCGCCGATCAAAGACGAAGGAAATCGAAACAGAACTTAAATTCCCATTCTAAATTATCTAAAAAAAACCCAACTCCATTAACCCACCAATAACATGTAATTTTGAATAGCGTGCAAGAAGCCTTCCACGGAGAATGCGGTCACTCATAAATGTTTCAAAATAATTTCTTTAAAAGCGCATAGTTTGTTAAATGGGGCTTTTGTACCTTACTCCGTGATTTACTCATACATGTTTCCATACAATGTTGCTCAAATGTTGAACCCTTTAACGTACAAAGGCGATTATTATTATAGCTATTCTAGAAATTGTTTTTATGCGGCATTTTTTCTACTCGTGTACTTATTTATTCTCACAAAGGTGCCACACGATTTGTGCATTTATTTATTCACAAGGGTAATTTACTTATTTCTTGTAAGAATATAAGATTTAAATTTTCTGATATATTTTCCTCCATGCTTGATAGAAATGTGCTTTAAATTTAACTATATTGGAAAATTTTTAGGATCTTAAGGTATTATTTCACTTAAACTGCAATTAAGTACACGTATTTTTGTTTATTGGTTGTGGCTTTACTCAAAAAGTGTTGGAAGGATTTTAATACAATGTTGATGAACAAATGATGCAAAATACATATATATTGTTTGAGAAAAATTAGATTACTTCAGAGATAGAGATTTTTAGGGAAGATTTTTTTGTAATCTAAGATTTGTATGGAAAAATAAAATATTAAAATCAAATCATACGTTTTAATTTCTTGATACAAAACTTATTAATTGTAATTTTAGATATAAATTTAGTAAATTTAACCGCCTCTCCTCGAAACCTTGGAAATAAATTATATAAAATATCTTAAAAATTTTGGAGCTTTTAATTTGAAGGTCCAGAAGTTGTATATCTATTTTTTTCCATTAGTTGATTAATTATTTCTGACACTCATAAATGACTCACAAAAAAACCATACGAAATTCTTATAAAAATTATAATTTTTGTATTTTAATATACGAGTTTAAATTGGTGACCTAAAAACCATCTTCGAACCAATTTTTGTAAAGTTCTTATTTATTCTTGGTTCGCCTTATTGGATTTGGGATGCGCAATCTTGAATTGCAATTAGTGATCCTGAAAGCTCCTTGTTCCAATAATCATGTAAATCCGATTGGGTTGAACATTTTTAGTCGCCAATACTGAATTTCTCCATTTTGATATAAAGATTGAAATTAGCGATTCCAAAAACACCCATATCCCAATGTAAGAGATAATCCCATTAAGTTAACTAGTTTTAGGCTGCCGTATTAGATAACTCATATTGGATTTTTCAGTTTTGATAACAAATTTTAAATAAGCTAATCTTCTAAACTTCTCTAAAATTGAGTGTTCAAATATCTTCCAACTTTTGGCCAGTTTTAGCAATTTGGAATATTATGGCGTTGAAATCGTCCAGCTTTAACTAGTTGATGCCTTAAATTTGAGTGGTAAAGTTTGATTTTGAAGCTTCTTATTATCAATAATGTAAGATATCAAGAATTTGTAAAATAAATTGCACGAATTGAAGATCTTAAGGCGAAAACCTAGTAGCTGTGAGACAAATAAAGAACTAAATTGACAATATTCCTTTACAATAAGTTTCTTGAAATGATGGTCATGGTCACTTACGTTACCTCCATCTACAAAGCCTACGGAAATCATATATAGATTTTTTGTCTACACTTCTCGAGAAGAATCCTCACACTGCAGAAGGAAACTTTTCCTTGAATCTTTAAAGTTTTTGTCTGAAGGGCTTGTTCTTTGTATATTGATTATTCCACAGGGTTTTGGCGCATTTTATGAAAAGAAAAGCATGTTAAATTTGACTTGAACATGCCAATTTTATCTCAATGTTCACAGTTTTCGGTTACCATCAGTCGTGTCTTACAAACGAAAATCAGAAAAACTTTGTAAATATAATTTCTTGCATGTAAGGGTCAGGGGATGTGTGGTGGGCGAAACTCATTAAAATGTAAAATGAGATGAAATTTTCTCTGCTCTCATTCAACAAAAGTTGCTTGATGCTATGTATTTTAATTTAACTCCAACTCCACGTTGTCTTCATGCATTAGAGAAACGACCACACCACGACGGTAGGACAAAAGCAAGTTCTACCAACTCTAAATTATGCATTTTTTCCTTCGGGGACAAGTGCAGAGCCAGAATAAATGATTCACATCTAATGGTTTCACCAGTAACTATGTCATAGAATTTTACTCTAGTTGACCGATATTTTTTTATAGTTTCAATTTTCTGTAAATATTTAAGTCATTTTACTAAAAAGGTATCACTCTCAGGGGGGAAATTAGTGCTAGTGGTTTTATGGTTTTGGCATAATCATATGACAAGAGCTCTTGGTCCTAAGAGTGCAAAAATGATAATAATTTTTAGTGGTCCCCGTTCGGACAGAATGACACATTTATGGAGTTTGGTTCAAGTCTGAAGGTAATATGGAGGTTAACTTCATTTTATAAAAGGAAGCGCAATTTTAATTACAAAATTATGTTCTGCAGGAATAAATATTAAAGTTTTATTGCAAACATTTTTCTCAACAGACTCAATTCTAAACATAATATTCAAGAAATTACTGCCTTCTCCAAATTGAACGAACATTACCTCAGTAAAGAAGGAAAAAATTGTTGGATTAAGGCTGTAGATGATAAACAACAAAGCCGAAGAAGACATACATAGTATTTTAGAAATAACATAACATAAAATAACATTGTGATACTTAAATAAAATTTGTTTAGTAAAGAGTGGACCATCGGCTGGTTTAATTTTAAAAATGCTATAAAATGCGCATTGTTCAATATTTTTCAAAATTCATTGATTTATTGAAAAGAGTAAACTTTCCGATTAGTTATACATTATGATTTCATAATGTCTGCTTCGGCTGGCTTGGCAGTAGCTCATCATTTGAACACAATTTTTCAGCACATTTTCGACGTTTTGGGACCCTCCTTCATTAATAGATCAATCAATATTGCGCTTAAGTGTCTGGATCGTTTCTATCTTTAGCGGCACTACACAAAAAAACACATCTCTACCGAAATTTAATTTTTATTTGTTTTTACTATTTCAGCAACACAGCACTCACATTGGAAATAAGTTCTCAATCTTTTTTTAAATACATAATTTAAATATATAGGCTTTTAACCTTAACTAAAAAAAAACATTACCCTTACATTTTACACAATTAATGTTTCAAAAAAAAGCGGCCAAGTGCGAGTCGGACTCGCCCATAAAGGGTTCCGTAGCAGCAAGTAACATAATATAAAAGTTCTTGTTATTATTAGAAAATAATGGTTCACGGTTATGTTTATGAAATTAAATGTTTTTTTTTTTATTTTTATATTTGAGTTGATTGAATGAAAGGTAAATTGCGGTTTACGATTTATGACGTATTAAAAAAAAACTACGCACTAGATCTCGTTCAAACCAATTTTCGGTGGAAGTTTGCATGGTAATGTACATCACATATTTTTTTTGGTTTTATCATATCTCTTATTTTAGAAGTTACAGGGGGGGACACAAATTTTACCACTTTGGAAGTGTCTCTCGCGCAAACTATTCAGTTTAGAAAAAAATGATATTAGAAACCTCAATATCATTTTTGAAGACCTATCCATAGATACCCCACACGTATGGGTTTGATGAAAAAAAATTGTTGAGTTTCAGTTCTAACCCCCAAAATTTATTGTTTTTTTTCTATTTTTGCGTGAAAATCTTAATGCGGTTCACAGAATACATCTACTTACCAAGTTTCAACAGTATAGTTCTTATAGTTTCGGAAAAAAGTGGCTGTGACATACGGACGGACAGACAGACAGACAGACAGACAGACAGACATGACGAATCCATAAGGGTTCCGTTTTTTGCCATTTGGCTACGGAACCCTAAAAACATGGGAAAATCCTCAATGATCATATTTAATATTTAATCATTCCATATCTAGAAATTGAAATTTGATTGAATAAATTTGTACATTATCGTTTTAAATTAAATAAATTGCGATACAACACATAATATAAATAGTTTTCATAGCAAAAGCGTTTCTGTTTAATTAATTAATTAATTACTGAAGTTTCACATAATTATTAAATGTGGTATAAATTTGCTTATTTAGTTAATACAAACCGCAAATATGATTCAATTATAGATAGAGATAGTAATTCAAGGTCAGAAAAAAGCTGGTTGATATTTGTTGGTTAATAACGAAAACTCACTGAAAATTAATGAAAACATTAAAAATTTAATATAAACTCATAGTGTATCAAACATTACTCTGTGAGAGGAAATTGTTTTCACACTCACTTTATGCGACAAAATGAGGAAATTTTTACGATAGCTCTGAAATATGCACTGGAAAATATTTTTGCTCAGCTCTGAATATTCCCCGAATCAAAATTTTAATTTTAATTTAAATCCATTGGGGGTCCCACTAAAAATATGAAGGAGCAAATGATAATTAAAGCTTTAGAGATTTTATATATAATATATTAAATTATATTTTGATCCCGAGGAAGATGTGATAATGTAAAACATATTCGAATAAAGCCTAAAATGAGTAAATATTTAGTAATCCTTTAGATCTATTTTGGGGATTCAAAGGTTTAAATAAAAATTAAGAAGTCACGAATAAGCTCCATTTTGATCCTTTAAACCTTTTTAAAAAGTAAAGTTTAATTTTGAGTGGCAGCCATACAACAAGAATTTTGATTTTTGGGCTCTGAATAGAACTAAAACATTCAGGTGCAGTTAACACGAAAATTAAATTATCTGGTTTATATAAAAAGTAATTTGAAAAATATTTTAAAATTTCTAGCTTAAAATACAATTCATTTCAGGGAAAATAATCTTGAAAAATTTGTTACATAAACTGGTAAATTAATACAGCAGATTGATAAAAAGTAAAAGTTTTTAACATAATTATTACGTTATATTATATGGGAACATTTTTGGTTTTTCAAAAATTTGCCAGATCCAAAAAAACAAAAGTAGTCCAAAAAATTCTGAAAAAATTTACATGCATTCTTGGGCTTATTTGAAGCATAACCGCAATTTTTTGTGGTTATATGATAATTCAATAGCGCAACGACAAGATAATCGACTTTGAGAAGAAAAATGACAAAAAAAAAATCAGCACTTTTTTGAAAAAACCGAAAAAATAACAGGGTTTTTGAAGATTTTATGCAAAACAAATACCAGATTCTGAAAGAGCATCCCCAAAAACCCCTTATGTACGAATTTGGAAGAAAATCGCCCCAATTTGCTATTCGAATCGTACAATTGAACTTGCGTGCACAAAATCTTCGTTTTGCGCATTAATAAGTTAAATTAAATGTCATTGTCAGAAATTATCCGTATTGTTATAAAGAGATATTAATTTAAGATCATCAAACTCTTTAATTCATGTAATATAATGCTAGCAGCTTAGCACCATTATTTCGTTTCTCAATTGAAATTTTAACTTAGGTTCGTGAAATATAATCAGAATTTTAGAAATAATCTATCCACTCATGTATATTTCTTACCGCGGTATTATCATTACTTTACATTAATATATCCATTCATTTATATTCATTACTCGTTTTAAGATTTAAAATTTACTTCAGTTTCTATTAACAAACAAGAATATTTAAAAATGAAAATAAAATCTGTTCTGTTTTCGGCACTTGCATATGTATTTAAATTAAATATCTGCTGGTATCGTTCATACTTTAAAATTTATTCGGAAAACTTTTAATAGGTTTAAAGTTTAAAAAAAAAATTATACATTATTTTGTGTTGTTCCTAATTACGAAAATTATGAATAAAACGTAATTCCATATTTTTAAAATGGATATATTCGAAAACGTGAAAAAAGAAAAACTTATTATATTGGAATTTTAAATGACAGCAAATATTAAAGTTAATAACTTTCTTGGTAAATTAATCTCGGCAGTAATTAGTAATCGTTCAACGAATAATTAAGAGTGCCATCATAGCAGGAGCGTAACCGTGGGAAGAGCTGAAGCATTAACCATTTATCATTCCTTATTTATTGTCGCTAGATCATGAAATAGCGTCGCTATCGCACCCTATTTTAGCCGTGCTCCGGGGTGGAAAACTTAATGAAAATCTCGTTTTAATTGCAGTATTAAGTAAATTACCCTCTCTATTAAGAAGGGAAATAAGCGCAATCTATAGGGTGGGATGGGATCATCATTCCCTGAGGTAACAGGTGCAAAACTTCCATTGCATTTCTGTGCAAATGAACCAACAAACAAATACCATCCATACGAAAGTAGATATAATCGATTTAATGGACTTAATAATAACATACAGATTTGGTAAACCAAAATTGTATGCCGTATGCAGGGTCCTGTAGAAACACATTTCCATATGTCTATATGGTGGAGTCTTTCGTGTAGAGGCGAAGTTTTCTAAAGAATCGTGTATCTGAGCAACACATAAATATAAGTACTTACATCCGACTGAAGAGTTTTCAGCAAAGACCTTCACACTACTCATATTCGGGGAATTTCACCTAAAAGCAGAAAAGTGTCTTTTTCCCTTCGTCTTGTACTTTTACTTTTACTTCTATGAATACGCTCGTTTTACAATAAAAACGTCGTTCCTTTCGAGTCAGTCGTCTTTCAGCTAATTGCGACGATTTAATATTAGAAAAAGATGACAATTGATGCTCCATGACGAAGTCAATTATGCAAAAGTCTGACAAAGAAAAATATAAGTTTTGTTCGCAAAAGTGTATTTAATAATTCGACGATTCATATTTCACTTTGAATATGGATTTATTGAAGCATTTGGCTGTGATAAATTGAATATTTATTTATTTATGATTTCAATACGACTGTAGTATATTAGGCTTGATTTTTATCACGCGGATCGTGCTCTAGACCTTGCTCAGTTGAAAGAAAAGATTTGGGTTAGAAAGGATTTTAATTTTAAAGGAAAATGTTAGTGTTATCATAAATAATGAAAGAACTTGAGTGACAACATGGAATTTTAGAATTAGAATAATCATTTGAAGACAAAGATGATGATTTATTTTTGGTGTTCCTTGTTTTCATCTAATTCTGATAATAAAAAGCATACAGTTCTTGAAAATTTCATCAGAACTATGTATAAGACGTAATCAGGATTTTAAAAAGCATTTTCGAATAAATAGGTAATTTAATGGGTTATATTTTTGGCGAAAGTACATAGTAGTTGGTTTATTAAGTTTAGTAACGTCTGATATTGATATATCCGAGAGTTGGAAAATCTATTTTGGAATTTGTAAGTTTTCTGCTTACAACTCTATCATAGAGGACATAGAATTATCATGTTATATGTTGGTTATGACTGAAGATTTGAGTAAAAAGGGAAAATACCGCATATCATTGATGTTGTAGACTGTTTTCATAAAAAACTTAAAGCTCCAAATCAGAATAAATTATGCAATTTCAACGGAAAGCATTATTACAACACTTCTTGTTTTTCTTGCAGCGTCATATGAAAGTCATATGTTACTGGATACAAATTTCATTTGAACTTTTCATTTTATGTGTTATTACTTTACATTTTAGATTGGTAGGTACTAGGTATACTACAAACATTTTCTCTTTAGACCTGACAAGACGACTGAGTGCTAGCAACGCTTAAAATAAAAATCGGTTGATAATTTTAAGAACTAAAATTCGGGTCTCAATACAGAGCCAGATAAAGTATTGGGTTAATTTTTGGTTGTTGTAAGCCAAAGCAGGTTCTGGGTGAAAAAAATAGGGATATTATTAAATATACGTCGACTGTTTAAATTTTTTGAACATATGTACTTATACTTTAGTTAGATACTTAATAATGATAAGAATGATAAAATAATTGATAATTATAACCGGCTAAGCTTCACATTTTTAGTCAAAAATAAAATGTAATAAAATATTTTAATAAACGCCGAGATTTTCAGTGTATTGAAATTAAAACTGTATAGTTTGATTGTTTATACAAACCAATATGGTTAAATTTAAAACTTTGAAATAATTGCAATTTAATACATTCATATACTGCAATATAATAAAAAAAAAGAAAGATTGCAATTGTGTATTACATTGACAACTATTAATTTAGATTTTAATACAGGTTGTAGCAGAAATAATTAGATTAATTTATACTGCCATATGTGCATTTGATGCCAATTTCAACTCGTCTCATTAATTCTGTTATACCCTCAATTACTATTCGCATTTCAATATTTGCAAATATTGCAATCAAATGCCAAGTTTTTAATTGTCAATCTAATAACTTTACCACCAATAATATGTGTTCGGTTAAATTTCGGTGCATGTCATTTACTTAAGGCCTAATGTTTAACTGACTTAAAAAAAAGGAGAAGATTCTGGCTTCGACTGTATTTGTGTGTGAGTGTGTATGTTACGCAATATCTTCGCCGATTGTGAACCGAATTTAATGATTCCTTTTTTTATTGAATAGGCTATATTTCGAGGATAGTCACATTTAAATTTGAAGGAAATATCCTACTTCTAAGGGTGGAAAATTAGGGAATAAGTTTATAAACATGCCTTGGTTGGCGCTGACTCCAAAAATAGCTGATAAGAAATTGTAAATATTTAAGTATCAATAAATGTGTATATTATTATTTAATGTTCTTTCCTTTAAAGTAGTACAAAATAGTATTTTTAAATTTTTAATTTAAGTTTATACATATAGGCAAAATATTGAAATCAGTTTTTCTTTTTTTTGTAAAAAATTTCGTTTTTTAATCTAATAAGTCAGGACAAGAAAAGTAGAAATTTTATATCGGTTTACATTGGAAAACATCAATATTTGCTGAATTTTAAGGTTTTGGATTAAGTTTAATTATCTATCACTCAGTATCACGTGCATATTGACTATTGATAAGAAAGATATAGACTATATCATACTAAATTAAACTCTTACAAGGAGAAGGCACCTAGTCGTCATCACCGATTTCACTCAAATTTATAGCACATGTAAGCCCTACAACAAATAAAAAAAATAAAAAATTTATCACTTCACTTAATTGTGGGCTACGTCTCTAGGAAATTTCTCAATTGGAACCTTTTTCTGTCTCTTAATTTATTAAGTTTAAAAACAAATTTGAATTATATTCTAAGGACCAATTAGAAAGCAGGAATTATGAAAAGTAACAACTCTTATATTTAATGTACCATCAAAAAACTTAATTTATAGATGTTCATCTAAAGGGTGTCCCAAAATGGTTTTCATTTTGAATTTAGAACCGTTCTATCACATATGAAACGCTGACATGGATTATGGAGCATTTCATAATCGAACAGAACTATGCATAGAAATTATGAAAATTCGCTACCAAAATGGGGAAAATTTTGTAGAGACGGTGCAAAAATGCTGCACATTTTTCGGTCATCATCACTCCGTGGTTTTAATCAATAAATTTGAAGCTGTTGTTTCAACACCATTAGATGTTTCTCTATGGGTTTTGTAAAGGAAAAGTGTATGTTAATAATTCACAGATAACGCTCTCCAAAAGAGTGAAAGTTTGCCAACAGAGTTTTGGCGGGTATTTGTCAAATATGATTTTCCACACTTAACCTCCCCCATCCAAAATTCATATTCTATATTGAAATAAAAACAATTACGCAGTTCAAATTAAACATGCGTTTTATTAAAAAAATTAAATTAAAGCCGATTTGAGACACTCATTCTATTTTCTCGAATGGATATAAAAATTCGATGTAAAGATGAAGATTTAAGCTTTCCGATTTATTCAAATTATGGCATTGTAATGGTTGCCTTCATTATTTTATATTATTCTTTCTTTAAATTCGTTTTTATATCATATTGCAGATACATATTTGAGGTTAATTTTTATAATTGTACTACATATTTATTTACATTTTCTTTCATTTATTCCATTATTTCAATCTAAAAATAAATTTAATAACATTTTGATAAGGTACAGCATATTTTGACAAGGTACAGCATATTCTCGTACATTACACATAAATATTCAAAAAGTATGTTCTCGACGATGCAGATTGAAATTTAATTTTGTTTTCAAAATTCAATTATACCTTCGTAAGAAAAGTGAACACTGTGTTTTTTTTACCTCGCATGACGGCACGTTTGTTTAAAACAGCGTCACGTTTACGAGATATTCACTTGAGCGATTTTAAAATTAGCAATAAAAACAAATGAGTTGCGTGGTCCAGGTATAGAGGCTGAGATTTTTCATACTCAGTTCTACGTCGGTAACTTGACGCGCCAAAGGAGTTTTAATTTATTTATATTGTTTCTTCGAATTTTTGATAACTGAGCCATATTCTACATTGTATTTTTTATTTTTTTTTATTTTGTAGATATAATGTAATTTTTTTGTTTTTCAATATTTTATGTAATTCCTCCTACGAGCATTGTGTTTATTATTAATTTCGCTTGCCGTTACCTTTGTTTCGTTTGGAAATCAAAACAATGAAATTGATTAAAAGAAAACCGAAGACAATTTCCATGTTGAGCTTCCAATTTGGGTTACTTTCTTTCGCAGTAGAGCCCACAAAATCATCTTCGACAAGTGTAAAACTCTTTTTTTTTTGTAGAATGTCCACATTAAAAATTGTATCACGTTCTTCCCACTGGGGAAAGAAAGTTGTATCCAATCCTATAAAAAGGAGGAGGGCTCAAAAGTTAATTCCGGAAATGACAAGAAAACTTCGAGAAAAATTAATGTAGGTATACTTTAGTTCACAAACAGATCGATAAAAAGCATTCACTTCAAAGGGAAGAAAGTTTGGCCCGAGGATGCGGAGGTGGGATCGTGGCTTAAAACACTTCCCGCAGAATTATGGCCAGTGAATTTTGGGAAAGAAAGTACTTTGCATGTACCTACCGCGCGTCTGGATGGAAACAGAGAAGAATTATTTGCAACTTTAAATGTCCACCGCAGGCAGGAACTTTTAATTAAATTAGTTGAAGGGATTTGTGAAAAAATCTCCCGCAAAAGGTATCTGCTAGATATTTTTTTTTTGCCTGGTTGGGGAACGGAAGCATAATCAGCCCTATTTCGTGCAGGCCCAACGGGCGAGACAGACGCTAATTTCAAGACGCCACCAAGAATGAGGACACTCGCCCGGTTTGATAAATTGGGCAATAGAGGTAGAGGTTTCGGAAGGAGATGAGGTCCTGCCCTCACAGCCCTACCGTGAAATATGCCCGTCTCGGATTAATTTCGTCCCGCTTTTAACGACCGCATTTATCTTCTGGTGCAGCACCAAAGTTATAAACTGGAACGCGCGCGTAAAAGATGAAAAGTAGCTGCTAAACAAACAAGGAATTTACAATAATCATCCAGAAATGCGATGGGACTGACAGATTTATGTTGTCACTGCAGTAATTTTTTCATTTTAATTGTCCTAAGAGTTGGAGCTCTCGGCCCTTATTTTTGGTTTCCTACCTTAGGTAGAGGTATGTGAATTATTTCGTGTTGCATCCGTTTATTTACAAATTTATTTGCGTATTTAATTTAATTAAATATGTTGATGAAAAATAGCCTTTTTATTTTTTATTCAGAATGTAAGCTTTAATTAAATTCTGCTAAATTCAAAATTTATAACAAAGGTATTTTTACTAGCCTAATAAAATTAGACACAATGAATTTTTCGAGGTAAATAAAGGGTGGCCATCGCATGGTTTCGTTTTAAAAATACTATAAAATAGACACTATTTAATATTTTTCAAAGTTTTTTGATTTATTGAAAAGAGTAAACATTTCGATTAGATATAGAATATGATTTCATTTTAATGGCTATCCCGGCTGGTTTGGTAGTAGTCCATCATGTCAACCCAATTTTGTAGTACATTTTCATTGATTTCGGGCTTTATTTCACAAATAATTCGATCGTTTGAGAAAATTATTTATGAGAAAATGTATAGTTTATGAATTTCTAGATTTTTGCTTTTACAGAAACAATCGTTTTTGAATAAAAGATGCGGTAAAGTTGCAATATCAGTTTTCTTTTTAAATACAAATTCTTTTCCACATCACCGCAGGGGTAGAGTAGTGAGCGCGTTTTTATTTATGTAGTATCCTCCATAGACCTAATCCACATTAAAACACAATAGCAAAAAATCAATTTAAATTATTCGGTCGCTTCCTCTTGATCTACTTCCTCTAGAACTTCATCAACTTCCTCAACGACTTCATTAATCCTTTCATCTGTTGGTTCTATCATTTCTGCATTATACATACTGAAGAATAGCGGAGACTTATTTTTCTGCAACTATTTATTAGCATTAAGCCTTTAATGCAGTTGCAAAATACAGAGTGTTCAGAGGTGGGAGGTCAATACTGCAGGGGGTGAAAGGTCAGACCGAGACAAGCAAAAAATCGTATGGGTGGGGGGGGGGGGGGGGGGCATCTCGCACCGTTTGGCAGTTACAGGGTGATTCGTAAATCAGGATTTTGCCTTATATGGGAACCGCTCTTGTATTTTTATCTTTTTTTCTACGCATCGCAGCGGCCCCAAACTGATTTCAAAAAATCACTATTTGGAAGCCCTTTCCAAAAAAGTTTACACCACCCCCCTAACCCCTTGGCCACAATCCCCCCTGGAAGTTGAAAAAATTAACTTTTATTTCACGATTTTTCACCTTTCGCCCCACTTTTCTCCGAAATTCATGTTATTAACATACCTACTTTTTATTTTTTTTAAGTTGCCTATCTAATTACCTTTCCAAAGAGGTGCAACATGCCTAGATAGGAAAAGGATACGAAAATTTATTTACAAAAATCCTTTTACAGAATATCATGACAATTCGAATTTTTTAAGAAATTATACTTAAGTTAACTTAAAAATACATTTTGTTCGCTTAAAAACTAATTACAATTAAAACGTTTGTCCTTTAAAAGCTATTCAAAATGTTCTCCGCCAGTTTCAATGCATGCAAGTAGCCTTCGTCTTATTTCGCGTTTGAGGTCTATGGTAGCCAGTATCTACCGTATTTTCGTGGCTGCAGTCCCAATCCTGGTAACTAATTCTTCTCTTGTGTTGATTGGTCTTGAGTAAACTTCATCTTTCATCATTCCCCATAAGAAAAAGTCCAGTGGAGTAAGGTCCGGTGACCTAGCAGGCCAAGGAATCGGTCCACCTCGTCCAATCCAGCGCTCTGGGTAATTTTCATTTAACCTTGCCCTAACAATGTTCCCAGTATGCGCAGTTGCTCCGTCGAGCTGTAAATAAATTGCGCTTCTGGTGGCCAGGGGGATGTCCTCCAACAGATCCGGAAGGGTACTCTCCAAAAAGTCCGAGTATAGCTGACTATTCAGCACTTGGGGCAAGATGAAGGGTTCTATGAACTGGTTGCCGATGATGCCAGCCCAGACATTGACACTAAATCTTTGCTGGAAGGACCGACTCCTTGTCCTATATGGGTTCACATCTGACCAGGTGTGGAGGTTGTGGAAGTTTGTGATGCCATCCCGGGTGAATTGCGATTCATCCGTCCACAGAATTCGGTCTAGAAACCTTCTGTTTTCGATGTCAGACTCGAACAGCCAAGTGCAGAATTGCAATCGTCCTTCGGAATCTCCTTCCCTAGTGCTTGGACCGGGATATGGTGGTATGGATGTAGTCCCTCTCGGTTCACAACGGTCCAAACTCTCCCTGAAGACAATCCTGACCTTCGTGCGACCTGCCTAATGCTTATTACAGGGCTGCTCCTGACGATGTTGAGGATTTGTTGGTCGGGGTCCGCTGAATCGGCCGATTTTCCTGATCGCGTTTCTGCTCTGGGGGTGGTTACACTTCCGGTTTCTTTTAACCTTCTGAAAGTCCTTGAAAATACCCTTCTATCGGGTACACGCCGATTCGGGAATCTCCTTTGGTATTGTCGTACGGCCTCACTATCATTTCCGTCTACTAAACCGTACACGTAAATTATATCGGCAGACTCTTCAACACTGCATTCTGCCATTTTATCTTAATTTTTTCTATTAAACACCCGGCTTTATCGCTTGCTTCTTCAACTGTGGTCAATGTCCTTTCAAACTTACCCATTTTTATACCATAATTCATAGGAGGTATTAGAAACGGAGCGTCAGGATACTTAAGAGTCAATACTGGATATAATAAACTAATAACGCTATTTAACGAGATTACATTTATTATTTTAGTACTGTTTTGCTGAAATAATAAAAATGTGTTACCTCTGTTTCCTAAACAAACATTTCCGAACTTGCTGTCATAAAAATTGTTTACTTAACGACTTTTTCCATTATGGTGCAATAAAGTAATTAGGTGCCTGTTAGGATGTTTTAATTTCAGGACTTTTGCAACCCTTTTGTACCTAGGCATGTTGCACCTTTTTGGAAAGGTAATTAGATAGGCAACTTAAAAAAAATAAAAAGTAGGTATGTTAATAACATGAATTTCGGAGAAAAGTGGGGCGAAAGGTGAAAAATCGTTAAATAAAAGTTAATTTTTTCAACTTGCAGGGGGGATTGTGGCCAAGGGGTTGGGGATAGGGGGTGGTGTAAACTTTTTTAGAAAGGGCTTCCAAATAGTGATTTTTTGAAATCAGTTTGGGGCCGCTGCGATGCGTAGAAAAAAAGATAAAAATACAAGAGCGGTTCCCATATAAGGCAAAATCCTGATTTACGAATCACCCTGTAACTGCCAAACGGTGCGAGATGCCCCCCCCCCCCCCCCCCCACCCGTACGATTTTTTGCTTGTCTCGGTCTGACCTTTCACCCCCTGCAGTATTGACCTCCCACCTCTGAACACCCTGTATATTGTTGATTAAAACTGATCAGGAGCCGGCGACAAAAGGTTTCGAATGGGTTCTAATCTGTTGTTGTTGATTGTTCACCCCCAGTCTTCAGGATTATCAAGGATTATCATTATCAAGCCATGTTTGGATATGAAGATATATCTAAATAAATGCTGCTGTGATGCACTGAATATGGGTGGTGGATAATTTTGCTGATGTATTTGGTCTGGTTGCCTTTACAAATAATTAGTAATATCTTTATTTATCAATCGATTTTACATTCGGTGGAGTCAAAAGTAAGCGAATTCTATTTGCAGTAACTAACTCTCGTAAACTTTGTGGCATTTTGAAAACTTCAGCACAATCCTGTAAGTCTTTGCAATTTTTAAGTAACTCCATATAATTTTTTTTTTTCCAATCTGAAATAGTGCAGATGTAAGTATCACACCCCCTAAAAAAACTCATATTTCAAATCAGGGGTACTTTTTAGGATATGCTTTAGACATGAAAATAAAGCGCTTTTGTTATTTGGGGCTTACTTATATCAAATAATAGTACTAACTTTTCTATATTTCTTTTCTTCGTTTTAGTGCATTTTAAAAGCTTGTTTTTAAAAGGTTTTTCTGTGTTAAATTTTTAATTTTTTATTGTCATCGTTATTGATTGATTAACAATTTTAAATTTACAAATATCTAGAGTCAAATACAAATTTGTAAAAGACAAAAATTAAGTGCTAAATATAAATGTTTTTTCGATTATTTTTCATATCTTTCTACGATTGAGATTTTCTTATATCTATATATATTATTTTAACTTCAAGAAAGATCATTTTCAAATAATAGATGCTTAAAATCAATAATGTGGTTGGTAAATTTTCATTTTAAATAAATTGAAATATTTAACGTGAATAGATCCATTTTTAAATTGAAACAAGTTCTGATTTTACCTAACCAAATCCCAATAATTTTTTTTTAATTGAAACGATTCGTATACGATTAACGCATGAAAAAAATAAAATGTCGCCCTTCTATTGTATTAATATTCATCTGAAAAAATAAGAATTATAAAAATTTTTGTCTATTAGAGTTAAATATTTTGATTTGTTTGGAGTGAAAATATCCATTTTAATTTAAAAATTAATAGCGACTATAATGATTTCAGAATGGTCTGCTTTAAAGTTAAAGAATTATACCATATATAAATATGTATTTAATTTTTCTTTTTGAGAAAGGAAGAAATGAGATCATATACATATGAATTGTTGCATTTTTCGGAATCTCTTAGAGAACACTCAAAGATGACTTTGGCTCATTAGAATTTTAAAAACATGTCTTCAGTTTAATGCGACAATAAAATTTGCTCATTTCGTTTGTGTTCATTATTAATGTTAAATTATTAATTGATCTCATAAGTATTTCGATTTTACCTATGATCTGCATAGAACACTAAAACAGTGTTTATTAATACGTTTAAATGATTTTTTTTCAGAAAAATAATAAATTCTCCTGATTCCAAAAATGTGTGCGTACTATCGTACTAGAAAAATACAGCTCAGTTTTTCTAACTTTAAATAAATTCTACACTTTAAAAGCTCGTTGTAGTTATTACCTGGTATTTTATATTTAAAACTGTATTCAATTATTCAAAGTTAAATAAAATTCGACATAAATGTGAAATTTATGTGAATTGCAAAGACTGAAACCATGAATTTGAATAGACGTTTCCATGACTAGGAGATTTAACATTTTTGGCTCTGTCACCTAAACCACTCATATCAAAGGTTCCATTCCAACACGTCTTGTATTTATTTAACGAAAAAGGTTTTGCAGAAAGTCAGGAGGAAGAATTTATCTAACCGCTGGTGGTCCACAATATTCCTAGAAGAGCCCCATACCATTAAATGTCGACACGAGCACCCGGTTACGCTTTCTGTTTAGTTTTGATGGGGCGACCCTCAAGAGTTCCGGAGATTCCCAGTTATGCAAATTAAACTGAAGAACTTTATAATAGCCCCTAAAATGAATACTCGAAATAATTGACCTGAAAAATGCCGTGACTCAGAGAAAGCCACAATCTTGAGAAAGCCAGATCCGGTCAACAAGGAAGATCCAAAACGAAGAGACCGAACCGAACCACACTTAAGGCGGCAGATAGATGACTTGTTCCAATTTGCCGCCGTCGAAGTTATCTGAAAAACGAGCCGAAGGAGTCAATTAATCATGAGAACTGTTCACAAATCATCTTGCCCTATCTTCTCCAGTGACAAATTGTTTTCTACCCGAAATTTGATAACTCCGAAATATTGAGATATACGAACTGGTTTTGAAGCTTGAACGAGAACAAAATTCGCTTTCGCCTTCGCCACGATTTGAAGACGTTATGCCGGGAAATGTTTATCTGCACGCTCCGGCCTAGAAATCCTCTTTTAGGTGGAAATGAGCCCCTTCGAAGACGAACGAGGGCGATGAGGAGGTCAAAGAATGTTTACTTAAGAAAATTTAGAAAAAAAAACTCCGGCTAATGCAGGAGAAAAGAGGCGGTTCTATCACAAAGGAATCCCCGGGAATGTAAGTTGACTCCTTCTTGCGAGGACACGTCACAAGGACTTGGGACCTGACAGCTTTTTAACAGCGTGACCTGACCTTAATGCCCCTAGAAGAACGTTATCGTGGATTGATTCTGCCTGGCTCAACAGTTTCATTTCGGGTCATCAGAGGGTGGAACACCTCATCCTCCGCCCCCACACATGTGTAGTGGGATGCCTAATAAACGGATTCAGGTTTTAAGATAAACTTCAAAGAGGGCTGGATACTCGTCTAGGGGTGGGTCTCAGAGCTGAAGAATGCCCTAGTCGAGGAAATGACGAACGACATTACGAGATAAACCCACCCTACACCGTGCTTTTGTAGGGCTTGAAGGTATCATTAAAAATTCAACCCTACCTTTGGAGAGAAACACGAATTTTAAATAATGTCACTGTTAACATTTCACTTTGGTGTGCAAATGCAATTCGTGTCTCAAACCCTCCGTAGGCATTTATTTCATTTCTCAGAGGGTTCTTACATTTATGAACCTTTAATTTATATTCATCCCGCATGTCTTACATAAATTGTTTCTACCGAAGAAAAACCTTAATTTTTAAATATGGTTTTACCGTCTAAGGTAGCTTTCTTGCATGAATTTTTGAAGAGATATAAAATTGGATGTGCCTAATAATGTTGGAAATTTAATCAGATAAGAAAAATTAAGGGAAAAAATAAGAAAATTCGAATATAACGTGCGTAAAACATTTTCTGATTTTATTAACCTTAAAATAATTCATGCGTTCTGAAGGGGAATTCATTAACTTTTAAATGTTTTGCGTTGTCCAGAATATTTAGAGAGAAATTGGTTTTATTGAAAATTTAAAAAATCGATCTTTGTGATTTGTTTTCCTTAAAACAACTTCATTAACCCTTTAATAAAGTTTATGTATTTATGTATTTAAGTATTGACAAATTAAAAATTTTTTAATGGAATAATTTATTTTTAATTTCGTTATGGATTTCTGAGATATTAGTGAAGAAAATATGTCTTTATCGGAGTTTTACTTATTTATGAACTTCTTTTGCATACAGTCAGTCCCAAAAGAATGTTGAAATAATTTTTGGTATAAAAAGTTAATGTATTTGTTTATTTGATTTTACTACGATACAATTATCTAAAATAAAATCTTCTTTTTCTACAACGTTTCTGGTGATTATGAATACCATTTTAATATTTTGATGTGGTTTTTACTTTCAAAGGAATGAAGCTTCAAAATCGTTTTAGGTACGCAAACCTCATTTTAATTGACGTCCGATTGTGATGACGTAGTAACATGAACTGACAACTTCACTATATCATGCGTGATTGACAACTAAAAAGTGCAAAAAGGTTAAAATTTTTAATTTTGTCTTTTCTTGCCTGTGATTAACTACAAAAGTATCACATTTCAACTTTCTGACTTCTTAAGGTTTCAAAACTATTTCTATCTCTTATATATCGAAACGATGGAAAATTCAAAATTTATTTTTTTACATTGAATTAGGTCTTGAACCTTGGTAATTCAAATCCACTTAATAGGTGGAACTATATACCTATATTGGTAATTGCAATACTTTTCGACATTTTTTTGCCAAGGGGTATGTCAGTATGTCATAGTACCTTATGAAAAAATACTACAGTCCAAATTTTAGGCCTCTAGGTGCTCCCGGGCCCGAGATAGAGGCTCTCAAAGGACGGAGTATAACCCTTTTTAAGCCTATTTTCAAACTGTTTTAACTCGTTTCTCTGTTAGTTTAGTAAACTGCAATAAATTGAAAAATTATTGATATTCAAATAGCCGGCGACACATTCAATGAAAATACTTTAAATTAATTATTTTACCTAATTAGTAAAGTCTATCAAGTTAGTCAAGAGTATCAAAAATGAGCGTTCAAGGATTTAATACCTTTGATTTAAAAAAATCTTTAATAACTTTGGTTCTAGATCACCTAGAGACATTCACCGCCACTCAAATTGAAGGTTTTGGCATCTACTTTCATAATCCGTAGTATATCAAATGCTTCAGTGCCTTCGAAATGATGAGTGGAAGCCATAAAAGCCAGGTGTGTTGACTAAGATGTGTTGGTAAAAGGCACAAAACTTTTCGAAAAGTACTCGAATTACCCATATATATTTTGAAAAAATATAAAAGCGTACAGTTTTAAAACATAACATTTCCCTTATGGAAAAACTGTCGGGAATACAAATCACCAATAATGACTTGCTAGCTGTTGACCACTTATTTATTAGAACCTATAATGAAAATAATGAGAAATCAGTGTTTTCGTGAGTTAATTAGTGTTATTTCTTGAAAGTGTAACTCAATTTGTTCTCAAAACAACCTAAAAATCTAATTCGTAGCCTATGTTAGGCTGAGATCACCTCAAAACCATTTGAAAGTTTATATTAACCCCAAGCTCTGTTTTATTCTCAGTATCGACTTTTTCCAATAAAGAAGTTTTTTGTACCATTTAATATAATAGACAACATTTTACTTTTGATTTTTAACTTTTTCTATTTAAGAGACAAAAGTTAAAGTAAAGTAAAGTTGCATTAAAAGTTATATTGAATTCTACATTTTATTGCTACATATGGTGGTTGTAAAAATATTTTATAGGTAGCTTGGAAACTTCGAAAGTAAACAATCTAAAGAAAATTGCCGATTACCCAGATTGTGCCTGGAGAGTTGCCCTTTTCAAGTCGTCCAACCGAAAACTCCATCTGTCAACCCACGACACGTCTGCGAGAGTCATTAATTATTTCCTTCTGCCCGGTGGGCTATCGTCGGTGGCGGTTCAGCAGTACCTCAGGTGAAATATGGTGTGCTGAGTACTTTTTCAGAACTTTTACTCTTAACTTCCACTCATCTCTAAGTACAACATAAAATTTTAGTTCCTTAGAAAGAATTTTGCACCGGTGAGAGTGATGGAAATTTTCAAGAAATTGACCTGTGAAAAATGTTGTCCATTACAGGACAACTTTTAAAGACATAATACGTACTTGCATTACATTTTTTTGTGGTCTATGTAGTATTTGAAATTTATGTCTCAATTAGATTATTGAAAATTTGGCTGTTTTTTAAATTTTGCTAATAATATTAAAAGTGAATGAGTGGAAAAATGGATCCTGTGAATACATAAATTTTATATTGTCATTTAGCAATAAGAGAACTTGGAAAGGAAGACAATTTCCATAAAAATTCACATACAATTTCTAAAACTGACTTTTCGGTTTTTTAAACCCATTTGCGGCGGTTCCTAAACCTGTGGAGATAAAGTTCTCAAATTTTGTGGGTTTATTAGTTTTGCCCCCCTGAAAAAAGCGGGCTGACATGTTTGCTTTTTATCTGTCTAGGTATGGACTGTAGTTGTTGGTTAATTTTTGCAAACTGGCAAAATTTTGTTTTTCTAGGAATAGTTCCACTTCACGGGCGACACAGCAGAAGTTTTCCTAAAAAATGTTCTGAACACTCATTCATTTGGCTGCTAGTCAGCGACGGAAGGGGTAAGATGTCAAATCCACGGCGCAAAAATACACTATCGGGAGAAATTAATAAATTTGCATGTGATAATGATTGAAATTACACACTGACATGAAAGAACTGGACTGCTAACCGTCGTCTGAAAAATGAGACCATTTTTAGCACAGGCTCAATCCTCATGGAGCAAATCAAATACAATTATGTTTAAACTGACGAAAATTAAAAATAATTGAGCTTTCACGAACCGATTTCTCTCATATCACGCTCAATTTTAAGTTTTTTCATAAAAATGTTCCTCGCGGCAATCAGCTGGGGACTTAAGAAAAACAAAGATAGCTATATAAATTATTTTTCTGCCTTTGTCTAACCTTCACATTTCTCGTTTATACCAACCCAAGCTAGAAGTTGTATTACAAAATGAAGTAGCCATCTGTTGGACATCGTTAAACTATTCTAACAGCTGATTGCAACGGAAAATTATGAGTTGACGGGCAACTTGTAAAGGCTGTCGTGGGTAAAAGTGATGTGCAAAAAGCTTGTGTTTACTTTTATTTATCTATTGGGAGTATCAAAAAGATGTATCACACGCGAAGATACTAGAAAAACCCAAAAGAAGTGCACATACATGGCGCCACCTTCATTTGGCTATTGGCCATTTTTTTTTGTAAATTTGTCTGCCTGCGGGCTTAAGAAAGAGCGAGATAGTTAGAATTCGGTCAAAATTTGGTCTTACTTTTGATGTGAGTTTTTGTACGGGATCAGCAGTCCAGTTCTTATATGTCAGTGAAATTACATTATACGATATACTATATACATTATAATATATATTTCTGTGTTAGAGGATTATTGTCTAAGAAAAGTATAGCAAACAACTTGTACTGAGTGAGAAAAAAAATCAGTCGATTACGCCGAAATAAACACAACATGCAATAAAAGTCAAATGTCCTACTAAAGTACATAACGAGTTTTTCCGCACCATACAACAAATAGCCCTCAATTCATGAGAGCATGGAATACAAACTAATTCATTTTGAAATGGTTTCGTTGGGGCCGCGGTAATTTAATTCGGATGGAAGTTAGGTAGAAAAAACTGCCGACGTTTACAAATCCCCCAAAAACACGAAGAGTAAATTCAAACGTGCTGCAATGGGGCATGGTATTAAAATGTTCAATTGTACGTAAGGCTACAAATGCGGGCACCAAATCACAGGGACTATAAATGAAGCAAGACATAAAACAGCAACAAAATGAATTGGAAGATGGATGGGTCTTGTGTTGGTCATGCAATTCCACTAGGGCCCAGTTGCGATCGATAAATTCCTATGCATGCTGTCGGATTGGTGCCCTATGCACCAAATTGCTGGATCATCACGACTCATTTGATATAGTGACATTGACAGAGCTATGAATGGTGTGAATCGAGAATTGTCCTTAGAAAATCAATGTGTATGAAACTTGCATTTACCCTATAAATCTATTACATGCAGATGGGATCATTCTCTCTTTTCATGCACGAGGGGTTTCTGTTAAGAGCTGTAATGCATGGTATTACACATGTAATTTTACAATTGATTCGATACGCTTTTATGGTGGAAAACTTATTTGTAGAACGAGTTAAAGTACATATTGTAGAAATATAAACACTTTGATGATTCCCTCATTTACCAAGGTGAAGTAAACCTAGGACAAATTTGAATTTGTGATATTAATCGAAATAGAAGCCACAATTAAAGGAATTGACCCACACTACATATTGGACATCGAAAGCCACAGGATTAGGATTTCTCTGCAGAAACAATTATATTGACGCACATTTTATGAGCTACAAAATTAAGAATAGCTTTGGAACTATAGATATTAGATTTCTGTGAAACATTTTTAGAATCATTAACTGATGTAAGGCAAACCCTGAACATAATCAGGAATCAATTTGATTCAAGAATTCAATATAGCGGATGTAATACTACGCCACAGTAATATTATCGCATTATTTTAATCATGTTATCTAATAGAGAAATGTCGGGAAAAGCAATTTAAATCAAAATGTTGGCTTTCCTTTATTGCAAGTTTGCAAAAATCGAAAGATTTAAATTTAATAAAACAAAAAACATTCTAAGTGAACCATGCTTAAGTTATGTTCCTTGTTTTTGGAGCGTATTTTGAGAAAAACTTAGAAATAATGATATAATATAAGGCTTATTTATTTTCTCTATTCTTACTTAATCTTCATCTTTCAAGTGTGGTTTTCTCGGACGTTGGCCAACATTCAGCTAAGCATCAGACTCTGATTGTTGGTTTGCTTATCTTAGGCTAATTCCTAAAAAATCTTATAAAACCACTTTTGTGTATTTGCGTACCAAAGTTAAGACTTTTTACTCATTAATTCAGTTTTTTTCCAAGCTTCATACATGAATCGTTGGTGCTCCAATTTAGTTTCAAAAATTTGACTACAACATTTTCGTAAAGAACGAATCAATGATATTTGAAACATTCTACCAGTATTTTGTATTGCCTCATGAATATGTGTTTAAACCCTAGAAAGATAACGCTTGTCAACATAAAAGTTGTTCCTAATAAGTGGGAAATAATTTATGTATGATTTTTTCCGTAGAAATTGCGTAAATGAAAATGTTCAAGGAATAGTTGAGTGAAAAAGTCCAAAGACCTTATTTTGACCATATTTGAAAAATCATTAAAATATAATTGATTATTATAGAAGTTTGAAATTCAAATTTTTGAGCAAACCGATTATTTAAAAATTATGCTAAATGAATGGCATCTGTTATTTTGTAATGATTTTTTAAAAATGGCAAAAATACGATATTTTTAACTTTCCACTCTATTTTCCTCAAAAATGGGAGCTGATTGAGGATTTTCATTTACGAATTCGTAATATACCGAAAAAATCCTATAGAAATGATTTGGTACTCATTCGGAAAAGAGAAAGACACATTGAATTTGTTGACCAGTGTAATCTGTATCTATAAAAATATTGCTATTTCTTTTCAACTAGAAAACGCAGTGCACTGTCTTTGTCAGCCAATTGAGCCGTCGGTCAGAGGTACTATGGGCATACCAAGCTAATACCAAAAATTTTGTGATACAGAAAGTACCTTTGATTTTGTATAAGTATTTAACAAGTTATGTCCTGCAAAAAAGTAATTTCATTAAATTAGTATATTATTTATTAAAACATACCTAAAATCAAATGTGACATAAATCTCTGATATGCATGATTATATTTATCATAAGCAAAAATATGATTATCTTTCTACGACTAGAATGCTGTCATACAAATTTTAATCCAGTATTGTGGATTTCCTATAGTATTGTGCAATTTTCTAGTCTTTTCATTAACTTTTATTAACATAAATTATTTTATTAAGGCAAAAGCTAAAAAAAAAATCGATCTTTTTCGAATCTCAAGGGTAAGTTAACTCTTTAACCTCAATTTGAATAACCCGAAATAAATCAGTGTAAGGTAATAACTAGCTTTGTTACATTTTTTGTGTAAGTTTTCGTTATTAACGTTGGCACGCCACTCAGATGAATACAAAGTACGTACCTACGATATTCAGGGCGCTCATTTCCTCTCCCCAAGAAGTAATAAATCACTATCTTGGATATGGTTGTTACGAGATCTGATTTGGGTCGACAATAACAATAACTGCTAAATATGGTCTGAAATGAACGCTACCCGTCCGCTAAACCCTACATTCGGGTATCGCTTGGGTGTCCACCAAAAGACAGGGACTTACAACCTTTCCTCCATACGCCCAAAATACGTCTCATGTCTCGTGGGCGCTACACCCGCTCAGTTTAAAAGTATTCCGGATCATCGTAATGAATGCGACTCATAGATTATGGTAGTAGGGGAGATATCCCATTTATTACTGCCATTGCTATACTTACATGGATCCGTGTAAAGTAAATAGATACGTTCGGATCCATATCTAAAATGTAAACGTTGCTATGAATTTTGGAAACCTGCCGCCCCCCTTAATGTTTAGTGAGAGATATACAGGAACGTTTTATGGTTTCGCATTTATTGTGATTTGTGAGCTCATCATGCTGCATACAAAGCATGGTCTATTGCCATTCGGTTAATCTCTCCCTTAGATATTTAATGATGCGTTGATTTAATGCTTAGATCTCATTTTTGGCAGATGTTTCTACAGTTTTTTTTTCTCTCTCAATAACAAATCTTCCTTTTGCGATTTTTAACAAAAGGTTGCATGAAAGTGGTTGGGACCAAAAATTTGAATTAAAAAGACATTAAGTGACCCACACCCCCAACTAGGGAAAGGGAAGGGACCGGTTCTAGTTATTTAAGTATGTGTAGGCAAACGATCCAATCATCACAAAAATTATTAGCCCTCTTTTTAAAGAACCCTTTACCAAAGGATGATGAATGGGCTCAGATATTTGATTAATGCACTGCTCGAAGTGATGGCTTACTAAAGACCCTTCACTTAATTTATTGGAGTGCTTTGACATTTTTCCTGAGTGAATTATGTCATTTCAGTAAATGGTGGTAACAAATAGATTAAAAAAAAAAACACCCGAGAGTTAAACGTATTATCTGAAGTGTAAGAAAATCGTTAATTATCCGGGATTTTGTTGATGTATAGGATTAGACGATCTGTATTCTATAGATATAACAGCAAAGCAACTTTTATTTGTTATCATACCAACAATGTTACAACCATTCTGATGAATAGTACTCAATTTAATAGTAAAATATTGAAAAATCTACGTAATTATTAAATCAGTTTCGACTTGGTATTACTTTAAAACATAAAAGCGAAGGAAATTAATATTATAAATCCTCATCAAAACCACAATGGGTTGTGGGAGGCAAAATTCGTGAGATAGGCAAAAGGGAATAAGGAATTTCGACACCGTGATTCGACAAGATATCTAAAATTTGTATGAATATTGATTTGAGCAAGAAACTTGAAACGTTAATTAAGGTGTTTTTGAATCTCAAAGTGAGAAAAGGGTTTTTGGAAACCACTCCTATTAAAATATAGAAATTTGTTAGATTCAAGAAATTCAAAGCATATGCGTAGAGTTTTTTGAGATTGCTTTCCGGAAGTTCTTTTAGGTTAACAAGTGAAACAATCCTTCATAGTCTAGACGGGATCGATTTATTTAGGGAAGTTCTGGAAATATGCACAATCGGAGCCAAAAGTGAATATTTATTGAGAAATTAATGAAAAGTATTATTAAAATATATATTGAATATCTTCTTGAAATATCTCGTAAATTACGAATCGAGGAGATCGAAAAACATCCGATAAAAAATAATTTTGGGGAAGAAAATAAGCCTGAGAATCAGCTTTCTACAACTAAAAGATTACAAAATATAAATTTATACAGTAGAGCGCTTCGTACTTATACGCGTTTCACTTATAAATAAATAAATATTGATAATAACAATAAACTATGAACATATAAAAATAAATAAATAAATAAATGCTTCATTTTTAGTAGATTTTACTTAAAACTATATCTACCATTTAACTTATAAGTAGATTTTTAGATTTACGGCAGCTGAGCTTGAATCTAGTTAATGCGCAATTAATTTTGTCTGTTATAAAATTTACTTTACAAGGTGGTGTTAATTTTTAAATTTGTTTTTATGTAATTTTGCACAATTACCCCAGAACGCTGAGGAATATAATATTAAAGATTGAAGAAACAGATTACATATGGTTAATTTATTATCTATATGGTTAATATCTTCTCTTTCCTTTTATTAGTGGGTCAATTAGTTTGACCAATTTATTGCATTTTTTTATACTTTTAGTTGTGTTTTCTTTAAAACTTAATTTTCGGGCTAGTGTTAGTTCAAAGTATTTGATGTTGTATCCCCATTCAATTTGGATACCAGAAAGGTGTAAGTTACGAAAGGGTAGATTTTCGCGTTATAAAAAAGGGACTGATATTTGGACACGTTGATTTTAATTTGCTTTAGGAAATGGATTCCAAAGAAATCATTAATGATTTTGCCTCGAAAAAATCATGTAAGGCGTCTTTCACTTAAATATACACTCTTCAACATTCCAGTATTGCTCATCAAAAACTCATGAACATTAGATAAACTTTATTACGAAAATTTCTATGTTTTTTAATAATTAAATATTTGTATTTAAATTACACCAAAAAAATATGAAATGAAAATAATATTTTCTTATTTATTTTACATTTAAAATTTTTTACGAAAAATATCCAAAGAATATGTATCGGAATCAATCCCATACATTTTTTATGATTTCCATACAAAATATATATAATAAATAATAAAAATATCAATTTCATATGTAAAATAAATTTACTAATCAGTAGAAATTATCAATAATAAATATATTTTAAGCAAAATTTCATGTTCTTTCTTTCGGTGTATGAAATTTAAATTTTTTGTCTGCCTAAAATACATAAAATATAGTCTTTATAATCCTAATATATATAAAAAAATAGTCTTCTTATTAAAAGCGTATGCAGCCAGTTAAAAAAACAAAACTGTATATCACATTTTAGTAATTTAAATGATATCTTCACCTATTTTTCCTAATAAAATATAACTTATTAAGGGGGAAGTCCATATAAACACTTGAGGCGTCATATTTTAAAAATGTTTTAGAAGATGATAAAATAATTTTATTGTTTTAAATTTTTAACAGAACTTTATTTAACTTTTCTAAAGTATAAACAAAAAAAAATCTTCTTTTTTTTCCTTCCAAAATGGCGGCTCAGGATAATTGTTTGTCTGTCGTCACCAACGCGAGGTCCAAAAGTGTTCCACTTGTCAGTCTTGTCACACATTAACCATTGATCGGAAACAGACAAATTAAATTGTTTTCTCTTTATAATATATTAACGGGAAGAATAAACCTATAACACTAAAAAAAAAAGCATAAAATTCAATATAAAATAAGCCTTTGGGCTACTTTTTCGACATATTTTACCCCCAAAAAGTACTTTATTAACGCGAAATATCTGAAATTTTAGGTTTATCCTTCCGAGAATAATATAAATAAAAACCTCTCAAAATTTCAGACAAATCGGTCAATAACATTTTGAGTTACGACATGAGCGGTTTTTAAAAATATTTATAAAATTTTAATTATCCTGAGCCGCCATTTTGGAAGGTAAAGAAAATTTTTTTTTTTGTTTATACTTTAGAAAAGTTAAATAAAGTTATGTTAAAAATTTAAAGCAATCAAATTATTTTATCACCTTCTAAAACATTTTTAAAATATGACTCTCAAAATCAGTCGTTTACATGGGCTTTTCCCCCTTTAAATCAGGAAAACTAAAGTCAATGGGTTAATTGTTTCTAGACAGATTTATTTCCCGTCGTTTTTAAATAAAAATATCGTTAATCGTTAATTAATTATCGTTAATTTTATTGTTTTACTCTTTCCTAATTAACTAAAATATGAGTTTATTATTCGATTTTCCTCGAACACCTATATGATGATGGATGAATCAGATTCACACTCTTTGAAACAATTTCTATCGAATCACTCAATAGCTAATTTGTTTACGTAAATATTTGAAGGATTATTTTATTTGACAGCATACACGTTTTTATATTAATAGCTTTAATAAAATATAACTTAAATAATAATAAAACTTTTTATTTTATTATCTAAGTCGATCTTCTTAAAATAGGCAGAAGGTAGTCATAAAGAACCATAATGATACCAACATAAATGCGATAATTTTTATGCGAGGCTCTTTATCTCTCTTCTATGGTACAGTATATGTATAAACCGCACCAGCCTAAATGTCAGCACATATTTGTGTTCTCGAGGTGGAGTAGGCGCACAAAGCAAGATTAAATTTCTTTCGACATTTTATTAGGAGACCCAACGTGACTTTTCTGTTATTATTCGTCAACGAAATTCTTTCTCTTAATGGTTTCTACGTTCATCGCATGTTTTCGTATCTTATAACCCAAAGAGGTAGAAATCTTAAATTATTTTAAGTAGCTGAAAAGCATTCATTGACATGAAGTATGGTAAACTTGATGGAGCATTAAAAGAGATCATCTTATATCATCCCATGCACTGGGGTATGCTGTCCTTTAAATTCCTTCCTTTACACTTTCGGATGCAGGGTTTCTCTCGGAATGATAGATCACATTTCAGGGCCATGAGATAATTCTCCCAAAAACGGATTTTTACCTTAAGCACAAGATATGATTTAGGGTGCCGCATAACAAAGACGAGTTTTATTCAACGTAAATGACTAATGCTTTTGTAAATCACTTACGTCGCCATAAGTACACAACAAAGGATGTATTCCCATCCGACGAGGTGTAAGTAAACATTGTGGAAAATTTCATCTTACATTATTTATGAGCCTGGTATCCTTCACTTAAAAGATATATTTCAATTTGAAACATGTTGACATACAAATTTATTACTTTTTAAAGATCTAAAATCTAAAGGTAAGAACTGAATAAAATATTAAAAAAAGAAGTACTCAATTTAATATAAAAAAGGGTACTTATGATATTAAATCAAGCTACTAATCAGTCAGGAATTTTAGATCAAATACTGTAATGTACGATGGTGATGATTTTATAAAAAATATAAATAGGATCACGGTCATCCAAAAATTTTTAATTTTAAAAGGTTTGATAAAGGGTATGTTTCTTTATTCATTCTATTGGAAGGAATCCTTTCTATTCGAACCGAACATGAAAAAGGAAAAGATCCGGAATATAAATTTGACTGTTTTCATTTGAGAACTCAGGCGATTGTTCTTACTTGCATTTAAAATTTAATAAATATGTAGGTACATGCAAATTTTGATACTTTAAAATAGTCAGCAATGGGACTTTTCTTTCTAAACTGATAGTAAGGAGGTTAAACAATTATCAGAATAAAGAAGCGTTCCTAAAACTTCGCGATTTTTTTCCACGAAAAAGATCAACTTTACAAAAAAATTTATAAAACAGAAAATGCTTAAAATTAGCCAAAGAACACGTGCATTTTTTCAGAATTTTTTTCTACTATTTTTGGTTTTTTTTGGATTTGTTCAATTTTTGAAAAATCCTATAATCTCCCGGAAAATTCGGAATTCATACGTGATCTTTGGCTAATTATAAGCACCTTTTGTCATATATAATTTATTCGTATAATTGATCATTTTTGAGTAAAAATATCACCAAGTTTTTTTTGTGATGAAATTTGGTGATATTTTTACTCAAAAAGGATCAATTATACCAATAAATTTTATATAACAAAAAGTGCTTATAATTAGAAAGAACATGTGTGAATTTTTTCAGAATTTTTCGGGACATTTTTGGATTTTTCAAAAATTGGACAAATCCAAAAAACCAAAAATTGTAGAAAAAAATTCTGAAAAAATTCACACGTGTTCTTTGGCTAATTTTAAGCATTTTCTGTTCTATAAATTTTTTTGTAAAGTTGATATTTTTCTTGGGAAAAAATCGCGAAGTTTTTTATTACATTGCTGTACAAAATGACGATTTTGCAAAAACCAAAGCAAAAAAAAGCTTTGAAAACTATGGTTTGAGAAAGCTTAGACAGTCGGACAGCGGTTTCTGGTGATCCAATAGCAGCAACGATAAGATAATCGACTTTGAATAGTAAAATGACCAAAAAAAATCGGCACTTTTTTGAAAAAACCCAACAAAATAGGGTTTTTGAAGTTTTTATGCAAAACAAATGCCAGATTCTGAAAGAGCATCGCCAAAACCCCTTATATACGAATTTTGAAGAAAATTGCCCCAATGTGCTATTCGAATCGTACAATTGAACTTGCGTGCACAAAATCCTCGTTTTGCGCATTAATGGGTTAATATCAAATACATTCCTGAAAAAAAAAGTTCGCAGTACCGGAAAATCGCTACTTTGCAGTTTATTTCTTTTTCTACAGCATAAAATATCAAAAATTGATTCTAGAACATTTGGTAAATATAGTAACAAGTAACAACATTTATCTGTAAGGGCTTTTAGAGAACATTTAAACATATGAAAGCATTAAAAAGATGTTTTGCAATTTTTCGTTAATAATTGTGAACTGAATATTTTCCAAAATTAAAGGAATTTCATGAAAATTTCGGTGTTTTGGTATTAGAGGTGACTAAATTATATCCTTACACGAGTCTTCTGAAAAATAATAAAACATTTTTTTTTTCTGTAAAATTTTATTGCTCTTAATAGTGAGTTGCACCACCTTTCTTTCTTATTACCTCGTCAACCCTACTTTTCATTGATGAGTACAATGTTTTCAAATATTCTAAGTTAATTGCATTGTACGGAATCTACTCCACAATTTTTTTTAGATCAGCCAATGATTCAGGACTTTTTTGGGCAACTCTTTGTCCGAAAGTAGCCCAAACATTCTCTATGTAATTGAGATCCGGGCTGTTTGCAGGCCATGGCAAAGAATTTATTCCCAGTTCCTCTTTGTAGACTTCAATCTACGATAGAAAAGACACTAATAATGAATTAGAGAATGAAATTTTATTTAATGGTTTGCAAATACTCACAAATCTCGCTCGATGGCAAGGAGCTGAGTCGTCTTGAAAAACAGGACTTTCTGTTATTTGACTCAGCTTCTCTAGAGCGGGAACAGCACCATCCAATATTATTTTTTTATATTTCTCTGCGTTCACAGATCCCTCCAGGATTATTAACGGGCAAACACCAATCGAAGTAATGCACCCTCAAACCATTATGCAGGGTGAATGTTTTACCGTTGATATGATGCATTCATCGCTATAACGTTCACCTTTTCGACGGCGAATTCTGGCAGCTCCATCTGACCCCATCAAGTTAAATTTGGACTCGTCGGAGAATATGACTTTTCCCCAATCGGAACTCGTCAAAGTTCTTTTTTCTTGAGCCCATTCGTAGCGTTTGCGCTTCATTTTTGTCGTTACTAACGGCTTTTTCGCTGGTCGACGGGATACAAGCCCCATTTCTTTTAGTCGATTCTGTTCAAGGCGATCGGATATTTGTAGCCCTGTTGCTTCCTCAAGTTGTGCCCGATTTCTCCGAGTTATCCTGTCGAGGTGTAGTCTTTTTTTTCCGTCCAGAGCTTTGCTTTCTCTCACAACTTCCAGATTCGCCATAATTTTTCAAAACTTTACGCATAGCACATTCACCGAATCCTATTTCAGATGCTATTTCTCTATTTGACCACAATAAACCTTTCAACGTTTTTTTTCCAGGAATGTACATGAATGAGCAACAATATATATTTTATTCGACAGATTAAACTTGTCGAATAAAATATATGTATACTAGCTGACCCAGCAGACGTTGTACTGCCCTTTCCGGTACATTTTCATTATGCCCTGTGCGTCGCCCAATATTTGATCGTGTTCTTTCTTTTCGCATGTTTCTACAAATAATACCATTAATATAAGAAAACAGTGTTTTCATTTCATATCCCTAATTAATTTATTGAACAAACTTACACGTTGTTTAATATAAAGTAAACCGTGTTACACTTCACAAATATTGGAAAATTACCCGGTTTCATCCGACCTTGGGTAAATGCTTACTAATTAAAGACTTCTCAAATGTTTTAGTTTGTTATATCCTAGAAATTGATTCAACCCGAAAACCCCTTTATGGATCCGTCATCTTGAATATCTAAATCTTGATTTTTTGGGCGCTTGTTACGAGGGCGACTTAGGTTCTTTTTCTTATGTTGTGAAGCTTATATTTTATAGAGTTGAATTATAAGGTTATGTTACTGGGTTTGTTATGTTCCGTATTTTCGAGCCAAACTACATTTATATGAATAATTCCATCTGATTTACTGATTGATATGTTATTGCTGAATGATTTGTATTATATATTCTGCTTTGTTCTATTAAGTTTCCTATTGTGATAGCACCTTGTATACTTTGTATCATTTATTGTGTTATGGGTGTATACCCGTTGATTAGAATAAATAAATAATATTTAAAATTAGTGGCATTAAATAAATCGAGACATTTTGGTCGCCGCGTTGGATCCGCCATCTTGAATTTGGAAATTTTGATAACATTCAAATTAGTAGCCTCAGAATAATTATAGTACTAATTTCCATTAAAATCCGTTAAAATCAAAAAATTGTTGGTCACAATCTTGGATTTGGAAATCTCGATAATTTTTTAAATTAGTTGCCTCAGAATAAGCATTGTACTAATATTCATTAAAATCCGTTGTAATTGAGACATTTTAATCGCCATGTTGGATCCGCCATCTTGAATTTGGAAGTTTTGGTAAAGTACTAAATTAGTTCAATAAGAATAATCATTGTTATAATTTTCATTAAAATCCGTTGTAATCAAGACATTTTAGTCGCCATGTTGAATCCGCCCTCTTGGATTTGGAAATTTTGATCAGTGTCCCAAAAACAATCATTGTACTAATTTTCATTAAAACCCGTTAGAATTGAGAAATCTTGGTCGCTATATTGGGTCCGCCATCTTGGTTTTGTAAATTTTGGTAATATTCAAATTCAGTTACCTCAAAACAATCATTGTACTAACGTTCATTTAAATCCGTTGAAATCGAGAAATCTTGGTCGCCATACTGGGTCCGCCATCTTGGATTTGTAAATTGTGATAATATTCAAAATCAGTGACCTCAATATCATAATTGTACTAATTTTCATTAAAATCTGTTGAAATCCAGAACGCGCGAACGGTCAAACTCGCGAAGTTAAAATAATCGTTAAGTTTTCTGAAATTATCCAATTTTCTGCGCAATTTTCTTAACTTTTCTTTCCGTAAGAACCATCTCCAAAGTATTAGAAAACTTTAAAAAAAAAATGAATGAAATCGGTAAAGTCGTTCTCAAGTTATTGCGTGACCAACAGAATTAGGGGTTCATTTTTATATATGGGTAGTTCTACAAACTAAGGAATTTTTGGCGGCTCAGCCAAAATATGATAGAAAAATTGTTAATAACAATTTTTTTTGGATGGAATACTATTAATTACAATTGTTTCTAGATGGTCACTAAAAATAATTAAGATTCAAAATTCTTTTCTGAACAAAATTACTGTGCAAAGTGCCGAATTCTCAGGATCCTGCAGTGTCCCTCGTACAAATTTTAGTTCAAAGTGCGTCGTGATACGTTTACTTCTACATTAGGGTCTTAAAAGAATCCCAAATTAATAGGTTTACTATTTTTGCTGGCTAGGTAGAACAATTACTATAGTATTTCCTTGAAAAATATTGAATAAATCTTGTTTACATTTTGTCCCCACCATTTTATCTCAGTATCCTGTTCGCTGTTGAATTAGCAAATATTTACTAGACTATTTGCCTTGCGTCTTTACCATTCCGCTGAGTCGATAGTACCTACGAAAGAGATAAAGAATGTCATCTATCTATTCTCACTTAACACGTTGTTTAGTGAGCCTAGTGCGTTCGGCGAGTGAAGTGGTGTCGTAATCAGTGAAGTTCTCAGGATCCTGGTAAGATTTTTATTTACGAAATAAATAATGAATATGACTAATTTTAGCGTATTGATATGTAAGATGCTAGCGCATAGGCCTAGTTTAGGTTAATTTTTTTTGAAAGTTATAAATTGGTTTGTTTATTTTATTTTTAGACAGAAATTCTCAGGAACCTGGCCTCAGGATCCTGTCCAATTGGTACTGAGAACCATCCAGGATCCTGAGAAGATCATATTAAAAATATTGTTTCTGTGTAATAATAGTATTTTTTTACACATAAACATTAAACTACAAATAAATAATTTAATAAATAAATTGAACTTACTCTCATAATTTGTTTATATACAGTTATTTAGTTTTGGTGGTGGTCTAAGTTTAAGTTTAAATGGACATAAATCAAAAAATATTAAATTTTTTGACTGTTCCCTTTAGGATAAGCTAAAAGACACTGTACTCTAGTTATTAGACTGAATTCTGCCACCAGAATGTATAAAAAATGTCGGGCCGAAATCAGACTCGAATTCTTCCTTAGTTTGTAGAACTACCCATATATAGATTTTTGTTCATCCCATGTAGATTAATATTCCAATTTTATTACAAATTTTTACCATATTTAATTACCTGTTAGTCCTTATATGCCTTTTTCGAAAAATTTAAATTAGTGTCAATCTTTATTAAGGCCTTTTCCAATTCACATACACTTGCACTTTTCACTAGCTGTTCGGACCGCACTTGCTCTTTATAATTTTTTTTTGCACTAATAGACTGTTTGAATTGAACTGCTCTACATATCTTTCTGTCCCAATAAATTCTACCAAATGTTCCAATTAATTCTGCTAACACTCGAATATGTTTTCTGCACAAGTTGTCATTACCATTTAAAATGGATATAAATTCGGGATTGCATACAGACCTCAGGTATTCCCTTCTTTCCAACTGAAACATATATTTAAAGCGTTAGAAAATCTGTGAATTTTCTTTCTTGCCACAATATTGGCAATATTGAGGAGGCAATCTTCAACTGTCAAAAGGTGGCAATTATTTTAGCAAAAAAAGAACACAATGTCCAAAAAATCTATTTTTATCGTGCTTTGGAGAACACTGACACTTGACTGACAAAAAAGTGCTAGTGCAAAACAACCTACGTATAGTTTCGATCGCCCCACGCACTATTCTGAGTTTTTAGGAGAACATTTAGTGGAAAAATTAGATTTAAGTACAAGTGCATGTGAATTCGAAAACGGCCTAAATAAACTAAGTAATCATTTAGATTAATACAATTGCAGATAATTTGAAATTGTATTTAAATCTCCTTCTTGAACACCGTGATATTTTTCAATGAGAATTTGGATGTGAATCATGTCCTCTTATAAATAGAATTCAGCATTAGCTCAATAAAAAAATTACGCGCTTACGTATCGTTGGACTTTTATTTTTTTCAAGTTTTACAATAGCAAGAGTTCATTTTAGTCCTATAAATTAAAAACCAAGTAGTGAGAGATAATTTTAATACAAAAATTGTGACATATTATAATTATATTAAATAACATTAAAACATGTTTTCATTGAATATTAGAAAATTTTTCTTCGAGTAAGTTTTATCGCTTAAAGCCTAAGAAAAATAAATGTAACATAAATATATATGTTTTTCCTCTATTAATATTGTGTTTATAAAATACTAAAATTAAAATGCAAACATCAAGGCTTCTACTATTATTCAATTAAAGTGATAGAATAATTGAACAATTTTTAATTTATTTTCAACCAGTTTTAAATAGAATATCATTATTTGAACTTTACGAGAATAAACCCATTATAAAGACCAAGAATTCCCCTCTTCTTTAAACAATTGCCAAGGAGATTGGGGGTTGTTCGAGGAAATAGTAATTTTTATTCCCTCGCTTATACCGACCTAATTCCCAGATTCATCGACCCTTACCTCATCCTGCAGAACCCTTTCTTTGTACTTATTCTAATTAGTGTTTAACAAATTAGCATCGTCTTGCTCGAGTTTTTTGTGACCTTCTAGAAAAGATTAATTTGGGAAGCGGGTTCTTCCTTAATTATAGCTATCTTTTCTCAAATTTAAATTAAATTTAGCTCTGTCTCTTACTTTGATCCGGTATATACGGGAAATATAAAAATCAATCAAATTGTCAATATCAAGTATGTTTGAACAGCTCTTGAGGTAATTTTTCACCGAAAACTCATGAAATCGAAATTCCCAGAGATATGTAATTTTTTACCAAGAACATTAAATCTAGATCTAGCTGTAAAATTATGTGTATGCTTTAGAGAAGATAATTCAATCTGACGAAATAAATCGTTCGTTGCGAATTTGCTGCAATTTATGCTTTCGTTTAACCCACCCACCACCGCCTTGATGTTAATTAGAAACCCTAAAATGATTTTCATGTCGATTCGAAAAGGCAAAACTTTTTCTCTGCATATAAATTCTATGTGTGTTGAGTGCCCGTGGTTCGGAGAGTTTTTATCAACTTTTTTATGAAATAATAAAAAATTCTTTCATATTGGTACCGCATGCCCTCGGTTTTAAAAAAAAATTCTTGCGTTAGAAGGGGAAAAGTTAGAATAACTCAAAATTATTTAAGGCAAATTACAAAAAGTTTTCCCTCAAAAGTTAGGTAATCTGCTTCTAGGGAAATTGAAGATTCCAAAGGGTGAAACGAAAGGTCCAAAAATACAAAAAAAAAAAAGTTCACCTTTCTGGTGAGTGTTATGTTACAATACTTACTTTTGAGTTGTTTACCTCGCGGCTGGCATTTATTTCAGATCTTAAAGAATAATTTTACCGAAGTGTACTTAAGAATATTAATGCATATGGTATGTATAAGATGGAATTTGAAACCAGTTCATGGAAGTTTGAAAACGAAAACGATACGTCAAAGTCTGTCTCCAGATTTAAAATTTTTTTAAATGCTAAATAACAATTTTTATATTATCTTTAAAATAAGACAAAACGACTTAAATTGAGTTTAAGGATTTTTTATGAAACCTTAAGGTCATCATTGGCGAAATATGAAAAACATTCTTGTTGTCGCGATTTGTTGCAGAATCCCAAGAAAAGTTTTTAACTCATACTTTTAACTATTTATACAATTTTCCCGAAAATTTCAGTATATACAGTAAATTGCATAGGGATATTTATTTATTTCGCTTAATACAAGCTATAAATGTAATTAACAATAAACTTAAAACTAAAACTAAAAATAGGTACAGTAGGTATATGGGAACAGAAAGAGAGCCAATAGGATAAAGAAACAAAGTGAAAGACATAATTATGAAGGTGGGTCGGACTGGTAAAGGGCGTGTCTAAGGGAAGTTTTGCCTAGGTAAAAATCGAAGGTGGTAGAATTGTTAACTTTACGTAACATTTCTGTGAAGGGTGCGAAGTATCCATAATTTTCGAAGTGACCCTGCACCAAATACATGGGGAAATGAGTTTCGGTTAAAAGTTTTGTAACTTTGGCAAAGTCCTTGTTGTCCTGATAAAATTTTCAAAAATCCAATTTTGGAGTTATGGGTAATTCAAAGTATGGAAAGGGCATTTTTGGGTTTCTGGTATGAGCAAGTGTAAAAACAATAATATACATAATGAGAACAACAACAACAACAACAACAACAATAGCAACAATAACAGCAATAAAAATAAAAAGAACAACATAAACAAAAGCAACAGTTTCATTTATAATCTTGGCCCCAACATCAAAATCAATAACACTATCAGAAAATCTTCAGTACAATTAGAATCATTTCTATAAGTTTCCGATATCTGTTAGAGTTATTTAAAGAGTTGATATCAATAAATAAAGATTACTGAATAAAAGTGTATTATTGACATGTGCTCAATAGTGTATAGTGATTGAATGAGAATAGTTTTATAAGAGTGCATATTTATTATCGTTTTAGAAATATATGTGAACGTCAAATCTTCATTGCTTTTGATCACTAGTATTGTCTACAAGAAGGAATTGAAAATGATGTGTACAACATGATTTTAGGTCATTACTGAACATGTTTTGCTGGAGGACGAACTCTGAGATGTTACGATCAAGTGCAAGCTGTTATCTAGTTCTTAGGTTACGTTACACACCAAGAAAATATGGCCTTGCTTGAACATGTACTTGATGCCCAACGACAGAGATTGTTATGGATTTGTTAGGGGTTTTATTATATTAACTACACTCAAATCATTTGAAATTTTCAACTTATCATTATAATTATTTGTTGTACTTTTTTAAACGACAGAGACGTTATTAATATTATTATATTTATTGTGGTAAAAAGGAAGAAATCCATTTTAGGACTTTGAACAAGCAGTCCAAAGATGGTTAATTTAACCTTTCCACCTCAAGCTCGCTTCTGGTTATTGTTATTTCTATTTCTATTATTATTATTATTATTAGAAAGCAATACTCATATGTACGTCTTTTAGAATATTAATAAACACACTTTTATTCAGTAATCTTTATGTATTGATATCCATTCTTTAAATAACTCTAACAGATATTGGAGACTTATAGAAATAATGCCAAATGCACTGAAGATTTTCTGATTATATTATTGATTTTGATGTTGGGGCCAGGATTATAATTAAATGAAACTATTGCTGTTGTTTTTGTTGTTCTTTTTATTGTTACTGCTATTATTGTTGCTATTGTTGTTGTTTTTTTTTTGTTCTTGATTTCGTTGTTGTTTGTTGTTCTCATTATGTATATCATTGTTTTTACACATCATTCCAAAACTGTGGATTTTTATCAGGACAACAAGGACTACCATTCCCCAGAGTTACAAAACTTTTCACTGAAACTTATTTTACCATGTATTTGGTACAGGGTCCTTATAACCCTTTGGGGTCGATACATTTCTCTGGTGGGATGACCAGCTAAACAGAGCAAATTTATATGGATGTTAAAAAACACAGAATATTTTTCAGCTGTTATATGTTGTTTAAAAGTTAATTGTGTAATTTCATACAAATACGTAGAAGGGAACTTTAAAAAGTAATTAATATGTACAATACCTCTCAATCATAAAATAATTGATGTGCAGACAAAAAAAGATCATGTCATCATATCGGTGACACCTATTTCGAGGACAAAATTAAAATGCCGCAGACGCAGACTGCATATTCATCATTTTTGATCTAAAATTAAGATTGATATAACGTTTTATAAAAATCCATAAGAAGTATGTTAAACTCAATCTGTTCCCGATAATTAAATTAGAAAACGCGCTTGCAAGGATGCACGAATTATATCTTAATTATGTAAGTATTCAACTTTTAAAAATGTAAATTGGAAAATTCATACCTCTAATACCCTCTAATATGTTACAGAGTATCAAAAAAAATAAGAGATACGAATTTTTTTTATCCGCGAATACGCACATTTAGGGGGTGAAAACCACCCCTAAAGATTACCCCCAAAAACAGTTTTGCCTAAATATTTCAAATTCTAATGAATTTTTTCGAATGAAACAAATTGGAAATGATGTCTCATAAATATATTAACCTTTTGTCAGTAACCCGGTTCCCGGGGGTGGCAACCCTTATTTTTTATTGCAGAAAAACGATTTTTTTTTTATATTTTTGCGTCACAAAAATAACAGTTTTAGTTAAAAATCATTGAAAAATATTTTTTTACGTACGATTTTGAAAAATAAAGTTTACCTTCTTTTGCGTTTTAGCAAAAAAAGCTCCTCAAGGGGGTAAACAACCCCTAGCACTAATACGTAAATGATGTATATTCTTTCAGACATCAGTTTTTTCGTAAAAACCAGTATTAAGGGGTTTTTGGAGTCGCTGATTACGAATCTGATGTTAAATTTAAAAAATTCAAAATGACGGATCCAACTTTGCGAATCCAACATGGCGGACAAACTTTTGAAAAAAAAACAATTTTAATAAAAAAAAAACAATAATAAAAGTATCCCCTAAATGTGCGTACCACAGATAAAAAAAAAAAATACGTGTCTCTTATTTTTCGATACTCTATAACATATTTCAATTTCATCAAAATCGGTGAGAAACACCTGAGAACGTTTCCTTGTTAGACTCGACAAGTTATATTGTATTTTTTCCAACGATTATTTATTTATCATCCAAGCAAAGCCTTCACAGGACTTATAAAGATATATACAGGGTGTTTCTTATATCACCTGCCTTACTAAGTTGGATGAAAGACCCCACCAACCCAAAAAAGAAATTGTGTGGTAGGGTGAGGCAATCTCAACAGTTTAGGAACTACATTGTGATTTTTAAATTCAAAATGTTCATAGTATATACATCATTCATTATTTTATTCATTTTACTCAACGTAACAGCATCATTATCACGCCAAGAAACTACTATACCAATCTCCTTTCCAAGAATTTCAACAATGTTGATCAAAGATACACTCTGTTATGATACTGAAAAAAATATCTGCAATTTCCTAAAATTCGAGATAATCCCAAATTTCCTCTGAAAATCATGTAATTAGTACATCTGTTTTTTACCAAATTACCCATCTTATTACGTTTCCAAAAAGATACGGGTAAAAAATGGTTAGAAAAACCTTTTCCCTAGAAAACCTTGACTGCTACCTAATTATTTTATGTACTTTAATTAGGAAACTCGTAAAATAAACAACATTTCTAAGAAAAAGGGTCGAAAATGTTTGTTTAGGACATACAGATAATTAATTTTAATTAATACTGCAAACAAGTTATAAAAAGGTTAGTGTAATTTATTTTATTGTCATTATTAGCTTGTGTTAGATAGTATTCACACCCAACTATCCTGATGCTATCCTTTCTCTGCATAGACGTTTACCTTTTTGGAAAGGTAATAAGATTAAAAGCAGATATATTAACTATTATTTTCAGAGAAAATTTAGAGAAATCCTGAATTTTATGAAATTGCAAAACATTTTGGACATAGTTTTTCGCATGAGCGTGATGTCGTTGCGTTGCATAAATCAAAAGGTAGAAATGAAATGATGATGTGCATGCCATGAAAATTTCGTAATTATGAAATACCCTGTAAATCCCAAACGATTGAGATTACCAATCTTCCTTCTTTGTCTACATGACTCTCTGTATTTGTGAATGCACTTTAATTAAGTTGCAATTTATAGTTGAAGTCAATTACATTACCAAATGCAAGTTTAAAAAAATTCTATAATTTATTTTATTTTACCCAATTTTCTCGAACTCCAGAAAATTTAATACATAATATAATTGTCTTATTCATTTTTCAATCGAATAAAAAACTTATCGGTGGAGAAAAGCTTCTTTGTTTCGGTCCTCAAATTTCTGGGAGAATTCGAACGAGTAACAAGTTGAAAGTATATCATTTGCTCCACTTCCTGAACAACTTCTCAGCCAGGAGGAATAAACCTTGAGTTCTGCTCCATTCATTCGCATTTCTCCACAATTTTATTGCCCAGAATAGGTGAATTTAAAAAACAATTTTCTCAATTTGTTCTAGGAAGCAGGAAAAAAAAAAACATTCAAGAGAAGATAAAACAAAATTGGGACGTTTAGGTACATGACTTGCATTTTCTTCTTTCGGGACAAACTTCAATTTTTGAAATTGTTATAAATTCTCCACTTTGAAAAACTTTAACAAAAGGACGTGTTTTTCTTTTTTTTGTGTTAAAAGGAATGCAGAATTTCGCACGTGCTTCTTAGAAAAAAATGATGAAATGTTGCCGAGACTCAAAAGACTCGTCTCTGAGTCATGCCGCCTGAAAAAAAAGGTTCTTCGGGCAACTTGCCACAATTTATCATCAGTCCCCGTTGCGAACCTTTCGTGCTCAACAATCAAAAGGAGGCGAGGAGTAATTTTGCTAGATTTCCCGAAATCGATTTTTAAATGAACGGAAAGTTTCCACCGTCATCAGTCATATTGAAAAGGAGCCTCTCCCGGAACCCTGCAGGTTTGTGGCGGCGGGCATTACATTTGGGTGAAATTTTGCATGCGGGGTTGGCCGGAGATTCGCTCATTCCGCCGGCTCAAATTGGTTCCTGCGAGAGTAAATAAAATAATTTCCGGCCGCCTATTTAGCGCGTGTAATTAAACGGCCATGCCACAGAAAGTGGAAGCCTAGAGAGGCTCCGATTTGTAGCGAAATCAGCTCACGCGATATCCTCGTTTGTTTGTTGAAAGGAAGGAATCGCCTCAGAGTTTTTCCTCTAGAAGATTCCCCCAGGAGCCCAGAACCTAGAACCTTTGGCGGGTGCACAGATTACGAAGATTATTGAACCCAATAAATATGGTCTTTGGGCGGTTTCCGTTCGACTAATGGCCCATTTTTATTCAAAAAGTTTTCTACGCAATTAATTCTAATATAGGGTGCTAAAGACACGGCAGATCGACAGCATTACATATTATATAGTATAATGCTTCAGACGAATTACATAATGGATGTATATTATACATATGCAGAGGCGTAGCTACCGATGTAGCAGTTGTAGCAAATGATACACAGCCCCAAGCATTAGTTTACCTTATCAATACCTTATAATCTTTTAATCTCAAAAAAGTCCATTTTCATATCAGGCTAGAATTTCAATTTCCATAATTTCAACTCAAATAAGTTGTTGTATTATTACATTATATTTGATACTAAAAATATATATTATAAAATTTGGACACCATATTTGAACCACAATTTTCACAATGTTGGACTCTTATTGTTTGTAAAGTGTTGCGAATAAGTTCTACAACAAAGGAATTAAAGCTGGGACCAACAAAAATATTTCTGACTTGGTTTTTTTTTGTGTTTTTAAAATATGTTTCCAATTGGGTTTAACATCCGCGAATATAATGGTAAGTATTTCGATAAGTTAGCCAAGGAGCAATTATAGCTGCTCCAGTTGAAGTTAAACACTGAAAAATAGGTGAGCGAAATACAGTAGCGTAGCTTGCCCTAAACAGGCCCTGTATCAAAATTTATCGGGGGGCCCTTCTACCCGACTGCGGTGAAGTGTAAATGGAGGGTAAAGATTTTTCACAAAAGAAACAAAAACGCGCGCATTGCATAAAATAAATATATATTGATTATAATTACTTACAATTAATGCTCCTAGGAGCCAAGTTAGCAAAACATGTATACAATAAAAAACAATTATATTATATAAACTCTTCTCGTCTTTTTTTCGGTAAACTTATTTATGATCATACATAGCTGAAGAGGGTTTTAGTTTTTCGAGATTTTCTGCTCTATAGACAGTACTGACAAGTCCGAAAGACGTTCTTGACCCATAGAAGTCCTAAGATAATTTTTGATCAGTTTTAATTTCGAAAAGCTGTTGTAGTAACCGGAAGGGCCAAAAATAGAAAGCATGCTGTTATTACCTCCGGAAAACTGGATGCAAGGCTATTGAAATTTATAATAATTCTGCGAGTTCCTTAATGGAACGAATTTTCTGAATTTCAGATTTTAAGCATGTTTAAAAAGCAATTAATTGTTTATACAGGTCAACTGACATGTCTTTACTATACTTAGCAGTCAGTTATCCGGCTTCATTTTTTATTACTTCGTTTGAAAACGATAAGAGTTTCTCTGGTTGTAACACTTCGGACGTATAACTCAGATCACAGAGGATCTGAAATCTTTGTTTAGTTTGAGAAATTAATATATCTAAACAGCCATAGTACACATAGACTTTGAAGTACGATTCCGGGTCGGAAATTCCCTCATCTTCTGATAACTCAACAAAAAAATGTTTCGTTATCTTCCGTCTTTTATTTTTGAAAACAGTTTTTACCCCCCACTCTTTTGCTAGATCTCTGGAGTTCTTTAACAAATCATGGAATGAAGTTTGATTTCTTATTTTGCTCCGCCTATTCAAAAGTTTACTAAGTAAAATACTGGCTTTCTGTAAGTCATTATTTTCATGCTGTAAACGATTACGTCTATCTTTCACCGCTTGGATTCAACAACAGTATTCAAATGTGTCTGTCACCTGTGCAGTTTACCTTAAACCGATTAATACTTTGTCATTTTATTCTGCAGTGTTTTTGTGATGTTTAGTATCTATTCCATATTGAATATGTTTTATGGTTGAGCTAAACTAATATTTTAAGTTCTTTTGAATGTGTGAAATGATTTTTAATTAATCGTTTTCTTTTATAAGAAAAATCTTAACTATATGATAAAATATGAAATACCAATTAGTTTTGCGTTAATATTTAAGCTTTCCTTTACTAGAACATAAAAAAATCGGCTGCCTACACTGAGGTTTTAAGAATTGTTTTCACCATAGTTTATGTCATTGAATAGGAAATGTGTATTTATCATATAGTAACCATAGCATATAATGTTTTTTTACAATATTATTCAAAACCAAAAATATTTTTTACCCAATTTAAAGTTATTTTTAGGTATTCTACTAAGAATGTGAATTTTAGTGATCATTAATTTCTTTACAAAATTCAATATTTCGAGTCTATAATTTCTCTTAAGCTTTTCATAATTTAAAAAAAAAATGTTCATTGTATTATCGTCAGGAACACTGTCATGAAACTAAATGATTAAAAATTATTATAAGCATAAATGAATTTTGTTCTCCTAGATCCTTCAAATAAGACACTGTGCGTCGGGGCCCCTGAAGCCCGGGGGCCCCATATCATTGATACGGCTGATACGGCGGTAGCTACGCCCCTGGCGAAATATGTGGTATATGAATACATTTCGAGTTAAAATGAGACATTTGAAGTTAAATATGTGGATTTGTTTGAAGTTAAAATTTCGACTTGTTTAAGTAGAATTTTTGGACAAGTTTGTTATGAAAAATCATATTTAGTAGGACTAGTTTGATATCAAAATTGTTGAACTGAAATTCGACCAGCCTGATTCGAAAATGGTCTTTTTTTAAATTAAAAGAGTATAAATAAATAATTGTTCATACTATTAAGTCATACTGAAAGTAGGTCGGAAGTCGGAGTTCCACAAAGAAGTCATTTGGGTCCTCTTTTTTTTTACTTAATTTATTAATAATGTGAGTTATGTTCTTCCCCACTCCAAAATTCTGACAATGTTTTAAATTTATAGAATCACTAACAATTTTAACGGCTGCCTACTACTTAATGAAGATTTAACTACATTTTTTGCATTCTTCGATTGTTTTTCCTTTAAATGTAACGTCTTTTTCAACAACAGAATCCTATTAATTTTGCTGTTTAATGGATGAAAGTGAATTATGTCGACTTAACTTAGTGAAAGATCTGGGTGTTACGTCAAACTCTAGATTTACTTTTGACGATCACGTTAATATTATGATTAACAAGGCTAATTTATTGTTAGATTTCATTAAGAGATAGGTTAAGGAATTCGTATGATCCGTATATTACAACATTTTTATTCATCACGTTTGTTCGACCTATATTAGAATATCCCAGTCCAATTTGGTCACCTTCGTACATGTTAACTTAGATCGAATTGAGTCTGCTCAAAAGCGATTCTTACGATTCGTCCTTGGAGGTCTTCCTTGGATTAATCCTCTGTGCCTAACACCTTATACAGATCGCTTAAAACTGCAGGATAGGTGTACATTATTTTGCATTTATATAAATTGTCTTTAGCTTTAAGGTTATGTCTGGTGAATGTGACAGTCTACAGTTGTTATCTTTGTTAAGTAAGTGTTCTTGTTTCTCGTGTTGCTATCACATATTGTAATCTTTTTCATGTATACCACCATTGAACCAACTATGGTTTACATGAAACAATTACGCTCATTGCAAGACCATTGAACCAACTATGGTTTACATGAAACAATTACGCTCATTGCAAGACTATTTAATTTGCATCGTAACATTGTTGACTTTGATTTATCTATTCCTCAATTGAGAAGTCGGTTTATGAATTTCTTTAAAAACTATAGGTAATACTTCTTACTATTAACGTATGGAATTTTCTTGCATTTACTTGACGTAATTCGATTGTTTACTTCCCTTTTTTATATTTTAAAATTTGAAATATTGAAAATTGCAAAATGAGTGTATTCTAGTAACGAGGAATATAATGAATTAATTGATTTATTTCCAATACTAAAATCAGAAGTTATAAAAATACTACAATAAAAAAAAACATGTTTATCAAGAAACTGGAGAAAAAAATAATAATAAAGACGTTAACTCAACAGTATAGTTTTTTATATAAAGTTTCTGTACAATGTTATTTTAACCTTCAGAAGGAACGTGGGTTTTCCGAGACTCAAATACGGCAATTTTACTTGTTCACATAGACGTTGAAAATATAGGAGATAGTTATTTTGCTTAATTTCTGAGTCAGGTAGACCTTTTAAGGGAATAATCCGAAGTCTTTATACAGAATTTACCTCAGGCTACTGCAGCTAATGTTCAGTTTCTGAAATCTGTGGCGAGTTGAGGTTTTTGGGTGTAGGCGCACACTTTCGGCAACAACAGCAATATTCTCGGCTGAGCGTAAAGGACGAAGATGAGGATTGACTTGTGTTATCGATTAGTATCCCAATCTTACAAACTTGCGTAAAGCAGCCATTATGGCAGGTATAGTGTATTATTTCGACCGAAATTTTCTCTTCAAAATGATCACTGTTTTGGCAACACAGTACTCACTTAGGAAATACATTTTTAATATTTCCTAACGTTGTTCAAGCGTAAATCTATACATTTCGTACCGTAGAGGTATGATATTGTGTTTTAGTCAATCTGTTGAGTACGAAAGTCCTATCCGTGTGAAAATAACATATAATTTAAAAAGAAACCAAAAAATGGCCCACCCTTTATCATTTGCAAATTGAATTTGTTCACAATCAGATCAAGCTCATGAATGAAACACGAAAACTTTTTCAGATGCGTTGACATAAATCTTATATTAAATGTACGCCCGTGAACAGCTGTTGCTGTAGCCAAAACTGTTGCTTAGTATTCGGTCTAAGATGGTCTATTCTATGGGACTGTTGCACCCCATCAATATCACGAACTAGTTGACATCATCTGTGTTCATATGGCGCGTTCTTTATGCAGGTCGCAAACCTGCTATCAATCCAGCTGTGCCCGAGTCCCGGAAAAGTGATTGCCATTGTGCACGAGAAGCTCAAATGAGATTGCCTCAGGTAATTTATGCCATCTTAGCAAGTCCGTTCGCAACTCCCCTTTAAAATCATCAAATGAGGGACTAGGGGGAAGGAAGGAAGGAATCATCACACCGACAAACTTCAATGCTCGGCCCTGGCGCACCTTCTTGTTTTATGGATTTTTTTAAGGATATAAATTAGATTTAGAGCAAAAACCAATGTGTAGTATGTAGGAATCGCAGGGAAAGGTAGAACCACATTAAAATCTTCTTAGGAGATATCCTTCCCATCCCTATAGAACTCGAATGTTCCGGCTGTAGTATTGGGCAGCAGTGCCAACAACGTGTGGTTGTGTATAGTTTATGTGTTGTCCGTTTACGATTTATCTGCTTTTGGGGTTGCTCCTTCGAAGGGAGCTATCTTCCGTCTTAAACATATTTCACCGAACTTTTCTGGAATTTTTATTTTTATGGTGGCGGTCCTCTGCAGCTAAATTTAGAAACAAAAGTTAAGACGACTATGGCACGCACATGTTGGCAATAATAATACTTTCACGGCGACGGCGACCAGGACGCAGATGATATAAAAGGACAAAAACTGCAAATTGAAAGAAATCCCGAAACGAGGAATGCTGAAAACAAAAAGCCTCGCCTGCGGACAGTAGATTTAAGATATACATACATACCAATGTTATACTATATAAAAAAAAAACCTTCGATTCATCGAAGGAGGCGGGGTACGTCTGCGGCCCAAACACGTGGCTTATTTTCGGTAGCTTATATTAGGATCTGATTTTTAGGAGTCCAGCGTTTTGGCGGTCAGATCATTAACCGATGCCAGGGCCGCTCGAATCGAAGGACCATGTTAAACCCAACTATTACGAACAGCGTTGACACCTTACACGGTCGGGCCGGCCTAATCGATGTTGGGCCCTAATTGATTGTTTAATGACCCTGCGGCTGCTTAAGAGTGCGAAACAGTATTCATTGCGGTGAAAGCTAATAGGGGCATAAATCTCCTCTCCGCCGAGGGGGGAATCTTTTCGATCGCAATAACTCTTTTTGGAATTGTTGCGTGATTATGGGCACTTTGGTTCCGACCCGATTTCAGGACAAAAAAAAATTTGTGCGCAGGCCGTCGGTCAAAACTTATAAATATATTTTGTGGGCTCGTGTCACATCCAAGTCGAAAAACATAACTTTTCTTGAATTAAGATACCTTTTACTACTGTGAGGCAATAAAAAGGCTTATTGGCTTAGAAAAAAGTTAATTCAAACGGTTCGATTGCATTTTGGGTAATTACTATGTTTATCTGGGGCAATCTTTACTTTTATAGAGGTAACAACTGTCCTTAGCAAATACACAAAGTAGTAAAAAAAAACACTATTATTCATGTATGGAATGTCTATTCGTAAGAAATATTCTTTGGTAGGTTATTTTGAATTAAGGTAGCATGTATATGTAAGCATTACTGAGTATAATATGTACCTAACGTAATTTGTAGGTTAATAACAAGCACACATAAAATTGGTCAATTTGAACAAAATAAATTCTTAAAAGACCACGCTATACATATTACCGAAATCAGAGTCGGATTGTAGAAAATTCCAAGTAAGCCATGGCGTAGGGCAGCAGATTTTTAAAAAGCGGCAAATTTTCAGGATAGGTCAATACCGTATTAGCTAATAAAAATTAGGCAAACGTAAACCTTATAATTACCGAAAAGTAAATTCTACTTGTCTAAAAACCATAGATAATAATTCTTAAACTTTAAAAACCTTAAGGGGGTAAATATGTACAATTACACGGGCCAAAATTACGCATTAGAAAACATTTGTTTTCGCAAAGAATGTTTAATGCAATCATTATAAAACTTTGTACACTTGTTAAGGTATAAATGACGAATGTAAAAAAAATTTTTTTTTTTAATTTTTGAAAACAAAATGGCGGCTGTAAGCTGGCGTGAAGTTGACCTACAAAAAAAACGGCAACCACTCTGGACGTCGTGTTATTGATCTGTAACAGCCCATAAAAAAAATTTGGCTTGAATATACATGTAATTTGTCGGTAAACCTCAAAAATTAAAAAAAAAATTCTGCGTTTGGTAGAAGTTTTTGTAAAAAATCGATAATTTTCACTATTTATTTCAGCCATTTTTGCATTAATAATTCAATTATGCAATAAAAAAAAAATCCAAAACAATTAGGCTTACAGACAAGACTAAGGTATAAAGAAGAAACCCTAAAAATTTCAGCTAAATTGGAAAAGTAGTTTTCGAGTAATCGTGGTTGCAAATTTTAAAAATGTTGTTTTGAGAAAAACGCGTTTAAAATGTTGAAAACCTGCTATGCGCTGAACAAAGCATTCTCGAAAAATGAAGAAAAAATATATAAGGAGTTCGATTTTCGACCTGAAGCTTTTTGGAGCGTATTCTACGGGAAATTACCTAACTTTTCAGAAGAACAAAAAAAAATTGATTTTTTTGACCTTCTAATTGTATTTACTCCCTTAATGAAAATAGACTTCGGGCCTTGATGAATATTTCCAACCTTATTTGTACGTATTTTTAGATACTGACTCAAAATAAGTGAAAAATCAAAAAATTCACAAAAGTATTCGATGTGTACTCACATGTACCAATATGCCAGCAAAATTTTCTTCAAGATTGGTGCATTTGTTCTCGAGTTGTCAACAAACGTCCCACTAGTCTACACTATAGTCATGTACCATATTTTTCGAAATCGACATTTTTTTATTTTATTTTCGACCTATGATATGAAAATTAATATTTTCTAAGAAGTTTTAATTGTTAGTTATTATATTTGGTTTAAATTCGGAGTTTTTGGGGCGGCAATATATCGTTGGCGTAGTATCACTGAAGCTGATAATCCGGTTCTGACTGAAACTCTGTACATTTTTAAAAATTTCCATTTTTCAATATCAACCGAATATTTGATTCGAAATTTTATTTATCGGATTAGAATTCGTGTGTGTTGTTGTTAAATACAATAAAACTGAAAACATACTGAAAAATTTACCAATGTTTTCTATGTTAATGAAGTAATGATATACGAAACGAATGAAACAATCACCCTTACTCTAGTAATCATATAAGGTAATGGTCCTGTAAAAGCTAAATTACATACGAAATTTTTTATAAAATTTCTTACATGGAATTTAGCTATAGCAAACGAAAGGAAGGAATTCGTTTAGTTTCTCATAAGGCCCCAGAAAAAGATGAAAAAATCATTTTTATTTCTTAGGATATCAGTGCCAAATCAAGTCATTTGCAAAAACCAAGGAATATAAGTCATAGGAACTTATACTATTTGTTATTTTTACTTACAATTATATACAACATGTATATCAGGTTATTAAAATCAAACACATTTAGGTATGAAAATTACCTACGGGGTGTCCAATAGGAATATGTGAAAAATAATTAGTCACCATTAACAAATGGAGAGATCTGTAAAATTTAAATACTTTTTAATAAAGGAAAGTCGTAATTTTCATTTCATTTCCATTTTATTATAAAAAAATTAAACCTATTTAATATAAACCTTCACCATTCTCACAAAAATCTTGCATGTTTTGATTTTCATCCAACAACCATTAGAACCTCGAATACATTATCCGACAACCCCATTGATTATAACTTTGGTTTGACAAACATCATCGGTTTGGTCGAGTCTGATGAAAATATGATAAGTGTATAGGGAGCTTTAGACTTGTGATCGTTACCTACTAGAAAATAATTTCTTTCCATCCAATGAAAAAATAACTAGTTCTTTAGTTCTTTAGTGAAATTGTTGTAATAAACACATAACTGATTTTTTAACACGTTTCCTTCTTTAGGAAAAATTAAATTTTTCCTTGAAGTTTACATGTATTAAGCGATCACAAATGTATCCCTCACCTCATGGGTCAATTCGTTTTTATTGCTGGAATGATGAAGATTTATGCATGACGTCGGCTTGAAGTAAGACTGCCATTAAATTCCTCGTACAACTTCATTACCCAAGGCCCCATGGTGACTGCGATGATGTTCGGTCTGACTGCTGTTTCTTGTGCAAAGGGATATTAATCAGAAAACAAGGATGTTTTCAGTTTTCACTTGCAGTAAAGCGTCTTAACCTCTAGCAGAAAGACACAAATAAGACCTTTAATTTATTTTAACACTTCTTCTTCGTGAAGTCTATGGTGTAGTTGAAATAGTTAAAATGAAAATTTAGATAGTCTAGAAAAAATAAAAGCTCAGCATGCAAAATCTATTCAATATAATAGATAGAATGGAAATATTCTGAAAGGAGTAAGAGAAAACTGAACTGCAGTTTAAGTTCCTCGTTCGATTTTACTCTCTGAACTTTCACACTCAGCTATTTCCACTATGCATAAATTCCAAAGATATATTAGAGTTCATAAGTACTCCCCCGAAAACTTTAGATTAAGTGAATTCCTCGTAAAACATATTGCATACTCATAAGGATATTACTTTGCACGGTGGTATTGCTGCAAGTTTGATTAATGGCTTCATTTTCTTATCCCTCTTTTATAAAAGTTGAGTTGTGGGCGGGACTCTCGTAATTCCGTTAAGTTCCTAAAGGATAATAATTCAATTTTCCCGGAGCAGCAGGTATTCTTCTGAGAAATAAGGGCTCTCTTCTTCGAGGATCATATTTACTACGAAGACTCGAGCAGATGTTATTGACGAAAACGGCGAAGTTCTTACGTGCGTTTTCTTATTAACAATGTAACAAGAGCGCCAGATTAAAGCTGGAAACGTTTTTATGATTTTCATGTAAATAATCCCAAGGATTTTCCACACGTACCATCGTCTCGCCTGTATGCGAAATCCTTTTGAAGCACGTACCAGTTCTTTGGCCTCACGTACAAATTTCCTCTCAATAAATAAACCGCCAAATCTTTTTCAGATTGAAGGGGGCAGCTTCGAATTAAATCCATCCATCCGATAATGGGGTCTATTCGTTTGAAAATATTCCCACGGCATATCATAAGCAGTAAAATTCCAGTTGAGTAATATTTTTATTTTTTAAATTTATGGAATTAAAAGAGGAGCAAATTCAGATTTTCGAGGATAAGGATTGATTGTAAATAAAATATTTGGATTTGTAATTGTGGAGATATACGAATCTGTTACTGAGAATTCAGAAGTTATGAAAAAATTGATTTAGAATTGGCCTGTTACAAGTTAAGAAAAACATTTTACAGCAGATATTTAGTTTAAAAATTTAATTTAAAAAACAACTAAGAATACATATTAAATTTATGAGTTTAGAACTAGAAATACAGCAGTACGACGATTTTATATTTTTTGAATTTTTTCACTATTCATGTACAATTTTTCCTGTCTGCATTGACAAAAATTTGGATGGCAAAAATCCTCTAGTCTGACAAGGAAACGTTCTCAGGTGTGTCTCACCGATTTTGATGAAATTGAAATATGTTATAGAGTATCGAAAAATAAGAGACACGTATTTTTTTTTATCTGCGGATACGCACATTTGAGGGGTGAAAACCACCCCTAAAGTTTACCCCCAAAAACAGTTTTTCCTAAATATTTCAAGTTCTAATGAATTTTTTCGAATGAAACAAAATGGCAATGAAGTAATGTAAATAATCCGGTTCCCTTAATTTTTATTGCAGAAAAACGATTTTTTTTTATATTTTTGCGTCACAAAAATAACAGTTTTAGTTAAAAAAAAATTGAAAAATATTTTTTTAAGTACGATTTTGAAAAATAAAGTTGACTTGTTTTTGCGTTTTCGTAAAAAAGGCTCCTCAAGGGGATAAACAACCCAAAGCACTAATACGTAAATGATGAATATTCTTTCAGACATTCAGTTTTTTCGTGAAAACCAGTATTAGGGGGTTTTTGGAGTCGCTGATTACAAATCCGATGTTAAATTTAAAAAATTTAAAATGGCGGATCCGACATGGCGGGCAAACTTTTGAAAAATACACCAATTTTTATAAAAAAAAAAAACAATAAATAAAAGTACGTAAATGTGCGTATCCGCAGATAAAAAAAAATACGTATCCCTTATTTTTCGATACTCTATAACATATTCCAATTTCATCAAAGTCGGTGAGACACACCTGAGAACGTTTTCTTGTTCCTTCTTTGATTTGAATTCATAATATGATTGCTTTTAAACTGGTGTTCGTTAAATAAATCCAACTTTGAAATAAAAATTCAGTTTATTATTCTAAGAATTTATTCGTTAAATAGTAGACCATAATAAAAATTTAGTAGTCTTTTTAGTTTTCAGTTAAAAAACTTTTTCGAATTCACTTTATACAGGGTGATAATGTGTTCCAACATATACAATCGATTTTATGGAGTGTCCTGAACAACGTTTGTTCCGAGACCCCACTTCTAAAAGACTGCTTCACCTTATTTTTTAAGTCTTTCACGAGAGGTCCATTTCCTAAAAGTATCCCCATAAGTCCTTTTAAGGACATCACAGGATTAATATAAAAGGTTCGCTGGATAGCACAACCTTTTACCTTTCAGTACCCTTTTTACCTCAAACTGCCCACAACTCTAAAAGCTGGACAGATTTCAATGTCAAAATTGTGAAGAGTAAAGTACAAAAATCGACACATATTTATGTGCAATTGCACACAATAAAGCTCTTCATTATACTAAAATTAGAGTTAATGGCGTGCCTTTAAAAATTTTCCTTCCTATTTTAAAAATGTATGTTGTAACGATAAAAATGAAAATTGGTCTTTACGTACACACAAAGCTGAAAATGTACTTATTTTGCAAAATTCTCTTTTCGTTTAAAAAGTGTGTGTTGTAATTATAGCATCTATAATAATAATTTTTATGTACACATAAAGCTGGAAATATATAGCTGCACACATAGTTGCAATTAAGTGAAGAAAAATATTTAAAATAACTAAATAAAATAAATATAAAAATTATAAAATAACTTTGTTGAATGTCTTATTTAATGCATTTCAAAGTTGTTTAAAATAAAATATTATTAAATTTAAAACAATGCGCAACGCGTGATAATATAAAAGGCGCATTTTTAAAATTACAATGCAATATTTTTGTCAATGCATATGATGTTAAAGTCAATTATATTTTCCATCCTTTACCTGGCTATAAATCATAATAATATGTCTTATAAACTCGCCTGAAAAACACCTCTCATATTCGAAGCTTTCAATATGAAATTTTTTCATGCTCACTATTTGGGTGCCAAACTATTAATAAGAGACCTATTTTTAAAAAATATAATTTTGCAGAAGAAAGTCTTGTTTTTCGAAAAAACCTACAACTCGGAAGCTATCTCTATTATAAATGTTCACTATTTTCGATAAAATCGTTAAAATTTAATTGAATTAAAAATATGTAAAAAGTTGTCACAAAGTTTTCGCAATTTAAAATTGCATTGGTTTTCCAGACCAATTCTGAGTAAGTTCTATTTACGAAAAGCTATAAGTATAATTCAACCTACGTATTTATTTATTTATTTATTTAATAGTTTGGATACAAACTTTTACAATTTAAGAATTCATTAAATAAAATTAAATTCGACAATACATAAATAAATAGTACTGACTAAAATCTAGCAATTGGTTCATTTATTCTTTTATATACTAAAAGTTTATGCTTAAAATGTAAAATCCTGGGTTCTTATCTAATGTCATTCGGAAGTTCATTAAATAGTTTCAAATCTTTATATATTACATAATGGAATTTTGAGAGCTACCTAAATTTTAATATTCTTAAAATCAATAATACTTCTTAAAGAATTTCCTATTTAAGCACCTAGGTAATAATCCTCTTTTTACCTCCAAGACTTAAGAAGAGCGCATTATACTTCAAACGCTGTTCAACAGACATTCGACTCAAACACTGACGTATTGATCTTAAAGAAGTCCTTGAATTACACTTAAGAATCACACGTATTTTTTGATTTGTAATAACTACAGTGTAAATTTAGAAATCTGACCTACTCAATACAGAATGGCTGAACAATAATCAAAATGAGCAAGAATTAGGCATTAAAGTATTAATTTGATTCAATATCTGACGTAGAATAATAATGTTTTTTTGCTATTTTGGAGCAAATATAATTTACATGTTACTTACACTTTAAAGCTTTATCAATAGTTACACCAAGATAATTAATTTCGTGCACTAGCTCTATAACTTGGTCAATGGAGTTTTCGATACGAAGTTCCAGTTAAAAGAATCCATGTCCTTATTTCTCTGCACGTGGTTATAAAAAAAAGGAAGTAATTAATTCTTTCTAAAGCGATGAATAATTTTTTTATTTTTTCTATTTTAAGACCAAGATAATTGCCAAATTTGTTCCACACTTTTGTGTTCATATACCTTGTATCAAATTTAAGGACGCCAAAGGTCAAGAAGCAAATTAGAAGGCACCAAAAAGCAAATTCAAGTGTTGTTGACTTGAAGCCTTCGATATATCACGCTAGACGCCAATTAATCTTAGGAGGCCACGATAAATCTCAGACCAAATTCGGAGCATTAAAAACGTATTTTTCAGAAACGAGACCAGCAAAAATTTAATTAAAGTTCCTCGTTAGTCTTACATTACGTTTATCCTGGGGATTTTCGAACTGCATCCTGGCCTCTTCCTTTAAGAGACGGGAAATTACGGAGACTAGCAAAGAATAATCGATTGCTCTATAGATCTAGTTCTAGTTTCTTATTCAATTTATTCGTGGTGTGACTTGGCACAATACGCCCCATCTTCTACTGAACCTCGCATACTTTTTTATTATAATTCGCCCACTCTTGCCGCACTTTCTGCAATGATTAAAGCACGAGGTGAGATCCTCTTAATTTATTAAGGCGGTTCGTTGAGCGAGGCTAACGTACCTCCTGCCCCAATTACTTTAGGTAGGGAGAGGTTAGACCATGTCAATATGTCCTGAAGTCCTAGGCAATAGATTCGAGCACCGGGCGAAGCCTTCACGTCTCGGCGAATATAACGTGGAGCGTGCAAAAAGGGTTAACAGCCCTCATCGCTTGGAGCGTTATCTTGACTTCTATACCACTAAACTTCCTCTGCTCTGGATGAAGTCTTCATCTTAGTTACGAAATAAGATGTTTCGTATTTCAATCCTTGTTAACTGAACGATCCTTAGCCTTTTCGGAGAATATTTACCGAATTAATGAAATAAATTTGTTTAATCGATGGATAGTTGAAATTCAATCAAATGCGCTACTGTGGTGGGGCGTGGGGGTGTGTATACCGCATCGCGTATTCATCGATCCACGGGCAATATTCGCGATACAACGTGAAATTGGTGCAAATTTAATTAACGTGTTCGATGTTTACGATTTCAAGACTATATAAAATACCTTTTCGGTGTGAAAAGGCACACGATTGCTCTGCGAACACCCGACCCTCTACAAAAAAATCAATTTGAGTCTGACATTAAACGCGAAATAAAAACAAAAATAAAAAAAAATGTTTTTATTGACTTCGTGGGCGGGAGATTTTATTGACTCAGCTCATTCTTTTTATTAGTTGAAGAGGGAAAAATGTCGAGAGAACTCTCCTTCAAGATGCATTGCACTTGGTTAAGGTCGGAAGCGTATAATCAATTTCTTCTAATTAGAGAATGATAAAAGTTCGTTTTTCTCGAAATTGGATAGCTGCAAACTGAATAATATGCGGTAATTACTTTAGCTTGGGTGATTAATTGCTAAAAAAGTCGACGATTATTTTCGCTTAGGGAAATTAAAAAATTATATATATTTAAATGAATGACCTGAAAATTGTTTCGCATTGTTCTCAAACTGCCAAAAACTTAAAATCAATGAGAAGCTTAATGATTTATGATTTTAAGCACCAGCAGGCAATTACCATAATCACAGAGTTTTGGACCAGACAAGAGAATACCTTTTAAGCATAAATCGATATTCAATATATCCCAGATTTAGAATGATACGAAAATCTTTTCTAGCGAAAATGGTCGATCTTTTCAAAGTATCCCTCCCTTTTATTATCGTTGAATCTTTTGTCTCCATTCATAACACGATTTACAATATGCGTGGACAATGAAGCGTTCGTCCAAGAGGTAATATTTTAGAAGGTGTATAAATGCGTGGTAGTTAGTGTTTAAATGGTTTAAGGAATTTAGAAAATTGAGATGTTAAAAATTTGTTTGTATTACACAAAGCACAGGCACATTTAAAAAAGAAAAATAAACAAAAACGAACTCTCATATAGAATTTGTAGCTTCAAAAATGTTAATGAGTTAATAAACTGATCGATTTATATCAACATAAATGTATTTAAGTGGAAAATAAGTAAAGCTACAATAGCAACAATTACAATAAAAAGAAAACACAAATGTAAATAAGATTTTGCTAATATGAAAAATGCTTCACAGAAAATGTCGTCGCGCTGTTCAAAATTTGTGATGAGCAGAATCGGTATTGGTATCGGTCTTGAACTTTTTATAGGACCAATACTATACCAAGACTCAACTTGAAAGACCGAGACCAAGACGAAGACCATACTGTTGACAATTATTGTTATTCGAACTTGACAAATCAATGACTTCGGTGTATTATTTCTTCCTCGTTCTTTTAGGAGCTATAACTTTTTCCATGTTCCTCGACATAGTATCCTAATAGTACTAATTACATATGCCAACTTTCTTAATGTCTTGTCTTTTCAATAGCAAATTCAATGTTATTGCTTTTAATTTAAATAAGCACAATATATAAAATCAGCTTTGTCAAGGTTCAATTTGTAAAACTATTCTAGTAGTAAGTTAGTGATGAAGTCTTGAATAAATGAGAAAAATAAAATAATGAAAATAATAATAATAATAATAATAATAATAATAATAATAATAATAATAATAATAATAATAATAATAATAATAATAATAGAATAAATAATGAAAAACCTTCTTTTGCTATTTTAAGGATCTTAAAAGCTTGATATAATTTTTTTTTACTTTTATTTATTTCACATACCTTTTAGTTTGGATTTGTTTCATAATTTATCGTATTCTACTCGTCAAACCCTTTCATATGATAACCATGTCAAGAGGGTTGTAAAAATAAAAGTTTTCCGCCATCTTGGGGCGTTCTCCATATTGGATTTAGCACAATATTAGATATACTATATTGCATTGTCACTAGACTTACGTAAGTCTTTCGAATTTCAACAATATTAGATAATAGGAAGTGATTTAATATTCGAATACAAATTTTGAACCGGAAAGACATACATACGAGGGACTCAAGTTAAATAAAATCTTCTAAACAAATTTAAAATCGGTTCATTAGTCTTCGATTTTTTCATAGAACAAGATCGGCAAAAGTCATTACGATAAAAATACGTTTGAAATTTCCACGACGTATCTTTTGATAAAAAATTTGAAGGTAATAAAGACTAAATTGGAATTCTCTATAAAAAATAAGTTGGAACTGATTCTTGGAAGTCATACCTCTGAGCAATATAAGAAAGGCTCCACTGTATCGTGAAAGATGCGTACACCTGTCGACTATAACTAGGTTTACTTTAAATTTTTTGACTTTAAAAATATTTCACAAATTTTTGAATATCTTCACTTTGGGAAAAAGCAAAAAAAAAGCAGTTTTACATTTTTTACCCTTCACAGTGGTATTTCTCTTAAAGGGACCTTTAATTTCAAACTCGGGAAAAACACACTTTTTAAAAGTTTTTTTTTGAAAAGACTATTATATTTATGATTCTGAAACCTCTTTTATATTATTGGTAAGATTATGAGTAGTTATTTAGTTTATTTTAATGCCTGCAGATGGCGTCATCTAAAATGTACTTTTAAAATGGCCCCATTTCTCTAGGACTTCCTGTAACAGATAGAGTAAAAATCTTTAGTGGATTGTTTTCATAAGCCACAAAACTAGTATCTAAACCTAAAAAACCTTTTGTTTTTAATAAATATATCCTTTTATACACATTTTTCTAAAAAAAGTTAAAAAACGACTATAAGTTAGGGGTAAACTAACCTCCGCATAAAAAAGTGGGGGGGTAAAATAATATTTTTAAAGGTTTAGTTACTAGTATATTTGATAACGAATCGAATGGCGTTTGGTTTGTTAAAATCTGTTGAATAGTTTTTGGGATACAGATGGGGCCATTTTCAAAAATGTGATTTCGAGAAAAACGCGTTCAAAGTTTTTGCTATACATATAATTTTTGCATATAAAATGCGTAGAGGTCGCGTTACAAATATAAGTATAACTTTTTTTTCTTTTACGAATTTTTTAAAACGGGTTTAGGAGAGTGTTTGTGTGATGTTAAGAAGCATTTTTATGAAAAAAAAAAATTTATTTTTTTTCGATTTTGAAAGTAAAGGTTCCCTTAAACAAGCAGCTCGAGATTATTGATATTCATTGCGTATTTTTTTAAATCCATTGATTAAAAAAAATTGGAATAGAAATTTTATTACCCATAATCTAGGGCAGAGATATCATTAAAGATCACTTGATCGTAATGTACTCGTATAGTAATTGTTGATGAAACTAGGTATTAGTTAAATAAAAACTTTAGTTTCCAGCCAATTAACAACTGAAGAGAAATTATTCAGCTTGAGATTTTTCTCCAATTATTCTTATTAGCTAAGAGAGCTTTGTACAGAAATGAAAAATTTCCAATTACACAAGAGCTGTCAATATTAAAGAGTAATGTAAAAATAATATCAAAAAAAAAACACAAAGAAATTACTATCTACATAATTTTATCAAGGACAGCTAGTTTGAAACTACTAAAAGGGCAGCTCAGAGGACCAAGTTGAAGTCTGTCGTGATTTCTCTGACAACGAATTATAAAAGAATTAAAATAAACTTCAAGCAAGGCTCTGGGTGGCTCAAAAACATCGTTGTTATGGCTACTGAACGAAGGCACATGCAAGTTCAGTTTATCGACCAAGGTTATATGCAGCAAGTTATTAAATATACGGATAGACGAAAAAACTGTAACTATTATCTACAAATTCCATGAAAATGTGTTAATAAAGAAAATGAATTTTAATAAAAATCGTTCATCCGAATGATTTTCTTACCCTTTCAACATTTTTCATATTTTAAGTATATTTTGTGCTATAATTCAGCATTATTACGTCGTGTTTACAAAGCTGAGTATTGCGAGCACGTTTTTCCAAATACAGAAGTAAATCGACCGGCCCTTAAAAAGTTGTTTTACATAAAAAAAAAAAAAAAATTTTTTTTTATAAAGCCTAAAAGCACTTTTGTTACTTTTAAACAACTCGACGAGAATTTGAAAAGCCACTTGTGAGGTGTTAGTCGAAAAACGAAATAAGATTTATCAAAAAGTTATTCTTTGTTTCAGGCCTTTTTGCCTTCTGGAACTAAAGGTCGGAAACCGCGCAAGCAACGAACCGATGATGTTGAACGTAATGTGTGCTATAGTTGCACGTAGATTTATCGTTAGCTCGTCGTTATAATTTGAGTGTGACAAATTTGCGTTCGTTTTTGGGGTTCACACTTCGTAAGTAACTTTAAACTTTTGGGGAAAACTCAACGCTTCGGGGGTGTAGCAAGGTGGCCCGCCCCTAAATTGAAAACTTAATTAAAATCAAAACTAGCATATATGATATAAGAGAGAGAGAGAGAATGTGTTTTAGGCCTTTAATGAAAATCTAGCTATAAATTTAAGGACATAAAACAGTGAAAGTCATATATCCAGTGCACGTGTCGATTGGATTATTATGGAAGATAGGAGACAGCAGAGGGAGAAGATACAACGAAGGCTAATCAGATCACCAGAAGTTTCTGTTTTTGATATTCCAACATCCGTAGTAACTTCGACAGCGCCGACTGTAATTAACGTAATGGGCGGAGGTTTTACAACTCCTCACAGTAGTCTTCTAGTCGACACCAGCCAGCATCAGCAAGTAATATACACAACACCTGAGCCAGGTGATTATGTAACTCACACGCCGAATATCGCTAAATCATGTACAAACAGCGGCAGCATAACGAGCACGATCGATAGTGTAAATAGTGATAAAAGTGATTCGATGACAAAGAGGTCCGCAGCCTCGCCGGGAGATATTTGTGACATGGGCGGGGACCTCAGTACGGGAAAGTTCGCGAGTGGTGACACGGCAACTTTGACCCGTATACAAAACTTTTTATCGAGGAGCAATGACAACGCCCAATCATTTCAGATGCAGGCTCAGCCGGCTAGCCCCGGGCCCCTGTTCGACATAGGTGGGATTAGGGCCCCAAAAGGGGACCAGCTCTACTACTATCCGATAACGTCACCGAACAATCCTTTTCTACCGGAGATAATAGCGCGCACCTATCCAAGGGATCAGCTCCCCCTAGTGGACCCCGATTATGACCGGTGCTCCGCCCCATTACGGCCCAGTCCATCATCCCCGTCATCTTTGGTGGAAAATTTTGATCATCACACGGCTGTCGTCGCCACCGCTGCTGCGTCTTATCAAAATCAGCAGCAGTCTGAGGGCAATTCGAAAGGACCCCTCCTCATTTCGAATTCACCCCCGAAGGACCAGATATTGCTCACAAAGGATCAACTCTCGCCACAATCGACCGGAAGGAATTTGAATCCTTTCCTCAAATCCCCCGTTTCCCAGGGCATTGTCGGATACCATCCCGGTGACCTGAACGCCAAACGGGAGGAGTTCCTGAAGGCAACGATGAAGATTTGTCTGGTCGTATCGCCGCCATCCAACAAGTTACAGGTAATTTCTGGCATTACAATTTTCCAGCCTTTTCGACGCCAAAAATAAAACAATAGGGCATTCAGCTCCCGTTCCCAGAGGGGATGAAAACCGGGTTATTTTATATTGATTTAATTTAGCGGTGACTAGTCTGTTGGACGCTTTCCGCTGACCATTCGGCGCCCCGCACATTCGAGTATTCTACACCCACTGAAAATTTATTAAATCATTTTCTCAACCCACGAATTGCTGGAATACAGAGCCACTTTGATGTGGTATTTCAGCAATATTGGCAATTTTCAAATATAGTATGTGAACTGGTTGAATTTATACCCCAGTTTTGTTTTCTGAACGCAATTGTCTAGGGCGTTTCGGCTTGTTACACCATTTTATGCCATTTGGATAATTTTAAGCTTCGTTTCTTATTTGCTTTCTCAAAGTTCAACAAAGGGGCAAAATATGTTTCCATAACTTTCTGGGTTACAGAAATTAATGGAAATTTTAATCATCTATTAATTTCTCTACCGTCACGAGGTTTGAAGAATTGAAAATGTTGACCTAGTCAGAGTTTTCGTATTAAATTGAAATCAATTAGGTGATTTAATTGAAGCTGTATGCCTGATTGAGCAAATATTTTTCTATTATTCTATTCTTCATAAAATTAGCAATTTCGTAATAGTTTTTACTATAAACTTTAAAGCTTGTTAAAAGTTACGAATCGTACATAAATCTCCTAATTGGAAAATATTTGAAACGAAACTTATAGTACTAACAGCTGCCCAAAATAAATATTTGACATTTTGGAAAAGTGCATCAATGGATTTTTCCACACCAAAAAAAAAAATATTTGGTTCATAAAAGGAGAAGGTTCTCAGTTCGGGGCGTTTGCATTTTAATTTTTAATACAGGGTGTTCAGAGGTGGGAGGGAAATATTGCAGGAGGTGAACGGTCAGACCGAGACAAGCAAAAAATCGTATGGGTGGGGGAGGGGGACATCTCGCACCGTTCGGCAGTTACAGGGTGATTCGTAAATCAGGATTTTGCCTTATATGGGAACCGCTCTTGTATATTTATCTTTTTTTCTACGCATCGCAGCGGCCCCAAACCAATCTGAAAAAATTACTATTTCGAAGCCCTTTCCAAAACGGTCAACACCACCTCCCTATCCCCAACCCCTTGGGCACAATCCCCCCTGGAAGTTGAAAAAATTAACTTTTATAGCACGATTTTTCACCTTTCGTCCCACTTTTCTCCGAAATTCATGTTATTAACATACCTACTTTTTATTTTTTTTAAGTTTCTTATCTAATTCCTTTCCAAAAAGGCGCAACATGTCCCGGTAGAAAGGGGTTGCAAAAGTCCTGAAATTAAAACATCCTCACAGGTACCCTGTAACTGCCGAACAGTGCGAGATTTACAAGGGATTTCAATATACAAATACCTATGCTTCGTCTGTAATTCAATTTAATAGGGAACTAATTTTCTAAATTATATATTTTTTATATAACAATAGTATACTATCAAAGAATCGATATGTACATGTAAACTTCTAACTTCTTCTTCTGTTTCTACAATTTAGCTCAATAATCCATGAAAATTCCACACTACCTCAACTTCAAAGCCTAATATCTCAAGAAATATCGATGTTAGCGATTTGGTGTTCTAAAACTTTTTGTAGCAAATTGAATTTCCTACAAGTTTTTTCATATTCACTTTTTCTGTAGCTCTTGTTATTTAGGAGATAGTGGCAAAAAAACGAGAATTTCATGGAAAAATTGGGTTTAGTGACCCGTACTACCGCGCTGGTGGAAGTTACGGTTACGCCGCAATGGACACTTTTGTAGAGCATTCAATTCTGAAGAAACCCTATCATTGACCAAGATTATACCATAAAATGCCTCTGAGCTGTAGAGTTTTGAAGAAAAATAATCAAAGTTTACGTGTATTTTATACGGGACATCTTTATACGCCTTGGCCTAGTAGTACTTAATATTAATATTAAGGGCTCTAACTTTCAGGAAATTTTTGTTTAAGTATTTCCCACAAAATTTCGAGGTGGGACTGAAAAATAAAAAAATAGTCACGAAAAAAAGCACCGTTAGATCTATACTTATATATATATTATTGAAAATGTTGCACCGCATTAAAAATTTCTATTCCAAAGTTCCGGAGAAAAGTTATTTAAGATAACCGAAAGAAAATACTACAAATCTTTTACTTCCCAGCTGAAAATAATAAAAATTGAAATACATATTGGTAAACTTTCCAATAAATTAGCTTCCTCAATATTCAACTGAAGTCACTTTTGCATGCTTGCCTCATAAGGAGGTGTTTTTGTCTCATTACTGAGTCCTCTTTGTTGAGTGATTTTACCTCATTAACTTGAGTTAATGAGTCGAGACATTATCAGCTATAGTTTGTAAATATGTAGCCGTATACTTTAAGATTAAAGAGGTGAAAAAAGAAGGGTTGATTTGTTGAAAATTATAGAAATCATGTGAAACGATATACTGTTTTCTGTTGCTTGTATTTAGATAAGTAAAGTGGCTATACCTAACCATGAAAGGTTCAACTAAACTGACTATATAATTTTCATATATTTTCCGTTGAAATTTTTAGGATTTAATGAAGGCGTCGTCGTATTGTCCGTCATCCCTCATCGTTCACGACCGTTCTCTAAATTTATATATTTTATACAACAATTGTTTACTGTATATCTTTTTTAAAACATCGGAAAATTATTTTCGAAAAGGTATAGAAAATAATTAGAGTGAAAAACACAAAAAAAAACACAATTTAATTGATAAATTTTTTTCTTTTGTAACTAAATTAGAAAATGTGATAAAAATACGGACAGTAATAATGATTGACGGTTATACGAAAAAAGGGCGGAGAAGTAAATGAGTCATAAATTTCCTGTATCCGTCTCCAGTGACCACTAAAGAGTTATTTTTGGGATTTCTCATGTTAAATTCACCATCAACTCAATGTCTCCACTTCACGTGAACAAGAAAAAGCACCCTGCCAGGGTACAAAGGGTAACAGGCCATCAAGAAAAATAATAGCCATAAAATTCCGAGTGGAAAAGCTTCGCTATCTTTAAGACTATCTTTCAAGTTTATTGACATATCAATGGGGGTGTACGCAGGCAACTGTGCAAGGAAGTTGCCGAAAAAACGTCTTTAGATCCTTATGCCTGAAAAGTTATTCTTTCAACATAAATGGAATTTTGTCTGACTCTTGGTGTGCGCGGACGTACATATTTCTAAAAAAATCTTGTTTAGAAACGGCGCGGCGGTGGTGGAAGGTTTCACCCTCGGGAATATTTTGGGACTCCGACAGCATGGCTGAAGAGCTTCCTGGTTTTGTGCCCTTTTTTTTTAAAGATTTACTCAATTGCCGTTATCAAGTTTTCCGTGGGGGCTGGGAGGAACAAATTTAGCACCACATTTCGTATGTAACTGGTCCAATTTGGGTCCAATTTTGGGATTTTAACGAATTATTCATAATTTTGCAGAGGTTCTGTTCTGGGAGGTGTCTGGAATTCATACGTTTAATGTCACACGCGCGAATTCTCTTATGGAAAGCTTTATTTTATTTTATTTCCTTAAAAGGTAGGCTCATTTAAGGGGTAATACTACCTTGTGTGCACGAAATTAAGGGTCATTTTTGGAGTTTGTTTTTATCATAATTGTTTAGTATAATGTAATTCGGTTTTGTATACATGTTAATATAAATCTTAAAGTACTTAAACAAATGTTTAACCATTTTTTAGATGCGATTTCAGAGTGTGCCAGGAGTCGCAGTTGAATCTCTTTTTTTTTCGTGATCTTCCTTAGTGTACTTCTAGTGCTTACAATTTTTTACCGAATTAGGATTTAATCGAAATATTGTTTAAGTACAAAATGGCATTATTTTGATATAAAAATCGGTAGTAAATCGTTAATAGAATTGGTGAATTATTGTCAATCAAAAAAATCTTAGGTAGTTCGCTAAAGAATGTTATTATTAAGCTACAGTTAAAATTTCAGTTCAATCGGTAAATTGTAAGCGCTAGAGGTACGCTAAGGCAGATTACGAAAAAAAAAAAAAAAAATTGCGGCTCCTGCCGCACTTTGGATTCACATCTAAAAAATGGTTAAACATTTTTATTAAGTACTTTAAGACTTATATTAACGTGTACATAAAACCGAATTACATTATATTAAACAATTATCATAAAAATAAACTTATTGTTAACACGAGCCTTACTTTCAAAATCGAAAAAAACACACTTTTTAAAAGTTTTTTTTTGAAAAGACTATTATATTTATTATTCTGAAACCTTTTGTACATTATTGGTGAGATTATGAAAAAAAAGAAAATTTTTAAATGCAACTTTAGTTTATTTTAATGCCTGCAGAGGGCGTCATCCAAAATACACTTTTTAAACGGCCCCATTTCTCTAGGACTTCCTGTAACAGATAGTCTAATGAAATCTTTAGTGGATTGTTTTCATAAGACACAAAACTAGTACCTAAACCTAAAAAACCTTTTATTTTTAATAAATATATCATTTTATAAACATTTTTCTAAAAAAGTTAAAAAACGACTATAAGTTAGGGGTAAACTACCCCTCCGCATAAAAAAGTGGGCGGGTAAAATAATAATTTTAAAGGTTTAGTTACTAGTATATTTGATAAATATTCGAATGGCGTTTGGTTTGTTAAAATCGGTTGAATAGTTTTTGAGATACAGATGCGGCCATTTTCAAAAATGTGATTTCGAGAAAAACGCGTTCAAAGTTTTTGTTATATGGGTAGTTCTACAAACTAAGGAAGAATTCGAGTCTGATTTCGGCCCGACATTTTTTATACATTCTGGTGGCAGAATTCAGTCTAATAACTAGAGTACAGTGTCTTTTAGCTTATCCTAAAGGGAACAGTCAAAAAATTTAATATTTTTTGATTTATGTCCATTTAAACTTAAACTTAGACCACCACCAAAACTAAATAACTGTATATAAACAAATTATGAGAGTAAGTTCAATTTATTTATTAAATTATTTATTTGTAGTTTAATGTTTATGTGTAAAAAAATACTATTATTACACAGAAACAATATTTTTAATATGATCTTCTCAGGATCCTGGATGGTTCTCAGTACCAATTGGACAGGATCCTGAGGCCAGGTTCCTGAGAATTTCTGTCTAAAAATAAAATAAACAAACCAATTTATAACTTTCAACAAAAATTAACCTAAACTAGGCCTATGCGCTAGCATCTTACATATCAATACGCTAAAATTAGTCATATTCATTATTTATTTCGTAAAGAAAAATCTTACCAGGATCCTGAGAACTTCACTGATTACGACACCACTGCACTCGCCGAACGCACTAGGCTCACTAAACAACGTGTTAAGTGAGAATAGATAGATGACATTCTTTATCTCTTTCGTAGGTACTATCGACTCAGCGGAATGGTAAAGACGCAAGGCAAATAGTCTAGTAAATATTTGCTAATTCAACAGCGAACAGGATACTGAGATAAAATGGTGGGGACAAAATGTAAACAAGATTTATTTAATATTTTTGAAGTAAATACTATAGTAATTGTTCTACCTAGCCAGGAAAAATAGTAAATTTATTAATTTGGGATTCTTTTAAGACCCTAATGTATAAGTAAACGTATCACGACGCACTTTGAACTAAAATATGTACGAGGGACACTGCAGGATCCTGAGAATTCGGCACTTTGCACAGTAATTTTGTTCAGAAAAGAATTTTGAATCTTAATTATTTTTAGTGACCATCTAGAAACAATTGTAATTAATAGTATTCCATCCAAAAAAAATTGTTATTAACAATTTTTCTATCATATTTTGGCTGAGCCGCCAAAAATTCCTTAGTTTGTAGAACTACCCATATAATTTTTGCATATAAAACAAGTAGAGTTAGCGTTACAAATACAGGTATAACTTTTTTCCTGTACGAATTTCTTAAAACGGTTTTAGGACAGTATTTCTGTGATGTTATTTTTATGAAAAAAAAAAAAATTGATTTTTTTTTCGATTTTCCGAATCCCGGAGAGAAAATCGATCAGTATTAATGATATCACATGCTGTGTGGGATGCTTTGATATCATGTTGCAACCATTTGTCATGTCGGCAGTCGAAGAATTAACATGCAAACTGATGTCCAATTTAAGATATTATTACCAGATTATTTATACAAAAATTCAACTGCTTTGAATTCATCTGATATTTTATTGCGATTCAAAACCCTTTGCATTTCGAAAATACTTTAAAGAAAGAAACGACATATACAATCAGAGCCGAATTATCACCTTTACTGATGGTACGCCGCCAATATTTTACCGTCCCAAAAACTCCGAACTTGGACCAAATATAATACCGAACAATTAAAACTTCTTAAAAAATATTAATTTTCACATAATAGTTCGAAAATAAAGCCGATTTTAAAAAAACGCTTTATCATGAGCAATATGCTTATACCCAAAACCCAAAGATTAAAAGTTGTACACTCCTTGATTTTTAGAAGGCAAGGGTTAAAAAAATACCAGGAAATAAATATCTTTTAAGGGGGGATATACATTTAGAACAAGAAAAAAAACTCATTTTTGAACATTTTTTTCAAGGGGAAGTTTTTATTCAAATCAATCGAAACTTTTTTACAATTATAAGTGTATCCATGTAGTATACAAAAATATATTTTTTTAATTTTTTTCAACAAAATGGCGGCCGTTAGATGGTGTTGAAAAAGTCGTTGTATTTTGCTTGTGCCGGCTCTCTTGGTCGCAATTTTGATCAGAAATCAAAAAATCAAAAAAATTTACATTAATTACATTCACAGTTAGAAGATGAATTGAAAAAAAAGTGAAAAAAAAAAATTTGCACTTTTGGCGTAACTTTTTCGAAAAAATCAATATTTTCTCCGCCATTTTATCACATTTTTCCATATTTAATAATAAAATATTACAATAATTTTTAATTCATACAGAAGGTAATCCCTATATATGTATATATACATAAAAATGAAAGTTTGTTTGTTTGTTTGTTTGTTTGTTTGTTGCTCAATCACTCCTAAACGCTTGCATCGATATTTTTCATTTTTTGTCCGAAGGTAGTACATATTCCGACTTAACATATATGCTAATTTTTTTTCGGATAGTACGTAGGGTTTCAAGATGGCGGATCCAAGATGGCGGCTTAAAATTTTAAATTTGGAGCGATTTTCATGAAAATTGGTACATAGGGGTTTTGCGGGATGGGGATTTCAAATCCGCTGTCCAAATTTAGAAATTCAAGATGGCGGATCCTATATGGCGACCAAGATTTCCTGATTTCAACGGATTTTAATGAAAATTAGTACAATGATTGTTTTGAGGTCACTGATATTGAATATTATCAACATTTAGAAATCCAAGATGGCGGATCCAAAATGGCGACCATATTTCTCGATTTCAATGGATTTTAATGAAAATTAGTACAATGATTATCTTGAGGTCACTGATTTTGAATGTTATCAAAATTTACAAATCCAAGATGGCGGACCCAATATGGCGACCAATATTTCTCGATTTCAACGGATTTTAATGAAAATTAGTACAATGAATATCTTGAGGTCACTGATTTTGAATGTTATCAACATTTACAAATCCAAGATGGCGGAACCAATATGGCGACCAATATTTCTCGATTTCAACGGATTTTAATGAAAATTAGTACAATGGTTATATTGAGGTCACTGATTTTGAATGTTATCAAAATTTACAAATCCAAGATGGCGGACCCAATATGGCGACCAATATTTCTCGAATTCAACGGATTTTAATGAAAATTAGTACAATGAATATCTTGAGGTCACTGATTTTAAATGTTATCAAAATTTACAAATCCAAGATGGCGCAACCAATATGGCGACCAATATTTCTCGATTTCAGCGGATTTTAATGAAAATTAGTACAATGGTTATATTGAGGTTACTGATTTTAAATGTTGTCAAAATTTACAAATTCAAGATGGCGGACCCAACATGATAACCGAAATTTCTCAATTTCAACGGATTTTAATGAAAATTGGTACAATGATTATTCTGAGGCCACTAATTTTGAATATTAGCAAAATTTCCAAATCCAACATGGCGGGTCCAATATGGCGACCAGAGTGTCTCTATTTCAACGGATTTTAATGAAAATTGGTACAATGATTATTCTCAGGATACAAGTTCCGAATATTATCTAAATAAACTAGCTGGCCCGGCAGACGTTGTACTGCCCTTTCCGGTACATTTTCATTATGCCCTGTGCGTCGACCAATATTTGATCGTGTTCTTTCTTTTCGCATGTTTCTACAAATAATACCATTAATATAAGAAAACAGTATTTTCGTTTCATATCCCTAATTAATTTATTGAACAAACTTACACGTTGTTTAATATTAAGTAAACCGTTTTACACTTCACAAATATTTTAAAATTACCCGGTTTCATCCGACGTTGGGTAAATACTTACTAATTAAAGACTTCTCAAATGTTCTAGTTTGTTATATCCTAGAAATTGATTCAACCCGAAAACCCCTTCATGGATCCGCCATCTTGAATATCCAAATCTTGATAATATTTAAAATTAGTGGCATTAACACAATTATTGTACCAAATTTCATTGAAACCCGTTGAAATCGAGAAATTTTTTTTATATATATTGGGTCCGCCATTTTGGACCTAGAAACTTTGATAATTCGATAATGATCAAAATTAGTCGCACCAAAAAAAATCGTACTAATTTTCATGAAGTCGAGAAATTTGCATCACCATATTGGATCCACCATCTTGAATTTGAAAATTTTGATAACATTCAAATTAGTGGCCCCAGAATAATTGTAGTACTAATTTCCATTAAAATCCGTTAAAATCGAGAAATTGTTGGTCACAATCTTGGATTTGGAAATCTCGATATTCTAAATTAGTTGCTTCAGAATAACCATTGTACTAATTTTCATTAAAATCCGTTGTAATTGAGACATTTTAATCGCCATGTTGGATCCGCCATCTTGGATTTGGAAATTTTGGTAATATTCAAAATCAGTGATCTCAAAGCAATGATTGTACTAATTTTCATTTAAATCCATTGAAATCGAGAAATCTTGATCGCCATATTGGGTCCGCCATCTTGGATTTGTAAATTTTGATAATATTCAGAATTGGTGCCCTCAAAATTATCACTGTACTTATTTTCATTAAATTCATTGAAATCTAGAAATTTTGGTCGCCATATTGGGTCCGCCATCTTGGATTGGTAAATTTTGATAATATTCAAAATCAGTGACCTCAAAACAATAATTTTACTAATTTTCATTAAAATCCGTTGAAATCGAGAACGCGCGAACGGTCAAACTCGCGAAGTTAAAATAATCGTTAAGTTTTCTGAAATTATCCAATTTTCTGCGCAATTTTATTCTTTCTTTTCTTTCCGTAAGAACCTTCCAAAAAGTATTAGAAAACTTTAAAAAAAAATGAATGAAATCGGTACAGTCGTTCTCAAGTAATATTGCTATTGATCGGGGTTAAAAAATAAAAAATGCTTATAAAAAGTAGGGGTTGGTGGTAGAAGGGTAAAAATTTAGAACTAAATGTATTTTTTAATGCCACACCATAAAAAAATTACAAAAAAAAAATTTGTCCAAAAAATAAAAAAAATTTTTTTAGGGTGACCCACCCTTAACATCTAGGGGTATAAAAATTAGTTATAAACCTATTCTCATACCTACTGAATATATATATTAAATTTCATCAAAATCGGTCAAGCCGTTTCGGAGGAGTATGACCACTAACACTGTGACAGAAGAATTTTATATATTAGATAATAAAAAGTTGTAAATCCAAGATGGCGGATCCAATATGGCAACCGAATGTCTCGATTTCAACGGATTTTAATTAAAATTAGTACAATGACTACTCCGGAGCCACTAATTTCGAATATTATTAAAATTTCCATATTCAACATGGCGACCAAAATTTCTCGATTTCAACGGATTGTAATGGGAATTAGTACAGTGATTATTCTGATACCACTAATTTTGTACATTATCAAAATTTCTAAATGCAAGATGGCGGACCCAACATGGCGTCCAGAATGTCTCGATTTCGACGGATTTTAATGAAAATTGGTACAATGATTATTCTGAAGCTACAAATTTCGAATATTATCAAAATTTATAAATCCAAGATGGCGGGTCCAATATGAAACCAAATTTCTTGATTTCAACGGATTTTACTGAAAATTAGTACAATGATTATTCTGAGGCCACTAATTTCGAATATTAGCAAAATTTCCAAACTCAAGATGGCGGATCCAATATGGCGACCAAAATTTCTCGATTTCAACGGATTTGAATGAAAATTGGTACAATGATTATTTTAAGGCCACTAATTTTTAATATTATTAAGATTTGGGAATTCAAGATAACGGATCCATAAAGGGGTTTTCGGGTTGAAACAATTTCTAGGATATAACAAACTGGAACATTTGAGAAGTGTTTAATTAGTAAGTATTTATCCAACGCCGGGTGAAACCGGGTAACCCAGCTAGTACTATAATAAAGAAATCCTATAAGTTTCAGCTCAATCGGATAATTAGTTTTCGAGTTATTACCGGCATAAGCTCCGAAAATGCTGTTTTGAGAAAAACGCGTTGAAAGTTTTAATTATCGAAAAGTCGTACTTACATTTTATCAGCAATCCCGGGAACGATGAAAAAAAAAACACTTGGGGTTCGAATTTCGAAAAAAGGGTTTCAGGAGCGTATTCTACGGGAAATTTACTAACTTTTTATGCAAAAAAAAAAAAAAATTGAATTTTTTGGTCATTCTAAATGTATATCCCCCCTTAATGGAAATATAAGTGCACGTTTTTTCCGGGTTATAAGGTCAGTGGATTAAGAATGATAGAATTAAATTTTCTTGTCTAAGGTTTAAGGAGCCGTGTGTCACTTGTTTCTATCTACATTATTAAATTTAAATTTTCCTGATAAGGTTTAAGGTTTAAGTCAGTAGTAATCGCTTTCCTCTTTACTATTGGGTTTGCCAAAGTTTTCTCCTTGATTTTAGATGCGCCCGAAAAATATTTTATTACTTGATAAATATTTTTTTAATTGTTTTTAATTAGTTTCCCAAAATTTTTTTTTCAAAGTTTCTGTAAGTTTTTGTAGATTTTCCTAAAAATATGCCTCCTTTTAGAAATTTGCCACCCTACGCCATGGTGTAGTTGGCGTTACCTATAATCCGGCTCTGTATACAATTATCACTGCTCTGTTTTAGAAATTTCGAAATAATGATGAAAACCCTTTTCAAAGAATTCTTAAAACAACTGTAGGGTTTTTCATTGCTATGCCATGCTCCACTATAAGTCATATGTAAAAAACAAACGCAATGTTTCATAGTTTTCATTTGCTACCTCCATCACAAAATCCTTCATCCGTTTTTCTAGTTCATCATTCCTTCATACCCCCCAGAAGTAAATTTCACTGAGCACAAAAGGCTGTGCAGAACAGCAAGGGAAAATCGTTTAAATGTTGACTGAGGGGATTTTTGCCTAGCACAATATTGTTTTAACTGAAGAGGAAATCTTGAGCAATAAAATCCGACCAATTGAGGTGTTCTCAGGACTTTGTTGATCTATAATCTATAAGCCTTAAGGTGAGGAACAAATAAATTTACCTGGTCTATCGACAACATGGGGCCGCTATATTCACAGTGAAGTTTTAATGGATAAAGGAAATAAAGCCTATTCGGTGTTGTACGTGTATATTTCCTGTGAAATTGTTCAAACCAATTTTCCTATAGGGGCTTTAACATAAATTTTACTAGAGCCAGATCATACCTTTGAATAAAGAAAATCCAGGAAGCTCAGACAGTGAGTACACAGGAAAATCCTGAAGAAGAATGAGCTTTCACTGTATGGGTGAGACAAAAAAAAACCCCACAAATACCAACATTCCTGAAAATTGTACCGGATTTGATTTTTATATACGTATTTAATTATTAATATAAACTAACCTAGAGTTGGCGTGGGGCCAAATCTTAGATTATAGAGTACAGGGTGGGACATTAGACGATTTAGCTGAAGCAATTTCGTGATGTGTTAGTAATCTTCGCGTTTGTGGTTGTTACCCAGTGCAGCCGTTCATTATTCGGAGAATGAAAAAAGGGCACTAAGTTTAAAGACCCCATAGAAAATTTTATACACACCGCCGCTACGTTAGTTCCAGTGAGTTTTGACAGTTCTTTCAGCAATTTCAGAGCGCGGCAATTATTCACAGAAAAATCCATTCTTGACTAGTTTTGCACTTTAATTTACTACTTTTTATCTGCTGTTCACACTATATTTAATATATCGAGTAATTGATGGGTTTACTTACCTGAAAAAGTTTTCCCGAGGAAATTGTTGTGGCAGGTTTTCACCGAGCACTTCATTGCTAAAAATTTGTTATTTCCTGACAGGAACACTCAACTAAAAGCACAACTATTACCTGAGCACACAAGCAATTACACTTTTAACTAGTTTTGAAAAAAAACTGATTGTTTAAATTCGCTGTAAATCTCTTAAAAATCGAATTTCTCCCAAATTCAATTCGCCTCACGCAAATAATACGAATGACAACTAAGCACCTATTTTCGTCCCTTCTCTTTCCCTCTTGTGTGTAAACCGTTTGCTGACTCGAGGGGATTTGTTTCACTCACGTACACGGATTTTTTTTACACGGGGCGTGTCCTATCCTGTACTCTATAGTTTAAGGGTAAAATTGATGATCAGTGCTTCTGGGAGCAAAAAATAAAAGTCTCGGTGTTGGGTACTTTTGGCCTTAGTTTGTTTCTGACTCCGACACTGCCGTAGGCTTCCATGTCAATGTATTGCACCTGTACTCTTTATTCCAAGGGTCATACATAAAATAGAAAAATCAGAGATCATGTATGTAGATATGTAGGTGCCTTATTTCATATATCCTGTGCGACAAAACAAAGAGAAAATAATATATTTTAGGAGAATTCATCTAATGAATAACTAAATTTCCGATTTGTTTATTTTTTTGAAAGGCCATTGTGTTGGTAATACTCACCAAAATTTTGAACTGATTTAACCGTTATCTGAAGGAGAATACAAAAAACAACGCCTAATTGTGCATTTCGAGTGCGACAAAACAAAGAGAATATTTTTAAGTTTTCACTCTTCTTTCGGTTTTCGTGCAGATAACTGTATTTTCCAGATTTTGGGTAATTCTATGAATTTCTAGTTATTGAAAAACAGAGTGTCAAGATTATTTTTAACAATGCCAAGAGGAAAATATTTTACTAAATCGGAGTTGGAGAGATTGGAGAAGTTAATTGAAGAAAAGTGGAAACCTGCAGATATTGCTTTACGGCAATCTTCGACGGCTTTAGGAAAGGGTTTATCAACAATATACAGATATTTAAAAAAAACACAATATCTCCGGACAAAAACTTAAAATTGGAAGACCGACAGAAATTACTGAGAGGGAAAAAAGGACTATTCTGAGAAAAGCATCAAATACAATGAAGTCCGCTGCGAAAATAAAGAGTGAACTAAACGTGAAAGCATCCGTTAGAACCGTTCAAAGGATAATAAAAGCCTGTAACCATCTAAAACGAAAAAAAATCAAGCGTACTCCCGCACTGAAACCCAGACATGTTGAAGCTCGTTTGTCCTGGGCTGAAGAACATATGTCCTGGACAGAGGAATGGAAGAAAGTAGTCTTCTCAGACGAAAAGAAATTCAATCTGGACGGTCCAGATGGTTACGACTATTACTTCCATGATTTAAGGAAAGATCCGCTAGTATTACATAAGCGACAAATGGGTGGAGGCTCAGTAATGGTATGGGCTGCCATTTCCTATTACGGATGTATTGACTTATTATTTGTCAGTGGCCGCCAGAATAGCCAAAAATATTTGGAATTGTTAAAGCTACAAATAATTAAAATTCGGGAAAAATTTGAGTCTAATAATTTCATTTTTCAACACGATAACGCTGCAATTCATTCAGCAAGGATTGTGAAAACGCATCTCATAGACAGCAACGTTAATGTTCTTCAATGGCCAGCAGTTTCCGCTGACCTCAATATTATCGAGGATGTCTGGGGTTACCTATCAAGGAGAGTATACGCGGAAGGGAAACAGTTTGATGGAGTGGAAGAGCTCAAAAATGCAATAATTAACGAATGGAAAAGAATACCCTCAGATTTCCTAAAAAAGTAGTACGAATCGCTTCCAAGAAGGGTTTTTTCGTTAATTAAAGCAAAAGGAGGGAAAACCCCTTACTAATATTTGTTAAATTTAGTTGATTTTACTTCTTTTTTCGAATTTGAAATTAAATTCTCTTTGTTTTGTCGCACTCGAGATGCACAATTTGGCGTTGTTTTTTTTATTCTCCTTCAGATAACGGTTAAATCAGATAAAAATGATGATGAGTATTACCAACACAGTGCCCTTTCAAAAAAGTAAAAGAATTGGAAATTTAGTTATTCATTGGATGAATTCTTCTAAAATAAATTGTTTTCTCTTTGTTTTGTCGCACAGGATAGGTGCTTTCAATTGGACATGATACCTGCGTTTTAATGATCTAATTTGGATCTGGAATGTATCGAATAGAAATTTTTGAATAGTTACTCATAGAAAAACTTTTTAATTCAAATTCCATTGACTTGTAACTTTACGTGAAAAAATTAATTCAATAACTTTTTCAGTTAAAGATTTGAAGTTTGGATGGGTAAAAATTAAAGCAATTTTATGCAAATTTTAAAATGTTTTCTATAGGTCACGATTTAAAAGCGCAACATTCCAGATCAGGCCATTAAAGCCCTCAGCTAATTGCATGCAACTGAATTTTCGAATATAATACATGTGGCTATTTGTAATGCCACCTTAATAAAGATATAGTTTTAAATTAAATTAATTAAATAATAACGTATATATAATACTTATATTTGATTATTTATAATTATTGAACAAATCGGAAAGTTCTTGCCGTTTTCAGGGCAAAAATTAAAAGATTGATTTCATGTTTCACAAAAGAGTTTATTCAATACAAAAATCTCCATCACAATCAATGACCTTCTGCCAACGACCTGGCGAACTCTTAATCCCATCGGTGTAGAAGCTCGGTGACAGTGAGTTAAAATAGTAGTTAAGAAGTCTCTTATCTCATCTTGATTATTAAATCTCTAAAGAACGTTGCTTATGGCCAGGAAACCAAGTTCTAATAGTTTTTGTCTTGTTATAATTGCAACATGTGGCCTTGCATTATCGTGCAGAAAATGGACTTTACGAGTTTGAGGGCGTACTGCTGGTAATTTGTCAGGAAATTTTTAGGGTTCCGTAGCCAAACGGCAAAAAACGGAACCCTTATGGATTCGTCATGTCTGTCTGTCTGTCTGTCCGTCCGTATGTCACAGCCACTTTTTTCCGAAACTATAAGAACTATACTGTTGAAACTTGGTAAGTAGATGTATTCTGTGAACCGCATTAAGATTTTCACACAAAAATAGAAAAAAAACAATAAATTTTGGGGGTTCCACCATACTTAGAACTGAAACTCAAACATTTTTTTTCATCAAACCCATACGTGTGGGGTATCTATGGATAGGTCTTCAAAAATAATTTATTATTTCTAATATCATTTTTTTCTAAACTGAATAGTTTGTGCGAGAGACACTTCCAAAGTGGTAAAATGTGTGTCCCCCCCTGTAACTTCTAAAATAAGACAATGATAAAACTAAAAAAATATATGATGTACATTACCATGCAAACTTCCACCGAAAATTGGTTTGAACGAGATCTAGTGTGTAGTTTTTTTTAATCGTAAACCGCAATTTACCTTTCATTCAATCAACTCAAATATAAAAATAAAAAAAAAAACATTTAATTTCATTAACATAACCGTGAACCATTATTTTCTAATAATAACAAGAACTTTTATATTATGTTACTTGCTGTTACGGAACCCTTCATGGGCGAGTCCGACTCGCACTTGGCCGCTTTTCGTAATTGACTGCAGTAAAATTCAAGGACTCACTGCTTTTTTATACCTTACTATAAACTTTCTAGAAACCTCCCGACTATTCTTTCGTGAATAATATAAACAACGGCAAGAATTTTCTGATCTACCCAATGATATGGATTGATTTGAAACGAAATATGTAAATAAAACTATGTAAAAATAGAGTAAAAGTAATATACAATACATACTATATATCATATTTGTGCAAAATTACTTAGAGTTTATAACAAAAATGATTTTATTTCCAAACAATGTATCTGCTTCGAAAATGTATTTTTTTATAGTACTCTACGAGCTAAATATCAATTTTTAATAGAGTATTAATTGGAAATTGCGCACAAGGCTCGCATCCAACTCTATTAAAAATTCATATTTCATAGGTAGAGTACTAGAAAAACCAAAGAACGGAAATTAAATATAATAAAACATAAAATAATAATTTTGTTTCATTTTAGTTTAGGTTCAAATTTTGCAAATTTTTTTTAAACTTTATATTGAACTGAGACAGAATTTATTCAATTCAAGCCTAAATAATAATTTAAAACAAATTTTATTTTATGTTCGCATTTTATACTGGATTCCGAGATCGATACAGAAAAGGATTTAGTATTATTTTAGATTTGATGTCATTTTATTCCAATAAATATTCCAAAAAGAACTTTGCTCATTTCTGTTTTTACATGAATGACTTATGCTAGTTGGGGGGTTGACTTGAGCTACTCCATCGAAAACTTTGGAGAAACTCCGTTGTAAAATTTAAAATTGAAGAGTCGCTTTGTTTCAAACTAAACTGGTTAACATGATGAGACATTTGCATATCAGCGAGTGAATAACAGATTCAGAAAGTTTATGTATACAAGCGAATTTAGCAATAACTTGATGAAAAAATGGAAAATTTCTCGCTACTCAGAGATTGTTTGAATATGTTTTCCAAAAACATTCACAATGCGCTAGAGCATAAAATAAGTGGCAGGAGAAATACAAGCAGGACCAGATGTGAAATCATCGAGAAACTCATTGATATGCATCTCGAGGATTACGCCAAGAGTAATGGAAATGGGCTTATCAAAACGGATTGGATTCATAAATACAAAGCTATTCGAAGTGCTTTAAATGTGGCTGGAAGTCAGAAGAAGAAGAAGACAAATATATTGCGAATTGTATGAATGCTAAGAGAAAAATGTTGAAATGCTTTCGCACAAATAAATTAATGCATAATTCTCGTATTAGTAAAACCAGATAACATCCAAAACATTAGCTTACATGAGCTTGTAAATATTTATTATTTATGCTTCGTCTGGTGGAATTTCGAGAGACTCACACCAAATTTGCTAAAGAGCTTACACTTTCTTGAGTGAGTTCCGCTGTACTCCTTTTCGGCAAGCTATCTCGAGAGCGTAGAACGGAAATAGCGCTGAATATGCTCGCCCACTCAAAGCATAAGCCGTAAAGACATTTTGTCACATTACCGCGTGTCGACTCAAAGCTTACGCTCCTTAAATACTACTTCCACTCACGTGCCTATGCACTCCCTTTTAGAAGAATTAAGTCCAACGACTACAACAGGCCGCACGCTTCATAACTTCATAACAATAGGAGAGTTGAAAGTTTTATTTTGCGAAGAACTTCAAAGGAGCACTTGCATAACTTTTTGGCGACATTACATAAAAAAAAGGGGTTGATTTTAATAATTTTTAACGTCTTTTGTTGGTAGAAATAGAGCTTTCCAGAAAATGGTATATAAATAGTATATTTAAGTTAAAATAGTTCAATTACTTCACTTGAACATGTTTGTCAAATTCAATGTTAATTTCCTAAATAATTACATTAATTTTGAATGCTTGAAAGCATTTAAAACATATAAAAATGATTTTAGGAAGTAAAAATTGCAAAAATCAAAGATCAACCCCAAAAAAGCTCTTTTAAAAATTCTAGAAATAATTTATGTGATTTTTCTGCTTTCAAATCGCTTGATTTCTTCCGGGAGATATTTTAAATTAAAAAGGAAAGCTGTCTTCAATACTTTACCTATACATATGTAAAAACTTAAACTAAAAAGTTATAATTAATATTTTTTATTAGGGATCGAAAATAACAATTATTTTAAATTTTCCAAACCAAAAAATCATATAGGCAAATTATTGGGAAAATTGGTTCAAATGTAGTATTATGATTCTTATGGCCTGAGCTTTAAGAATTTTACGTCCTTTTTAAATTTGTGATTTTTCCCATAAAAATCAAAAGAAAAAAAGAAAAATAAGAATATGATTTTTATTTTTAAAATCAAAAAAAAAAAAAAATTATGACTATTATTTTTGAAATCGAAAATAAAAATCAGAAAATGATTTTTTTTTATTACTAAAATCAAAATAAAAATCAGAATATGGTCCCTTTTTTTTATTATTATACTTTCCTTTAGAGTTCTTTCATAAAGTATATTTATTTTGATATACCATATACTTAACTGAGGTAATTTTGATTGAAGAGCACATTATTACAGGTGACACTCAATGCATTATAAAATTTTTTAAAAATATGAATAGTTGAACAGTTATTACATAAAAACTTAAAAATAACTTAAGTTAAGGGGACCTTTACTTTCAAAATCGAAGAAATCAATTTTTTTTTTTTTTTCATAAAAATGCTCCTTAACATCACACAAACACTCACCGTTTTAAGAAATTCGTAAAAGAAAAAAAGTTATAGCTAGATTTGTAACGCTACCTCTACGCATTTTATATGCAAAAATTATATAGCAAAAACTTTGAACGCGTTTTTCTCGAAATCACATTTTTGAAAATGGCCGCATCTGTATCTCAAAAACTATTCAACCGATTTTAACCCTAGACACCTAATGCTGGCCCGCCCCCTATAAACCCTAACCATTTGTCGATTCGACGAACATTTTTTAGAGTGTTTTATTTTTATTTACTAACATAACTTTTCGTTATGTTTATCACACCTGTAAGTGGACCAAATATTATGCTATAAAATAATACAATTAATTTCTATTTTACTATAAATAATATTTATTTTATAACTCACATAGTATGTCTCTAGTTTTTACAGCGAATTTTCTGTCGCGTATTCGTCGAATTGACGAAGGTTAGGTGTCTAGGGTTAACAAACCAAACGCCATTCGATTCGTTATCAAATATACTAGTAACTAAACCTTTAAAAATATTATTTTACCCCCCCCCCCCCCCCCCCCCCCACTTTTTTATGCGGAGGTTAGTTTACCCCTAACTTATAGTCGTTTTTTAACTTTTTTAGAAAAATGTGTATAAAATGATATATTTATTAATAATAAAAGGTTTTTTAGGTTTAGATACTAGTTTTGTGTCTTATGAAAACAATCCACTAAAGATTTTTACTCTATCTGTTACAGGAAGTCCTAGAGAAATGGGGCCGTTTTAAAAGTGCGTTTTGGATGACGCCATCTGCAGGCATTAAAATAAACTAAAGTTGCATTTTAAAATTCTTTTTATATTTTTCATAATCTTACCAATAATGTACAAAAGGTTTCAGAATTATAAATATAATAGTCTTTTCAAAAAAAAACTTTTAAAAAATGTGTTTTTCCCGATTTTGAAAGTAAAGGTCCCCTTTATAAAATAAATGTTCTTTTACATATTCGACATGTGTGGACAAAAACCACATCGTTTATTTTTGTGCACTTTAATTTCAGCTAATAACTCACAATAAAAATGTGCAAGACGCACTTATAAAGTTAATTTACTGAGAAATATATTAGCGACTCTCACTAGTAGATTAACTTATTCCGGAGGTCTGGGTATATGAGACCCTCAGATTAAACACTTAACCGAGAAGGGCCACTATGGTGGGAGTTTTGTTGTGGAGGGTCCTAAGATTTTTCTACTCTAAGACTTAGCCCTCGACCTCTCATAGTTTAGGAATATTACGCACTAGTTCCCCTGACCGTTAATTGCAGAAGATTTTATCGATCTATAAACATTCTTCTACCAAACTTAAAAATCGTAAATGAAAATATATAAGAAAGTCAACAATTTTATTTAAAATGTATTATGCAAAAGTTTGAACATTTAGGTTTTACACAAAAACATAAACGTATATTATTATCTTAACGAAAATTACTATTATATAATAATACATGTTATATATATATATAATAATAATAATAAAAGACTAATACTACTTTTGTGTTAAGTGCCAACTTTATTATTGCTGATAAAAATGACGTTCATAATTGAAGCCAAACTACAAAAAATTTGTGTGTTTGTATCTATAAAATTTCCTATCATCCAATCATTCCAACAATTTAAGAAAAAAATTGTATTAGCATCATTATGATTCCAAAATAAAACTTTATATTTGAGTATTAAATTCGAAAAAGTAAAGTAAGTATGGCTTAAATAGAATTCCTTTAAATTAATTTCTAAAGTAATGAACTATCTTTTAGCAAGAACTTCTGAAGATTATTCGTAATCAAAAGCGGAAGTTACCTTTAATGAGATTTCCCGGATAGAAACCGCAATCTACCCTTTTACGAAGCCTAATAACATTACGATCCTTTTAGTTTCCATAGTTGAATACTTTTGAATATAAGGTTATAAGATTGGTTTTGATGAGCCAACTTTTTAGATGTTACGTTATTAAAAGAGCATTGAATTTACAGAACTAAAGCCACAAATCCTCCTTTACCTAAAACACAATAATTAAAATGAGATTTAAGGGTACTTACAAGATAATTTTACAGTCACGTTTCCAAGATAACATTATGATTACAATATTGAAATTTAATGTTGCCCAAAGCAAAACCTATAAATCGTTGACAAATATTTGTATTTTATGACGCATTTATGAATATTTCACTGAATAATGTATTTTATGAGATTTATATTTTTATTTTGAGATTCCTATTTTATTACTTAACCTAATTACTGATCAATATTCAAATAACTTGAAGTGAGATTCTATTAGGTTTAAATTAATTATTTACTTCACTTCTTACACAGTTGAAGTTTTTAATTTGTTTTAAATGTAATTTTTAATCAATATTTTAAATTATTATAATAAACAAGATATAAGCGAGTTTTCACACATATCTTCTCTTTCTGTAAAATTAATCAAAAATATACATAGTTCTGGTTCGTTTATTACGATATGCAGAAGCACAACCAAATATTATTTTTACAGGAAAAGGATGTTTTGCTAAAATTTGTTTTATATCCCTATTTCCAAATATATTTCTATAATTCTATAGGTACACACATTTTTTTGTAGCGAATATTCCCATTGCTATCTGTGAAAGCTGCTCACTAAGTGGCCATCATATTCATCTCGAACGTGATTATTATCTCTATCACCTACGTGACAGCAGATAGTCATTAAGGTTTCTGCATGAGGATTTTGTTTTACATCTTCAAGACGTTAATATGACGGTTCGGATAGTCGAGGAATATCGAAATCAATTTTATCTCAAGATGATTTCGCTTGTTGTAGGGCCATTTGGTTTGGTTTCATGTAAGAAAGAGGCCATTTAATATATAATATATTATAGGTTTTCGTATAGTTATTTCATCTCCCTTATCAATATCTTAACCGGGATAATGTTCGTTGATTGATACTTAATTAATAGCAATTTTTGCTTTTTGAGTACATATATACGTATAGCATTTGTAAGAGCAAAAATCACCAAGAAATATATGATTTAAGATATTGATTTTAAAGACGTTCTTTATATAATAAGAACATTCATGTTCATTATCTTTTGAATGTGTTTCCGCAAAGTCCTTTCTAGAAGTGAAATCATCTTTAATCTTTAATTTCTTTCTTCATTTCAATAAAATTGAAAATTAAAGATAAAATCATTGTAATATGCCTAAATATAGAAAAACCCTTATTTGCAATAAGCATTATAAAGGACGGTTGAGAGAATTACTTTCAATATGATAAATCCGTCTATCTTTATTATTTATTGAACTGGACTTGACTGTGTCCTTAAGTATACGTGAATCCAAGGAAATGCCTTAAAAGGACAACTGGTCATTTCTGGGGTGACATTTATTGACATTTCAATAAACTGACAGCAACAGTCTTCACATATTTTTTGTATATAAAGAATTCCTATTGGCTTTTGTTCGCTCAAACACTTTCAAGGGACAAACAATTTTTATATGAGGGGAAAGTTTGCAGAATTCTTTAGATTTCATTAAGATCCTTTACGAAAGTTCTGCTTTTTCAGTTTTTCTATTTTATTGGTTTCGAATTTTTTTAAGAATTTATTTCCAATAGAAATATACTGTACGGAATGTTATTTGCTATAGAGTCAATAAAGTGTTTTCTTATTAAAGAGCACCGAATAAGAAAAGACAATATTTTTCGCTTTAAGATGAAAGTTTTTACCTTAGTTCGGCCATTGTTATTAATAAAAAAAAGTAAATTTCAAAAACCCAAACAAATCTAGCATGAAAAGTGAATTATTATGAATCAAACAATCTTATTGTTTTATCTAAATGACTGATTGAAAATATTCTCCACATTCGGGTAAACATAAGACCTGTTTGGAAATTAAAATTATTTTTAGGCACTTGAAATCCTTGTTTTTAAATTTATATATTATTTATTCACAACTTTTTGTATTATTTTAAAATCGTTTTTCGCTAAATATCCAGAGGACAATAGCTTATTTTATTTAATTAATACACCCTAAAAACACACTGATGCTCAGATTAATATAAAACCTTGAAAACAAACTTTCCTTAAAATCGTTTCGTGTTCTACCACATTCACAGGAGTTTATATCTCCTTATCTAAAAGTAAAGTTGTGTTCTCAAAAAATTCCTCTCGTCTCATTTAGGGTGAAAAACTTTCTTACCTCTAAACTCAACGCTCCGTGGTCATTTTAATTAGAAGAGCAAATAGACACTCTAAATCAGACATGATTAAGTTCCAAGAATGGACAGGGACATGGATTGCGTTTCAACTTGTTGATATAAGCATTTCTATTGTAGTTGGCAGAAAGTTTTCTTTCTTAGAAAGTATTACATATGCTTCGTGGAAATACACCGGAGAAAAAGCAGAACAACTTTACCAACTTCAATGTTAATTTGACACTTGACATGAGTTTTTGTTTCCTAAAATATAATCTGTTGTCGTAGATTTTTTTATTAAGGAGGACGAAATCTTAAAATATATTATAATTTCCATTTAAGTTAGTGAAGAATTTAAACTAATTGTATGGAGTGAAATGTGGGTATTGTATTTATCTAGGTTCTATTTTAGAAAAAAATTTGGTTTCTTGCTGATAAATGTTAATCAATTTATACCTAGAAAAGGAAAGAAAAATCTGTTTTATTTAGTAAACTAATAACCTAGAAAGACATCATACGTAAATTATTAATTAGTACTAATTATATTAATTTAGGCGCTGTGTGTCGTGTACATAAATATAGTTTTGGTCGGTAAATTACGGAAAAGGTTATCATTTATAATTCGCTAAATAATCAAGTTAGCTTCGGGCTGTTCATTATTAGAAGAAAAACACAAAAACTGTCATTTTCATGACAAGAGCTAACAATATCACCTTTTTTATGTAATTTTGGTTTTTCTTCCCAAATGTCTATATTGACAAATAGTAATCTTACAATGGAAACATATTATATCATCATTTAGGGATGATTGTGTGTCACCACACCATTAATTAGGAATTTCTGTTAAATGAGTAATTTATTAATTATTAATTTGTTTTGCTGTCTGTCTAGGGTAACAATTTAATAATTCTATAATGAAATAATGCCAAAAACTTTGTTGATTAATGAAAGCAAATGCTAATTTAAAATATGAATTTTTATTAATTAGAAATTTAAAAAAAATTGAGTAAAGCGAATGTAAAATATTCCTTGTAACGGGGAGATGTATTTAGTATGATTTAGTATAGTTAGATAGTTAGTCTGGTAAGTCTATTAGGATTAATGGCCTAGTTCCCGGCCCAACTGAAATAAAGTAAAATAAGAGTTATAAAGCAACTCCCGACACTCTATTGTATTGTTTTATATAGTATAAAAGTTTTACGGGTATTCATCTTTTTCTGTATTTCCGATTGTATCGTTTTGGCGAGTATAAAATTTTCATAGTTATTGCTATGGCAACCGATTCTCTAAATCGTTCACACCGATACAATGCAAATATTACTTTCTGTGTTCAAAAATAAAAAACTGGCGTATTTTATATCCTATATATTTTGATTGAAAAACTTTCTCCATCCTTGAATTCTTTTGAGAATATTTATTTCGACTTCAACATATATTCAAATATCGATATATGTTTTGTCTTGTATCGGTATTAAAAAAGAAAAACATTTTTCGTTGGCTATATGTTTTGCCGGTTTTTATGAAAAATGTTTTCGAATACTGGGACCATTCACCTTCTTGTCGAAAGGGCAAGGCTGAAATTTGATCTCTCATAAAAAGGCAATCAAAACTGAAGAAAAAAACATAAACTTTCAGAACTTGTAACATTTCATATAAGGCTGATTCACCCCAAAATCCACACTGAGTGAATAAAATATTCGGCTTTAAAAGAAGAAAACTGCAGGATCGAATGTTTCCTCCCCCTCAAGAGAAAAATTTAGCTTGAAAAACATCAAAAAAAAAAAAAAATGTAATTGAAAGAAAGGAAGAATGTTGGCTGACTTAAATATTTTCACTTGGGAGGAGTGAAAGGACTCCCCGTCCCAGAACAATAACTTTGCAGCATTTCGGTCTCCAAGATTTTGCTGAGATTTTATAAGGAGGATGGAAATTCGCTATGAATCTTATGGGAGAGGATATCTGTATGGTTACAATTCTTCAACGAGATAATATAAGCTATTTAGGTGTACGGGGGTAGACGGGGACTTAAATTGTGCACCCCTTGCGAATTTCGAATTTATGCCTTATCACCAAATTTGAGTAACGCAGTTCGGCAACGAGCGGAAAATGATTAGTATAAAGTGTGTGTGATTTTTCCATTAACAGTCGTTTTATACTAACCAAAGACTTTAGAAAGGACGATGGACGGGAGGAACGCGACACACACACTTCAACCACGGTTTCATGACTTGTTATTTATTCATACATACTAAATCATTTCAATCACTGATTCCTACTCTGCGATATGCGGAGCGATGAAAGGAAAATTCTTAGGAGCATTACTTGCCATTATTACAGCATCACTCAGCTTTTTCCCACAGGACTTTTTGATAACATGACGTAAGTCATGGTATCTAAATTTATAGCTTTCGTATCCTTCTTCTCGTTACGACTGTGTGCCCTCGAGAACAACTTGCACCTTTTGGATTTGATTTCCCCAAGTTATTGTTATATGTATGTACCACTGAACATCATTCCAATTAATTATAATTTTACTGATTCAGAGTTTTCGTAAGTAGGCATGAAATCACTTAAAAAACAGCAAATCATGTACACATGTCTATTAGACTTAAGAAGACTTAAGGTATATACATTAAATTTTTTGTTCTATAAAACTTGTATTAAAGAACTATTTGATTCCTCGTATAGAATATTGGAAAATACCAACGACATTGATATTCCGGACTTCGTTCACAGACAAGAATTTACTGATTTAAATTCTCCGCATATCAACGTTTTTTGTAAATATAATACGATAGTATGGGATTCAATGAAAGGAAACAAACATAGTCACAATTCTTAATGGATCAAAAGAAAATTGTACATGTTATACTATGGATCCATAATTCGGTCAAGTTTTATAGATCATTCAATTCTTCCTGTTCATTAGGTCGAAGCAGCTTTTAACACTTGATTAGATTTACGCACTGAGCTAATTTATTCCTATGTAAATAAAAAATTTAAATATAATTTTTTTTAATCATATATTGGTTTTTAGTTTCATAATTTGTATAAATATGAATTACTCCTCTCCATTTAAATTAATTTTTAATTGGTTTTTCTCGCAATACACTTTAATTGTGCTCTATGAGTCAATTTGTCTCCCTACACTAAAAATAGATATATAGGGTGTCCAATAGGAAATTGCGAAAACTAATGGGTCACAATTTTTTAAGAAATGGCGAGATCGGTAAAATGTAAATACTTTTTAATAAAGGAAAGTCGTCATTTTTATTTCATGTCCATTTTATTATAAATAAAACATTAAATCTATTTAATACAAAACATTTAATTTAAAAATATAGTGAAAAACGTTAGTTACTAATATATATATATATATTTTCGATATTTTAACCATCTAATTTGCCACAAATATCCATTTGCTTTCTAAAACTATTAAAAACATGTTCTAACGTTTCATTTGAAATGCCATTGATGATCTTCCCAATGTCTTTAATAAAATCCTCAACTGTTTTTAGGTTATTTTCATAGTTGAGATCTTTAATGTTGCCCCATAAAAAGAAATCAAATCGAATGAGATCTGACGAGTAATGTGGCTATTCTATTCCTTTTCCCCTAGCAAAGCGTGGGTACCCTAGGCCAATAACTCGATCGCCATAAAATTTATTGATGATACTTCTTGTGTGCGATGAGGCGCTGCTCCGTCTTGAATAAAAAAAAAAGATTTAACGCGGCTCCTCTTTTTCGCATGAGAAAGGATTTGGTCTCTAACATCCCTTTGTACTTCTCTCAGAAGATTCAAAGAAATGCAGGTAGATACCTTTTATGTAGATGGTTCACATTTCAAAAATATATATTATTAATAATTCACGTTTTTCACTATATTTTTAAATTAATGGTTTGTATTAAATAGATTTAATTTTTTTATAATAAAGTGGACATGAAATAAAAATGAAATTTACATTTTACCGATCTCTCCATTTGTTAAAAAATTGTGATCCATTCGTTTTCGCAATTTCCTATTGGACACCTTGTATATCCGTAAATCTAGTGTTAAATTTGTCAAACCGAGTTTTTTTAGCGTATTATACGTACTCAGCATTCTATTAAATTTAAGAATAATAAAATTTTTTTTCCGCAACTCTTAAAATTTTATGGTTATGTAGAAATTTCAGTAGGCCAGTTTCAAAAGAATGGAATATTGCGCCAGAATAAAAATAGATGTTTCCATCTAATCTGTGAATTTCTTCTAAACTAGGTATAAGATTGTGGTCAACAAAAATATTCGAGAATTGTTTCTTTTTCGGATATCTCAAGATTCATTATAACAATAATAAATCGGCATCAATTGAACAATGGGAGAGAAAAGTCCGTCATAAATTAGCAAATATACTACTGTATAGTAGATGGTTTAAATTTAATTTAATTTGTAATTATAAACGAACATTTTTATAGTATTCATGATCATTTGTTTTTGAGTAATGCATTGATGATTTTAGATTAAGTGAGATTGAAGTGGCTGCCCAAAAAGGCGCACTTAGGACAAAAAAAAAGAGGCCCATTGTGGTACGACATGGGGCGACCCCACGACTAATCGAATAATCATTTATAGTCCTTGATTAACTGTCCCAGTTAACAGAACTTAGATCCACAAGGTTATCAAAGATAAACAAGTCCAGGTGACGACTCTTACGAAAAACTAGAGTCGGGCAGCGACATAGAAAGTGAGTGACGTTTTCCTCCTTTTCCTCATTGTGGCAACTCCTGCAAGTCATTTTATGTTACGCCAAGTCTTCTAGCGTGCTTGCGGATAAGACAATGACTAGTAATGACTACTAATATCAGCCTGTTTGAGCAAGATAATGCTTTTTGACCTATTGGGGTCGAAGATTGGCCAAATTTGTCTGGTGATTATACAAGTGTGTTTAAGCTGCCACCTGCTGACAGCGACCTCAATGTGGGACCTCTTGATGTCTAGCTTACACATGGCAAGCAGTACACCTGGATAGTGGATTATATTCATATCGGGCAGAGAAGTGCGAAGTCTGGCAAGCTGGTCTGCCTTATAATTTTCTGCAATATCACTATGGTCTGGTTTTCATATGAGATTGATATTCACACGCTCAACTAAGTTATTTAATAAAGCACAGCAATCCCACACGACCTTGGAGGTTATGTATATGCCCATAAGAGATTTTATTACGGGTTGGCTGTCACTGAAAATGCAGATATCATCAGCAGACAGCATACTGTTGAGTAGCCAAAAGCTAAAGCCCACGAAATAGCCACAACCTCTGACTGAAAAACACTGCAATGGTGGTTCGTTAACCGGAAGATTGTTGCAAGGTCCAGGTGTTGTTCTGAGAATACTCCAACCCCTACTTCACCTTCCATTTTAGAGCTATCCGTTCGCTGAAAGAACCCCTTCCCCCAGTTCTGTCTGCTCGGCATCAAGAACTTGAACTTCATGTGAAAGAAGGACACGGGAATGATGTAGTCAGTTTTTGGGGCACGTGTGCTAAGAATCTTGGAGTTCCTGTAATCTATTCGTGTCCATGGATGGAAAGAGTTGAACCTGGTGGCAGTGGAGGTTGCTGTTTGTCTGCCGAACAGCTCAACCGGAATGAGATGAAGGCTGAAGCTTAGGGCCTTACTTGGGGTTGTTCTGAGTGCGCGCGTAATCAGCAAGCATGGCGCCCTCTATACTTTGCCTAAGGCCGTCTAGTGACATGTCTTTTTCAGGACAGTCCACGAGACCAACACCCCCCATCGACCAATATTGGCATAATCACGGTAATATACAGCCATTGGACAATACGTGGTTCGAGTCCCCCATTTCTTTTCAATGGTATTTTTGCAGGTATACAGGATAGTAGTAGCCTTGCTTGCTTTTTCGAGAATATTAGCCCCCCAGCTTTGTTGTTTATCAATGATAAGTCCAAGATATTTTACCTGGCTGTAAATACGATTTTTTCTGACTAAAGTCTAAATGAACAAATGAATTCAAGCGTGGTTGAAGAGCTTGAAAGACGAACCCCGGTCTGGAAGGCCTTCAACTTGCACTACTCATGAAAATATTCGAAAAGTACTGGACTTAATTATGGGAGACCGTGGATTAAAAATTAGAAAGATAGCCGAGATTATAGGCATCTCCTACGAACGAACACAAAACGTCATAGTCAACGAATTGGGTGTCCACAAAGTGTCGGCAAGGTGGATCTGACGATTTCGCGCAACAGTTTGGAATTAATTGAAGCTCATCCAGATGATTTTTTGCAGTGATTTGTTACTATGGACGAAACATGGGTCCATCACAGTACACCGGAAACAAAACAACAATCAAAACAGTGGAGATGATCCGGTTCATCAACCCTAAAAAGGCTAAGTCGATTTTATCGACAAATAAGATGATGGCTTGGGACTTAAAGGGTGTAATTATGGTTGATTATCTTGAAAAAGGTCCTAAGATAAACTCTGATTACTACTGCACCTTACTATGTCGTTTAAGCGAGAAAATTAAAGAAAAACGCCCTGGAAAGCTCAGAAAAAGTTGTTTTTCATCAAGAAAATCCTCGTGCTCACACATCAGTGAAATCAATGGCTGAAATTGACAATTATGCTTTGAATTGTTACCGCATCCGCATTATTTACCTCATTTGGCACCATACGACTCTTTTTTGTTTGTTAACTTAGATTAGATAAGGGAATTAGATATTTTCAACAAACGACAAAGTCAAAGCAATAGTTGACGTCTGTTTTGACTGTAATGAAGAATCATTTTTTTTTTCAATGGTATAAACGCTGTGTCGGGGAGATGGCAGAAGTGAATTGAACTTACCATTAAGATTACATAAAAAAATCAAAATATAACTAATTTTACACGTGTTTATTTTCTTGGTCAGGCCGATTACTTTAAAATCCACTCAGGTACAATTATTCCACTCTGCTCCGTCGTTTAACAGCTGTTGTTGTCGGATTAGTTGTGTGTTGTAAAAGTTATTAAAAAATAGAAGAATTGCGGATGCTCTGTCTTCTAGCATCTATTCCTATTATCCTTTATAAAATTCTCGTTACCATTGACACTGAACTGTGAGGTTATGTGTTCCGGCAAAGTTAAAAGTTGCTCAATTCGCCCGCTAATTACACATCAGTTTAACTTTGATAGGTCATCAGAATGTAACTGATTGGTTGCTATGTATTCGGGCCTTAAGACTCCCTTTTTAAGGAATGGAGTGGTAAATTTCTTCATAGCATCAATTCCGTTTTGTCCGGATTAACCCCTAAGCCGTTCGTACTCCAGAAGGCGAGCTTAGTGAGTGTGCCCGTTGTAATATTTCCGACAATGTATTAGGGTATTTGCCTCAGTAGTAGTTGCATCAGTACAACAACTTTACAACCCGAGCCGTCCAGATCTATGAACAAACCATTCAGAAGTAGGCTCCAAAGAAATATCGACACGACTCCTCTCTGGAGAGTGCCTAAGGAAGACGTTCCAAGACATGAGTTAATGACCCTGGCAAGGACGATTTTAAAAGAAAGAAAAGTTTATTTTTAATGATAGACTTAGCTGGCACTTGTCTTGGTCTTTTAATCCAAATTATTAACAAAAGCTGATGAACAATATCATGTTCGTAAAGATATAAATTAACATATTTTCACAATTCTCTTTTATCGTGCGCCATCGAAATTCGCACTTGACCTGTTTTTAAAAAAAGCATCTCTTTGGCTTTTCCTTTATACACCAAATCTTAAATTCTAGTGCGTAACATTTAATCCAAGATATTATAGCCAGTACAATACAAACGGCCTTAACTTCCTTTTAATAGACTTCTTTATACTTCAAGAATAAAGGCCAATTTAATACTATGGACCTTATGCAAGAATACTTAAACGAAACCTTAATGTACCCTCAATGGTATAAAAAAAAAAAAATACTTTTTCCTTCCCGAAAATGTTGTTTTATAACTTCTGTAACTTCATGTAAATTTCAGAAAACATGAGTATGCGGCTCCTTAAAGTACACATTTCATCTCGACTGCTTAATTCCTGTCGTATTAAAAAGTGCCATAAATCATCCGACAAGCTGAGTGTTCTGAAAGTACACCACCATCCCTTTGGTTATAGAATAGGGTTAAAATTGTTTAAACGAACATTTCATTTGTGGAGAGTCAGCATATTTTGTGACTGGTGGAAAGCGACCGAGGTAGCATATATGCTCAATAACTGTCAACTCAATAGCAACTCGCTTTATTAAGGGTGAGAGTTGAGGGGTGAAAAGCTGACACTTATGAAATTGCATGGCGACATTTATCCATTTCCCAACTGGGCACCAGCGCCCGTTGAAAATTTATTAGCCCGAAGTAAATTTTAACTTCCCCCCCTCTTACTTAAGTTGAAAAGTTTTCGCTTTTCAGCGACAACTGGGACATTTTAATGATAAAATATCTTCCCCTTTTCATTCTTGCCCGTCATTCACAGAATTTACGAATTGGGTATTGGATCCAATGGTAAACAATTGGGTTTATTCAACATCTTACGTTTTTTTTCGGCACTTTATTATAAAATGGAAAAAGCTAAAGTATCAAGACCTTTTAAAGCTATTTTAAAGCCCGATTGTTTGTTTGAAAAAAGAAAACAATTCATCCTATCAACTGAACCCTTTGTTGTAGTTTGATAAAAGGACACAAAACTAACAAAAACATCAAGTGAAAAGATTTATTCGTTCTGATAAAATTCTTTCTCTCTTCCAGTTGAAATCTAAAAGCCTGACCCATTTGGATACTTTGGATTCTTTGGTGGCGTGTCATCAGGAACCAGCAGCATTGGCACAAAAGAATAGAGTGAGTACTTCTAAAGCTAGATAAACTTTGAACTTTTCGAACTATAGACATATGTGTATGCAGTATGTGTACATACATATAATGCTGAAGTTTTTATTCAGCTGACCTTACTCTGCTGTTATGTTTCTGTGGCCCATATCGTATAACGTACCTTAACCCTTTTCCAAGTCTGAGCAATTGGATACGTCCCCGCAACAACAGCAGCCGTCACAGCAGCATCAACAACAGCAGCAACAACAGAAACAGACAACGACCACAAATCAACAACTTTTCCATCACCCTTCGAGCTCTTCATGCAGTACATGTAATAAAATCTGCTGCCTTGGATCTATCTCTGGACCTGGAGCGCCAGTCGCCCAGTCCATTTCGACAATACAAAGTGGCCTCCCGAATAATCCCGTAGCCAATTCCTTAGTGTCGGCACAGAAAAAGAAATCGTCTTTAATGAATCGTAAGAAACCCCAACTAACCAGAAGTGAGGTAAGTTTGAAAGGTAGAGGCAGGCTATTTCATGGACGTTTTGCAATCCATTTACCAGCTGTCCTCTCACCACAATCAAATCCAATTCCAATGATCTAGTCCGAGCTTTGTAGTATAGTCTAGTCAACCTCTTCTTGATTTGAGCTTATTTTCTCCATTTCCCAACAGTGTACATCAAATATTTTCGTTGTATGCAATTAGTTCAAAGAAAGAAAATTAATTAAAATTTCGTTACGACGAAGTTTTGGACAAAGGAAATATTTTGAGCTAAAAATATTCGCTTTTATCTATGTGCCAGACGAACTTCCTTTCCGTAAAATATTTACTCTCAGAAGAAAATTAGTCAAATGGGAAAAGATTTAAACTTACAACTGTTTACACAATCTTTAAGTAATTTAATGTAATCATTTTGAAAGTATAAAAGGTTGTTAGCCAAATTACGCATTTAATTATGAGATTAAATTGAGTCTTCTTTATTACAAAAGTTCTAGTAGACGGCACATAATTAATGGTTCGTAATATAGAACATCGTTTTTTAGATAAAAGGAATGCGCATTAAACTTAGATATATATATATTTTTTCTAATTTATTTGTATTACCACATTACTATGTCAATAAGTAAGTTTCTTTGCATTTCAATGCACTGTTCTATATAATGAAAAAGTATTTTTTTTAACGTAGTTAAAAGAACAATTATAATTTAATATTTTATTTCTAGGTAATCGTAGAAGAAGTAATTTCTATATAGTTATGTAACAAAAACTGTTTTCGATTTCCAATAGAATCGCAGAATCATTTTCTTAATATAAGCCATTAATCAGAGATTACACATATTATGCACATTAATTGTCGTAGAGAAGTCCATTTTGACTCATTTTTTTTAATTACATGTTATTTTGACAGGGATTGGACTTATATAGATTTATGCTTGAACAACGTTTAGAAATATTAAAAACTTATTTCTAAAGTCAGTATTGTATTGCCAAAACTGTGCGAATTTTGAGAAGAAAATTCAGTCGCCTTTGGACGATCTTATGAAAATCCAGAAACGATTCAGGCACTTAATGTGTTACAAAATTGGATTCGTAGATTGGGCTACTGTCAAGCCAGCTATGTCAGCTAGTTAAATGAAATCATATTCCATAACTAATCGGAAGGCTTACTCTTTTCAATAAATCAACAAATTTAAAAAAAAAAGTTGAACAATGTTTCTCTAATAGCATTTTTTAAAAAGAAATCAGCCGATAGCCCACCTTTTACTAGAGATAGCAGGAATTGGGTTCAGTTGGCTTGATAAAAATCAATTTAGGTTTCTACATTTGCTTAAAGAGTTTACAGAATATCCCTGGAAAATTTAAAGAAAATCCAATACAAATTGCCGGAGTTATAGGAATTCACAATATACGTATTTACTTCACCCAGATTATTTGAAACGGATATTTATCTAAAATGAACAAAGATATGCCGAATATCGTTCGAAAATCCTCGAATTTTGAAGGATTAATATATGTAATAAGACACATATTGTCTGATTTACTGAATTAAAAATGTTAGCCTTGACCACCGATAGTACTTGCTTTTTAAAATAAACTTCTATAAAAATGTTCAATTAATATTTTATGTCTTGTAAATTTTATATAATATAATTCTTTGTTATTGTTACGAATTTAAAAGAAAAGTTACTGATGAAAATTTATATTTATTTGCTCATAACCCCTCCCTCAAACATGCTTTAAATGTGAAGCATATCAACTCAATTTAGTCGGAGCCTACTCCAGCCCGTCGTAAAATATAAAGATATAAATTTTAATTGGTTAAACCTATCAAATTATTCAAATTCCACAAACACAAGTACTCACTTTTGGTTTAAATAAACATTTTAATTCTATTGTTTCGAACGCCTGCGGTTGGTTCATGGGCTATGAAGTAATCTTTGAAATTTTACAATTACTCATTTCAGAAAATGTAATAAAATGTGCATTGCGTGATACCCGGAATACTTGATGAATAATTTCGATGCGGCAAAATTGTTCACTTCAAAGGATTAATTAACTCTTTTGATGTAACATAGTCATACGAATAATCATTATTATTTTGCAGAGTAATGGCTTATCTTTAATGTGCATGTAAAATTGTAGATAGTCAGTTTTATATTGATTCAGTTTATTATTGGGGAAATTACTTTTTACTCGGTCCTAGTAGTGTAATAAAAGATTTACATCTCCATTTCAGTAGCGTGTTTTACTTACAAGGAAACGTTCTCAGGTGCGTCTCACCGATTTTGATGAAATTGAAATATGTTATAGAATATCGAAAAATAAGAGATACGCATTTTTTTTATCTACGAATACGCACATTAAGGGGGTGAAAACCACCCCTAAAGGTTAACCCCAAAAACAGTTTTTCCTAAATAGTTCAAGTTCTGATGAATTTTTTCGAATGAAACCTTTTGTAAGTAATCCGGTTCCCGGGGATGGCAACCCTTATTTTTTATTGTAGAAAAACGATTTTTTTTTATATTTTTGCGTCACAAAATAACAGTTTTAGTTAAAAATCATTGAAAAATATTTTTTTACGTACGATTTTGGAAAAATAAAGTTGACCTGTTTTTGCGTTTTCGTAAAAAAAGCTCCTCAAGGGGGTAAACAACCCCTAGCACTAATACGTAAATGATGTATATCCTTTCGAACATTGTTTTTTTCATGAAACCGGTATTAAGGGGTTTTTGGAGTCGCTGATTACGAATCCGATGTCAAATTTAAAAAATTCAAAATGGCGGATCCAACATGGCGGACAAATTTTTAAAAAATAGACCAATTTTTACAATAAATATAAGTTTCCCCTAAATGTGCGTACCCGCAGATAACAAAAATACGTGTCTCTTATTTTTCGATACTCTATAACATATTTCAATTTCATCAAAATCGGTGAGACGCACCTGAGAACGTTTCCTTGTTAGTTTTAGGAACTTATGTATTTTCCTTCATGTTCGAAATATGAAGGTTTAGATTTAAATTTGTAAGTTTAATTGTTTATTTTTTAATCTCTAAAAGTAATTAATCCAATCCTCAGAATCATATTCACCATAAATCCAATTTCGAAGACATGGTTTTAAAGAACGTCTACTTTATCGTTATTATTGAACATATTTTTAATATAAATATATATGTTTATGTGATATAAAATACAATTTTTGCAAAAAAACCGAAAATTACCCCTTAAATCGTAAATTCCTTTCATTTGAGTGGAAAGAAGTCCTTTAAAAAACCAAACGATGCTGCTGCTTTGAATGCAACAATAATATTTTTTTAGTTAAATAAAATAAGATGGTATGCTTTCTAAAAATGTGAAATTTCATTAACTTTTTGGGTAGATCTCTGCCGCCTAGAAGGCCAACTTGACATTATTACTGCATTAAATTTTGTGTTAAAAATTAAATTAATGGTCCGGAAACATTGCAAATGTTGGAAAAGTGTTTTGGCGACGGTTCTCTGGGGCGACTAAAGGTTTTCAAGTGGCATAAACGCTTCAGAAGTTGTCATTAGTCCTTCGACGATGACAATCGTTGTAGGAGACCATCGACATCAATATCGCTGAAATTCAATAATGATTTTCCGAATACCGCAAATTGACCGGTAGAGAGTTAGTTAGAGGAAATGAGCATTTCGTTTGGATCCATTCAAGGTATGATATTTTGGTCAATCAATTGGGCTTGCAACGTGTCACTGCAAGATCGGTTCCAGAAGAAATGAATATTTTGCAATATACAGACCGTGTTGCATCGCACAAGATATGCTTTCTGAAGCTGATTCCGACCAAATATTCATCATCTGTAGCAATGTGTATGACAAGCAAATCAGACTCCAAGCGAGATATTTTCATATCCATTTTAAAAATCGCAAAAAATCGAAGAGCGGCTAAACAATGATGTTCACAAAACGCTGTAATTAATATAAATGTCAATATGTGACGCCATAAATTATAGAGAATGTTAAAGAAGGTTCTACCAATCCAACAAAAAAAAAGTATTATAATGGAACTACAGATGGCACTGTACGGTCAAAAGTCCCCTTTGTTTTTAATCAAGATAGTATGTATTTCGATTACTTCACAAATATTAAAAAACTATTTTTAACCGACTAAAAAAAGAAGAGGTGGTTATCATTCCGAACCGTAACTATCTTTTTTTTTGTTTACATTGCGTCTCCTTAAAGGAAGAAACGTAATTAAATCGTGCAAATTTTCAAAATCGAAATTTTAATAGACATAAAACCTTTTGAGGTCCCCTGAATTAATCATTTCAATCATTTGAACGATTAAACCGAATAAGCTGAAATTTTGCGCATTTATTTTAAGCTTGAATAGGAAGATCATAGAGGTGTTTTGCTCAATTCGGGAAACCGGAAGAGGATTTATTACAAGCTTTTACTTAACTACATGTGTATGTAAGTGTATAATTTGTAACACTAATTTTACAAATTCCCTGTTGAGCTATTTATAGATGACAATACAATATTAACTCTTAATCATTATCGAGCAATCGAAAAATAAAAATTCACTTGTAAGCATTATTTACCATTGGAAAAATAAATGATAATAATTTGATAATCGTTATCCAGTGATCGCAAAGTAAAAATAACCTCATAATAGTTATTATCTAATTTATAATATTTATTTAACCGAAATACTATAAATTAGACCTTTTCTAAAAAGTATTATTGAATCTAAGTAAGACTACAAATTAAATATTTGATTTTAGCTTAGTAATAAAATGATTTTTGTTTTAGTTCTCAGAAATAATCATTATTTTCGGCCCCTGCATTATTCACTTTGTGTGCTTATGTGTGGCATGATAAAGGTACAGCTCTGAGAAGGAAATAAAAAGCAAATAAAAACGCACTTGGACCGACATTATAAAAATTGACTTCTTAGAAATGTAACAAGAGCTAGGAGGTGAACATTGTTAAATAAGAGGCGTTTGCGTTTAGCTTCAGTTGGGAGCACGATTCTTATGCGGTCTGGTCCTGTGAAATAAGGAGATCACGTAAAACGTCTAAGGTAATGGATATTGCCGACATGTTACTTGGATAATCATCGCTGCGAGAAATATTTCCCATGTCAGGCCGCATTTTTCTCGACTCTTAATGCGAACGGATGCCCCAGAGGTAGTGCCAGACTCGTTCAGTTGAGGCCTTGAAATCCATTTTCGTTCCAACAGTGGAAGTAGCTTTTTTTTCCAAGAGCTCTTATTGAAGAAAGTATTTCTACCCAACTTGAATAAATCTCCTTTTTTTTTGCTGACTATAGTACTTAGGGCCCGTCGTTCCTTCCCATGTGCATTACCTTAATCACTTCTTTAAAAAAACCCAGCTTGTATAGTCCGGCGAAGGGCTGGTGCAGTCGTAGTAGAGTTAAGAAATCAAGTCGGAGTGCTAAACTTCAATGTCGGTAAATTTTCTATTAATTTAAAAAGATTTCTTGCTTGCTACCAATGAAGGATTTACTGAACTTATTGCCCGAAGGAGATGGGATTTGGTTGGGAATATGCTCGCAGATATATCCCCTCACTCCAATGCATCCACTCTGCAGATATAAAGTTAATCAATTTGCTATACCTCTAATTGGGAACAAGAGGATAAATGTCAAGTAGCGTTTATCAACCGAGTCAAGTCCCACTAGATGACCCTAAACACAATGAGCTCGACGTGAACTTGGGGCTAAATAGGTTTCAACGACGAGGTTGCAACTCTGTATGCATATTGTACATCCCTTCCGGCCCTTTTTGCCCTATGCTCTGCCCTCTGCACCCTATGGCTTTGTGCTGTCGACAGTGATAGTATGCAGAAGCAGTGTAAAATTGCTGAAGATTCTTCTATGCGATGTGGGTGAAGATGTATGTGATATCAATAACTTTTTTATTATTCATAAAACAAAAATTGAGGGAAAGTTGATTATATCGCATACCGCGCGTCAATCTGAATCCTTTTTAACTCTAAGGATGTCGGAATTGCACCAAAAGTGCTTCTTCTATATCGTGCACCATGTCAGTTCGCTGACTAAGGCGAACAATTGTGCAGAAATATTATAGAACGTTTCGAGCTGTGCTTATCTTGCCAGACTGAGGACTACGAAAATAAATGAAAAATATTCCATAGCAAACGAAATTTTCTCTCTCTTATATCAAGAACTCATTGGAAACGCCGAGAGACGTGCACAAGGACAATTGAAGTTAACATATTTTCAAGTCGGGGGAAATTACATTCGTCTGTGGGTCTTATTACAGTTTCAGGGATTTTTCAGGATAGTTATGGCCAACCATACGAGAACATATTTTATTTTATTATTCTCAGTGTAAAGAAATTATGCTTTTAGAATGGAGAGCACCACACAGAAAGATGACAGACACGAGAAGTATGTATATGCTCATGCCGTTCAGGTTAAGTGAGTGACAGCACTTCTAAAAATTGTGAAAAGAATATGTGCTCTGACTGTGAATAGGTACTCCTAAGATATTTAAAAGGATATTCTATTGTAAAAATTAAAAATATTTAATTTTTACGTATTTCAATACATACATTTAATGTATACCAACTCTAAAATTTTAAAATTAGAATTTGAGTTTTGATTGTTTCTAGTATTTGAAACGAAGAAGACTTGGACCAATTAAGGGGGTAAATACAATTACGCATTAAAAAAAAAATTTTTTTCCACAAAGAAGGTTTTATGCAATCATTATAAAACTGTGTACGCTTGTTAAGGTATAAATGAGGAATGTAAAAATTTTTAATTTTTGAAAACAAAATGGCGGCTGTACGCTGGCGTGAAGTTGACCTACAAAAAAAAACGGCAACCACTCTGGACGTCGTGTAACAGCCCATAAAAAAAATTTGGCTTAAATATACATGTAATTTGTCGGTAAACCTCAAAAATTAAAAAAAAAAAATTCTGATTTTGGTAGAAGTTTTTTGTAAAAAATCGATAATTTTCACTATTTTTTCAGCCATTTTTGCATTAATAATTCAATTTTGCAACAAAAAATTCCAAAACAATTAGGCTTACAGACAAGCCTAAGGTATAAAGAAGAAACCCTAAAAATTTCAGCTAAATTGGAAAAGTAGTCTTCGAGTAATCGTGGTTGCAAATATTGTTTTGAGAAAAACGCGTTTAAATTTTTGAAAACCTGCTATGCGCTGAAAAAGGCGTTCTCGAAAAATGATGAAAAAATATATAAGGAGTTCGATTTTCGACCTGAAACTTTTTGGAGCGTATTCTACGGGAAATTTCCTAACTTTTTAGAGGAACATAAAAAAATCGATTTTTTTTACCTTCTAATTGTATTCACCCCCTTAATCTCTTAATTTTAAAAGAATTTTCTCCTGATTTTTCAAGTTTTTTAAAACTTTAAAAATGTAGTCATCGAATAGAGTTTATCTACTCATAATATGTAGATACATTACTGAACAGATAATAATGCACTGAATAGACCTACTATGAAAATGAATCAACCTCATTCAAATAAACAAGTACGGTCGAAAGTAATGATTTATTCATGAGACATAAATAGTTCCAATTCAGTTATTAAGATTCTTTTTCTCATTAAGAACAATAATACTTTAAGAAAGTTTGGGTAAGTTATTCTGCGTCCTTAATGGTGTATTTGATTCCTCCTTTGTAAGTTCTGAAGCTATTGTCAGATAAACGGTATACTAACAATATCATGCATTCTTTGTTTGAGGTCCTTTGTTTAAGAAATTCATTAATATTCTTAGTTATAAGCGACTCTCGCAAAGCTCAGCAAAATGATATGTGAAAATGGAAATGATGAATAAACAGAATCTGAGTACTGAATTCCGAAATGAAATGAACAACTACAAACACACCTCAGGCTGATTGCCAAATTGTCTTTTGGAATGTTTTCCCTTTCTCAGGACATCGTTTACTCTTTTCGAGCATCTCAACTGTGTCAATTCAATTACGAAAACTGAATAAAAATTTATTTAGAATAACAAACTTTAACTATACGACTTCATAAATAAGTCTTTTCGTTGACAGGATTCTTGTAAAAAGTTGAAAATTGATTTTTCATATAATTTTTTAACAATTTTAAAATATTTTAAAAATTCAGGGTATTAACTTTGTCGCAATATGTGAAGCCTAATGTAATTAATTGGTATAAAAATTAAAGAGTTGTCAAGCTTGACATCCAGAAAATAACATTTTTTTTTTTTCGTCGTTTCTATTTTTTTTTTTTTTTTTTTTTAATTGAATTTTGAAAATTTCGAACTTGTATAAAAATTTGAATTTCCCGCTAAAAATTTCGAAAAAAATATCATGTTGTAGCTGCCAAAGACCCTATAATTTGAGAAAAAAAAGAATTTTCTACGTCTACAAGAAGCCGACATATCGCCAAAACACTAAAAATCACGTTTTACTTTTTTTTGAGGTTATGTGAGGGTCTATGGGTCTGAAATTTTCAGCAAAGATGTACTTTTTCATGTACTATATAAGGAGATTTTTTTGTTTTTCAAAAGCGCTGGGGGCACTTTTCACCTCCTTAACCGGCTAGACCCTTTGCTTTTCAAAAACTGAATTGACCGACGGCCTCAGTTAGATGTACGTAACTGTTTAAAAATTAAAAACTACTCAAAGTTTCTGAATAATGAATTAAAAGTCAAATTAGTTTAATTAATTACAATATTTTATGAAGTTGTACAAGCGCATAAACATTATGTGTATCAAGACATATGTATATAGGTCGTCTATTTCTATCCCACAGAAATTATACTAAAATTTAAATTGTCAGAATTTGATTATCCTGTAAATCGCATCTTAAATCCTTACTTGTCTTTTCTGGTTGTAAATCGTATTTTTATAATCTTAAAATTAACAAAACCAATTTGCAGACCAAGAAATATTCTAGATCAGTAAAATGGAAGATTTTTGAAAACGTTCGAAAATAACTAAAACTACATTTTGTAATGATCTCACCCAGATCTAAAATTTTCGATTGAATCGAATTTATTAAACCGTGACCTACATGTAGGAAAAGTTTTAAAATTTGTAATTAACGCATTTTGATCCATTTAAACTTCAAATTTCCAACTGAAAAAATTATTTTATTTATTTAAGGGCACAAAATGGTCATAAGTTAATGCAATTCGATGTCCCTTTAGCAAATTTAAATAGTTTTGCTCTGAGTAACTATTCAAAAATTTCAATTCAATCCAAAGTTCCAGATTTAGATTAGCTCATTAAAATAAACGCAGCTTATGTTTGTGTTTCTCTGCAATAATGAAAAAAAGTAAGTTCAAACTTACCGGCTTATCAAAAAGTCTTCGTAATATACCTTCAAAATTTCCGAAGTTCAAGCAATTCCTTCCTAATTTGGTTTAATTTAGTGTAATTTTGATTTTGTTAATAGTTAGTTCTGATCTAATATATATATCCGAAAGCACTTGTTCCAATTTTATACATATAATAATTTTTTTAATTTGAATTTTATCCTTGAAATTTTCACATAATGCAAATGAGAAAATTAATGTCAGAATCAGAAAATAATTATAAAACTATTTTCAGGTGTCAAGCTCAGAATACTTTTCTGTGTATTTCTGCATTGATGGCAGCGTACAGGAAGAGGAATTAATTCCTGCTACAAAAGGAATAACATTGGGGTATGCATCGATTTCAATTTGAATCCTATGAAATTAAATATCCGATTTAAAAAGTTCATTTTAAATTTCAGAGAAGCACTTTGTGAGGCGTTAAAAAAGAGAAAACTCAATTTTTGTCATATATCTGTATCAGACTATACTTTTGCGGATTTAGGTAATTCCTATGCAAAATTTCAGTGGACTGGAAAAAAATTGTAAATTTTTTAATAAATGTAGGCTCACCTCCCTACTATACGAGTTGCTATGATGAAAACACAGACGTAGAAAGTCTAGCAGGGATGCAACTCATCGTGACGGAGAAGGATACCATAAAAAAGCCTGGCACGCTGCAAAAAGCGGCATCATTTGTAAAAATTTTAGCGTTTTTATTCCGTGAATAAATTTACATTTTAGTCATTTACAGGGCTCACGTACACGACCTCCACGATTGCTCTCGTCTGCTTCAACAGAGGAAACTACAGAATCAGAACAGAAAGCAGTTCCAGGGAAGCAGCTAAAACAGCGATGGTCAGGACTTTTTGGCTTAAAAAATCCGCAACAAAGTCAACTTTGTGAACTGTTAAATTTTTATGCAAAGAAAGGCGTACCGCAGAAGCAATCTCCTTTAAATTTTGATCATCCCGACTTTGATATGGCACTAGAGTACTTGGACAATATTCACAAGTCGTGGCAAGATTTTGTACACTACGACGGTATGTCGGAGAACGATGTGAAAATCCAAACTGCCATTTGGGAACTAGTTACGACCGAGGTGGATTATATTCACGCCCTGCAGACTGTTACGGATGTAAGTAAAATTTTATTTCCTCAACGGCTACGTGAGGCGATTTACCCCTTGAGACTATGGACGTATTTCCTCAACGATTTCTTTTTCTTGTTCCGGTTTTTTTTTTCGTCTTCTATTGTGTATTATTGGACTCTTTATTAAATATGAAACGACGAATCTTGCTTAAAGCAATCTAAAGATAAGATTACTCAGTTCTGGGCGGGAAATAACATGATATAACAATACATGAAAAATGAGTTTTTTCTTCTACCATAAACACAGGGAAGGCTTTCTTTGGTTCATGAATTTCTTTTGTCATACTGTCCTTTTAATGTTTCATGTATGGACATATTGTGCAATAATTTATCCAATTCTGGTAGTGGTTTTATGACAAATGATCCGAATGCTTAGCTTTTTAAATTAAGAAGACTTTTATTGGTGACCCAAACTATCAATTTCCTTCTAACTTCCATAAAATCTATTTCAGCTCTTCTTAGCTTGTCTAGAAGCTGTTCAAGAGGAAAAGCTTCTTACAGACGTCGACCAGAAGAAACTTTTTTCAAACATACGAGACATTTGTGCTGCAAATTTAAAATTTTGGACACTCTATATCTATCCGATGGTGGCGAATAGTATTTCAACGCACAGTCCACTATGTATCGATTTCTTCCAGCAGGGCTTTGTAACATTTGCCACAACATTTGCTCCTTATAAGAAATATTGTGCAGAACAAAGTACATGTCAATTTTATTGTAAGGAGCTAAATAGGAACAATGCGTTATTCACTGCATATTTAGCATGGTGCGAATCACAAAAAATGTGCAACCGATTACGTTTAGCCGATATTCTCGTAAGGCCTATGCAAAGACTGACTAAATATAGCCTTCTTTTGACTGCTATTAGAAAACACATTTTGGACGAGAACGATGGCGATATTATGGACTGTATGGTGAGTTACCTTTTTAAATTGAAGTTTTCTAGAAGTGAATTATTCTTTATTCTAGATTCATTCAGTAGAAAATTTTGTATGCAGCGTTAACACTCATCTTACTACAAGACAAGAGAACGAGCGCCTGAAGGGTATTATGGCTAGAATAGAATCATACGATGTTGTGGTAAGTTAAAATTATTTTTAATCCCTTAGAAAGACCTCACATTCCATGACAAACCGTGTTCATAATTTCATAAGCGATAATTATATAATTATAATACATTTTCGAAAAATTTCCAAACATCTTCGGTAATACGATGAATAAATCATACATTAAAGGTCTGTCTGGTAACTATAAAGTTTTTACTCGCGAGTAAAATTTTTACCTGGAAGTGTATGTTAACCTCACGGAGGGGAAAAACTGATCTCTTGACAGCACTTCTCCTCTTACCCAATTTTACCAGATTTTACTCACGCTGCGGAGACCGAGTAAATTTGGGTAAAATCATCGATTGCATGTCACTATGTAATCTGTCATTTGCGTGTATAAACTTTGCGTTTTGATTCAGATATAAGAAGAAGTTATTGAAAAAATGTGTAAATAAATAAAAAACAAATTTCAAAATCTTCGAAAATATATTAAATAAATGCATAAGTTTTCCCTCTGACATCTTGATCATGTTTGACAATTTACATACACAAGTAAAATTTTGAAGGTATACCCAACTTAACTTTTGATGTTTATCCCCATTCTATTCTTTTTAAGTACTAACGAAATGATAAAAATTATGAAAATCCTTTTTTTAACTTGATTAAAACGAACAAAATCTATTTAATTTTCACAATATAAGATTAACTCATCATCAAAAAAGAGGTTACTATTCAATTTTAAAATCATCAGAAATTGTTTATTCTTCTCGGGGTCCTATTGGTATCGTTCTTCAATCGAAGATTCAATTCAAAATAACGTGGTTTCGAAAATAAGGCGTTTTTTGCAGAGTTTTAAAATTTTTTGAATTTTAAAACACAGCTTTTTCAATATTTAAACATTTTAAAAAAACGCAGAATTGATTTTGTCAAACCTAGAAATGCCTCTTATAGGGTTACATTTATACTTGCACATTTTGAGAAACTGGATGTTTGAATTTTCACTTGTTTTACAATGAATACAATCTCAAAACTTAATTTCTGTTTGCTTCTTCATTTTGTTTGTTTTTGTTTCATTTTTCTAAATACAAAAGCTAAATAATTTTGTAAGACTTCTTGTCCTGAGAATAAACTGATTTTAAACTTTTCTAGGACTCAAATAATGAACATTTGGATAAATTATCGAAGCAATACAGCACAATGTTAGACTTATGTTCTCCCATGAAAGGCTGTGGAAATAACCAAGGAAGGCATCTATTCATGGAGGGAGATCTAAAGCTTAAGGATAACCAAGGAAAACTGGACGTACATTGTTTTCTTCTAACTGATATTTTGCTTATATGTAAGACGGTCGCAAAGAAGAGCCAAGGAACGCTCAAAGTGATACGACAGCCTTACCTTACTGATCGTTTAGTAGTTAAACAGAAGGACAATACGCTTTATTGCGTCTATTTAAACGAATTCCAAATGGTGGTTGCCGCATTTACTTTGCAGTGCGCTGAAGCGAAAAGTTGGCACGATTCAATAACAAAAGCAAAGCACATTTACTCAAGATTAAAACAAGGTTCAAGTTGGGATGGTTACAATTTGAGGTATGCGGGAAGTACCAGTACAGTGGGTGCCGATACTCTGGGTATCAAAAAGTCACCTCTAAACAGTTCGGTTGGAAGTCGAGTTTCTAGCCTAAATAACAGCCATAGTGGTTCTGTTGAACTTAACGACTCTAGAAACATATCAGTTGATTTTGAGAAAGCGAACTCTCTCTCAAGCGATGAGGGTTCAATGTTAAGTAAGTTATAGTCTTTATTTTGGTCATAGGAATTTTGTTACAATGTATTAATTATTGCAGGTGCAAATAATTTAGGGGCTCAAAAAACGAAAACATTAACAAGTCCGCATAAACTGAAAACATCAACATCAAACACATTGGTGGTACAGCCTCTCAGCGGGTTGGGTCAAAGCCTACCGAATCTTACTTTACATCAGAATCAAGTCAGGTAAATGTACTACGTAGCCCAGTCTGCCTTGCACAGAACTCTGCACACGATATCCCGAGAATGCTAATTTTAACCTATTACCTATTCTTATAGTAATCTTTACCATACTTATAGTAATAACACGCTGCTTGTTCCTGGTACGGCCAGCAGCCATTCAGGAAATCTTCTGTCGCCTTCTCATCGAGGCATTTCATATCCACCACCTAGTCCAACAAGGTATTATTATTAGGGGAAGTTTAAAATAGAAATAATTTTTTTTTTTTTTTTTTTTTATATTTCAAATTTCCTTAGAGCAACTCTACGTCGAGGATTTGCCTTTTCATCATCGATAAAAAATCCTCCGCTGGTTAAGACCCGAAACATTACCTCTCAGAGTAGCATAAATTGGCATCAAACGCCAGCAACACCATCCACAAGTCCGCAACAGCAATCATCACCCTCTTCACAAAGTGCCCAACAACAGCAGCAGCAGCAGCAGCAACAGTCAACGCAGCAGGCTACAAACTCATCATCGTCTTTGGCAACAAACCTCCAAATCAGCACTGAGAGTGACGTTTGATTCAGCAAGTCCCTCCCGAACATTATTATAATGTCGTAGAGTTATCCCACCTTTCTCCTGGCCACCCGGAGATATCTTAAATCTGTACTTAAGCCCAAAAATTCATCGCCAGAGCTTCAATAATAAGAGCCATAAGTTTCCGTAGAAGCTGCAAGCAAGACTGTTACCTTATAGTATTTTTTTTTTATCATTTGTTAAGATAGACTGGAATTTTAAAGCTTATTGTTTTGAGGGAAAATACGCAGTCTATCGAAATTAATACTTAGAACACACATTAGAAGAAGTCGACAAGTTTAAAATAGACTGCAGACCTTCAAATTAAGAAGTATAAACGCAGAAAGTCTTTAGATGAAAACTCTCTAAAATATCGACCGTTTTATATAGAGAACTGATTACAAAGAAATTTTGTATGTCTCTGTGGAAAAATAATTTCGGTAAAAGAAGGAACTCCCGAAGTCTTAATAAACGATTTCGTTTATAGCTCTATCTAAAACACACTATCTGAAAAATGTGTGAACTTTGAAAACCTTTCCTTCTGGTTGGATAGTACCATTCTGATGAAAGCGTGCCTTTTTATATTAATATCACCAAAGGTGTGCACATTTTTAAAAGTTGATCTCATTTATGCAAATTCCTCAAATATTGTTAATTTTGAAGGGGTTCTGCACCATTCTACATACTTCTATCACCAAATTTTATGCAAATTCAAATTTTCTAGGTTAATATAATTCTATTAAGAACCCTTACACAAAACCCTGGGAGGTCGCCCACAACTCAAAAAAACAAATCTCTCTAGTCATATTTGAGATATTTGGTATGAACGTACGTACGTGCCTACATAGTAATTTTGAGGGGCGGAAGTTATGCATCGTCTCATTCTTCCCATTTTTCTTTTCGGGTTGACAAGGGATAATTTTGATGTTGACACATCAAAGACGAACTATCCTTCGCCTTCTTATAGGAGACCTACCAAAAAGCTGACGAGTAACCAAAATATCATCAGTTGTTTTCCTACGAATGATTGATGCGTGACAATCCTATTAGCTTTTCTCCCTTCTTATTATTAAAGTTTTCGTCATATCTTAGTTGGATATTACGTTTTTAAATTATATTTTCATCAATTTAGGTATTATGTGTAGAATTCTAAAATAAATTCCACTAAATCTTATATATAAGTTCATTTAATGTATTATATTAAGTATCAACAATCATATAAGGTATTGCAAATTATGCAGTAAGGTTTTAGTTAATTAAAATTTAATTTAATTAAACATTTAATAACTGTATGGAATGTTGGATTTTAGGAATGGTTAGCACACATTTTTAAGTATTTTTTAATATTAAATTTTATTTTGTTCAATTAAAACATACTGAACAAATTGAGAAATGAAAAGCATAGATGAGCCGACATAAGCTTGACAAAAATAAACTAACAAGCGAATTAACTAAAAGGTAATTGTCTTTACAGTCTAAATATAATAGAAACTGAGTTTAATGATCCGAACAACTTTAAAGGGGTAGTACCAGTTATAAAGGTAAAAAACAGCCTAATTTTACAGGAATTAAGAATATAAAACAGAAAAACCAAACGGCATTTTAAAGAGGAATGCTTCTTACGTGGTAATTCACCACAATATTTGAATAAATGATTTTAAAAAAAATGGCAGCGGTTTGAAAAAATTGTTCGATAAATCACACATTTTTTCACTTTATTTCGCTTGCCAAATATTTTTGTATTGGCTTTTTTCCTATATTGTGGTGGATTACCACACATAACACTTGAATAAATAATCACACCAAATTTGATCTAAATCAATTCAGCTAATCTGGAGATTAACTGTCCTCCATTTGAAAAAACGTCATTTCGAGAAAAACACGTTTAAAGTTTTTTTTCAATTTATTATATAGCCTAACTTACCACCAGAGAGCGAAAAATGTGCGCACGCTTAAACTGCTGAAACTATTTTTCTTTTTGAGATTTCTTAATAAAATTCGGAAGGTATAAAGAATTGAAAAATGCAACAACAAAAAAATTGCTTTTTAGAAAATTATAACTAGTACTACCCCCTTAAATCAGAGTTAAAATCTGAGATGAACTCAGGTTAAGATAAACATTTCTTTGCAGCAAGATTAAGATATCATTATAAATCTTTCACAGCATTGAAGTTAAATATGCAAACTAGTCTCAAAATATCAAACGAAAAGGAGGGAAGAATGGAGAGAATTTTCAGTCCTTAAATTTAGGAAACTGTTTTTTACTTCTTAAAACTCTTAAGGCAGTAACTAAAAAATATTACATTTTAAAAAAAACCATATCTTTGTTTTTTTTTATAGTGTGATTTAAATAAAAAGTGAGAAGCAGGGTAATAATATTGTTCTAAAATTTAATTTATTTTGTTATCAAAGCTTTCTCTTGGTCTTTAAACCCAAATTCTGTAACATTTTAAGTTTTGAAAGTACTTTGACTTAGCTTAAGTTATTAACTTTTTAAAAAAATCTGTTATGGAAAGGTTTCCCTCAATCACTAAAAAAATATAATTCTCAAAAAAATATAGTATGTACAAGTGATAAACGTAAATTCAACGATTACTTTCTTCTCCTGACAAAAATTATTTAAATTCTTGTTGCTTAGAATATACCTATATTCAGTTTTTAACTATAATTAAAAATATTCCAATTAGGATTATTTTAAAACATGTGACACTTGATGGCTTCTTTTATTAAATATAAAGTAAACGTCTTGATTTACTATAATATATGCAGCTATACAATAAACCTTATTCCTCCAAAATAAGTTATAACATGTATAACATCAAAACTGAGTTATAGGCGATATTTTATTTTTTTGTCTACCTAAACAATTAGCGAATGAATATATTAAACTTATTTAATTTTGGAACATACATTAAATGTTACCAAGGCGAAAATTCCTCATTACGAAAGAAAATTAATAATTGTTTAACACTGATATTTACAACCGATTTCCATGGCTTTCTGCTTTAATACTTCTTTATATCTATATTTAGTTAAGAACATAGCATTGCTGATTTCGCTGCTTTTGATCTCGAGCGGATAGAGTAATTGGTCTATAAAACATAATGTGAGAACCGGAAAAATTAAGTGCAATGAATTTAAAGGTCAGGGAAAGAGAGGTAATGAAAATTTATATTTAAAAATATGCTCGTAATGCGTGGTTTCATATAGAAGCATTGCGGTTAGACCGAGCGAGAATTTAACAATTTTCTGCGGATATTGAACCACCTAAAGCAATATTTTTGTCAGTAAAAAGAAAAGTTTTTCTTGGAAAATGAAAGAGTATTTTATTTATTTGTAATGTTAAAATTTTGCCTTCGAAATATGAAGTCATATTGAGAAGAAGACGATAAAAGACCAATTCAGGTGTTGATTAATATACACATATGAGTAATAAACAAAATGGTAACTTTTGAACAAATCAAAACCCCAAAATTTCTGAATAAAAAAACAAAAAAACGACTTAAAGTGATTTATGAAGTAATTTAGGCACAAATGTAGTGATTAACAATAATATTAATGAATTTGTAAAAACTGCATTTAAGACACAGCTGTTATACCAAAAATGAAATGAGTATTCTCTAAGCGATAGTGAAAATAAATCAAATTTTAATGTGAGTCTTCTTGTAGGCGATAAGTCTTATTTAGATGTGATTTTAAAATCTTAGGGCATTTTGTAATTTTTAATCAAAAAGCATATAATTGTTTTTTTTTTTTTTCAGATGCTTAATTGTATGAAGCAAAGTTTTGTAATTAAATTGTGTATATAAAGGTGCTTCGAAGAACTATGTTTCTTTATGAAAATCTGTTTTATAAAACTTTGTTTTTTAATGCAGCACCATGTAAAAATAATGTATTGTGATTAAGTAAAATTATTTTGGGATGGCTTGGTTCCATGTAAATAAATGTTTTGTTTAATATTTTTCAGTTGATTAGTACCTACATTATTGTAGAATAAATTTTTCTAAGATGGAATAAATTACGGTGAGAACAGCTTTACTGAGATTGTTTAAATTTTAATGATTGCCTTTCGTAATTTGTTACAAGTGCAGCGATACATAAACATTCCATTATTTTATAAATTTATTACTAATTATAGGCTTAATCTCTGCATCAATTTGTTGCTTCCTTTATAATAAAAGATAGTTGCAAAATTAAAATAATGAAGTACTTTTCGTATCTTACTTTACAGGTGAAAAATAAGAGGCACGATACGACTGATGTTAATTTTATAAAACTTTTAAAAAGTTTTTTTAAATTATTGGACTCTTTTTGTTTATTAAGAATTTTTAACAACTACATTTTTGGGAAAAAAGTGGTAAACGAAGTATAGAAATATTTTTTAAATCTGTGATGTCAAATGAAAGGTTACTTTACAAGTTAGTTAATATATAGGAAAATTATAATTGTGCATACATTATGCATCAAATTAAATATAACTATTGTTTCGTTCAAAGTAAGTAATAGTACGAAACAGTCGGCGTATAATATAAAGTGTCTCATATGTCATTTTATGAAGACAGATATTTAAATATTTCATTTGGCTTAAAATCAATAAGCAAAATACAAGAAACTACCTTTCTAAATACTTTAGTCTCTAAAGGAAATAAAATATGCTTATTTTTAAATTTTTAATCTTTATTAAATTTACATTACTGCAGTAAAACTCTATAAATTAAGAAAAAACTAATTCAGCTAGCTTATCTAAGTCAAAACATATTCAGTACTTTATTAATTCAGAAATGAGATATTTTAAATAGTCGAATCTACCCCTACGTCAGACAGAATTTTTCGATAATTTTATTATGTTGGTTTATTTTTCAATTTTCAGTAAGGTAAATTTGGTACCTATCTTTTCCAGTGCACTAATAAAATCTGTGTATAAAGTTAATTTTGAAAGTTAATTCTCTATTTAAGTGTGTTTGTGGAACTAGTTGTAGATACAAACAAGTAAAATGAGCTTTAGATGTTTTTTCTATTACAACTATTATATTAAATTATTTAAGTGAAGAATCTTTAATTTTTGAATCTTTAATTTTCGAAACTTCAATTTCTGATTTAATACTACTTTAATTTTATCCTAAATAAGCTGCAATTGTACCTATAACATTCCATTTTCAAATTTAAGCAATACTCAGAAAAGTTCTTCCCTTTGTAGAAACCTCCATATAAAGCGTGAAATAATTTCTAAAATATTTAAATGAAATCATAACGTGTATATATAAAAGTGAAAATGTTCATAAAAAGGAAATATTCGGTTAATATTTATAAAGTTGAATATATCAAAATAGAGCGTGGCAGTTTAGGGATTAAATTAAGCAAAAGAAAAAAAACCAATATTTTCTTACTAAATAGAAAATATAGCATATTTAACGCTATTTTAAAGATTTAAAATTCTTAATAGTATTTATACAGTGAACGCTAAACTGTTTAAAACAGTGATTATTATATTATTGAAATATAGCTGGAAAGTTGGAAAAAATTTCACAAACGAAAAACGAAAAAAGATTTATGAAAGTCTTTACTGATAAAATAAATATTACACAAATTTATGTGGAAATATAAAAAATAGAGAATCATTATTGGAGTCATAAATCTGGTGTATAATTTTATTTTGTGATACATTTAATAGAATTGATAATTTAAAAACGAATTGCAAATTTTCAAAAACTCAAAACAAACAGTCCCATGAACTATTGTTAAAATTATATTTAAAGAAAAATTATAATAATAGAATATCAGTTTTCAGAAGTACAGAAACTCAATAGGTTTTGGGAATGACTTTCTATTATACCATATTTTAAATGGAATTGTAAAAATCAAAATGTATGACTAGTATCAAACATAAAAATCGTATTCCTAAAGGAATTTAAAATAGTGAAAAAACATAATTACTACATATGCTTCACTTAAATCCACTCCATTTTTTATATGCGTAACATTATACAACTTTTTGCACAATTCTACAAAATTACATATTACAACAAATCACGTTTTAGCTAGGGACTAGTTTTTACAATAAGCTTTCGCAACGAATTATATCGTTTTGTTTGTGACATATTGGAGAGAATTGCGACAATTAGAAGAAAAACTTTGTTTATTAAAATAAATTTTCATTGACTGTTTATTATAATAAAGCAACTTAAAGTAATAATAAAAATTATTGAATTAAAACACTACATCGCTTTACAAAAATGTCTATTCAATAGTCCAAGTACAAGTTGAATTTTATAATACTCTTGTTGTGATGTTTCCAATGTTTCAATCAGAAATAATTGGTTAATAAGTTATTTTTTATATTATTTAAAGGGTCTCCTGTTCTATAATTTTCTGAAAAAGAGGAAAAATTATTTTCAATGAAATTAAGGTAAGGAACCCTTTTTTTGAGAGCTATTAATAAAACTCTTGTTTTCAACTAATCAGGTAATTATGTAATGAGTTTTTCAAAAAAAATTCAATTGTTCAAGAAAAATAAACTAGAAGAATTTATTATAATTTAGCTCTTTTAAAATTCAAGTAACTGAAGATTTTATATGCAAATACAGTGAGTCCTGTACAATAATAGCAATGCATTTGTCCATACATTACGTGTATAAATTAACTAACCATATTCAATCTTCCATAAATCTACAGGAAGATACACCGGCCGGCATAAAAGCTTTAACTTTAACACTATAACGACAGAGCAGCTTCATGAATAATAATTCCCATAATCATGTCTCCTTACATGAAAGAATATTCCAGCACATAAAATTCTTTCAACCGCATAATTTCCCCACCGACAAGGTAAATTACACACTTACAATTTGAATAGCTCTTTAATTAAACTTAATTTTATTTCTTGCTTTTGATATCATATTCGACCTTCACATCAACCATGAGTGGAATAAAAATTGTCTTATTGACCACACATAACACTGCACACTGGAGTAGAAAATGGCTTAGCTGAACAGCGGAAAATATTAATAAAATAAAAAAATGATAAAGTACAATAGAAATATTATGAAGCTTTCTTAAAATTTGTATCAATTTGCGAAAGGCAAATATGCTTATCACTTAGACGACCAAAACTAGAAGAAACAATTCAAATGACAAAGAGCAATATTAGTATACTACTGACAGTTCACTTGGTAAAATGTTTTATAAAACTTATTTTTTCTGTAGGTTTTTACCAATCTATGAAACAATTGACAAGGACCAACATTTACTGCGGAAATGTCCATTATGAATAAATATGAACCCATAAGCCCGATGTGCATTTAATTTAGGAGGTTATTTATAACTAGACAAATTCGATTAATCAGAAAATTTAAAGCGAGAAATTGAATAAATTAAAACGGTTTAATTCATAATTTTATTTATTTAATACAACAAATCGTAGACTATAAACCTCTTGATATTTCAATGTGTTTGATGATTGAAAATGATGATTAATATCTTATTACAGACACAAAATTTAAATCCAAGTAATTATATCTTAATAGAGTACTTGGAGGTTTCAAATGGGTAATTCTAAGGTTATTTTGCCCAACAGAAATTTAAATATTAATTTATATTTATTCTGTAAATTCTTTTTTTTCTACTTACTTCTTTTTTTAACATCGTCAACAGAGATTAATTTTTAAATAAATTTCAAAATTTAGAAATTTCCTATCGATCTCAATACAAAATTAATTGCACATCGAGTTTGTGAGTATCGCAGAAATTAAAACACAAAAAAATAATTTGGTAACATTGTCCAATAAAATTAGATCAAATGCTATATTAATTAGAACGTATCTAACAATTGGATTATAAGAAAAGAAAATATTTTGGAAGTTGTATGAAATGTTTTAATGTAAGAGATTTTAGAACTAAGCGGTAAGTAGTGAAGTTTTATACTTAGCCTAAAATTCTCTTTGAAAGTTTAATAGGATAGAAAACTTTGAAAAATGGCCTAAACATGATTGTAAGAAACTATAAAAATATACAAGTTATCTTTTGCTAGGCAAATAAGTGAAATCAACATTTTATGAAAGAAATTGTAAAAAAAAAAAAAACAAAAAATAGAAATTAAACATATTCTTATAATATTCCAATCTATTAAATTTTGAGAGGATGAAAAAATAAATATTCAATAATATACACCTTAATGCTCGTGTTTAATTACTGAAATACCTTTCTTAATAGGGTGCATATTAGATTATATTTCTATGCTTTAATGGCTAGATAATTACGGACCTAAAAGCAACCCTTCCTAAAATATCGCCTTCAATAAGAATTATAATAATTATACCCAAAATGTGATAGGAAGGTTTAAATAATCGTATAGATTCTCATTTGAAAAAGGGCGGTTAATCACCCTGCTGTGTATGGCAGTAATAGGAGGAAAGGCAAGTTGTTATCTCCAACTGAAGATGGTAAGTTACATGTTTCATCTGAATCAACCAGGGATCGTAACTGTTATAAGTTATATATAAAAAATCTAAAATTAATTATTACTTTGAAACTTATATTATTTAAGACAAAATGAACCAATTATATTTCACCAAAAATATTTTAAGTTATTTTTAACTATAATCTTCGCCTACTATTAGTTTAAATCTTTTAAAATTGTTCTGAACGATTTTTATTTTTTTTTTGTTAAAAATTATGATTTACAATGGACTTTTATTTTTTAAATTAAAAATAACTGTTAAAAAAAACTTTTATTTTTTACTGTCTTATATAAAAGTCTTTTGAAGATTTTTATTTTTTCAGTTTTTTATAAAATTCTTTGAAGAATTTTATTTATAAAATATAAAAATAAAAGTCTTTGAAGACTTTTATTTTTAAAATATGAAAATAAAAGTCTTTTGCAGAAGGTAAACAAAAAAATCATCGCGATTAGGGAGTCACACTATAAAAGCAATAATAATATTGTACTTAATTTGAACAATTAAGTACAATGTTATGATTTTTTTGATAGTGTTATTTTCTAATCGTGATGATTATTATACTTATCTTCTGCAAAAGACTTTTATTTTCATATTTTAAAAATAAAAGTCTTCAAAGACTTTTATTTTTATATTTTATAAATAAAATTCTTCAAAGAATTTTATAAAAAACTGAAAAAATAAAAATCTTAAAAAGACTTTTATACAAGACAGAAAAAAATTAAAGTTTTTTTTAATAGTTATTTTTGATTTAAAAAATAAAAGTCTTTCCATAACAGTTTTGAACAGCTTGAGAAAATAAAGAACAAAAATAAGTGTCTTTAATGACCTAAAACTTTTTCAATTAATTTTAACTAGTATTTTTGATTGAAAGAAATTGAAATCTATAATAATTATTAAGTTTGACTTTTATAATAAAAGTATAAAATTTAAAAGTGACCATGTCATCGTGAAGTACTCGTCATGTTGGGTATCATGTATACGTTTTATGCAAATCAAACAACTCTTACTACTTGATTTTTTACTTCAAAAATATAAAAATAACAGTTATTTACGGTCCCTGGAATCAACTAATTTATTTCGATAATTTTTTCCTATTTATGAAAATAGGTTCCTTCAAGAACGATATAAATTCCAAGATGGATTACTAACATTAATTCTGTCATGTTTCAATTATAATGGGCATTGATATTTACAATCTGATCTTTATTTCATTTCGATATCTTGACGGGTTTCGAATACATAGATCAAAACGCCTAAACGCTTGTTTGAACATTTTTCATTTGTTGTCCGAAAATAATACAAATTCCAACTTAACATATAGGCTACTTTTATTTGTATAAATTATTTTATTTATTTATTTATTTATTTCTCATCTACAGGTTACAAACCATTACAGACTACTAAAATTAGAAAAGAAAAAAAAGAAGAAAAAACAACATTAGAAAGATGTATAACAAAAATGCAAATAATAAACAGAATAAAATTAGAGCTTAACAGTAGCGAAGATCAAGAACATGATGCAAAAAAGGCAGATAATTCTTTTTTAAATGAAAATCTAGAAACACAATAATCGGTAGATTCCATGCAACAGTTAAATAGATTAGACGAAATCGTAATAGGGTTACGTCCGCCATAGTTAGTACGATGGGGATTCGTAAATAACATATTCCTAGCACGAATCGGTCTCTCAGGAGCATAAAGCGCAAATAATGAAAGTAGTTCAGGACAATTAATTTTATACATTAATATGTCACGAACGAAAAAGGCGGCAGCAACCTTCCTTCGCCGAGAGAGGAATTCCAAATCAATAAGTTGACAACGTGCATTATAGGCAGAAAGAGAATCGTTCCATTTCATCATTCTCAAAGCAAATCTAGTAAACGCTTTTTGAACAGATTCGATTCTATTTATATGTATTTCGTATATAGGAAACCAGACAATGGAAGCATATTCAAGAACAGATCGAACAAGGGAGCAAAATAAAGTTTTTAAGGTATAGGGATCAGAGAAATCCTTACAATTTCTTTTAATAAAGCCAACAAGAGAGTAGGCTTTAGGAATGATGTAATCGAGGTGGTTGTTGAAAGACAACTTAGAGTCAAAGACTACACCAAGGTCCTTAAATTCCTCAACACGTTGAATAGGATCATTCGAGATTCTGTAGTGAAAAAGAATCGTATTGACCTTATGAGAAAAAGAGATGCATTTACATTTATTAATTAAGCAGAAAGCCATTATTAACACACCATATGAAAAAACTTTCAATGTCACGTTGCAAGAGATGACAATCTTCAGTGGAGCGAATTGGGAGCAACAATTTCAAGTCGTCAGCATATAAGAGGCATTTTGAATGTTTAAAGCAACCAACCACATCATCAATAGCAATTAAAAATAAGAGCGGGCCTAAATTGCTTCCTTGAGGAACGCCAGAGACAACACGAAACATCCTTGAATTAATAGTGCCGAGCTTAACGTAAACCTTTATAGAGTAATGCCTACTCTCCAATGAGCAAGCCAACCACGACCCAACCAAAAAAAGTGCTGCTACCTTTTCCTTCTCATTGTAAAATAAATCTCCCGTCTCGCTTGTGTTTTGGTCGGCATGCTCTAGCTTTTCGTTCGTGTTGGTTAACTCATTTGAATTGCCTGATGAAATTCAGCCGATTTTTAGTACTGGTTCTGAGCCTAGATACATGTTTAGTACCTGAAATCCGTCAAATCTTAAGAAAAAGTGAGGTTAAAGTGTTTAAAAAATTGGCGCCAAAAGTGAAGAAGCATTTTTAAAGGGAAATGGAATTTATTTGGAGTGTTAAGTAAAAAAGGATGAAATTTATAAAAATCCTTGTTCATAAATTACGAAATATAAATTTCTGCCTGTTCCATTCCACTCCCGATTAAAACAAGCAGAACGTTTTACATCTCACATCTACGTTGATAAAGATGTGTACGAACGCATTTTGTCAGTCAACTTATAAGTGGTTGGTTTGTGGTCGGCTTCCTCATTGGAGAGTAGGCATAAAATGGCGACGAAAACGTTTAACTTCAAGTAATTGTTATGAAAATTGGTACTTACGGATTTTTTAGGATGCTGAATTCGAATATACTAACGGAATTTCTCAATGGGATACCGAGTTTGAATATACGAACGAATACGCCAACATTTTTAATATTTAACGGATTTTCATACTAAAAATCTCGAGGCCACTGGTTTCGATTCTACTATCAAAATTTGAAAATTTAAGATGGCGGAACCAATATGGCGACCAAGATTTTTTACATTTAAGGTATTGTATCATAATTAAAATTAGTACAAAAGATTTGTTGGGATCATTGATTTCGAATCAATATATCGAAATTGGAAAATTCATACATTTCTCGAAATTTGAAGGATATTAATAAAATTTTTTTTGTTAAACGATCATTTTCGAATCTCCTATCGAAATTTGGAAATTCTAGATAGCGAAACAAAATTTCTATAATTCATGGAAATAAGTACAAAAGGGATTTTGGAGCCTTTGATTTCGAATCTATTATATTTACTTCAATAACATAAATCCAATATAAAATTGTCGAAACCGAGTAACTTAGCTAGTTTTAAATGAAATTAGACGAAATTGCTAGTATTGCAGAAACAAGCATTTTATATGTATAATGGCAGATTTATGTAAAAATAAATACCTATACCCAATCAAAAATTAGATGTTTGATTGGTGTTTTTTATTACTAAATAACTTTTATGTTTAATAAAGAAAAAAACCGTGAATAGCATACTATGACCATGAGATTCTTATACCATATTTTATATAATCGTTGTTCGGAAAAAGAGGAAAAATAAAGAAATTACCTTTTGTAAACTATTCTTGAATTTACTACAGGGATAGCTCAATATAATGTACAGAGTGAGTAGCCAATGAAATGAGGAAGTTTTTAAAATAGGTTTGGATGAAAAGAGTTATGCAACTTTTTTTTAAATCGCCCTCAAAGATTTAATGAACTTTGTAGAATTTAAAACTTTGTTTTAACTCAATGGTATGGGCTATGAAAACAAATTTTGTATTGGAAGTAATCAGACATTATCTTAACCCTAGGACCCCACACAGGGGTTCCCCGAACCCCACAAAATTAGTGAAAAATGCTAAAAAAAATTTACTTACTTTGTCCAATCGTATTTTTCATGGCGAAAATATAATACTAGGTTTTTCCCAATGACCTATTCCACTTTTCAGATTTTGGGCATAAAAATGTAAAATAAAAATTTCTCTACGACTAACAGTCAGCTCAGCGCATCGATTTAAAGTACTGGGGTGCACGTAAGCCCTGTGTCACCTGTGTGGGTTATTTGGTTTATACGGATAGTGTGGGGTCCTAGGGTTAATTATTCAAGTTACTATGGCCAAAAATGTCTTCTAACTCGCGAATACGATGTATTGTATATATAGAAGTTTTTAACGAGATGTCAGGGATTATTATAAGTCAAGTGAAACTTTATTAATATACATTGCACTCACAGATACAGAATTTCTTTCCAAATATTTTTTCTTGTTTGCCTATGCATTATATTAGATAAATTCATATTCGATAAAAAAAAACTGGCCAAGAGCGTACTTTGAATCTTATTATTTCAAAAACGAAGGATTTAAATGAAAAATTCTACTCTAACTCTACTACCTATTTTATGTAAAAGAGTTTTTCAATGATATTCGACACATCCCCACTTCAATATAAAGGCGAGTATATTAAAAAATTCGAACAAAATTTGTTTGCTACATATAAAATAAGATCCCTGGCTAAAGTATATGCATACATACAAATTTGTTTTACGGACGGACGGACATATGGAATTACAAGAGTTTTTTTTTTTTTTTTCATTTGGAACCCTAAAAAAGGCGAAGAACAGTTCTGCTCTTTTCATCCTATATTTCTCATTGTTACGTGATGATAGAGGTTTTTATTTCTGGATTCAAATAATATCAAAAATTCCTAATCTTCTTCCGCAGATGAAGAAATCTAAAATTTGAACTATGTACCTACTAGTAGTAGTATGTAATGCATTTAATTAACTAGCAAAAATAAATCCAACGTCTTCCCAATTAATTAAATCACCGAGTTGAGAACTAATTTTACGAATGGTGTAAGTTTTGATTACAAATATACCGTAATAAATCAGCACCAGGAATACAAGTATGTATTTATATACAAAAAGAGATATTAGTTTCCGTAAAGATTTCCAAACGTGTTCACAAAACTAAAATCAATTTAACCTTCATAATGAAAATATATATTAAATTATTTAAGACCACTATTCCACGCGCAACACAAACAACTTCATAACGAAAGTAACGATTCAAATGCCTGTTGCATAGAATTACCCAAAATTAGCCACAATAAATAAACGTAACTGGCGAAAGAAAGGCAATCCAACCTCCGGAAGTGGACGTCCTAATTTCTATTATGTGTACATGTAAAAAAGACACGTGAGACAGATTATGAACATTCTGGGCGAAGGGAACGAAGCTGAGGAGACTTGTTTTGATAGCGAAGTTGCCATGGTTCGATACCTGTTAGATCGTCCACATGTTCAGCTGCGGTTTTAGAAGATAGTACATAAATTATTAGGCGGGGAGATGGTCTACCTGCAAAGTTCTAGGGGTTTTTTTTTCCTGAAAATGTTCCCCCAACAGAGGTGACGTGGAATCCAGGTAGGCCGTTGCATTATTGAACAGTTTGGATTTCGATCAATTTCTTTCTGTCCCACTCAGGTGGGACAAAAACTTTACGTAGGCGCGTTTAAAGAGGCTCTTAATTAAGCTGATGTCGTTTCACAAAGCTCACTGACCCAATTGTTCTATAAATACGAAGAAAAGTAGGACTCTATAAGTTCAAATTAATGAAAATAGACACTACATCGTGTAGACACACTTGCATACATACTCGTATTACATTTGAGTGTAAGCCGATTCAAAATGCTGATTTTGTTTTCTTATAAATAATATGTATACGGAATATACATACATATATATAATGCTAACCCTGACACCAAAATGTAGAGTTTCTCTAAAATCGTTTACCTACATTTACAATATTGAAGATTTTATTTGTATGGAATTTATCGGTTATTTTATAGGTTTGCAACAATGTTCATCCTTGTTTTCCAACTACATCGAAGGCAAAAGAATGGTAATGATTTTGGCAGTTCGATGAGAATTCACGTCAATTTGTTATAAATGAAAAAAACAAAAAAACACAACTAACGTAAGTTATAACGTAATTACTATAAATTTAAGGATTCACCAAATTTTTATATGAAGAAACAAAAATTTAAAAACCTATTTAAATTAGGGATGCATCCGATACCGATACCGATACCGATATATCGGCGATACTTCGGGTTTGCCGATATATCGGTATCGGCGATATTTTTATGGCAGATTCAACGATACTTTTCAAATTTCGCGCTTTAAAAATGTAATGTAAACGCACGTGTTGTCCCATCTATTTCGTTGCAAACGAGGCACGAACTAACTATGCTCGGGGAAAGCCCGCGCTTTATTCAGTGTTTTGTTTCGCCCGCCTGCTTTGGCCTCGCACTCGCACATCTATCCCATTTCGGTCTTATTCAAACAGACTTGCGAAATCGCCTTTGCCCGCAAAACTTAAGAATACTTTGTTTTTTAAATAAAAATCTTATAAATGTTAATTTTGATTACTAAAACTATTAATTAATTGTGTTTTATTTATTCTACCTTCCTTTTTGAATTCAATAAGCGTATCGGTATCGGTATCGGTATCAGTATCGCCGATATTTTTATAAGAGTATCGGTATCGGTATCGTATCGGCAAAAAGGCGTATCGAGGCATCCCTAATTTAAATCCAACATATGAGTCATTATTTTTGAAAGTGGTATAAGTTAATTTTTTAATAAATCACATGTTTTGTACTGTACTAATTAATAAAGTAATTTCCTTATTTCTTTGTTTTCTTGAAGATTCCTTGATGTAAAATTAATTTTGTCGAAACTGTTTATAGTTGCATCTAGTACCAGTAAAAAGTCCTATATAATTTTCTCACTGCATTAAATTTGAATAATTTCTGTTAATAATGACCACCATAAAAGCGTAAGTATAAGTATCAAATTTTGAATTAGAATTTCTCAAACACTGTAGAACAAAACACTTTCAAATTTGGAGTGTAAATTCAATTAATACCAAATTTAGAAATATTTCTTTTTTTAATTTCATAAAGTTCTGATAATTTTCACTAAACCCCGTGTTAAAGATAGAGTCATTTTTTTAAAACTAGTATAAAGATACTAAAAATAGAAAAAATGTTTTTCAGTCAGCAAAAATCACGCAGTTCAGTCTTGTTCTTGGTCAAGTCTCACAAACGTTGGTCTTGGTTTCGGTCTTGCAAATCGAGTGTTTGTATTGGCCCTATACTTTTTGCAAGACCGATATCAAGACTGCAAGACCAAGACTTATTCTATTCATCACTAGTTGTTCATTATAAAAAGTTTCGTTGTGAAGAGTTTACATTATGTTTAATTTATTCCAAAAAATAAAAATACGTTGCAATCGAATTATCCTCTTTAGATTGCTCGTTAAGCTGTTTACGAAAATACTAATCGTCAACAAGCTATATAAACACTATCCCCTATTTTTATGCTACAGTATGCCTAAAAACATTCATTTTTGTCCACAGCAATTAAGAAAGGTGACATTTCCGCTTAAATGATTAACATTATTTGGCCTTCCTAAAACTTCAAATAGTATATCTAAAAGTGACTACATTCATAGGGCCTTGGTGACGAAAGTCTTCGAAATATATGGATAGATTTTCTTGGACATAGTGTGGCACCTAACGACGTATATGTTCACTGTTCGTATCCAAAAGCACATCGTAATATTTGTCCTATCTACTGGACCTGCATACGCCAAGTTACTTACTTACCCCTTCGATTCTGGTGGGGTGGACAGGACATATACAGACAGTTAAATTCAAACCCTTTCCGAAGGTTTTCATTAGATTTCGAGTTGTCCTGCGGAACGGTTGTCAATCAATTTTACTTTGTATCGTGACCGAGTTTGTCCTTGTGAAAATTTAGTGGTGGAGTTAACAGAATTTAGTGGTGGAGCAACTATTTCAAAATAATAATTTTAAATATAAGACTGAATAGTGTTGTTTTTTTTTTTTTAATTGTTAATTTTGGGCTCTGCTTTAACCTCATCAGATAATTGGCTAAAATAAAGTGAATAACACTTTTGGATTACAATTTGACGTTCTCCGTAGTCAATTAAATAGGAAATACATCAAGAGACAAAATTATAATATGGTAATGTAAATTAATAATTTATTTCTTCCTTACTTCCTTTATAACATTGGTTTCAGTACAGTCGTCATTACATAAATTATTTTCTCATATGAGTATAACTAGAAAGTTCGTATAAGTGATTTTAAAATATTCAATGAACTAAAGGGAGCCTGCAAATTACTCTATATATGCCGCCCATACCGCAAGGTATTTTCTTACCAAATGGATATATCAATTATTGCATGTTGTCTGCTTATGAATGTAATGTAACATTTATAAAGGATTCCTTGTGAAAAGATTCGTCCCTCAACAAGTGACGCATGCAAGTAACTATCCACCTACGGATTTTAAATGGCCTGAGATTATCGTCGTTAAGTCCGTGCCATCGTCATATAATTTTCAAAGGGCAAGGTGAATCAAAATTACTCTTTTTTTCTCCTCTAACCCAATTGTTCAACTATTTTTTAGTATTGTCTATTAACCAATTCTGCAGCCAAGGATGAGTTAAATTAGTTTCAAAAAAATGTACATTTTTCTAGATATGTATATTTTTATAAAACTTAATAACATCTAAACTTTTATAGATACAAATAATTAAATATAAGTTTAGTTTTAATATTAAAATACATTACAATTATAATCACTTTGGCTAATATTCTAAAAAAAACTGAAGAAAAGCTTAGCTTTGTATATAGGAAAATCGAGCTTGATCTCGTTTTGATTGAGATTGTTCTGTATAAAAATCAAGATTTACTTTTGATTAAGTTTTTTTAGAATAAGGGCCTTTATTTCAATATACTGGGCAGTCTCAAAAAATAATTTGCCGGATAAATTTGGCCACACTATAAAATATATCAAAAATAGGACGAAGTTCCGCCATTTAAAAGGCTACAACTGCCACATTCTCGGCTGAACCAATTTATAAATATATGTCTTTATATAGACAGATATTGGTTCAGCCGTGGTATCTCTTTTGCAGAGGTTGTCGTTTGTACTCAATCGCAAGTTCGCCCCTCATATTGCCGAGTGTGCGGCCGTTAAAATTGTTCACAAACTATTCTTACTCTGTGCGGCCATCGTACCGCTGTCTTGAAACCGTGCGGCCGTCGTATTGCCGTCTAGAACGCATAATTTAATAAATAAAACTATAGATGTTTTTTCAAGGGGATGTGGGGCCGAAAAACCCTCAGGGTGGTTCATACAATCATACCTCATAAAAACTAAGTAAAAGTGAAAAACAAAAAAAAGTTTTATAAATGTGACTTTATGATTTTACTGGTCAAAAGTGGCCAACCCATTATTTTTAATTTTCGTTTGATTAATTACTCAAATTATTGATTTTGAATTTGGGGAGTAATTCATTAATGTTTGCAAAAATATCGAGAAGTCTATAAGTCTTTCGATTTAGAAAAGGACAAAATTCTTCATTTTAGAGAAGAATATAATATTGCTTTTAGCAAGTATAGTCTTATAATTTTAAAATTGCCAAAAAAAAAATCATATTACTTCCCAGAAAAAAAATTAAAAAAAAATCACTGAAGAGATATTTTCATTATTTCTTCGTTGGCACACTTTAAATAAATAATAATAAATAAATTGCTTACACCGATGAAGTTTGCCCTAAATTGTTGGAAAGATTTTAAAACCTTGATTGGTTGATTTTAGAATGCTTATAATAATTATTTGTATATATCTACACATCTCCATATTTATTGAGATTTTTGTTAAGTGTTCAATAGTTTCAAGAATATAGTTAATCGTTGAAATTAAGTGTATATAATTTAATCTAAGCTAGTGAACGTTTTATTAAAAGTGTTTTATATCTGTTTAAATGTTTTAAAAATATTAGAAACTATAAGACAAATTGGCTGGAAAATCGCGGAGCCTTTAACTATATTTCATGATGTTTGGACTAAAAAACTGGTCTGATTTTTGATATGTTTTTTTTCTATGGTATTAGCCAGCCGGTATATATATAATTCTATATTTTAAAAGTAATTTAAATTATACAGGGTGTCCAATAGGAAATTGCGAAAACTAATGGGTCACAATTTTTTAACAAATGGAGAGATCGGTAAAATGTAAATACTTTTTAACCTTAACCCTTAACCCTTAACCCTTTAACTATTTATGTCGAGTATACTCGTCATGAACAAACCACGACTTTTCGCATAATGTCCATTGTATTCGCCACAATGATAAAAACATAACATTTTTATTATCAATCAATGAAACGACAATAATTTTTATTTCTGAAAAAGGGCAAATAAAGGAATTTAAAAAAAATTTACATTTTAGAATATTCGTTAGTTTGCGGGCAGAAAAAGTTCTTAAAAACAAAATTAAACAGTTAAAGGGTTAACTGGTATGGTGGGGGCCGCGCGGCCCCCACGCATGACGTTTTCTTTGTTTCCAAAAATGTGCTACTATTTGGGATCTCTTGTAATATTTAAGTAAGAAGATTTATATAAATAAAAACTAATTGATTACATAAAACAAGCCTATTATTTATGATTTATGAGCATTTATTCAAGTACATATTTAAAATTTGCTTGCTAGAAGCAAACGTAGTATGGGGGCCGCGCGGCCCCCACGATACCAGTTACGTATGTCAAATTTACGATACCAGTTAAGGGTTAATAAAGGAAAGTCGTCATTTTTATTTCATGTCCATTTTATTATAAAAAAATTAAATCTATTTAATACAAAACAATTAATTTAGAAAAGTAGTGAAGAACGTTAGTTACTAATGATATATATTTTCGATATTTTAACCATCTAATTTGCCACAAATATCCATATGCTTTCTAAAACTATTAAAAACATGTTCTAACGTTTCATTTGGAATGCCATTGACGATCTTCCCAATGTCTTTAATAAAAGCCTCAACTGTTTTTTGGTTATTTTCATAGCAGAGATCTTTAACGTAGCCCCATAAAAAGAAATCAAATCGAATGAGATCTGACGAGTAATGTGGCTATTCTATTCCTTTTCCCCTAGCAAAGCGTGGGTACCCTAGCCAATAACTCGATCGCCATACAATTTGTTGATGATACTTCTTGTGTGCGATGAGCCGCTGCTCCGTCTTGAATAAAAAAAAAAAGATTTAACGCGGCTCCTCTTTTTCGCATGAGAAAGGATTTGGTCTCTAACATCCCTTTGTACTTCTCTCCGGCGACAGAAGATTCAAAGAAATGCAGGTAGATACCTTTTATGTAGATGGTTCACATTCATCAAATAATTCACGTTTTTCACTATATTTTTAAATTAATGGTTTGTATTAAATAGATTTAATTTTTTTATAATAAAATGGACATGAAATAAAAATGACGACTGTCCTTTATTAAAAATATTTACATTTTACCGATCTCTCCATTTGTTAAAAAATTGTGACCCATTAGTTTTCGCAATTTCCTATTGGACACCCTGTATAAAATTAGAATTCCCTTTCAATAGTTCAGTCCTAAAAGAATACGCCCTACAATATTGAATTGAAATTTCAAAATGTGCAACTTGGAAAAATCAAGCAGTGGTGTAGTCCAGGAAGGACAATAAGATTTAAAACATTATCTTTCCACAAAATCTCAACAGTTATGAAATATTTTTTTATAAAAGGTCACCAATAAATTACTATGCTGTTCAGTTAATATGATTTTAAAAATAGTTCGTAATAAGTTTATGTTTTACCCTTTCATATTTATTCGAATTCCACTTTGAAATCATGTATTATTACATTTAAGGTTTTTTTTCTTTTTAATTTCACTTCATACCATGTAATTGCAAACAGATGTTTAAAGCTTCAAGAATGATAACCTGATGACATCGACTTTTTTGTAGATATACATGAATCAGAATGCAATTTTCCCGATAGAATCAATGCACGTGATTGTTGTCCCATAATGCATACAGACATGCATTCGACATGCTTATAAAAACTTAATGCATGTAATCTATACGTCCTTAAAGTGCAAAAGTACAGTATAATAAGGCATATAATATTAATGCCGCTATTCGTATTTTAGCATTAGGCATAATAAAGGAAAAACAGTTTCGATGTAATAAGGTGAGAATTACTACAGATGTTAAAGTACATAACCTGCATTAGATAGCGTACGTTTAAGCAATATTTCCCCAAAGAGAGTAAGGAACAAGCAAATAGAGCAGTGATTTTTATATAAATAATGCATAATGAAAATAACGACAGATGTTTCCCTTTCGGATTGTTCCATTCACAATAAATAGATAAGCGAGCCATATTCGTTTACCATAATAGATTTCACCTTCACTAAATCAATTTTAATTTACCTAGTTGTTAGGTTTTTAATTATAAATTGTATTTTTACATTTACAGATTTTTTGAAGGTCAAACATATTGGAAAATTGTTAGCCGTTTTTCTAGGTTAAAAGGATATGAGCAACAGACCTGAAGAATACGAGACAACATTTGAAAATAACCAAAATGTTACTAAATCGAATGACACCGGTATTGGAAGTAGCGTCGAAAGTGATGTTAATGTTAATGAGAAATTCAACCAATACAAGCATCGGAATTCGATAGGTGGCTTCCTTTCAGTGCCATATCTAAGGGATGACAGAGTATCGTTAGGAAGCCTACGAGAAATTTCATCGAGCCCTGCGAAGCCACCAACAAGCATGTACACAAAGCATCGACCAAGAAGATTTAGTCAAGACTCTGGAATTCTTGCTGGAAGACAAATTGCATTGGTACGCAAAAAAAAAAAAATCATTTACTTCACATAAAACTTCTAATATTTTGTGATTGAGCTAAAAACACAAAACACAATATACTATTTATTTATTTACGAATTAAACGACAAGATTTATTGTAAGATATAAATAAATAGAAAAAAAAAACGAATTTCAAAGTAATTTATATTTGCACTAAATTCAAAATATTTTGAGATAATAAGATGCCAAAATAATGCGTAACTTATCCGCATGGTGCATCTTATGCCCTCTCTGTGTTGACATCTCTAGGCAACTTAATCTTGTTTTAAATGTTGTTGACAATTGCACACTAAAAATAAATTGCATTTCTATAGATAAATCTCTTGGCTTATCAGTTTCGGATCTAGCAATTTTTCTTGTAATGGTACTTAATCAAGTTCAAAATTTCTCTGTCATATTTAATAGTATATATATATATATATAAAGTCAATTTAAAAGTATAGTTAACATTTACTAAAAGTACAATGTCGTACTTAGCATATTTTATGAAGAAACATGGTTATGTAAGTAGACTTATATCTTAATTCATTAAATTTAGTTCAAATCAATAACTCTTTGGGTTTTAAATTAAATTTATTTCTGAGACTAACGTCCTTTAATTTTTTTTTCTTTTCGGATATATTTTTACCCGAGTAAATAGATAAATAAAATGTATTCCTCATACAATATAAAATACCTTCTTTAAACGTTTCGGGTAGGTTTATAATTATTATCATCAGTGTATGAACACAAGTTTCACATATTTTATCATTATTTTTTCATTAAATCCCAAAAGATTAAATTCTGTACAAAAAACCTTTTCAAACACTTGATTACAGCAACAAGGCAATAATAGCGATCCAGCCCTAACCGTTCGTCGCAGTACTGATAACATTAGAAGCATACAAATCTATCAAAATTCTGAAACACAAAAACTAACGATCACTACATCCCTAAATGAGGAAGATGATATCATTGAAAGTCCAATCACCTTAGATGACTCTGAATCGAAATGGGTACAAAATTCATTGAAACTTACAATTCCTGTTGACGAAAATAATCAACCTTTAAAAAGGTAAAGAAAACTAGCCTTTTTTTTAAATATAGCATTTTCTATAATGTTCCCATTAATTTCAGTCCAACATTCGCGAAAGCTTTTGGTCCAAGAATTGGATCAGAAAATATTCCTGGAACTCCTATGGTTGGAATTGATCTTCTACCAGATGAAGCGAAACCATCAAAAATTGATTTGAACCATTCCATTGTCAGTCAAGACAATTCCAAGTGGCCAACAAATTCTGATAGAATTAGATCACCAACATCGTTCAAAGAAGGGGACCTAAGTAAAAGTGATAGCTTTCGTAGTAAAAGATGTCTAGAAGATAATGATCCTGAACGAAGGGTCAGTAAGCAGGATAAAGAGGTTAGTTTAAATTTAAATTCGTTTTAAAAGATCCTCTTCATTTCATAAGATTACTTAGGGGCTAGATCCAGAATCGTTACTATTTCGAGATGGTCGCCGTAAAATTGATATGGTTCTGGCATGGGAAGAGGAGGATCTTGGAGTTATGACTGAAGGAGAAGCCAGAAGACGTGACCATCGACGAATCTTTCAAGAAAATCTAATAAAAGAAGGTTTGGAACTAGAACTGGAAGACAAATCGCAATCATTTGATGAAAAGACATTTTTCCTCAAAATTCACATACCATGGAGACTTGAAACCCGATATGCTGAAGTTATGAATCTCAAACTACCCATTAAGAGATTTATAACAATCAGTGTTAAAGCATGGGTATGTTTTATATCTTATTATTGATTTATTTAACACGTAGTTTATATGATTTTGTTTCCAGGATGAAGAAAAGGCAATAACTAGTAAGCTGCAATATTGGACAGAGTTGTACACAAAGTTCAAGAGAATGTTGCAACACCACGAGCCATTTACAGAAGAAGAGGCTACATTTAAAAAAGCTACAGCGGGAGGAAATCCAGAGGAACAGTAAGTATCTTATAATGAGATCTTCTGGTTTTTTGAGCCCTTAAACCCGAAGACCTCCTTAAAAGGTAAAACAGAACTCATTATTAATTTTTTCGATATTTAAAATTAATATAATATAACAGAATTCTATTAAAATTAATATACCGTGTCCATATGCTACATATATTGTATAGTATTATTCGCAAATCCGCCGTCCTGGGTTAGAAATTTATAGAGAGTTTAAATAATATCATGAGACTTTTAAATAGCAAACGTGAAGTTTTGAATGAGTTTATAAAAAAAAAAAATTTCGACTTTGTAGGATGCTGAAAGCAATCTTTTTTTAGAATTTTCTACTTAAATATTAGTTGTGCTATGGAAAACTAAAAATTACAGTTTACCTTTCTATCTACATATATTATTAGTCTATTTTATACCGCTGAAATTCTCAAGAATGTCGGAAATTGTTCTAAAATAAGCTGCTTAATAACGTACATGATTTTTTATATTTTCGATAATTTTTTGGTTTAATTTTAAGGATCATGGAATAATCATACCAAAATTAATACGAAATCGTTTAGCTTATCTACTTCGTAATTTTCATGGAGGTGAATCAGTCAGACTAAAAGAATGAATGTGAATTTATTTTTTAACTGTCTAAACCAGATGAACCTTTTTATTTGTAAAATTTTTTCACATTATGTCATCTTCTTTTCAGATTCATTGTGAAAGATCGCTTCACATCTTTTACGTGTGCACAACGAAGTTTGATAGTATTTCAAATCCTTTTAAGGACTAAATACGACGAAACTGAACGTTGTGGAATTCGACGGCTGCTTAACGATGGAACATATCTAGCTTGCTTCCCCCTTCATGAAGGACGCTACGACAAAGCACACTCTAGCGGAGTGGAACTGGATCGAAGAATCTTATACCTGCATTGGGCCAGACCATCTCAGTGGTATAAAAAGCAGCCCCTATGTCTTGTACGAAAATATTTTGGGGATAAAATAGCTTTATACTTCTGCTGGCTTGGATTCTATACCAAAATGTTAGTCTATCCAGCTGTAGTTGGGACGCTCTGCTTTCTGTATGGTCTCGCTTCAATTGAATCTGGGGATAATACCCCAAGTAAAGAAATTTGTGATTTAAATGGTGCTGGAAACATAACTTTATGTCCGCTTTGCGATAAAGCATGCAGCTACCAAAGACTGTCTGATTCGTGCCTATTTTCCCGATTATCATACCTTTTTGACAATCCTTCGACTGTCTTTTTTGCTATTTTTATGTCTTTTTGGGGTAAAATTTATTAATTTAAGGAGAAATAAACAAAGTATTTATCATAAAATTTATTACAGCAACAACATTTTTAGAATTATGGAAAAGAAAACAATCAGTAATAGTATGGGAATGGGACTTACAAAACATTGAATCTGATGAGGAGAATCGTCCTGAATTTGAAGCATCCGTTAAGACGTTTCGCATAAATCCTGTCACCCGAGAAAAAGAACCTTACATGTCGACATGGAGTAGAGCTGCTAGATTTATTGCGACCGGAAGCGCGGTGTTATTTATGGTTGCGCGAAATATGAAATATAAGAAAATATATTCCATTCACGATTATAAATTTTCAGATGTCAATTGTTTTAGCTGCTGTTTTGGGCACTATTATATATAGAATATCCATCGTTTCGGTTATTTATGGTGGAGGCGGATTTTTCGTCAAAACACACGCCAAACTATTTACATCTGTTACCGCTGCCCTCATCAATTTGGTGGTTATCATGATACTTACTAGAGTAAGTATTATATTAGGAAAATTCTATTTATACTTAATTTGATATTATGAGATATACCGTCAGATTATACAGGAAGAGCTCTTAACCTCATAATTTTTTTTAAAAAATTACTTTAATTCAGAAGAAGGAACTGTATTTATAGAAGAATTTACAAATTTTAACTTTTTTCTTGTCCTTCGTACGAAATGTTGTTTTTTTTATTCCTTTACTTGTTGGATTTCTACCGCGTTGCTTTTTCGAGAAAAATAGAGTTATGAAGTGAAAATAGCCTTATTTCAGCCAAATTTGGAAATTTTGTATTTAAATATTGTCGTAGCAGTTCAAAACTAAGTCAAATCCAATTTTGTACCCTCAACTATAGCTTTAAAATTTGAATTACTTGTAATTGTTATTATAATTTGTTTAGG